>CM073770.1:85747433-87005714 GCA_037158775.1 Hetaerina titia
GTGGTTGGTTCCTTTCTGAGGAAAATATTCTGATGTTCAATAGATGATAGTTCTGTTCTGGAAAACTTTAATTCCACCCTTATGAAAATTACTTAAAAGCGAAAAAAATTTTACTTTCCATCATTGAAGAACACAATTTAATCACGTGGAATGAAAAAGGAGTCTTTGTATGTATCCATTTATATCACGAACATATTTTGGTTATTATCCATACGTTTCAATTATTGGTGCTTTATCTTGCAGTCATTAGCACACAGAGTCAAGATTCTACGTTATGTAGTTCAAATGATCCATTGAAATGAAGCCAAAGTGGTCGTTCAGGAATTTAGAATGTAATGAAACGGGGCACCTCAGACTGGCAAGCTTATGTACGTAAAGCAACCATTAGCCTAATCTGGGATCTCAAAGGCTACCAAATGCACGTGCCAATTAGATATTAACAGAGAGTTTCATTAGCTAGGCAGGTAAAACTTTTAATTCGCAATGCCAAATTCATGAAAAAGACAAAAATTTATCTTCCTCTGCAGTAATAGTCACGTGGTGACTGTATTAAGTTGTTCTCTCAAAACCCAGTGTTCTTAATCTTTTGGAAATTGTATTAAAAAGTATTGACTATCCTGAAGACTTAGTCTGAGAGCATTGACTCTTAAAATTCAGCACTTCCCATGGTAATTTTAATGTACAGATTTTTCTGCTTAAAGTTTAAAGAGAATGTAGAGTGAAAATAGTTGTCATTTCAAAGTCACCTTCCAAATAATCTTTTTGATCAATAATCTATTTAAATTTATCACATCCTCATAAGTTCCTAGCATGTTATATTTAATATTTTTATTGTTGACAGTCACTGTTATTCATAAATGTTTTTCTGTTACAGTTGAAAAGAAGTTGCAAGTACAAGTTGATGCCAAAGGAAAGTGCATCCATATGCATTGTCATTCAGGGTCAATTCATTGCTGATTCAGTGGTCTTTAAAAGAGGTTCTATTTTTTTCCTTGAATCTAATAAGTCATTGGATATGGAAGTGGTGGATGAAAAAGGTCTCCTGATGTTCCAGGCATTTAGCAATGCATAAAAGCAAGTCCCTTTTTTACCGAAGGAACATAAGGCTGTTGTTAAGTATGTGTTCAAGGTTGTCCTTTACAATTGTTGGTTTTGATAGACTCTTGTGTTTTTAAAGAGTAAAAAGTGTCTCCATAACTCGTTATTTTATCAGAAATGTGCAACTATTTGAAAAATTTCAGCTCAATATCCAAAAATTTATATTTATTGTTCCCCTGGTACAGGATTCTTTTATTTTGTATCCATAAGGTACAATCATTAATTCATTGTAAACAAATATTCAAAATATATATTAAAAGTCTTTTTCATTTAAATGGAAAGAACACAAACCTTGTTGATGGCAGGAAGTAATGCCAAGAGTTTAGGAAAGAGAACCAATATGAAGATTAGTTCTGTAAAATAAAGAGCACACCACTGCATTTTAACATGAAATATGATGGAATTTGTTTTAGGATCAAGTGGATATTTTTTTTTTGTTTTGGAATTTCCTTTTGAATACAATATAAAGAGGAAATTCTCAAAAACTTTATTTGTATATTGGTGACGGGAGAAGCTTTAACATAGTCTCCATTCATGTAAAGCAGTGAGAATAATTGCTATGTGTGAACATACACTGTAAATGTATTGCTACTGGAATGGACACCCAACTTAACAATGCCATCATATGCTTTTCTTTTACTGGTACATCATACCAGATTTATTACCAGACTTTTAAAAGCCTTCTGATATCTATTGGTACAAAATCACCAGAATTCTTTTCTCCTCGAATAATTTACACCTATCTTGCATATCTGTAAATGCTCAAAAGTGTCAAGCTTCCTTTTATACTTTATATTGTTTCTTGCTGATAGCCTTTCATGATACATCTTGTTAGATAGAGGGACTTGGAAGTGTTGGATCATTGGGTTATTGAGTTTATTTTGTATTGAATAAGTGATTTTTTCTCTCATTATATTCACTTTTATTTTTAACAGAGATTCTGTAGTTTATTGTGCAGTTTTGTTGCTTTTTGGTTGTTCAAATATGCATCAAAATCATTTTGTTGTTTAATTGATTGTAAATCTATTTGTAATATGGATAATAAGTTACACAGGCCAATTTTAATGTTTTTTATTTTATAATTTAGTATGTTGTTGGTATAAAATTGAAAATAAAATATATTAATACTTTTTTTTGTTGCAATTAAGGTTTTTCCAATTTTTCCACTGCATTCATTGATCGTGATTTAAGTGAGGACTTGCCAAGCACTGTGAATGCCCTTCTAAAAGTATGACTGCACGGAGTTATGAGGGAGCCTCCCAGTTTTATCTGGAGACCAACTAAGCAATCCGTTGAAAGATAGTCTAAATTAAAACTTCACATTTTCCTGACTCCTTGGACCCAACATGATTAGAGCTCCAAAATTTCACAAATACCTCTGGGCTACGTCCATTCAAATATGCAACAACTCTTTTTCCTTCATCGAATGCCAAAAGATCAAATTAGAAAAAGAGCTCATATAATTAATTATGCAAATATAAATTTGGGGTGAACCACATGAAATGGAAAAACTATCTGTGAGTGTATCAGAGTGGGAACTTTGGTAGGAAAATTAGGAAAAATGAGAAATTACTCATATTCTTCAAAGGTATGGGAGGGATAAGGACTGAGATTTTGGAATAAGTCAGGAATTTGACATTTCAATTGGGCGTTTCATATGTGAATGATGTTCCATTTAGTTGTAAGGTCAGTTTTTATTTGCCATAGGTCTTTGCTCACATTGACCCTGGCATAAACTGAGATATAATTGAGCAAGCTTTAGTGAAACTAGTGGCAATGAGTAATGATCCACAAAAGTTATGTGATAAGAGACTCAAGTCACTTAAGAGAGGGTCGGGAAATGTTGGGAATGGAAATGCATGAAATGAGTATCCTGGTCATCATCCACCTACCTTGAGGTGGTCTCCACGTATATTTAGTTGTTATTATATTTATTTCATAAATTGAGGATTTCTATTCCATTGAAGTGTGTAACTGCAAAATTATGTTTTTCTCTAGCATTTCTTTAAAAATACTTGGTGCTACACTGAGCTGCATATATATGGACTGATAAGGTATGTATGGGAAATTTGTGTCACATTTACTCTGTGTAAGTCTGAGACACCTTGACTCCAAACGGGAGCCCATGCGGTGGCTAACATACTTGCTTCCCACCAAGAGGGCTTGGGTTCAATTCCTGGAGACAACAAATATTTTTCAGTGGTATCCTGATCCCTGCTTTGTAGAGAGCCCTTTGAGTGAGTATGATGTCCATTGGATGGGATGTTAAACTGTGAACCTCTTGGTGCCTTTCGACAAGAGCAGGCTAATGCCAATGCTAGGTTTCTCTCCACCCTTTCTCTCCCATCCATCCCTAATGGTGCAAATGACCTTAGCTGTTGGTCGCCTGCCATAAAAAAATTGACTCGAGACCCTTTTTTCAATATCAAATCCTTGTAGTCTGCTCATACAGAGTCTTCCAATGGCCAATAATTTTCAGTACTCACCATGGTTCAACTCAATAGAATGTGATGCATTAACTTTTACACTACATTTATGGTTTTTACTGAAAGATTTTCTTAATTGGCCTCCAGCTTTCCTGAAGGCTTCTAATAAAACTGCATTTGAAATATGAAGGCTGTCCAGAAAGGAAATAAATTATGTTTGCATGTAGCAAGCGAAGTATTGGGGGAGGCAAAAGTTTGCTTCATTGACACAAACATTAGGGCAGTATGCCTCAAGCTGCAGTGTTTAGAATGCTGTGCCACTTGTTGTTTGTTTACAGTGGCAAGTCAAAATAAACAATGCAATTGGAAATCCGGCTAAATGTAAAATCCATTCAGTGATTAGGTTTTTACTAGCAATAAACTTCAAACCTATTCACGTTCATCAGGAAATTTGTCCTGTGCACCAACTAAGTAATGAGTGGCAGCGATGTGTCAGTGGTGTTGTTAGTTAAAAAGTGAACGAACAAATGTCCATGATGCCCAAGAACTGGCAATCTGTCATAAGGCTAGGCCGACCACTGCGATCCTCGATGTGAATATTGGTGAGGCTATTTTTAAACTGAATGCACCACTGCCTCACTCATTATTCTATCTCTGTACACTTCACAAAGTTGCCTATGAATTTCAATTGGCTTGTGGTTTTTCGCCAGTAAAAGCCTTATAACAGATCGCACTTCACAACTGGTGGGATTTTCTATTGCAGTGTACATTTTAACAGCTTGCAGTGAGCAAAATAGAAGAAACACACTCTGCACACTACCACAGCAGGATGCGTACTGAGTGTAGGGATGTTTAGACACCAAGATGGTGCCTCTAGCCGTATCCACCGCCAGACTAGGCCGACACATAAGTTACTTTCTTGACAGCCCTCACCATTCCAATATTAACACCAATCTAAGAGGAATAAGGTATGAAAAGTTTTAAGTATTGTAGGTCCTATAAGGAGACTAAAAAAATTGTAGTTGCCACTTGAGAACGTTAAGGATCACCTGAGCACCGAATATGTTTGAACTACAACTGGAATTTTAAATTCCTCCTATAAGGTACAATACAGTGGTGCTTATTTTTAGTATTTTAGGGCATGGTTGACTCCCTTCTCCCTTGAATGAATCCTCTACATGTTCACTCATCATGATCTTACATTTTGTATTCATTTCTCTTTGTTTCTTTTGAATCTCCTCACACCTACCTTTTTCTCTTCACTTGGTATTCCAACGGTCCACTACATTCTGAGATAATGCAATTTTTAATGGATTCACCAAATTTTCTAAAAAAACCAAACAGGTAGATGTCCCAATCACTATGGAATAAGTCATCAAAGCTTGAGATTTCTCCATAAACTTCCCCGGAACTACCTTCAGTCTAGTATTTATGGAAGTATTTAATGATCTGGTGAATGCTCCTTCGCATGGCTTAGGGATATTAAATTAGTATACAAAAAAATTATTTTCTTTCCTTTTTTGATCAAAACAAACACTTTATAAAAAAATTGCCCATTTATATTGACATAAATATAAATCGCTATGTATTTCACATTGAAATATACGTGGAAGAAGACAAAATGGCCAATTCATCCGAATTTATAATGTGTTTACAATTATAAATTTCATTTTAAAATTACATCTGAATAATATGAATAAGTATTCTCAATAGTGGGCTTTCTACTTGTAAAAGTACCATACACATTAGGTACGTACTAAGACTTTTGGAAACAGTGGAAAGTAAATGAGTTTCTTAAGGCCTCTTTTTAGACAGACTATGTAAAATAACATTTCCTTAAGCCGTAAAAAGTTTTTTACACTACAGTAAAAGGAGAAGAATATTGAGACTGGAAAATCACCTCACCAATCTCAATATTTATATAATTCTTTCCTTTCACAGTGGTGTAAAAACCCTTTGCGGAATGAAATATTATTTAATATGTAAACATGTTAGAGGAATAACATTTGAAATAAAAAAACATAAAGAGCATTCAAATTTTTCATTGGAAAAAATACATGTAACTAACCTTGCTTTAAATATGTTGTGATGTCACACTATGTAATTTTAATGAATTAACTCTTTCTATCCCAACTTGGGTTGGGAAACATTGAAACACCTAATTAATGTTTTTGTTATATTCTTCACTGTAAATTGGTGCTCCTGCTGTATGTGAATAATGTTTTAAAATACTCGTTAATAAATGATCACTTTATTAAGCTCTCTCAATTAGTTTTTTGGCTTTTTTATGAATTGGATATGATTTATTTTAAAAACGAAATTTCATAAACATAAGTGAAGTGCATGGCAGGAAGCAAGATATATACCATCTGACACAAAACTTAAAGAAGAAATTATCTGTATGTCTTTATATGCTCTTTGTATAGAAATAGTAAACTCGAAAAACGAGGCAGAACTTGATTGCTTCAGTGACTTTATCTCCTAAATTTGGTCCGCGGATTTCCCTTTCAAGGAAACCATAAATACTGATCTCTCGAGCTTAAATATTTTTTTCATGTACCTTACAGGTAAGCCGGGCAATATTTGACGGCGTCTAAAGACAGGTAAGCTGTTACTAGCAAATTGTGTTCCAACTCCATTGAAATATAAATAAAACAGTGTTGACTTAGCGATTGACGGTCCAAAATCTCTGTGCTACTTATCTTTCCAAATACTAAATCCTCGAGGCCACATGATAATTTCATGTTTACGATTCAGGCAAGCTATCAAAATTCCCGGACAACAGTTGCGCATAGAAGTAGCGCTCTTTTTCGAATGGTGTTTGAGGGCACGTCTTCTATATTTTCAGATATATATGATTATTTACCTAAAGGCATTTATCTTGATAATTCGAGGTGATTCACGAGCACACAAATGAGCCTACTGACTTCAATGAAATAAGGAAAATGAGTGCCTTGTTTTTTTTTATATCCTATATTTTTCTTTGTATCCATTTGTAGACAAACTGTCTACAGTCCGTCTACAAATGTCGTCCGTACAGATATCCATTTTGTAGACATCTACTCACACGGAAAAACTGATATTATAAAATAGCTTCTTGGAAAGATAATTTTATCTGTAATAATGAACTAATAGATACCGCAATATAATAATACTTCAGTATCTCTGAATAGTGTCACTCAGCAATACTAACACGTGTGCGCAATTGAAATTCAACAGTTGAAAGGAACAATATTATAACGTTAATGTATACTCAATTTCTTGGACACTTTAAGTCCACCCTTATCTACAATGCTTCCAACCTCCGTGTTCTTTTATCATTATTTTCAAATACAAATTTGCATGATCTTGCGCGCGCGCGGAATAAACAAACTAGGCTGCGAATCGTTTAAGTTTACAAAATTGATTCCTTTAAGCACAAGAATGGGCACTCTTTCATCATTCCTGTTTCAATCTTTGAATAGGAAATCCTACCTCAAGAGCTTATTCAGATAAAGGGAGATACGTGGGACAAGAATTGCATCCCCAAATTTCTCGAAGTCAGTTTATCGCCATCGACTACCGCGTAAAACCAATTTTTATTGTATTACAAAATGTTTCGCTCTTACTCGTGGAATTTGGTTCGACGTTTTTCCAGCATGGTCACGCAAGAATTTCCTAGGATTGGTGTCTTAGGAGTGCCATTTGAAAAAGGCCAAGTAAGTTTCGTAGTGTCTTTCAATATCGGCTGCTGACAACATTTTTTCCTACTAACCGGTTTATTAACCGACCGAACATCTTCCTTTCCTACTTAATAGTTGCAATAAACATCTAAATTGTAAATACATATTTCTTTCTCAAATTTAATACCAGATGTTAGAATATTTGAGTATATCGAGAAATTTCTAAATGTGTGTTTTTATACCTACATTAGGTGCGATTGTGTGTATAGGTACGAAATAATACATTGCCAGGGGGAATTTGGGATACAAATTGGGTAAACTCATTGAAATGTCGAGCCACTTAATAAAAACCTTAAAACATAATGAACATTAAAATTGTGGAAAATTGGTGTCTACTGTAATCATGCAGCATTAGGCAACTGTGAAAATTAATGTTTAGGGTGGGTTATGAAGTATATACACGCTACCCAACGAACAATCTCTATATAGAAGGATAAAATTATATTACTTGTACAAGAAGTGACCATCTAGTCACCTCAGCGTTTAATTCATTTGTCAATTCTAGTTTTAGTTCTATCCATGCAATCTTAAAATATGTAAGATTTCGAGATTCTTAGGCAGAAAACAGGCTTCATTCTTTTTCATACCGATGCAAAAAGGATTAATTTTTATATTTTTTGGGGAAGTGAATATGCCAAAACGCATTTATATGAAAATACAATGTACCTATACAAGTTTTGAATCTATGAACTCTAACCTCCATTATCTATTTTACCAATCTGTGTAAAAAATACCTTTCTGGGTAACAAATGTATAAGACATTTGATCATACATTTAATATGAAGAAATTATCATATACCCATTATAAGACTAACAAACAGTGTGGGACTTGGCCTATGTAGTGTTCAGTCATTTTTATAAATTTATAGAATACAGTCCACTCTATGATTAACTAGCATTTCACTCTCATCTTACCATTATGGTAACATTCAAGTTACTTTTTAATATACCTTTATTCCAATTCAACTTTCATGTTGAAAAATAAAATCAAATGAGAAAAATCTATTTGGGCCCATCATGGTTCAAAGAAGAATTACCACAATAATTCTCATTATGTGCAGATAGATATAATTTCTATTTTTTATATACATTCTTGAATTTCTTCCATACATAAAATATAGGAAACATCATTCTATCCCTTTACCACTCTTCTACTGACAGATTAATGGAATATTAACATGAAGTTTTTAAATATATGCATTGCATCCTTTGTTTATGTAATATCAGTTAGCTTGATTATTTGACATTATTATTATTATTTTTCCAGCCTAGGCCAGGGGTTCATGAAGGGCCAGATTCCATTAGGAACAGTGGAATAATCAAGGATCTTAAAGATATGGGTGAGCAATACATACATATATGGGTTGTTACCAAACAGCTACTTCTATTTCATAGCTATATAATAACATATGCAATTGTAGATTAGTTCAATGACAGGACTGACAATAATTTTGTATGCAATGAAATGTAAGATGAAAAATAAAACTTGATTTAAAAAAACAGATTACAAAGATTTTCAAGAAACTGCGGGAGATGCCACAACAGTAACTTTTAACGGAGTCATCCGCAACATGTAGCATTACATTGCAACAATTTCAGAGTGTAAAAATCAATCCCGGTCAAGGCGATTGATTTTTACACCCTGAAATTGTTGCATTGTAGGATTACAAAGAAATTACATGAATAATAAATAAAACCTACTTAACAATTGAAATTCATATACACCATAAGATGTGGTGACTTGGGCCACATTCACACTACTCTTAAAGTTGAAACTTCATAGCAACGTTTTTTACATGCTCTGAGAATGTTCTATTTATTCCCACCCTTTAAAACACTGTCAGTATATATTGCTGGCAGACCAGCCTTGCCTTTTGAAATGGCTAGTGTGCAATTGTATATAGAACTCAGTGGGAACTCGAGTATCCTTGAGATTAGTACAAAAAACCTCAGCCAGCTTCTGTCCGCTTGATTCAGGTAAGAGAAAATGATCTTTAAGTTTTATTAATTTGTTCATTACCAGATTGTAAAAAAAAAGTTTCTTGTGATCATTCATCTTTAAGATACGATGAACATTGCCTAAAAGGTGTTCGATGAAGTCAAGTGAGGAAAAATGACAATCTCAAGGAGAGCAGAACAAGATCCTATGGAACACTGAACCAGAAAAGCTCTCAGAGAAACATCTAAAACAAATTGGAGATCAAACAAAGTTTCATCAAGAAGAATAGGCCAAACTTATGAAAG
This sequence comes from Hetaerina titia, assembly GCA_037158775.1. Classification (NCBI taxonomy): domain Eukaryota; kingdom Metazoa; phylum Arthropoda; class Insecta; order Odonata; family Calopterygidae; genus Hetaerina; species Hetaerina titia. The sequence goes on from CM073770.1 coordinate 85,756,924, forward strand.
GGCTCTTTTTGTGTAATGAGTAGGGGTGTTCGATACGTGTTCATGACATCCAAATGTTAGTAAAACAAATTTGAACAATAAAGAATTTCTTTAGGCATTTTGAAAATAGCAATTTTTTGGGTTTGTGGCTTCATGAGCAGAAACAAAAAAAACTTACACTTGGATTTGCGGAAATTATTAAAAGGGTAAATGAGGCAGTGAATAGAAGTGTTGACTCTAATTATATTAATGACTAAGATGTGACTTTAGTTAACATTCCCTCTAAAAATATTTTTAGTCACACTGAAACTAATTTTGTTGATGATTCTGGAAAAACAAGTCATTGTTAAAAGGGGAACAAAGCATTCAGAAGTCATGATATTTCAAAAGTGACCATATCATTCCAGATGGCCATTTCTGCAAGCAGAGTATTTTTACCCCCATATACTGGTTTTCCTGAAAGAGAAAGGCTAAGTTAAACATTAAAATAGGAGGGGAAAAACTATAGCAAATAGAACATTATATGTATCCCCAAAGTATTTTGGACCAAGATGGTCAAAGTAGTAGGAACATAAAGAGGAGAATTTCATTAGGAAAAGAAGCTTTCACAAGGAGAGAATTGATGACAGGGAAGTTGGTTGAGGATGTCAAGAAAAGGCTCGGTAAGACTTTTATATGGAGCATTTTGAGGTACTGCGTGAAAACATGGTCATGAAACAGGACGACAAGCATAGATTGGACGCTTATGAAATGTGGGTGTAGAGAAGGATTGAGAAGGTAAAGTGGACAAAAAGGGATACAAATGAGTAAGTCCTAGGCATGGTGGGGGAGGAGAGAGGACATTGTTGGGAGAAATCAATAGGAGACAGAAAAAATGGATAAAAAGCATTTTTATTTGTAAAGACAGTGATTGAGGGGAAAAAGTTAGTCAAATGAGGAAGGGGCAGGAATAGGATAGGGATGTTGGATGGAATGAAAGGAGGAAGGAAGTATACAGAGAGGAAGAGGGGCTTGTTGTAGAGTAAGATATTGGGTTGTGTTTTGTTCAGAGAGACCAGATAATTATTTGGTAGTTGTGTTCATCCAAAAACCTACCTTAAGTGGTAGATTATCTATAATAATAAGTGATACTGCCTATAAGACAGGATATATCTATCCCACATGAATTGAAGGAGAATTCTGGTGCACAACAAATGCATCTGAGTGGCTTGATATAGCAATTTTTGAGGATTGTTAATAATTGTAAAATTAATTGTAATTGTAAAAGTAATTGTTAAAATTGTAATTGTGAGGATGAAAATAAATTTTTGCCTCTAATGATAACAACTTCATGACCATAAAGTATTGCTCAGAGGCAATTTTCCAAGCCATTAATCTGTAAAGGTATTTAAATTGTACGAGAAGTTTAACATTTAGTTTGCACTATTATTTCCTCTAAACAGAACATGCATTTGCCAGCCATTAGATGTGATATTTCTCAGACTACTTAAGGTAGCTCAGAGAAAATGCATCAACAATAGGAAAACATTCAATGCTGGTGTTCTACCAAAGTGTGAATTAGAAATGCTAAAAATCAGATCTTAGAGGCCATCTGACCTTCCGTTACAGATAACACTCATGCCGGGTTTAGAGTTAAAGGAAGAATACTTTTCAATCCAAGAAAAGTCTCGATAAAATTCAAAATTTTTGTTAGAATCAGGAATCTAGTGAATCTTTGATTAAAATATTTGTTCAAATTCTGCAATATGTTAGGCTTATGATATTTCTAAAAAAAAAGAATTGCCGAGGAACACCTGTGGCAGCAGGAAAAGGGGTAGTGTGCAACACACTGGAGTTAGCATTGACAAAGATATATGATTGACGTTCAATCATTCATCTCAAAACATTCATCAATTTTAATATCATCAATACTGAAGCCATACAAGACTACATTCACAAAAAGAATTTTCACAGATTTTGACCCTTAGGTCAACTGTGAGACATATATAAAAGCTAGGGAAAATTTACAATATATGATGGTGGAAGTCTTTATTGAGAATGGTATGCAGTGCATTTTTTTGGCATTTATTTCGGTGCTTTTCAGACTTCTATTCTATGTGATACGTACCTACATCTCTCTTTAATTGTGTTGCTGTTATGTTAATTTTTTATATTCTTGATGTTAAATGGTGTGTCGTGGTAGTCCAGGGGTAGAGCATTGGACTAATGACATGAGGGCCCGGGTTCAGTTCCTGGGCAAGCCTATCTGGGCACCTGCAGCTCCACCCAAGCTATGAGATTTTTTTGGGTACCAGATCTTCCTGGGAAACCATAACCGGCACAGGGAAAGGAACTGGCCCGCCTACCCTGATGCGTGAATTTCACACGCCATCGGGTTTAGTACTGGGTGAACTCTACCATCACCTACCAAACCGACCTTCGGGTTGATTACTGTGTTTATGGTTACTTTATGATGTTAAGTAGAAATGCACAAAAAGCCACTTTTATATTCCTCCATTTTTTTCTCTAATTAGAAGACATTTCTTGCATGAAATTTTTAAAAATATTATTATCCTTACTTTCCGGGCCCATGCACATAACTTTGGGAACCCTGATGTACTAAATCTCTGCAATCTAAAATTCTGGGTTTAGATTCAACTAAATACAGCAACTCAGAATAGCACATCTCTTTTTCTCGTCCTCTAAAATCATTGCATTCTATTGATTAAAAAATCTCTAAGAAAGCTAGTCACTTTCATAATATTTGTATGTGTCCTACAGACTAAGACGTTGAAAGATTCTTTTTTCATTTAGGTTGTGAAGTCAACGATTATGGGAATATTACTTATGAAAATATACAGATTGAAGGCATTGAAAATATGAAAAACCTTGGAGAAATTGCTGCATGCACCAAAGAGGTATGGATATTTTTAAAGCCCAGACACTGTTTAAGTAGCAGATAATTCCTGTAACTATACATTGAAGTCCATTAGTAATAATCAACAGACTAAGTAGAAAATTCTCAACTCATAAATTCCTCCTGAGACCCATGCAGTTCCTATTAATTTCATCATGTAATTGGAATAGAAGTTGGAATTGAGTTGAAATTATCATTATGCAAGCCCAATATGCTTCTTGATAAGGTGATATGTTATCTCAACTAAAGCAATTAGAGAAATTCTTGTAGTAACTTAGAAGTTATAAAATAATGGTCACAGAAAACATATATTTTTAACACTTAACAGATTCTTTTGAATGATGGAAACATGCACGAGGGTTTAGATTTGTAATATAACAAACCCAAGGACTAATGTGAGAAAATTAAGCTATAACCATGAAATCAATATGTATTCAAGTAGCTTTGACAGAGAATGCACAATAACAAATGGTTGGGTGGAAGAATAAGAAGCCAAGTTATAACTTAATGAGGCAGTAATACAGAGGAAGAAATTAAGAGAATCAAGCAATATACTGAAAATACATTCCTCAAAAATCTAATGGCAGCATTCTAGTCAATGCAATTTAAGAAAAAGAACAATAGAAAAATGGTAGAACCAATTTAAAGACAAGCACTTTTGAATGTTTTCAATTAATGTATTCAAACTGAAGAATATTTAATATATATCAAAGCACAGCTAGCTCTGCATATTTGAATTCAGTTAAACAGAGTCACAGTTAGATGTTGAACAACAAGAATTATCTCTGCTAGGCTCTGTAATTATCATAGATCTTATGTATTCAGAAAACTTTAAAAAATATTGCTATTTATTATGAAAAATCATTTTGTTCTTGGGATATAAGAAGGGATTACATAAACAACGGTCCTTCAATCAAAGAATTCTACCTATTAGAGGCAGGTTTTGCATGGTCCCTGATAACTATTAACCTCCATGTTTTATGAGAATTCCTGTTTGATCTACTTTACCTATCTTCTGCCTGCCTTCATGCTGTCTAGAAAGCCTACTCTCTACCTTCCTCTGCACTGCTTGTCCAACATTCTATCTTCTACCACTGGTTTCAACATCCCACTTTCTCTCAAGACTTCCTTCACCCACCTCCTCTGCCTGTTTTGGATTTACCCCATCAAAAAAAATTGACCTAATTTTTTATATGTGAACATATGCTAATTACACTAGTTTTACTGGATTTTGGACTTACATAGCTAAGGAATTTTGAACTCTTTTTGTCTTGATGTTTTTAAATTTCAAGTTGTTATCATACATTTCATGAACATTAATTTTTTAGGTATCAAAAAAAGTGCAAAGCATCATCAAGGATGGCCGCAAATGCCTCACATTGGGTGGAGACCATTCTATTGTCATTGGCTCAATAGATGGTCATGTAACTGCTTTGGAGTCAGATGATGATATTGCTGTCCTATGGGTTGACGCCCATGCAGACTTAAACACTTATGAATCTTCACCAAGTGGTAACATTCATGGCATGCCCATGGCAATACTAACAAGAGAATTGTCCGACTTATGGCCACATCTACCAGGCATGGACTGGCAAAAACCCAGGTCCATTATATATTTTTTTACAAACTTATTCCAATATACCAGTTGCTTTTCACTAAAAACTTCTGAGTAGATTTTAAGAGATGAATTTGTAGTATAGGTTTCAAAATTTAAGTGATCTTGTGTTCAACATTCCAAAAGAGTAGAAAATCATATCAAGGTACAATTTCCTCTTCCTTCAGGATCTCAATGAGGAATCTGGCATACATTGGACTTCGTTCAGTAGACCATCAAGAAAGGTATATTTGAGTCTTGACCATGATATTGTACATTTCCAAATATATAATAGTTACCTTATACATTGATCACTCTAATATTACATTTATTCTCCAAATAACTACTTTTTCAGGAAAATAATTGAACAGTTTGGAATCTCCGCATTTGGAATGCATGATATTGAAAAATATGGTATAGTTGAAATAACAGAGAGGGCCTTGGAAGCTATTAACCCAAATAAAAGAAGATCACTTCATGTCAGTTATGACATTGACAGTTTAGATTCCTTAGAAGCTCCCAGCACTGGTACAGCAGGTAAAGTAGTCCAATACAGAAACCTTATTTTTAACTAATGTATCACACATTTCATCTTCCCCTTTTAATACTTATAACCATTCCTGGTTCTTTTTGATTAATAAGAGAAAATATGAAATACAAATATGCACCTATGATTTAGTTCGCACATTTCTGCAAGTGTGAATATTTTGCAGACAATATATATTTTGAATCCCAGTTGCTCAGTCAGCCAAGGGGTTGCAAGCATTGCTGAGTGAATTGGAGGTTCAGTGCGATAAATATGGGATGAGAATCAATATTAATAAAACAAAGGTTATGTGGACCAATACAGTCAAAGTGGTATGGACGTAAGGAGAAGAATTGCACTAGGCAAGGAAGCTTTCTCAAGGAGGGAGTTGATGACAGGGACGTTGAGTAGGGATGTTAAGACAAGGCTCGTAAAAACTCTGATATGGAGCATAGCTATGTACGGCATTGAAACGTGGTCACTGAAGCAGGAGGATAGACGTATATTGGAGGCTTTTGAAATGTGGTTGTGGAGAAGAATGGAGAAGGTGAAATGGACCGAAAGGAAAACAAATGAGGAAGTACTGGAGATGGTGGGTGGGAGAGGGGTTTGTTGAGAGAAATCCTATGGAGGCAGGAAAAATGGATGAAAGGCGTATTAAGCGGTAGTGGAATGTTGAAGAAGGTAATAGAGGGGAGAATGTTGGGCAAGCGAGGAAAGGGCAGGAACAGGATAGGGATGTTGGACGGGATGAAGGGAGGAAAGAAGTACACAGAGATGAAGAGGGACCTGAGGTAGAGTAGGTTGCTGGATTGGGTTTTGCTTGGAGTTACAAAATATTTGTTTGATAGTTGTGTCCATCCAAAAACCTACCTTAACCGGTAGATTACAAAAAAAAATATTTTGAAAGGCAAAATCTACGCTTCAAGTAAAGTACCTAATCATAATGTGGCAGTGGAGTCCTTGTGCAAGTTTTTCTCTTAAACCCATATAGAATTTGTTAGCAAGGCAAGGCAAGTTTGCAAGGTATTTCCTTTAGAGGAGCCTTGCCTCTTCACCTTAATCTGTAACCTGAGAGCAATTTTATAATAAAATGGTGGAGGAATCGGGGGTATTTTTAACAGAGGCTCCAAAATTCTTACACAGGTCTTCAAATATCCCTTTACATTTCTCTCCAATGAGATATGGAATGAAAAGCTTAGATGATGAGGAGATGTATTTAAGATTTGGTGTTTTCTTGGAGCATAATGGAAGTGAAGTCTTTGAAGGTTTTCCGTCAGGTCATGGTTTCGGTGATTTTTCGATGACAAGCTCCATCAATGCCCAAATACAAAGATGGAGTCAAGTCGTTGAAACGATAACAGCTAAAACTCTGCAGAGACTTCACTGCATCAGGAGATGTCTTAGCCAATGGCATTAAATGGACAGTAACAGGAGTAATACACATTATTTATAAATAAATGAATGATAGCCATGGAATGTAGAATTCAATTTTTAAATAAGATTTTTTTTATCAATTTTAAGAATAGAAACATGCCGAATAGAAGAGAATAAAATATAATTCTCACATATTGAATACCTCATCATTCAAAACTGCAGTAATCAACTAGGTTTGTTTTAATAAGTAGGTGGGTCCATCCCAGATTAAGCATGTGAAATTAACACATTTGAGGTGTTGTAGGGCAGTTCTTTTCCCAGAGTTGTCACTTAGTTTCTCCATGAATTTCTAGTTGACAAAAACTCACATTTCAACTTCGGATGGAATTGTCTGAAGGCATTATTTTCCAAGGACCCTCCAGTCATTCAACACTAGTCATTGATCTTTTATCACGCCACCCAAATAACTATAATATTAGCAAAAAATCTTTCTCTGCATGGAACATTGTGTGGAAGACAAATAACAGTTACCATCTATGAAAAATGTATTAATGTCAACAAAATACTTTTCATTGCAAGTCAAGTCACAGGAGTAAATTTTATGACATATGATTTACCTTAATGCATATACGTACTTAACATCCCTGATGACGGGGACGTTGAGTAGGGATGTTAAGACAAGACTCGTAAAAACTCTGATATGGAGCATAGCTATGTACAGCGCGGAAACATGGTCACTGAAGCAGGAGGATAGACGTAGATTGGAGGCTTTTGAAATGTGGGTGTGGAGAAGAATGGAGAAGGTGAAATGGACCGAAAGGAAAACAAATGAGGAAGTACTAGAGATGGTGGATGAGGAGAGGGGTTTGTTGAGAGAAATCCTATGGAGGCAGGAAAAATGGATGAAAGGCGTATTGAGCGGTAGTGGAATGTTGAAGAGGATAATAGAGGGGAGAATGTTGGGCAAGCGAGGTAAGGGCAGGAACAGGATAGGGATGTTGGACGGGATGAAGGGAGGAAGGAAGTACACAGGGATGAAGAGGGACCTGATATAGATTAGTTTGCTAGGTGGGGAGTCACAAAATGTTTATTTGATAGTTGTGTCCATCCAAAAACCTACCTTAAACGGTAGATTACCTAATAATATATGTATACTTTATATTTGTGAGAGTGATTGCTTTGTAATCATTAAGAATAGGCTGTAATTTGATTTTTTTAAATTTTATTTAACTAAAGTTTGTGTAAGAAAATGTGAAATCGTATTAATATACAATTCATATTAGCCAAATAATTTTTTCATTAAAAAATTTTAAGTTAACACTAATAATTATTATTATTTCAGTACGAGGTGGACTGACTCTACGTGAAGGAATTAGTCTGCTGGAGATAATTCACAGTACAAATACATTAACCGCTTTAGACCTGGTAGAGGTGAACCCCAACATAGGGTCAAAGGAAGATGTTAGGAAAACACTTGAAGCTGCAAAACATTTAATTAAAGCAGCTTTCGGCCATAGCAGAAAAGGCTCAGCTACGCCATAAACACATGTCAAGAACGTCAAGGAAATTGTGTTGACCGAGATGTACTAATGTAGCTCTACTTCAAACCTTAACTCTTTCGTGCATGTATTTCATACCGCTGGAAGTCAACATGACCACTTGTTATTATGTATTAGGAAATTAGAAGTAATTTCACAATAAACTATGAAGCAAAATAAGCATTATCTTGATCAAGCTTTGAGAACCATCACTGACATATTCATATTTGTCCTTTCAAGTACCATAATTCCGGAGATCTTTTTAAATTTTTTTTCTTAACCATAAAACCTTGTCAGTATTTTGTTCAAGATGGTTCTCATTCCCTAAGTGTCATCAGGTCCTTCAGTCATAATTCAGGCAAAAATATCCATAAATTTTTTTGAATAAACGAGTTATGGGTGGGATAAAAAAATTCAAAATAAATTAATTTACATTACAATGTTCCTCATACTTTGTTATCTTAACTAAATAGTAATTATAATTCAACGATTGATGATATTATCCATGTCCATAGACTTTTAAGTTCTCAATGTGCTAGGTAGTTACGCAGTAATCTGCCTGTTAAAAGCTGTTTCTTTCCCACACACGAAACAAATCCATCTCATGGGTCCACATCTAAGAGGTCCTAACTTAAAAAAACCACTATCTCTTTCCACTCCCCCCTCCTAAGATCCCTCAGTTACTCCCAAACAAAACCCAAGACAACCCACTCACACACCCTCCCCAGGGACAAGTGATCATTTCATCACCTGACACGCCCATTCTCTCTCCCTTTGATCCAATAAACCCTTTTCCTCCCAACGAACACCTCAACAACACATATGTCTATATTATGTAAAATTAGTCTGGGAGTTGATTAAACAAAACTGGTTGCAAATAAATATTATCAGATAAACCTAAGTATATTGTTCTTTCTTATCATCATTACACCAATTTCTACTATTAGCGTAAAAATTATTCACTTTCACCTGGATTTGAACCCTCAATGTCCAGCTCAGTGCTTTAGCCAGTTAAGCTATTGAGGCATCTTACACTGAAATTTTGGGGGCTTTTAGAGGAACAAGATGTAATATGCATATACAACGGCATAGGCATTCATAGTCATGCACAATGCATCACAGTCCTTGAGCAAACTTTTAACAATTAGGGTGTTTTAACTTTTGACAAATGCCAAGAACTGCGGGAGGTACCATAACCGTATCTTTTAACAGAGTCATCTCCTAATATGCATTTCAATGCAACAATTATTACCAGCTGAAATTTTTATCATCATAATGGAATGTCTCCAACAACATCTTGAATGTTAATGAGAAATTGATTTTGCTATTTCTATACCAAATACTGAACCAGACAAAACTCTCTCGCAATGGATTCTCAAACTGGCTCACAAATTCTGACGAAGTGACTCTGCCCATGAGAAAATTCTACAAGCACACCTACCTCCAAAATAATTTTTCATTAGGGAAATGAAGGGCAAAACAGATGCTCTAGCAATTTAAAGCCTAAATAAAGTTGTGAAACCATTGATATATCTAGTGTTATCCAGACTCATCCCACATAATTTCCCATCATCATTAATGCATACAATTGGGGATGGCCCATTCCTAGGAGAAACAACTCTTTGCATACTATTCTCCCCCCCCCCCCGTGTACATATACTTCCACCTTCAATAGGGAAATCAATCAAAGATTACAACTTACATCGAAACCCACATTGCATTCATATGGAGATTTCCTATGCATTTGATTTCAGTAAAATAAGGCATGCTTTTTTAAGAAACGTGAATGTATTTTGAAAGTTTATTTCCTGCACGCACCATTATTACAGAATTTTTATAATTTCTCAAAATTACTTCTTGGCGGCTGCAGCATCATCTTCCTTCTGATAAGACTGAAGCAGTTCTTGCTTCTTCTTTGTGATACGGTCAACCCTTCGCTTCCTCGCCTCCTTAACTTTAAGACGACGAGCCTCAGCTTGGTCACTGAAAAAAGTAAATAATTTTGTATTTGCAGATACTTTACCTTTGAAGAATTAACAAAAGCTAAATTAAAGTCTTTTTACCCATCTGCTAATCAATAAATGTGATGCATCAAAGCTTTTGGAGCAGTATCCAATCCATAAATGCAGAACACATCCCAAATACTTTAAAGTTATTGCTGAAATACTTCTATTATTTAATATCCAACACAGTATTGTCTCATATTTAAGAATATTTGGGCACTCAAAATTGAATTCATTTGAGAAAAACAAAAGACACTAATATTTTGGCAACAATGCCAGGAAAACTAAGGCATTGTAATAAAGGGTAATTTAGTGCACATAATTACTAAAATTTTCACAAGTACCCGAATCCTATGCATTAAAAAAATAATTTTACACAAATATTGCTTCGAAGTATCAACGTAGGGCAAGGGCCCCCTGCACTTCCATTTATTTTGATGTAGAATAAAGAACATACAGTCCATCCCACCGTATTCAACACAAAAGAATTTCAACTAGGGATTGAAGTCGGACTGACTTGACTATGTTATGGCAGCCACTAAGTTGTTAGATTTAACAATAAAACATTTTCTTGAAAAAGTTAACTTTCCCCTGATCTCATTTCAATTAGGCCTGTTAACAATCACACAAAATGAAATTAAAGTGGAGTTGATTGGGTGCCTGCAGTGTCTTCTGGGATATTATTTAATCAGTAGCACAGAGAGAACAACATTGCTGTGAATTATGAAAGTAGCCATGTTGTGCTCCCTGAGGAAATATAAAATACATGGCCCATTAAAACCTTAGTCAAAGACGAAGCGTTGTTGCCTAAATTCCTACAGTTCATGATAATTAATGAAAATGAGTACCTATGTCATAAATTGAAAATTGTTGATTTACGTGAAACGCAAAATGTTAGCCAGCCGTCCAAAACTTCATAATTCACCATCAGAAATGGCTTATTAAAATCTAACTTACAGTGTTCACTTCATACCTCGACCCTTTATTAATATCTAAGAATGCGGTGACGACCAATGTTTTAAGGACATTCTCTCGATCAAAATGACACTTCGCATAAATGCAGAAGGAACCTCGTAGAACCAAAATGCAAAAAAAGTAGAGACGGCACAACTTGAAGCCATCCGACTACATTAAACTCGGTGAAAATAAAACATCAAATTTCTTGACCAAAAAGGTCAAACACTGCCCATAAGAAGAATAAATCAAAACATACTTCAACATCTTTGTCCTAGCCTTCTCCGCCTTCTTCTTATGGATGAATTCCATCAACACTCGCTTATTCTTGAAAACGTTACCTGAAATGACGAAAAAATTATTACAGATAAATTACCAAACAGACATACTACTGCCATGTAACCAACTGGGCTGACTCTAAAGGTTTAGGCTAGGATAAATAAGATAAATAATTTAACAAGTTTAGGGCAGACAAAAACAAGGGAAGGTCATGTAGAACTAATATTGTGGAGAAAATTTCAGCATAGGAGGGTCAAACACCTCATTTGGTTCGCACACAATCAGTGTGCTTAAGAATGAGGGCTCATTGGGTATGAATGTTTATTAGACGTAATGACTCTTAACCGAAAATCAATTAGCTCTGTTACTAACATTGGGGCTAGCACTTACCCTTGGCCTTCATATACAGTTGGTGATAGAGATGGCGGTCTATTTTCTTAGCATCGCGGTACTTTTTCAGCAATCTCCTCAGAACTCTCATCCTGTTTATCCATAGTAACTGAAAACGTAAGGCGTCATTTTCATAATTATGCCTTCATAAAAATTAAATCACTAATGTGCAAAATTACTTCACATACCACATTAAATATTCAATTTTCCAAACACGGGGAACTACACACCTTCTGAGGCATACGAGCATTCGCCGTTCCTTTCCTTTTCCCGAAACCACAATGCCTACCCTTCCTCCTAGCCTCGGTGTTTTTCCTAACGCGAGCTCTCGAGTGGACGGCGACAGGTTTCTTAATAATCAAACCATCCGTGATTAACTTACGAATATTTTGCCCTGAAAATGGAAGTTAGTAGTGTCAATGTGTGCAACATATTCAGAGATACATGCATTCACCTGAAAAGTAAATACGCACAAATTCCAAAATTATTAACTTACTAGAATTGGTGTTCGCGATCTCATTAATCTCGTTAGGATCTAACCAAACTTTCTTCTTGCCGCATCGCATTACCGAGGCGGCAAGCCTCTTCTGTAATTTAAGGGAGCTGCAAAACAAAATAATTTCACGGACATGAAGCCAGATGAAAATTCTACACATAAATATCCACGAATTAGCGGTTAAATAACATAATTATCTAGTTGGTAAATAATTTTAAGAACGAAATTAACAACACCATGTGACACAGCCATGTGTCCGAAGACATTCCGTAATTTAACTAAGTTTACGCGTACTTTCATATCAATTTTGGCACATATTCAATCTACTCAAAAGCCGACTTTTATCTACTAAAATATATTCATTTCATTCCTGATTATAGTTCAAAATTTTAAAAAATATACGTATACAATGCCTACCTCATCCTTACGGCCTGTCACCGACGTGGTAGAGACTCAAGATGGCGTAAGTTTCGCAACCATAGTCAAAGGCAGTTTAAATAAAAACAAATCGGTACCTATTCCACTGTATAGCAGCCAAAAGTACTTATAAATTATTTTTTTAATTTTTAGCGTATATAAATGCATATAATATTGATATTTTCTAATGATAACATTTGTTTATTTTTTCGAACAAAAAACAGCTTATCAGCGAAGATATGATATATATATCGCAACATCGGAATGCGCAATTCCTTCAACAGGTGGATTATTTCCTTATGCGTTTAGTGACGACCTCGTAGAAGAAAATAGGTCGAAAAAAAGCATCCCGTTGTTAAATAAGCTAAAACATGGGTGTTCATGAAGCAGGAAAGGGAAAATGTAACGAAGATCTCGAAAATGAAAGAAGAAAATGTTCGTTTGATCCTGTTGAACTTACCCATTTTCTAGACGGAGGTGCAGAGAAAACCAGGGAAAGAAAAGAAAGAGGTATTATTTTAATATTCTTGAAGTCCATTGTTTTCACGGTTTTTTGAATGTATCGGCGTATTAATTAGGGAGGTCGTTCAGGTAATTTCTCGTGATAAATAATGGCAGGGGTTGTTTATCAGCAGAACGTTTGGCTTGGTAGTTAAAATGTTAGTCTTGTGGACTATTATTTTATTGAATAAGTTGAATTTCATCTGGATGAGTTTGCAGGAAAATACCACCAACCTTACGATGTTAGGTTGCTTGTGGCTTGCCATTCGATCTAAATATTTCTCTTTCCTGAGTCAGCAAATGAGCTTCCAGGTGGAAAGTAAGAACAGCAATAAAGTTACGACACGTTCTAATCCTATTTTAGTTTTAAAGTGTTCTTAATGGTCCTCAGAACACGTTTAAATGAACATATGGATTTATGTTAAATGTACAAAACGGAAAAGATACCTGAAAGGTTTAAAGTTCATAAATTTAATAACGTATCGCCCAAAAATACAAACATCTACGAAGGTGTTAGTCTCCGACTGCAGTTTGCGTAAATTTTAAAAGCTTAATTGATTGTTTTAGCGAAAACTAGCCGCTTATAGGAGATGAAGAGGAGGTTGAGGTACTGCTTTCAAAGCAATGGGTAGTTGAGGAAGTGGCAACGGAGTGTTTATGCAGGATTAGTTTGGGCTTTTAATTGGTATTGTTTTCTTGCTAGATAAACACTTGCCGTTACTTACAGAAATGTAAACCAATTGTAACCTTAATTCTTATCGCCAAGTAAAAACGGGAAGTAGTGACACCAACCAATTCCACTTATTATCCTACTTCAGATTTACTTACATTTTATGCCAAATTCGGCCAAAAAATGGTGCTCAAATTAAATTTCATATTGTACATGTACACAACCCTCCCATTGACTACAACCTTGACGTGGTGGAAGGGCTTGTGCATTTCGATGACCCCTAGAGTGCCGGTGGAAGCAATGATAATTGCTCCGGGTAGGGTCACACATGCCAGCCAGATAGGTCAAAGGTTAGGAGCTAGACGAAAGGTAGTCCACGCAGTGTCTGTTCCTCAGTGAATCGGCTGCAAAGGCATCTGACCCCAGTGGGGCGGCCATTGAGTGATGGTGTCACGTTAAAACACTATTGAGGAAACCAGTAGGAAATCACATCAATTATTATTCCTAAGAATATAATGATGGACAATATAGAGAATGTGAGTCCTGGAAACTACGGGACTCGGCCCTGTGTCGTGCCCGGCAGAAGCAAGGCTTCCGCAGTCGTCTCAACAAACCCTTGCAAAAGAAAACCGACAGCAGCAGGACAGAAGATTAGGCATAAGAAGACCAATTTAGTTAGAACAGGAGCTTGGAATGTTAGGACAATGTTTAGGACAGGAAAATTAGAGAATTTTAATCAAGAGTTAGAAATAGGAAATATAGATATTTTAGGTTTATGTGAGGTGAGATGGAAGGATAGGGGGGATTACTGGAGTGATAGCAATAGAATAATATGCAGTGGCGGGATCGAGAGCCAGTGAGAGTTTGCCATAATATTGAATAAAGAGGTAGGAAGAAGCATAGTAAACATAGAACCAGAAACGGAGAGAATATTACTAGTAGAGATAAAAGCAGAACTGACAAACTTGGGCATCGACATGCCAATAAGCAATCATAAGGAGGAAGGAGTTGATAGGATATACAATTAGTTGGTCCGGATGGGCAGTGTTAGGATGAGGTGTAAGGCAGGGTTGTCCATTGTCACCGGTGCTGTTCAATGTCTACATGGAGGAAATGATTAAAGAGGCATGGAAAGAACTGGAGGTAGTAATGAAAGTCTAAGAGGAATTTATAAAATCAGTTAGGTTTACTGATGGCCAAGTTCTAGGTTGTCGATCAGCCAAGAGATTGTAAGCATTGCTGAGTGAATTGGACATTCAGTGCAATAGATACAGGATGAGGATCAATATAAGTTAAACAAAGGTTAAGTGATTTTCCAGAAAGAAAAAGGCTAATGTAAACATTAAAATAGGAGGGCAAAAAATAGAGGAGGAGGTAGAACAGTTTATGTATCTCGGAAGTGTTTTGGACCAACACGGTCAAAGTAGTAGGGAGATAAGGAAAAGAATTGAGCTAGACAAAGAGGCTTTCATGAGGAGGAGGGGGATGATGACAGGGATGTTTATAAGGATGTTAAGAAAATGCTCGTTAAAACTTTGAAATGGAGTGTAGCTATGCACAGTGCACAAATGAGGAAGGGATGGGTGGGTGAGGAGAGGGGTTTTTGGGAGAAATTCTAAAGATGCAGGAAAAATGGTTGAAGGGCATATCGATCGGTAGTGGGATGTTAAAGACTGTAATAGAGTGGAGAATGTTAGGCAAACAAGGAAAGGGCAGGAATAGGATAGGGATGTTGGACGGGATGAAGGGTGGAAAGCAGTACACAGAGATGAAGAGGGACCTGATGTAGAGTAGGTTGCTGGATTGGGTTTTGTTTTGAGTTACAAAATGTTTATTTGATAGTTGTGTCCATCCAAAAACCTACCTTAACCGGTAGATTACTTAATAATAAAAAATGTACACAACACAGACACAATCTTTTCACCTGAGAAAAAAGGGACTGTTAGTCAACCGATCAAGATCGGTGGGCACTTGAAAGCTTTGGGAGCCTGAAAAGCTGACGTGTTACATTTTATATGAAACTAAGAGGGAGCAGAATGGATAAATATTACTATGCACTACACTTGGATGGTAGGTAATTCAAATTTGTTCTCAAAACATGGTGTCATTCATTGGTTCTCCCTATTCACTAGAAGTATCCTGAGGCATTGGGAAAATGCAAGTGCCATTTACCTCCATGAAAAGTAGATTCTTAAACCATGTTTCCTCATAGCTTTGAATTATCCATATAAATATCTGAAAAATGTTTTTCATTCTATATTTTGATATGGAAATCTCAAGGGGTTGATAGTTTGAATCGACCAATATCAAATTATTCTACTATTTTATGATTGGCATGTTATATCTCATTTAACATATGCATTATTCACAGACCAATATTTCAGTTGCTGGGCTTTTTTCAGTATACCTAGGTGAGAACCTAATAGAGCCGATGAAATGTGGTGAAAAGTGCAATGATATGGAGACATTTCTGGTATAAAGGAAAATAGAAGCATTTTAGAAGAAGTTAGAAGCATTTTCAGGATGAGCGAGGGAATGACTACATATCTATTATAAGATAGTGAACTTATTATTAGAGACAGAAGAGATTTGGGGATGGAAAGAATATGTATACAAGCTTTATCGGCAATAGAAAAAATCATAAGGGAAATGAAGTCTAACAAGAGTGTAGGAATAGATAATATCCCTGCAGTATCGCTGAAAAGTTTAGGGAATACAGATGAAAGGGATTGTTTGAACTTGTACAGAGTATTTATGAGAATAGAATGTGGCCACAAGATTTCCGTAGTTCAATTTTAATCCTGATCCTGGAAAAATAAAAATAGCTGTATGTTAAGGCTATAGGAGGGTGTTTAATTTTTCATGCCACTTTGGCAGTTCTGTGAATCATCTATAGAAGATTACATAATAGTGCAAGCTACAAGTGAGGTGAAGATCTGTCCAGGTTTGAATAGGGAGAAGAACACATGATGCCATCGTAGTGATGAGAAAAACAGTGGAAAGATGTACTTAAAATGTAATCAGAATGTCTTTGTATGTTTTGTATATACTGATCTTGATATTTTGACTTGGCTTTGATGTTGTTCAACCATGTCGAGTGGTTAAAATTTATGAGAGTATTGCAAGAATATAGGAGTAGGCTGGAGGGATAGGCAACTTTAACTTTGAGACTTGTACATGAATCAGTTGGTGCAGGTAAGAGTATCCAAGGGAAAATTAGGATAGGAAGTGATTGGCAGGGAGGAAGAAGCATGGAGTACCATTAACACCTGTATTTTTCAACATATATGCTAAGGTATTTTTGAGGGTAACATGGGAAGGGATTGAGATGGAAATCAAAGTGGACAATGTGATGATTGTTATATAGGTTTTCAGATGAACGATGAGTCAGGCAGCCAATGGATTTCAGTGATTGTTGAGTTATTTGTAGGAACAATGCGAGGGGTTTGGGATGAGGATTAGCCACAAGAAATCAAAAGTAATGAAAGCCTTCAAGATAGAGAGCCAAGAGATTGCAGTTATTGTTGAGTATTTTGTAGGAACAATGCCGGAGGTATAGGATGAGAGTTAACCCCAAGAAAAAAAGTAATGAAAGCCTTCAAGATAGAGAGTGAAGTTGAGTTAAATATTTAAGTAGGAGCAAGTAAACTAGTGCAGTTTACGTAATTGAGCCGTATTTTAGAAAAGGATTGTAGTAGTGGGAACATTAGGAGAGGAATTAAATTAACTAAAGGGGGATTTGCAAGGATTAAATTCATGACAAGCACACTTAGTAAAGATGTGAACAACAGATTAGTAAAAACTTTAACATAGCGTATTGCTGTATTGATGACAGACCTGGTCTTGGAGGTAAGAGGATGAGTGTAGATTTGGAGGTTATAGAGATGTGGGTGTGGTGGGTAATGAATAAAACAAGATGGACAGAGAGAAGACAAATGCCTAGCTTTCAAATGGGGTTAGGCAAAGAGAGGAAAGTTACTATGGGAAATTCAGAAAACACAGTGGAAGGGAATGGAGAACATGCTGTGGTACATTCAAGGGCTTGATAGAAGGGAGAATTTTAAGGGAATTGAGTAGAGTTGAAGAAAGAAGAGAGTAGCCTTTTTAGACAGCACCAAGGCAGGCAGAAGTTAATAAGAAATGAAGAAAGTCAATGTAGAGCAAACAAGGAATTCCCATCAAACGTGGAAGTCGGTAGTTATCAGGGACCATGGAAATTCTATTTTTATTATGTAGAATTCTGTGAATGAGTATCATAGATTGATTTTGTTATCCATAAGAGAACATCTTTTACTGAATTTTT
Source organism: Hetaerina titia (assembly GCA_037158775.1). Classification (NCBI taxonomy): domain Eukaryota; kingdom Metazoa; phylum Arthropoda; class Insecta; order Odonata; family Calopterygidae; genus Hetaerina; species Hetaerina titia. The sequence continues at coordinate 85,774,847 of CM073770.1, forward strand.
CGTGCAGCTATACATGTATGTTTTATTTGTTATTCATTTCAGAAACATTCTTCCTTTCTGATCCTGATCTTCAAGATGATGTACCTGATCATTTTTTAAGCCATGCAGATAAATATAGAAACTCAGTTCGGAAGGCCTGCAAAATATTTCGCAAAATAAAAGAACTTCAGTCCCAAGCCGGTGGTGTTGATAGCTACAGGTTTGTAAACCCAAACATCATTTTTACTTTTCCACTCCGAATGAGGTATCTCCAAAACATGGTTTTTTAATTCATCAACGGCTTCTTCAGGCACCGAAAAACGTTGGCCACGCAATTTTTTTTTATAAATGGGATTAAAAAGAAGTCATATGGTTCTAAATCAGGGCTGTTTGGAGAATAACCCATCAATTTGACGTTTTGGCCTGTCAAATAGGTAGTTGTTTCAGCATATCTGTGAGAGCTTGCATTGTCATGATGAAGAATGATCCTTCATTGCTGCTTCTTTTTACGTATTTCACCAAGCACTTCTGGCAAACAAATGTTCTTGTACCATTCAGAAGTCACGGTTCTACATTGCTCTAACAGTACAGTTGCCACATGTCCAGTTATTCTGAAGAAACAGGGGATCATTTGATTCAACGTGCTTCGTGCACGGATCAATTTTGTCGGATTTGGCTCGTCTTGGAAGACCCATACAGTGGATTGCTGTTTTGTTTCGGGCTAATACGCATAGATCCAAGATTTGTCCCCTGTGTAGATGTTATACACAGCTTTTGATGCACTGCAATTGTATTTCTTGAGCATTTCATGCAATATCTCATTGATGCTGGCACAACTGATTTTGGACAACCATCATGACTTTTGTCGCAGAGCAAACGGTGGCCATGATGGTATTCATTATACCAATGTTTCATAGTGGTAAAGGATGGGGCTTCATTGCCAAAAGTGGGAGTAAGTTGATTGATGCACTCATGTCTTGATAATCCACGTCAAAAGTTGTAAAAAGTCATCACACGAAAGTGTTCAAGAGTTAAACTCCATTTTTTTGCCGAGAAAAATTTTTGCGTTACTGAAAACAACACAAGTTATGATCAAACGACATAATGTTCTGAAGAAAGCGTTAAAAGGTCAAACTTTCAGATGGAAACATCAGATGGCAACTAAAGCATTTAGTGTTGTCAAGGCTGAAAATATAAACATTAACCCTCATATATGTGCTCAAGTTATGTATCTAGGTAATGGTGCATGAGACAGTATTTTTTTCTAGGTATTTCTTGATGTAAGATATAAATAATCACCCATCATAAGTATCATACCCATACTCAGTCATTAATTCCTTTCATTCTTGTCTGTTTTGAGGCATTTTGTCAATTAAAATCTAGTGTAGATACTTGGAAAAGTTAAGTACCTACAGGAAGGTTAAAAGATGTATTTAAGTCCGTATGTTTCATGAATCAATCAATATGCTGAGGTAATTTCTTGTTTGATATGCATATTTGCCTGATAACAGCATGGCATGTCATCCATGAGTAGCCTTATATGCCAGGTAGGCGGTCTTGTGTAATAAACATGGACACTCACCCTATTTGCTCTGCTATAATATCAGTGGCTCTGGATTCCCTTGTTGGCTAGTCTCAGTTGTTTAGATAGTGAAATGTAAAGGCAGGGATTCTCTTGCAGTGTGTCTTTTGAAGAATATTTTTCTAAATCTGTTCATGGTTGCCACAAGCCTGGGAGATGTAACCTGTCAAGCTTGCGAAATTCTTTACAAGTAAATTTAGATATTGATTGGAGCAAAATTGTCAGACAGGTGAATGTTGTCCTGATCCCAAAGATGTTAGTTTGTTAAATAATGTCTCACAGCTGAAATCATCCTTATTCTCACATTTTACAATGTTTATAAAATTCTTAATGGCATACATGATGAAAATTTTCTTAATGTAATAAAATACTTCTAATTGACTGTGCTCTAGTGTTTTCATGAACGCTGTTAATCTTTTATCAATATAATTGGCTATTTTCCTGTAGAGATCACATAAATGCAGTCATATTAAGTACTAATTTTGGGTTTAATATGGCTGTGATAGATATAAGATTCTTGATTGTGTCAAGAAAGCCCATGGAGAATTGTGGCATAATCATTAATGGTTCTGTATGCTTGGTTCAACACTAGAAGAAGACACTAGTCCTTGAAGTCCATTAATTTCTCTTTAAAATCTCATGGGAAATGTTTGAAAATATGTTCTGTGGAAAAACTAGAATAGTTATCCTGTTGAAACTAACAGGGATTGTATTGTACAACCTGGCAAGTATGTGTAACAAAATACTAGCATGAACTATTAGTAGAATTTGTAATAATTAAAGGACTTCTCCAGTATGGTTACATGTAAAACACTTTCCCATATGAATACTGTGTATATGTGTAAGAATAATGCTGTGAAAAAACTGCGAATGTTTGTCAAATGGAACTGAAATGTTTAGAGGGGAAAAGCTAACTAAATGACATAGCAATGTATTCTCTGAAGTATGTCGAATTTGTAGAAAGATTTGCAATATTTTGTCCTGACTATTAAGTATTTTAAGATGGATATTAGTGTCAAATTGTTCATATATTTAAAATAATTTTAAGCGACTATATAATTTCCTTGCAATGGAGTCAGAATGCACCGTTTGAAATTTTTGGTGAAAAGTGGCTAATGGAATGTAGTTAAAGAATGAAATATAATTTTAGAATTGGAGTGAGCCACATCCAGTATAAAAATAAAATAATACAATATTTAATATTATTTTTGCTGGATAAATATACAACATTTTGTAGTTCATGATTTCTTGTCCCATTTCATTTAGTATAAAATTTGAAACATTCAGGTCATTTCTCTGTTGCTTGAATCTGCCGATTAAACATTAAGGTAATTTGTTAAGCAATTTACAGCATATGATTGTACTTGGTTTCTTTTCCCTGAAGCTATAAATGGTTAAAATAACCATCACCCAAATTTCTGTATGCATAGTGAAGTATTATCATCGTTACCTTCATGTAAATGGAAAACACAGATAAGTTAATAAGTGAATGACCTGAGCAAACATTCCAAGCTAAATTTAGGATTTTATGGACATGTACTTATATTTCTGTTTCAGAGTTTGAAACTGTCACCTTTGTTTTGAAAAAAAAGTGTGCTCTGGTCTTTAACATATTAAAGCAAAATGTACCTAATATTTGTGATTGTAAGAATGTGGCATGCCTTTTTATAGAAAGAGAAATTAAGTTTTAGGTAAGAACAGAATTTTTTATAAGTTTTAGTGCACAGCTGAAAATTGTAATGTTTGAAGTTTTCAGTGTGTGTGTGTCTCTTCTGGGTGGACAATCCTATTTGTATGCTACAAAATAAGTTCATTAATAATAATCATTAGGCTTTGTGATGATAATATATGCTCTTAATGTGTATTCATACAATTTTAAATTCAAATAATTTTTTTAATTTTGTCAACTCATGCAGCCTTTTATCTTCCCCACCAAAGGTTTGTTTGAGTTTGAACAGATAAGATAAGGTTCACCCAGAAGTCATAAAACTGAGATACATGATAGGTCAGAGTGTGGCCAAATATATCTCATTGTGAGAAGAAGTGATACAGAGTTGAAAAAGGTTTTGATCTTCCACTATACAATAGATGCAACAGTGGAGCTCTGAGGAGGAACCTGGGTGATCGAACATGACAAAAGTAATCAGTCAAAGTATTCCAATGGATGTAGTAATTCACCTTTCAGTTTAGACAAATATGGATCCCTTTTGCATATAGTTATTAGCATGCGAGAATTTAGGCAGCTTCTCCTTCATTTCTGCTCGTTAAAGTCCCATCCATATTAATTATGCACATGCCCTCATTCACTTCCCCTAATAACTACTATGTAATAGTTTAATAATACTATTCAGAACACTGAATTCATTGCTAAAAATTCATCCATCACTTTATCACCTCATCCTTCAGGCAATTAATTTGGAATATAATTCATATTTTGTGAAGTAATTTGCATCCCTATGGCAGAAGAAACATTGAAATTAATGAAGAAATTAACTTCATTATGGCTAGAGACCACTTTAAATATATTAAATGGAACTGCTTGTTTCAGTAACAAAGTGAATGATTGGAAGAATGAATATTAGCTCATCATCATGGGCTCATGTGGAGTCATGAGCTATGAAGGCATTCAAAATGCTATAATTTATTCCCTAGTAATACTTACTTAGTTATTCCATAAGAATGCACAGTAACTCAGCTTTCAAACTGCGCCATATTAAACTCAGCTCAACTGCAATACTTTTAACATCAAGGATGGATAATTAAGTCATGATAAAATGTTAAACTGGGTGGAATTTTTCAGGTTTCACACTGAAAGTAGTGATTGAAAGTTTGACTTCTTAAGTAATGTTCCTCCTTAACTTCCTTCCTTGTTCAACCTTCTTGCAGTAAATAAAAAATGGGTCAGCATTTTGGAATGTCCAATAGATGACACTCCAGGCCCTTGGTTATGTAACCTAGTAGGAGACTTCCTACAAAATTACAGTTACCTAGAGAGCGTATTAAGTATCATAGAATGTTCTGGACAAATCAATGAGTGAGAATTGACTATGTTCTTTACCATTGTTCTGTTCACGCATTTGTGCCGTGCATCTCATTCCTTCCCTCCCTGTCCTTGACCTGGGACAGATTTTTGATATGTATGAACATGGTTAAATGTAAATAGTTTTGTTTAAAAACTATACCCCATGTGGGAATAGTATAATGGACATTAAAAGACTTTATTTTGTTAAATAAGCATTCACCAAGAGATGGAATTAATGATTAGTACACTGAGTGAGGATCTAAAGAAAATATTAGTACATATAGACTTCAATATGGAGCATCATATGGTTCAGAATCATGGTTTTTGCATTAGAAGGTAAGTGTGGCATCTGTATGAATGGATTTGGCATTATTTGTATGGATAAAAATAGGAACATAATTTTGGTAAGAAGGTGAAACATATGATGGAGCTTTATTCATGGTTGGAATATGGAGGGAGTTGATGGATTGATTAACAATTTGTTAAAAGTTACTGGTGCAGCATCTCCCTCAGTTTCTTAGATTCTGTAGTGTGAGGATAAGGTATTGAGAATGGAGGAGAACATGCTTTTTGGAAGGCAAGAAGGTTGATAAAAATTATAAATAGCTTAAAAAGGAAATGTTATCATAACAAGCATAAATTTCCACTAATTGTTATTCGGTGTAACCTATTGCTTTTTTAAAAGATGAATATGATCATTGTGGATAAATATGTAACCCATATTTTTCTCTTTAAGAATTCTTTATCAATCCCATGTTTTTATGACTTTCTCCACCTATCTAGCCAATATAGCCAAGGATTTCTTAAATTATTTCATTAAATGCTTTTACAAACGTGAATAAAAAAATATATGTAATTTTCATTGTCAGCTGAGAAACTACATGCTTTGGCTTCTAACGTTGTATTCATTGGTATGAATTATTTATTGGATATGAAGAAATAGGAGAAGTTTGTTAAGTGGAGGCATAATTTCTTGGTATATCTCTCAAAGGAGGGTCAGTCATATAGGTTTTCCATATTGGCATAAATATTTTTAAGCATCTGTATGTCTTTGAGTTGTAAGTCAATGTAAATGGTATATATTATGAGAATCCAGAAGGAATGAAGTTTCTTAGGTCAAGTATTCGATAATTTTAAACCTATATATTCATTAATTTTTTGTCAAATAATTTTTTAAACCTATTTTTTTTGTTGTTTTTAGAAAAATACCTGGTAAAGTACCTTACCATCCACGGTATGTACATATTTTTTTAATTTTTCAAAGTCATTGTGGGCTTTTGAGTCCTTTGCTTTGCTGCAATAAATCATTGCCTGGTTGGCTTCTTCCTTGCAGGGAGCTTTTCACAAGAAAGAGTATGCTTATTGGTAAATAGTAAAAGTATGTATGTACATGAGTTACTGGGTTACCTAATGTGAGGTCGTTTGCTAGAGTGCTCAATGAAGCAATATGATTTAGAGAAAGGACAGCATGAAAAACTTGCTTCATCATTTTATGTGTTTTATGAAGAAGGTGAACGTACTGTGTCTTAATTGGTGGAAATTGTTGTGAGTTTTCATGAGACATAATTTGTGATTGCAAATACTGAGCTGGATTTGCCTAATGCATGAGGCATTACTTAAATCTGGCAGGTAATATTCTTTTATTTGTTAATTGCCCTCAGTTCAGGATGGGTTGACAATAGGAGAAAAGTGGGCTCTTTGCCCAACTTTTTCCAATCAGGAGAATTGTGGAGCTTATCAATTCCATCAGGAATGTTTTTATTGCCACAAAAAATAATTTTGCTCTAGGAGTCACAAAAATGAGAACCATTCAAAACATATGTCAGAATCTATTAGGGTTGAATGACCTTCATTGTGGTATATGACATAATTTACTAATCATTAATTTTCTATGGCCTGGCATGTATGAGGTCTGTAAATTAATTATGAGACTGGCAACGTAGCATTTGATTTGGCAACACTGGATGTGCTGGGCTTAGAGGGCCAGCAAGGGAAAATGTGATCTGCCTTCAGTATGGGTTTGAACTCGCTCGAGTCATTTGGTTGTCCTTAGCGATTTTTTTGTGAAACTATTTCCTGTTGTGTTCTAAAAATGAGTGACATCAATTTCGAGCAACAATGTGCTATCAAGTTTTGCTTCAGACTTAGGCACAGTGCAACGGAAACTCTTGCTAAAATTCAGCAGGCCTACGAAGATAGTGTTTCGTCAAGAGCCTAGGGTTTTCAATGGTTTAAGGCGTTTTCAGAAGGAAGAGAGTCAGTTGAAGATGAACCACAAAGCAGAAGGCCTTCATCTTCAAGAACTTATGAAATTGTCGACAGAATCCAGGATCTTGTGTATTCAGATCATCAGTTGACATTTAGAATGATCAGGGAAGAGTTGAATTTGACTCACACCATCGTTATTCAGATTTTGACCAATGAATAGGGGATGAGAAAAATAAAATGAGAAATGAGGGGGCCCTTGTCACACAGCCATTTCAATAAACGAGTTTTTGGCCAGTAAAAACATTCCTGTGGCTCCTCAGCCTCCTTATTTGCCTGACTTGAGTCCTTGTGACTTTTTTCTCTTCCCGAAGTTGAAAAATCACCTCAAGGGAACTCATTTTGGGACAGTCAAAAACATTCAATTGGCTGTGACTGACCAGCTGAAGGTTATTCCATTATTGTAGTTCCAGCACAGCAGTGGAAGAACCATCTCCAGGGCTGTGCAGCTTCAGAAGGAAGTTATTTTAGGGTGACAATATAAAATTGTAATTCTATTTGAATGAAAAAATAAATAAATCAGTCTCATTACTTAATTTACAGACCAGACATTTATGTACATTGGAACATAAATCGAGACTGGAGCACGTGAAAACCAAACGCAATGCATGTTGTTATTGGGAAATATGTGAATGTTGATGTTACTAATTATGAACATCTATAAAGGGGAGTCAAAGCATAAGTTGCATTTGTCCATCACTTTTGACTGTGAGAAATGTGTATTGATCTAAATATGAGGTTACACTGTTACTACAGCTATGTGATAGCAATGTACATATGCCTCAGGGTCATATGATATGAGTGGGACAACCCATTAATTGATATGTTAAATACAAGTATTGTCCTAATTGGAAGTCCCCAGAATCACTAATTTTTGTAGTGGGCAAAAAGAATGTGACCCCGCTGAGGTTATTTGTCTGTTGTGGGAAAGAAAAAAATTTCATGCTAGGTAATCACAAAATACTGTGCATTATTGTAAAAAAAATTGCAAAAGTGAGTGGACAGATATTGATAACAATCATCAATAGGAAAGGTGAGAATGAGAAAGTTGAAGACATAGAAATATTGATATTAAGGTAAGGTGAGAGTCAAATAAACTTTAAGATTTTCAAAAATTGGCTCTTCATTGCACCCTAATATAATTAAAATATTACCCCAAAAGTTCGCTATTTTTTCTTTCCATGCAACTTACTTTTTGTCTCCATCTTGCACCTAATATATAATTTGACCATAAAAATGTGGTAAACAGTGCATGTATAATAGACTAACTTTATTTTCTGTTAATCAAAGAAACACATTGAAATACAGTAGTGTTATCATTCATTTTTTCCATTCATACTCAGTTGGATATCAAAGAAAGAAGTGATAATACTGTATGGCATTAATTTGCAATTACACTTCACAGAGAATGAATGTTGAAGAATAAAAGTTGATTAGTCCATAAAGATAAACATTGGTGTTAACTGCTGGCTAAGATTAGTATTTAGACTTAAGGAGGTGGGGGATTACTTTAGGTAAGCCCGTAACATTTGGGAATTTGGTAATTGCATTACTTTAACATTTGATAAAAATGAAGCTAATTAATAATTGCTTGGGAGGTTGTTGTAACCAGATAAGTGGTGATGGATTTTTCTTCCATTGAAGGCATTATTCTGTTTTATCATGGACAAGGTGCATGTGTTTTTTTTTAGTTCTATTGGCCAAAGAGCTTTTGAAGGTACTCTGTAAACAAAATCGCAGTCTTGTAATTTCTTTATAAATTAGTAGACTGTGGGCCTGTCTGGTGCTTGCAAAGAGTTATCAAAATTAAGAAAACCATGGGAGAAACTTCCACTTCCTAATACCAATTTTTATTATCCGATCCCATTGGCCATGCTAGCATTATATTTTATTGAAGTGTCTTTCATTCTATGTTAAACCCCCAAGTTGTTTTTTTTCTAGGATGCTATCTTTTTTTCATAATTTTAGTGTAATGTGATATTATTTTATTTGGACTTGGGCCAATTACATCCAGTCAGAAAATTCACTTAAACAATGAACTTCAAAATCATGTTGTCCATGGTGTATATAACATGAGCATTGAAATATTTAAGAATCTAGTGCATATTTATATTACTTTAACATTCTGCCTCAATTTTTACAATATTGCTTAAAAATTAACAAACAAGGGATGTCTTTTAATTTGTGACATTAATCTAGTCTTCATGCTAGTATGTATACTAATGATAACATGAGTATTTATTCTCAAAGTTAAAGTCCAGCAAAGTAAAATATTAACCATGCCATAGTTTAATTATGGGTTGTCTAATTCATTGTAATGTCAACAGGGTTTTTAACAAGGTAACATATAATTATGTGGCTTTGCATGCTTTGGGTCTCTCTGTTTAAGGGGAAGAGTTGCAGAATGAGTAAAATATAATGGGAAGGCATGATTATGTTGGTGGTATTCTAAGAATTGTGTGATCAGTTTTCAAGTTTAATGTTGGGTAATTTTGGAGGTCTGCTTTGGACTTGCAGAAAGTAATAATGGTTTCACCTTGCCTGCTGTTTTAGTTAAGTTCCCACTCCCCTCATGCTTTAAGCAAATTTGCATGTAACTTAGTATTTACGTAACTTTCCAAAATGTGATTCATGACTTTAACTGTAATATAAATACGTTGCATTCTTTGAACAATAGTAATTGTAAACTATCCTCATTATAATAGCATGGCATATGTTATCTAGGTATTGGGGCTCATTTGTATTCACCTTAACTCTTTTTTTTTACTCTGATTTTTGGAAGTATTAGTGTAGGCTCAGAAGTGAAGCTGTGATTAGGTATTGATTTTAATATAATTTTGTTTTTACTAATATATTAATGCATAATTAATGTGCCCTACATTCCTTTTACAATTTGTGATTCTGAAATTTGCATACTTCAAAGTGCAGGTACATTTATTCTGAATTTTAAGTGAATTCTTCTTGAAATGAAGATTCAAAGATATTATAACCAAAGAGGTACCTGTGAAAGGTCATGCTCCACAAAGTGTTTTCCATTTGCTATCTTTCACATGCAATTACATTCAACCCAGTAATATGTAGTATTTCTATTTTTGGTGCACGCTCTTCTCGGACATTATTGCTCACACATTTATTTTTTAAATTCATTCCCTTTACTTAATAGTAGTATTCACTTAATAGCACATTCACATCAATGGAATCACCTCATTAACTTTAACCTCCAGTTACAGCCAGGAGTCAATTTTATGATCACTAGTTAAATTCAAAGCCAACCATTTAATTGCTCAATAACTGAAAGATAGTGTAGTATACTCTTACTGAAAGATAGTATAGTATTACTACCATTGGAATGTTCACAGTTCCTATTGAGTACTCTTAATGGTTTATAAAATCGGACTAGTCAATAATCTCCAAGGTAGCTTTCACCTTAACTTCTAATTAATTTTAATGAGACATTATAAAACTGGGCCTTAATGTTAATTTGATGAGGATAGGAACTGGAATTGACATGAATTTTTTGACTGGCAATGTTACATGCATATGAAGCCTCAGTGTTGATTTTTCTGCATACATGTAGATAAGGTAAGGGAGCAGTGGGCCATCAACCAAGAGTAAATTCAACCAACTTAACTTTTTTGGAATGGTAAATGGAATGAATGATTGATTCAAGGAAACAATGAAATAACCAAATATGCTCTTTACTGAAATACACATGCAAGTCATACACAATATGCCCCTGACAGTATGGCCATTACTGCCCAGAGCATATATAACATATTTCACATTATTTTCAATTATCCACCAGCAGCTTTCTCTTCGCCACCTCGAATAATGGTCACCAAACTGTACTTCTTTTTTACATGAATTATCTAGTATGCTGTACTTCTGTAATGGCTGCTCAAGCATCTCTTGACCTATTAGAAATAAGTGTTCAATGGCCGAATTTATCGAAATCCTAGTGTAATCCCAATTGAGATACTCGATTCATTTAATAATTTTGCTTTTAAAATTTTATGCCGATTATCCCAAAGATATCTCATGTTTATCAGCCTTTACTCAAATATTCTCAATTATAATTTGGCTTTATTTTTCAGGCAACTGTTGGGTGGCCAGTTGGGAGGAGCCATTCTCAAGGATGGGAACCCATTGACCCTTCACTATGTCATGTTCATTCCCGCATTGATGGGCCAAGCCACATTGGAGCAGCAGGCTTATTGGGTCAGCAGAGCGTGGAGTCTGGATATTCTTGGCACATATGCTCAGGTGAACTCAGGCTTGCAATAAGGATTATATTGTAGTGGCATTTTATGATGGTTAAATCCTTTGAACCACTCGGGTGTTCATTATTTGTGTTACATGTTTTTGACAGACTGAGCTGGGTCATGGCACATTTATACGTGGTTTGGAAACAACAGCAACTTATGACCCTTCCACTGAAGAGTTTGTGTTTAATAGTCCGACTCTAACATCTTACAAATGGTGGCCTGGTGGATGTGAGTGTACTTTGTATTTTTCTCCTTTGTATTCTCAAAGGGCTGAGTTGGATTTAAAAATATTTATTTGAAATGAAGATTTGACCATATGGTAAATTACCATACATATCGACTTGAAGTTATCATACATTTTTCAGTTCAAAAAGAGAAGTTCATGGAATTGCCTCACTGCTAATAATTTCTCATTAGATACAATTTAGTGAAACTTAGAATCAAGGCTATGTCATGGTGAAAATGTAATTTTCTTAGTGGAGCCTGTGTTTTGTGTGTGCCAATTTTGTATCCAACGCATATAAAATATTTAATTTTTAACATTTGTTTGTTACTGTGTGTAATTTGAAGCCTTTTATCATTTCACAGTGGGCCACACTGCCAACTATGCTGTTGTGGTAGCACAATTGATCACTAAAGGGGAGCGTCATGGAATCCACCCATTTGTTGTTCAACTGAGGGATGAGAATACACACATGCCAATGCCAGGTATTACTATTCCATTTAATTGACTTGTTATTGTGGTAGAAGGGTATGATTCAGGTATAACAAAATGTGCATGTGCACCTTTGAGGATGTTTCTTGGGTTGCCCATATTCCACCTGTGCAGTGGTTTTCAACATTTTTGTGACTCCTGGTTATGATTTTGAAGTGTTTTTAGGGTTCATTTCCCTGTAAGCAGCTTTATATGTTTGCAAAATGATTATTTTTTTGGCTTGCCTCAGGATTATATTCAAAGACTTAGTGGGCCCAATTGTGACCCATAGATTTCTGGCCATTGAACATGAGTCTCGGGATCACATGCATGCAATTGCAGTGCATGAAATTACATTCAATCTAGGGCTAATTTGTTAGTAGTTGCTTAGTTAAATACAAATTGAGTGCCATACTTGCTTTGTTCTGTACAATTTTTTAAATGTAGAACCTTTCACTTTCAAGATGGCTAGAAACATATTATATTTTCTAATCCATGTATTGTGTTAAAGAATTATGCCTATCTCTCTCTCCCCTTTCAAATTTTTCAAGTTTTCAAATTTGTATTATTTGTTATTGTAGCTGTTTACATAGTTTGAAATATTTCATCAAAGCAAATAAGTATCTCATCTATCATTCCCATTTATCACCCATTAATATGTATGTATATAATATTGCACCCTTTATTAATCCATTCGCCCAGTGTACTTTGTATGACCTCCTTACATTTTTCAGGTATTACAAATACACCTCCGCCTACCACTACCACTTTGGTTCACTCAAATGCCACCTGCTCTCTCACTTTAGAATGAACACCAGGAAAAGCTAGAAGTTGTCTTGAATAGAATGTTTTGTGAATTTTTAGAATGTTTAGTGAATACATATCTCCTTAAAATTACCTGTGACATCCAATACCCTAACAGTCCTTGGTGTCTAATCTTGAAGTTTTTAGGAAGAGAAGTTGTCAGTCTTTCTCACCCTAAATAATTTCTGGAATGAGAAATATTGTACACTTTCAGTAAGACTATCCTAAATGAATGACTGAAGTTTCATGATGATGATGGCAGCCATTCCTTTGTAATCCTGTGAACAGACAGGCCAACAGAAATTTAACTTGAGGTTTCAAATATTTTCTTGTTTCATGGTAAACTTCTAAAACAATGAAATTTGTGAAAAATGGCTGACAAATCTGAATAAGCAGTTTCATTCATCCATAATAATTTTGTTCAGTTTCTTTGTCTAAATACTTCTCACCTTAAAATTTCCCATTATAGCTTACAATGAACCTTCGATTCCATACATTTATCTTTCAGTCCACCACACAAATGTGTGTGGTAAAATATACAATGAAAAAGTATTTTGAGTTCTGAATAAACTGAATCATTTTGTCAGAAGTTCCATAATGTTATTTTCTCCTTTCAGGTATTAAAATTGGTGAAATAGGCACAAAATTGGGAATGAATGCTACCAATAATGGGTATTTGGGCTTTGAAAATGTTCGAGTTCCAAGGGATAACATGCTGATGAAAAATGCCCAAGTTTTGCCAGTAAGAAAAGTATTTTTGTTACTGTTTTACATTTTGTAATAAGCTTTCTCCTCTCCCCCTCTGTTTTCCCAAGCTGGATTTCTAAACTTATTTTCCCTTCTCACTCTCCTAGTATCAAATTGAAGAAACTCCTTTTAATACTCTGCTATCATCCTTGTTGACTAGATTAAACAAGCTCTCGACAGTTTAATCAACTTCTTCATCCTTATATGACAAATCCTCTTAGTTGGCATAAGGTTGGGACAAATTATAACAGAAAATTATGCCAGGCAAACAAGAGGAAAATCACATATTATGTAGAACAAAGTACTCATTGGAGACCCTCAAAACCTACCATTTAAGGTTGATTATCGTGAATGGAAGTGGATTTTTTCACTTCACCAATGAGAATAACTAAAGATGCTAAATGGTCACATCGGTAGCTTATTTGGACTCTGTTCAAATTCTTGCTGTTACAGGGTGGCCATTCAGTTTGGAAAATCGGGTTATAGAATTGTTCAACACAGAAGTGTAAGGGAAAAGGACTTAATGGTCAGGAAAAAAAGGAAAAAGTCTGGAGTTTAAACTTATGTATAAAACATTCTGAAAAAAATTGGAGAAAGGGTGGCTTTTTTTAGTCAGGAATATGAAGTGAAAATTTGGAATTTATATTGAGGATGATGTTCCATTTAGTCTTGAGACCATTTCTTGTTTTTTGTAGGCCTTCATGTGTACAGGCCCCATCAAATATGAAAACTATAGGACTAACTTTGGTCATACCAATTACATGCAGAATGATGATGAATAATTTACTAGAAGTACCCAATAAGATTACAAACATTTGGAATAAGAATTGGAAGAAAATGATGACGTTTTTCTAAGGAAAATCTGAACAAAATTGGATAAAAATTGGACTGAATTAGAAATATATAGGAATCTATAAAATGAGTGGTCGTTAATTTAGAGTATTTTGAAGTACCAGTATATCAGATTGTTCCATTTTCTGCATCACCAATCTCATCAATTAAGGTACCCATATACAGGACTGGCTAGGGCAGTATTTTGTGGTAGATTTGAGGGTGTATGTTTACTCCAGGACTGCATCACAAGTCATGGTGAGAGATAATAAATAAATCTCTAAATTAAAAAAGTGCTTTGAATTGTTTCAAGCAAGGGTCAGTACTCCCCCATTCTCAAAAATACATAATAATAATAATACAATTTATTTGTCCAGCGATCAAGTTGTTACAACTGTATACTTGATATAAGACACGTCAGAGTAAGTAACAGAATACATACATGGATACATGATACACATCAGGCATTAACAAGAAATTCGGCAATTGAATAAAACATTTTTAATTTTAAGAACCTGAGTAGGTTGACCTTAAATGCAGCCACACTTTTTTGGGACTTAATCTCATTTGGGAGTTTATTGTAAAGTTGGAGGCCCATAAAATTTGGGCCAGCACCTGCATTTTTTAAATGCAGGTTACATTAAAATTTACTTGAAGGAAGAAGTGAAATTGAATGTAAAAGCTTTAAAAAAAAAACTTAAAAGATCACATTATTAATCCAGGGAACTTTTTATATTAAATATTACTTAGAAAACAATTTGAAAAATATGCTAATATTTGACGTAATTTTGCATGTTGCAATAAGTTTCTCTTTCCTATCAGTTATTGTCATATATGCAGATAGTAAATCCAAGAACTGCTGATCATTATAATTTCAACACATCTACCTGTATGGTTTCATCTTCCCCCATGGTCTTAATTTTTTAAACATCTTTAAATTACATCCTCTTCCTATCAAATAGCTCCTCTTACATCTTTATCACCTTTTCTTAGGATGGAACTTTTATCAAATCACCTAGCAGTAAACTGACATATGGACCAATGGTGTTTGTACGTGTGGTGATAGTGCAAGATTGTGCCACATTTCTTAGCAAAGCAGTTACTATTGCTACACGATATAGTGCAGTACGTCGCCAGTCAGAGCTTGTCCCAGGGTATGTATTGATTTTTAGAAAATGTTTTATGTCAATTGCAAAATGCCTCCCTTAATACTGTAAGAGATTGAGATGTGAGAGGAAATTGTTCTGAAAGTGTGTATCTCGTGATCCTTGGGTTGGGCTTATTTTTTTCAGACAGTCAAAATTCTTCGTTTAATTTATTTCTTTAAATCTCATTTCATTAGGTTTTTATTTTCTGTTAAGCTTTTGAAATGCTTGAACATGTCACACATTGAACGAAAATCTTTCAACCTAGTGTTGGAGGTGTTTTTTTCCCTTCAGTTCGCTGAAGATGGCCACTTTGTGGCCAAAACACGCGTGTTAAACATATCTTCGTCTGCACTATTTGTTTTCAGATTCTCCCAGAAGTTGGGCCCTTTGAGTGTGTGTGTGTGCATTTATTGAGTGCTAGTGTGTGTGAATGGTCTATGGTCGTCCTTTGTGAATAGGCACAGAGTGTGTACTTGTAGAACATTCTGGTACCTTTAACGGGGTCTTCCTTACAGCCTCGTGAAGGATTACATTTCCACCTGGAATCTTTAATGGGATCTCACAGCCTCGTGAAGGATTCCAGACAGGATAGTATGTGTGTGGCTGTGCGTGGTCCCTGGTGTGGATTAATTTCCCGTAAACCACCAAAGAGGGTATTCTTGGTTGGGAGCTTGTGGTTGGTAGGTTGTGGTTGGTCCCATTCGTGGTTCCCACGAAAACCAACACAGCAATTAGTCCGACGAGAGTTGCAACTGTTTATTATGGTCATTGAAGTTTCCCCCCCTCCCCTCATTACTTTAGTAGCTCTACAGCTGACTTTTTTCAATTGTTTTATGTGGCTTTCTTCATTAACAATTTTGCACTATTGATGAGAAACATGCATACAAAAAAATATCAGCCTGTGTAGATCACTCATTCTACATATTTATCAAATGGAATTAATATGATTAGCTTTTTTTAGATTTTATTTCAAATATGATTTTGTGAGCCCAGATAATATGAATGCTTTTGAAGAAAGTCTACCATATATTTAAGATTCTCATGTTTTAATATGAATGATTACAGTTAATTCATAGGAATAAACAATTTTAGATTGCTATTTTTATCAATTAAATAGAATCTAGAATTCAGCATGGTCAGAGGTGTTGAAGGAGGGTTGTTTGTGAAAAGGAAACTGAGTTCATTTATGTTTTTGCTATCAAGTATTCTTAGCTCAATACCCTTAAGGCTACACAACTTCTAAAGCTACACACTTACTTAATATTTGATATTGGGCATAATGGGATTTCATGGCACCAAGTATCTCATGCTTATTTCATGTGTGTATTGTATGTCAATACTTTTATCCATCAATTTTTCGCTCTTTCATACATTATGCCACTTTTAATTTCAGAGAAAGGGAACCACAAATCATTGACTATCGGACTCAGCAATATAAACTCTTCCCCCACATTGCTTCATGCCTTGCAATGAAATTTGCATCAAATTGGATTTGGGATATGTACAACAATGTATCATCTGAAATTGAAGAAGGAGATCTGGACAAGCTTCCTGAGGTATTTTCTGTTTTTAAGATTTGTGCAGCCCTTTAATTTTCAATCAATCATTGATTCAATATCAGTATGTTGTATAACAATATTTATTAATTAATATATGACTGCTATAAAATTGATTGACCAGATATATAATTTATCAGTAGGGTATGTGCATGAATTAAAGTGGATGCGTAAATGTTTTTCCAATTGATTGTTATTGTGTGCAATTTAGCATAAATCAGTTATTATACAGGCAGTATATAAACAATTTAAAATTGAATTGCTATTCTCATGTATAGTCAGGGGGTCACGCAATCATTGGAAAGTAATATATGCATGCAATGTATGGTATACATTTGTTTACTAATTCAGAACTATTGGCTTATGTGCCTACATATTTGTGTATCATTTAAGCAGTGATTCTGAAACAATGAAATAAGCTTTGTAGAAGGAGCAAAATAATAACTAAAAGTAGAAGTACTTTAAATTATTCAATTCCTGTCCTTCTTTCCTACAAGAGGTAATTGATGAGGGTGTAGAAAAAACTTCAAGAATAGAAATAACTTTAAATTATGCTTCTTAACTTTGGCTACCCTAAATGGGAATAGAGTGAAATATGTGTACCTAACTAATTTTTGAGAACTATTCCTCATGGTTATCAGGGAGGTTATCTCATTAATTTTTATTAGGCAGTTCCTCTATAATTTTCTGCTGGGGACACTTTGAGTACATTCATAGGTAAAAACGTTTTTCTCTATGAAGAAAACAAAACAATATTTGACAATATAAAATTGTGAAATGTCCTTAATTATATGTTTAGTTTCAGTTTATCATTGCTTCAACTAGTGGTGGGTTAGAATCACTGTGCCATCTATTATATAATTAATTTTCAACCGTCAGACTTGCAAGCATCCATTATCTTGATACAATAATTACGTGGTAATTTAATCTCAAAAAATAAAGAATAAAAAAGTCAGATTTTTTCTGTTGCACATCGCAAGTTTATAGTATAATATTTGCAAATTTCACAAAGATTAGAGAAAATTTTCACTGCTGGGAAATTACTTAGCAGATATTCATTAGGAAAAAATCAAAGTTATTTAATTTTATCATAAGAAAATGGTGTTTTCATGCATAAGCAAATAAACTAGATTTCTAAAGGAAATTATATCAAACGAGTGTGTTAATGGAGGGAATCCATACGACTTGTTCATGTTAATCAAGTATATCATTTGAATAACATACATATTAAATAAGCATATGCTATGATTAATTTGAATATAAAAAATACAGAAATATAATTAACTGAGAGTTGAAAGAGGCTAAATGTTTTTTTTATGAGCTACATTTATCAGAGTAAAGAATAATTCTTGAGCAATCTGGAATGAAAATAAATCTAGATAGGGAAAGTAAACCACACCAGTTTATGCCTTTAAAAATGGTCAGTGAGGAACTGAATATGGCCTTTCAGTATGGGGAGGAACTATAATGACTGTACCAATAATCCAAAATAAAAAGTATGTTAAAACTAATAAAAAATAATGTCCGACCAATGGATATGATTTGCATACGTTTATTGGCAGTTGAAACTATTTTTGTTTAAAATTTATAGCAAAAATGATAGCAAGCATATGATGGAAAGAAGAAAGCCCTAACTGTGCAAGGTACCTTCTGTTTTAGCGAGTATGGTAGAAACTATAATGTGCCCAAAACTCAATAGTCTTCCAATATATCTTTAACAATTCACAACCATATTTAAAGATAAAAAAAATGGCTAGTAACAAAAATTGATGAAACTATCTTATAAATTTCACCTTATTGTTTATAGTAAGTTATCATTGATTGTGCCAAGAGGAACTTAAATAAAAAGTAATAGGATATATATTTGTGTTTATATATGTGAATATACATACATATTTTTCTGTCTATTAGATGTGGCTGGTTCAATAATTTCTTTAAAAATCCTAGCGATGGTGCTCGTAGTATTGGAAAAGGTTTGATTTTAGTAAGTCTCATTTCTCTCACTAGACTGCTGTTGAAGTTTCAGCTCTCATCCATCTCGTGGTTTCATTTTTATAGTTGATTGAGGGAAAAAAATTTTTGTTTTTCTAGGAAAATGGAAAAAAATTAGTTTTGTGCGGGGCTTAAACAGGCTTAACACTTGGAAATCTCAAAGCCAAGTTGGATGAAGTTAATGACACATCAGCTCTTTTGTTTTTAAATGTTAAAAATTTGGTAAATTAGTTTAAATGTGGCTGTATATCCACAAATTATGATCATCAGTGGAAGTGACTTGCTCTGAAATGACTGTCAAAATCCACAATATGGTTTTTTGGTGATTGACAAATAAATTTCACGAAATAGTTAAGACCACAGGTGTATGGCAAGGTACAGTGTTTTCAATTTTGCATGAAAAATTGGGTGTGAATAAAATGTCCACAAGATAAGTGCCACGTTTGCCCTCAGCAGAGAATAAACACAGTCGTGTGTTTGATTCAGAGGTTGGTTTGGCACTTTTCCATTGTAATCCTGACAATTTCTGCATCGATGCATAACTGTGGACAAAACATGGATACACTACTAAAACACTCTAGGAACAGTTGGAACACCAAAGTAACAGTTGAAACAGTGGGTTTCGAAAGTTGATCTGTCTCAGAAGAAGGCATGGAAATCGGTTGACAAGGTGATGGCCACAGTATTTTGGGATGCATGCAGATGATTTGTAAAAAGGATAAGCGATAAATGGCGAGTATTATGGATTGTTTTTCCACCAGTTGAGCAAAGAAATCAAGAAAAAAATTTCATCTAGCAAAGAAAAAAATTCTCTTCCATCAAGATCATGCACAACCTGCACACTTTTGTTAGCAAAAATTATGGAATTAAAGTTTGAATCACTACAAAATCCACCATATTCACCAGGTTTGGGCCCCAGTGACTTTTTTATTTCCATTTGTAAAAAAAATGGCTTGGGAGAAAACAATTCATATCGAACAAGGTGGTCATCGCCAAAACACATGCTTTTTTAGAAGACTTTCCAAAAATCCTACTTTTTGGATGGCTTAAAAGAGTTGGAAAAATGCTGAGAAAAGTGTATCGAGCTAATAAATGATTATTCTAAAAATAAAATCTATCCAAAATAATTTGTTTTTCTTTTTTTTTTCCTAAGGACTTATTGAACAACCCACCTATGTATACTCCTACAGTGTAATGTATCTTAAGTGTAAGATGGTCATTAATTTTTAAAATATATTTAAAATAACTTGGCACCCACAAACAAGCCCCTGATTTTGGAGGACCCCGACAGTGAAATACTTTGTTTCCTGAATATTGTATAATATAGCCAAAAAAATTCTACCCACCTCAATGAGCTTGTGTTTGAAAGTAAAACCGAATAACAAATATTTAATGAAAAATTGTAAACTGTAAGGTAGGGGTGAGCAAAAGAGTATTTTTTGTGTTGTGAATTTAATCATGAATGAAATTTTTAATGATTTTGGAATATTAAATGGTGACTAAATCAAATCAGCCATTTTTTTTATTTAAGTATTTTGTAAATTACATAATAATTTACTACAGATAACTTATATGTACTTATGACTTTGATAATGACAAAGAATATGTCAAACCAGTTGACTTTCAGTTGTTTTGTTGTGATTCATATATGTTTGATGTAGTAATTGGTAGTGTGAATTTCAGCAATGATTTGAACTGTGTTTGTTTTCTTGCAGTTACATGCCATGTCTTGTTGCATGAAAGCAGTGTGCACTGCTGATGCAGCCTGGGGAGTTGAAACACTTCGCCTATCATGTGGTGGCCATGGCTACATGACGTGCAGCAATTTGCCAAGCACATATGGACTTGTAAGTGCAGCATGTACTTACGAGGGTGAAAATACTGTTTTACTGTTACAGACAGCTAGGTAAGATTTAGGTTGTAATAAAATAATTACATTCTTTATGCATAGAGTTAAGTTTTCATCAGACTTAGTTCATATATTCTGTACAGGACCTCTTCATTGGTGATCTGATCTCTTCTTTGGATTCATTCTCCTCCTCATTCCCACAGCTTCATTATCTTATTTTTTCTGCAACTGTTACTGGTCATGCCTCCTCGCCTCATGCTTTAATTTTTTTTTCATGTAGTACCTCGTTAATTCTTCCCTATCTAATGCTAATTAATGCCTAATATATTGTGTTACAAATGAATCGTCTTTTAGCTACCTATTTGCCCCTTAACCATCCTTGTTGAACCTGCCCTTTTATTTTTCATTCTGTTGTGCTCCTAAGTGTTTAGGACATGTCTTTTGTTCCTCAAAGCACCCCATTTTGCCTTTTTCTCTTCTACATCTCTGTATACATGCTTGTTTTGCACCGAGTCTATGTAGTCATCAGCATCATCTTCCAAAGCCATGTTTGTAAGGTCTCTATTCCTCTCTTACCACTTAGCTTTTTGTCTAATT
Organism: Hetaerina titia; assembly: GCA_037158775.1. Classification (NCBI taxonomy): domain Eukaryota; kingdom Metazoa; phylum Arthropoda; class Insecta; order Odonata; family Calopterygidae; genus Hetaerina; species Hetaerina titia. The sequence continues at coordinate 85,796,178 of CM073770.1, forward strand.
CAGTGTCTACATATTATAAAATCCATTTCTGTTTTCGAACATATTTTTGATTCTCAGGGATGAATGAGCTTTTACTAGCCAAAATAAGGTCAAACTATCATAAAAACAGAATTCCTCAGCTAATAATGAATCCTCATTACCAAAAGGTATGGAGGCTGAGGTTTAACTTTCCCATATTTTTTAATAGAACACCAACAATAGAGGTAGAAACATTTGTGTGATCAATTTTGGCTAAAGCATCTTGAAAACATTTCATTAGCAATAAACTGCATGCTGAAAGCTATCGGTACTGTTAATATTTGTTTTGCTGATGTTATACTTTTCAACTTGGTAGCAGGTACAATTAAAATGGAAACATTTAAAAAAATAAGCTAAAAATCAGGTTTGATTTATATCTATAACTTTTTTTACATTATTCTTATATCAAGGATTGGGTACATTTTACTATCGTGGTGGGCAAATTTTTAAATTACCTTAAGAATAAAGGGTGGATCCATAAGGTCTCTTCATTTATTTCCCTGAGCTACACATTCTGTGTACACAAATTCCAATGTACTTAGATACATATTGGTGAGGTGTTAAATTTTCATTATTTAACATTTTACTTTACTTTTCTTTTTCACTCACAAAGGACAAACAGGTGTGTGCAAGCCTGTATTTTCTTTGTCAATTGCATACAAGCACAACTGATTTAACACCTGCGATGGCTGTTTAATGATAAATGAGAGCCTCCCCAATGTGAATTTTAAGCCATACCTTGCTTTAATGAGACAAGAAATTTAAAAAAGCTACTACCACAATTTAATATAATAGTTTGCAAATGATGTGTGCTACACCTAACTTTTTACGAGGGTCATCCGGAAAGTAGTACCCGTTCGTGCCACATGAAGTGCTGACGACGCAAGTAGCCGCTGGACAAGGTCAGATAGCTTCAGTGGCTTGTCTGCCTTCTCTGAGCCAAGTTGCGTGACGCTAGCATTGCCTGTGTTGTTTCTGTGATTGTTTACAATGTTTAAAAAAATTGAGAACGCCGCCAGTTGTGAAGTGAGGGCAGTGATTAAATTCCTCAATGCAAGAAACGTTCGCCCATGTGATATTCATCGCCAATTAAAGGAGGTGTATGGAGACAATGTAATGGACGAGTCGTCTGTTCGGCGGTGGTGTCGCAACTTCAACATGGGGAGGGGGAACACACACGACGATGAGCGTTCGGGGAGACCGTCTGTCATTACAGACCAACTGGTGAGCTCAGTTGACGAATTCATGAGGAACGATCGACGCGTCACAATTGATGACATCTGTGAGCATTTTCCCAATGTTTCTTGAACAATTGTTCATGAAATTGTTAAACACCATCTGCATTATGCAAAAATTTGTGCAAGATGGGTCCCTCGCATGCTTACAGATGAGCACAAAACCAAGCGTATGGCTGCAGCACTGACGTTTTTGGGACGTTATTCTGATGAAGGAGGCTCTTTCTTGACTCGCATAATTACTGGTGACGAAACATGGGTTTGTTATGCATCACCTGAGAGTAAACGACAGTCAATGGAGTGGCATCATGCTCATTCACCAAACAAACCAAAAAAATTCAAGACAGTTCTGTCCACCAGGAAACTCATGGCAACCATTTTCTGGGATCGACGAGGTGTATTGCTTATTGATTTTATGGCCCGTGGAGACACTATTAATGCCAATGCGTATTGTGAAACATTATAGAAATTACGGCGGGCAATACAAAATCGGCGGCGAGGTCTATTGTCTACTGGTGTCATTCTCGTTCATGACAATGCCAGGCCTCATGCAGCTGGGATAACACAAAAACTTTTGCAGCAATTCAAATGGGAAACTTTCGACCATCCACCGTATAGCCCGGACTTGGCCCCTTCAGATTTTCATCTCTTTACAAAGCTTAAAGACTTTTTGGCAGGAAAAAGATTTGACAGCGATGAAGAACTTAAAGAAGGAGTGACCCTGTATCTCAATGAGCTGGCGGCGAAGGACTATGCAGCAGGAATACAGAAACTTGTCACACGTTATGACAAATGCCTTAATTTGCTTGGAGATTATGTTGAGAAGTAGTTTAAAGTATCCTCTTTCAAATAAAATTTTTTATGTTTGTTAATATTTACTTTTGTGTCTTTATTTCACGAACGGGTACTACTTTCCGGATGACCCTCGTATCATGGATCTTAATAATTTCCTTGGACAAATCAAAAGCATTTCTTTTCAAAAATATAAATGTATATCAATCAAGTATTAATATTGAAAGGCACTTGTTAAAATATGTTAGACAATTGTTAAAAGTCATTGAACAATTTTTTGTGATAATTCTTACTTTAGTTTGAATGAATTTGATTGATTGATATTGGAGACCTAGTGGTAGATGGTGGGCAGATGACAAGTTTTAAGCTTTCCCCTCAAATCATTCCTCACAATTGTGTCATTGTACCCATCACAGTAGTCCTGAATACTCATCCCTGCAATGGAGGGCCATAATATACAATTGAATAAAAAAGACAATATTTGAAATTTAAACATATTTGCATTCCATACCATCATTTCATCATTCTCTTAGCTCTCTGCCTTATGTGATGTGCAATTTTTGCTCCAGACTTTTGAATAAGTCATTTCAAAATTTGAAATGTAGCATTTAGCCTGGGATTCTACAATCATTAATATATAATTTTGGTGACTTAATAAGAATTTCACTCTTGCTAAAATTGTTATTTTTTTTAACAAAATTACATTTGTACTCTGAATTTATGGACACATATGTTTTGTGTGTATGGGGAAATATCTTACCAGTTTCATTTGTAATCCAATAATATTTTTTATATTTATCCCATAACATTTTATTTGAATTTTACCATGTAAATTACTCAATGTTATATTGTAATTGATGTTTTCTCAAAATATGTTGAGCCTCAAGTTTGGAATAGTAACTTAGGCTAGAGTAGAATAAATTGTGCTGAAATGATTTTTTTTCGCTGCTCTAATCTTTTATAGGTATTTAATGAAGGCTTACCAACAGGCAATGAGTGGGCAGGAAATGACTCCAACTGTGTCTTATCTCAAAAATCAAACCAGGATAAAGAGTAGACCATGGAAAAATACTATTGCCACATATGTCCAAGCATATAAAAATGTTGCTGCTGGGTAATGCTTTAAAACTTTTAAAAATATATAGTAATAAGCTAATATTTTTGGTAAATACTTATTGTGACAAGTAAAATCAGGACATCAACTCATAGGGATACTGTACTATATTTTTCCGAGCTATTTTTCTCCCTAAAGTATGGTATTTGAAAAGTAGAACTTAATTTTTAAGGCCCGTTCCATCATATAAGCCCGAAGTGGTGCATGAGATATGTTGCTAGTGCCATTAAGAATGAGCTGTTGTTTAGCCTCATTAGCACTATCACGGTTAATATGAAGTAGTTTCAGTGATCCGAATTGATTAGTGCAGACTGCCACATAATCCAGAGTACCAGGCCATGTAATACAGTGTCTTTCTTTAGGAATCACGATACAACAGCAGCATATCTGTCTGCTACCCTCTGGGATCACATTTTTTTGCATGCAAGCTTCACCAAATATGACTGAAAATGAATGCAATATTTCAATGGTTGTTCATGTGTATTTTTTATATTATAAATATCAAATTATTACCTCAAACAAATATTCAGTGTTTATCTAAAGGCTTAAAGCTTTGTTGACATAACATGTGCATACTATAGGTGGGCATATCTCCCCATTGGCTTTTTTTTTATTCCTCAATCTCATAAATATGAAGTTAGTTTTTCACATTCATTTCATTTATCCTGAGTAGTCTTTCATTTCACTTCACTTTTTGACTGCATTTTTGATTTGTCTGAATTTATTTGCTGAAAATATCCTTCATAACTTTTAGATATTAATGAAATGGTAATGAGGTTTGAAATTTGTCAATTAGTGTAGTGGACATGATTTATTGTTGCCATGAGTTATTTTATAGATGATGATCCCAAATTTTTCATTTCTGTTTTCATGTGATCCATTACAGAAATGCAAACAAATGCTTTTGCTGCATTATCCAAAACCTTGAAAACTTAAATAAATCTAGTTGCACTCTAATGCCACTAACTAAAATGCTCAACCTCATGTGTTAGCTGTAATTCTGCTAAAAATTCAAGCTAAGTTTGCGCATTATGTGTGTATGTCAGGTCATGAAATTATGAAGTCATTATGAGTAAGTTCAGAATTGGAAAACAGTTTTATCTCCTCCTCGAACAGATTGTAGAGATGACTCTTTAAAGTTTATAGAATATTCCATTTTGAAATGTCATCATTTTTGGTTTTCATTTTATCATAATAATCAGCAATTCAATCCTGGCCATTGGTGTTGCTGGAGGCTAACAGTATTATAGTGTATAATGTTCCATATCTATGCTTCAAATTTATTTCAAGTTTGGTTGCATGTAATCACCCCAATCTTTTATGACAGCACCCTTCATGTTTTTTCCCATGTAATAGACTGTGAACAGGCAGAGTGCGGACCATGTTGCTAGATTTCCCATGTACAGTGTCTGTCCCAAAAGTAGTAGGACTTATTTTTTCCCAAATTGCCAGATGGACAGATGGAGATTTTTATGGCTGGGTTCGAGGGGAGTCTCAGGAAAGGATGGAGTCTGGTGGCAGTTGGCTCCAAACCACCGTGGAGTGAGGATAGTTTGTTTGCAAAACCTCGTTACATTCCATCATGAACCAGTTATTGGAACAGTGCTATGCTATTAAATTTTGTGTGAAACTGGGAAAAACCAGGAAAGAGACTCATAACATGCTCAAGGCAGCTTTTGGTGATAATGTCATGGATCAGGTGTTTTTGAGTGGCACAAGTTGTTTCCAGAGGGTAAAGATGAAGTTGAAGATGTCCTTTGACCTCAAAAAGTGATGAAAATCTTGCAAGAGTGAAGGCTTTGTTGGACAGAGATTGCAGATTAAGTTTTCTCATGATGTCTGATGAACTTGGCATCCCTAAGAGTGATGTGCATCGACTTGTGACCAAAAACATGGGCATGAGAAAGGTGTATACGAAGTTGCTGCCACAAGTGCTCTCAGACAAACAAAAGGAAACTTGCATGTGGATCTGCCAAGAGCTTCTCGACCATGTCAGTGAGGATCCAAATTTTTTAGACAATGCCCCACCAGAAGTCTTCCTCCACCTCAAATCCATGCTGAAAGGATGTTGCCACGGGTTGGTGGAAGCATTACAATAGGCCGTGTTGAGGGAGCTTAGCAGCATTCTGGGCACCACCTGCCAGAAGCTGTACGAGTTGCGGAAAACCAGCTGGCAGGGGCATGTGGAATCATAAGGGTGCTACTTCAAAGACATTTTGAGTAAATGTATCAATTCTTGTAATAAGTTTTTTTTATTGACTCAGTCTTACTTCTTTTGGGACAGGCCTTGTAAGTTACCCTATAGAAGTCCTAGTGAAACTGTATTGTATCCTTCAAAAAACTTGCATTTAAAAATGCATATAGGCTTGAGGAAGAGCGATCATTGCTGCTCAGAGCTAATGAGAAAGGAAGACAAGCAAGGGGTGGTCGGAAAAAATGTTATCTCTAGACTTGCCTGTACTGTATTCAGCCTGCAGATTAGGATGAAGACATGATTAATTAATAATGATGTTAACCCCAGGTTGAAATAATTCAATACATGTTCTATGGAAGATGTTAACCTTTTTGATTTACAACTTTTGGTTAATAACTTGATTAATTCAAAATATTAATGAACATATTTTAGTGCATTCTTCCAATATTTATTTTATATACTTAATTAAAACTGTATTAATAGTTTTTTATGCTGCTTTTACCTAAATGCATTCCATTTGCTAGCCATTTCTGGTATTGTTTGATAGTTATGTCTTCTCACCCAATAGGAAAATAAGCCTCTGTGCTAAGAGCATTGAAAGGAGAAGCAAAACCATGTCACCTGAGGATGCATGGAATATGACTTCTATTGAATTGACCCAGTGTTCTGAGGTTAGTATCACTTTAAAAGTTCACCTTGTTATCCATCTTACTAGCATTTAAGGTTCTTTCTCCGCCCACATTAAAATGTATTCTGATTCTTGCTTCGAGCACTTTGAAGCACCTGCACATCATATTGCTGTTGTTTTTGCATTGTTGCTTCAAGGTGTTTTGTGCATTCATCAACTGTTTCATCCTTTGAGCTAAAATGATTGATGAAAAGGTATGCAATAATGCTTGCCGCATGGCCTTATCAAGAGAATTTTCATGTGCATTGACATGAGAATCAAAACGACATCTAAGTAAGGCACCATTCATAAAGAATTGGAATGCACCCAAGATAGGAGATGTCTAGAATATTTTTAAATAAATAAATGCCAAATATAATAAATGCCATGCATAGAATAGGTGTAATATACATACATGATATGGATAAAAAGACCAAGAGCAATTTTTTCCTGGTATGACTATGTCACACCATGCAGGGTTGGTGGTTAGGGGTTTAACCTTCAACATGCACCAAGCACCAATTGCCTGTGAGCGTTCATTCATGCTGGATCGTGTTTTTAGTGGACCCCTGTCAAGTGACTCGGTGCAAGTGCAAAATGCAGTGAACAATTGAATGGCGATATGCCATCAAATTTCGTGTTGGACTGGGGAAATCGGGTACAGAGACATTGGGCATGATTCACCGAGTTTTCAAGGATGAAAACATGTCAAAAACTGCAGTTTTAAAGTGACACAAGTTCTTCCAAATGCTTCAGAGAGTGTCAAGGATGAGCCCTGTGCTGGACGGCCATCGACGTCAATAACTGATGACAGCATGCAATTGACAGCGCATGATTGTAGATTCTATAGGTATTGATAAGATGACAGTGCAGACCATTATCACAGAAAATTTGGCGGTGCAAAAGATATACACTGAACTCGTCCTCCCAAAGGTCTTTGGGCGGATGACCAAACAAGCCGAGTCGAGTGTCTGCTTGTGAAGACCTTCTGCAACGAGATGATTCCCCAACTCCCTTACAGTCCTTTTGGCACCAGCAGGCTATATCCTCTTCCCAGAAGGGAAATCTTTTCTCAATGAACACCATCATGATACCCTAAGTGCTGTCAAAGAAGCTTGCATGTGTACCCTTAAGGATCTTCCTCCTATCATGGAGTCTTCAAGTCATGGAAAAGCCACTGGCAAAAGTGTGTCAATGCTCAAGGAATATACTTTGATGAATATTGAGGCATTGTAGCAATACACAAATAAATCTAATTTTCCAAAACTTTTCTTGATACTTCTAATACAAATCTTGTATATATTAAGTTGATAGAGGCTGTAAGTGTTGAGAAATAAGCTAGCTTTAAATATTTATACTGTCTGCTAGAAGTGAAAGAGTTGATATGTCACATCTTTGTACATTGAGTAGGCATTTATGCTGTCAAATCAAGCTAACGGCTAATTACCTACTTATCACTGCAGTACAACTGAGGAGTAATTGTTAGATACTCATTAACTCTGGGCTAGAATATAATGATAAAGAAAGATAAATACTCCATAGTAAAAATATTTTTTTTTTCATATAGAGTTGGTATAAAAAATAAATATATTTTTGTGTTATCACTTGTTTATGAATTTGCATTTCCAAAATTTGGACAGTAAAAAATACATTTGGGTGTTATGGCACAATTAACATTCATTAAGATGTTTAAATAAGTAAAAACAAAACTCAGGCATACGACTCCAAAACTACAATCAGGGTAATCTCTCAGTTATTGGCTGGATTTTTATTTAAGTGGGCCATCAGACATTTGAAACAATTTCAAATATGTTTCATTATCTACCCATGGATGCCTATGCTACAGGGGAAATGGCAAAATTTTTTGCACATAAATTTAGTGATGCCCATGTGATTTCATCATGGAGGGGAGGTAGTAAAAACGGGTGTAAAAACCTTGAAAACTGAATTCTTATCCCTGAAAACATGGAGTCCGAAACAATTCATCTCAGCCTGAAGAATATGGAAAGATCCTGAAAATCCATGCATGAAGGTCTCTTGCAGCATGAATGAACTTCCTTCTCTCCCTGCCCCACCCCCTCACCATCAGTCATTCTGAGTGATAGCATTTGAGAGAAATTGAAATGTGTATCTTTTTTCAGAAAGATTTTCTGCACAATGGCCCAGAAGCACCACATGGTGACAGCTAGGCACATTGCAGTAATTTCATCTCTGAATGCAACAATTTCAGATTGTAAAACTCATTCGCCCTGACTGGGATTCGAATCCGGATCCCTCCATAAATCTAATGAATACATACGGGCATGCACTATTGTTTTTGGCACATTACGCTGCTCTGCTATCATCCGAACACTAAGACGACGATCAGAGTTCAGTACATCGCGAACTTTTCGCACATTTTCGTCGGTGAGTGTCATTGATGGGCGTCCAGGCCGGCGTTCGTCGTCGACCTCTTCTCTGCCCTCCACAAACATCTTATGCCCCCGAAAGATCATGTTTCTGGACATGGCTGACTCCCCGTAAGCCTGGTTAATCATACTGACAGTTTCGGTAGACGATTTCCCAAGCTTTACCGCAAATTTGATGGAATAACGCTGCTCCAAAAACGTCGGCATCGCGTTCCATGACGTGGGTCGAGCGTGGAGGTTCGCGTTAACAGAGCTCCTCACTACACCACAGCTCAGAGCCGACTGCCTTTTTCAGCGTCGCTTGCCTACATACCCCCCTCCAATCGCAGCCTGTCAGAGCGGTGCTGGGCGCGCCTGGAGCGGCGGGAAAAAATCAGTACAATTATTTTCCGGACGAACCATGTATCCCTGCCCTCAGCTAGCAACAGACCTGGAAAAGAACTGTAGCATAAATGATATCCAGGGAGTTGCTAAGGCCTTCCCTGTTGGAGTAAGAGTGGATTTTCTGCACATTGAGTGTAAACTCTGTCAGATTGTGTCACACTTGTGTATGGTGCCTTAACAAATACTGGCCATAGTTTTTCATCAAGTGAGCATAATGAAATGAAGTTCATGGGAGCCAGTTTTCCAAAGACTGAAAGCCAACATGCCTGTTTTGCATTGCAATTTTGATGCTAAGAGTTTTCTCTTGTCCTTGGTGGTGACTCTCTCAGAATACAAAGCAAACATGAAAATGGACTCCAAATGCTCTAGTGATCATGAAAACAGTTCTAAATTTGTAGGACAGCCAGCCAGAAAATGTCCCTATCACAAAGGAACCTTGATTTATGACTTAGCTGAGTGTCAAGCATTACCAGGACCTCCTTGAGATGAGCTAAGGAGACATGTTGAGGAAGTAGTGAAGAGACGGAAGGTAGATGAGGATAGGAGAGAAGAAATGGAATTTGCTAGGGAGAAACTTGAAAAGGATGAAGAAAAGCTAAGAGAACTGCAAAAAGTAGGAGAAGATGAAGAGAGGAGTGAAGACATGTTGTAGACTCAAAAAGGGAATTCTTTGGCATACCATGGAGGAAATCTGCCTGGTTATATTTTGAGGGATGATGGTCATTCAAACTGGCTGTGTTTACAAGAAGAAGGAAATAGGGTGGTATTATAAATTCATCGACTTGAGTAAGTCCTGAAGAGTCACCAAATATTGGCCCACTCATAATTTGAAAGAAAGTTAAGAACGGAGCATTTTCCCTGTGCCATTCTAGTCCTTGGTTATGTTGATTTCTTGGTCTTAGAATGTGTTAAATTATTTTACTTCAACACCTGTCATTTGCCTATACTCCATATTTCTACTCATTTTGATTCGTTAATAATGGCTAAGGTAAATATATAGATAATAGATTTGGGTAGAGATATGATATAGTCTTGTTCCATGTGCATATTCTCCAAATAAGACCCTGGTTATCTTTGAAAATGGTCCATATTTTGAGCTAAAATGGTTCATATTTGGTTGTAATCTCATATTTACATTGAAAAGAACTTGTTAGCACCTTTATTTAAATATTCTTGTCATCCCTGCTTGCCAACTCAGAGGTCTCAGGTTGTATTCCCACTTAGGTGGGTTTACCTCCATCTAGGGCTTGGGTTTTAGAATTTGTCTTTATTGTTATTGTTTTGTTCAAAAATTGATTTAAATGCCAAAAAGGCTGTTTTTGGATAATACTAAAAAGTAATTAGATTCAAATAGTTTACATGGTGTTCCAGGCAGCAAAAGTACATAATGTACTCAGGGAAAGTAATGATAAATTAATTCTCAATGAATCTGAATAAGTGTCATTATTTTAGTCCAAATTTTTTTACTGCCTGTTGTTTTTAAAATTTCTTAAAATAGCCTTATTTTGGAGAATCTCAGATAATACAGATATATTTATTAATTTGACTGTGGTGAATAAAATAGTATTCCATAATGACTAAATGAAATTCTGCATATTGATATGAATCATTAAAACAAACACTTAATAGCTTTTAAATTCACTGCTTGGGAGACTGCTGACATCTAGGGATTGGTACTTGGACAAATAAAAGTTGGCAGAATATCATTTAGTGAATAGACATGTAAAGCATCTTTAGTAATCCATTTATATGGTGGTAGCACAAAGTACTACCTTGATCAAAAAGTTCCCGGAATTTATTCAGAAAATTAAAAATACAAGTTTATTCATCTAAATCTATATTGTCCCCTTCAAAGTAATCCCCATCGACTGCAACACACTTATGCCAGCGCTTGATCCAATCCTCGAAACATTTTTTATATTCGGTTTTCGGTATGTCCATCAGTGCTTCCTGCGATTTTTCCATTACTTCCTCTCGGCTGCTAAAACGCGTTCCCCGTAATGGTTTTTTAACTCGATTGAACAGAAAGAAGTCACAGGGAGCCAAATCAGGTGAATTCGGTGGCTGTTGGATGGTATTTGTTGCATTTTTCGTCAAAAAATTACGAATAATGATAGCACTGTGCGACGGTCTCGACGCACTGTGCGACGATTTCTGGTCTCTTTCGGCGAATTGCTTCACGCAAACGTCTCATAACGCCCAAATAATACTCTTTGTTTACTGTCTGGCCTTCTGGCAAAAATTCATGATGCACTACACCGTTGTAATCCATGAAAACCGTCAGCATTGCCTTCTTTTTTGACTGAAAACGACGTGGTTTTTTTGGTCTCGGCTCATTTGGTGAACGCCATTCACTTGCCTGATGTCTGGATTGCGTGTCGTACTCATAAACCCACGTCTCGTCTCCAGTAATGATCCTTTTGATGAATGTGGGATCGGATTCAGCCTCGCAAATCATGTCTTTTGCGATGTCAATACGGTCTCTTTTTTGCATGAAATTGAGGTCTTTTGGCACCAACTTTGCTGCTACACAACAGAAACCCAAATCATTAACCACAATTTCTTAGGCGGATCCATAGGCAATGTTCAAGTCCTCCGCTATTTCTCTGATGGTTAATTTGCGGTTATTGTCCAACATTTCTTTTACTTTATCAATTTTTTCACCGACTTTCGATGTCGATGGTCTGCCACTGCGTTCATCATCTTCGATTGACTCACGACCACTTCTGAACCGCTCGTGCCACTGGTAAACGACCGTTTTTTTTAGAGAATCGTTGCCGAAACACTTTTCCAACATTTCCAACATCCGTGCGCCACTAAATCCGTTTTTTACGCAAAATTTAATACAAGTTCGTTGTTGCAAATTTAAATCCATTTCTGCAATTGTAAAAAATCGCCAACACACACAGCGATAGATGTACTCTTGGCTACGTAACTTTTGCAAATGTCAAGTTATGACACTAAGATTTAAAGGGAATATCAACAACAGATGTACCAATTTAACAAAAAAAACAGAACTCAAATCGGAACGATGGGAGCGCCACACGGTGGTTATTCCGGGAACTTTTTGATCAAGGTAGTATTTTGAATTATTCACTTTTATATTGCATAGTATTAGTCATTTACATCTTAAGTATTGTCATTAACCATACAAATCATTTATATTTTCAGGCACACTGTCGAGCATTCATTGTCGAACGCTTTGCTGAAACTGTTAGAGATAGCAATTTTTCTGTTCCGTTGCAACAGACTATGGATCACCTTTGTGAATTGTATGCTGTCTTTTGGATACTTCTAAAAGTTGGTGACTTCCTAATGGTAAGATTATTTTGAGTGTATGAAAATATTTCATTCATTTCACATGCAATATCTCAATTTGTTTATAATTTTGCTGTTGCAGTAGATTTTGGCTAAATGTCTGCCAATCACTCAAAGTTAAGTAGGTTTGTAGGAAACTAAAACCATTAAGAAAAACTTTTTTTTACCGAGTAAATTTTACTATGGCCAAATGGGCCAACTTATAGAATAACCCTCATATATGCACTTTGCAAATACAGAATGGTATTAGCACAGAGAAGTGCAGCAATTAATACAAGGAGAAACTTATATAACAAGTTTTAATCTCCGCCAAATTTGCTATCACACTCTCTGTGGAACAAGAGCGTAGCATTGAAGGTGAATGTAAAACAAGTCAAAATCCCCAAAAATCAAATGCAGCTAAAGTAAAAATCATGCAGCCCCAGGCCACAACCTAGATTTCATCAATTAAAAGGTCATTGCCTGAGAATATACGGTAAAAACAGGATAATACTGGAGTGGGTAGAAATCTTTAAAAATTCAGTGAAGGTCAAGGACAGAAAGTCATTGATATATGTCCAACTATGTTATTTTTCTGAAAATTCCTCTTACCTTCCACCTCCTAATATAACTAGGAATGTTAGATGAGGGTGAATAGCAATAATTGAAATCAGTCAAATTCTTTCGTAGAGGAGAAGAATCATTAGTGTTTCATCAAGGCAATGTGGAGCTTTTCCTTAAACTCATATCCAAACGTATTCAGGAAGCTGCTGGTGTAAATGGTAATGGCACTTCAAGCCAAGGCTAAGCACCTGGTGAGGCTCTAAATGAACGTTTATGCATATGTTCTGCATAATCCATGCTTTTGCCCTTCCAAGAATTCAGCCACTAAATGCAGACCCGTGGTCGATATTGCATGTATTGTATCAATTTTGCCTGATAATCACTAACCTGAGGTGGTAATTGAAATCTGTTTTTCAAGTTTATTCTGAATTTTGTCTATTGAGATACTTGTGCTCATTTGGAGGAAGACTTCTACTTTCCTATTGAATATTCTGAAGGTCTATTTACCCATGATGATTGTGATCTAGCTGGCCAAAGTTCCTGCGCATAATCCTAAGAAATATTCTCATAGTGTGTAATGGGTTTTAAGGGAATTAAAACGTTTTCATGAATAGATTTTTGAACAAAGTGAATAGTTTTATGCATTTTTTTTTCAGTTCACAAACCTGTCACCTTCTGATGTTGAGTATTTGAGAGAGCGGCAAGTTTGGTTGCTGCAGGCCATCCGCCCCCAAGCTGTTGGTCTTGTTGATGGCTTTGACTTACATGACATGGTATTAGGCTCAGCACTTGGAGCATGGGATGGCCAGGTGTATGAGCGCTTGTTTGCCGAAGCTCAGAAAAGTCCTTTGAATTCCCAGCCAGTTGATGAAGAATCCTTCAACAAATACTTAAAACCACTCCTAAGAGCTAACCTGTGATGCAGTAATGTAATGCTACTGTTAAAGCGGTGCTCCAAATGTTAATTAATGGGCCATTTCGGTAATGTCTCCCAACAAATTTTTTCTGTTCATAAACATTGGTCATAATCATGAATGATGCAATCATGAAACATCACAAATGTTTTTGAATGGAATAATAATATTTTTATAGCCTTTGGATTTCAAATTCACAACTATTTAGTTGTTATATTTCCACGTGAATGATACAACCATTTCTCCCTCTTCATCTCCCCTTTAAATCATTTACATAAAGTCAACAGGGCATTAGAGACACTGCAGGCAACTTTTCTCATCTGTAATATTAGATGGCTGGGAGCTGATAGTAAAACTGAGCTTCTCAAGGAAAAAAAAAATCCACAGTGAATATCCCGGAAGCCTGTTTATAATCATGCAGTCATTTACAGTGTTTTATTAATCGGTGATTTAAACCTTCCAAGTATTGTGATTTATATCTCATTGGGGGACCATATATCCACAATGTAGGATATAGAATTGCCATGGGCATTTAGCCTCGAAACATTGTGGGGGTCAGTTCCTGGAGCAGTAACATAGAGTTTTAGTATTTTCATGAACAGAGTACAATATTTAGATTACTTATAAAATAGTTGATTAACTTTAGTGGATTCATCTGAATAACCAAAATTATTTAATATTATTTTTTTTTCATTTACTTCAGATTAACTGTGATACCTCCTTCTATAGTGTTCATTAAGGTTTTGAAAGGCATTAAGGCTCAAAGCCTTCATCCAAGTTTCAACTTGGTTAATTTTCTTCTTGTTCTTGGATGAGTTTCAAATGCCTTTTCATGAATCTATAACAAGCTTTAAATTCTTGAAGGACTGACATATTATGATTACAATGCTCTATTTAGGTACCTCAAAGGTGAAGGGAAGTGGTTCCTATAATTAAACAATGTGCTTTAAATTTTGAGGCTAGTAGGCGATTTGGAATCACAAGCCTCATGCTATGATAAATACTTAAAAGCTCAAATTCATGTGTGCCGTCCAAAGATGTTAGCATTTAATCAGTACCTACTTATGCTATGGACCTCCTCCATCGTTCTTGTTGAGGTAGGTATTGGTAGAGTAATCTCCTCATTCTTCAACCTCTAAGTGAGCATGGAGGGGGTGCCACGGTATAAATAAAATGAAATCAAATAATCCATGAATTGAAATTATATGAAATATATCCAAGTAAATGTGAATTCACATTTTTTATATACTTGAGTAGGTATGAATTCTGTGAAAATGATGAGGGAAAATTCACGGTTACAAGAAGAAATTTATGAAACGAAATGCATTTTTACAACAATTTGGATGTCATTTATCTTTGTTAAATATACTTTATTGTCTCTTATCGTAAAAAGTTATTAGTGTTTATGAAAATAGGTTGGCTCTTAAGCATTGTTAACTAGTTCCTATTCCTTCCTTGAAATCTTATATCTTTCTCTGCTCTTTTTTACTCTTTTATTCCAAAAATCCTAATTGTCGTAAACCTATGTCCCTGCTATTCTACTTTCATATTTGAACTTTCATCACATTTTCATTGCATCATCCATTTTTAAATATATATTGACAGGGTTTGTTATGTAGGTAGCCACTTCAGATGGCAATTGATAAAAATCTTATTTAATCATAGGTAGCCACTTGTTGAAATATTAGTTAACTCTATATAGTTGATCAAAAAGTCTGTCACGGAAGTACTAAAGAATAGACGTACAGTACTCTTTTTAAGTAATTGATTATATTAAATTCTTGCATGCTGGGGAGTTCCTCTACTTTAAATATTTACTCTGAAATTGGTTGTAGAATAGCTTCATTTTTCTGAACTGTAGCTATATTAGAAATGCTATGAATACAATATTGGGACATTTTTATAGAAGTTTGTTTTCATTTTATTGGGGTACATGAAGTGTCGCATTTCTAATGATATATCTATGAAATAACTAGGAGGCCAATCTTGCCATTTATATTACATTAATCCCATAATTTTCATAAATTGTTAAGCTTCATGAAAAGTCTCATTTTACTCTTTTTAACTTCCAGACATTGCATAGATACACCTAATTAAAATGATAAGTGAAATTTGATACTGAAATAATAAATTTCAGAAAACTCATTAATTTCTCATATTTGTTTACCACAAAAATGAAGAAATTATTTCTGTGCTTAGTAACATCTGATTGCATATACTTGATGTATTGCCATGTAATAAAATGTAAAAAATCAACTGGATATTCAATTTTATCAATTATAATAGGAATGTATAACTGTTTAGTTACAATTTTGAGCATGTGAAAAAGAAAATGAATGCCATTAAACTGAATATAAATAAAAAATTATGGTTCACTGAAAACATTGTTTTGATAAATGTTAATTAATTCATGTTTGATATCTAAATTTTGAAATATATATTGTAAATAATGAGTTTTTGAATTCTTCTCTTTTTTATGAAAGTTTGTACATGATTTATTATTGCAATTTTGGATCTATCAAAAGCTCTCACATTAATTGGTGTATTTTGATATGCAGTATCTTTTGTTGGACTGTTTTATATCACTTTGTGCAATATTTCAACCTATCACTCTCACTTTATTTTAGTATTGTATATTACTTGATTATGGTGGAATTGTTAGAGGAATTGTTTATTTTTTATAGAAAATTTGGGTTAACGTTATTTTTTTATTGTTGATTTACTTGGAAATGATTGAATCTTGAGGTATATGGCAATAAAAACTTCAAGCTACTTTGTTACTTTTATTTTTCCATTATAACACCACTGGAATAAAACATAATTTAACAATGTCAACGTTTGTGGTATGTTTTCCATTAATGTTATAATCATTACCAAATTAAATGCAATATGAAGCCACCGAGAAAAAATGTCTTATGTTTTCATGCACTAGGTATTCTTCAATTGAATAAAAAAGCTTTACATATAAGCCTAGCAGATTAAATTCTTAAACATTGTCAAGGAAATATATCTGACCTCTTGGGGTAAAATATCAAAAACATTCCAAGTCAAGAATATCAAATGAGCCTTAATGTTTTGTCAGCCTGCAGTGCGTTAAAACCAAATTTCTATCTATTCATTGTGGTGGTGAATGCTTTCAGCTGTAGCAAAAAAATTGAGATTTTCTTTCACACTGCATAGCTATTTCCTTACACACTGTGAAGAGTCAGAATACCCAACTCTGAAAGTTTGTTTTCAGTGCTCCTTAGAGGATAAATTAGAAACAATCTTTTTTGTAGCGCATTTTTGTGAAATAAATAATTCACGAGTCATATGACCCCACAATTATGTGTGTGTACAAGGTTGCTGAGACGGCAGTGAAAAAAAGGCAAATTGATACCAGTATGTGTTGATATTATGGATGTAAAAAATAAACTTCAGTTTCCCTGTTAATCTTTAGCCTTCTTGAAAATATGAACGATGATAATTGTGTTTGTGTGCTATTTCAAACCTATCATTTACCCTACCATGCGTTCTCTCTGTAAATAGTGCTCACTTTCAATGAGCCTTTGAAAAGAGGTATGGTTCATATGGTATTATTATGAGAAGTAATCCACCACGATTCCTGGAGAAGTTCTATTGAAGTTTTCTGTTTGATAGTACTTGTACCTGCCCTTATTTTAATTATGTTAATTCAAGACTCTACCTATTGATATTAAACGACTTAAAGGCCTGAATGTTGAATTTGCTGGAACTATCTTGGGTATTTCAACTCGTGTAATATTGAAGGATGGCTTTTGAATCTGCTATCCATAAACCAACCATAAAGAAGGTCAATCAATGCATATTGATTGACCATCTCAATTGCTCCTGCCATTTCCCAGCCTTCATATTTACAATACATTCACTACCAATAATCCTCTATTTTTAAGTTTTGATAAATAATTTTCTTAGTGATAAAATTTTTGAAATTTAATACCTAACTACTTTTAACTCTCCAGTTATCAATATTTTTCAAGGAGCCTAAACCTTTGGCCCTTTAAAAAATTAATTAGTGACAGACAAGGGACTATGCTGAGAGATTGGGGTGAGAAGAAAAGGAAGTTATGACAGTGAGGTAGAATGACTATAACGAACGTAGGTAATTTATTTCTGATTAAACTCTTTCCCACTTAGTGGTTTCCGTGAAGTAATTCTGCAAGTGTCAATTATAAGATGGGAATTCTAAGAAGTGGCCATGATGGTTTTTTGCAACATTGGACAATGAAAGAAAACTCCAATGCTTAATGTAAATTTTAATTATTGGATCATTTAATGATTACTGACCCAAATCATTCCATGAATATAATATCTTCACTCTCTGTTTAATTTGTAGGCATACAATTATTATTGAAAGAGACATCACCTTAATTTTTTTTTTAATTTGGTGATGAGGTAGGTGACTATTTTTGGTTTTGGTATTAGGAATGCCCGCAGGGAGAAAGTAATTGAATTCTGCAGGAGACAGGGATTAGTCATCACCAACACGTGGTTTAGACACCACAAAAGGTGTAGGTATACATGGGAAATGCCAGATGACTCAGAAAGTTATCAGATTATATTATGGTTAGACCTAAATTTAGGAACAGTGTCATCAATTTTCACAGCTCCCCGGGAGTAGATGTGGACTCTGATCACAATTTGGTTGTTATGAAGCATCACTTCCATTTCAAAAAGATAAGGCTGGGGCATTGGGTTATGAAATGGATTGTAGAAGCATTAACTGGATTGACAAGGAAAGAGTTTCAGCAGACTGTAGAGGAAATCATAAATGAGGGAAAAGAGCTGAGCACTATCAAGGGAAAATGAAAAAAATATTTTAAAAAGGGATATTGAAAGCCACAAAAGAAACTATAGAAACTGATAATGGGGAAAGAACCAGGAAACCATGGATAAGATGATTAAAAAGATGTATGAGAGAAGAAGATGGAAGAATGTAAACACAGAGTTAGGCAAAATGAAGTACAAAGAGTTTTATAATAAATTGAGACGGGCCACAAATAAAGCTAAAGAAGCATGGTAGAAAACGAAGTGCAAAGATATGGAAAGTTTACAGAGGAAGGGTGAAATTGGTGCACTATACAGCAAGGTTAAGTTATGATGGTGAAGTATGAAGGCAAGATCTGTGCTAACAGTTAATTTTAAGTGGGGTAAGATAATAGTTGACACAGAAAAGATCCAAAAGAGATGGAAGGACTATATAGAAGAATTGTATGGTAAAAGAACTTAGGCCAACAAATTTAGACAGAAATAGACCATAATGTAGAGGAAGATAGCATAGGTCCAGGTATACTCAATGATAAAATAGAAAGGGCATTAGGGGAGACAAAACCAAATACGGCCGTGGGGGTAGATAACATTCCTGCAGAACTACTTAAAGGGTTAGAAAAATGTGGGAGGCAGAGTCTATATGGACTGATTTATAGTATCTATGAGGAAGGAATCTGGCTGGAAGACTGTCAGATCAGTGCTGGATCCTATTGTGAAAAAGGTAATGGCTGCATCATGTGAGAACTACAAAACAACAAGTTTGATTTCCCACAAAGCTTAAGTTGTTCTAAGGAACATCAACAAAATGATTGAGATCAGGGCAAATGATTAATTAGAGGATGATCTGTTCGGGATTAGAAGAGGTTAATATTTTAATTAAAATAGGGGGGCGAAAACTAGAGTTGGTGAACAGTTTATCTTCCAGAAAGAAAAAGGCTAAGCTAAACATTAAAATAGGAGGGGAAAAAATAGAGCAGGTAGAACAGCTTATGTATTTCAGGAGTGTTTTGGACCAAAATTGTCAAAGTAGTAAGGAGAAGAATTGCACTAGGTAAAGCGACATTCTCAAGGAGGAGGAAGTTGATGACGGGAACGTTGAGTAAGGATGTTAAGAAAAGAATCATCAAAACTTTGATATGGAGCATAGTTATGTACAGCGAGGAAACGTGGTCACTGAAGCAGGAGGATAGACAAAGATGGGAAGCTTTTAAAATGTGGGTGTAGAGAAGGATGGAGAGGGTGAAATAGACTAAAAGGAAAACAAATGAATAAGTGCTGAGTATGGTGGGCGAAGAGATAGATTGTTGGGAGAAATCATAAGGAGGAAGGAAAAATGGATGAAAAGCATATTCATCAGCAGAGGGATGTTGAAGACTAATAGAGCAGAGAATGTTAGGCAAATGAGGAAGGGGCAGGAATTGGATATGGATGTTGGACAGGATGAAGGGAGGGAGGAATTACACAAAGATGAAGAGAGACTTGTAGAGCAGAATAATAGGTTGTGTGTTTAAGGATAAATAAAATATTCATTTTGGAGTTGTGTCCATCCAAAACCTTTACCAGTAGATTACGTTAAAAAATCATAAAAAGCAACCAATGGCATATTTTGCAGTTTATAAAAATGAAGCCTGCAAGATTGTCTGAAAGGTAAGTTTAAGATAGCTCTTATGACCTCTTTCTACACTTTGAAATATTTTGGCTATGGTTTAAGCCACACCTTGATAACTGTATGGCATGTATAATGAAAAATGATAATCAAGATTAGAAATTTGAATGATAAACTAATTTAAGGATATTTAAGCTGGTACTAAAAGCAAATGCCACAGCTGTAAAAGAGTTTTATTATTTTTAGAATTTTAGATGTCATTATATAAGGACCATTTTAGGGATGATTCAATCTGAACACCCAAGAAATGTATGCCATCAGCAAACTATAGGTCCTTTTCATAGATTTTAACCAAGAGTGAAAGATTTTTGCCAAAATGTATGCATACTCTTTTTTGTAAATTTATTGATAATAAGTTGTTTTGAAGCAATTGAGAAGGCATATTACTGTGGAGTCTACTTTTTGTTGTAGTTAAGGACTGGTTTTGAAATTTATTAGAAAGGTAGTATCATCAGAAACAAAACTGGATTTGGCATCAAAGATATAGTCTGTATCAATCGAAGATACAATATAAATATCTGAGAATATAAACTTTTTGAAAGTTGGCAACTGTTGGACAGCATAGAACGGTTTATTTTGGGCGCAGACACTTAAGATCATAATATTGCCAAGTTAGAAACAAATATATTAAGAAAAGTTGACCTTAAATTGACCTTCATGAAATTGTAGGTGAATAGGCCGTGTTTTGAGGATTGATGAAATATTCATAAATATCTTATGAAATGTAATCTTTAAATTACGATGATTTCTTTGCTCCTAAACCACCATTGGGTGTATACGATGAATACTTGAAATTAAGGATATATGCTTTATTGAATATAATAATATCATTATTCAAAATTTCATACTTCCTGAAATTTAATGAAACTATGTAATTAAAAATATTAAATCAAAATTAATGAATGTATTAGTTTTAGAGAATTTCGTAAGCTTTGTATCTCCGTATATCTTTTAAAGGTCAGCATGTGTCCGTTAAAAATAGCGCCAAATACCACGGTAGCTGTTTCACATGCCGAGACAAAAAACTAACGAAATTATTAGACGCATAAAATTTTATAATTTCATCTTGCGGTCAAGGTCACGACACCGTGGGTTCGTTACATATTATAATATTTGATTGTCATTAACCATTAAGTAGTTTCTATAATTTAACGTGATTATGTTGACTTATTATTGAATAAAATTTTTCAAAAATATCAAGTGGTTAAAGTCCACGTAGAATTTAAGGCGATTGGAAACAGCCGTGCATTGCGTTTTGCAGGCCCCATTGGCATCGTGATAATCTAAGAAATTTCTGTTCAGCATCGCAATGCCCCCAGCTGCAGCTCCTTTAGCGAAGGAAGTCCCTTTGCCTGAAGATGAACAGCAGGCGGGAATTAAAACCATACTTCTCGGTGCGCCGGGTTCAGGAAAGGGAACCCAGGTAATTTTGCTCTATACTTATGGTATAATTCGTAACTATTTTTTGAATATCATATTATAGCAAAATATTGATCACCTTGATATACAAAAATAGGCAATTAAGCTCATGCAGAGATTTTATGTGTGCCATTTATCCACTGGAGACATGCTGCGTGCAGAGATAGGATCTGGATCCAACTTAGGAAAGAATTTGAATAAAATTATGAGCGAAGGTGCGTATAGCATAAAAGTCGTTTAGCGTTATTGCTTGGTTGACTATTGACAATGTTAAGAAGTGTGTAATTTTTAATCATGCAACCTGTGGGAATACAGCACACTATCACTGCCATTTTGGTCTGAAATGCCTTCTCTCTCCACAGGCAAATTAGTAAGCGACGATTTAGTAGTTGATCTCATAGACAAAAATTTAGAAAAACCAGAGTGTAAAAATGGATTCATATTGGATGGATTTCCCCGGACAGTAGTTCAGGCCGAAAAGGTAAACTATGTTTTTTATTTAATTGTTAAATGTGATGTTCTAACGTATAAAATTTTAATTGAACTTAGTATTAACCAGTATCATTATTTGTAATAATAGTGATTCGGTGTAAGCCATAGAGAATTTTTTTGTGTTCAGGTAAATATAACTACACAAAATACAGAAAATATATTCATTTTCGTTTTAACTTAACTTCGTTTTCACTTTTTGAAATATTAGTAATTTTTCCACCGAAATTATTTTTAATTTGGGATTTTGGCCTTCAGGAATTTGACTGTTGCCATGGCTAGGTCGTATGACCAAGATTTTTCAGAACTTGCACTGGGTAAATTTCAATGCATACGGTACATTTCTAAGTTTGAATTGTTTGGTTTTTACTTTCAGCTTGATGATTTGCTCCGGAAACGCAATTCAGCGTTAGATGCAGTAATGGAGTTTTCCATTGATGATAAATTGCTATTAAGACGAATAACTGGTCGTCTAATTCACCCAGGAAGTGGTCGGTCATACCACGAAGAATTTCACCCTCCAAAAAAGCCAATGACAGATGATGTAAGTTTATGCACCGTGGCTTGATATTTTTTTTTTAATTAATAAAATTAAAGATTAAGTTTGGCACTCAACACTTGACGATCTATTTTTTAAACAAAATTTACAATCTAATTTATGATTTCATAAAACTTTCTTCAGAAAAATTGGAGCATCTTCACTGCCATTTTATCTGAAGCATTATATCATTCCAAAACCAACATGCAAAGTTGTCCACTGTTTGTGAACTGACTGCTATACTCTTTTTTCAAGTTCACTCGAATGTTATCCAACCATAGCTCTGTACTCCTTGACTGAAATGAGTGCAGCATCTTTTCTTCAAAAGTAATGCCATCTAAATTTGTTTTTGGCAAATGCATTAGGAGGTTCGTAGTTGTAATTTACCATGTGGACTTAATATTGATAGTATTTTTCTAATAATTGACATTCTTGTGTTATGCCATGATAATGCTGACAGAAGGTAACTTCCAATTAATTTAAAATTAATGGTAGGAAGTGATTTGCTCGTAAATGGATAGTTAAATTAGTCTTCAAAATACCCAGTTGTAACTATGAAATACTTTCTAAGATTTCTTTATTATGGAAATCATTATGCCCACAAATTGAAGTCATCAGTATGTAATTAGCAAGTACATGTCGACAACATAAAATGACTGAATTCATTTTTTATTACAATTTGTTAATGAAATTAGTAGGTATTTTGAGTGGTTCAGTAGGGTGTGGTAAATGCACTGTTCATCTTTTCAATATCTTTTCGCCATCCAAATACTTGTTACACTCAAATACATGTGGCATTTATTGGAAACACTGAATGTGCTGTTGTAAGATATTTATTAATGATGGTTGTTTTATTAGTTCACAGGTGAACCATTAGAGCGCCGTAAAGATGACAATGCTGATGCTCTGAAGAAAAGGCTGGAAATATATCATAAGATGACCGAGCCCCTTGTCCATTTTTATGCTGCAAAAGGTAATTAATTATTTTCAATTGCCTCATATTCAAGTTTGTTCCGAGTGATATCACCCATGATTAATGCTCTTTGCCCATATATACTTATGAAATTTTTAAACTTCTCAAAGTACTTTAATCTGTCTGTACACTTGCTGTTTCATCTTATCATGATATATAGTAGATAAGGTGGATGTTATCTTTAAGGTAATATTTGAACTAATAGATTAAGCATTAAGTGCTTGGAATTTTTTCATCTCATCATTGAGGAGCCAATGGTTCTTGTGTTCTTTGAAAATGAAATCGTCAGAAGACAGCATTTTTGCTTGAGACAAAGTGAATGGTTTCCATAACTTGTGAAACCACCGGTGTTTTGTAATTTTATTTTTTCTTTAAAACAATGTTTATGTTGCTACCTGTGTAATTCTGTGATGAACCCGAAGCCAAGATGAAATGCTGCAGTCTTACTGTGGTCTGGCCTCAAAAATCACTGACTGATATAAATGCAAGTTTATTAGCAGTACTTTCTCGGTTGCAACCCATAAAAATAGAATATATTTGCAGCAATCAGATTTGGATCAAGGCATAACTCTTTCCTTTTAATCTGAAAAAAATATGAGAAGAAGATACTCTAAGGAAATGAGTACATAGTTATTTCCTATCATAGTTACAAGGGTGGTCCCATAAGCGCCAGACTGGCCTGGTGTCTGACCTAGAGATGGCGGTAGTTGTTTGAGAAATATCACTATATGAGAAAGAACGCAATCTATAAAGCCTATGTTTCAAGTTTGAAGGTACCACATTGTTTAGTATTTGTTTGGCAGCCATCAATAGTGAACGTTTTCAGTGACTTTCTGAAAATTGAGAAAATTGGTCATCCTTATGTAATACAATACTTTTATTTGAAAGGCTTCAGTCCAACCAATATAAAAACTAAACTGGATTCTACTCTGGGTGAGTCTGCTTATGCGTTTACAACAGTAAAATATTGGGTAGCAGAGTTTAAATGAGGCCGTGCAAGCTATCAAGATGAGCATTGCATTGGTCGACCAAATGAGGTGATGACTCCAGAAACGGTGAAGAAAATCCTCCAAGTGATACTGGATGATCGTCGACTGAAAGTGCATGAGCTGGCAAACATAGTAGGCATTTCAAAAAGTGCAGTACATCACATATTAACTGAAAATTTGGAAATGAGAAAGCTGTATTCAAGATGGATGCCGTGTTTGCTCACACTTGAGCAAAACCAGTGTCATGAAGATGTTTCAATTGAGTGTTTAGCAAAGTTTCATAGCAACAAAAGCAGAATTTTTGTGCCATTTCATAACCATGGATGAAACATGGGTCCATTACTTTGGTAAACATTGGTAAAATAAATCCCATCATGGCCACTGTTAACTCAGCGACGAAAGTTGTGAAGGTCGTCCAAAATCAGCTTTTGTGCCAGAAAACATTGATGCTGTGCAAGAACTAGTAAAGGAAGATCGTCATGGGAATTATTGTGAGATTTAGGCATCCTTGGTGATTAGTATGATGAGCATCAATAAGATATTGCATGAACATTTAGCTGTGAAATAAATTTGTTCACATTGGATGCTGCATAATTTGACAAAAGCTCAAAAAGATGCTTGTGTCAATTGGTGCAAAGGGATGCTCAAAAAATACCATCGCGGTGAATCAAAAGCTGTGTATAATGTCTAACCAGGTGACAAATCTTGGATCTATGCATATGAGCCCGAAACAAAACAGCAATCCACTGTATGGGTCTTCCAAGATGAGCCAAATCCAACAAAATTCGTGCATGAAACACATTGAAGGAAATGATAGCCTGTTTCTTCGGAATAACTGGACATGTGGCAACTGTACCATTAGAGCAATGTTTAACCATGAATTCTGAATGATTCACGGGCATTTGTTTACTAGAAGTGCTCGGTGAAAGACAGAAAAAGATGAGGCTACGAACAATCATTCTTCATCATGACAATTTAAGCTCTCCCAGATCAGCTGAAACAGCTACTTATTTGACAGGCCAAAATGTCGAATTGAAGGTCATCCTCCATACAGCCCTGATTTAGCACCAATTGACATCTTTTTATTCTCATTTATCAAAAAAAAATTGTGTGGCCAACATTTTTTGGCACCTGAAGAAGCCGTTGATGAATTGAAAAACCATGTTTTGGAGGAACCTCAATTGGAGTGGAAAAAGTGTTATGAAAATTCGTTTGAGTGAATGCAAAAGTGTATTGATTATCATGGAGAAAACTTTTCAACCTTGAAAGCCATTTCCAACAATAAATTACTGTCTTTTCATCATTAGGCTGAAAATATAAATAGCAACCCTCCTATGTAAGTTGAATGTCTTAATCCTCAATTCAATGTTGTCGAAATAGGTGCAAGCAACATATCGAACAAACTTGATCATATTGTATAACAACTGATAGAAAGCAGTGTGTGTGCTCTTCTTACTGAGTGGAAATATTTGTTTTAAAAATTTACCTTAATAAATTACTCATGCTTTTGCATGGACTCCTAAAACATTTTTGTATGTGTATGCACATGAAGTAATTATGCATGTTAATTACATATATTAAATTTTTTCATGTTTTCCATATTTGAACTTTTGGTTTAAGTATTAATGAGCAATAAATTGTATTTTTCAGGAATACATCACACCATTGATGCTTCTAAATCATCAAGTGAGGTTTTTGATACTCTAGTCAAGAAGTTTACTGCATTGAAAACAAAGGACAAGGTTATGTTTATTTAAAGGTAGGTAATATTTAGTCAATGAAGTGATATCATATTCAAAATTTCTTAATTTACAGTTGGTAATTGATAATGGTCAATTACAATCCACAAATTATTTCCAAAGTTACTATCATGTTTCTCCAAACATTAAGCCTTGGATTTACCCGAGATGTGCATTTGTTGACCCCTTTTTTCTCTTCTATAGATTTCTTATTTCCCATCCTCGCATGAAAATTCAAGCTAAGAGCAAACCCTTTTAACTATATAGAGTATTATTATCAGGTAATCTACCGGTTAAGGTAGGTTTTTGGATGGACACAATTATCGAATAAACATTTTGTAACTCCAAACAAAACTCAATCCAGCAACCCACTCTGCACCAGGTCCCTCTTCATCTCTGTGTACTTCTTTCCTCCCTTCATCCCGTCCAACATCCCTATTCTGTTCCTGCCCTTTCTTCTTTGCCCAACATTCTCCCATCTATTACCTTCCTCAACATTCCACTACCGCTCAATACGCCTTTCATCCATTTTTCCTGCCTCCATAGGATTTCTCTCAACAAACCCCTCTCCTCACCCACCATCTCCAGTACTTCCTCATTTGTTTTCCTTTCTGTCCATTTCACCTTCTCCATTCTTCTCCATACCCACATTTCAAAAGCCTCCAATCTACGTCTATCCTCCTGCTTCAGTGACCACATTTCCGCGCTGTACATAGCTACGCTCCATATCAGAGTTTTTACGAGTCTTGTCTTAACATCCCTACTCAATGTCCCCGTCATCAACTCCCTCCTCCTGGAGAAAGCCTCCTTGCCTAGTGCAATTCTTCTCCTTACGTCCTTACTACTTTGACCGTATTGGTCCAAAACACTTCCGAGATATGTAAACTGTTCTACCTGCTCTATTTTTTCCCCTACTATCTCAATGTTTAGCTTAGCCTTCTTCTTCCTAGAAAATCGCATAACCTTTGTTTTATTTATATTGATTCTCATCCCATATCTATCGCACTGATCCTCCAATTCACTCAGCAATGCTTGCAACCCCTTGGCTGACTGAGCAACTAATGCTTGGTCATCAGCAAACCTACCCGATTTTACGAATTCCCCTCCGACTTTCATTCCTACCTCCAGTTCTTCCCATGCCTCTTTAATCATTTCCTCCACATATACGTTGAACAGCACCGGTGACAATGGGCAACCCTGCCTTACACCTCTTCCTAACACTACCCATCCGGACTCTCCGTTCCCCACTCGCACCTGAGCAGTCTGAGACATGTACAGGTTGCGGATCAGTCTCCTGTCCCTCCAATCCATTCCTATTTTCTGCGATACATGCATTAATTTTTCCCAATTCACTCTATCAAACGCTTTTTCAAAATCTACAAAACAGGCAAAAACGTCCTGGTTGTATTCTATATTCCTCTCAATTAGTGATCTCATTACTGCAATGGCATCACGCATACCTCTTCCCTTCCTAAACCCAAACTGATCATCCCCTAAGTAATCATTTGCCTTACTCTCTATCCTTTTGTTGAGTATATATAGAGTATCGATTAAATTTACTATTTTTGAGAGGAAAATAATTCATTGTTTCTGTTAACATTCCACTGTCGTGAGTTAATAATTTGATGAATTAAGTGACATCACAAAGTCAGACTTAAATTTTTGATTCTTCAGTTGTGGTTGAATGTTTAAAAGGTTTTTCATGAATGCCTCTGGGCGTGAAGGAAGACCCTTAAAATTCTTTACTTTTGTTCTCTATGGTCTCACCATCTGTTAATTCCTTGCCATACCAATGATGCTCTGCTGTCTACTGAATCATTGATGAATGTCACCCCTACAGTAAAAGTTATATATTTACGTAGTTTCATGCTTTTGAAAATTCACTTATATTTAAGGATTACTAAAAATCTTCTAATTTTTATTGCAGGTGTATTGGTGGATTGGGGATATCGACTAGGACTCTTGGTGTGCTATGGTCAAAAGAATTTAAGTCAACATAGTTGACAAGGGATAGTTTAGTTTGTGGTTTTGCAGAATTCAACATGCAGTGGTGGCATTGAGTCAATTGGTGTTCAGGAAATAAAAATGTATATTTTCTCTACTGATGTTTTTTTGGTAACTTTATGTTGACCCTCAATAGTATTTTGGATGACATGTGTGTAAGGATTATTATTCTTAATAATGCTATTTGTAATTGTCCTGTGAAGATATCAAGTATGAACTCCTCCATCATTTTTATTATAATATAAACATCTAGCTCGATCACTTCAATTACTTTTCACAACTGATGTTTGCATTCCTACAAGAGTGAATATAATAGCAATTAAATGTAATAGCAGTTATATGATCAATACAATACCCCATGGAAACAAAAAGTTAGGAACAGACAGGATAGTCATATTTTTCATGGCTCTCACTGTGAACTTGAACTTGTAAGGTGCCAATAAGCGTGAGTGGAAGTTTTGCTATTATTTTGTTTAATTTCTTTTTAATGTGTGTTAAATGATATTGATGTGCTCAATCAGTGACTTGTATCCCACTTTTGAGGGGATTATTGTGATTGTTAATATTTTCATGGCTGTTTGTACAGGTTAACCATATGCTGTTAGTTAGCTCTTAATAAATACTTAAAACATCCTTAACTGTGTTCATGTGATGTTATAATTATGTAAGAGGTTTGAATTCTGATACAATATTTAACTTTCGATAGGGACCGGAAAAATATAATTTATCTAATGCACAAAAATGGGCAGATATTGGGCCTAAACTGTGGATCAGTAAGTGTATCTTCACCCTTTAGACTTGCGATTATCTTGGATGAAGTGGGGAAACATGGACCAATTTAAATATAATACATCTTAATTGAGGCATTGTTCTCCTTCCAGAAATTCTGTCATGCAAGTTGTTTTGTTAGGAACATTTTCATCCTCGGGCCTGGAGACATCTTGAGGTGGAAGTGATATGAGTTTTCAGTTAAGTTTAATTTCATGACAGTGACGGAAGGATCACAATAACAATATTATAATATATGAAAAGGCAATAATGACCCAAAATCCATGATTTAGGAGCAAGTTTCTCTTTGGGGTTGGAAAGAAAAAGATGGTGCAACAAACAAGGTGGCAATGGGAGAGAGACTCATTTTGACTGCTGCATATAGTATTTGATGGTTGGACTTGAGTTCTCTAATTGGCTGTTCAAGCATCTAGTTTTGGTCCTTCTGATTGTCTCGAATTGGGTAAGATCTAATTAATTAGCCAAATGTTACATAGAGAGCCTGCCTTTTGCTTCTAGTTCCTCTGTATTCATTTTAACGTTCATCTTTCCCATAAGAGTTAATTTCATAAATTATGTTGCCTCATTTTGTTCCAATTTCCCGGCAAATCTTGAAAAGGGTTTTGGCTGTAGAATTTATTTTAACTGGATTGAACAAATTTGTAAACTGAATGCCAAATTATGAGGTCATGTACAACGGCTGATCTTGCTACAATAATTTTTTTTTAATTAGATCGAATGCACTTTGATCTGACTTCACACATTTGCTAAGGACTTCAAATGAATGTTGTCATTTTTTTTTTTTTTTTTTTTTTTTTTTATTTATTTGCCCAGCAGATTTGTACAATTGTAAAAAACAAGCACAGATATAGGACACGTCAATGTTATATAAAGAAATGATAAATACTAAGTACATGTTTAAATACAAAGAAACTCATGGGACAAGAAGTTCATTAATAGAATAAAACATTTTACAGAGTAAATATTTCTGAAGGTTGAGCTTAAATATAGGCAGCTTATGTTGTGCTTTCAGTTCTTTAGGAAGTTTATTAAAAATCTTGAGGCCCATATGTTTAGGTCCATGGGCGGTGGTACAGGTTCTGACAAAGTTTTGGTGGAGGTCAGCAGAATGCCTTGTGTTATAATTGTGAACGTTGGCATTGGAAAGATAACTAGAGAAGTTGCTTTTGACATACAAAGATGCGCAATACATATACACGCAGGGGATGGGTAAAATTTTCAATTTTTTAAAGAGGGGACGACAGGATGCTGCATGAGTAGCAAAGCAAATAAGTCGGATGATCCGTTTTTGAATTTTAAATATAATATTTGCATTAGGTGTAGGTCCCCATAAAAGAATACTATAAACAACATGAGAGTAAAATTCACTAAAATAAAGAGACAATAAGACCTCAGTATTGACGGTATGCCTAATGAATCTGATAAGATGACAGAGTGAACTCAACTTATTACGAAGTTTGAGAATATGGTCATCCCAAGACAGACGACTGTCAATAGAGATGCCTAGAAAACATGATTTACTTTTTTGTACAATAAGTTCGTTATCAATATTTACAGTTATGCAAGCAGCTGATTTATTCTTATTAGCAAAGTAAATTAAAGAAGATTTACTAACATTGAGGAGGAGGGAATTGAGGAGACACCACTCATGTAGCAGCGTAGGCAATTACTATGACAAATTTCTCACTGTTATTATACACCTGAAAGGATATTCCAAGCAAATAGAAAAGTCTATTAAAAGTTAGGTTTATATACAGATACTAAACCCTTTGTCCTTAAAATATTTCCCTTTTGGAAACTGTAAATAATTTGCAGGCGGAATTCAAAAATGGGTCATGAAAACTTGGTTCCTATAGAAACGTCATTAAAATATTTTATTAAATTGCAAAATGTGCTCTCACCTTCTCTATTCCTAATATATTCACAAGCATGATATATAGGTGTTATATGTGAAATTATTAGCGTGCATTGCCAAATAAATAATTCATGTAAAAGGTATTGACGATCCTACCCAGTATGAGCCGGAAAGTGTGATTTGAAAAGTCTGTCGTGAACTGAAGGTAAGTTGTCCACTAGGATCGAAAAGACAAACATTTTTACTGTCAATTTTGAAACGAGAACGATGGCAAAATCAGATAAAAAGTCACATAGGATATTCAGGTACTGGCAACAGATTTTAAAAGCGTAGGTTGTTTGCAAAACTATTGAAACGGATGTTTACGTTCTTTGCGAAATATTTAGGCGGTTCTGATCTTTGAACGGGCGCGCTCTGGGCAGTGCTGCCATCTTCTGTTTATTGGGCGTATATCTTTGAAAAGAAAAGATGAAGGCAATAAAAAAGGATCCCTGCAAGCTGTATGCTTGCCGTATTCAGAAGTGCTTAAAAGGTTAGTATTCATGGAAGTACTATACTCTAGCAACTTATTATCTAAGGTGGTAGACAGAATTTTAATCTGAAACATAACAATTAATTTGTTCGTACTTTCATTAATGTGTTGTGCAGAAAATTAAATTAAGATTTTACCCATTTTTCAGAGAACAAGTTCAACGAAGAAAGCTGTAAAGACGTAATTAATGAAATGCAGAAGTGCTGTGACAAGTGGTTTGATGAGTCTCTTTGTTGCTCGGGTTTCAAGAAACCCGCACAGAAGTAAAGAACAGTTTGGCATTGGGAAGTATTTGGCCGTAGCTCAAGTTATAATTTAAACCTTCATCGTCTAGAGGCATTGATGAACATTGCTGAAGAACAGCGCGTGAATGTAAAATAATTATTTTCTTGGGTTGTCTATGAGTGAACTTTAATTATCCAGTGACAACGGATCTGCAATGGATGACGACTTTAAGCCTTGGAAGCATAAGAAGCTACCACGT
Source organism: Hetaerina titia (assembly GCA_037158775.1). Classification (NCBI taxonomy): domain Eukaryota; kingdom Metazoa; phylum Arthropoda; class Insecta; order Odonata; family Calopterygidae; genus Hetaerina; species Hetaerina titia. Next base: position 85,828,030 of record CM073770.1, read on the forward strand.
ATGAGTAGAAAACCGTTAAAAGAATACAGCTGGGCTCAGAGAAATCCTAGGTTATTTGTTTCATTGTTTTCTACCGTTTGTCTCTTGACATTTTTCAGCAGACCATTATACGACATCTTTTTGAGAGAGAGGTTTGAAGGCCCTCTTGGTCCTCCAGTAAAGCGTTAAGTGGGATTGTCATGAAGACGCAACGGTTTTGTATTGACTTGGCTATTTGCATAGCTGATAGTAGTGCAAAGTGAAAATAGATTTTTTCCTTGGCAATAGAATCATCCTTCTGTCTTGTTATTAAGAAACTGATGGAGGCAATTGATAGGGCTAAGGGGCGTATGCTCCGGCTTCCCAGACTTCTTTCGCTATGTGCTACGGAAGGAAATGCTTATGCTTTGTGTGTTTTGTCTGCTCATGAAACTGGAGGAGCAGGAGGAACTGGAGTTATGCACGGGAAATGTGAAGCAGAATTTCAAGCTTTAAAAAGATGTGCAGTAGAGGCAGCGAAGAAAGCAGGGACGAGAATGTAGTACTTTATAGCTGAAAGTGATACTTAGTGCGTTTAGCCATTGCATACTAATGTGAATAATTCGCTGATTTAGCATAAAGTGATATTTTTCATATTATTTGAAAACTGAATAGAAAATTAGAATATTATCGTCGGTACCCTACCTCTATGCTGTGCTACTGAGAGGTAACTTATTCTAGTAGTTAACCGATTATTATATACAGAAAATCTGTTCTCAATTTGTTTCGCTTTCTTTGTTGGTTCTTTTTAAGCCCACACAATAAAACTAAGTCGAGGGCAGGGGTGAATTTCTTGGGACTGGCGTAAGTTATCAAGGGTAAATATTCTAAGTAGATGGTGCATTACCTCCAAAATGAAGTTGATATACCACTTCTATTTGGCGTTATTATTACGTCTTCTTTTAGTGATGTATGGTGAGTGGCAGGATGCCAATTTCAATGTATCTTATACTGATGTCGATTATCACGTCTTCACTGATGCTGCACGTTACATGTCATCCGGTGAATCTCCATACCAGCGGTTAACATATCGATATCCTCCGATATTAGCTGCAGTATTATTGCCAAATATCTGGGTTCACCGATCTTTTGGTAAAATATTATTTGCGGTGTTTGACGTCATAGCTGGTGGACTTGGGGTGCTGATGTCAGGGTGTACCCAATCAAAAGTCACCCTCTTCCTATGTCTCTACAGTCCACTGAGTGCAGTGATTTCTACTCGTGGTAGTGCTGATTCATTATCATCAGCACTGGTGATTTCCTCAATAATGGCAGTTGGTGAAGGCCATGTTGTTGCAGCGGGTGTTGTTTTAGCATTGGCCGCTCATCTTAGAGTTTACCCCATTCTGTTTGTTCTCCCAATGTGGCTCTCCCTCACTGGAGATGAGGCCAGCACTCATCCACTAAAAGCATGCCCTCAAATTTTATGCATTAGACAATGGCTCAGTTTCATTTACTCCTTTATTACCAAGCCTCTCCGCTGTTATTTTTTGGTTACATTCATGTCATCCCTAGCGGTTCTCACCACAGCATCGTATGCAGTGTATGGTCATGAATTCCTCCAGGAGAGTTACCTATATCATTTTACACGAGTAGATGTACGACATAATTTTTCTGTTAATTTCTATATGTTTTTGCTCAGTGGTAATATCCTACCATCCATCATTTCATTTTTACCCCAGCTAATTGTTATAGTATTATTAGGTGTCAAGTATGGCACCAGGAAAGACCTTCCATTTGCTTGCTTTTGCCAGGTGTACATTTTTGTGGTATTCAACAAAGTGATAACTGCACAGTACTTTATTTGGCCCCTATCAATTTTTCCCATTGTCACACCCATGCTGAAAGGAAACCAAAGGAATAGTTCACAACTGGGTGAATCGGCTAATGGTACAGTGCACACTTGTAACTTTAATAAATTCGTTTTGAGAGTTGGCCAGTGGCTTTTATGTGTGGCTTTGTGGCTTTACAGTGCTTATAATCTGGAATTTTTGGGACTGAACACTTTCTTTTACATCTGGACATGCAGTTTGATGCTATTTGGAACCAATGTTTACATTATCAAAGATTTGGTCAAATGCTATGATTATAACACAGGGCGAAAAGAATTGATTCAACAAAAGTCTGAGTAATTTATCCAATTATTATACTTGAATGGAATTTAGCATAACATGGTTTCCATGCCTTGTTACTCCTGATGTTGTATGTATTTTTGCGATTTATTAAATTAGCTGCAACAATATATTCTTAATAAACTTATTCCTTTGATACTACCACACCCAGAAAACAGTTTGCAGATCATTGTTGTCCCTTAAAATTCAAATATCTTTGCCAATAAAATTTGATTAGAGGAAACAGTGGGCATAGTAGTTTAATGGGTTAAGCATTTGGCTACTGAAGAGGGCTTGGTTATAATTCAGCTTTGAACTGGCTTTGTAATTTTGCAAGTGCTAGATCATTCTGGGAAATTACTAGTAGCACAGGGAGAGGAGCTGGTCCCCCTTTCTGGAATGTATGAATAGGTGCCAGGTGAACTACTTGCGCTTATCCAGTAAACCGAAGGTTGATTACTATGGTTGGTAGATGTTGCAAGACTAAAGGTATTCTTTGATAAGGTCGTGTCACAAACTTTTAAGGTGAAAGAGGGAATCTGTGATAGCTCCATGTGTGACTCTTGCATTGCAATGTGATATGTATCCTTTTTCTTGTGGGATCCCATTACCAATTGGACCCACCTTGAACTTGAGGAATTGCATTAATCTTTCTTAATACATGGTCAGCTTACCACAATATTCTTACAGAGGGCCATACTGTTTTTTGGAATATTGGCATCCATTTGACTAATTTTTTGTTACAGTAATTATTTTTGTAGTTTCAGTAAACTTACAATCAGTTAACATCAAGTAGTCTATGTAAGGTTGTCATTCACATTACATTCAAACTGTTATGGCATAAGATGTGGTTTTTTATGCATTTAAAAATTTTATCACAGCACATAGCATTAAAGAGGGTATTTCAAATTGCCAACTTTTGCAGTTGTGTGTGGAGTGAATTGATGTTTTGGAGATGGAATGCAAATTAAAAATGTATTGCCTAAATAGTGCACATGGCAAAATGTGTTGAGCAGTCAATCCAGTAGTTCACATCAGCTGGTATGCTGAAATGTGTAGCATTATACATGTTTCTAAAACATGATGAAAAATTGTGAATGTTGTTGATAATAAATTTTCCAAAATTTTATTTTTTATCCTAGAAGTATATTTTCCCTCTCCATATTGTGGTTACCCTACGGTAAGATATTTTTTGGTAATGATTATCATTCGTTCTGATACTTTTTGGTTTTTTGTATAATATACAAATGCCTATATATTTGAAATAAGGTTTTCAAGGAAGCTGATAATTTTACTGGCAATGCATTAGCAGGATAATAGAATGATCCTATTTGATTTCATATAGAAGAAGAATCCTATTTGGATTTCAGTACTTACCACTTCAGATAGAATGTTTATTAGGCTGGGGTTCATGGCAAACCTAATTGGATGTATTTAATATAGCAAGATATAATGGTCATGAAAATAATATGCACTGGTTGCCCAATGACCAAATTTTCATAGTAATAATTTTTATTGGTTCCAGGACATGTGGTTTACATGCATAGAACATTTCATATGATGGTCCATTTTTTAAATTTAAAAAGCCTGATGGAATGGTGTGAATATACCCCAAACCTCAATCCCATATTTCAGTTGACTATATACATTTTATATTATTATTATTAAGTAGTGTACTGATTAAGGTAGATCTTGGATGGGCACAACTACCAAATAATTATTTTATGACTCCTAACACAAAACAATCCAGCAACATATTCTACATCAAGTTCCTCTTCCATCTCTGTGTATTTCCCTCATCCTTTTCAATATCCCTATTCTATTCCTGTCCTTTCCTTGTTTGCCTAACATTATCCCCACTATTAGTCTTCAAAATCCCACTACCAACCAATATGCCCTCCATCCATAATATGCTTGATAATAGTCTGAAATGACAGTAGTGTTATTAGCGAGTGTTTTAATCCTTTTCTGGAGGTAGAATCCAGGAACCACTTAAGATTATAGTTTTTCAATATGGTTTTCCCAGGATGGAGACTCATGTGCATGCAAACCCAAGAATTAGTTTCAGTGGATGACCTTATTTTGAACTATTGAATCTTAAGATGGAAAGGCAATTATTTTACTTTGATGGGTGTTAAACTACACAAGTTGTTTATTACTATTGATGTGGACTTGGAAATCATTGCACCCATGGAGTCAATATTTCCTTGAATTTCATCATGTTTGAAAAGATTTGTGGCATTTAGATGCGTTGTGCCATCCGCATTTATGAACAGAGCACCACTACTGAAGTAAGTAGGAAGGTTGTCAATGCATACAAGAAAAACGAGGGGACCCAGAATGAAATTTGGAGGGACATCTTCAATAGTTGCTGTTAAATGATTGTATCCATTGATTGGAATTTCCTAAAATACCATATGTGCTAAGTTATTAAAATCCCATGATCCACAGATCCTATTGCTTTTCAAAGATCATAAAACAATCCTGTGATATGGTTATCAAGTTCATGGATAACATCATGTACAAACTTGGTAATAGCAATATCAGTTGACCTTTTTCGCATGAAACCAAACTTCAGTTTTGGAAAGTATAACATTTTGTTAAGAATAGTTTGCTCAAAAAATATGGAAAATACAGAAAATAGAAATTGACTTCTAATTATTTCATCACTGGGATCTCTATTCTTGTGAATTGGGACAATCTTAGTTAAATTTGAAAAATCTCTAATGATAATGGCCCATTGAGCATGTTAGTGTTTGAGTTATTGCATTACTGTACTTGTATTTGCATTTCCTTTCAACATTAAGCATGTTATACATTCATGACCAGTGGAGTGTTCTTACTAATTTAAACCAGAATGATGTCAATATCTTTCTCCTGAGATGAAGAAAAATTGATCAGGTACAATATGTTCTACCATTTAAAAAAATTAAAGAGAGATATGAGATTGTTTAGGTTTTGAAAAGAATAAGACATTTTAAATTAAGTCTCCAGGCTGGTTTGATTCGGGTAATGGAGGGGTTAATGATGAACATATTGAATTTTCTTTGTCTCTCTAATCAACCAAAATGTGCTTTGCGTTGAAGGTTTTATTGTACATTTATAGTGACTGGTAATCATTAGAGTTTAATTCACATTTGATAACCATCTTTTGAGCGAAAAAGGCATGGTGGATAATGCAATGCAAGGATGTGGAAAGTTTACAGAGGAAGGGTGAATTTGGTGCCCTATACAGCCAGGTTAAGTTATTATCAGGAAGTAAGAAGGGAAGATCAGTGCTTACAGTTAAAGATAAGTTACAGTTAAGATAATAGTTGACACAGAAAAGATCCAAGAGATATAGAAACACTGTATAGTTAAGAACTTAGGCCAATAAGGTTAGACATAGAAAAGGAACATGACGTAGAGGAAGATAGCTTAGGTCCAGGCATACTCAACGACTAGATAGAAATGCAAATAAGGCCGTCGGGGTGGACAACATTCCTGTTGAAATGTTGAGGAAAATATGGGAAGAAGGCCCTATATGGACTGATTCGTAGTATCTATGAGGAAGGAATCTGGCTGGAAGACTTAGTGAGATTAGTGTTAGTTCCTATTCCGAAAAAGGTAAAGACTACGTCATGTGAGGACTACAGAATAATAAGTTTGATATCCCACGAAGCTAAAGTTATTCTCAGGATCATCAACAAAAGGATAGAGAGTAAGGCAAATGATTACTCAGGGGTTGATCAGTTTGGGTTTAGGAAGGGGAGAGGTACGCATGATGCCACTGCAGTAATGAGATCACTAATTGAGAGGAATATAGAATACAACCAGGACGTTTTTGCCTGTTTTGTAGATTTCGAAAAAGCGTTTGATAGAGTGAATTGGGAAAAATTGATGCGTGTATTGCAGAAAATAGGAATAGATTGGAGGGACAGGAGACTAATCCACCACCTGTACATGTCTCAGACTGCTCAGATGTGATTGGGGAACACAGCCAGAGTCAAGATGGACAGTGTTAGGAAGAGGTATAAAGTAGGGTTGCCCAATATCACCGGTGCTGTTCAATGTATACGTGGAGAAAATGATTAAGGAGGCATGGGAAGAGCAGGAGGTGGGAGTGAAAGTCGGAGAGGAGTTTGTAAAATCAGTTAGGTTTGCTAATAACCAGGCTTTGGTTTGTCAGTCGGAGTGAATTGGAAATTAAGAGCAATAGATATGGGATGAGAATCAATATTAATAAAACCAAGGTTATGCGATTTTCTAGGAAGAAGAAGGCTAAGCTAAACATTGAGATAGTAGGGGAAAAAATAGAGCAGGTAGAACAGTTTACATATCTCGGAAGTGTTTTGGACCAATACGGTCAAAGTAGTAAGGACGTAAGGAGAAGAATTGCACTAGGCAAGGAGGCTTTCTCCAGGAGGAGGGAGTTGATGACGGGGACATTGAGTAGGGATGTTAAGACAAGACTCGTAAAAACTCTGATATGGAGCGTAGCTATGTACAGCGCGGAAATGTGGTCATTGAAGCAGGAGGATAGACGTAGGACTAAGACTAAGCACGCAGGACGCAGACGAAAAAGACTAAGCTAAATATTAAAATAGGCAGGGAAAAAATAGAGCAGGTAGAACAGTTTACGTATCTTGGAAGTGTTTTGGACCAATGCGGTCAAAGTAGTAGGGACATAAGTAGAAGAATTACGCTGGGCGAAGAGGCTTTCACAAGGAGGCGGGAGTTGATGATGGGGACGTTGTGAAAAGACTCGTGAAAACTTTGATATGGAATAATGTAGCTAGGTACGGCGGGGAAACGTTGTCACTGAAGCAGGAGGACAGATGTAGATTGGAGGTTTTTGGAAGTGGGTGTGGAGAAGAATGGAGAAGGTGAAATGGACCAAGAGAAAAACAAATGAGGAAGTACTAAGTATGGTGGGCGCGGAGAGGGGTTTGTTGAGAGAAATGCTATGGATGCAGGAAAAGTGGATGAAAGGCGTTTGAGCAGTAGTGGAATGTTGAAGAAGGTAATAGAGGGGAGAATGTTAGGCAAACGAGGAAAGGGCAGGAACAGGATGGGGATATTGGACGAGATGAAGGGAGGAAGTACAGAGAGATGAGGAGGGACCTGATGTAGATTATGTTGCTCGATTGTGTTTTCTTAGGAGTCACAAGATATTAATGTGATAGTTGTATCCATCCAAAAACCTACCTTCACTGGTAGATTACCAAATTATTATTAGGTAATCTACCGGTTAAGGTAGGTTTTTGGATGGACACAACTATCAAATAAACATTTTGTAACTCCAAATAAAACCCAATCCAGCAGCCTAATCTACATCAGGTCCCTCTTCATCTCTGTGATTACCAAATAATAATAAAATAGTCTTAGGTTGGCAGATGAATTTTCTATTTCTTGAGTAACCCTTGGGTGCTTGTTATCAGAGGATTATTTCATTATGGTAAGAGGAAAAGAAACATCAAACCCGTATGAAAATATGCTAAGAAAGGTAGATAAAGGGTTAGGAATGCAATGTAATTACATTGTAATCTTAACCATTTGTTCACTATGGTTCAGTACAGTTATCACCTTCAGTGTGCATATATTTTTGTATCTTACTTCAACACCAATCCTGCAATTATCTTTTTAATTGTTGCATTTAATATGACATCCTTGGACGTTGTGTGTTTGATGAACATGCCCCATGTAAAGAGATATACGATGCGGAACACCAATGAAATAAAATCCAAATGGCTTGGTAGCTGCTGGTGAAACTATCCATTTTTTGTTACACTGTTCCACTCTAATTTCTTTCTGCTATCAACTGAATATATATTTTATAGCCTAATTCATTCATTCTTTTTGTGATTACAACAATTACTTACATCTGGTGAAATAACATTGATACTTCATATTTACATGTTTATATCGAATTTGACTCTGTCCATCTTTGCAAAATTCCATGACACATAATTGCTATAGCTTAGGTTAACTTTATAGCCTAAAGTTCATATTTTTTATCCTCCTTTTGTTGGTATTTGTCTTCCATTTCATTTTTTTGGGGTTCTTCTTGTTGCAGTTATAGGGATTGTCTTTTTGTTATCATATGAGGTGAATGACAGCTGAGATTATTTTCAACATTGGAGATAGGTGAGTGATTTGGTAGAGGTATTTAATTATTTATTTATGGGAATAACCCTTTTACACAAAAGACAAAAACATATATATAATATTAGTTTGACAATTATAAAAACATTTACAAACGCGTACAAATTACATATCTGTAACCTGGTGTAGAGAAATCTGGTATAAGCATTAGATTGCTATTTACTTGAAGATGCCAAGGGTGCCACAGGTTAACGTCTTATCTGATGCATGATATCGCTCTTCACATGCCACCCAAGTAGGGATCTGAATACCAATGAAAACTTCTCCAACCAATAGCATTTGAAGCCAGTACCCTAGCTTTCACATCAACTAGATCCCTTTGTGTTCTAAAAAGATGATTTATCTGGGAACTCAAATGGGTTAACTTATGGTGGTAGAAGGTGATATACCGAGCCATTCATTATCTATTGCTATGCTAATTAATAAATAAAAAAGCATCTAAAAAGTGTTTCCAGTAATTTTTTTTGTGCAAACACACAATTACTATGAGGGTATTTATAAAGGATATGACTATCACACAATTCAAGAGACCTCTGGGACAGAGAAGTCTGTTAATGTTGATGCTGTAAGCAGACTGGTGGATATGAATTGGGCAGGATAAAGGGAAAAAGCCAGAAGAGCATTTCATCAAAATCCTCAACATTTAGTGAGGTGAGGGTTATCTTGTCATAATCAATAGTACATATTGTCAAACAGGCAAAATCGGAAACAAAGTCAGAGATTCAGTTTCAGGATCTGACTGCTAAAATAAATAATCAGATGTATGTTTTCAAATATCTTCAGGACTGGCCCTTCATTCGACTTTGGAAATAATCTGGTGACTCTGCTAAGAGGAGGTGGGGACATGTTATTAATGATTGACAGTTTAACATTCCCATGTGTACTCAAGTTTTGAAAGCCCATGATGGTGGCGACTGTCAATCAATGATGTACCTTGTATCATCCCAATGGGAGATCACCCTACAGTTGCACCTTCTGTAGAGTTTCCAGCAGTTGATAGGTAAATTCTGCAGTCACAACTCAATGGAAGGTTAAATCTATAATGCTATGATTTTCATAGACCTTTATGGGCACAGACTTTTCTGAAGAAGTTGCCTTGATGATTACTGAGTGAGCGTTTGAAAACAAAAGCTATATCTTTCAATATTAAACCATGGTAATAAACAATAGCACGATCATGTTCCTCGCAATGACATGATTCATATAGCACTGAAGGGTTCAAAAATTTTCCATCTGTCACGATTTGTTTAGAGATCCTGAATAATAAGTCTTCAAAGAGATCTTCTCAAGTGGTGAGAATGAGAGAACTGATGATGGTTAGGATAACAGAGCAAATAGAAAGGGGAAAAGCTAGAAAGAATAAAATACAGAGATAATGAAGCAAATGGACTAGAGGCATAATTAGCTGAAAACTTTTAAAAGAATCTTTATGCCTTAGAAGAATATCTTTCGTAAGTAAGCTGGAATATTATGTGTATATTCATCCACTGACTTGCTGTTTGCCAAAGAATATCTCATACCTTCCGGCACCACATCGAGAGAATTAATGATATTTATGATCATAGAATAAAACCACTTTGTATATTTTTACACTTTCAAATATAACTGACTGTAGTTTTAACAAGTTATACATTTCTCAAGGTTAAGAGGAATCCTTCATATGACACAATTTTTAAAATTCTTTTTCGGTTGAGTTAAAAACCCAATGTGAACATTTCCACAAGGGTTTTAGTCTATTATCATGTATGTGTTCAAGCTTTAAACAGATAGGTCAATAAGATAATATTATTATATTGGATGCTTAAAATGACCATTATAAGGTTTACTATAAGTATTGACCATAGTGCACTATTCAGAAATATGGGGAATTGAGCTGTTACATCCTCAAGCCCAAAGCTGGGGAATAAGCGGTGATGGCAATAAAATTTTCAAATTCTGATCAGAAACAATCCACACTAACTCACGGTAGCGTTACTTTTATACATTAGCGGTAGCCAACCTACTTATCCTCTAAATTTTAGAGAAAAATTACAAATTCACGTAAAGACCTTGCATCCGCTTTGTTACCCGGTGAAGCTGTGAATATATATCCAAAAGATGCGACTACTAACGCCCCCGAGTCGTTTTTCAAATAAATGGATTTAATGGTTGCTAGCAGATGTTCATTGGAGAATCGCCAGGACAAATAAATACTTTTTCCTTCAGAAAAATAATCAAATTTTAAATATGAAGAGAAAGCTAGTAATATTTTAACGCACAGAACTCGTGACTTGTATTGTGATTTTCTTTCATGCGCACGCATTTAGTCAATTTACGCCGCGCGCTGTATATTTACCTCATTTAATCAAATTTTGAAAAAATACCATTATTTTTTGAGCAATTGTAGACATTTTCAACCAGTAAGAATAAGTGCAGAATAAATAATATCACAATGTGAAAAAACTTGGAAATCAATAAGTTCGCATATTAGATATTTCAAGTCGGAATGCGCGCTACTTGGACCATTCGGGTTACTGACAATTGCGGGAGAGTAACAAGCTTAAACAAATGATTACATTTGGAGTTTCCCCGCTTTTACAAAAATTAGTCGATGTATAATTATTTAATATCAGTTTGAAAAATTTATAGTCAAGTATTTTGGCGATAATAAATACGAATACCAATAAAAAGTGTGAAAATAAATCCACTACCTCAACTCTACTTCAGTGGTGTATCCGTTTAAGTATGGCTTCGTATGTGTTTATTAGTGTGTACTGCCAGTGATTACTCGGATGTAAACACGGTTTTTAAATGTTTATACTGGTGCACAATTGGAAAGCATGAATGCAACCAGTTTATACGTTTCTACATGCCGACTAGTTTTACAGGCAGACACGGGTGATCCATCATCATGGTCTGATTTATACCGATTGGTACCGTATTTGCGGCAGTCTCTTTCCTGTACTGTTTGCGGTAATTTGTTAATTGAGCCATATACTCCGACTGAGACAAATTGTCAGCATCATGTATGCAAAGCATGTAAAGGAGGAAAGAAAAAACTCAAGCCATCGTGCAGTTGGTGTCGAAATTATGGAAAGTATGTGGAAAATGTGCAATTACGAATACTACTACAATGTTACAAAAAATTGTGCGAGTATATTACAAGTACTGAAATATACAGGCATCTAGCGTCTGTGACTACTAATGGTGGAACGTCAAGTTTAGTGGAACTTATCCAAGAAGGGGCTGGGTTCAAAGATGAGTATAAGAGTACTGCTGGCCTTTCCAAATCAGCTTACAGCATTTTGCCTTGTGTTTACACTACAACTAGTACCTCAACTCAAACACAAGTGGGTGTGGGTACATCACCGCAAAGTGTTGATGCGCCAACTATTAAGACAGTTTCAAATGGGTCTTCTCTTTATTCTATAATGTATGCTAGTAATAATAAAATCACTATCAAAAGAAAAGCAACCCGTGATACTATATATTACCTCGATGGGACGGAAGCACCTCCATCACCATCACCAATCACCCCACAGCCTCAACTAACTCAAACCGTAACGTGTGTTTCTCAGTCTGTAACTCCCTCAGTTGTGCGTACCTTAGTTGGTAGTGGCGGAGTGAGTGGATCTCTTATGGCAGAGACAAACATAGTAGGGGGCGGGGCTGGATTTAAAAAACCAAAGCAGAAACCTGTGAACAATATAAATACTAAACCGAAGGCAAAGAAGAAAGGCTGCCGTTGTGGGAATGCTACTGCAATGCCTGGGAAATTAACCTGTTGTGGGCAACGATGCCCATGTTATGTTGAAGCAAAGGCTTGTTTGGAGTGCCGTTGCCGAGGATGTCGAAATCCTCACCGTCCTGGAGGGCATAAAGTGAGACCTCACATACCTGAGTTGCAGTCGCTTCAAATCCACATACCGGCTACCGACGCCAACGCTGAAGATCTGGTGGACAGTTCCAGGTATTAGCAAACGCTTGGTGTATACAAAAGCCCCACTTCATGTTATTACTTTATTACAAGTAAATATGCTGTGTGTTAAAAGTGAGATTTGCTGTAAGTTATCAGTGAGACAGCTTTTGACTCCTGGAGTATTGTCTGACTGATGTTCTCCTAATGTTGTTGTATTCTTTTACTTTCAACTGAGGGACCATTTTATAAATTTTCTAATTGCTATTGTTCAGAGTATTTTTTAGGAACTAGGATAGGTTTTTAACATCTGTGTCTTAAAAGACCATTAGTATAAAATGATGTACTTAATGAATTTAATTTAAGATTTCATCTTTTTCTGAAAATCTTGATGTAATTATGTTCCTATTGACATTTATCAGCACAAACTGTTTCTTTGTATGACCTACGATTAAGTGCTCAATATTGGTGTAATTTCCATACTACTTGCGTATTTCCGTGCTACTTGGCATATTTTGTTATTAAGAAAATCATGGACCCTCAGTAAGTCCAGTCATGTACAATTTTACTGCTGGTGACAGATTTTAGAGTATTTGAATACGTATAAGTAGCGTTGTGATGTAACATCACAGTAGCTTTATAAACCAATCATAATTTTTTTTTAATAGGTAAAGTAAATTTTATTTTTTTTTAGCAATCAAAGAACTGCCGGACTTGTTAGGGAAGGAAAGATGCTCGTTTGGTGAAATTTGAATTAGACAGAGAAAGAGGATGAGCAACAGTGAAATTTTGAAGATTGCGATAGAGGGAAAATGTTATGTTTGGGAAAAATGATTGGAAAAAGATTAGACATGTTGGATGGGGTGAAAGGATGCAGAGTTGACGAATGGTTTATAGTTTTTTGGTGTGTCAGCATTATTTAGAAATATACCTTAAACTGGTAGATAATTATGTATAATAATAATGGGCAAATTTGTGTAAGCTGGCTGATCAGAAACTTATCTTAAGATCCCATTATAAAACAGTAAGCTGCCCCTCCTTCATAAACATTTTTATGTACATTCCTATCAGTTCTTTAGTTAAAAACTTGTATCAAAAAATCTATGCAGTTATTGTTTCCATTGAATCATCCAATTCTTAACCTAAGATATTTGGGGATGGATTTGTTTGAATGTACTAACCATTTCTCTTTGATATTAAATGCTCCACAAGTAAATATGCTGTGTGTTAAAAGTGAGATTTGCTGTAAGTTATCAGTGAGACAGCTTTTGACTCCTGGAGTATTGTCTGACTGATGTTCCCCTAATGTTGTTGTATTCTATTACTTTCAAGTGTTTGGTTGGATCTGGATGAGTTAATGAAATTAATTTTATTATGTTCATTTACTATTTACATCTTAATTGAGTAGCTTCAGGCATGATATGGTAGAAGTCGAACATAATGAAGGATAGATGGTTGCACCTTTCCACTTAATTTAAACTTGATAAAATTTATTTTAACTAAATTTTATCAAGTGCAAAAAAGCATTTATTATTTTTTACTATTTACATGTTTAGATTCTGATAGTGACAGCTGAATAATGGGCAAAAAATTTGTCACCCAACTGTTGATATAATTTTATTAATCCCTGTGAATATTATGGGTCACGGTAGTCCAGGGGGTAGAGCGTTGGGCTACTGACCGGAGGGTCCCGGGTTCGATTCCCGGGCAAGGCACTCTGAGTACCTAAAGCTCCACCCAAGCTAAGTGATTATCCAGGTACCAGACCTTACTGGGAAACCATAACTGGCACAGGGAAAGGAATGGGCCCCCCTAGCCTGATGTGTGAGTTTCACACTGTCGGGCTTAGTACTGGGTGAACTCTACCAACCGACCTTCGGGTTGAATACTGTGTTTATGGTTTTTTTGTGTGAATATTGAGAGAAACCTAGAGGTAAAACTAACAAATAAATAGTAGACACTGGCAGAAGAAAACAATTGGTTAATACATACTTAAGATAGGTTTTCTTAGGGCTGAGTGTTGGAGTGCAAATACTAATCATATCCTAGCAAAAGTATTGATTACACAATATGTATACATGTTTGTGTTCACTCCCAATTTTCTATGTACTTTCTTATCGGATGTGCCCAAGAAAATGTGTGAGTTGAGTCATCTCGTAGTTTACTGCTCTTAAGCTTTGTCCTCTCCGTTATGACATGAATATTGATTTGTTTTAAGGTTGAACGTGAACGTGGAGGAGTTAAACTCAAGGGTTGGGAACAGGATGCTCCAGACGGTCCTGGTTGCCTCTGCGACGGGCACGTCGATAGGTGATAGCCCGCCGTCCTCGTCCTCCTCCCCCCAACAAGATTTAACCCAGGGGGATGCCAGTTTGGAGGAGGAGGATGGGGAGGGACTGCTGGACGGAGAGGACGATGAGGATTGCGATGAGGGTGTGAACGGTTCCAACAGCACATCCATCCCCGTGGACATCCTGGGTGTTCACCCGGAACTGGTGCGAGCCGCGACCAATTTCCGGGGTGCAAGAGTGGTGAGTGGTGGTGTTGGTGGTGGCACCACGAGTGCACTGCAGCTGCAGACAGTTACCAGTATGGTGCCAGCTGCGCTGCTTGTTGGTGATGAAAGGTCACCCTCAGATTCAGGGGGTTGTGGCATCTCCGGTGATGATAGTGATGTCGAGGTGGATATTTAAACAGGGCATCACTGTTGTACTCGTGTTCCTAGTGCCTGGATTGTATATATTGTCTGTGAGAGTTAAATCAATATGACAATCCATTTAATGTTCGCAGTGAGTGCAAAGGTCCTGTATGAACTACAGCAAAAATATTCTTTAATTTTAAAATTTTATATACCAGTAATATTTTATGGGTATATCAAGCGTCGCATATCTGATTCTTAAATTATCAAGTCATTCCAGTTGTCCTATGGTTACAGCGAGTGGCATGGTGGCAAATGTGGACGATTGGTGTTTCTTTTAAACACTTTGAGCAATTAGCATTTTTAATTAGTGGAGTAATTGTAGTTTGCAGTTGGTTTGCATACTGTGTTGGATTTGTGGCAAAGTTCGTTTATAGGTTGGAAAAATATATGAAAATCCTCATGCGTGCCGAGGTCATGTAAAATGGTATGGGAATGGGCTGAGTGACATGCCTGGAAGTTTTACAGAGTCAGCATTTCCTTTCTAACAGAATTCTATCAGAATTCTAACAGAATCTCTTGTTCACTTGTCAAAGTGGTGAGAGAAATCTCAGTGAGTTGGTGGCCACCATGCATATGGTATATGAACTGTTTTGTGACCAATAAGAAAATTTCATAGGAAACTGGAAGCAGGATATTAATGAATCTTACTTTTATTAAAGTAAATTAAATGAAAGTGTGTGTGTGTGTGTGTGTGTACAAAATGTTTATCCAAAAGAGTGAGCGTGAATATTTTTATATAAATGTGATGTTTCATCTGTGAAGCTACTTTTTCATGAAATTGTTCATTGAGAATTCCATTCAGGTATACTGGAGCTTTTAGTTTTAATGTCAGCTAATTATGATAAAAGTTTACTGGTGATATATTTGGTTTCTGTAATATCATTCAACTTTGTTTTATTATTTTTTTTTAGCCTGTCAGTATTATGCTGATGAGCATTTGAAATTGTAATTGCAGCAAGATTGACGAAGGATTTAATTTTCTTAGAATTATTAGTTAGATGAACAAGCCGAAGTATTTTGTGTCAAGTTTAGTAACATAAATGCTTGTATGTGTCTGATATATTAATGCAAATAGAATTTACAGTTTCTAATTTTGTAACATTCATATTCTAAACACAAATCTTTCCATCACCTTTTGCATTAATTCACTGTTAAATGGCTAGTGATTATTAGAAGTTAATCTTTTCAAGTTGGATAGATGAAGAGTAGTTTTAAATCTTACGATTGGAAAGCCTGAACTGGTTAACGGGACATTCATATTTGAATCCATGTAGTGTCTGGGTTGACAAAATGATCCTTATTTTATGAAAAGTGATTTTTAAAAAAATTGTTTCTCACACTATGCTGAATCCAATTAATATGAAAATATGTTTTTAACAAAAAATTAATTTGTGTTTATGCATAGAAAATTAGTGTTGGAATGTATGAGACCATTATTTTAGTTTAATTAAAAAAACCAATCAAATAGTTTTTATACATTAAGAGTTTTTTCATTATAACCCTTTATGTTTTTTAGGAGAAATGGTATATTTTCTCCAAATTAGCTGTATATTTTTATCGGTATTAGATTAGATGTGATATAATGTTTAAGGTAGTTTTAAAACAACCAAAAAGTCAAATCCACAAAGGCATTAAGGCTTAAGAGGAAATCAAAACGATGACATTTTGCTCATCTGGTACCAAACACCCCCCCCCCCCACCAGGTTGACTGTTTTTTGAAAGTTTGAAAAAACTGATAGTATGTATTAATGTGAGCGGTTAATTAAAAATTGAATTTTGGTGCAATTCAAACAGATTGAAATTTAAATATCATTAAAATATGAGAGCAATGGACTAATTTATGCCCATTACCAAAATTAGTGAAAATAATTAGAAATTATTGAAATTTAACAGAAATAAAGCATGAAAACTAAACTTCCCTGCCGTTCACGTGATATCCTGCCCTTTTTCTTCTATTAAATTATCAAACTTTTTGTACCGACTCTGTATCTAAGCCTTTTTCAATGACATTCTCATCTTATTTGCATCAACATCCATCAATTGCAAATGATTCGAGACCATGTCTATCCAATAAAAAAGTTTCTCCTCTCTCCATAAATATTTTCACTAGCACCACTTTAAACTTTGAAATATTATTCTCGTACTTTGGCATTCTGAATTATCAGCAATAAATTACAAACTGTTTGCAAGTTTTCCAAGGGAGCACATGAAAATAGTTCATTTGTAAGAGCATGGCACGATGTAAACCAATGCTTACCCCTGCTCACATTTATTGTGTCTAATGATACTGGTGTTTAGTGCTCAGGGAAGGCAAATTGGTGCTGGCAATAGGAGGTAAAGTGATGCTTGTCTTCCATTCATGCTGCCTCTTGTCTCAAGGAGGGCATTGAAATATGCCAAAATGAAATAAGTTTCCATCCAAAGGGAGTTAAAAATTATGTTATTTATGCTATCTATGCACAGCTAATGGAGTGAATCATATGTGTTTTCTCACTAAGGCAATAATTTTTTACTTGGATATTCCATTGTGTATTATATTAAAAAATAAGCAAAGCCCTAATGTACAGGTTTTGAAGAATTCCCTGTATACCTCAAGTTTACTCCTGACTTCTATTTGTTCCCCGATTACAATGTTAAAATATGTATAATATACTGTGTCAAGCATCTCCAAATCCACAAAACAAACAAATATTTAGTCGTAGTATGTCCTTCTGCTATCAGTTGCCTTATCACTGCCATGACATCGCATGAACCCTTAGACTCTGTAAATCCAATCTCATCTTCCCCTTGGAAATCATTTACCCTCTTCTTCATCCATTTGTTGATGATGATGTAGCAGGTCATGTATTGTTGGGGAAAAAAATAAAATTTGCAAGGCACAAGATCAGGGGAATAAAGAGGGCGTGGAATCGGTTCAAATTTCAGGTTTCGCAGAACCTCTCCAGTTGCACACGAGGTGTGTGGATGAGCGTTGTCATGCTGCAAGATTATTGGCACCATGCTGCCTTTAACGTGACAAACTCAACCAATATGGTTTATGATACGCTTTTGAGTGACTCGCTGGTGATTTTGAATCAAAATCTTCGACAGATTTGTGATGTTTATCGTCAGTGGCAGTGATTGGTCGTCCGCTGCATGTTTTATCAACAATTGTGGCTTTTCCAGGCTCGCAACCATGAAATTTCTACTACCCATCAATTTACAGTAGACCTATCAACAGCATTTTCACCATTAATAGCCTTTAAACAATGATGAATCTCAGTAGGAGTCACTTTTTAAGTCACGCTGTTTTACTCACGTTGACATAGCACTAAAACACATCTCCATTCTTCCGTTTCTCAAATTACACTGGGTGGATGTAGCAACCTCAAATCTGCACATGCGTTCTGAGGGGGAATGTTAATTCCACATGCCACCAGGAGCTCTTCTGAAGGTCATTTTATTTGTGGTCTACAAGCATGTGTGCTTTAGTTTTCAGCCTACCCTCGTTTTACCTCACACCCTTCATTTTCTAATCCCTCATTAATTTAAAGTGTATTCTTCCAGGAATGAAATATTTCCTTTAGTTGATTGTGTACTTTGTGTACCTCATCCTCCTTCTTATCACTTGTTGGCATGTGATTCTGGATATTCTGGACTATTTTCAGATTAGCTTCATTCTATCACTCACCTGTTCATTGTTCACCTGTCTTTTTCCTACCTTCTTGTTTAATGCTACCCCTTGCTGTCTTCCCCACTGTTTATTACTCCTTAACTGTCACTAGAAATATTTCCTGCTCTCTCACTCCATCTTGCCATACGTAGGTCTAACTTAAAAGAGAAATGGGATAGTGCAGTAATTAGTGCACTGGCTTCCCACTCTCAGAGCCTGTGTTTGAATTTGTGCAGTGGCAGGATTTTTTCAGTGGCATCCTGGATCCCTACTTTGAGTGCCGTGAGAAGAACACATCAAATGGAGTACAGCATACATTGGATGCAGCACTAAACTGGGGACTCTTTGGTGCTCTTTGTTAATAGCTGGGTTTCTCTTCAACATTCCAGGAAAATTCTACCTCTATGGTACCGAATTATCCAACTAACCCTAATGGCACGGAAGACCTCGGCCATCAGTCACCTCCCCTAATAATCAGCATCACCAACTAACTTAGAAATAAATATAATTACATATACATTGTTGACTTAATGTAAAATGTAATCAGACAATTATTCTTGAAAAATGGTACACTGAGATGACGTGGTAATGGGAATTTATTTTTATTACATGGAGATTTGTAATTACAACTTTTTCTGTAACACTGAGTTTATGTCAATGGCAAGTCAGGGATGTGGATACATTTAAGAGAGGTAAGGGAGGCATGTCATAGGCATTTCATCATAGTTATTGATTGCTGTTATATCTTTGGTCCCCAGCAACCATCCAATACCATCAAGAACATTTGAGTCCTAATGTTAATTGGCCTGATTACCAATATGATTTTGGCTCTCCATTTTGGAAACTTTTCTTTTGTATGTATATTTTTTTGACTCAGGGCTTTTCAACTGTTGAACGATAATGTGAATTTTGTACCTTTTTTTGCAGCTCATATTCTGATTTCCTCCCCTTGGATGACAACCTTGACCTGACGGAAGGGCTTGCATGTTCTGATGACCCATAGGGCTGTGCTGTTAGGAGCAATGGTAATTGTCCCTGGTAGGATCACCCATGCCTGATGGGTTGAAGGTTAGGAGTCAGACAAAAGGTAGTCTACTTAGTATCTGTTGCTCAGTGAGGCAGCTGCAAAATCATTGACCCCAGTGGGTGGCCATTCAAAATAAAAGGTGTCACGTTAAAACCACTTGTGGGGAAGGCATTAGGAAGCCACCTGAATTGTTTATTCTGCAAAACTATGATGACACAGATTTGATAATGCATTGATTATTGTAATAATGGGGCTCCACCTACTGGTGCAGGTCTCAAACCTGTCAGTGTAGGAGACTCGGATTCTGCAGTAATCATCACATGATAGTCTTACCCAATGGAAATGACAATAGCAACAGAAATTAAATGCAGAAGAGGACTGAACCATTTAGAAGAGGAACTTTGAATGTTTGGATGATGTTGAGGATAGGAAAGTTGACAAATATCAGTAGGATATGGAGAGAGGAGTACAGAGTCTGTTCCAAATATAAGTAGAATAAATCTGTGAAAAAAATTTATTGAAGATAAAAGTACAGAAATAGCACCCTTGTCCATTGACAGACTGATGCCAGAGCCTTTGCCAGTCGCGGTGCACTTCCTGGAAGGCGTCGACGGGAACCTTGTTCAGGCATCTCATCACAGCCTCTTTGACGTCATCCAGAAATCCAAAATTGTTGCCTTTCAAGTTCCTTTTTATTCTTAGGAACAAAAAGAAGTCTGCCGGTGCCACATTTGAGTTGTAGGGTAGCGATGCCGCCTTGTGCTTGGCCAGGTACTTGGGCACGAGGAAGGCGGTATGGGAATATTGTGGTGCAACCCCCAGTTATCAGGAATCTCCTTCTGCATATCAGACATACTCTTTTCCGCAGCCTTTCGTGGACTTCTATGTAAAATTTACTATTAAGTATTTGTCCCTGAAGCACAAAATCTTTCTGGAGAACACTTTTTGAGTTCAAAATATTATATTATATTTGAGGGTACTCTGAAAAGTTCTTGGTCTGATGATGAAAATGACAATTTAAGTTTTCAAAAAGTTTAATTTTTGGAACATAATCACATTTAATATTAACACATTTCATGCAGTGATACTGCAGTGCTATTATCCCATCTCTGTAGTGCTCTTCTTGGAAGTGCTGCAAAGCCACGCTTGCTTCTTGAGTTGATGATAAATGTTGAGCAGCTAGGAAACTTTTATGTTTTTGGAAGAGGTGGAAGCCTGAGGTGGCTATTCTGGGGAATAGGATGCATGTTCCAGTACTTGATAGTGGAAATCCTTCGATTTTCCCTGCACCAAGACTCTTCAGTGGGCAGGTACATTGTCCTGATGGAAAATGGTTTTCTTTCCTCTGCCTTCACGAATTTTTCTATCCCGTTTCATGAGAAGGTATAGTACTCCCCAGTTATTGTTTTACCTTTTGCAAAATAGTTGATCAACAGAATTCCTTTCACATTGGAAAAAACGAATGTCATGACCTTTCCCATCTTTGCCCTCTTTGGAGCTGAAGAATCAGAATATATGTATACACTGCATGGATTGCCGTTTCCAGTATGTAATGGTGAATCCATGTTTCATCCATTATTGGCCCAGAAAATCACCCTTGTGTTTCAACCAACATACCTACCACTGTTTGGAAAGTGTCGTCTGAATTTGTTTTTGATCCACAATGAGCACATACCTCATCCATTTGGTGCAAACCTTTGTCACGTGCAATTCCTTGTGCAAATTATAATGTATACATTTTGATATCCCTGCAGTTAAAGTAATTTCATGCATCTTTTTATGCTGATTCTACAAAATCATGTCATGTACTTTTTTGATGATTTCCGGTGTGGTTGGATTTTCGGACGTCCTTCATATGGATCATGTTGGAGGCTTTCACAGCCACATTTAAACTTGGCCACCCATTTCTTGGTGGTGGGAATTAAAGGAAAAGAGTCACCGTATGAAGTTACAATCCTCAAATTAATTTCAGTCTGCATCAAACCTTTTATGTAGGATTTTATCACTGCACGATATTTGATTTTTTTCCATTTCTAACGACACATGCACCACGACTGATTCAAACGACTGCATACATTAAGCTGCTGGTTGGAATGGCTTGCAATTTCACAATTTTATAAAAAAATGGTGTTTATTTTTCAAGAAATAGTTCCATTAAATTAAGCATTAAAATTAGAGCAGGTTTAACAATTTACCTAACTTGGACATGTTTTGGACCAATTTGGATGAAATAGTAGGGATTTAATAAAAAAATTGCATTTATGAAAGAATTTACTATGTGGTTGTTAGTGACAGGGACTCTAAGCAAGATGACAAAGAAAATAATAGTGAAAATTTTGATATGATATGTAGTTTTGAATGCTTCCAAGACATTGTTGAAGCAAGAAGTTAGGCTTTTAGGAAGTTATGCTAGTTAGGCTAGGAAGTTATGGATTGGAAGCTTTTGAAATGTGGGCGTGAAGAAGGATGGAAAAATTGAAATGAACTGAAAGGGAGGAACTGCTAGGCATGGCGCTGGAGGAGAGAGGATTGTTTGGAGAAATCCACAGGAGGTAGGAAAGATGGATGGAGAGCATTTTGATAGGTGATGGAGTATTGAAGACCATTATTGACTGGAGAATGTTGAGCAGTTAAGGAAGGGGAATGTAAAAAATAGCCATGTTGAACAAGTGAAAAAATACAGAAAGGATGTAGATTCGAAGAAGGGTTTTTTTTTTAGTGTAAGGTGTCATGTTGTGTTTTGATGAGTGAGGCTAAGAAATGTAGCAGTGGTCAGTTTGTGTGTCCATCCAAAACCTACCATAACCAATAGAATGTCATCAATAATAATATTCTGATTTGCATTTCCTTAACCTAAAGATTTTCACCAAGCATGTCAATGTAAGAAGGAAATACCTTGTTATGACCTTCATAGAATTTAAGGAGGCATAAAGCTGCTGAGACAGGCAAGAATTTGGTAAGCATCCCGAGAGAACTTAGGTTAGACTAGAAACCTAAAAAGAGAAACCTTGACTGATATTAAGTTTGAGGATAAATTTCTTGGAGAGGCATTGGAACTCTTCAGCATCAAGGAGAGCATTAGACAAAGAGATGGACTATTTCCTATACTCTTAAACTGTGCTTTGGAATAGTTCATCAGATAATAGGGAAAAGGCCTTGAAGAAAGTGAGGTCAAAAGCAGGATCAGATTCAGAGGACCCAAAATTAGGTTAGACATTTCTTAGCATTTGCATGCTACCTGGTGATCTTGGCATGCTCAGTTAGCAAGTGGCAGAATAACAGATCGAAGAATTTTACATACAGTTGGGCAAAAGAGAACCTCTAGAACTTCAATTTAAAAGATAAAAACAAGACTAGTATTGATAAAGCCCAACTAAGATCATAACAACTCAGGGTGATACTCAATAGGGTCAAAACTTAGTACCTGGAAGTGAGGAGCACCATGCACCATGACACAAAATGTGGCTGACATACTAACTAAAATGAAATCAGCATTAATGGAGAACGGTGTTACCTATGAAAAGAAAGATCACTATGGTGAACTGAGATACAACACTACCAGGCCGCATCTGAATCCTTCTATCTGCGGTAAGACCGCAGATTCTACAAGCATCAGAAACATGGAGCTTAAGAAATGGCTGCAAAGTAAGAACTCGAGAAGCTAGAACAAAGTAAAGGGAGAAAGGTCTTAATATCCATTAAATATGGCAGAAAGAACAATGACATGTGCAACAGGGTTGGAAAGAAAACGGCTGCCATCAAGAAAAGAATGCTGATCTTCACCCAAATGCTCATGGACTCTGTATGACTACAGCCTAATGAAGAGGCTCCTCAAACTTGATAGTACAAATGCAAACCAAGGTGGCTGAAATAATTCACTTAAGATTTAAAGCCGAGTGGGATGACAAAACATACTTGACTGAAACACCTTCGTGCAAAAAATTGATTATTGAAGTACACTCGAGGATGAAGTGAAACCAGAGGCAACAGCAGCCCTGGTCAGAGGAAAGAAGAAACACCCGTATCAAGAGAATTAAAGATATGTGGGCATGAAGAATGCAGACATGGTTGGAAGCCAAAATAAATATGGTATAAAAGAGGCCATAATGAAAAAAATTATAGTCCTTGCATCATGGTGTGTTGTTAATGTCACCCTTGCTGATATTTATCTTACAGTTGAATTATTTACATGCCAGGGTAATGAATATTATTCTGTATCTTGGGAAACATTGCCAGTAAGTGCATTTTACATGGGCTTTCTGATGAGCAATGCAAGCTTGTCAAATGTGGCAGAATTGTCTCCATATTAGGATGATCGTATGGATTTATCCTGTTTCCTCTTGACAAAATTGACATTTTCATAACTGATGTTTTATAAATTTAAGGAGCCATTTGGCATCCATCACACATACAGAGTATTTGCACTTTGAGCAATTGAAGTTTGTTAATATTCATATGAATATCCTCACCATGGTTAAATTTGTTTAATTCCAAACTTAATTTGAGACCATTGCAATTATAAACCAATTGAAATATAACAAGTTAAGCTTAGAGTAAGTTCCAAAGGCTATATTTTATTATGAAGGTGTATTATATTTCTGCAGTGATCTAGCACTGGATGTCTTGTATGTGTACACATGTACTCACACTATATATCCATAGAAATCTGTTGAAGGGATGCCTACCCTTGGATATGCAATATATGAAAATCAATTACATATAAACCCGGGAATCGAACCCGGGACCCGGAGGGTCCCGGGTTCGATTCCCGGGCAAGGCACTTTCGGCACCTGCAGCTCCACCCAAGCTAGTTGATTTTTAGGGTACCAGATCTTCCTGGGAAACCATAACCGGCACAGGGAAAGGAACTGGCCCCCCTACCCTGAATATTCACACGCCGTATAGGGCTTGGTACGAGGGTCATCCGGAAAGTAGTACCCGTTCGTGCCGCATGAAGTGCTGACGACGCGAGTAGCCGCTGGACGAGGTCAGATAGCTTCAGTGGCTTGTCTGCCTTCTCTGAGCCAAGTTGCGTGACGCTAGCATTGCCTGTGTTGTTTCTGTGATTGTTTACAATGTTTAAAAAAATTGAGAACGCCGCCAGTTGTGAAGTGAGGGCAGTGATTAAATTCCTCAATGCAAGAAACGTTCGCCCATGTGATATTCATCGCCAATTAAAGGAGGTGTATGGAGACAATATAATTGACGAGTCACACGACGATGAGCGTTCGGGGAGACCGTCTGTCATTACAGACCAACTGGTGAGCTCAGTTGACGAATTCGTGAGGAACGATCGGCGCGTCACAATTGATGACATCTGTGAGCATTTTCCCAATGTTTCTCGAACAATTGTTCATGAAATTGTTAAACACCATCTGCATTATGCAAAAATTTGTGCAAGATGGGTCCCTCGCATGAAGAACTTAAAGAAGGAGTGACCCTGTATCTCAATGAGCTGGCGGCGAAGGACTATGCAGCAGGAATACAGAAACTTGTCACACGTTATGACAAATGCCTTAATTTGCTTGGAGATTATGTTGAGAAGTAGTTTAAAGTATCCTCTTTCAAATAAAATTTTTTATGTTTGTTAATATTTACTTTTGTGTCTTTATTTCACGAACGGGTACTACTTTCCGGATGACCCTCGTACATGGGTGAGCTCTACCATCACCTACTAAACCGACCTTCGGGTTGATTACTGTGTTTATGGTTTTTTTATACGGAGTTTACTCAGAAGGTGTCCAACCTTGCAATATTTTGAGAAGAATAGCCTTCCTACAACATTGAGGCAATAGTCCTCTTTGAAGAACTCTCCTTGGGACTTAATGCTCATATCCCAGCTTCTCTTTCAATTTTCAAAACAATCAGCATAGTCCTTTTTTTGGTTTGGTCATCAGCTGCCTCGTCACATTCTCTTTTATCTTGATGATCTCAAGAATTTCATGCTGCAGTTGCAGGGGACTTGCTCCAAGCCAAAAACAATGACTCAGGTTTTCCGAGGAAGGTCATAACTGGAGATGAGTCATGGGCCTATGACTGTGAAAAACAAAAGGTCAGTCTTTCTTTTAGTTTTTTGATGAGATACAGGAGAAGGCGATAAGGCAGCTGATCAGTATTCCAAAAAAGGACTTTGCCAATTGTTTTGAAAAGTGGAAAAGATGCTGGGATAAGTGTGTGAGATCCCAAGTGTACTGTACTGTGTGTGTGCTTTGAAGGGGACTAAGGTCTCATCATTGTAGGTAAGCTTTTTTCTCAAAATCTATTTTTCTCATAGCTGGATAGTTTGTGGACAGACCTTTCATGCTCATGGATTGAATACGAGTATGTGGTCTATATAATGAATATCCATTTTTGTACTGTTTGGAAACTGACGATACTTAACTTAGCAGAGCTCCCTCTAAAGAAATTGGGTAGGCACAGTATGAGGAAGAATGTTTGTGGCATTGAGATTCCTGCATACTCCTAAATACCATAGCACCATTATATCACACACTTTAGTCGAGTCTTCCTGAATCATAACCTCTGCATTTCAGATTCATTGCAAGGAAAATGTGTTGAAATTTTACAAGGCAGGAGATTGAGATTTGTGTGTGTGCAAATTTTTGGTCATCCCATATGTAACTGGGAGTCAGTCAAAGTATGAAATCAGGAGATCATGCTTTTAAGTCTGTGCAAGAGTCATCAGGAAATAGTTGGAGATGAAGAAGTACAAGAAAAAAAGGTTTAATCAAAAATGCATAAAGAATTTCGTTTTAATGAAGACTTCACAAAGCAGTAGAAATAAATGAAAGTGGAGAGGCTGCATATTGATAATTTTTGGTGGACATTTATTTCATGTTGATAGCAATACTTTCTACTCCTAGAAGGGAAAACTTTTTTGAAAACTCAATCCTCAATGTTTTTGGCACATGATGGCATAGGCTGTAATTTTTTTTCTTCAGAAAATGCATAAGCTAATCTCTTGCCATCAAGTTAATCATGCCACTTTCTGACGATGCATTCATATTTTGTCGAAGGGGTAAAAATGTACCTCAGTTCACTAATGGTCAAAATTATTCATTTTTTTGCAGTTCAGTAACTTGATTGCAAAATTTTTCTGCCAATTGAAAAGGACTATGGCAAATGAAGATGCAATGTTAAAACAATTTTAATAGCATCATACATGTTAGTGCCACCAATTCATTTGGATGTGGTCAATAATAATGAAGAGAGAAATAAGAAAGCCTAACTTACGGTTTTTTTATGGGCCTAACTCAATGATACCGGGAACATAATGGACACATCTACTTCAAGAGCTGGAAAAGTTATGAAGGTTAGTCTATCATGTATCTTTTTGGAAGATAATTCTTCCCTGCCAAATTTTTTTCACTTTTTAGGACTTCATTTCACTTCGACAGATAATGCCTGTTTTGCCATTAAGATGAAATCTCCTTTAGGCATTAAATATCAAGTTCCTTCTAAAAAGAAGTTGGAAAAATATGGACATTCTCTTCTAAAATCAAATTAAACTACAAAAATCAATCATGAAGGATTCTCGGGTCTTCCACCGAGTCAGGGGTTCCATGTTTGCCGACGCTTTGATGCCCGACTCGTGCATTGTCTTCAGGGTTGATCAACCCTGAAGACAATGCACGAGTCGGGCATCAAAATGTCAGCTAACATGGAACCCCTGACTCGGTGGAAGACCCAAGAATCCTTCATGAAGCAAATATGCCGGGAAAGCACCAGATCTTACTACAAAAATCAAAATGAAAAACTTGTATTTTATCTGGATCTTACTCCGTAGCTTAGGCTTACACTGCTAGGATCATCCCTGCCTCCATTTCTGTTATGCTTGGGGACTGTGGAATAATGAGGCAAAGCATTTCTAGCATTATCTAATATCAGCTCCTAGTAACTCGGAACTTCACCTGGAATTTTCTCCTTCTATTTCCTTGCATTACTTAAAAGATATCACCAAGTTTTCACTCCAACCATTACTTCCTTAACCTAATTTATACCTAGTGTAAGTTTTTTCTCGGAAGGATTTCACCCTGAAATTTATCACTTTGTCGATTCACTACTTGTGATTCCCAAACTTTTCACACATATTTCGTAGCTGGAGATACATTAAAAAATAATCAAATTAAAAACTTAAGTAATGATAAAATGACCAAATGGTGATTGTATTGTTACTGTAAAAATCAACCAAGACAGTTAACTATCCTTGCTGTTGATGCATGTACATTTTTATGTGTCGTTACTCAAGTTTTATATTTACTCCCAAGTACCCACTCCCACAGTACTCCCATTCCCCAGGATATATGTGTATGTACCACATGTCGAGAAATATGATTCTGTGAGAAACGGGCTGCAAAGGAAATTTAATGCACTCCTGCAACGTAGGGGTACACCCCACTTCTGTTAACTTACTCTCTCTTGCTAGTCCACAAAATGTGTGCCTGTTGGCTCTAGTTGTCCACTTTTGCTGTTTGTTTTCAAATGGCTCTGCTCCCAAATCCCTAACATTGAAGTGAAGTGATAAATAAATGGGGTCAAAATTGTGTTTCTATGGTATATTCTGTTCAAATAAATGAGGAGGTAATATAGACACTCTTTTCACTGTCAAAGAACCAAGAAAATGATCGTTTTCTGTCTTTCAGAATTGTATAAGTTATACATTTGATCTTGTAAAGAAGTTAGAAAATCAAATACAGCAATGGAATTACTCAGTGGTTAACAGTTTGGCTGCTAAAACGGAGAACCAAGTCGATATCTCAGGTGATCCTAAAAGCTAACCTCTTAATCTAAAATTCATGATTTGTAGTTTTCTGATTACCAGATTATGTAGAGACTCAGTTGCTATAGGGAAAGGAATTGTCCGGCTATCCGTAATGTTCAAATTTAATGCACAAAAAAGATTTGTTTATAGTTAGCTCTCCTCTCAACTCTTAAAACCAACCTTCAGCTTTATTTCTGTGATTGTGATGGATGCCTTTCACAAGAATGGGTGAGTCAGGTGAAATTGGACTATGTAACAATTCAATAGTTCTGTACTAATTTCTTAGCTTTATGAAGTCGCATGACGAATGCATAGGTGAATTTTAATGTGATTTCTTTGAGATTTATCTATACCTATTATGCCGTAAGCTAAAACTTTGGTAAATAATTCACATCTGACGTTTATTGGAAGGGCAGCCATTAGTTGGTTATAGTTTTTCGGCCCATAATACACCAGCATGTTTTTCTTGTCTCCTGGAATTTTCCAGGTGAGTATTATATTTGTGGATGATTCTGAAAGAGTGTGTTTGCCAATTTGTGTGGTCTACAGTATTCCTAAATCCTTAATCTTCTTTCATACCACTTCCATAAACCATATTTTTCCTTCCTAGCTTTCTCCAATGATTGCTCCCCCATCTCCATTTGTGTTTAGATTTTCTTCTCCCTTTTCAGTTCTTATTTCTTTGCCAATATTATCTAATACTTCCTCCATTTTGTTATCATTTTAAACTCATACCCTATGGTACTTGTTGATTTTGTTGATAACTTCCCCATAATGATCCTTTCATTGTAATGTAGGAAGCTCATCACTCTCATTGTAGCACCTTTGTGCCCATTATTATGCCCATTCCTGCCTTTCCATCCTTGGAGCCTGTGTGAATGATTTTGTAACCACCACTCCAAAAGTCTCCTTTTCAGCATTTCATTTCACTTTCACATAAGATGTCTAACACCATTCTAAATATATCAACCTTAATATTCTTTAACCTGCCACGTCCCAAATTTGGAAGACTTAACTGAGGCAAAGGTTTTCAATCATAAGGCATATTTATTCTAGGATGGGTGTATTTTTGTGAGCAAATCCTTTGGTTTTATTTACATTGATTTTAAGAAGATTGTGATGGGTCCAAGGATTGATATTTTGGCTGACTAGACTGCAATGGTTCGCAAGTTCCTGAGTAGAGGCAAAGGAAATTACATTGTTAGTGTCATCATCATACAGAATGGCAAGACTATCAGGTATAACCAGATTATCAGGGAGATCATTAATGTAGAGAATAAACAGGATAGGCACTAGAACAGAGCCCTGGAGAACATTTAATTGATCACTCTTGGTAATCTTCTTTATGAAGAAAAAACATGCTGAGTTCTATAATGAATTTCGGATAACAACCATCTTTGGGTGCACCTCTGACACCAACTTTGTCTAACTTTACAGGGAGTGAACAATGGTAAATGAGATTGAATGCTTTGGTGAAGTCAAATAGCAAAGCACACATTTATTATCATTGTATTGCACAATTTTTATTTATTTAAATTTTAATTTCATTTATATTTCTATGGTAGCCATGTCGATGTTGAGATAAGATACCAGAGGATTCTAAATATTCTAAATAGCGAACAGAGCCCCGTTGATAAGTTTCTTCAAAACTTTAGTGAGCTGAGTTTGAATAGAAATGGGTCGTTAAGAGTTAAGCACAAAAGGGCAGACTTATTACTTATAAAAAGGAATTATTTTTGAAAATTTTATAGCTGTAGGAAAGATGTCCTCAGCAAAAGGAACAATTATTAGGTTGTTAAAGATTCCTTGATCAAATCAAAACATGTCATGGAGCAAAGTTTGGCAATTCATCAACTTAACACTATATTTATTACCACAACCATTAATTATGGTTCGTTTTCAGATCACAGAAAAAGAAATAGTGATGCAACAAAAGACTTTGTAATATTCTGGCTAATTGGTTGATTAGTTGGCAGGCCAATAGATGGAAGAAATGCAAAATGATTATTGAAATCTGTACACAATATTTGTGGATTGGGGTTGTGGCAATTGGGCACTAGATTTTTTGGACTCATTGATAATCTTCCATATTTCACTAGATTTACTAGAGTACTTAAATAATATTTTACCATTATAAGTGTGTTTGACATTATTAATTAACAGTATATGATTTTTGAGTAGAGTTTACTCAGCTTTTAGAATATTTTATGAGAAGATTTCCTCAGAGGATATAGTTCCTCAAGAGTGACTGAAATTATATGAAATTCATCTGTAATCCACTGCTTTTTAGCAGTGGGCTACAATAAATAGAAAAAGAGATCAAGCAACTCTCCAGTGACTAGTTACTCTGGTACTGCTTAGTGGAAAAGACGATGCTTAGCAAAAGATATTTTAGAATGCTTTCATTTTTGTTAAATAAATTGAGCAATAGCATATCGAATGCAGAGGAGGGAAAACGCTTTAGCCACATTGATAAATCTAAAATTTGTCATTTATACTGCTTGGAATAATTATGTTTTAAAAGGTATTTGAGAATTGATATGTCCTTAATGGACTCTTGGCCCTAATAGGCAGGTAGCCAGTTTCATGGAGCATAAATGTTTCCTGTAAAAACCAGACTGAGGACCTATAGGCCTGGCTTGCAACTTATGTGATATATTGTCTGCATTAAAATGCCTCAAGTTTTTCTTATTAAATCTTTATAACTGCCTTAAAAATCTTCACCATGATATTGTTAAGCGTTTGAACCACATTGAGTGAGGAAAGCCAGTAATAAGTTATGACATTACTTAGAAACAATCAAAGCTGTATTTGTATGAAAATCCCATGTACTAAAATACTCAATGGTGTTTTTGGAGTTCTTGTCCTCTTTATAGATTATTTTTCCATCAATTGATATATATAATATAGCCATAATTTGTATCTAATCTCTTGATGCATTTCAGAAGACAATCCCTTTATTTATAGCAAATCCTAAATGTGACCAAAAAGGAAAATTTTGGGGCATAAGGGGAGAAAGCTGGAAGCAGCAGTAAATCCAGTGACTGCCAAAGGTGTTGGGTCACTAAAGGACCACGCAAGGCGGCGCGAATTCTAGCTTCGCTTCTGGTATTCGAAATATTCTTTACAGAAGTGTATGATTTAATTCACATCAGTATTGTATAAGTAACTAGAACCGTTTACATCCAGCTACACTCGAGAGAATGCTGAATAAACATGAAAAATATTCAAACTTTTAATAAGCACTAGTATTTAATGAACAATAGTTTCCTAAATATTCATCATTAAAAGATGTACGATCCGTGTCCTTGAAACGGCTCAAATGACCTGAAGTTAAAAGCGGCGCTGCCATTTTTAAAATTTCGTCATTCATTTGTTTAGCTTTCATGGACCAGTGCTGCTCACGTCGGAGCTTTTAATTCATCGTTCAGGAGGAGTTACTTTCAGTACAATCTAGCAGTGAGTGAGGTGTACTTAGGACCAGTGTCGCTAACAGATATATTTACGATGAGTGGTGAGTTCTAATGCTTTAACTATGTAATATTTCAAAGGGTTTAATTAATGGAATATGCCTTGTTTTCACAATTTCTTCTAAATTGTGTCATTTTTAAATTTCTTCAAGTTAAAAATTCCGTTGATTTGTATTCATTAACTTGATGGATATTTTAAGAAAGGAGCAACATTGAATCCTGGTGTTCATCCTAAACATTTCTGGTGAAATATCTTCATTGCCATTAAATTAGGCTGTGTGTGTAATTCCCATTATGTCTGCTACTCACTTCTTTTTCATCAAGTTTTTGATGATTATGAATGAATCATTATCATCTGATAAATATTACATGAACACTCATAATAATTAACGGTGCACTGTATGACTCAGTGTGCTTTCGTCCTAGGTGCTTATTTTTGGCTGTCACAGTGCTAAATCTGTGTTTTGATGCGAAAACCATACAGGGCGTTCTGTCGTTATATTTCATTTCTTTGGCTAATGGCTGTCACTAGGGTATCGTATAATATATACATATTGTATTTATAAATATTGTAGAAAAGGTTTCACTTGTTGTGTCGCCGCCGTCACTTGGGAGTAGCCTGGCGCTTAATACGAGGGCAGCCTTATTCATTTAAGACGGGAGTGTTTGAATGACCTCGTGACATCGTTGGCCTTCATTGGAAACTTGTCCTTGGAAAATTGTGGTCCAACCATTTTTTTTATTTCGGGAATCATGCTTACAGTTAAGTATTTGAATGATAGTAATGTGGTGTCTCAGTGCGTAGAATGACATTGTCGCGATAGTCTGCGCATAATTTTTTGCAGTCTTTGTAAGATGTGGTCTTGTTCCAGGCAGTGGTACTTTTCCAGGTACACCAGGGGACACGGCCAGATAATGTAAAAATAGCTTACAGTCGTCTGCCAAAATTTTCCCGAGTTAATATTGTGAGAAGGGGCATTCTGAATTTTAAAAGCTGTTGGTTCTGTTACGCTTATCCAGTTTCTCCCCTAATATTCGTCACGGAAGTACTTCAAATCGGAAGACCGAGAAAGATTTACCACATCGAGTAAGCCAACAGATGGGACAAAAATATCAAGCCGCATGCTGTGAAAAAGTGGGCGACATTTCTCACAATAATGATTGGTATAGATATTGGTATAGATATTCCATCGGTGCTAATTTTTTTCTTGAAAGGGGAGCATAAATGTGGCCGATTAATCGTTCTCCTCAGAGTTAAACGATTAAAAAAATCACGATCTTCTTAAAGTCATCGCGCAGGTTTCTTTTTTCCGTTAATCTAGGGGTATTCTTGCGGCATATGTGTGGGTATCAACTAATGGACTCTTTTAATCCGATCCTATGACTTGCCCCCGCTTTCAATCCTGAATTTGTGCTACCGATCGCATTTGAGAGAACATAATTTGAAATTGGTGGCTTCATTAATGGCAATAATTTTTTGCTGCGGATACCTATGATAGCTCATGTGCCCTCGGGAACGCGTAGGACCAGTATTGCTGTCCTTAGTAATGTAGCCATGGTAAGTAAAGTATCCCAAGGCGAGAACCCCCGGTTTACACAACACATGATCGGGTTGGGATTCTCCAAACTAACTTGACCGGAATTTTAAAACAATTTTTACGATTATTTCGTCAATTGTTTTAAGCGTAATCGCGCGTGCCCAATAGCCAAATGTTTTTCCTAACGGGAAACCGAAGGATACTCCCTATTTATTGTTTTCCGACTGAAAAAGGGTGACGACTCCGAAAAGGGTTTCCGACTCCGGTGAGAAATGATGGTGTGGTCACCAAACTGGTCGGCATGAACGTTGAATTTGTTCCCGGTGGAAGATTGCGAACTAAGATTTTCCACCTAGTTCATTTATTAGGGCGTTCGGAAAACCAACAGTAGGCGGTTCCATAGGCGTAGGCGTCTAGGGTCATTATAGAGGGGCCAGAATATTTTATGGGAGGATCTAGAAGTGAAAAAAAACCGTATTTTTTTATTTTTTTCAAGTCAAAAATTCAAACAACTCTTTTCAGAATCTGTTGATATCGAGCCATTTTCTTTGACCAAGATTTAAACCAATAAAATAGTGAACCAGTACACTTTAGTGGTTTAGTTTTTATTTTGCACCAACAATGTTATTTTCAAACATTTAAACAAACTGTTAAAACTTACAGTTCAGTAATTAATTTTTTTCCTGGCGTAACTAACGACTTCGTTCTTAAAAATTTCTGAAATTAATTCGTTGGGACGGCCCTCGAAAAGTTTTAGCTGGTAAGTAGGGCAACATTCAGGAAACATTTCTAATATCATGTGCCTGGTGGGTCGCCTTGCTTAATTTCCTCGGATATTTCGAAAAAAAGAATAAGGAGAGATAAGAGGGCGCATAAATGCGTGGAATTTATTTATAAACTTTGTAAAATGAGTTGCCCTTTTTTTTGTAAGTATGTAGAAGTCCCGTAGTAGGATTAAAACTCAAAGTAAATAATTCGTTGAAGTATCGTTAAACTTGGCTTGATCGAAAACTTTCCCAGATGCTTCCAAGAGTTTCGATGATTAAAATTGGGAATTGGTCAAGTGATCAAATAAAGGGCCCAAATGTGGAATTAACACGGTCGTATATTTCGCACTCTATCATAAATTTCGATTGAATTTATTTTGGGTTTCCTTTGAAAGAACGAACTCGTTCGAGAAACTATAATTTGCTCTTTAAATTTTGTGATTATTTTGCCCAAATGCGTTTTAGAACATTACTTACGGAAATATTTCATGCAGAATGTTTAGCTATTCATTTAGCACTACGGTCTTTCTTTCACTCTGTGCATGTACTACGCCTGGTCATATTGCATTAGTTAAATAATCATCCCACGATTTTAAAGTCCATTCATGACATGGGATTCGGTTGAATCCTAAGAGTTCGTCGTAAGGTAGGGCAATGGTATCCCAAGAAATGCGTAGATTTACGAAGGGATTGACATCGTCGTCGGTCCTCTCCGGATGGGGTAGACGTCACTGATCAAACCACCCCCAAAAACAAGGCGGATACCATTGTCTTCCCAAGCATTGTTCTCGAGGGGAAACTCCTACTTTGTCCCTTTGCCGGACTCGCCCACCATTAGCAGTGTTCCGGACAAATGCGGTGTTTCGGTCCGTTTCGTCTCCTATTTATTTATACCCTCATATTTACTCATCCAGAAAATAATATTATGCGAAAGCCCAATGGCGGTCGCAAAGTAAATATTTTAAATGGTAGAAATAGATCGACGGGATTCATTATCATTCGTGGCGCGAGTAACTAGTGGAAGTGGCAACAATGAGTATTTCTAGGCGTCAAATTTTGTTTACTAGGAAACAGGATGAGTTCGCCCCCAGAATTTGTGTAGGAGAAAAATAAAACTTTAATTGTTCCGGGTCTATTGTGCCCGTGAGCATAGCCCACCAAGCCAACTTCACTGGCGAAGCGTATCGTAGTGAGGTAAATAACACGAGAATAGATCTCGCATAGCTCGACCAGGTGTGTTTGATGAAACAGCTTGTTTTTTTAATGTGTAACAGCTAGAATTTTTCTACTAAATTTAGTCATGGTAATGGACTTCTAATTTCGGTGAATATTCAAAAAAGGTAAAAATTGGGAAATTTTAATTTTCATACCCATTTTCGAAAGCTATGCGAGATATTAAAAGATTATAAAAGATTTGGTCGCTGGATAAAAATTGTTTGCGGAGAATTGAGGTTAGATCGGTCAGAAATTGTTTCCAGATGGGGCATGTAGATATTTGAATGGATTGGATTTGAAAATATCCCAGAATCAAATGATGATGACGACTGATTGTCATGATCAAGGTACCTTCCTTGATGATGGTAGTCAACTGTCGAACTTGGTAGTGCCGCATTAAAAAAAAGTGCGAGAAATTACCAAGAAGTACTTTTTCTGTAATTTGGAACGATTCCGCTGTATGGAAGCGCTGTGAATAGATCCAATCTATTTGATTGATGTATTTCTGTATCTCATGATCATTCATTCATCATATCATGAACATTGCGGTTTAGTTTCATTTCATTAAATCGTTGGTATAAGTTCGTTACTTACCCTTGGGGCAAAGTTGGCTAGTCTCATCCTCCTCCACTCTCGTTTTCTCTGTGTGATTCAACCTTTGCCCCGTATCCTTGAACACGTTCATGTTTTTTTTTTTAAATTCTGTCTGAGGACCGAAATCTCGACGTTATGTTTCTTTTAAACGACATCGTCGTTCAGCTTGACGACCGGAGAAATATAAAAATACGTCATATTTGTTTATTTGAGCACCGGCACAGCTTGAATAGCAATTATCACCACAATTGTTGCTGCGAAATAGAGGGAGGCTTTCTGGATGCACCATTGACTCAGTTGTTTGAGGATTTAGTTTATTTTAAAAATTAAAACTCGATCGAATCGTAACTTTTAAATCATTTCCAGTGGGAGTGAATAATACTCTCCAGTTGTTCCATCCACACAAGAGAAACTCCACGCAGGACTCATTCAGAGGAAACTGAAAGTTCAGTTTAAGCCAAATTATTGCAGTCTCATATTTCATGATATTGTATGATTCATCGTATCAGCCTTTGTTCATAGAAGACCATTTCTATGAACCAGGGTTCAGCGGCTGGGTTAAATTTCAAATTTCGGAGATAACATCTTGAGTGTCAACCAATAGAATTTCTCCTCGTATTCTGAAATTGATACATAATTGTTATGAGCATTTGCGAATTACTCAGTGTCCTACAATAATGGGAAGAGTTAACCCCAGCCGTACTCTTATAAATGGGCAAAGGATAGGTAAGGGGAGTTAGAAAAGATATAAATTAGCAGAAAATAATCAAATAATTGTAATGAAAGATACTAAAAATAAATGAATTAAATAGATCCCGCAAACGGTCAAAACAACCGTGTGTCTGGTGATTAAATTACAAGTTATTCTAATAAATGAAAATAACTTGTAATTTAATCACCAGACACACGGTTGTTTTGACCGTTTGCGGGATCTATTTAATTCATTTATTTTTAGTATCTTTTATTACAATTATTTGATTATTTTCTGCTAATTTATATCTTTTCTTACTCCCCTTACTTATCCTTTGCCCATTTATAAGAGTGCGGCTGGGGTTAACTCTTCCCATTATTTCATACGGCCGTAGTTACCGTTCGCCTTATACATTGTGTCCTACGCAAGCGTATTATGTTTTCATATTTTTTCCAAAAATCCTACCCCGAAAACTGTCATTCGAGATAATTTATGAGAACGGCCGGCTGGGGAGGCCTTTGGTTTCTTTGAAATGATTTTTCCTCCTCCGTGTCTTGGTAAAGTTAATAGTCGGTCCATGGTAATTTGTTTCCCCCCCTTTCCCATAGATTACTAAGATAATTAGCGTAAGAAGTAATGGGTGGAGTCCAAGAGATGGAAAATGGCACATTGCAACGAAGTAATGAACATATTAGGTACAGGGAACTGACCCAATTTCCCGTGTCTTAATGATCTGTCTGAGATTTTTCTTCGATCCTAACCGAGAGATTCGCTTAGATTACCGATTCATTCTTTTTCCCACACTCACGTCGACAAAAAGCGTAGGTGGATGGGGAAATTTTTCGCCACGCAAATCGCTCGGTGAAGGGTTGTCAGCGTTGCATTACCGATTGGTTTCCGTTTTAAGACTTGCTCTAAAAATAAGACGACCCTCATTAAAGATAGACGCCGCTGCCCTAGCTACAACGGATGCATCAGCCAATACCTTGGACGAAAATAATGAAGTAAGGCCCGTCGCGTAGCAATGTTTGGTTTGCCTTCTACGTATGTCTTGTTACCAATTAGTTTTCAAATCCCACGGATGAGGGGAATTTTGGCCGCGGGGAAGGCGGCTGAAGCACGTGCAATGAGCCGTTCGCAGGTTCGGAAGCCCCCCGTACGGGCGAGTTGAGGACGTCCACTCTTAGGTCCCTCCGCGCTCCTGTTGTTTACCAGCGTGAGACCGTATAGGTCAGCGGGCCCTCCATCTCCTTATCACTCGTGCCCCGAGTCTCCTTGCAGAATTCTGAGGTGCGATTATGGGACTTCATAATAAAGGTGCGATACTGTTATTTATCGCGATTGATAATTGATAAATCTATGACTCTACGTCGGCGTTCGCGACACGAAACCCAACAGACGCATTTCATGCCTCTATCACGAATCCCTAGAGCTGATTCGTTAACATCCACGATCTCCAACTGTCACATAGGGTAAAATCGAGTTGTGTTGGAACTGGTACGTATTTGGGGATACTAGATATCCGTTGAGTTACTACTAGTCATTTTTGAGTTCTGCCTGTGCGCTTTTGTTCATATTACGGCGACAATGACTGAGCGTTGTAATATTTCCATTTTGATTTGTTTGAATTCTGAATGTAGCCTTCTTAGTTTTAAAGCCTCTGTAATACTAGCCTAAATCTCTCTGTTATACGTATTCGTCCAAATGTCTGCTTCGTATCTTCTTACATTGTTATTTGCCATACGGTACGGTCGTATAAAACCAATGCATCTCAAGATGTATCATTACGTGAAGTTGATCTTTTCTTTTTATAATCTGCGTGGGGTCCTCTACCCGTCCGCGGACTTTTTCACTTTGCCTGTCCATTTGATGTACATCAACATCGTGCATGAATCCTTACCGAAGTGATCAATTGAGGCTATATGCTAATTCGTCTTCAAAGGTTTCGCAAGGCGAATTCCTCAATCGACTGGACTAATCGAAGTGCCAAAGTATCTTTAGCCTGATGGGTTCAAGCTGGGAGGCATTTAAAATCCCACCTGGGTGTGTTCTCCCACCTGTTTAGAAACAATTGCATGTATAGTGCGTCAGCAGTACGGTGCTTCGTATTGAGACCTGAGGTACGTACGCCATGATTTTGACACTTTCGGTACACCGGGCGTGTTTTCGCGTAAAACTTGAGTATTTTGCGTAAAATTCTATAAGCGCCCATCGAGACGTTAACTGTACGAACATGTTTGTACCATCAGCGAGTTATCACGCACAATGCTGAGTGTTAAAATTATAAAATTGGCGTAACACCAAATGGGTCTCCAATTTGTCACTATCGACTTGCCACTTTTCACGATAATCTGTGGTAAAATTAAATTCTTTAAGAATATCTTCCAGTACCCCGCGCGGAATAATGACATTTCAGTCACTGAAAAATATACTGTTTTATGTGTATACTCTGTATCCATTGTTAGCATGATTAAATTTAGGTCAATACCTTCACGGATGAGTGAGCCTTGACGTAAAAATATCCAAATTTCTGTATAAGGATCATTTGGGTAGTCTGATTGTATAATCGCCATTTATGTTTTTCTTCCTCGGCCAAGAGGGTTAGATTGATTCAAAATATTTGGCTAACATCGGAGTTTTGTGTTTGTCTCAGTGACAGACTTCAACGGATGCATTTATATGCCATTGCATGTTACCTAACATGAAATACTTGTAAGCATCCTCATCGGATGATCAAATTAGAATATTTTGATTCACAAACTTAATTCTACGTCATAATGTCCGAATATCGAGTAAATCGCGTGAAATTTTATTACGTTTCGAAGTAATCATGCCACGTCACCGCTGCGTTTCTGAAATGCAAATTTATTTCATGAAGTTCGTCATGAAGCAATTTCAATTTTTGGGGAGAAAATAGGAAAATTATATCGGTCGACATGACTTAATCATGTGTAACAATCAAAAAAAATATTTTTCGTAGCTCACTCCGCGTGCGCGTCCGATTTTTAAACGCGGAGCGGATTGGAGAGCTGTGGGTGGGGAGGATAAGTCATAAATGCTAAAAGTTTATGAGAAGCACAGATGTTAGATTTCTTGAAGCAGAATTCGCGGTGAAGTTACTCATATCCATCCCTGTTTGTCAGCCAAGAGAAAACTGTCAACTTAGTTCATGCGTCATTTGGAATGGACAAGAATTACTATATATAGTATATCTTTCGATTGACTTCCCATTGGCCCGCCATTGTAAACTCTTCATAGATAATCTCCTTTCATTCCTTTGTAATTTTTCATCATAAGTTTCTTCCATCGCAGACGTCTCATGATTTGTCCTTGGGCGTCCTCTCTCGGTTCCATATATCCTAATACGATCTGGGAAGTATTCCTGCTTTGGATTATGTGCGATTATTGTTCTCCTCTTGCTAGTGTTCCTTTCATCGCTTTCTTCTCAAATGTCTTCCCCCATCATTAGTACTCCGTAGCATTGTTCTCGTTTCTTATCTCCATGAAGTCACTTTTCCAAATCAATCAAACTTTCAACGAAGAACAGTGTTTAAATATGGCAGGTAACGTATAAGCAGTGAGCAGATTATTAATAAGTTACCGATGAGAATTTTTCTGTTATCATGCCTCACACAGTACTCAGATTCTCATCTCAAATCTGTAATAAAATCGCCTAACTTAATTGACGTAGTGATTAAAAAAATAAAATGAATTAGACTGCACTGGGTGAGAAGCAAATGAAGTGAAAGTGGTTCTGCAGAAGTTTCCGAAACGCCTCCCGTATCTCACCGGAGAACAGCGGAATGGCAATTAAATGATTCGTCCGCTTACTCGAGTCCCCGAGAGCAAAATGTGAGAAGAAAGGGGGAAAAAACATGAACTCGAGCAATAGAAATCTGTAATTTCGGAGAATTTACATTCTAACGAGAAACTGCGGGTGATGTCGCGGCAGTACCTTTTAACGGAGTTATTCGCAGTATGCGCATCACAATGCAACAATTTCAATGTTTAAAAATCATTCGCAGACCAATGATTTTTACACACTGAAATTTGATTTGTACACACTGAAATTGTTGCATTGTAATTTATATTTTGCTCATCAAAATGAACAGTGAACGGAAAAATTAAATTATATTTTTTTCATTTAAATTAATTATGGATTACTAAACTAGCAGTTAATTTTTTTTTTGACAAACAAACGACTTTTCAGTGTTTTATTCATTCTGCAAGGAAGTATAGAATTCTGCTTCGAAACTGTGTACTTTCTAGGGTCATCCACTTAACGCCACGTGTGGATATAAACATTTGGCAACATTCTGACGAATGCTCTGAAGATAATAAGAAGAATGAGATTAATGAATGTCATGACACTATAGCGCCATAACTGTTTAACTGACAATGGCAGTATCTTTGCACCAGCGATACCGCTAGTGGTTTAAATGAAACAGTGAAATAATAACAAAATTGAGGCATGTGCGGATTTTTTCTTTCTTTTCTTAACGACGATTGACTGTAGAAACAACTTTTCTTTTACTCTCACCCGTGGAAATTAAATTCTTAGCGTAGCGAAGAAGTTTCCATTGATGCTGGGAGGGCAACTTACAGCATCGTGCGGAGCTTGTTGTAATCGTAACTCTATAACGGGTGCCTCTATAGTTCAGAGACCTCGACCGTCGTAATGAAGAGCCACTCGTTCACCGCGACCCAGTCGTTCTCCTTTTTAGTTTTTTTTTTGTTTTCGCAAAACGCGACGTCTTGTGGAACGGGATACGTTTAGGGCACTCATGCGGTTACGTGCATCGCGAATCGTCCTTGTCTTCGTCCCGTTGTCCCACGGGACGGGGAGAGAGGGAGACTAGGGGGAGGATGGGACCGCGCGTGTGTATGTGTCTGAGTGTTCACTTCAACCCTCGAGGCCGCGACACGAATCCGTTCCGCCAAAACATCGCGGACGCCGGCAGACGCATCTCCCGACAGTCGGAGGCGTCGGCGGCACTTTCAGGGCGAATCGGCCTTGACGGTCTGCACCGGCGCCCCCGGTTACTTTCCACCTCGATAAAGGGGTATCTCTCAAAAGGGTCTCCCTATAAGGGGGGATCTCCCCATTCGACGCGTTCCGTTCCGTTAGGGGGAGTATCCTCCTTTCCCTCTTTGAGGACCCTGCTCCCGTCTCCCCCCAACCCGGTTATCCGTCGCGGTGTCGGCGCACGCGTCTGCGTCCGCCGAGGCTTTCGAGTGTTCTCGCTGCAGCGCCTCGAGAGAATATTTTGACGCGACCCCGTGCTCAGCGTGCCGTGGAGAGCCGTCACGGAGTGACTGGAACGGGTCTGGCGCCTAAATCCCCCAAGCGCCGACCTCTGTGCCGCTTCTGCGCCAATCGCTTTCTTCTGCGAGGGGGGTTGGCGGCGCACGATCGTTTTCCCACGCGAAGGTGCACCACGTGAGGTAGTCCCAGTTTTTTATCGGCCTGCCACAGTCGTTTCGCTCATTCTTCAGGTGCAGTGTGATGCCGATGGCTGGGTCTGGATCTCATCTTAGGGAGCATAAGAGGAACGGTAAGACTTTAAAGTACTTCGATAAATAGTATTTAGCTAGGCATTGTGTTCATAGCTGTTAGTTGAAAACTGTGTTTGCTTCTGTGGTGTTTAGTTCGTCCATCTCGTGATCCTAGTACAACACCATTGGTTTTTTATATTCCATCCTTTAGTCTACGATTCGCCTCACATTTATTTAGCCAACGATGAAAAAGGGCCCATTGCGCTGATACGTGCACGATGAAATAAGAGAACGCTTTAGTGTCAACGTACTTAGGTTTTGAATCTGATTTTGGACGTTATTACCTCAAGAAGCTTACGTTGTTGTGAATTTAAGTTGAATATTTCAAATTTTAATGTAAATTTTGCCTTGAATTATTTGTCATTTTTTTCCGTGGCTTCAGTTCTGCACTGTACCAAAGCGGGATAAGTCTGTTTCTCATCATAATTTGTGTTAACGCAATGTGATGCATGAGCAGGGATTGTCTGCTTCTCTGTTTAGCTAGGATGTGTCTGCTCTCCATGGCATAGTTACCTTGGTAATCACAGCTGCAAAGAGAAAATCCGTCGGCTCGCGTTGTTAATCCGTTGCAAAAGGCACTAG
Source organism: Hetaerina titia (assembly GCA_037158775.1). NCBI lineage: Eukaryota > Metazoa > Arthropoda > Insecta > Odonata > Calopterygidae > Hetaerina > Hetaerina titia. Next base: position 85,870,752 of record CM073770.1, read on the forward strand.
CTATTTAAGAGGTCCTCGCTGCGAATCTCACTTCGGGTGTGAATGTTGTGTTCCCTTCGAATGTGCTCTTCCGAGTTGGGCTGAGTTTGTGCGATGTGACCGCAACCGACATTCGTGGGTACTTATCCTATGTTTTATAGCCAGGAAGAATATCTTTTGACCTCTCACGGTGGAATTAGAAAAAGTCAACCATTTGAAAAGCTGACGAGTGTTATTTATATACCCTGCAAGACACCGCTAGGGTGTTTGTCAGGGGGTGAATACACACCAGACTAATTTTTACTCGAACATAACACTACCGCGGTCGGACGATGTTATTGTGATCCCGTATCGTTCGTGGAAAAAATGACATCTTAAATCTCTCTGTTATACACTTAATCTCTCTAATTTTATTAACATTACGTCTCCTACCGTAGTACTATGGGGGCAATAATGCATTTTCAACATGGCTGCTAAAGAGACTCCCAATTTAAAATTGTAAGTTATTATACGTACGTAAGGATCTCAGGGTTTAAATCCCGGCATCGCCTTCCCCAGGTCTTAAAATTGTGACGTGTATAATATTAGGACTAGAGAAGTGTAGTTTTTTGACAATTTTTAGACCATTCTGCTCACCCTATTGTAAAGTTGTGAGAGGAAAAATTTGTTTGGAAACGCGTACAAATTGGAAAACTAGTGGTAGTCGTGAAGTTAATGATGTTCGTTGGAAAGGAGGTGTGATATCTTATGTAAATGTTCAGTTATAGCGTTCAAGTGCATGCATTATGCTTACGTCGACGTGTTCATCGCTGGTGTTTAAATATGAAAAATTTGGATGGCAATTGCAGACGTCACATTTTGTTTAAAATCGAAAGAATTAAACTGTTACTTGGACGGTCACTGTCACCGAGCACGTTAACCGCCAAGTTATTTCATCTGTCTTCAAGTTGAGGATGTCGTCTGTTTCCCATTCCGTTCCTCGGGAAAAAGTTTGATCTACTCCACATGGAAAGCGTTCGAGTGTTCATAATGTTGGCCCGACGTTTCTTTGAAAATACGCCAATGGTGCTCGCAGCGAGCAGGCAAAGTTCATTTACGAGTCTACCATTTTTACGATGAGTTATGTTTTCTTTCCAATATAGCGTAAAAATTAAGATTGCGAGGCCTTCACAATGGGAGTCGGAAGTTTCCGAACATAACATTCCGATTGATAATACTTTGCGACACATGGAGGTCGATTTCTTTACGCTCAAGGTCAGAATGGTTAGCCGTCGGCGATCATCGCGATTTCCTCCGGGGAGGACACGGGTCCAACCTGTTCACCGAATGAGGTTGAAAGTGAAGAGCACGGTGTTTTCTCGTCACAATTTTCACATCTGTGTCATAATCGTCCCACAATGAGACCAAATAAATTGATCACGTGGTCCAAAAGATTTGGGTGCAAGTGTGACCAGATTAGCGGTCAGTCGGTCAGCCGTCGCTGTTGCTCTGTGGACATCAGTTGAACTGACGATTTCGAGTGAATGGGAAACGCACTGATTTTTATTCGGTTTTAATTCCGGGAATACAATTAATGGATAGTAAAATAGGAAATAGTAATCCGGGATAAGATTAAGTTGATCTTCGACCCATGACTCCTTGTGTCTAGGAAATGGTTGGTAGAATGGGATAAACTTAAGTTGGGAAAATGAATGCATCGGAGAAGAAACGAATATGATAATAAATTGGCCTTTGAATATATATTTGTCCTTTAAATATAATTTTTATCTCAAAAATTTTAAGATAACGTCTTAATGTCTGGTCGTCTTCAATACATCATCCATGACGTGGTCGAGATGTTCTCCGCCTATGAAGCAAATTAGGGAGAGAATAGCAAGCGTTTGAGGGTCGTATTCACGAATGTATGTTTATTGCAAGAAATTTTGTTCAAGCTTTAAAAACGAAGGCTCTTGGACCATAACGTACATCGCTCCGTTTCTGTTCCTACGGAATGACCGTACGACCGCCCGCTACATCGGTTACATTAGTCTAATTGGCTCATTACGTAGTGCCGCTCGCTTTAGATTCACTCGAAAATATCCATGCTCTTTTGAATTTCCCATTCACCGTGAGTATTTTTCTGATCATATGTGATGTGTTTATTTCACGGCTTTGTCGAGAGACGTACAAGGTGTGGGTGGCAGTAGTTTGGCTCGCTCTCCAAGAATTTGGACAAGGACCTTAATCTTTAGGCCCTCTCAAAAGCTCGGATTTCTCACGCTCTGTACGGTCTCCCCAAGAGTTCGTAGTGTTCCTTTGCTCAAGTCGACCTTGCAATATATTCGTAAGCATGTACGAATTATGTTAGCCGTTCCAAAATGGCAGGAGAGCTAATGAGCGTGAATGGATAAAGTTTCGCGGTGGGCTTTTTAATGGTGCGAAATTTTGTTGAGAGTTTCCTACGAGATATCTGCGAGGTTTTAAAATGTACGTGATTCATCTATATTACTTTTCAGCAAGCTCTTCTCATGGGGAAGGAAAAGGAACTGACGCGATGAAGGCTCGTGTGAGAAATGGTGGAAGTGAGGAATGTTGGCAGAGAGGGATCCGGTCAGTTTGCGAAATGATATGTTCACTCAACTACAGAAATCACTATATAGTTATTATTTATTACGTCATCGTGTTGTGTTGGCTTATTCGTCGAGACGAATCATTTAACTATAATTTCTGCAATGCTATTATTCTCTAAGCGGCATTATGTTAAAAGCGAATTGAATCATAATTGAATTCTCTATGTATTTGTATTAGCAATAGTATTTGTCATCGGCGTTTTATAGGATTTCCTTAATAATGAATGCAAAATATAAAATGTGTGCATGAAAACGAAAAGTTTTCAGGATTTTATACGTGAAAATATCATATTTTAAGTTGACAGTGAATTATTCCCGTACTACCGGTATTATTATGCATTTTAAGGCAGCATTAGCAAACTTCACGCCACGCAAAAAAATAAGTTGGTCTTAATTTCAAGAATCGTAAGTCGGATTTGCGCCTAATTAACATGGCACATTCTGTTGCTCACTTCGTCGGTCGTAAGCTGCCAACTGGAACCGAAAGTTGGGTGTGAGATATTTTGCCTCCTCAGGTAACGAAATGATGATGATGATGAAAATGGAAACCCCGTCCATCCATCAAATCGCGCATCACTCATCGTACATTTTCACCCGCGGTCCGCGAACTCCCCCCCCCCCCCCTTCCCCAGGACCCGACCCGACGGAAAAGCTCAACCCTCTGCCGCCGCTCCGCAGGGGATGTCTCGGTTCGCTTGCTTCATTCGGGCAGGGATAAAGCCGACGCCTAGGGGACCGAGGGCCCAGAATAAATTCCGAGAAATCGTCGGGGGCGAACACTCCCGTCGCAACCGGAACCGGTGGATTTGATTTTCGTTCCGTAAATTGAAATAAAGGAGCGACGTGGCATGGCCTAGTCCATCTGGCATCCGTCTATGCCGGCTCTACGCACTCGGGAAAATGAAACCCGGGAGACAGTAGGAAACCCCGGTTAGATCCTAGTTTTGACTTCCCGGGTGCCTGACGATTAGATAGCTTGTGGAGAAAAGGAACTGCCTCCAGACAGTAGTCTATAACGATAAATGTGTTGATTTTGCTGTTCGTAGGGGCTTAGTGATTGGTTTTGTTGCAATTCGTCCTCTCAAACCAGCCTTAGGGTTGAGTAGAGCTGGATTCGAACCTAGAGACACTAGTTTTTAGCAAGAAACTGTGGTTCCGACGAGAAGTAACGTGATATATGTCTCGGATATTCCCTTTCGGAGGAAGATGGCTTTATGGTGGTACAGTTTAATTATAATGTGATCGCTCTGGGACTCAATTTCTTTGGAGCACAACATTATATGTAAATCAAAGGACAGAATGTCTCCATCGAATATCTATGTATCGTCTGAACAGACGATAAAATACGAGGATGGAGGAAAAAATATGTAAACAGAGGTAATAACGTTATTTCTAGTGTTCTACAGCGAACATTTTCGTATGGCCGTGATTTCATAGTTCAAATAGGTGAATATTTTTTTAAAACTTATAATACACGTATAATTAGGAATATCTTTTCAAGCACTCGTTTGCCGAATTTGTTGTTGAAATCTGACAAATATTGGTAATGCATTTTGGTTTTTTGTAAAGCGTCTTCAGACTCTTTTAAATATAGTCTTTCTGGACCATTTGTTTGACACGCCTGGTGATTAATTGGGAGATCAGGGTTCATTTATCCGCTGTCGAGTTGTCAAACGATTTAGTTCTGAGGAATTCCCGCCCCTCGACAAAATAAAATCGACGACGAACCTCTTTCAAAATGAATCGACGAGTGAATCGAGTAGGATCGATTGCAAACTAGAATAACAGTACTCATTCTTTTTTTTTCTCTCTCTCTCTCCGGTGTCTATGTACTCTACACGTCGCCGAGGGCGTGGTATGTGCATCTCCATGGGAGTCTCTTCTTTTTTTTTAATATTAATTCTTTATTTGCTGCGCTCTGTTAATGCCGATCCGGATTCTCCCGGTGGCTCGCCCGACGTGCACATCCACCACGGCGCGGAGTCTTCTGGTGTAACGAGGGGGAGGGTCGCAATCCTTCACTCGTCTCGTTGTCCCAACTTCCTCCCGCTCACAACTCCCCCATCCCCTCTACGGCCGACTCCACCTCGCCATCTTCTGGCCTCTCAAAGAGAGAGAGAGAGAGAGAGAGAAGAGTGCAGTTCCTCGCCTCGGAAGGAGCAGGGAGAGGGCGAGCGTGCGTGCCGCGTATGTGTGTGCGTTAAGGGAGGAGGGAATGAGATCGAGAGACGGAAGAGGAGACCGAGAGGGTTGGGGATTCACTCGACCGAAGCGTACCGTGTCACACACGCGGTGTCTTCTTTTCACGTCGCCGGGTGGAGGAGCCTGCTCGGCCGCCCCCGCTCTCCGAGGGCGACGGTGCTCACGCGTCTTACCGAACGTTGCCGCCGCCCCCCATCCCCAAGCACTCCTCCCCTTCGCCAGAACCTCCTTCCCTCTCCTCCTGCTCCTTAATCCTCTCACCCACCCCCTGCGGGTGACTATTCTTAGGTTTTTCCTTCGGACCTCCTCCTCCCCGTCCCGCTGCCGAACCTCTTTCTCTCCTCCCACCGCCTACCCCATCTCCCTGCCCTCCCCGCCACAGATGAATATTTAGTTAAAACGCACCCAATGTCATGAGACGGATGAGCACGGGATTTGGGAGTCTCATTGGAATTTCGGAGGTACTTTTTTGTGCCGGTGGATGCTGAATTTTTTCGGGAATCAACCCAGTCACTACCTTTATTCCATGCGTCCCCGCGGAAGTACAAATCGGTTATTATCGGAGGCGGTTCATGCACCCTTTAGCTGGGAATTCATGTCTGGTGGTGGTCAGAATTGTACCGTCGATGTTTTTTTTTTACCGTCACCCTCTCCTGAAGTCCATACTTGGCAGTAGATGTGACCGAAGAGAGTTAGGTTGGAGGACAGCGAAGACAGGGAACGGAATAACTAAACTTTTCTGGCAGAGAACTCGCTTCCGGTAGATATGCGATGGGGAGAGATAGGAAATGTGGCTGTGTCGTATTTAATTCCTTTACATTTCTAATGTTTATTTCTTGTTATTATAAGGAAACGATCTCCTCAAAGACCAGGTAGAGTAACGGATTGTATTTAAGGCCAAATTACAGAATTTCCATCTATGCTTTCCGATAAAATTGTGAACTTCCAACCCTGCCCATCGTTAATTTTAGGTTGAGAATTGATCCCGAAATTAATTGGCTGAAAATGTGGCGAAAATTGTTCATAGGCTAGGGGAATTGTTTGAAACTGTTCAGAGATATGCTATGACGATTGTCGATCCCTTTGTATCCGATTCATTCTGGGTATCGAGTCCTTTCATTAGTCTAAATTAACCTAAATCAATTCATTACTTTTTAAAAATGATTATTAATATTTTTGTTAAAGTTATTTATTTTTATGCATTGTTTGTACATATTTATTAATTTATTTTATGATTAACGGATTTAATGACATTTACAATCGTTATTGTTTAGATATATAAAATAAGCATTGACAATTTATTTTGAAGATTTATATTATTGACAAAAGTAAAGCATGTTGAGATAGTTGAACGTAAGGTGACCGTAACGAGATAAACTAATGCAAGGAACAAATGAGATACGAGAGTTGAAGGTAATAGGAAAACAAAGGTTTCTTTTTTTTCCTCGCCTTCGTGCCATATAGATTAGATTGAAAACACTTGTGAACGCTATTACTGGCAGTTATAAATGAATATTTTTACAGCAATAAGCTGTTCATTGGCTGACTTAAAAAGTAACTGTTTTGGATTAGTGTTTCCGTGATGAACTAGTGTTCTAAGAGTCGCGTAAATATTTGCATCCATCCGTGAATCATGTTGCATGATTGATTCAAGGATGTTGTTCGATCTGAATAAATGAGATAAACATCTCTATCAAAATCCCTCACCACTTGACCGCATTTAATTGTGTGGATCCAATTCAGCCGCGATGCAACTCTTTTTATCTCCCGCAGTTTCTTAAAATTTGTCTTTTAAATGCTTTAAATGTCTCCTCATTATCAGGAGTGCATTAAGAAATCGGTCAGCCGCGCTATGGAGGCGATATCTGACGCGTGAAGATTTATTTTCTCCGGGTTTTATTTAATGAGTTCAAGAGGACTCCTAGAAGCCGAAGTTCCTTACTTTTTCTTTGTAGGCACTCGAAGTCGCTTGGAGCCGCCACCCATATTTTTGTTTTTATTCTGAGCGCTGGCCCAATTCTTGGGAGGAAATCTTAGGACGGAGTCGCGAAATTCTTTCAAGCGTAAGAGACAGTATTCATATCTTCGTAGCCGGTTTTTTTCTGCCTCGAGATGAGCCAATGCTCTTTTTAAGTGCAGTAGCGCATTGAAATGAGGGATGTACCGGAATTTTTGTACATTTGACATCACTCGATGTTCTGTAATAATCGTTTTCCGTGGTTTTGCTACTAATAATTAATTTACCGCGGCAAATTTTTTCTTTAAAAAATGCTATCTTCTTGAAAAAGTATTCGTAGTTATGTATTGGCCGGCAGAAATATTTGATCTACATTAGACTGAATATAATTTGCTAAGATAAGGAAAATTTCAATAAAAGATTCGCAAGTCTTCCCGATTCTAAAAGAGTCAACTCGAATGTGTGATAGGGAGGCTGGAGATCACCTTATGCTGTGCCATTCGGAGATTTCCAGTAAAGTCAGGTGTAAAAACATTAGTTTGTTGAAGCTGGGGCTGTCTGGAGTCATTCGGATCTGAACTCGGACCTTCCACTCAGAGGAACGGAGCCCTCCTCCCCTTTAGAATACCTCGCCCCTACGAAAATAGTCCCGTGGTGGGAAAATAAACATCGAAATAGACTGCATGCATGCACATGAATTTGTTAATTTTCGCAAAAGGACACGGAAGGGGTGCACAAATAAAAAATAATTAATTCAGCCAAACTAAAATATTACGAACAGGTAAAATTGGAGAGTTTTGAATCATTAAAATGTGACTTTTAAATAGGACGTGAAAAGAACACTTAAATTCATCCGAAAATTGTTGAAAATAATGAAAAAATGACGCGTCTTGTTTACGTTTTTCTCACGTGAGCCGTACTGCCGTTTTCGTCCAGATTCAGAGGACCAGATACTTACTCTCTATTATTTTTTTGAGATCCAAAATTATTTCGGCAAGACGCCCAAAAATGTCGCCAGTGGCTTCACCCATTTGTCACGAAGTGAAAAAATTCTCGTGGAATTGGCTCGCAAGAAAGAATCTTTCCGGGCTTGAGTAAAGTAACACAATGGCGCACGGTTGCTTCGGGGCAGTCAGTAGTCGACCGTGTGCCCTCAAGAGGCGTAGAAAGGAACGCTTAGCTTCAGAAGTTTTCGTTATTTTGGGATGTTTTATATGGGAGTTCAAAATCACTTCAAAGATAAAACACTCGCCCAGAAGGGATTCTATTAAACTCGTTCGCCCCATCTGCCAACCCATTCACTAACTGTTCGTCAATTGACTCGGATGCTCTAGTTTGTTAATAGTTTCAAGGTAAAAATCCCATTAATAAACCTTGACGACATTCACCCCGTGGTCAATGTTTTGTCATATTTCCTTGCATCTATCAACCACTGCCAGGGAAAAGGCATGTATCGGCAACCAATCCCGTATGGCTAAAATAACTCGAAAATCACCGTGATGAGATTTACAGGTTTACCTGTATTTATCGAATGAAATTGTAAAATAATTGACCAATGCATGAAATGGAATATATTCCCACCATGAAGAATTATTATATTTCCCAATGGGATTAGGTCAGCACTCCTGATGTAATGGTGTAATGATCATGTGAATTGGTCTGATCAAGAATCCATACTTGCAATACATTCGAAGGCGTGATTTTACTCGTAGTATAAGAGCTCGTGCGTTGCACGGACCTATGTGGACGAATGGTAAATCGAGATTAGCCTTGTCTGTTGTCTTCCGTTACTTCTATTCAATCCAGTTAGAGAAAATGTAGCTTCACCACCATCGCTGATGATCAGTCCTGCTATAATTGGGTTGGCGCATTCATCGGCTAACCTCCCTCTTCGACGTCTCTATTGGCTAGCTCCTTGTATCTCGACCGGAATCTTCTTTTTCGATTCTTCCCATTCACTTTCCTCTCACCAACTGTCTTCATCACTTTTGAAAAAAATTTGTATTTCCACAAAGTTTCCCCCTACGGTTTTATTTTGGGACATGTTGGCCGAATCTCGAGAGGGATTCAGAGAATCCCTGGGTTTCTCAAAGCAAAAATTCGGTTTGCAAGTCCTTGTAATTCGTACTTCACGGAGTCTCTCGATGGTTATACGATACAAGTCGCAGCACTTTTCACCGGTCTGCCTTATATAGGATGCGAATTTAAATTTTTTGAGTTATGATACAGGTAGATCGAGTTGTAGAATTGGGGAACGAACCGGTTATTAAAGTAAAAGTGAAGAGTTTCGCTTAAAGGCGGTCAAAAATTTCGTCTTGTGGCCCAGGACATAATTTACCTAGTTGTGTTTTCATCGCTCTTGAAGTATTCTATCGTCTTTCTTCAGTGTGGTCTGTGGCACGAATCCAAAGTGACTGGGGGATGGGCGGCAGTCCTCTCTTCGAAATTAGGGAAATGGAAATCGTGGCGAGGATTGACCCCACACGTGCTTGCCCACTCATATACGTGTGCTCCCGACGCTGCAGTTCGACTCATTTTATTTTTTGAAAAGCCTCACCGCTCAAATTCCCGATTTCCTTCATATTTATTCCAATTATTTTTTTTCTTTTCGTCTCTCTCAGTCGCTTCCTTTTACATTCACGGAGAATAGTCTCATTAACCATTCCTGCCGTTCGCTGGTTTCCGCATCACTCTCTCATTGATATTCTTTCTTTTGCAATCTCGTTCGTTGCTTGGATCCTCCCGTTGCAATGTTTGTCATCTCCTGATGCGGCAGCCATTTTTATGATTGCTGTGGCGTTTTTTTGAATGTACTATAACCTCTGTTTCAATTCTGTTTCGAGTCATTTTTCCCATTGGAACCCAAGATATTTTAATGAAATGTATTTAATTTAATTTATTTCATTTTAAATCATTATCAACATACAAAAGTAGCGCCAATTTACAGTGAAAAATATAACTAACATGAAAGAGGACAAAAAGACAATAACATCATAACAATAACAACGAGAACCGAGCATGAAACCGAGTTTGAAACAATAATATAATTTTAAATTATGACGGTCAAATGTTGTCTTCTCATTGTTTAGTCAACACTGATTTTATTTTCTTTTTGGGAATAAAATCGTTCGATGATAAATGTTGAAGTTACGACTCAAGGCTTTAACCATATTTCGCGTTGATAATGTGTGTATTCCAAAGATTAGGCCGTAACGCTTGAAAACTGGAAGCATTTGTTTGACAATCCGCTTAGCTTAACAGCCCGTTTAATTGTGTAGATATCTTCACCATAGTATTCAAGAAACAGGATGGTTGTCTTGATGCCGTATCACGCTGAAATTCGTCGTACCAATAAAAAAAATATTTGGAGAAGTATGTTGTACCCTCCTTTGTTATGGATATATCAAACTTTAGCGAATTGAATCCTGAAATCATAAAGCTAGTAGTTTCGGGTTTCAATAAGCTACGGTTATCTTCACGTCGATTTCAAAATTCGTTACCCAGCGATAGTGGGACGTTCCCAGATTTCACTTTTTTAAAAAATTGATGTTGAGCGAGTATTTAATTGAAACTGACCACGTCAGCGATCATTCTGTAGCCCTCATGTCAACCACTGCCATGACCTTTACTGCAACTCTTATTGTTGCTTCTCCGGCCGGCTTACCTACAGCCATCGGGGTATGTTTATAGCGGTTTCGAGGCACGGGCGTGAGTTGCATCTCTCGGTGGCGTAATACCCTTCCGCACCGGTCCGCCATCCACGCTGTCCCTCCCCGATCCACTCCCCTTCCGTGCCCATTGGGCGTGGCTCTCGTCCTCACCATCTCCCCTTTCTTTCCCACCCCTACATTTCCTTCTTTTATCTATCTCTTTCTCTCTCCCTCAGCGGCCACCTTTCTCTTTCTCTCTACTTCTCCATCCCCACCCTTGTTCCTTTTCTCTCTCCTACGCACCGCTCTTGCCACACCTCGTGTGTGCAGACTCGTAGGCGAAGCTTCGTCGGAAGTTGGTCAGGGGAATGGGTGAAGGTGGGGAGGGGGAATGACAGAGAGAGGGAGAAGGAGAGAGATAGGGGGAGAAAGAGAGAGAGAGGAAGGGAGGTGGAAATAGAAGTGTTGGTGGCGACGAAAAAGAAATCGGATCGCTTCGAGGAGGGAGAAAGGACAGGGCTTCCTGAGCGACTCCCTCCTGAGATATCTTTTATTTCGCTTACCTTTTTACGCCGGTACCGTCTGATGTATCGTTATTATTCCTGATCCCGTTCCGTTTTTAATTTTATTGTCGCTCTTTTTTTTTAGTTTTCCTCCATGCCAATGATGCCTCGTGACGCTTGACTCGTCGAGAGAGTTTTATCGCTCACCCGTAAGGCGTCGAGTTTGGCCATACTTCCCTGGATTCTTTGATCCACAGTCAAGAACGCGGAGGTTATTCTCTCTCTCTCTCTCTCTCTTCCAACGTTCCATCTTGTCGCAGCAGCCAACGCTTTGTTTTGATATCAATTAGCATTATCCAGGGCGAGCGGTCGGAAAGTGTACTATTGGGATAAACTCTAGAAAGTATCGGAAAGAATGAATTTCGTGATAGTTTTAGCCTATTTGAAAATCATTGCTTAACTCTTGAATTAAATGAAATAAAGGCGAGGTATATCCGATGTACGAGTGTGTGTTGCTTATTTCTTCTATATCATTCATGTGTGTATTAGGGTTGTGAGAGAAATAAATTGAAATTTGACCGGTAGAATTTTCCCCGTGCTCACGTGTTGACAGTGAAAAATTTGAACTGAAGTCTATTCATATTGTCCACCAGCTGGCACATATGGTTTTCTTTTTTTTTTTTGGAAAATTGTGGGGTCGTCTACAGGAAGTGGCGTACGGAGATCTGTTTGTGTTCTTATAAATCATTTTATTGAGTTAACGATGCCGTAAAAATTACACAACTAAGGCGGTTGCAAACTCGGGAAATGCGCGAAATACTATTTCCACCCTGCAGCAAATGCTTTTAATGCAATTTTAAACTTGATACGGTTGCGGAAGGACCTTTTATTTCGTAATACCTTTCACGATTGTCGTAAACTTGCCTTATGTAGGTCATACTCTGTTAGGACCAACAAAATATCGAGTTTTGCGATTGAATGACTATATTACTTGTACATTTGCGTAGCTAGGGGTGGAGGGGACGCTATTCTCGGGAATTCAAAGCCGCACTGTTGGTCATTGCTCTGGTCCAGTAACCAGAATGTTACCACAAGTGGGAAAAAATGAAAATTTTTGGCGTGGTGAAGATCTTGAAGGAATTGGTGTGGAGGGCGGATGGCAAGGACTGAGGAAAATTTTAGCTACGCCACTTGAGAGTTTGCGGTATTTGTGATGATGCTCACTTCTAAGGTCCAACTGCTTCGAGGAGAGTATTTTACAATTTAGTACATAATTCCAGAAGAAGGATCTTCCCTCAAAAGCCTTTACATAAGTATTTTAATGATAGTTTCAATGAGAAAAAATCGAAGAGTATCGATGAGTGAGGGATTGTTCCACTTGTTTCTATTTCTGTTTCGATAATACCGATGAATGGATCCAGCTATCGACAGTTTTTCGATCGCCTATCCCTAACGATCGCCTAACGATAGTAAAGGAAAGCTCGATAACCTTCAAAGAAATTATCACTCTAAAGTAATACGTATGCTTTAGAAATGTTTCATGATATCGCAAAATTGTAGAAAATTTCCCTCAAAAAAGTAAAATATAATAGTAGAAGTTTTAGAGGGAGACGTGTACTGCACGATATATTTTTCGAAATTTCATTTATAAAAAAATCGTTTGATAATTATCAGTTTCCAGAATTTTGAAGCACTGCTATCGTGTGAAAGCAATGAAATAATTGAAAAATGGTTTACCATATTTTTGAGATAAATTGATTCGAGATTTCGTGTAACTAAAATAATTTTGAAAGAAAAACCTTTTATGTCAGTTTTTTTTGCTTTGATAAACTCAATTTAATCAGTTTTATAGATTTTGTATTTCCAAATTTTCATATTTGAATTTAGAAATATATTTCAGGAGTTACGGGCAACTCGCCATTACCCACGTAAAACTTTCATCCATCAGAGTACGTTTGACGGCTTACACGTAGTACTATATTTATTCACTTCTTAAGAAGTTATAACCACAGCATAAGCAGGAGCATTATTATTATTATTTTCTCCTCATCGTAAAAACATTGAATAAAACTTGAACTCTCTCATCGGCACTGACTAAACATGAACAGTTTAGAACCTCCACATCTGCAAAACATAGTTATATTTGTGATACCATGGTAAAGGAACAGTGAACCCTCGGTTATGCGAGATGAAAGGGAAATAATTATCCTGGACAATGAATATCCTCTCTGCTAAAAAAATTAGGCATTACGAACTGCACTACGGTTATTTTTTTTTTGCTGACTGTATAATGTAATAATTACATTTTTGCATAAATAAAAGTAAGGAATGAATGCGTAAGTCGGCTTGCGCAAATTTTACCTGGCGAACTTCCGGAGATACGAGCGTAATCAATCTCCATGCACGCAATACATTACGAAAACAACAACATATGGTTGCCTATACCGAAGGAAACTGATTTTCCGTTAACTAATTGGCAAAGAGGTTTCAAGTTTAACTTAAGGACTCTTTAAAGGTTACAAAACAGCTCTCGATATCTATTAAGTGCACATGTATGGTAGCACCTGCACCAGCGTATATTGCGGAGAATAAACAAACTAATCGGAATATATATTTGATGAAACTACTCATATGTAAATTGTTCATTGGTCATTTGCGTTTCGCGCATCGTTTTTCAGCGGCAGCCTTTTCCGGTATGAAATCGCTAATGTGCAGCCTATGATATGCTAAATGAGGCGTGCTCATAACCTCTATTTCGAGGTATAAGAATACAGGATAGACAAAACTATGAGTAGCTTTTATGTACAGTTTTTCAATGTCTCTGCCTTCCCAATCCCCACTGAATTATGTGAAGCTTATTGAGATCCTTTATGAATGAAGTGCATACAGTGTGATAAGTTATTGTGGGACTGGATTTTTTGAATCATTTTCCAAGGACCGCCTGCTCCGATTCCAAATTATTTCTTAGTTTTGCCAGGCGAGGGACATCCCGGTTATTATTCCCTGTGAATAAAGGGCAGCACCTTATTACTTTGATCTAAAAATGTTTAATGGGATCTTTGATTAACTCCGGTGGATATTACGGTCTTGCATGAGGTTTTCGTGAATGAAAACAACCTAACTTTGTGTAAATATCGGTTCCGTATCCAATGTTTGTTTATTTCGATTCCAAATCGTGTCTCAAAGTCGGTAAAGCCGGGGACGGTACCAGTTGACAAGTATTTCAACTCGCATGTGTAAAAGACACTTTTATGGTAGAATGAGGAATATATGGGCCCCGTGAATTAATATTGCGATAAATAGTGGTAAATTCATGCAAAAATGTATGGAAATAAAAGGATCAATCCCATGTGTAAAAGGCTCAAAATTGCTGGAGTATACCATGCTGGGGTCGTGATGTTAATTGCTTACCTGCCGAAGTTTGTTCACCTATCCCTGGTAAAATTAGAAAATTTCCTTTCTGACGAATGACTGCAAGGATAATATTACATTAGTAGTTTTGATCTGTCCATTCTTAATTTTGAAGTTAATTTTCATTTATAAATTATTGAACCCAGGCCCTACTGACTGTAATTTTTTCTTCTCCAAATTACAGCCGAGGCATGGGTGACCTTGGCCACAAACGACTCCTATGCACTTGGTGCCTTGGTACTTGCTCACTCATTGCGCAGGGTGGGGACCACAAGACACCTGGTTGTTCTTATCACACCAGGTGTTACTGATGCAATGAGGTAAGTCACATTACAGCCGTTAAGGTTTTTCTACCAATGTTATCTTACATTATAGGGGTGATGGGTTAAAGGAAATGTTGTAATGCTTGACAAGTATAACTCATATCACTTACACTAGACAAGACCTTGTCAATTTTGTCATCAAGTGTGTAACTTGTCAATTTTCCTTGATGCTGTCAATAGATTTTTGAGGAAACTGAGTATGAAGATTTCCATAGATCTTTGTGAACTTTTGAAACATTTTTGCTCAAAATAATGACTTTTTTTCTGACACCATTTCCTTCATTATCTAATACTTTCAATTTCCCTTCTTGCCATTTAAAATGCTGATACTTTTCCTCCCACTTGCTTGCTTACTTTATATTCTCTCTGTAATTATACAGCCTTTCGTATTGCACCACCTCCCAATATCTCCTCTGTTCACTTTTTTCTGTCATCTTCCAATTTTCCCTCAAAATGTACCTCCATTTGCCACTTTTAATTGCCAATTCTGTAATTGCAGTCTTCTCTATCGAGCTAAGTTTTACCTTCTTTCTTCATGGTTGCTTTTGTCAGTGCAAGGAACTGTGAGAAAAATGAAAAGATTGGAAAAAATATTTTAGCAAAGTTTTTAAAGTTTAAAAGGTTTTTTGCAAAAAATTCTCAAATTATTTTAAAAATGTGTAACTTTCCTTTATTGTTCACAACCTTGAACATAAACATTTATAATAATGTTTAAGTTGATAGAAAATGGTGGCAGATGACATATCTTCAAGGGGAACATTTCCCTAGAACCTAGAAAGTATGTGAAAATTTAGGATAATATTTTATAATAGCAAACCTAACACATTTCATCTGCCTTTTTTACTAGAGCTGTGTGCATAAATCATTGGTCAAACATGGACGAGGTTTGAGGAAAGGTTTGAGATACATAATAGTTTATTCCAAAAGAAAGAATCAAAAAAGTCACTCTTTACAGAACACCTTATTGAGGAAAGAAACACACAAACATATTTGTACCTTCCATCCCGAAGGTTTAAAGACAAGAATCCCAGACTTTCTTGAAATTTTTGCACATTTGGAAATTTTTAAAGTGTTACTACTTTTTTGAAGTGTTGATGATGTTTTCTATCCCTATCACTCTCCCTATCTCAATATCTGTCAGAAAATATCAGACACACATTACCCTTTATCCTAACCCCTGCTGAAGGTGCTCCAATACAGCTCTCCATCATCGCTTTAGCATCCCTCAGCATATTTGTCATTACCCAATGTTCATTATATGGCACCATTCAACTCCCCCTTCCAATTTTGGCAGTGAGCATTACTCCTACAACCAATTTCCTAGGGGACACTCCATAACCTCACAACTTCCTCTCCAGTTCTCGCTGTGTGAGGCTTGTAAAATTCCAAAAATGCCCCTCAAGATGTCAGGATGTGATAAAACGTTGAGTCCAGATCACTTAAATGTCTGTCATGAACAAAGTTGTGTATTAAGATGTTTATTATTAGTTTTATTAATGAAGTATTTAATAAATATTTCCACAAAGTGATGATGGATGCCTTTTTACCATAGATCCAAATTTGTAGCCCATGATGATGGTACAATTGTCATTTTGTTTCTATTGCTTTGTTGCTTTATGTGACTTAATGTTTTTGTGGAATTTTTTTCTTCCTCACAGACATCAATTGATTCAGACATTTGATCTAGTGGAGAGCGTCAACGTGTTGGATTCTCGTGACAGTGCCAACTTGGCTCTTCTCTCTCGACCGGACTTGGGAGTAACTTTCACCAAGCTTCACTGCTGGCGCCTAACCCAGTTCTCCAAATGTGTTTTCCTAGATGCTGATACACTTGTAAGCTAATCCTCACTTCTTAGCGTTTTTGCCTTGTAGTTATGTTTTTATGCATATGTTGATAATGTTTTTTTGGTCATTTTTTTAATGCCTTCTCTAGATAATCCCACATTAAATGAACCCTGAGTGGAACCCTTAATCTACAGCCTATATTTCACTTCTTTATTTCTCTGCATACTTTTTGAGGAGAAACATTTTTCAAGTCCTGGTTAGTAGTGAACTGTGCATTAACTCCTAATATAAGTATGGATATTTAAAATGTATTGCAGGAAATTATTGAAACTGTCCTGACTCCAATTAATTGCTTAAGTAATATAGTTTTTCAAATGTTGTGTATTGAAAAGTACATGCCTCACTTTTCACAAATATTGGTTAGGGATGGTTTTTGACCCCTAAGCAGTCATCCAGTGCAATAAATTTATTGTAGCCATTGAAGAACCTGTAGATGAAATGATTTGCAGTCAACAAAATTGTTGATAGGAAAGGCTGTTGTTTTCAAGTATGGATAAGTTTGAAGGCTCAGAAGTTTACTCCCAACTCTTTTTAGGAATTTTTCACAACACCTTGGAAGTATTTATTAGATATTTATGTTAATGTCCATTACAGAATTTTACTCACGAGATTAAACTTTTAAGTTAACTTTTATACAATTGTTAGCACTGAAAACTCTTTGAAATTTCAATTCTTTGGTGATGTTAAATTTTCAATGCATATTTCATTGCTAACGTTGGTAAATCCATAATTCCAACCAGAGAATTTTTTATTGAAATGGATAAAAATTTTATACGACTGCTGCAAAGAAAAATTTGGTTTTGATTGAAGAAATTTTGTACATTCTTACTGTCATAGTTTTGCCCATTGCATTAACTTTTATATCATTTTGTGTCATTTAGACTAAAAGTTACCCAAATTGTTATTTGCAGGTCCTTCAGCCTTGTGATGAACTCTTTGAGCGTGAGGAATTGTCAGCAGCCCCAGATGCAGGGTGGCCAGATTGCTTCAACTCTGGTGTTTTCGTGTATAGACCATCGAATGAGACATATGCAAAATTAATAGAATTTGGAGTATCACATGGGAGCTTTGACGGTTGGTTCAATAATTATAAGTTTGGTACCTTTGATAAAAGACTGCTTTTTTTATCAATTTATTTTTAGAAAATCAGTGTAGGTTTATTGGGTTTAGCTGCCTTAATTCGGGTGTATAGATAAGTTCTTTGATTGCATGGGGAAAATTTTTTGAAATTCCCTGAGTGCACTTTGACATTTAACTGCATCAGGTATTCCATAAAGTTAAAATAAATGCATTCTTTTGATGAATTGCAACTTAAATGAGCACTAGTTTGAAAAAGAATTTGAATTTGAAAAGTTTGAAAAAAAAAGAAAACATGTTCTGTTTATTTTCATCCAGAAATCATTGTGAAGACACTGAGAAAATATGGAGCTTAACTGGACACCAGAAAAAACTGGTTTTATGTTATTGATTTATTGGTACATAAAATGTTTAATTTCATATGTTGAAAACTCAAAACATGGCTATTGAAACACCCTAATAAAAGAAGTACACTGTGTGTCAAGGAGATGGAGGATATTAAGTTCTGGATCCTAAATTTATACTTAATATTAAAAAGAAGTAATTCAGCAAATTAAGTCCATAAAAATTAACTGAATATCAGGTATAAAATAATTATCACTTGGTAGGCTTCCTCAAACAAGAGACATTCACTTATGAGGACCACAATGCTGGAAAATAGTGCATGCTACTCCAATTTAAAAAGTGGAAATTATAGAAGCATATAATTAAAATTGCACTCCTGCAAAATTCCTGAGCATATAGTTTTAACCTATTGTTATTTCAGAGTAGTGATAATTTAACCAAAGACAACTAACATAATTTCTGGAAGGTTATATCTTGGAAATGTAATGGTTTGTATTCATTCTCGGTATCCTACAATGTGGGGAAATGCAAAAAAACTATTCAGAAGACTTAGTATTCTTAGATTTCAAAAGCTTTCAGACTAGAGTACCGCATAATAAACTGATTTACATGGATTTACATGCCCTGAATATTTTATGTAATAACTAGTTAATTGAATTTCTTATTCCTGTTTGCATTCTATCAATATTTAATAATTGGTATGTGCATTTCAAATTGTATGGAATTAGTCTCTGGCTTCTAACTGAAAGTGCTATTAGTCATCTTTTACTCATAATTTACTTCTATGAAATTTATTTTAAAAAATGGCAAAATCTATGTATTTAGTAAAAGAATTTCATATGCTTTAAAATTAATATTGTAGCAAATTGTTCCTGTGTAGTATGACTTGGTGTAAAATCCTATTTAGATTTACATTACTGTAGACAGTCCCTGCCAGGGTTAACTCGGCTGTTGTGGGCATATTGTTTGAAATTATATTATTGATTTTTAAAATTTGAAAAATATTGTTTTGAACCAGGAAAAATGTTAAAAATGAAGTAAATGGCAGTATAATAGGGAATATTAGCTGGAAGAAGCTGAATTGTTTGTCTCATGCTCATAAAATTTTCACTTGGTAGACCAAGTGCTGATTTACTGCCACTCCTGCCAATAAAGAGCTGACTTGTTGACTGATTTATGAGGTATCTTCCAGAAAAGGTTCCAGAGGTAGCAAACATGAGGGGTTTGGTGAATGTGGATAAAGCTGGACTAGCTAAGAATGTCGTTAGGCTATTACCTTAAAAAGAGTATGTAGATTAAGTGTACATATATTTGTGGTATTAGTTATTTCTCAGTTACCTCCAAAATTTATTAGTTTGCAATCACAACTTTTCTGGATAACCCCTAAAGACTTGTTCTTGCATATCTTATCTAACCAGAAGTGGGAGAGATGCCAGTAGGAAGTGTTTATCATGGAAACTCAATCAGATGTTCATGTTCTTATAAATTTTACTTGCAATATTATGCATATTTTTAAAATTACAAATTAATACTCACAAAGAGTATGTGATTGGTGAAAATGGCCTTCCATAAAAGGAGTAGAAGGGTAAGCAGAAAGGAGGTTTCCACTGCTCTCCATGGGGAGGAGGTTTTATGAAGTTTGCGAATAGGAGAGTAGCGCAGGAAATATTATGCAAACCTTTGAAAAGAAACTCAAGTCAGCATGATACATAAAAGAAAGTGAAAATTACATTACTGTTGTATTAGCGTACTTAACCTTTGTACAGACTTTGCTTAATTATTATCTAATGTCGTCCCATTTATCTGCAACAATACTCTGGATACATATGCAATATTATTTCAATTTCAAAATTATTGTTTAGATCAAGTGGAGGGTTGGCAGGGTTGAAACTTTGTGAAGAAGTGTAATTTGTGAGAGAGTGGGGTCAGAAAATACCATAAATATTTTTCATTTGTAATTACTGGGTTATATCCCTTGAACAAAGATAGTTTTCATGAACAAAATGTTCATTAATGCATTATGTGTATGCTTGAAAACCATAATGCAAGGTAAAAATTATTTGGATTGTACATAACTGAATGTTGGAGAACTTAAGGTTCTCAGAAGATATGTAAAATCAAAATTTTACCAAAATAAAACTGACTGCCATCAGATGGAAGGTGGACAATGTGCGTAAAATGCCTATTAGTTTGAGTATAAAAACTTGCTTTCATCAAGTTAATAGTGGGTAAATATTAAAATAATATTCAGGTGCATATGGCAAAGTCACATTAGTTTTGCCTTACCTTAAATACATGCTGAGCGTTTAGGTTGTAATTAAGATAATCTAATTTCTTAAATTGATTGAAATAAAAATGAAGGCTGATGGATTAAGGAGAATTATGTCTGAACATAAATTTACACTCAATTGTTCGAAAATAGAGATGGGTGACTACATTAACATAAAACCTGCTAGAGACACCCTCCTGTAAACTTAAAAAATTGTATTAATTTCATGTTTTCACTATGGCAATAATAATATGATGTTTTACTTAGGAGATGATCAGTTTGGGTTTAGGAAGGGGAGAGGTATGTGTGATGCCATTGCAGTGATGAGATCACTAATTGAGAGGAATATAGAATACAATCAGGACGTATTTGTTTGTTTCGTAGATTTCGAAAAGGCATTTGATAGAGTGAATTGGGAAAACTTAATTAATAATTGCAGAAAATAGGAATGGATTGGAGGGACAGGAGACTGATCGCAACTTTTGTATGTCTCAGACTTCTCAGGTGTGAGTTGGGAACGGAGAGTCCGGATGGGCAGTGTTAGGAAGAGGTGTAAGGCAGGGTTGCCCATTATTACCGGTGCTGTTCAATATACTACCTTGAACAAAAAGTTCCCGGAATAACCACCGTGTGGCGCTCCCATCGTTCCGATTAGGGGTTCTGTTTTTTTGTTAAATTGGTACATCTGTTGTTGATATTCCCTTTAAATCTTAGTGTCATAACTTGACATTTGCAAAAGTTACGTAGCCAAGAGTACATCTATCTCTGTGTGTGTTGGCGATTTTTTACAATTGCAGAAATGGATTTAAATTTGCAACAACGAACTTGTATTAAATTTTGCGTAAAAAACGGATTTAGTGGCGCACGGACGTTGGAAATGTTGGAAAAGTGTTTCGGCAACGATTCTCTAAAAAAAACGGTCGTTTACCAGTGTCACGAGCGGTTCAGAAGTGGTCGTGAGTCAATCAAAGATGATGAACGCAGTGGCAGACCATCGACATCGAAAGTCGGTGAAAAAATTGATAAAGTAAAAGAAATGTTGGTCAATAACCGCAAATTAACCATCAGAGAAATAGCGGAGGACTTGAACATTGCCTATGGATCCGCCCAAGACATTGTGGTTAATGATTTGGGTTTCCGTCGTGTAGCAGCAAAGTTGGTGCCAAAAGACCTCAATTTCATGCAAAAAAGAGACCGTGTTGACGTCGCAAAAGACATGATTTGCGAGGCTGAATCCGATCCCACATTCATCAAAAGGATCATTACTGGAGACGAGACGTGGGTTTATGAGTACGACACGCAATCCAGACATCAGGCAAGTGAATGGCGTTCACCAAATGAGCCGAGACCAAAAAAACCACGTCGTTTTCAGTCAAAAAAGAAGGCAATGCTGACGGTTTTCATGGATTACAACGGTGTAGTGCATCATGAATTTTTGCCAGAAGGCCAGACAGTAAACAAAGAGTATTATTTGGGCGTTATGAGACGTTTGCGTGAAGCAATTCGCCGAAAGAGACCAGAAATCGTCGCACAGTGCGTCGAGACCGTCGCACAGTGCTATCATTATTCGTAATTTTTTGACGAAAAATGCAACAAATACCATCCAACAGCCACCGAATTCCCCTGATTTGGCTCCCTGTGACTTCTTTCTGTTCAATCGAGTTAAAAAACCATTACGGGGAACGCGTTTTAGCAGCCGAGAGGAAGTAATGGAAAAATCGCAGGAAGCACTGATGGACATACCGAAAACCGAATATAAAAAATGTTTCGAGGATTGGATCAAGCGCTGGCATAAGTGTGTTGCAGTCGATGGGGATTACTTTGAAGGGGACAATATAGATTTAGATGAATAAACTTGTATTTTTAATTTTCTGAATAAATTCCGGGAACTTTTTGATCAAGGTAGTATATGTGGAGGGAATGATTAAGGAAAGCTTGGGAAGAGCTGGAGGTGGGAGTAAAAGTTAGAGGGGAGTTGGTAAAGTCAGTTAAGTTTGCTGATGACCAGGCTTTGTTAGTCAGTCGGCCAAGGGATTGCAAGCATTGCTGAGTGAATTGGGAGGTTCAGAGCAACAGATATGGGATGAGAATCAATATTAATAAAACAAAGGTTATGCAATGCCAGAAAGAAAAAGGCTAAGCTAAATATTAAAATAGGAGGGGAAAAAATAGAGCAGGTAGAACAGTTTATGTATCTCGGAAGTGTTTTGGACCAACGCGGTCAAAGTAGTAGGGATGTAAGGAGAAGAATTGCGATAGGCAAAGAGGCTTTCACAAGGAGGAGGGAGCTGATGACGGGGACGTTGAGTAGGGATGTTAAGACAAGACTCGTGAAAACTTTGATATGGAGCATAGCTATGTATGGCGGCAGTGGAATGTTGAAGACAGTAATAGAAGGAAGAATGTTAGGTAAATGAGGAAAGGGCAGGAACAGGATAGGGATGTTGGACGGGATGAAGGGAGGAAGGAAGTACACAGAGATGAAGAGGGACCTGATGTAGAGTAGGTTACTCGATTGTGTTTTGTTTGGAGTCTCAAGATATTTATTTGATAGTTGTGTCCATCCAAAAACCTATCTTCACCGGTAGATTACCTTATAATAATAATATGATGTTACATTGGTAGGAGAGACCATTGTGAGAAATTATTCAAATTCATAAGAGTAGATAGCATTAGGCACAACTATCCACACTCTCCATACAATAAACTAGTTCCTCATTGGATTTTTAAGTTTCATGATCAATTTATAAATTTCCCTTCTTGGGTGGTTTCCTTCCTTTCCCTTCTATTTAAGCCTTGTGTTTGGCTTGTTGGGCACCTAATGTGATGATATACATATCTGTATGGTAGTAGTGTTGCTTATTGGTAAAAAAAAGAGAATTTCAATGTTTCCATTCTGATTTGTTGTACTTTTAAAAATGTAGGCCCATACTTAAATTACTCATATCTTGATATGTGTACTCGTATATATTTTAACAGAGTAGTATATTACAGGTAGTATTATTTATCCACTGTAAATGTAGCAAACATTGATTTTGCATAGCCCATGCATGATTATGAATGCAGATAGAAAAAATGATTTCTTGGTTTCCTTTTCATTTCCTATAAG
This sequence comes from Hetaerina titia, assembly GCA_037158775.1. Classification (NCBI taxonomy): domain Eukaryota; kingdom Metazoa; phylum Arthropoda; class Insecta; order Odonata; family Calopterygidae; genus Hetaerina; species Hetaerina titia. Next base: position 85,894,031 of record CM073770.1, read on the forward strand.
GCGTAAGAACTTGACACTAGGTTATGAATGTGCGAATACATGTTCATTTATACCTATGTTTTGATGTAAGCATTCAAGTGAGTATATTTGCTGATAGTTCACTGATAACATCTCAAGAGCAAAAAGCCTTTGTGGTAGTTTTTAATATTTTCCGTTAGTTCTGGTGTTGAAATTCTTCTTTTGGAATATGAGACTTCCTGGATTTGAACGGTATGAGTATCCTTGTTTTGTGAAAAGTTTTAATGTTTAATGTCATGCTCTGGGATATACCTATCTGTGCTCTCCATTGGAGGACATGTATGCTTCCAGATGTATGCACAATGAAACTATGCTTATTGTTTGTGAAATAATTGAGATTTATGTATTTGGGTGGTTACTTTTCATGAAATGAGACTTTCCTCTCTTGAAGTCTTAATTTATTAAGTCTTTGTATTTTTTTCTTCTGTAAACCTATGAAGTGGTTTTGCTTGGCTTGTGAAAATACTCTTTAACAATCACTTTTATCTTGAATTTGCACATCATAGCATGAATAATCATTGCTGAATTTAACCTGCTGTGCTAAATGGATACCTATAGTTAATTACCCTGAATCGTAGCTTTTTCTTTTGTAATAGGCTTTCATGGTATGGCTGTGAATGTTTGCTTAGTAGTTATGCAGAATGTGTGAGGATTTAAATTATTTGTATTGTTATTATAGTTTTGATTCTTGTTAAGACATTGATTTATGCTTTAAAATTAGGGTGACCAATCATTTTAACTTTGGAGGCCATAAGTCTTTCTTTTTTATGGTGCTTATTTTCCATTTTTCCATCTTAAATTTGAATTGAGCAAAAACAGTGGTGGACTACTGATGGGTTACATTGAGAGACTTGCTGAGAGACAAGACCACGATACAGTGCTTGTGTAAATAATTGTCTTTGTATTTTCTACATTTGTGCACTTATTGATCCAGTCTTTCTGGTTGCTCTCCCTCATACAACTGTCAAAGATTGCTCAGTTATGCTTAATAGCATTCTTAAGAATAAGGGACAGTGATTTGACAGTACATACAGGAAAGCCATGGGCAGGAGTATGCTTGGTTAGAGAAAAAAATTGTTGTGAAGCATTTATATTTCCATGAATATTGCTTAAAATCTTACTTGATTGGGCATATTTAGGCAAATAATGCATTAAAATGATTTTGCTGCTAGCATGATATTACCCAAAACAATATAGTCACATTTTCTTTGAATCATTAATTTGGCAACTTTCATGTATGAACATAATAGAACTGTTAGACAAATTTAATAGCAAACTAGACTCTAAAAGAGTAGCCCATGGCTTAAGACACAATATGTAGTATGATTTTCACATGCATAGTTGGCATTTGCTATATGTAGAATTTCTCAAACTTGAATTTTCAAAGTTTAGGAAACACTTGCTTTAGGAGTTACTGAATTTAATCTCATGAAATTCTCAACTTACCGAACACCTCTAGTGGTAATTTGAATGGAATGAATTTTAAGTGGAGTTCTTCAGTGGACTCCTTTTTCAATTTCAAATCACTCACACTGTCGAAGACATTTTTTATGAATGAGGTGCATACATATGTTGCTATGTGTACATATTTCCATCACGCTCAAGCTTAAGGATACAATGTAACATATTAGATCTTCACCACTGTTTCTCAGTTCCACTTTTTCAGATAAAATATTCCTGTACAGTTGTGTGAAGTTATATTTTTGGCACAGTTTGGATAACCTGCATCCTGGTTGATTTAACCTTGAGTAACTGAAAGTCTTTGGTGCATGAAAACAATTTTGAAATCCTTATCTTCATAGTTACATGGCAATTCTTTATGAAGCAGCAATATTTCTACTTGAACATTAAAAAAATGCTTGTTTCTCCTTATCAAAAGACTTTACGATTGATGAATGACTTTTCAGCAAGGTGATGAGCTTATATGTAGGTTATGCACTGTTACTAAATGTTTGCAGCCATTCTTTGCTTTGAATCAATAAGTTTTTTGCCATTCCAGTCATCAAGTGGGAATACTAACCACAAATTCTTTCATATCACTTACTGGGAAAATCAATGTAATTCTTCTTTATATTCCTCCGTTTTAAATGAATAATGTTTGTAACATTCATAATTTTGCATTCAGGGAAAGTAATGAAGACTTTGATAATAAACGTAGGAAATGGATGTGTATTCCTGGAAGGAAATTGTTCAGACTCATTCTCCCAGAGTAAGTGGATACATGAATAAAATTTTTTAATAGTGGCTCAATGGAGAGTGATGATTACATTCCATTCACTTTTCATTGTAGGTTTTGGAAACATAGCCTGGCATGAATGAGGATTGCCTATAGAGCACTTTTTTTTTAATCCATTGACTCTGCTTTATTCATGATTATCAGAATATTTTGATTAATATGTATTATTTATTATTTTTCACCCAAAAAAATTGCACAATTAAGCTTACATTCACTTCCAAGTGTCATTAAAGTCTACTGCTCACTGTAAATGCTTAGGTGTTATTAATTTGTTTGTTAAATTGTTAGATTAATTTGAAATTGCTTTTAATTAGCTTAACATTTAACTGCTTTGTCCTTTATTTGAGAAAAAAATAACTTTATCTCTGCATGCTGACCATGAATGGCATGGAGATAACTTTAAAATTTCAAGTGGTGAAAAAATACAAGGAAGGTTAGGGACATTAATTAAAATTTGTGCACCTGCACATTTGTGCACATTCTTGAGATTTAGTTACAATAACCACCATAGAAAACATAATTGCTGCGACCATTCCAACAAATAAATACCTTGAATTTGAGTGTAAAAATACAATTATGCAATCATATTTAGGGTAAAATACCGCTTATTCTGATTACTGATTCACAAGGACACTATGCAAGAGTAAGAATGGAAGATCCCATGTTCTCTTCCATGGTCTGGAAAATTGTGAATTGTCCTGGAAAATTTGGAAACTTTTCAAATTGAAAATTGTAGAAAAATCAGCATGGATAAAATTTTGAATCTGTCTCACAAAAGAAGCTTCGATGAAAACTACTGAAAATTATTATTTTGGCTACAACTTTTCAATTATGTTAGTATAACACCCCACCCTTTGGCAATTTAGGGTAGCATAATATTATGACTGAGCACTTAGTATTAATGGAAAATGCTGAGGTAAAAGGATTGCTTGGGCAGTAATGTGGAAAAGTTGCTCTTTAAGGAATGCTTGGGTTCACTTCACACACTATAGGGTCTAGATGGACAGATTGTCAATCTTAATGTGAGAAATTTTAGCATTCACTTTCAAAAATTAAAAGTAAGATATTCTTAATGTTATAAAGTAATGATACACCAAAGAAGAGGGAATCTCAAATAATTTGCAACAATTCGCTGCTACTCATGCATTATTGAGCAGAAGTTTTTTCTCATTCAAAAATCACATTGAAATTAAATGATCGAGAATTGCTATGCAGGGAGACAACAAATATTATTGTCTCCAAGCATTTGTTATCTTTTAAACAAAACTGAAATAAAGGGATAACAAAGTTTAACCAATTTTCTCTCATTTTCATTTGAGTTAAATAAAGTTATGTGCTATATTCAGGCAATATTTGGTCATAATGCATACATGCATATATTCCTTATCCTTATCATTATTTCAAATACCTGGAAGGTCATTAAAAAGAGTCTGATAATATACTCTTCTGAGAAACTTAAGAATGGCATGTACCACAGTGTGCTTGTGTCATTAGGTGTTCAGGGTATTTTTAAGATAGGTTGCAACCAAAGTAATCATTACCAAGAGTACTGCTACATCTAAAGACCATATGAATTGCCTCCTGCAATTTCTGTGTGAACGAATATTTAATACATAATTGGAGAAAGCAATAACTCAAGCCCAGGGAAGGGGTCCAATTGGAATAAATGCAAGGATTATGGAAATTGTTGACTTGCTATTGCCATTGTTCTAAAACAAAACTTTGTCAGCTCCAATAGAGAGGGTGATTGAACAAATATACCGCTTACCGAATTGGCCACCCCATTGAAATATTGTCAGGAGTTACTTTTTATTTCTTGAAAAAGAAAAACTTGGGAGGAAGTGGGGAAAAGGGCAGAATATTTTTGAAAAGTTGGAAATTTTATATTAGAATCAGAATTATGACATGGGAATTGAGAATTCTTGGTGAGAATGATGTCATATTAGTTGTGAGATCAGTTCATGTTTGTTATAGACCATTTTTATGTGCAAGACCTGACAAGAGCAGGAATCATAGTCACACTTACTAAAGATACACCAGTGGCATGTGAAGTGATGAGGGATGATTTACCCAGAGAATAGCTAATTAGTGTACAACTCTGGAGAGAGATCATGAGAAGGGGCTGAGAGTTTGGTGGGAAAATTAGGAAAAGGTTCAGACAGGGAATATAGAAAATGAATGTCTACATTGCATGTAAATGTTTAAATTATCTTACTTTTGTGAAAGTTTCCAAAATGAATGTTAAAATTATGACTATATTATGTTAAATAGGTAACACATGCAGTTTAACTTCTGAATACATCAGTGTTTCTAGAGGGAATTTTGGTGTTTGATTGTGTGTCAGTACTCCTGGAAAATACATGTGGCAGAAAGGTTGAGAAATGGGTCTAGTATGTACCACTTGCTAGGCCAATAGTATAGGCACATTAGGAATTATCTACTAGAATATTGACATAATTTCCAAAATATCTATTAGCATTTTTCTTTTTATAAAGGCTGAGTTTCTTTCAGTTAATTGGTGGTTATCGTAGAAATAAAAGTTCTTTTCACAATTACTGGGATAAAATAATTTGGGATTGATTATCGTATTTTACAAGTGTCGAAGTATTTATATGTTCATAACTAAATACATTGGAAATTTACTTTGTATGACTGCAATTAATTCAGTTAACTGTGTGGTAATGAGACGCTGCTTCCTTTGATTTTATTTTTATGTTTTATGATTGAGATACATTCTCTATTGATATAAGGAATGACATGGTAAGCCCAAAAATGGCTGGCCCTAAATGTGTTGGTGGGCGATAAGGAACAATTTTATTTCATAAGAAATGTAATTTTTTTGAGAAATATGTTATTTTTACTTGAGATGCAGGTAATATATGTGAAATACTTCATTAAACTAAATTTGGAACTTAAGTGAAAAAGAAAAAAGAAGTAATATGAAGAAATTGATTTAGCTTCAAATAGAAGGTATTCACTTCTATGATCAACTCCAGATCTTTCTGGAATTGGCCCATGATTACTTGAACCCCCATTTGTTGTATTTTTATTTGATCATTTTGGTCACCCTATATATGTGCAGCTGCAAGAATTTCTATTTGAGTCAATGGAGATGAACAAATCAAAAGTACCACATTTCATTTTAAAAGTTTATTGATCATATATCCTCGGTTTGCTTGGTCATTTCATGCTTCTTGGACCCACTGAATCATGTAAGCATTTTAATTGTTAATTTAGAGCCATTTTTCCCTTTACTTAGCTAAGTGTAACATTTTTATGGTAGCATTAGCTCATAGCTTAGATAGAGTAATAATTGTTATAGTTATTTGTAAAATTTCAAGAGTTTAAATTAACATATTTTAATGATGGTCCAATTGGATTGTTTTCTCCATGTGTATATTCTATGTGCTTGAATGCAGGTGTATGTAATTTGTGGACCTCAGAAGTATTTAGCTACTTGAGGCTACTCATATTGAGACTTGTGTTGATTATGGAGGACATTATAAAAATGTGGTAATAAATTTCATGAATTTTTACTGGTAATTTTCATTTTTAAATTTTTATCTGTGAATATTTACCATGCTATTAACATTTAATCTGAAATGAATTTAACACCACCAGGCAAAATAATTAGAAACTTAAAAAGTTATAATTAAAATTATGCAAAAATGTAAGCTTCTACCAAACTACTTCAGAGGTCCAGGGTATGTTGCTTGCCTTTTCCTCCTTATGTTAATTGGTGGTAAATGCATGACATGTCTTTACAATTGTAGTAATAGTTCCGTTAGACACTCTTAAATATTTACTACTACAAATTTAGTCCTTAAATGGATTGAAGGCTTTCTAAGGGAGGAAACCTATCAAATTCTTTTTTGTATGTATATTGATGTCATGGGACATTCAGTTGAACATTAATATGTAATGATTCAGTACTCACCACTAAGTTATTATTATATTGACAAATAAGTGCCAAAATCTTTGTATGAGAGCAACTGCATGTGGTTTTTGGTATAATTGGAAAAATTGAATACATTGATCCTGAAATTTCTATTATCTTTTAAATATAGGTGGGGATCAAGGCTTGTTGAATAGTTTCTTTTCGGACTGGGCGACCAAAGACATTAGTCGCCATCTTCCATTCATTTACAACATGTGTTCATCTGCAGTCTACTCATACTTGCCTGCATTTAAAAAGTAAGTTTTGAATTAGTGTAGTCATACCTGTCAATATGTATATTGCTTCTCAATGTTCTTGGTCAATTACTTGGCAGGTAGAAGTGAGAGCACTTAGAAAGATGGTATGCACTAGTGCTTTGTAGATCTACTGTATACGATTGAAAAATGTTTACGTTGACATGGCTCCTTAAAATACCCACATTTTCTCCTTTTATTTTGTATAACTTAGTGTTGGCTTTATCTTGATTTGAGGTCACAATGCAATGTTGTCAATTCTGATACATTTTGTATCCTACGGGTTAATGTGCTGCCTCTTGTGAACCTCATTTTTTGAGAAGGATCAATGCATATGAAATTTAATTGCTGAAGAAATCAGTCATCAATCAATTATAAATTGTGCCCCTCTAGCCATGCAATCAGAACTAAATATTATAGTTATTTAGGTGTGGTAAATAAAGCATTGGCATTTTCCCTTCTTAACATTAAATTAGGGTTGAACAATGACTTGGAATGCAACAACATGCATGATAATTAATAATATTTAATTTCTTGTTTGGAAATATTTTCCATTGGTAAACTGAATGTTAAGTCAACTGGTTTCAGAGCATATGTCCCTGATATCAATGGGGCAATATTTCTTGGGTCTTTAACTGCCCACTAGGCTTACTGCACATTCTTTAATGGCTTTATTATGCATTCTTAAGTGATGCCTCTGGACACCATCAGCTTCAACCAAGCTGTGATTTTTTTGGGTAACATCTTCTTTGAAACCATTGTTCGCACAGGGAAAGGAACTGGCTTCCCTACCTGGATGTGTGAATTTCACATTCCATTGGGCTTAGTACTAGATGAGCTCCACCCTCACCTAACACACCAACCTTTGGGTTGATAACTCTGATGCTTAATTATTCTTGAGATAGGTTAGACCCGATTGAATCATTCAACATTTTGATTTTACCAATGATCAGAAGGTTTCTTACAGAGGTACGATTTCCTTAAGAGAGATTCTTCATAAGAGGGGCTTTTTAAGTTTCTGCAGTCATGAGTTAATCAATTTTTAATATTCCGCACCTTGCCATCTTTAGCCTATATGATGCTGTTAATTGGGTGTATTTTCTGAATCAACTCTTTTAATTTATTCCTTTCGAACAGCTCTGTTTGAATACAGAAAAAAAAGACAATTTACTTAGGGATAGTCAAATTTTTTATGACTTGGTCAAAGGTGTGAAATACAGGTCAAGTTGATGATCCTTGAATTAAATATTTTTCTTTCCGATGATGGAGATGACTGGAAAATCGTTGTTGCCTTGGAAAAGATGAGGGGTGTTTGGATTGTATTTTGTTGACTTTGAAATTTAACATCTTTTCAAATCCTCTTCACTCAGGGTCCCCCGTTTGTTAGTTTCTATTCAAGGGAATGGTTTTCTTTTGCCCCCTGACGATTTTCTATTTGGGGTTAATTTCAGTGCTATGAAACATCAAGGATTGATAGATAAAATGGATAATTTGCTCATTGGAGGCTAATTGCTCGATTAGTAAAGTAACTTAATAATTCATTATTCAGCCAACATCTCTTTCTCCAACTCTTTAATATTTCCTTTGTTAAAAATTTAGTGAGATGAATACAAAATATGTTTTGGCAAAGTTATGTAGGGATGGGGCTGTCTCTGCTGAACTCTCTCTCTCCCCACACCACTCTTTCCTGCTAACATGCACTGCAAAGTATTATCTCATTTGCTCTACTGTTTGATTTTTAATTAATGTTTTATAAGGTTTGGTGAAACTGTTCGCATTGCTCACTTCATCGGTGCATGTAAGCCGTGGATGCAAACATTTGACAGCGAAGCACAGCAGGTGAGGGCGAGCCCTGGACAAGAGCACCAGCTGATGCTTCTTCAGCTGTGGTGGGATATCTTTTGCAGAAATGTTCATCCACATCTGACCGGTGAAATGGTAAGGATTGGCAAACAAATACAAAAATAAATCTTCTCTTCAGGTTGTGTCACTCCTTTCACTTAATTTGATTCCCTTGGATTGCACACCTTATTGTGTAGCAAGCTCAGTATGCTTATTTTGAAGTATCTCCATTTTTAATTAGAATAATTGTTGTCCGAGAGATTGAATTTGTATAATTTTAGTATAAAAAGTGGGTGGAATGCAAAATATTTCAAAACTTTCACCATTAAACAATTTTTTTCCATAACACAATCCTTGTTTCTGAATTTTTTGTGGTTCTCTACTTAAAGAAGATAAATTTGTATGAAAATAGATTCCTGAGTCGCAGATAAATGAGTTTTTGACTCAATTTTGGTATTTTCAATGTCCCCAATAGCAGTAAAAATTGTGATCACTCAAGGTGGCATTTAAATTAAGCATAAACAGCACCTAGTTTAACAGTTTTCGTAGAGTAATAAAAAGTCAATTTTTAAGTAAGCGATGGGTAAAGATAAGTGCTTTTTGTTTATAAATTTCCAGAATTATTACTACTTATATTTAAAAACTTGTAATTGATATAATAACTATTTGATCCCCTGACTTTGTGTTATTTTAATTATTTTCTCACCCAATATAAGTTTATTTGTAAGTATAGTAATCTGTCATATGTAGTAAATCTTTCCTTGAGTCAAGGTTATAAATTTACATTAGCCAGAACTAAGAACTTCAGATGATAAAGGAAATATATAAATCATAGAAATTTAAATCTATGAAAAACTTAGACCTCTCAGGGATATCTGCAAAACAAAATAAATGCAAACATTTTAATATTTCACCATCAATTTTTTGTTCCAAACATTAAGCATCAGTTAAGGTGAAGATTCTTGAGAAATTGGATATAGAGATTTCTGTTGTAAGTTTGGTATTGTTTGACACACATAATGTTATGAAAAATAAGGCTGAGATCGAACTATTTGCTCTTATTTTTGTTGTAAATTTAAAGTGTACTAAGGTTGCTAAGATAAGTGGTGTTGCTTTTCCACAAAGCTCTACCTTCATTATTTCAGTTTATGGGTCAACGAGTCATTCATTTTTGTAAGTGGATCACATATAGGTGAAAATGTTTTCAATAAATTTGATGCATTCTGGAGATAAGTAAAAATCGCAAATCATTTTTTTCCACCAAATTGATGTCATGAAAAAATGCAAATGCGAATGAATGCTCTCATGGTGCTATTCAAATTTCAGAAGCTGATTAACTCTATTTAGCTACTTTCATCCATAGAAACCTCCTACCATCATTAAAATCTAGTGAAATTCATAAACCTCTAACAAAACCATGATTATACGTACAAAAATATGCTATAGTAAATATTCTTCATTGTTTTAGCAACCTCAGTAAATTGCATATGCAATGTATTACAACTGCATACGATAATATTTAAGTATATCAAAAATCAGTGGTGGGTAACTGTGTGCTGCAGTATCACATGTGAAATTACAATGGGACACTTATGCTGTTTTTCTGAATATTATTATACACTTGATCAATTACATACTGTGTCATGCATTGGATTAGATCAAATAAACAGTAAAATATCATTCCTAAAATAGTCAAGTACACGTTAGCAATGATTTTTTCAAAGATTGCGTGAGAATCATTACAGAATATATTTTTGAGCAAAAAATCAATATATTTTATTTAAATAGGTTATTTCATATTTAAATTGGGTCTTGTTTTCATTTGGATCTCTAAAGCACCATATGGAGCTAATAGAAACTATCTGCATTCAACGGCACACAAGAATATTTAGCAAAAGATAGCACTCCTGGTTATGCCCATCAAATCCTTGGAGTGCCCAGATTTTTTCCTAATCTGGACTACCCCTTGTCCCCCATATAGTCTGGATTATTAAGGGTTTATTGAATCCATTCTTTCATTATCATGTATGGTTCATGTTAGCCATAGAACTAGCCTGTATTTCACCTTCATCAACATAACCAGTGACATATTAAATTAAATAAGCTGAGGGGATGTCATATTTGCCTTATTGTCATTGAGCCATATGTTAGATTTGTACTAATTTTTTTGGAAAACTTATGAATTGACTTCTATGCCATTTTTTCATGACTTGCTCCAGATGAGGAATGGAACATTATTTTCGTTTTTTAAATGCACAGATGTACAGGTATGTGAAATTTTATTATAGTGGTTAGATGTAGAGCAATGTTATGGAAAGATTTAGTATGATTCAATGAAGAAAATTGGTGGGATACAGAAATGTAAGAAGACCTCAATCAAAGTATTATTTGGAAGTTATTTATATTATAACTAGTACAACATTGAGCTGAGATAGAAGTTCAGCACTCTAGCACCCATTGAAATTGTTACAGTTTTGGAACAGTGAATTTGGAGATAAAGATGAAGTAAGAATGGAACGTGCAACCTCTAATTCAAGTGCTATGCATTTATTATTATTAGGTAATCTACCGGTTAAGGTAGGTTTTTAGATGGTCACAACTATCAAATAAACATTTTGTAACTCCCCACCTAGCAAACTAATCTATATCAGGTCCCTCTTCATCTCGGTGTACTTCTTTCGCTTGATTTTCATCTTCCTATATTTTCGGGCATTAATTCATCTCAAACTTAATTTTCTCTATATTATGGGTACAGTTATGTAGAATTTTTTTTACTTGGAAAGATGTCATTCAAATGCATTACTAAAGAAATAATTATACTTGAAAAAAATGTAAACATATTTGTTTATGCATGTATTTTCAGAATCCCCAGTTGTTCAGTCTTTGATGTTCTTCTGCATGTAAGCACCAACAGTTTGAGTTTCAAAGTGATATTTATCTAGTTTCTACCATCCCGTCCCACTCACATTGGTGAAAATATCACTTATATTCATTTTTCATATTCCTCATTTTATCTTTTTTCAGTTTCATGTTCTCAACCCTATTTTTCTTCCTTATGTACTCCTTTAAGACTATTTTATTTTCCCCTTAAGTAGCTGTTTTCTATGATGTGCATATTTAGCCATGGACACAAGCAACATTGTACACCTGTCGTCCAAATAGGAATTTTGTGATTTTTGTGGCAACAGTAGGCCAACTCGCATAAATAATAGGTTTTAATGTACCATACTTTGTTTTCATCGGTTATGCTTGGATAATATTTCACTGTTGTCATATGAAATTGTATTTCAAATTGAACAAATGAAGTTCTGTCAGTTTAAACTGGGTGCGACTGACTATTTTGCCTGCAAAATCTTAGTTTTGTTGACACTTTTTTTTATTAAAGACAAATAGTTTCCAGATTGCTAATGCAAACAGAAATCCCATAATTCTCCTTTTTATGAATAGATATTGAATGTAAATTTTAGAATGCTGTCCTGGCTTGTGTAATACAGAATTGTTTCTCCAATTACTCCCACAAATATGAGAGGTATACTTCACCTAAGTACATTCATGAACCTTATTCCAACCTGACTTGATTATTGACTCAAAAAAAAAAAACAACTCATTTTGGCAATTTTGAGAAGGTTGTGCAGTTATTTGGGATAGCAATTTTTTTGTGTAAAAATTGTCAATTCTTCAAGGTTAACAATTGTTTAAATGGTAATACATGACCTTGGAAACAATACTATTTGGTCATTTATCAATCTGCTTACCAGGTCATGCAAAGAGCCTGTTTCTATAATTCTTTGATTTCCGTTATTGTGTATTCAGATGGCAGCTATGACCGATATATGTTGAAATATTTCAGAATACTTGGGTCTCATTTTCCTAAATGAATGAGAATTTTAGTTTAAAATAAATCGGTTTATTTCATAGTGAGAGAAGTTTTACTTTTCTCCAGTTTATCATCAGTCATGTCTTTTTGCCTATTGTTTTAGTGAAACTCCTTACGCCTAACTTGCTTTTTCATTTCGTAATGTGTGATCCCAGTTCTAATGTTTTTTCATGTTGGTTTGCACTTTTCAGTTGTGATGATTGAATATCAATTATCTGTTGGCACAATTTGTCTTCAATGTAATCAGTGTTGGTTATTTTCCTTTAGCTAACCAAAAGATATATGTAAAATAATTGTGTTATTTTAATTAAGATGTATTTTTTAATGCGTCAATGGAATAGTCTCAAGATAAGGTAAGAAAAGATAATATAAGCTTGCATCTCACTGAATTTAGAATCCAGTGCTTTTGTCATGTTAGTGTTGCATTGAAGTGTTTTTGATATTAGTTTGGCCTGATCTATCCTATTTGTACATCTGCATTTCTGACAGGCTATGGATGCTTTGTTTGAAGCTACACACATGCTAAGCATGAAACTACTACTCTGCAAGATGTAAATATTCTTTTGTTTTGCTTAGTGCATAAACTGTTTGTTTTTTCACACCACCACTATGTAGTGGTTGTGCAATTTTGTAAATGCTTCTTGATTTAGATGTTTTTGGTCCTGTGCCATTAGAGTAATTCAAATACATTAATAGTTTTGGGTTCCTTGCCATTTCATAGTGCTATATTATTTAATTACTGCATGCTTTGACATTCTTTGACTTTCATAGTTTATAGCAAAAGTTTAATGAAAGTAGTGTACAACAGAAGTTATTATAACTTTGTCTGTAGATTAAGTTCATTGTCGTAGAAACTAGAGTAGTATTTTATTTGAATTAAATAAATTTATTTTATGTACAGAATATAATGAAGACTTGAAAATATATAAATGAATTTTGCATTTTAAAAGGTTTTATGAGTTCATTAACATTAATATCATAAATGAAGTTATGTGTTGGTTAAAAATTATTTTACTCTAGTCTGCGATAAAAGAGATAAATGAAATTATAAATCGCTAATGTTTACTGAAAAGTTTCTGAAGAAGAAAAGTAGTTGACGAAAATTTACATCCATTGTTGTGAAATTAAAATTAAGGAATGAAAGAGCCTTAGGTTTTCTGTTTTGTGAATAAGTAAAATATCATTAATTTTTCTATGGCTCATTCGCATTTAACTAGGCAGAAACAGTTATGGCTGCAAAATGTCTCAGATTAAAGTGGTCTTCCCTCGTTACTTTTTGTACATCATATTGCTGAAAGGATTGCTGACAGCCAACACAAAGCCATTTTTTCATTAGAAGACTTAATTAAATCACTTGTTGATTGTTAATGAAATTTAGGCTATTTAATTTTCTAATTGTACCTCTTTGTTTGACTCCATTTGGTACTTTCAAATGATCAATTTCCTTGTTGAAAAATTCACATCACTAATACATTGTGAGAGAACCAACTAAGATGTGATAAAATCCAAAAATTAAACATCATCTGGGTGCAACTGTTCTTGACATATAGAAATTTTATGGAATTTAGCAGAGAATTGAGACTCGTACACAAAATGGTATGTAGTGAATCTATGCTAAATTTATTTTATATTTATCCAATTATTTAAAGTGGAAGGCATAGTCGTTTGTCCAATTTAAGAAGCTTCATCCACTGCTTTTAATGTAACCCCAACAATGTCATTTTTCAATGTACATGTAGAAAATGGTTAATGAAAATAGATAACTCATTTTTCTGAAAAAGATTCACATTGGACCGTAAGAGTCGTCTTTAAAGTATGTAACTTCAAAAGTGTATCTTAGGACAAAAAAAAAACTTTTTTCAGATTTCAACAGCAGACTATAATCCTGGTTAACTTTTTGTAGAAGTCTTTATTTTCTGTAGTGTTTTACTGTCTTAATCATATTGTAGAGTGTAAATAGACGTTTGTCATTGTTTGTCATTTTAGATTGAATAGCAGTTTTGTAGCTCATCCTTAATTTCAGGATTTTTGTGCTATAACTTTTCTTTCCCTTTTTTGTTTTACCTGCTGAAATTGTGCATGGGTATGCAGTACACAAACTTGGCAAAGGGTGGCCGACTTTCTAAAGTGGTGAACTTGAACGCACTTTGTTTAATTATCGGATAATACATGTAACCTAATTAAATCATGCATAAACTACTTTTGACTTAATATATCAGAATTGATTTAAACTCTTAATTTTATGTAAAAAGTGAACACATGACTGTCATTAAAATGTTCTTGTGAATATGAAATGGCTTGCATCATCACTATTTCAATCGTCTTGATGCCATTTGGCTGTAATCCAAAATAATTTTTTGCTCTACAACAAAGATATTTGCTTCTCTATTGTTTTTGGAAGCTGAATAATCTCCCTGTGCCTGTGGGATGTTCAAGAGTGCAATTTAAATCATAACCTTAAAACCTTAATTAAATAATCAGCCGCCTACATACATACGTATGTGCACAGTGACTAGTTAGTTCATGTGTGCCATTGAGTAATGTCAAGCCTGAGGCAACATTTAAATATATGATTGAGCTAAGCTCAAAAGTAAAACCCCAAAAGTGTGCATTCTTCAAACAACCATTAGCATCTTCCAGTTGGTCACCCTTGTGTACACATCTGCCTTTACATGTACATACATACATACAAAAATACATATATATATATATATATATGTGTGTGTGTATGTATATTTTTGTATGTAGAAGTGTGTATGCATATATATATGTATACACACACACACACGTACACACAAACCGAAGTAATTCCTTTGCACCAGCCCAAGTAATGATTTTAGCATGGGTGTACAATTGTGTTAACTAACTAAGTCTTCGCTCTTTTTCCTTTTTGCATGCCCCCAGAGGCACAGGACCCAACCATCCCATCCCCCCCAGACAGACCACCCCACGCCTCCGCTATCCACCTTCCTACCCCCCAGACAGCAGCTACGCCCAAGGCCACCTCCCCCAACACCTCCAGACATTGGATGGAATCCTCTACCACTCTCTGCCCCTTCTTCTCTCTTATCCTCCTACCCAAACCCTGGTTCCACCAACTCAGTCACAATGCACCCTGTCGGAGGGGAGTGGTGGCCACACAGTGTGATGACCCCTCACCCGCCATCCAATGTATCCGTTTTTGCTTGCAACCCCGATTTGCCCCCGAATAACCCCACAATGATCCTAATGCCACTAAACAACTCTTCTGGCAAGACTGCGACTGACATGTCGGGTGGAGATGGTGGTGAGATGTCATGCATGGAAGTTTCCTCACAACCCCGAATACCCATAGTGCCTCAAACCGCACAGCCTAGTCTTGGGCCGAGTAGTGTGCGCCAACCAGTAACGACTGTAACCATGGGAGTGGAGGAGGAGGAAACCTCTTTATGCTCCCTGCAGGGGGATGCAGGGGTGCACCAATGTGCACAGCTTCCCACTGAAACAGAAGTGAGTAGATAACTGGTTTGTGGGGGGGGGGGAAGGGAGGGTACTTTTTCCAATGGGGCATCAAATGTGGGAAATTTTTTGAGCACCATGCCAAAGTATTTGCAGTGAAGAACACTGCAAAGTATTTGCAGTGTTCTTGGCGTCATTAGTCGAATGGCTTAGACAAAATGGGAATTGTATCCCGACGAAATAAAATAATAAGTCTAGTTTCTCATAATAGGGGGGGGATATTTCATAATGGACATTGATGGAAATTACTTCAACTGTGGGAATATTGATTGCTGAATGATAGAATTTTTAGGTGGTTTTCATAATTGGAGAGGTTATACAATGTATATTAAAAATTAATTTGATGTAAAATGTGGTGTGGGCCTTGGTATTTGTTTAATTCATAGCTCTTCAAGTAGAATAGAAAGATTTTCTAGACACAAATTTAGATATCATGTAGTTGTTTTACATTTGAATATTTTTCCTGTAGATGAAGTAAAACTGAGGTTAAAAGATGTGATAGTTATGTATAAATGCATGCCAAAAAGAGATTACTGAGAAAGATGTCCCCCCCCTTCTTTTAAAAATTTTTCTGATGCTATTGTGTAATTAAAACTCTATTGCTAGCAACCACCTAATGGTTGAAAGAGTGAAGTGGTCTCAGAGTTTCCCTTACTTTGCCCTTGTTTTCTTCTAACCAAGTGTGTTCTGTGCTTTGTTGCATCTTGGCATGGAGCTTGTGAGTTTTCAAAATCCAACATTCCACTTGTATTTCATATACATGTATAACTAAAAAAGTGCTGCAGTTTTAATTGTCACTGACATGGCTTGCTTCAATGTTAATGTCAGTGTTTCCTTAATTTTGAACTCTCTCTCTCCAGTTACCCTCTTGACCTTGGTGTAATAATTTAGTTGTGGTACTTAAGTCATGGTTTTGATTGAAAAATGAAAAGAAAACCCTCATATTAAGAATTATTATGCCAGTAAATGTATTGGTAGAATGATGAGCTGTGAGGTAAAAACAATATTTTTCATCATGGTTACAAAAACTGTGGTTGATTTACTTGAGATTGGTGCTTGACATTGAAGAAAATGTGAAAATTATTAACTTATCTATGCTCATGAACTCTTTAATGGTGATGGTTGACTTCATTGTTAATCATTTCCTGGCTCTAATGCATATCTTGATCCAAAAACATGCACTTATGCATATTAAAATCATCATCTGCAGCTCTACTGCCCGGTGTGGGCCTTGGCTTCCTCTATGATATGCCTCCATTCAGTTCCTGTTCTTGCTTTTTCCTTCCATCTTGTTACTCCCATTGCCTTCAAGTCATCCTCCACATCCTGTAGCCATCTCTTCCTTGGTCTACCTCTTCTTCTGACTCTTTCCATCTTGCTATTAAGTATCAGTTTGGGCATTCTGTAATTTTCCATCCTTTCTACATGGCCCAACCCTGCCAGCTGCAGTGACTTGGCAAATCTAACTATGTCCTTCCCTTCTAGTAATTCATTTATCTTCATGTTCATTCTAATTCTCCATCTCTCTCCTTCTCTAATTGGGCCATAGATTCTCCTTAGCATTTTTCTTTCGAATTTTCTAAGTGTTTCCTCATCCTGACTTGTTAATGTCCATGTTTCAGCTCCATAAGTTACCACGGGTCTAATAAGCGTTTTATAGATCTTCATTTTTGTGTTCCTTGATAGTAACATTGATTGTATATTAAAATACATTAGCCAAATATTAGTTTGATTTTTGGACTGCTTTTGAAATTTTTAATTGATATTTTTGGAGGAAAGTCCTTCCTATTCTTCTCTAATAAAAGAGCTAATACTCCTAGCCAATATTTCTCTTTTTCTAAGGTTATGTTTTCAAGTATGTAGAAAATTTCAATTGGAAGTAGTTTGAATTTTTTGTTCAGCATTTGTGGGATACATTAATTTTGAGTTCAAAATTCATAGAGCATAAGTGTTAAATCAGAATAAGAGATTTCAACTGATATTATTTACATATATTGTGGTGAAAAATATGTAGACCTGATGAATTTACCAATTTATAATGTCAAGTACGGTACTTAAAAGTGATAATTTATTTGGTAAATTAGTTTAATGATAAGTTGTTATCAAGTTTATTGATGAAATTAATGTGATTTCTAACTTTAAGGCGAGTACAATTAAAAATTAAGAAAAAGCTGTGAGAAACAGGAGTAGATATTGCTTTTCAAAATATTTCATTATAAAAATTTAAGTATCAGTTCTCATAGTTATAGGATATGACAACCTCAGTTCATCCATCTTCTTAACGTTGATGTAATGTTCCCTGCGGTTAGTTACAAATAGAATTCCTTATAGATTTTAAAAAAATATCAATGTCTCAAGAAAAAGTATGAAATGGCTTATGTCGTGTTGATTTCCTTGTTTGGGCTCAGTTTAACATGTCACATTTGAAGCTAATGTAACTCTTAGAAGTATTACATGAATTTTTTTGTATTTTGTTTTATGCAATTACCCATCATTCAAGATGTGTACTTCTCATTAAATTATGCAAATGCAAAGTTCATACTTATTATATTTAGTTGGAAGGTTAATCTTGGATTAAAATGACTAAGGATCAAGGTTCTCTTTGTAAGTAGTGTATATTATGGAAGAATGGTTCTTTATTTTGCAAGTTTTGGTTAATACCCACTGCGATGCACTTAAGGCCAATTTTACTACCACCAAACTTACCTAGTTTGTTTCGTTTTCCGATGCAAAAATGTGGAAATATTTAAATTGAAACAGATTTACGGTAGGCTTGAATTTTTGTATTCGTAGGTAATATGCTGAATGACTGTTTTGTTTTCCATCATGTTACCTCACTGTCATTACTGTGGTGTCATGTACCATGATTATGTTCTGCTAAGTTAAAACTTCTTTGCATGCTTTTGATTTTTTTCTACAATGCTTAAACGGTGCAGTTAGGTTAAGCAGGAGTAATTATTAGCGAGGCAACTGTCAACTGAGGTCATGTCTACTATTATGAATATGTGGTTAATTTGGTAGGATTAGCATGTTCAGGGAATGATGGAAGGAGGATAGAGAGAGAACTGGCATCAGCATGAGTCTACCCTTTAACTAAGGCGCCAAGGCATTCACAGTTGAACTACCCATCATTCACAGTTTAACAACAACAGATAAGGCACTACACTTGGTGGTGATCTTCACATGGCACCACCTAGATAGGGATCAGGATATCTTGGAAAAATAAAATATTCCAGAAACCGCCAGCATTCAAACCTTGGGTGGCAAAGGCACCATCTCAGTCACTACCTGGTGGAAGTCATTCATACCTGATGTAAATGAGGGAAGACTAACCAATTCTAGTGGAATCTGCAAAGTTAGTCCTCCCTCATTTATACCACGAGTTAGGAAGCCTGTAGACAAGTCACTGCTCAATCCACTCCTTCATATTTAGGTATTTTGCATAATTGATGGGTGTGAGCAATATGTTAAATACTTCTAATATATGACACTATGATGACCCTGACTTTTAATTAGGGAAGGAGATTTTATGAATGATATATATTTGAGGAGAATTGTGTACCCATTAAAATTTACGCGTGCTTGATAAATGAATTTTTGAGAGGCAGCATGTATATCATTAAAATTCTAGGCAACATCCAATATCGACTTGTTGCAATTTAAATTACAAAACTCATTTTATGTTCTCAAAGTTTGAATGGAATCATTTGTTAAATGATATATATTACCTCCTATTGTTGAAGTATAAAAAAATCATGAATGTTAATTATTTGAAAATAAATGAATAAACATTAGGTGGGCATTTTGAATGGTTATGGACAATTTGAATGATGATTGAAACTAAAATACCTCATAGTACAATTTAAAGGCACATTTTAAATTTGTCCACATCAGTACTGTAGATATGAATTGTCACCTGGTGATAGTTCTATCAAATTTCTGTGATTAGGGTAAATTTATGGTACTTAATAATCATTTGCAAACCGGCTTGCAAAAATGATAGTGTGTTAGTAGTATTTTGAATAATTTGATCCTAAATGCATTTGTTATTATCATATTGAATCCTGTGAAGGAGAAATGCATAATTAATGCAATTATTCCGATGAAATAATGAGACAAAAAATGTTGAACAATTATTATACATTACCAATTTTTGGAATCATTTGGAACCAATTACTTTCCAGGAAAGTTTACTGGTGAATATTTTTTTAATTTTCTAAAACTCTTTGCAATACTTGGATTCAGGGCCACAGCTAGAGGGGGGGAGTTAGGTAGTTCACATACCATGGGTACTATGCTGGGGTAGGGGATGTAAATTGTTTTCCTTTTTTTTTACTTAATGTTTCTTGCTATTCATGGCAATGCCCACAACCCACAGCACAACAACATTAAAACTTGGGTGGTAGATGGGGAGAAAGCGGATGGGGAGATGCTGGAATTCATGTTTTCCTTAATGACACTGCTGTGATAGTTGTTTAAAAATAACCAAACGCTCAATTGCATTACTTTAGTGAACAATTATGTTATAGACTTTCATTCAGTTGCTTAGGGAGTTGTCAGTTTAGGCAAAGATAATCAGCCATAAGACTGCGCATCCTTCATTAAATTGATCACATATGTTTACAGGAATAACATTATTATGAAAGTGTGCTTATCATTTCAAAAGCGTTACTGAAGAAAGTAAAATCATTTTACTTTATGGAAAATAAATTCTAAAAATCCACTTTTTGAAGATGTAATGTGTCCATTTATCTACTCATGTTGTGGAATTCTGAATTTGATGGTTTGAGGCTCTAATTTGTGAAAATTCATGAATACTGAATAAATAGACAAGATATTTTTTCATACAAAAAACTATAATATTACCAGTTTTGACACATAGGTGACATCGTCATCACCTTATAATGTTGCCTATGCAACGAAACTGGTAGTAATAGTAAAGTTTTTTTGCGTGAAACAACATCAAGTTTAAGAGACTGTTTTAGCCGTTACTTTGTGGAATTTTTCCATCGTAAAGAAAGAAAGAAAACACGGCAATTCCACATTTACACCTGTAAATGTGGAATTGCCATGTTTTCTTTCTTTCTTTACAATTTAACATCAAGTTCATTTATAAAATGGTTGTGGAATTATATGCTCATCACTTGAATATGTTGCAATTTATAGATTTGTTTAGAAAAAAGTTGTGTATAGCAGAATTTGCAGCTAACATTGCTGAAACTTTCATTTATATCCCTTGTACTTTGGAAGGTACTGACTGAATGATAACAAATCAGTGATGGAACAAAAATGAACTGAATTCAAGTCCTTAAAAAAATTATGGTCAAGTAAAGTCTTTTGTTGTCTGCACCAGGATGTGTAATTAAATGTTTGTCAGTTCCATGATTCCGAGTCTGTGTTTTTTTATCTTACTGCCTTTGATGCACTTCCAAATGTCACCAATTTGCAGTGTTATCATTCGGATTAGTTCACAGTTGTGATGTGCCCTTCACCTCAAGTGATGCATTTTTGTATCTTTTGTCCTGAAACAGGGTGGGTTGGCCGCTGCCTTCTCGCACATGTCACTCGGTTCACCCAAGACTGATGCCCAGAGAGCCTTGGAGGAGCAGTTACGTCGGGAAGCATGGGAACGAGGTCAGGTGGACTACCTGGGAAAGGATTCATTTGATAACGTCTGGATGAAGATCATGCAGACCCTGACGTCAGGTCCATCGTCATCTGCTGGGCCCTCAGCACCACCACCATCCCCTATTCCTGCAGCTCCTGCTCCACCACCCGCTGCACCAGCTCCCCCTCCACCTGCACCAGCTCCCCCAGCGCCAGCTCCCCCAGCGCCAGCTCCACCGGCACCAACTCCACTGGTACCAGCTCCACCGGCACCAACAGTAATGGCACCGGTAGTTCCAGCCCCGGTTGTTCCGGCTGCTCCAGCTGTGCCCGCCCCAGTGCCACCCTCACCCATGCCCAAACCACCTAAGATGGAGTCTGCTGTTTCTACCCCACTGCCACCGTCACCAGCAACTCCTGACCCTACTCCTACCTCTCCCACCACTACATCCCCTGGGCCGGCTTCCCCTCAGTCAGCCTCATCCCCAGAGCCTGAGGCCTCGCCTCAGTCGCCATTGGCCAAGCAGAAGCAGGGTGGGGCGGCAGCAGCACCAGCTGAGAAGCAGGCGCAGTCGAAGGGTGGCGATGAGGCAGTGGCAACTCCGGTGGCACCGAAGCGCAAAGGAGGCCAGCAGCAGGGATCGGGAGGGAAGGGGGGTGGAAAGTCAGGTGGTCAGAAGGGGAAGAAGTGAAGGTGCCTTATTGTCGGATCGATATCCGTGTTTGAAGAGACTGTTAACGTTGATGCTCACTGCAGATATTTTTCCTTTTTCATTTTTTTTTTAAACTTTTTTTTAACGAAACATGCGGGAAGTTACAGATGGCGGCAGTATGCAAATTGGTTGATAATTTATTGAGATTGAGCCTCATGCAATCATAGTCGTGAAATATTTGGTTGAGTAAGTCACGTTCTGCTTTCCTTTAGTGTCATTATGCATTTGGTGTGGCTTTTATTTCAGATCAAGTCTCATTCTTGCCTTACATTCAACATTAGGTAGTATATCAATAGCTGGGAATTTTGTTGTAAATGCTAAAAAGGGCCTAAGAAAATATGCTGGCTGGGGGTAGTTTGTACAATAATTTACTTGCCTCTGTAGAGGCTCAGATATGATGCCATGTCCAGTACACAATTGAGCAACGCCTCTTACTGTATCCATGCACGGGTAATGTTAGCTGAACATTTTAAGTGTTAAGTAATTGATTCAAATGGTTTTTGTTAATCTGCCTGGTTTAGTCACAGTAAATTATCTATTTTGTGTACTGTATTACATTACTTTCTGTATATTTCCCGTGTAATACTAGCCTCCTGCTATGAATTTTTTTCAAAATGCTTTTATACATCATTTTCTTGTGTGTAAAATAATGATTGACAGCTGGCACTTTTGATAAAATTAACTAATTGTTTTGGAGATGACTAAAATTATTTTTGAAGGCTTTATGTTTATATTTAATATGTTTGTGAAAGTCACTGCTGATTATAGTCACTGCTTTAGATGAAATTCAGTGCAAAATGCAAAGCGGTAATGGAATCCTGAATTATCTAGTCTTTTGTAAGGACATGAATAATAAGTTTGAGATTACACTGTTGAATAACTCGAAATTTTAGAAGTCTGTTGATTGACAATAAAATCCTTCTATTTTAAAATTTACCTTCCCTTGTCCTGCATCAACATACTATATAAACCTTAATTGTCCTTATAAAATAGTTTTATGTATTGACACTGTTTTAATGAAGATTTGGGAATGAAACTGATTGGAGATAGACTAAGTGGAAAATATGTGTAGCTGAAATTTACTGCATTAATTTGAGGATCAGTTCATATTATGCATAGAGAGAAATTTGCCCTTAAAGAAATATTGTAATTTTATTGTTTGGTTGAGCTTTTCATGAGTCTTGACTTTAAAAATTAACAGTTGACACATTTAGATCTACTTGAAATTAACGAGTGGGACAAGTCCTCACCATAGCTATAACAATGGATGTAATGGTGAGTCCCCTGAGGTGTAAATCATGAAACAGGAGGTGTGTGTGTGCTGTCTTGATGAAAATATTTCGCAGTAGAACATTAAGATAAGATGTTTTTGCTCTAAAGACAACTGATAAAAAGAGTTGTTGCCATGGTGAGAAGAGCACTCTTAGATTAAAAATGTCGGAGATTTAGGGGTTTCATGATCATTCTCTGTAATTTTCATTTCATTCTATAGATTTTGAAGATTGCATTTTACACTTCTAAATACTTCTGAATAGTGTGATGAAAATTTTTGTAAGTCCCAGGAAAAGCCATGGGCTTCTAATAACCCACTTAATGGGTGTCAACACACACAACAGAAAAAGTTTTACTAGTGGTCACTATTAATATTGATTTGAGCCTAAGTACCTAATGCTTTAAGAAAAGATGAAACTCCAAGGATAAAATCGCGAGGCACCACATTTAATTATTAAATTGGGGATTTATTTTCATATTATTCAGAAATTTAATTAAAACTTTTTTATTTAGGTGCTAACTCAGTGGGACTAATTTTTCAGTTTGATTCGATATTTTAGGAAGAAGATCCCTAATTTACCCCAATTTTTAATTGTAAAATGTTAGAGAATTTATGATGAGGAGACTACCTACATATTTAGTTCTTTCATCCTTCCCTGCAGCCACACAATCCTAATTCTGATCTGTTGACTTTTATTGTCATATTATTAATTGAAAACTTCAACTTCTGTTCTTATGGCAGGTTTCTCAGATGCTGGCAATGCTAAAAAATTCCATCTTATGAAACTATGCTAACCAGCATAATGCATTCAAATTACTTGAGTAAAGCATGATAAGTTGAGGTAACACTGGTAAGATGTGAAACAATTATTGCTGCTTGGTTGGACAGTGAGATAGGTGTATTGGTGATTACTTAATTCATTCTACATATTGGAAGGATTATGGAAAGGCTGTTAAAATGCCCATATTAATATATACAAAAATCACACCAAATACTGGATTTTTCATGTTTTCTCTGCTAGAAAAGTCCAATATTGCATCTATGGTATGCATTGCTTAAAAATGATCATAATTCAAGAATTATTCATTTCAGAAAATGATGGGATTCAGAATATGACATGGGGGGAAATTGAAAAAACTCAGTTCACTTACATTTTGAAAGATTCACCAAAATACATAAACATTGAAATAAAATCGTCTCCATGATTTGTTAATAAGAGAAGTTTCAGATTGCTCGTTCTTTCTTTCACTAACACTGGATGAAGTAGTCTCCTATTAACTCTCATTAAAAACTGAATATGAAACTTTGTTGGATGTCTTTCGATGATTTGTATTACTTATGGGTCTATTGAAGTCACATAAGTGAAATTCGATGTATGGTATATTCATATAATGCACAAAATAGGGCCCAAAACACAATATAAAGATAATGATAGGATTTTTTATTTAATCTGATAATACAAAATTTGTGTAATTACTCGCTTTCTTATTACAAAAAGATGGAGATAAATTTAGCAGTATTAACCTTAACAAATCGACACTTATCTTATGTGGTATTTACGATGGCCGAGAGGTCAAAATTCTCCAAGCACGAAAATAAGCCAATCTGAAGTATCTTGGAAAGAAATGATCGAGAGCTTGCCTGTTAAGCAACACAAAAACTTAGGCGAGGAGGATGGCGCTAACAACGGTCAATGAATTCGTTATCTCATCGGTAAATACATACATAATACATTACACACATACAATACAATTAAGATCCACCATTGATAAAGAAAACAGCAGCTGGAAGTTAAGCCCCATTCTGCAATCCTGAATAGTTTCCATGAACAGAAAATTTCTTTCCATATCTTGCGTATTAGAGTTAACAAAAAGTACCAAGAAAGATAAAGCCTACATTACCAACACTAAATCAGCGCATATTTCCTTGTCATAGTCAGGGACAGAAAGCTATTAGCATGAATGGGTCCAAACGTTGGGCAATGTGAGCTATCAATCACGTATTGAGACTTTCGTAACGAAAACGCTTGCCCGAGTGGCAATTGTTCATTAGTTGTCGTTTAAGCTCGCATTTTAGTTAAGTAGAGCACAAAAGGGGCGGGAAATGAGGAGATGAAGGTATAAAGTCCTAATAGGCCTAAATAATTTGGCTAGTAGGGAAGTGAGGATACCTGGGCAAGTTTCCTTTTGAGTCTGCAAAGATAATTGGGTGCCAGAACATAGTTACCAGTTACCTGCATCTACGTGGTGCGGAACTTTCGACTACGGCAAAACTCTAATAGCTGGACCATTAACGAACAGTGATTTAGTAAAGACGAGGAAATGGCAGCGTGATCATCAATTAACTATTTCAGTGAAGAAAGTCTGTCAAACCGTCCTTCGTTCCTACATGGGAATGGGAACATTCGAGTGAAATAAGCTTCACGCCGAAAGGAGCATCAATTCAACCGCGGGAAAGGTGAGTGAAAGTTTACTGTGACTTTTATAATATCACTTGAAAGTATTCCATTGGTGTATTATGTTATGTTCACCCTATGATGATACATTAAATTCTACCATTAATTGGGGATAAGCATATTACAAGTAGATTATAACTCCTCTTGGCAAATGGAAAGAACGTGTATAAATTGTTTATTGATGTATCATCCATCGAATATACCTAGAACTAAATGCCATTTTCAGGTCATAATAACAAATTATACGTTAGCTATAATAGCGCTAATAGCAGTGGTTCTGTGGTTGTAACAGTTACCTCCAATAATTTACCAAGGTCACCTGACTTAAATTAGGCAGCATCAACTAGAATGTTATTCACTAAGACGTCTCCCCTAAAGTTTTTGACGCTAGATGTCATCCGTGATGCTTTGTGGGTTTTACAGACTCCGAGTAAGAATAATTTACGAAAGAATAGGTCCTTATCCTTACTCAGAACCTGCATAAAATCTAACTATAACATTCTTGAATGATATTTTTAATACCTACCTACTTAGCCCGTGGGTACTTGGATATTGAACCCCGTATAAATGCCATACAACTGCAAGTAAATATTTAAAATCACTGTTAGGGGGTTGTTAATAAGTGTTTTCAATACTTGAATTTGATTTTGTCAACTCCCCGCCTATTTTTGTTCCACCCCTAGTCCTTCCCAAGCTTCAGTTACCGATGCTTAAGTCCATGACATATGCATATCTTACACTGATTCTGTAATGTGCTCAATAAATACTGCAAAACCCTGACTGACTAACTTATGCCTAATCATATACATAAGTTATCTATCTTAATCAGCTCGTAATAGTTTCAACTCTGTCCCACGTATTTGGTCTCGAAATTCATGAATTAATTTAAATCCTTCTTTATTCTGTATTACGAGTGCATGCTGTACTTTTGTCTGTTACTGACCCTAAAGCCAAAGTGGCTGTCGTCGTAGTGACACCCCTTCGACCTTATTTGACCTTTACTGTGTGCGTAATTACCGTTAATGGGCCCTTATTTTTTATTTTTGGGATGAATATTTCGCTATGTAAGTCCTCGGGTCGAAATTTTTACCCGAAAATGTACGTATACGAATGTGCATGTGTAAATGCGTAAATTATTGATTGGATGGAAATCCATTTTTTTTTCATTTTTTCACAACCCCTGCTCTTTTTTTATTTTTGAAGCGAAGTAAACTGTTCTTTTATCTCGTTGTTCGGCATTCTTGGAACCGTATCATCCTCATCTGCATCGTGATCTACGTATACCTTCGCCGATCACGGATTACTTCCAACTTGCCTGAATCAACCATCTTCTTCGATTAAGTTTGCGACAAATCATCCATGTCTTTGAAATTTCTCCACGCAGATCGCCGTGCTCTTTCATCATCGTGCCTTTTCCTTATTAGTGTCATCCCTGAACAAATGTCTCCAATTCTTATTTACTCCAAGCATCGCTCCCAATTCTCACGTCCTTTGTCTCTCAGTTCTCTTCTCAGTTACTATGTGGGATATGGGACTAGGAACACCTTTTGCCTGACTCTGAACGCCCATTTTACTCCTCAATTCTGAATTCATGTTCTTTTTTTACCTTCTATCTATCAACTTCTTTAATCATATTTCATATGTAGCGTGGCTTCTTAATTATTTACGTATTTATAGTTCAAATATGTGCTCATCTGGTCTCGTGTCTTTTTACGATCGTTCAAACTTTCCTTAGGTGTTTTTCCTTTCCCTTATCCTCAGTTGGAACTGATCAACTTAGATTCCTGGCGTTCTCCTCATTTTTCTTACAATGAAAAGTTCTAGGCAATATTTTCCCTTTCCTCCACTAATCCTCTCGTTTAATCCTCTTTGGTTTTTAAGTTACCGCACTAAAGACTAAATTATGGACCGGATCTCCGTGCGCTCTCAGCAAACTGCGAATTGATGGCGCTTTTCCTCATGCCTGTCTTTATCGTAATAATGTATAAGTCTGAAAATTAATTTGTTTGAGGGCACATCACGCCAAGACGGTACGGAGTAAGAAATTCTAATTTTTGCCTACATAGGGGTAAAATACACACATTGACATAGGTTAGCTCCAATTTCGATATACTTTTCTGTAAATTTTTGAGCTCGAAAAAAACTGATTAAAATTTTTACACACAAATGGTAGCAAATGTTTTACTCCTAATTAAGATTTCAATTCTTTCACTTCAATGACGACCGACAATTAAGCCGTCGCATTATTTCCAAAGTTATTATATCATTAAATGGATCGGCAGCATAACTTGCCGATTTGCATGACATTAGTCATTCGAATCAGCAAATTTTGCTGCCGCGTCATGTACGATATATTACGATTTATGCCGCCAGTTGAGCTGACGTTTCGTCCATTGTAAACAGCTGCTGCAAAATATGATCGTCTCGAGTAATTTCCCTAAGAGTGTAATTTTAAAGCGCCTCAGTTTGTTTTCTCGAATTCAGCGTTCATTATACCTGGAAAAATCAAATCGCATTTTCCCAAAGCATCTACAAAATCGCGTGTCCCAAATGGCACCGTGATGAAGAAGTTGCCCACGTAAATTAAAATACCTGTAATGTAAGTTAAGCTGTATAGTCAAGTTACAGCGGCACGAGTAAATTTGTCCGACGAAGTCGGGAATGGCCGCTACTATGTATATAAATAAAGATGAGGTCCAACGCTTCCTTAACGACATGGCGGCGAGCTGGTATGGCCTGGACATACAAAAATTGCTCCAGCTCCTACAAAAATGTATCGGCCGAAATAAAAATTAAATATAAATATGGAGAAATGTTTATGCTTTAAAGTGACGTATCAGATATTGAAAATAAATGTTTATTTATATTTCTAAAAACATTAAAGACCTTCTTTTTGGTTTTTCCGTACATTTTTAGCGCGTAGTTTGCGGTGTTGTACTTATTCATTGAAGAACTGACAGCCATGTGGTCTCTTGGGTTATTATTGCAACCACTGACTCAATGTATGTTTAACGCGAGGATCGAAAATCCCGCCGAGCGCAGGAAAATCGTTTTTGATGAGAAAACTAAGCAAGAAGTTAGTCTCGTCTGCAAATATTCACTTGGAGAAATTTTGCGAGTCGTTTACAGTGATGTTTGCGAAAATTGCGTCGATCGAAGAAAAAAATTAAGGAATTAATGTCAACTTGTAAACGAAGGCAGAGAAAATTATTAAGTTGAGAATTGAATTCATCTGTATTGAATCATTTATCAATAGTGAATTACGATGAAAATTCTGATAAGACCGAAGAGAATAAATGCAGGGAAGGTGACGAGCAATTATTTTTTAAGTAAATCAAAATTTTCCAATGAATATCTATTTCTTCATATTAAGAATGTTTCGTCAGTGGCAGTGACATTTATTGGCGTATTTGAGGGAAGGGGTTACGGAGCCATCTAAAAAAATGGGTGTCTCAAAATTCATGACTTGGTCAATTGTTGCTCTTTGGATCTTGTATGCGCTATTTTCGAGAAACTTTCTCAAAGAGAAGGAATTTTCTGCATCCTCTCTACCCAAGACTCCCAATACCTCCTTATGGCTTGTAGGTTTACTTTTGATTTATTGATGCTTTCATTTGAGAAATCACATGCCACATACCCTTCCAGTTTACTTAGGTGATAGTAGAGTTTTATAGTCTCTTAATTTCATAATTTTCCCCTGTCTCATCTCTGCCTTGTAAAAATCGGCTACTTTGTAAATTATTGCTATGGCGAAAATATATGGGGAATCCATCGCACAAATAAAATTAAATCCATTTAATTATGATTAAATTAAAAGATTTACCGAAGTCTCATGTCGATAAACCTCTAAAACTCTCTACTAAAACTGGGGATCTGGCAAAACTTTGTCCGTTAAAACTCCTAGCGCATCCAAACTTCGTAGATACAGCGAACTGCTAATCTGATTGAAAAGTATCTTATGCTTCGAAGCGACTCCTCGTGAAGACTGTCGGCGTACTTTTGTGACTCATATGTCTGGACACATTCTCCAGAGAACGCGACGTGAAATCACGGAACGTTTTTCGTTTTTAAATCTTCGACTATAAACTGTAAGTGGTACAATTCTTCGATCCTTGAGCCAATATTAAGTGGTAAATACAGTAGGTGTACGTAGGCGTTAAAGTTCTCGTCGAGATTGTTTATTTTCCTCCTCTTCTCATCGAAGAGACCTTGTTTTCTCTCTCCGCGCACTTCTCGCGCGCACTCTCCTCTCCCTCACCTCAAGCAAGTCCTCCCCCCTTCGCCCCCCCCCCCCCGCAGCCGTGATCCTCTTATCGCCAAAAACAGCGGCGTGACACCTGTTTCTGCGAATGGATGCGAATTAGAAGCAGGCCTTTGTTTTCCCAGCCTTTCCACGCCCCTCCCCCCCCACTCCACCACCGTGTTTCACTCTCATCCCCACAGTTCTCCTCATCCCGCCCGCAGTAACAACAGAACCATCTTTCTGTCATCGCCCAACGCTTTTCTTCCACACCCTTTCCCCCTCACCTTGCCTTCCCCCGACACACGTGATCTTTTCCCATTTCTGTTTGATTTTGTCCTCCCCTCCACCCCTCTTTCCCATCACTTCAGATCTCCTGATTTCCATTTCATGCGCGTTCTCTATCTATCCCCACCGCTCCCAGTCCACTCGAATCCCGCTCTCTCTCTCTCTATCCCCCTCTCTCCCTCGCTAAAACCTTTCATCGCCCCCTTCCCGTCACGCTCGGAGGATCCGCCAGCACCACGCCTCGCACTCTTTATTCTCACGTCCCTACCACTCACGCACCCTCCCTCCACACTCCACCTCCCGGGAGTAGGGGAGGACCGCCCCCTGATCCCCGTCCTCCTCCCGCGCACCTCACTTCTTCCCTCCTCCTCCTGTCCACAGGTTGCCACTTCAAGCGCTGCATTTGCTGGGTTCCCGTACCCCTCATCCCTGCCTGCATCGTCTTCCCCCTCCCTCTCTCAACTCGCCCCCCTCTTCTCCATTTCTTTTTTGTCGTGGTGTTTACCGATTCTTGCCTCTTCCATTTATTACCGTCTTCCCGCAAAAGCACTGAGGCGGCTTGCTGCGCCACTAGACTGGAATTCCAACGATTTGTATCGCTAAATATGGGCAAGACTTCTTTTCCGTTACGGAGCTTTGGAACGTGAAAAGAAAAGCCTTCATTTATGTCTTTTTTTTGTTGAAGTTCCTCCCGGTACATTGAATTCGATGTATAATGCGATTGAAAGGGACGATTCATGATTTCCTTCAATGAATATGGAGCAGAGGAAACAAAAGAAATGAGATGCACGGCATTTTTTCTAAAACTGAATGAAATCGAATTAAGTGAAAGGTGACAAAATGATGAATTCCCGACGTGAGTCAAAATTTTAATTCCCTTGCGGCATGCGTCAAAATAATACGGGGGGCGATGTAAAGCAACTTGGTTCTACGTATTAGGCGGTTCTTTCACTGCTGAGCACAATATAAAATGTGTGGGATGAGAATTAATGTAAATAAAACGAAGGCTCTGAGGTTTTCGAGAAATGTGACTACTAATTTATACGTTAAAATAGGAAGAAATTAACTGGAACATTTTACCTAGTGGGGAATTTTACCTAGCTTTGAAGTGTCTTGGATTCAAGATGTTCAAGCTGGGATTATTATTAGGTAATCTACCGGTAAAGGTAGGTTTTTGGATGGACACAACTATGAAATAAACATTTTGTAACTCCAAACAAAACCCAATCCAGCAACCTACTCTACATCAGGTCCCTCTTCATCTCGGTGTACTTCTTTCCTCCCTTCATCCCGCCCAACATCCCTATCCTGTTCCTGCCCTTTCCTCGTTCGGCTAAAATTCTCCCCTCTATTACCTTCTTTAACATCCCACTACCGCTCAATACGCCTTTCATCCATCTTTCCTGCCTCCATAGGATTTCTCTCAACAAACCCCTCCCCTCACCCACCATCTCCAGTACTTCCTCATTTGTTTTCCTTTCGGTCCATTTCACCTTCTCTATTCTTCTCCACACCCACATTTCAAAAGCCTCCAGTCTACGTCTATCAAGGTGGTATGGATATATGAAAAAGAATTGCGTCAGGCAAAGAAGTTTTCAAAAGGAGGGGGGGAAATGATGACAGGGACGTTGTGTAAGGATGTTAAGGAAAGATGAGAGAAAACTTGTTATGGAGTGTGGTTTTGTTCATTTGGGAAACGTGATCGTACAAGGAAGATGACAGGCGTATATTGGTGGATTTTGAGATGAAGGCGTGGGAAAGGATGAAAGGGATAAATTGCATGGTAAGGAAATAAATGAATATTTACAAGGCACGGTGGAGGAGGAGAGGCCTAAAGGAGGCGGAAAAGATGGATGCAGAGCGTTTTGATTGGTAATGGGATGTTGAAGACTGTATTACAATGGAGGGCGTTAGGCAAGCGATTGAGGAGTGGGAAAATGATGGAGGGAGATAGAAAATATTCGGAGTTTAAGTGCAGCTGATTGGAATTAAAGATCTAAAATTTTGCAAGCCTTAATTTGTAAAAGGATTTATTCTTTCTATTTCAGAGTGTCAGGTTTTGTGGATTTGTAAGGGATTCATCGGAGGAAGTCTTAATAAAGGAAAAGTAAAATTTAAAAGTAGATCCGCTAAATTTGTGTGAAACATTTCCGAAAAAGTAGGAATAAATGGCTTATTGTAGAAAATAAGAGGGGAGCTCTTCCATACCTCAAGAAAAGGAAGTAAGACCTAAGAGTGAGAAAGGTGCCGAACATCCGATTTTAAAAGCAAATCGAACGAATCGTTAGAGCTCTACGTTTTATCGATATACTGGACAATTCAGTCTCTCAGTTATTCAGTTATTTTCTCATCCGATATTACTCAAAAAGTTTCGAGAATTCGGTCCCAGATCAACCGAAATAAAGAAGAGGAGTACATATCTGCATTGTCAGATATTTCTTCCTTATTACAATCCGCGATCACTGCAAATCCAAGGTGAAACATGACCAAACAACTGTGATCGAATAAACTAATTTCAATTTGACATTCCATTAAGAGCACCTCAAATTCATTCGAATTTGTGCAATAAAGATTGGCGCTCCAACACCTCCTGCCATTTGTTTGCTCGACAACTCGTAGGGCATAACGAAGGAAGCGAGCTTAGCTGAAAACGATCTAATAAGGTCGTTCCCGTTCAGGTCAAAGTAGAAAAAATTGTAAACATTGAAATTCATGTCACAGTACAAGTAAAGATACAAATTAAATACAGTTTGATGCATGTACGCATGTATGCATGCAATGCTGAGGTTAATTTATGTAATGCCCCGGGGATTGAACACCTTTCAGACTTGTTATGCCATGCTGAGTGTGAAAATCCGTACAAAAATTTACACTCTGCCTTCACTCACATCTTAGCACACACAATGCCCTGCCAGCCTCCCCAAGGGTGTATGGCGTGGGGTGATAGGAAACCAGTCATTTGTTCATTCATGCTAACAACTTTTAGTTCATTCATGCCTTTGAATATTTTTTAGCTCGTATGCAAAAACACTGACACGCATGCACATAGATGCTTATGTACATTATGCAATGTTTGACTAAATAATTAAATAATTATGTATGAGTGTATATGTATATTGGGGTGGTTGTGTTCAAAATATTTATTTTTCCGTACAGTGAGAGGGAAGAACAACTAAATGAATCTATCTATGACGGTTTCTATCTCTCTTAGATTATCCCAGTGGTGAATGTGGGAACACAGAGATGAAGAGGGGCCTGATGTGGAGTAGGTTGCTGGATGGGGTATTGTTAGGGGTCACAAAATATTTATTTGGTATTTGTTTCCATCCATAAACCTACCTTAACCGGTAGATTACCATAAAATGAATAAAATGTGTTTATATTTTGTTACACGGATTAATTTTGGAACGCCTAATAATTCACCTATAATAATTAAGAACATTTTCGCGGTGTTAATTTGATAGTTTCAAGTTCTTCAGTGTCCATAAGAATGCGACATGGAATTAATTAAGGAATGATTTTCAGGGTTTGTGACCGTTGTCTAGCCCTCTATCCAATAAATTATTCTGCACGCCTCATCAATGAAATCGAGTTCCTTTACTTAACATCTTTAATTACGAATTTCAAGAAACTGTAACAGTAACTTTAACGGAGTCACCCGCTATGTGTGCATTATAATGCAACCATTTCAGAGAGTAAAAATCATTCGCTTTGACCGGGATTTCAGAGTGTAAGAGGACGTCTCGGTAGCTTAAGTGGTTAAAGCACTCGGCCGGATATCGAGGGATCCGGTCAAGGCGAATGATTTTTACTCTCTGAAATGGTTGCATCTTTAATTACCTTACGGTATTGACTCGTTTGTCATTATGTGAATGTAATAGTTATCATTGACGTAACGGCAAAGAGATGAATGTAGGTACGCATGTCTCATTCACCCAACAGTAGTCCGTCAATGTTCTGCGGTTGCTCATTTATCCGGCATTGTCAAGCGTAATGTTCGTCTTAAGTTCTTTTCTCGATCGATATAACCGCCGGGTCACGTGTTTTTGATGGCATAACTGCAAGATGATGGATGTACATCTCATTCACCCGTCAGCAATGCGATAAAATTCCGCGATTGCCCATTAATCCTGCAGTATCGGGCGGGGTTGACGACACTCCCTCCTTCCGAGGGCAATTTCACCGACTGATAGTTTTGCAGTTGTGTCGGGCCTCTAATATGGCGGGGTGGAAATAGTTTCCAGAGAGCATAAGTGCCTAAGGAGGTGGAGGACCGAGACGGAGGTTTGTTGCCAAGTATAATGTAACGTCCGGTTATATCGGACCACTAACCCCCACCACCCTTCCTTCCCCGGTGATACATTAGCCGCCCGAAGGAAACGGGGAAACAAAAGTAGCTTAGTGCGTGAGTTATGTTTTATTATTATTTTCATCACCCCCACTACCCCTCTCCCTCCCTCCCCCCCCCAAGCCCAATCGATTTCGCGAACTTTTTTATGTCCCGCTCCGCAGGGGGACGGGGTGTGGTTGTGGTGGTAGGGAGGGAAGGAAGGAGGATGTGGATCGAAGGAAGGGGTCTGGTTACGTCTGGAAATGAAGACGGGGGAATTTTCGAGGGTTGCGTTAAAAAGGGACGGTGTGGGAGGGAGTAATGGAGATGGGAGGAGGGTGGGGTGGCTTCGGGATTCGGGGTAGGGCGCGAAGGGGGAGGGAGAGAGGGGGGAGGGGGAGTCCGGGAAGGTGGGTGGTCGATTCCGGGACGGAGATTGAATACACTGGAGAAGGAAGAGGAATCGATTGGTTTTTGTTGGTTCCGAAAACCTCCATCGACACGCCAAAGATTAAATTTGGTTCTCTCTCTCACCCTCTCTCTCTTTCTGTATTTCCCTCCTCCCTCTCTCGCCTCCATTTCCACTTTCCATCACCTCTCCTTTCTCTCCCGCCGCTGCATTTCAGAATCGAACTTTTCAAACGGTTAATTGAATTTACATTCCCACAATGCCTCTCTCTCTCTCTTTCTCTCCGTTTTCCCACTTGACTCGTTTTTCTCCATCCCGAGCATATAAACCCGCCTCAACCCTCCTCCTCTCTCCAACATCTCCCCCCCTCCCCCTATTTTCCCCTTTCCTCCCCTCTACTCCGTCCCCAAAGCCTCCCCCCTCCTCCGGAAGAAGCCCTATTTGCAATCTTTTCGATGCTGTTTTCGCAGCCGGCCGTCCGTTTTCTCTCTCTCTCTCTCTCTCTCC
The DNA here is from genome assembly GCA_037158775.1 of Hetaerina titia. Lineage (NCBI taxonomy): Eukaryota > Metazoa > Arthropoda > Insecta > Odonata > Calopterygidae > Hetaerina > Hetaerina titia. The sequence goes on from CM073770.1 coordinate 85,929,515, forward strand.
CCTCCCCTCCCACCCCTCCCTCCTGTTTTTCGTTCGGATCGCACTCTTCGCGCTCCAGTCGTCACCCCGGGGGGAGGGGGGGTGGATGAGGATGGAGTGGAGTGGCGTTTGGATGGATCCCTGTTCCACGGCCGGAAGGCTAGGGTAACAGGAATGACCTCGATCAAAATCTAAATTTCAAGTGACGTTTTTTTTAAAGCTGAAATTTCGGGTCTTGAAAGGATTGGGGTTCTGGAACGATTGCGGAGTTCTTTAAGTTATCCGCGCTCTCGCCAGTCATTTTTTTTTCTTTTCTTCTTTTCTTTTGAAGCGCGCACTTTCGTTTTAAACGTTTCTAAGAGTAGGCAAACACTGAGCAGATTCGAATTTTATTTACTGAACGGGAATTCCAAAGGGCCACGCATTCCTTTCAAAACGTATTCATGCAACAAGAGAGGATGAACGACAGCCTGTAAAAACACGACGACAACGGAATGCTTGCGTTTGGGAGTGAAGTGGGCGACGGTTTTCGGAAGGCGTTCGTCCTCATGACGGTCACGTCATGATATAGGATTCAAATTGCATTTGATTCAATTTTCTAGTAGTTTACCAAGTGAAAATCGATTGGTAAAAAATAAATGCTCAATTTTATAATTATAAAAGGTAAAAATCTTTTAATTTAGAGCGAAGCATCTATGTAATGTACATAAGTATCCCATAATAGGAACTTTAGCGTATTACGGTCGGAAGGATCATGAGTGTAAGATTATAGGGATAAATTGCAAGACTGACAGTTTTAAATGTCATCTTTTCCAAGAACGATAAGAGACCAGAATGCTTGTAGTCGAAATTCCCCAGGAGTCAGATCAACACAATAAGTATTAACGTACAGGTTAGGGACTGCGCGTGGATATGATATATATATATATATATATATATATATATATATATATATATATATATATATATATATATATATATATATAATGTAAATTCACTAAATAGTCAACACAAACACAGAAACTAAAACATATAAAAGAGGGACTCACTGGTTCTCGAATTTTCGGTGGTGCAACCACCTTTCTCAAGAGGAATTAGGAACAGAACTGAGGCAGAGGAGGGCCCGAAAGCAGAGGTAGGAAGGAGAAGGGGGAAAATGGGGAAAAGAGGGGAAAAGAGGGGAAAAGGGGGGAAAAAAAAGGGGGGGAAAGGCATTCGAGCCGAGGGGTTTGGAGGGGTAGTGTATGGCGCGGGAATTTTAAAAAAAGGTGGGGATGATATGGAAGTTGTTGGGCGCGGAGGGGGATGAAATTATATGCATAAAGGGGGCAATTAATGTCTAATATTAATAACTGGGCGATTCCAGGAATCCAAGAGCCAGATGAAAGCTAGCTCTAATGTTTTGAGTTTCAGTGGAGGGTCTGAGTGTGGGAGGGATGCTAAGACGGATACTTTAAAACATTGGTCAAAGGCAGTGTTGTGTTCGGAGGCATGTTTGGGGATTGGGAGCATACCAATAAGGGAGGTATTGTTGCATGAGGCTCGATGATTATTGATTCTAATATTAAGGGGTGTGGTACACTGTCCAATGTAAAAGGCAGGGCAAAGTTGGCACTTGAGTAGGTAGACAACATTGCTGGAGGTATACGAGGAGTAGGGAATCGGTGGGAGAGAGTTAAAGAGCGGGTGGGAGAGGGATGGGATTCTGGTTAGGAAAATAGGACATGTTTTGCATCTAGGTTTATTGCAGGGTCTGGGAGTGATTTTGGAACGGGGCGAGGATTTTAGAAGATCTGATAGATTGGCGGGGCGTTTATACGTTTTAGTTTCTGTGTTTGTGTTGACTATTTAGTGAATTTACATTATTGTGCACGGTCGTGGGTTTTTCAAGAAAGTGACTATATATATATATATATATATATATATGCGGGTCGCGGTGGTCTAGTGGGTAGAGCGTTGGACTACTGACCGGAGGGTCCCGAGTTCGATTCCCGGGCAAGGCACTTTGGGCACCTGCAGCTCCACCCAAGCTAGTTGATTTTTCGGGTACCAGATCTTCCTGGGAAACCATAACCGGTACAGGGAACTGGCCCCTACCCTGATGTGTGAACATTCACACGCCGTCGGGCTTGGTACATGGGTGAGCTCTAAACCGACCTTCGGGTTGATTACTGTGTTTATGGTGTATGGTATATATATATATATACCTATTTCAAATATATATATATATAATTCAAATACATATATATATTTGAAATAGGTTCCCCCAACCTCCCCCCACCTATTTGAAAAACCCCAACACCGTTATCCTTTACCCTTTCCTCCTGGTGTTGCACCCCCTGCCACACACCTTTTTGGTGGTTCGCAGGGTGTTTATGTAGATGTACATCTCTTAACTCCACATGTAATGTTTGGGGCCATTTATTTGCTTTTATCCACAGTTATCGACTTCGTGAAGTTGTAGAAATTGAGTTATTAGCCCAATTCATTGGAATGATATCTGACTTTTGCGTTGGCTTTCATTTATACAATAAGTCTGGTTTAAGTAGAATATAGCTATCATTTAGTATAATTTTGTATAACCTGTCGGATGTTGCCAAACAAGGGATGGTTTTTCACCTGAATTTGAGGCTTGAAATTTAATTTTATACTTAATTCAACATATTTCATACGAGTGAAAACATAGTTTTTATTAATCTTTATTATAGTATTTTGGTATTTTATTTAGGTGATACGACTGGTTAGGTGTAATGGAATGTACCACCCGCACTTACAAATATTGAAAGCGGACTTCATCTTGAAAATTTAAGTAGACATACAAACTCTCTTAGACACAGGTCTTCATCTGATCGTCGGCCTACCATCTCCAGCGGTCACACGTCTTGTGTTTTCCCGTGCGAACTAACACTCGGCACCGATATCTTCAAGCTCAAATTTGTCCTGCATGATATTTAAACTTTGATGTAATTTTATGAGTCTTAACATTGTTAATATGAGTCATGTTCTGGTACAGTAACACGGCAAGGAGAGACATTCTCGCCTATTCATGGCCAGTCTTAAGATATTTATCTCATTTCGCTCTATTATCAAAATAATTAATATTTTTAATCATCCATTTACGTCGTTAACTCACGGTTAAAACAAGCTAACAAATTGGAATAGAAAATGAATGATGTAAAATGAATCATTGTTCATTACGCATTTTTCTACATTTTATCTTTCATTTAAACACACAAGGAAGTCCTAGGTATCAAGACGGGGGAGAAAAAGTTATTGGGAGATATTTAAAGAGGGCAGGAAAAATAATACAGGAGATTTGAGTAGCATTGCATTAGATAGGACTACGGTGGAGAGTAGCCATGATAGAGGCAGGAAAGGAATGTTCCACGTGGGATGGAATGAAGGGATGCAAGAAGTATGTTGATTTGAAGGATGGCCCATTTTAGGGCCCAGGGTTCAGAATATTGTGTTGAGTATAGTGGAGATTAGAATTGTAACAGAGTTTAGGTATTGGATCCATCATAAAACCTACCATGAAACGGTTAATTACTCTTCGTAAAATATGAGTAAGAATGAAAAAAGACGTTTCAGGCGTGATATGGTGAAATATCATGAAAAATTAAAATTTGCAATTTTCCACAAAATAAAATTTAAAACGACCGGTTTCAATGTAACTACATCATCATCAGGTCGGGTCATTTGACCGAATGATGATGTAGCTACATTGAAACGGGTCGTATTAAATTTTATTTTGTGGAAGATTGCAAATTTTTAATGAAAAACGAGTAATAATCTTAAACTTGACAATGGTTTCACTATATTTCCATTTTCTCTCTGCTTATCCGGAGGGATGGTTTATCCTAAATTATGCAATGGCGATATCTCTCCGCCTGGCTCTAAACGTAGTCATAAGAGTGGCCGACACTAATTATATTTGCACCAGAAGTTGAAAGAAAACTGGGGAAGAAATTGTCTGCCATTGGCATGAGAGAAAGTTGAAGTGTGGAATAATAGTAAGTTTTCATTTATATTAAGGTTTATATATAGTTAAACTTCTGAAAATTCGTTGATAACCTGATGATTAGTCGCGATCACATTTATTATAAACATATTTAGCGAGTTTATGAGTAAGAGGAATTGTTAATTGAGGATACTGTCCAATCTACCGGAAGTAATGAAGTATTTCCGATGAATTAAAAAGACGAAGAAAATGCTATTCTCTACTAAAATACAATGTTTTTTATACTTAAAGAATAATTTTCCTGAAAGCATAATTTCACTGATTGCTATTGTAGCAAATAGCCATACTAAAACATTTCACTGTAAGGGTGATTTCACTGTATGGGTGAAAGTATCAGATTGCAGATTTTGTAATTTTGGATTTCCATGAAAATGACAGTACCAGTAGTTGTTACCGACTGAATTAATTATTTATCAATAAACAAGTTAGTGTATTGCTTCTATATTAGTGCATACATGCAACAAACAAAATATAATTCGTAAAAACGTCACTAAAAACAGAACTTTTGTCCCTAACATTCAATTTGTGAACAGGCACTCTTGTAGGTTTAATGCAGTAGTAAATTCTTGTAGCTTATCTAATATCATTGGGAATATTAGAACACCATTTTAAGTCATTTCCAGTCGTAAGATCATCGAGAGATGACTATATAAATTTGAATTATTAAGCCACAAGTATTATTAATGTATCTTAGAAATCACTAGTATTATTCATCAGCGGGTTCATCGTGATTTTGACAAGTCTACGAGAGCAATGGATTGGGGATGCTTGGGACTCACCCACTCAACACCTTGTTCCCCTTCGCGGGAATAGCGAGACAGCCGCCTCGTCTACACGTCCCGGAAAGTTGGCCCGTGGCCACGCGCGTGGCTGGCCCGGGATCGCGTATAGGGCGATCCTGCATCTACGCGTCAGGCGTCACCTGCACGCCAAGATTTTGAGTGGAGGACCGCGATACGAGCGTGGCGCTGCGGAGTATCGATCTTGCCCCAAAAATGTTTGCTTTAGCGTGCATACCTAATTTCGCCGGGGCACATACATCACGTACCCAATTTCCCAAGGAGTTTCGCTGGGAAGGGGGGTGGTGGGAGGGCTGGAAACGGGGCGGCCCAGAATTCGCTCCTTCTCTGTGACCCGCGAACACGCCACCTTGAGTCTTAAACGGCGCCACGAAAACAGTATGCTGCCGACTTAAGAGCCAAGGTTAACATAACCCCAAGCGATCGGGGGCACATGGACGCATTATATATTATTATAAGATAATCTACCGGTTAAGGTAGGACACAACTACCAAATATGTTGTGACTCCTAATAAAACATAATTCAGCAACCTACTCTACATCAGGTCCCTCTTCATCTCTGTGTACTTCTTTCCTCCCTTCATCCCGTCCAACATCCCTATCCTCTTCCTGCCCTTTCCTCGTTTGCCTAACATTCTCCCCTCTATTGCCGTCTTCAACATCCCCCTGCCGCTTAATACGCCTTTCATCCATTTTTCCTGCCTCCATAGGATATCTCCCAAAAAAATCCCTCTCCTCACCCACCATCCCCAGTACTTCCTCATTTGTTGTCCTTTCGGTCTATTTCACCTTCTCCATTCTTCTCCACACCCATACGTCAAGAGCTTCTAATCTACGTCAATCCTCCTGCTTCAGTGACCACGTTTCCGCGCCATACATACTACGCTCCATATCAAATTTTTAACGAGTCTTTTCTTTACCTCCCTACTCAACGTCCCCGTCATCAACTCCCTCCTCCTTGAGAAAGCCTCTTTGCCTAGTGCAATTCCTCTCCTTACGTCCCTACTACTTTGACCGTGTTGGTCCAATACACTTCCGAGATACGTAAACTGTTCTACCCGCACTATTTTTCCCCCTCCTATTTTAATGTTTAGCTTAGCCTTTCTTTTTCTGGAAAATCACATGACATTTACATTATATATATTAATATGTATATAAATATAAATTTTAAAAAATCACTGAAGAACGCGCAGGTAAATTGGAGGAGTGGAAGTAGTGGCGTTAGCTGAGGGTAAAAACGTAATATTTAGTAGTTACCATGCAGTGGTCTGGTGAGAATCGTGGCTTTGTCGTAGAAACGTTCTTTAAGAACAATGATAGCGTGGTGGCGACGCAGAGGACGCTGTGGTCTACTGATGAAGCGCATTTTCACCTTTTAGGCTCAGTAAAAAGCAAAATTTTTGTTACCGGGTGACTGATAGGCCTTTCGAACTTCATCCAAGGCCTCTTCATAGCCCCAAAGTGACAGTTAGGTGCGTTGTGTCCTCCATAGATATTATTGGGCCGTACTCAAATGCCTTTCCGAAATCTATGAACCAGGAAAATTCTTCCTGATTGTATTCTATATCCCCTATATTCCTCTCGATTAGTGATCTCATTACTGAAACGGCATCGCGCGTACCTCTCCCCTTCCTGAACCCAAACTGATCATCCCCTAAGTAATCATTGACCCTGCTCTCCATCCTTTAGTTGATGATCCTGAGAACCACTTTAGCTGCGTAGGATATCAAACTTATTGTTCTGTAGTCCTCACATTATGCATACCTTTTACGGAATAATAACTGACACTGATCTCACAAAGTATTCCGGCCAGATTCCTTCCTCATAGATGCTATGAATCAGTCCATGTAGACTCTTGCTCCCAGAGTTTTCCAAATGTTTAAGTAGTTCCGCAAGAATGTTGTCTACCCCAACGGCCTTATTTGATTTCATTTCCCTCGATACCCTTTCTATCTCATCATCGAGTATGCCTCGACCCAAGCTATCGTCATCTTCATCATATTCTCTTTCTCTCTAACCTAAGCTATTTACCATACATTTCTCCTACATACATGTATTCCTTCCATCTTTCCTGAAACTTTTTTGTTTTAATTATTAATTTACCCGACTTATCTCTAATTGTTAACACAGATTTCCCTATCATGCTTCCCGATAGAGTTTTAACCTTCTTGTGTAGTGCACCAATTTTACCCTTCCTCTGCAAAACTCTTCTTTTGCTCTAGTTGTTACCCGCCTCATTTTATTATTTAACTCTTTGTACTTCCTTCTACCTAATTCTGTATTTGCATTCTTCCAATTCCTTCTCTCGTCTATCTTTCTGAATATCTCTTCCGTAATCTATGGTTTTCTTGTGCTTTTCCAGTTAACAGTTCGTATGGGTTCTCTTGCGGTTTTCGATATCCCTTTTTTGACATATTACCATTTTTCCTTGATATTACTCAGCTTCTTTTTCTCACTCATAATTTCATGCCTGCTGATACTCCTTCCTTGTCAATCCATTTAATGCTTCTACATTCCTTTTCCTAACCCGCCGCCCCTGCTTTATTTTTTTTAAACGGACGCTGCTTAACAACTAAATTGTGGTCAGAGTCCCCATCCGCTCCTGGGAAACTGTGCGAATTGATCTCGCAGTTCCTAGATATCTGTCTAACCATAATAAATCTAACTGATATCTTTCTGAGTCACCTGGCATTTTCCATGTGTACCTACGCCTTTTGTGGTGTCTAAACCATGCTTTGGTGATGACTAACCCCTGTCTCTTGCAGAACTCAATTGCTTTCTACACGCGTTCTTTCCTCGTGCCTAAACCGTAGTCCCCCACCTCATCACCATCTCTTCATTCGCCTACCGTCGCATTCCAATCCCCCATCACTATCAAATATTTCCCCCAGGGACACGCGATTATGTCCTCTAACTGATCGTAATATCCTATCGACTTCTTCCTCCTTATGGTATCTTTTTGGTGGCTCGCAGGATACTTATGTAGATGTAGATGTAGATGTAGATGGTTGCTCGGTGTCACGTATACCTGAACAATTACCAAGTTCGTCGGTTCTGCTTTTATCTCTACTGGTAGTATCTATCCGTCGCTTGTTCTATGTTGATTTCGCTTGTTCCTAATGTTTTGTTCAATATTATGGCAACCCCTCGTTGGCTCTCGTCCCCGTCGCTGTATATTGTGCTATAACTATCACTCCAGTTATCCCCGCTGTCCTTCAATCTCACCTCGCATAGACCTAAAATATCTATATTTACTCTTTCAATCTCCCGCCTTATATTTTCTAATTTTATTGTCTTCAACATTCCTAACATTCCACGTTCTTTTGGTAACTAATTCGGCCTTCTTCTGCGTATTCTCTGTTGCTGTTGTAGGTTTGGTTTCGCAAGGGTTTCGTGAGATGACGACCGTGGAAGCGTTGCCTCTCCCACTACCGGGCACGAAACATTAATTAACAAAATTTTCGCCGAAACGTTAATATGTTTTTGCGAAAATGTTTCTCTAGGTTAACAGGTTAACAGGTCATAAAGCCTCCAGTTCTCTCAAAAATGACGTTCGTATGTTAAATCCGCGGTCGAAAATATATTAAAATTTTGTCAGAATTATTACTAAGCATATTTTATTTATCGTTATGGATTTATCATTATAGAATGTAATGAAATATATTGTGTATTATAACGTTAGGGACATTGCTGTCGATATCGTTCAACGAACCATAGATGATTGATATTGCTTGATGATTATCTCCATGTCGAGATATCGTCGCTATTTTGATATTTCTTTTATCGACGGCTGACATTAAAAATGGATATTACACAGCCATGAAGGTGGAAGAGGGGTAGTTTGTTCCTTTCTCAACCTCTGCCCCTCACCCCTTCAACGTGCGTCACCCCGGGGCACATCTGCGACCCTTTTTCGGATCTTCGGGGTCATACGGGCTCAGAGGTCTTTCTGCAACTTCGAACCCGGGCCATGAAGACCTACTCCCATTCCTTTCTTCCACTCTCCGGCCTCTCGACAGGCGTCCAGGCAGGGTCGGGTCGCGGTGGGTAGTTGATTAATAATCCGTCGCAGGGTATTGAGATATGCCGTTCATCCCAGAATAAATGGTCCCGGCCTGCCAATAGCATCATCGTAATCTTCGCCGTGGCACCTTATTTATATTCAGGCTATGACAAATATGCGCGCTCTAAGGGCGTCCGTATCTGAGATATCAGACCTCAGGAAAAAGTTAACAGATGGTACTTGTAATATATTTCCCCAGAGAAAATTTTTTAAACATTCCGTTGATGATGAGGGACTGAAGACTTATCTTAAAGCTTATGGGAAAAATCTCTGAGTAATCGCTAAGCGAGAGGCGTAAATTACGAGATATACCATCTTCAGTTGTTTTCCAATTTATTTCATTCAAGTTTATTGAAACCAAAAGAATAGTTGTTTTTCTTTATTGTTCCTGGTCATTGAATAATTTTAACGGACAGGTAAACTAAGTTAAGTGGATGATTTCACGACTTAAAATGAAAGCTATTTATTTTTACGAATTATTTTTATTATAAATTCGTGCGGTAAATAATTGAGTTGGTTTCCCCTTGCCTTCGTCGATGGTGATTTTAACGTGATAGCATCACTTAAAAGGTCACCCACTGGGGTTGTATCGTACTGGGGTCAGACGCCTTCGCAGCCGCCGCACTGACAAACAGACGCTGGTTAACGATTGTGAGGCTTTTTTGAGAAAGCGGAAAGCTATATTATACCTTAAAATGAGGGGGTGGGGCAAAAACTAGATCATGTAGAATAGTTTACCTGTCTATGAAGTGTTCTGGACCCAGAATCTTAAAGTGGTAGGGACGTAAATAGAAGAATTCCGTTGGACAAAGAAGGTTTCGCAAGGCGGAGAGAATTGATGGCAGGGACGATGAGCAAGGATGATGATAAAAGCTTGGTGAAAACGATGAAATGGAATGTGATATTTTAAGGTGCGGTAAATTGGCCATTGAAGCAAGGTTGGAGGCGTGCATTGGAGGTTTTTGAAATGTGGATGTAGAGGAGAATCGAAAAGGTGAAGTGGAACGAAATGAAAACAAACGAGGAAGTGTTTGCAATGGTTAGGAAGGATCTCGGTATTGTTGGAAGATATCCAACTGAGACAAGGAAGATGGATGCATTGCGTTTTAAATGGCGATGGATTGTTGAACACTCTAATAAGGAGGAGAATGTTAAGAAAGAGTCGTAGGAGAAGGAAACGAATAGAATTCTTGGACGGAATGAAGGGAGGTAGAATCTATCCGGAATTGAAGTAGGGTTCAGTATGTTATGGGGTCAGTTTGTGTCTTGGGTGAAGCTAAGAATTGTAGTGGTGCTAAGTTTGTGTCCACCCAAAACCTACTTCAAATGCTGGTCTGTCATATTTGCAATTTATATTTTTTTGTTTTCTATGCTCATGGATTTGTTTAATTTATTTCTTTTTAACCATGGAATTTAATGATAAAGTCTCTAAAACCTACTAGTTTAATGCCTAGTGTATGTGGTTAGCTTGGAATATATCCATATTTATTATAGATATAAAAATAAATGTTTGAAATTTACTTTTGATGTAAGGCTTGTAAGGCGAACAGTTTGATTTGTTTTCTTAATAGTTGAGCTCTTTATTAAACGTCGTTTTTCGATCTGACCTAAGGTGAAGTAACTACTTTTATTGGTGTGCAGGGTAACTTTTTTTAAAAATAATGTTAGATGGAAAAAAATGAGAGCTACCATATGAAACCTCCACAGTTGCATATTATTGGCGATTTTGAATGAATGCCTCGTGACAGAGGGATGAACTGCAAATCCCAAAAAAATACAAGGATGTGTTGGTGAAATAGGTAATCTTATGAAACGATTCTTTCTTATTTTTAGAGATTTCTTAAACGGAAACAGTCAATTCCAATTCCACAAAGATTTTTACATTTATCGTTTTTTTTCGGGAGTTAGAAAGGATGGCAATAATTTATTTCACCCAGCCTTTTAATTTGAAGTACTGATGAAAATCAACTGATAAAGTAAGGTTCTGTACAATTGACACGCACATTTAATTAAGTTTTTTCTCTATAGTCCTTTGCCAAAAACATCCAATGGAACAAATCTGCAAGCGAATAAACATAAATGAGTAGTTCATTATTTCAATATCTCTATGGAATTTTTATTGAAACCGTAAACTTATTTTTTATTTTTTTTTCTTGCGCAAAATTTCTATTTTCATTCGTTCCAAGATTTATTTTCCTTTCCTCGAAATACAAAATTCGGAACTTATTCTGCTTTAATGGAGTCATAAATAACAGGAGAGACCGATTTGGAGCTCGAGATTGATTCAACCCCGGAAATCGGAGTTTCTAATCGGATTAACCGACAGGGTATTTCTATCCTCGTATCCCTAAACATGAGACTCACTTCTCGACGGACCTTCCTCTCTCCTTTACATAATTATCCCTGAAACCCGACTAATAATTCCATCCGAGGGATCCCCTGGAGGCCCAACAATGACCGAAGAAGGCATTCTCTCTCCCATGTAGGGTTAGTCCGGCGTCGTAAATAACTTCCATCTGCCGGAGTGACTATTTAATCCAATTTCGGTGCGCTAACTGACGTAGATATACAGGAATTGCTCGTCGAAAATATGAATCAGACTAGGCCGAAGGTCGCGGATTTCTCATTGGTGTTTGGCCCCAATGCGCAGAGACTTCAAGTTTTCCGACCAAGGGGTTCAAAGCCAGGTAATGCCTCAGGACGCAGTCCCGAGTAGTGCGACTCGCTCGGAGTACATTTATCGAGTTAGGTTAAGGGACGGTTCCTCTAATGTGTATCTGTCGTTTCAAGCCATGATGTGCTTAGTCTGAGATTAGCTGTTATCACATCTATTAAGCCAACGCGGTTTTGTGTTGGGGTCTCTTACTTGAGAGTTCGTAAGAGACAATCGTCGACTCTTCGTCGGACGGGATCTGAACTGTAGATATCTACCATTTGTCTAGAGTGGATAATGCACATCCCTGCTTACTCTCCCACTCACTCATTTCCCCCTATCTCGTTGTTGATATTTGACCTAATTAATCATTAAAGAGAATAGTGTACGTGGCCAAAGGTACCCATAGTCTTTAATGTCATCATCATCATCATCAGTATTTAAATCTTAGGATTAGTTTACGGCAGCCCCCCATTCTACTCTATTTAATTTCAATTCCCTCAATTCTTGAAATATTCGCTGTTTTCCTTCCTTCTTAATTTGTCCTATGTACATGTCTCTTGGTCTTCCTCGTGGAATCTTCCTTTCTATTTTTCCTTCTATTATATTCCTAATCAATCCATTGTGCCTCAATGTGTGTTCAATCCATCTATTTCTTCTTTTCCGTAGAGTTCTCCATATGGCTCTTTCCTCTTCTGCTCTTCTATATACTTCCTCGTTCGTTACTTTGTCTGTCCATTTAATCTTCAGCATTCTCCTCCATCACCATGTTTCAAAGGCTTCTATTCTTCGCTGGTTCACTTTTACAATATTCCAAGTCTCGGAACCATAGAACACCATACTCCACACGAAAGTCTTGACAAATTGCTTCCTTTTTTACAACCTTAGGTCCTTTGAACATAGTAATTGCCTCTTATTCATGAATGCGTTCTTTGCTTGGGCTATTCTTTGCTTGATGTCGGTCGAACTTCTTCCATCCCATGTTATTCTGCTGCCCAGGTAGATGAAGGATTCCACTTGCTCTAGTTTCACCCCTCGAATTGTGTTGTCTTTTTCCAGCTTCTCTCTTTCACACACAAGGATTTCAGTTTTCTCCTTGTTGATGTTGATATTACAGGTACCTGTATACGAGTATACCCCCTGTACTTGATCCATAGCACTTAGAGTTGCTTGCAGGCCCTCTCGCGTTTCCGCCACTACTGTAATGTCATCTGAAAACCAAAGCATGTTGATTTCTTCTCCATTTACCTTGACTCCTTTGATACCCAATTCTTGGGTTTCTTTTATTGCCTCTTCCAGATATACATTGAATATTGTTGGCGAGAGGTTGCATCCTTATCTCACTCATTTGTTTATTTTGGCTTCTACTTTTCTTCCATTTTTCGTTTGCATTTTTGTAACCGGATTCTTGAAGATGTTATGGATAATTCTCCTGTCGATGTAGTCCAATCCAAGCGCTTCTAGTATCTTTGAACATCTTGTTCTATTTGACGTGGTTATTGGCCTTCTGCAAGTCCACGAATGCCACATATAATGGCTTATTTACTTGCCTCATTTTTTCGGCCAGAACTCTCAAGCTGAAAATTGCCTCTCTTGCTCCTCGGTTTTTCCTGAATTCAAATTGGTTTTCTGAGAGGTTTTCTTCTATCCTTCCTTCTATTCTTCGGCTAATTATCAGAGCAAGGATTTTTGATGCTTGAGTCACCAGAATCAGTGTTCTGTGTTCTTCGCATTTATCTGTTTTCTGTTTCTTCGGTATTGCAATCACTATACTTTTCTCGTAGTCTTCTGGTATCTTTCCGCTGTCGTAGCTATCTTTGATTATTCCATAGAAGGCATCCTTCGCTTTGACCCCGAGTTCCTTGATTATTTTTCTCCGTGTATTTTGTCTACTCCTGTTGCCTTGTTGTTTCTCAGATCTTCTTGGTCAGTCTTTAAAGTATGACGGAATAAAAGGAATGATGCAACTTCTGAGAGCCAATGGCCATATGGCGCTCTCAGGATAAATGTATATATTTATAATGAAGGCTCATAATGCGTATTTAAAGTAAATACTCTTTTGCCCTTCGAAATAATAATGCGGTTTTTGTTAAAAGAAAATGAAAAGCATTAATCAGCCTTGCACATTACTCCTGGTTGTTGACTAATTTCCGGAGCGAACACAATCCTTTTCGTCATGGGTGATAATTTATTTTTCGAAACGTCTTATGTCACAATCTCTCGCCTTAGAATTCTAAGGTGGTCTTCAAAACTGAAATTCCATAGAAATTCAATAGGGAGAACAAGTAAAGTAAAAATATATCCACAGTATTTATCTGCCTGTAAAGATCGTAGACTGATTGCGACGACCCTTTCGTTTGTGACTGAATAAAGTACTGAATCCATTTTATGAAACTTTCATTTATTTCACGCCTCTGCAGCTTAAATATCATCTTGTCAAGGGGGATTTAGCAAATGTCTTATCAGAATTCAAGAAGACAAGACATTCAGGGTAGCTTTTCTCGGTATCTTTTTTAATCCATGAATTTAGGTCTTTCTGCAGAGGGTGGCAAGCGAATATTCTAGGTGAGGTCTGAAAAATACCTCTCTTAAACTTATTCATTCGAATATTTCCTCACTCGTATGATTAAGCCAAGTTATTCAGCTCACCTCCGAATATGTTAATAAACTATTTTCCCCAATCGAGGCTCAATGGTGAACCCAAAGGGGTTTTACATGAGATTTTCCCTCCGAGATGCAATACAGATGCCTATTTTGAGGGCCGTCTGAAATCCTACTTTTTGGACGGCTTAATATGTTGGAGAAAAGCTGGAAAAAAGGTGCTTTGCGCGCAGAAAAGAGATAGTTTTGGGAAATGAAAATAAATTGCTTTTTTTTAATTTTTTTTTAGGTAATCTACCGGTTAAGGTAGGTTTTTGGATGGACACAACTATCAAACAAACATTTTGTGACTCCCCACCTAGCAAACTAATCTATATCAGGTCCCTCTTCATCTCGGTGTACTTCTTTCCCCCCTTCATCCCGTCCAACATCCCTATCCTCTTCCTGCCCTTACCTCGCTTGCACAACATTCTCCCCTCTATTACCCTCTTCAACATTCCACTACCGCTCAATACGCCCTTCATCCATTTTTCCTGCCTCCATAGGATTTCTCTCAACAAACCCCTCTCCTCCCCCGCAATTTCTAGTACTTCCTCATTTGTTTTCCTTTCGGTCCATTTCACCTTTTTTTTAATTACTAAGGATTTATTGAACGACCCACATATTGTTGACACCACTGGAAATTTCCCTATTGGCCATTTAATGATTTTATATCTCCGTAAATAACCAGCAAATGTTCTGATGTTGATGATATTTTGAAATTGTCACTTATGTGAGGAGAAGATGACAGTCGAATGTATTTTCATTTCATCTACATCTACAAAATATCCCGCAAGCCGCCGCAAGGGCATGTGGCGGGGGGTGTTAGGTCACCATCCGTAAAGAGCACGACATAGGGAAAATTACAAACTAATTCAATGAATACTTTGCCGTTTCATCCATACAATCGCAGGTTGCACACCAGCTGACTGCGTGGAACTTAATCGAACGTTAGTTTTAATTGTAAAAAAAAATCATTGATTTCTTGATCCCCTACGATTTTAGGACATCATGAATGAATAGTTAAAGTTGTGCTTCACAAGTTTTACTCTTTCCAAAACCTGAAGAATGTTTTTGAAAAAGATTTTCCAGCAAGTGTTTGCCATTGGCCCAAATTATAATCTCTAGAATTTTACATGAGATGCATGGAAGTATTATTGATATCGGTCGGTAATTTTTCTGGACCTTGTTTTTTCCCGCTTTTATTTAATGAGTGCAACGTGAGATGTTTTCCAGTCCAGCGACAGTTTACTTTCTGATGAGGAC
The DNA here is from genome assembly GCA_037158775.1 of Hetaerina titia. Taxonomy (NCBI): domain Eukaryota; kingdom Metazoa; phylum Arthropoda; class Insecta; order Odonata; family Calopterygidae; genus Hetaerina; species Hetaerina titia. Next base: position 85,944,937 of record CM073770.1, read on the forward strand.
TTTGAAGAATATGATTTGATTTCTCGCAGCGACTCCGTCGATACCGAAATCCTCTCCGTTCTTGGGAATTTTTCAATTTTGATGGACAGCAGTTTCTTAGTCAATCCAATACGACTAATTACATCACTTACAGGTTAATTTTTGTCAGCAATATTTTAGATTGGCTTTAAGTCACAAATATTGATAATTATTTGGTAGTCCACTGTATAGGGTAGGTTTTGTATGATAACAGACTGAATACCTCTGTATTTCTCAGACTCGCCAAACGAGACATAACCTGATACCTCAATAATACGTACAGTAAACCCTTTTTGAATTCCTCATATATGTACTTCCATCCTCCCTTCATTCCATCCAATGTTCCTGCCTATTTCATCTCCCCTCCTTTGACTAAAGTTTTCCCTCTTATCACAATATTTAACATTCCATCACCAATCAATATGCTTTGCATCCATCTTTCCTGCTTCCTTTGGATTTGACCCAGTAGTATTCTCTCCTACACCACCATGCTTAATATTTATTCGTTTGTTTTCCTTTCTGTCCATTTCACTTTTTTCATGTTTCTCCTCCTTCACATCTAAAAAACCGCCAATCCGCCTATCGTCTTTGTTCAACGACCAACCCTCCACGTCTTACAAAATACGCTCCACATCAAAATTTTCACCAATCTTTTCCATTTCACGGTTGCAAAATATTTGTTTAAGATGTTCTTCTATTACGCACTACTTGTAATTTCTTATATTTTAGCCCATTAATGATGACCCAAAGGTTCAGTGTCTGCCCCGTGATTCCCACCTTGATCAAAATACCTTGGAGTTGTCATCAAGTAATTGGTTCAATAATTTTTTTCCTCAAGTTATGCATGTGAGTTTTCAACATATTTTAGCTCGAGGTCACTGGTTGGAGTATTCTTCCATTGTTTCAACTGGAGGGATTAGATTTGGTGACGCATTTGAACGTGAAATATAATTTTTATTCTCCTGAACGTCCGTCATAGCCACGCGAAACGGTATAACAGAAGCTAAACCGCCATGCTTTGCTATGCTTTCGGATGAACTTACCGATTCTATGACGTGCCAATTCTAAAAGTATTTACAAATTATTTTTTAATTTTTTGTTAAAAAGTAACGTCAAAAAATCTTGGTAGTCTGTAATTCTGATCAACCCAGTAAGTGTAACTATTTCAAGTTACGTAAAGAAGGAATTTTATATCGGTTTCATTATTTATCGCACGCATCTGCTTCGGTTGATACCGGACTGATCTTCTTGCTCAGCGCCATTGGTGATTTCTGGTAAAATTGCTGCCCGTCACATTTGTTGCATGGAATTTATGAGTGTTAAGAACTACTATTCTCTTGGCTTTGTTCCGGAACGATCATAAATAAAAAATTGAAAATTTTTGGCGCCTCTGAGAACCGCACCGGCGACCATCAGTGCTCCGTAGGCGGGCACGGTACCCCTGGAATACTTCTATCCCCTCAGCCCTCATGTCTCTGAGGAAATCCCTCGGCTCCTCCCCCCTGTTCCATGGGAGCGTGGTCCGTCCGAGGGACAATGCTACAGATTCGAGACAAACGCACGTCGACAACCGTTGATCTCCGAACACGCCGGACCACGGAGTCTGAAAGTAAACCATACGGGTGATAGGGGTAACTTTGATTATCTTCCCGTCGAAACTATGCCTTCAGGAATCCGCTTGCTAAGTATACATTCGAGGGATGGTGCTACGACGCGGGTGAGTCCTTTGAGGAGACGTATGTCGGGATCTTGTACTACGTTCCGGAGGATTATTTCTTCTTTAATGCGAGGCAATTGTTAAAAGTAATACGAGTAATACAAGGTCGTAATACTCGTATGACAATAACGTATTATCTATTTCTGTTACGTCCTTGGGTAGCAGAGACAATGGTTTGAAATACCCGTTGAGCATACGAGGTGTGTTCAAAAATTAACGGGAATTTTAATTTTTCGGACAATAATATTTATTTATTCTTATACATTGATGTTGCCACTTTCAAAGTAGTTCCCATTGGAGATTATGTACTTGTGCCAGCGCTTCTTCCAATCCCCGAAACACTTCTCAAACTCGATCTTTGAGATAGCCTTTAGTGCTTTCAGCGATGCGCTTTTAATGTCATCTACGACTGTAAAACGACGGCCCTTCAAGTTTCTCTTAATATTTGGAAGTAGGAAAAAGTCACACGGAGCCATATCTGGCGAATATGGAGGCTGGGGCATCGTTACAATATTGTTTTTGGCCAAAAATTCCCTAACAAGCAATGAAGTATCTAATTACGCAATTTCCGCTGAACTAAAACAGTGCAGTAAAAATATACATTCACCACCTTTTGATGCACTGATATCCGAGAAGTAGCCCAGATGAATGCGATAGTATTGCATTCAATCCATTGACGATTCTAAGCCTCAAATTGTTTTCATTTGCAACAAATTGTCCCGTTATGAACAAGCCATTCTTCAGCGCAGGAGGACACCTTGTCGAAACCTGGGACTTTTCCGGAATATACGATTTGTCTGATCGTCTTGCCTTCCACGATAGCGGTCGGGAAACCAATAGTCCTAGGGTCCATCTTGCGAAGAGTTTCAATCCACCTCGGCGAGTATTGATTTTTGTTCCCTTGGTTTCAAATCATATCGTTTTTGAGTGAAGGAAACCAAAACGTTACAGAGCTAACCGTCCCCGAAAACATTTCAGAGATTGAAAGATCGCATCCCAGGAGTTTCGAAAAGGACCTCCTCTCAGATGCCAACTGGTATAATAACATAAAGAGATCGAGGAGACGAAGTGTTTTTTTAGAAAACCTAGAAAAATCGCGTCCACTGGGAACATTAGTCTCTCCCGAAATAAGAATATCATGAACAAAGGCGCAAGTTGTGTCTCGCAGGATCTATCTTAGCGGAAACCGTGCTGATTTTTCATTAATAACTTTTATTATCGAGAACCTTGCACGAAATGGATGTGAGGGAAGTATGTATTACATATTATGTAATTACTCGGCTTCTTCTTGTCTCTGTTTTTAAATGCTGGTGTTACGTTAGCCGTTTCCCAATCTCTCGGAACCATGTGATCTACTAGTGTCTTCTTAAATATCATTTATAGATACGGCGCAATTTCCGAAGCCAGATCCTTAAATGTACGAGCAGGTATTTCATTAGATTCGGAAGATTTATTAGGCTTAATATTTTTAGCAAACGTTCTATTCCATTATATGAGATTTCAATTTTTGGCATCGGTTGATTGGCACGATGTTTTAAGATATCGGTGGTATTCTGTGAGATGTTAGTGAAGACGCTTTGAAAGAAGGAATTTGATTGGTTAGATTTTTCCAAACTGCTGGTTACTCTTTCGCCTTTATTATTTTCGGGCGAATTAACAGTTGACTTATTCCCCTGGAGAAGGAGAAGAATTGCACTAGGCAAAGAGGCTTTCACAAGGAGGGAGTTGATGATAGGGACGTTGAGTAAGGATCTTAAGAAAAGATTCGTAAAAACTTTGATATGGAGCGTAGCTATGGATATTGACATGGAGCGTACAGCGCGGAAACGTGGTCATTGAAGCAGGAGGATAGACGTAGATTGGGCGCTTTTGAAATGTGGGTGTGGAGAAGAATGAAGAAGGTGAAATGGACCGAAAGGAAAACAAATGAGGAAGTACTGGAGATGGTGGGTGAGGAGAGGGGTTTGTTGAGAGAAATCCTTTGGAGGCAGGAGAAATGGATGAAAGGCGTATTGAGTGGCAGTGGGATGTTGAAGAAGGTAATAGAGGGGAGGATGTTAGGCAAACGAGGAAAGGGTAGGAACAGGATAGGGATGTTGGACGGGATGAAGGGAGGAAGTACATAGAGCTGAAGAGGGACCTGATGTAGAGTAGTTTACTTGATTGTGTTTTGTTTGGAGTTACAAAATATTTATTTGATAGTTGTGTTCATCCAAAAACCTACCTTAACCGGTATATTACCTTATATTAATAATTATTTCCCTGAACTTCTCTGACGTTTGACCAAAATGATTTTGGATTCTCTTAAAAATTCTTCGCCTACCTTTTTCTTTTGAATTCACTTGACGCTTTCCGAAATTCAGTCTTGGCTTTCGCCGTGGGTATCTCATAATCCTAAGTGATCTCATTCCTTTTGTTGCTAGAGATATCATCCCTAATATTTTTCATCTTGGCGTAACATAACCTTTGACGTCGTAATGCCTTTCTAACATCCGCATTGTGCCATCTACGTCCCGTGTTAACTTTCATAAATTTACTGGGGATGAACTTGTTGACTGCTGAGCGCGTGATCTCAAGGAAGTGATTCCACGTATCCTCAGAATTTCGGTGATTATTATATTTCTTAAAACTAGCACATTGATTCTGTAGCACTCACTTTAGGCCATTGTAATCCCCTTCTTTAAACAAGTAAATTTTCCTTTTTGCCTTCTTATTTCGGACCCCATGAAGCGAAAACTTAGCATTTACTGCCCTATGATCACTAATTCCTTTTATAGTTTCTATTGTTAAGACTTTATCAGGAATATTCGTTGCTAATAAATCAAGAATATTATCATCCCTGGTTGGTGAAGTGATAAATTGATTCAATGAGTTCAGCGGACAAGAATTCAATAGCAATTCGCAGATATCTATGTCTTTACCGTCCGTTTTAAAACTATCCTGCTCCAGTCATTAGATGGGACATTGAAATCTCCACCGATTATAACGTCGCGATTACTGTGTGTGGGTAAAAAACATTCGATCTGTTGATCTAATTCTAGTATTGATTTGTTTCTGTCGACTGGAGGTCTGTAAAATGCGTCTACATAAATTCTTTTGGATCGAGGACTTAATTGAGTACCAAACGTTTTCCAAGCCATTGCCCGGAATTAGCTCAGCCCTGCTGACGCAAGAATTTTAAACTGCCACAAAGACACCGCCCCCGATTCTATTTATTCTGTCATTTCTGTAAATGGAAAAGGATTTTGGGAAAGTTTCACCGTCGGCATTATCAGTGGATAACCAGCTTTCTCTCCCAGTAATTATATCTGCCCCTGTGCTTTGAATAAGGTGATAATATTCTACGACTTTGTTATTAAAACCTCGCTGTTTTGCTACCAATGCAGAAAATGCTTCCTTGACGGTGTTTTGAGTTTTTAACGCGGACCATCTGCTTATTAATATTGAACCCCATATAAAATTTTCCGTCCGATGCTATCTGATTCGTGTTAAAGGAATTATTGCTGGCATTGTACCTCACTTCGTTTCGCACTCACCTCATCCACATATGGGTTTCCACAAAGTATCGGCCTCAATCATCTCTCAAAACAAACAATTTCTGTTGCGCCTCAAAACTATTCAATAAGGCTCTCACTTCATCATGTACTAGAGTTGAATTAGTTGAACACATTGCAAAATAAAAGTAAAACTTTATCTTTTTTTTAAATGTGAAACAATGGAGGAAGCATTGGTTCTACTCTCAATGAAATATACTTAATTACTAGTACAACATCGAAAATGTTGACGTGGAAATTCATAGTAATACAGGAAAAAAAATACCTGGTTCGATGGAGATAACAAGAGCACAAAACATCACCAAATAACTGCCTTATCTGAAATGAAAGGGCCTTAAGACTCGAAGCTCAATTCTAGTTAATCTTATCATAAAGGCACCAACCTGGTGATTTTTCCCTCTGACAAAAAGGAAATAATCCAAGCTTCCCACCAAAACAGAAGGTCGAACAATCTTGGAAAAGTTAAAGAGATATACTATGGAACAGGTGGGCTTAGGGATTCGTGTTGCCTTTGTCTAATTATCGACCATAGCATGAAGAGACCGAAATACTAGCAAGTTAATGCATATCTCTCCTTTGTACACTTCTTCTTGTCTATTTTCATAGCTGTTATCTTAATCACGCCCTGCTACTCACCCATGTAAAGACTTGAATGGTAATATGTAAACGTAGTTACAAATTTATGTCGTGGAAGAGTCAATGCAAATATTTCAAAGCAGGTTGCAAAGAGACTTCTTCATGTTATTTCTATTTTTTTTAAAAGGACGTCGTAAAACGAAATCGAAATAAACTCTGTTCGCATTCATACGCCAGTTTACTCAAATAGTGCAAACAAATACTTTCGTCTGTTAAGGATGCATTAGAAAGAGTGAAACTGGTTGCACTCTTCCTGTCTTCCTTCCTGGCTTAAGGATACTTGGAAAGCTTATTTTGATTTCGTAAAAATTCTGCGTACTGACAGATTAACGCCTGCCTTTGTGAATTTCACCTCTCGAAATAGACGAAAAAGGATTACTTTTCTCGACTCTGCTGTCGGATTTGAATAGAGAAATGAAAACACATTGGGAATCCCGTAAAGTATAAATACTGAGTAAATCCAAAGTTTTGGATTTTTATTTGGCTTCTGATCAAAGAATATTTTGAATAAAAATATTAAACGGGTGACAAATGTGCTCTCGAAATATTTTGTCTCAGGTTTGATCGGGAATGCTCTGAAAAATCAGGTAATTCAAAATGAAAAGGTCCTAGGTGTCAGAAACAGCTCCCAAAAGTCACCTCCTGGCCAAAGAATTGGGGCACTAATTGCATGAACCCCCTCGCAGATTTCAACGTAATTTACTTTTCCTCGTTAGCTCAAGTGGTTAGAGTATCGACCCGGTACGTCGAAAGATCCGTGGTTCAAGCCCTGGTCAAAGAAGTATATTTGCGCTTGTGATATACTCGATTCCGCCTTCCTCACCTCTCCTGCGTTAGTTTTTTATATGAGTCCGTATCCCTTTTCCTTATATAAATAAATAAATATATAATAATATATATGCATATATATATTCATATATATATATTCATTCAAACATAGAAATAGGTATAAGGATAGGGGATAGGAAAACACATAAAAGGCGAACGCAGGACATGTGGGGAAGGCGGTTTTTGAGCAGATCACGAAAGTAAAAATGTTTCCTTGACCGGGATTTGAACACCGGATCTTCCACTTGCCGGGCGGATGTGCTACCATTACACATATATATATATATATATATATATATATATATATATATATATATATATATATATATATATATGCATGTGTGTTTGTGGGTGTGTATATATATACATATATATAAAAAATTTATATAATCAACCTAAAAGATGAACACAAGGTTAGTGGAGAAGGTGGAAGGGTGAAGATTCCGAAGAGAAAAATGTTTCCTGAGCCAGAAAATGAAGATAAATATGTTGCTATATGCCAAATATTAAATGAGTTTGTAATGTCCACAGACCCTGTGGAAAATTACAAACTCATTTGATATGAACATCAAGCAATTCCACGAGGTGAAGCCTTAAAATATCAAGTATATATATATATATATATATATATATATATATATATATATATATATATATATATATATATATATATATATATATATATATATATATATATATATATTATATATATAAAACTTACACAGCAACACACAATATGAGAACACATAAAAGGAACACTCACACGTTATTTCTTAATAATTTCGACGGAATTGTGCTCCGTCTTCCTCGGAAGATTAGTTAAGACTGTCCTAACTAATATGTTCTAACTAATCTAACGCAGTCCTAACTAATTTTCCGAGGAAGACGGAGTACAATTCCGTCGAAATTGTCAATAAATAACGCGTGTGTTCCTTTTATGTGTTCTCATATGTGTGTTGCTGTCTAAGTTTTTTATTTAACACTTCCGTGTTACTTCGAAGAAATGAAATATATATGTGTATATATATATATATATATATATATATATATATATATATATATATATATATATATAGATGATTCAGTCCTAACTAATCTTCCGAAGAAGACGGAGTTCGAGTCCGTCGAAATTATTAAGATACGTGTGAGTGTTCTTTTTATGTGTTCTCATGTTGTGTGTCGCTGTCTAAGTTGAAATATATATATATATATATATATAGATATTTATGGGATATTAAAATAGAAAATTACTTCAGCTTTGAATTGGTTTCAACATATGAGTAGCTACAAATTCATCTTTGTTTCAGCAATAAGCTGGTTTCAAACTACTGAGAAATACGTATTCACCTTCGTGGTGCTGTTGGATTGGTTTTCGATTCGACAACAATCGATCAATTAACTCCTCTGTTCGATATCAGCTTCATGAATAATTTGATCATATTTTCCTCCGATGGATTCACGTCCGTTCGGCTGTTGGCATATGCCATCCGGTCCTTCGTCCGCTCACAACCGAAGGTACGCATACTCCAGGATGCGCTAAATCCTCTCTGGACCCTCATCCGGTTCATGTTCGCTCCGACCTTGTATAAACATTCCTCGCCTCAATTCGCCCACCCCCCCTCCCTTCGCAGAATGCATTTCCATCCTTTCCTCCTAAATGTCGATCCCAACGACTCTCCCTCTATCTGCCTTTCTCATCTCTCTATCCCCTCCTCCTCCTCCCACCTTACTCCCTCACTCGGAACACTCTTCTTTTTCTTCCTTCTTATTTTCTGCCGGCTGGTCGTTGTTTATTATTCAATGGTGCGACAGGGGACCTGGTTGTTGGGTGGGGGGGAGACGGGAGAGGGTGGGGAAAGGGGGTTAAGTCGGACTGGAGGGAGAAGAAGGGACTGGTGTAAAGGAGGTGGTGGTGGTGGTGGGGGGGTTAGGAGGCTCGATGATAACAATTTCTCCGGGACACCTCGGCCCATTACCGGTCCGTCTCATCTCCTCGCCTCCCTTCCCTCCTCCTTCCCCATTCCTTCGAGCGTCGAGGGAGGGAGAGGATTAAGGGGGGGGGAGCCGAGTGGGAGCTGTTTGGTGTGCGGGAGAGCTCTTCAGTTTTTAAGGGTGGGCTCACGGGTCCAGGGCCCATCGATTTTCTCCGAGCCCCACTCCTCACGCCCCCTCCTGTTGTCTCTTTCGTTTTCTTCGGTGATAAAATGGAATTTCCCTGCGATCTCATGGTCCTTTCTCCCCTGACCCTCCCCACATCCTCTCCCTCGATTTCCAAATAGGCTAGGCCGTCCGCGCCGATTGCAGCTTATTGCTTGTTAGATTTAGGACCGGGGTCGCTCGTCGATGGAGACGGCTGGATGACGATGGGATCAGGCCCGTTCCTCATTTTCCCGGACCCACCCACCCCTCCAGATTCCACTCCCTTCGTTATCTTCATTAGCGTTTTAATACCTCGGATATAAGGTTTCTTGAAAACAGGGTGAGTACGGGGTTCGGAGAATGTATGCGGTACCTATGGGTTCGCGACTTTCGGGATATGCCCAAGGGTGTTTTCTTTCTTTTCGAGTTAGTCCCCGGGTTTCCGGGAACGCGTGGTCCGTGGTGCTCATTCCGCCTGGATCGCCCTCCTCGTCCCCGGGGGAGAAGGGGGGTCGAAGCGGGTGGATTCCTTGGTGTCCTCTGGCGGAGGATAAAACTTTGGGACGGCCCGAACGTCCCAAAATTCGTCGCGCGACTCCCCGCGCATCCTCGTCTCCTCCACCGCTCGTGTCCGAGGCAGGGAAGACGGGAGATTTCTCCATTCCCAAGTGAAATGACCCCCAAGGAGGATGGGGACATTCAAAATAATTTGCAAGGACAGGTGTCAGTCCGAACTGATGGTCGTCACCTGAGAGTCGCGTATGATTATTCATGAAATCTCATGGTGACCGTGACCGAGAAGTCTTGAGTTTTCACATGATAATCTCGGCGTGTAAACCGTTCTTTGAAGAAAAGTAACCGTTGCGGAATGTTTTATCACGTATTCCCTAATTCTTGTTGGTGATCCTCGTTGAAAATCGACCTCCCATGATTGAATCATCAGCAGACGTAAAGAAATGACTGGTGAAAACTCGGAAACTTAATCGTTGAGACGAGAGGATAAGCCTAGATTGGAAGTTATTGAGGTGTGGTAGTGAAAAGGAAATTGGGTGGAAAGGAAAACGAACGATGGATGGATGGGATGGATTGTGTACATGGTAGAGATAGAGAGTGTGTTGCCGGGAGACATCCGAAGAATGCAGGGAAAGTGGATGTAGCATATGCTGAGAGTCAATGGGATGTTGAAGACGGTAATAGAGGGGAGAATGTTGGGAAAGTGATGTTGAGGTAGGAAAAGAAGAGACGTTGTGGATGGAATTGAGGGAGGTAGAAAGAATGCCGAGCTGAAGGTTAAGTTTTTAAATATATAGTCTGGGGTTTAAGGATTTATTGTTTCATCTTAGTTATGGCTTACGAGTACGGTGGTATTTAGTGCCTGGGTCAATAAAATACCTACCCTTTGCCGGTAGACTACTGAAAATAAGCATTTGCACCATGGCTCAGCAGTGGTCGGAAATTTTAATCCATGTCCAAATAACACTCAACTTCGATTTATCGGCCAATTGTTAATTTTTCATGGCCGCATAAAAAATTTTACGCGGCGCTTTGGTATCTTAGGAATTATTAACTGTTTCAATCTAAGGACCGCCTAACGCCACTCATTCTAATATAACAGCTTGCTTTGACACAATGTATTTTTAAGTTCAGCATACTTTCGACCTCCCTTGACCTGTCAAAAACACCTAGCACCTTTCCTTTCTTACCAGGTCTCAACTTTCCTTATATTGATCTAATTTAAAATCCTTATGAAGTCGTTATTATTTATCATTGCAAATAATGCAGCTTAAAATCTCCATTTTCCCGATTCCATATGAATACAACCGCACGGTTCCCATTTTTAGCATCTTTCTATATTCATCCAAATATTGTTTCATGCCAGGATAAGGAATCCTCCCTCTTCAAGTTTGTCGATAAATATTTTCCTCTTTATTCTTTATAATTGTGGAGGGGAAAAGAATTGAGTGGCGAGGATTGGGTGTTATTCCTCGTCAGAATCAGGCAAAAACAATCCCGTTCCCTTTTCGATTTAAGAATAGGGATTTAGGGAGCTCCTAAGCTTAACGTTTGTGTTAAAAATTCGCATAATAAAAAGGGCATGCGTAATCTTAATGCTCTCGTTCCCTTCCTCTCCTACCGCCCTCCCGGTGGGAAAATGTGATGATCTACGCGCTCCATGATCCCTTTCTCCTCTTCGGGAGCTGATGATGGTCGGGTGGGTGGGTGGGTGAGAGGCACCCATTCTCCATTATCTCCTCGGATTCCTTCGAAGTGTACCCTCGGCAAACGAAGACCGGTTTCGCCAAGAAAAATCTGAGGTCGATCTATTTATTTTCCCTGCATTTTCCGCACAAGTCTTTCCTCAATTTTATTGAAATAAAATATGTGTGGCACGTGCCTTCTGGTTACTTCCCTTCCCTCTTTCCCCCAGACCAAGGATCTCTTTCTATATCCTTTTCAGGGTTGATATTAAGGAGAGAGAGAGAGAGGAAAAGAGAAATAATTGAAGTTTTTGAGAGAGAGAAAAAAAAAGAAATATTAAAAATGTCTCTGGATGGAGAGAGAGATGGGATTTCTGCACGTCTCCGTACTAATGCGCCATTCCATTTATTTCGGTAGTGCAAACAAAACCCTCCTCGAAGGAATATTCCCTTTTGCTCCCGGGAAAATAATTGAAAATGGGGGCCTTCGGAACTCGGATACGCGTCGAGTCACGTAGCGCGGCGAACCTCTAATGCAAGGATGTCTTAGGTGAAACGTGTTCGCCTTTTGTTCCTCTTCCCCTTTCCCCACGTGCCACCTGTGGGACGGCATCGAAACACTTTGACTGATTCGACGGCTCTTAATATATGTTGACCTCCGAATTGTGCACCTCGTTCAAGTTGCCTTTATGTTCCCCAGATCTTGAATAGCATCTTGCCTGAATCTTCCCTAGCATCTTGAATACCGTCATTTGGACGTGTCTATGTGGTAGTAGATAAATATTGCTGGAGGAGACAGAAAGTCGAAATTCACTCTACCGCTACGGGGTGGATGGATAATTAGAGGTCGGTGAATGCTGTCAAAAGAGGAGGGAATCTGGCGCTGAAACTTGACTGCTCTTTACGACGTTACGGCGTCAACGTGCTGAGGTAAGAGCACTTTGCTTGTGACGATGTTCTCTCTTCCGAGTAGGGATAGGCTCGTACGTATGGTGGAGCTGGCATGGCGCGTTAGTGGATATAGAAATCTCCTTTGGGGATTTTAAAATGTGGATAGAAATAATTCTATAACCTTTTTCCTGCTAAGAAAGTTGAAAATCCGGTTAACTCTCTAACTAATCATTCTAATTTAGACCCGGAAACGCAACCTGCAGTAGATAACTTTATGCTCGGGGGACGAGAGGACGAAAAATAATATCTAGAATGTATTTGATATTTCAATAAAACATTTTCTGGCGTGACTTGGTGGAAAATCATCATATTGAAATTGAAAATGTTGATGCTATAACATAACGAAACCTAGGTAGTGAATTTAAAAAAAATATAACAAAAAAATTTCTGTGGAAAAGCCAAGTTGTTTTTTATTTTTCAATTTATATTTGATATTTATTTTAAATTTTATTAAAGCGGGAGGGACATGACTCCCTTCCGTTGGATTCAATCCTGGTTTCAACACATGACACGAGAGAGGAAAATTTTTGCCAAACCACTGTTATCGATTCAGTCTAAGGAAGAATTTTAATTTCCTTACTAATAACTAATTGCTGTTATGTGAATCTATTACGCTCTTACGAAAATATAGTATTGCAGAAGGAAATACAAAAGAACTAGCATACAAAAAATATAGCATGATATCTTGAGGGAGTTCCTGCTCTCGCTTAGTCCCCCTTTAGTATTCTGATACAATTAACATCAATTACACAACATGAGAAAGAAATATCAAATAAGATGACATAATAGCATTACATTACGAAAGCAATGCTGAGCCCGAATTTAACACAATTAGAAATAGTGATTTATATAAGAAATAAATATATTATTGTATGATAACACTTCAGTTTACCAAGTCATACAAGAGTTTTTGATCGTACACTAGGCAAAATATTACACGTTAACTGAAAATGGCAATTACATACAATTTTACTAATACAATAAAACAAACAATACAATTACTAATTCTATCAAACCTTATTGTACCATTATCAAAATTTTGGAATTACGAGTAGCTTGAATTACCTTTCGTGCCTTACATCATACATGAGGGATTTTCTTCCCTCTGTCTCTGTTGTTCCCGCCGAGGTTTTGCGTATCCACGAGTATGCATGACGTTGATTGTAGCATGTGGCTATACACATCTTCAAATATTCCATTTTAATGGTCCTACAGGAAGTAAACGCACGCTCATAGCCCAATTCATGGCTTGTGTTGAGTTACCAATTACACCGTAGAGAACCATTATGGAAAAAATTTGTATCGGCAAAATCGGCTTAGTGTCTTTCAGACCGCCTTTCGACTTCAGTGGTGTTCATGTCGAACGAGCTCACGTACACTAAAATCCTCTTTCGTCAGCAAACATGATTATTTTCATTGCTAATTTCATTTTTGTGCTACTTTCACTATGCACTCAGTGGAGTACAAAGGATACTAAATTCTTACTTATACAGGGCGGTATTGAATACGTGTTTTTATGTATATCTAATTACATTCATGCCCTACTCATCACCCGTCCCTTACGGGGTGATCATATTGAAGAAAAGCCTGGAGCTGCGTAGGTTACAACATGAAACTTACTCTGACTACTATTTACTGTAATATCCTATCTCTCCACACTTATTTCGTCTCTCTCATATTTATACTCTGGTTTAAACATATTGTAGTGATTTAATTTCCATAAAATTTCCCTAATTGAGGAAAACTATACTTGTATGTGCGTAAGGAATAAATATAGTTTAAGACTTTTGAATATTCATAGGAGCAATGAATTCGATTCAATCGCCTCTGAAAATCTGGAATACTTTCGAATAATATCGCGGTAGGCTGTGGATATTTATGCTCCAACACCGCTCGAAACGGAGAAATAAGAACTGTATTCATGAGTCGTGCAAAAAATGCGTGTCGTGCCAACTTGCACCTATCTCAATTATTACTCTTTTGGACAGATAAATGTTTGAAAGTCACAGGGTCTAAAAATGCCTTGGAAGAAAAGTGTCATCCTTACGCATAAATGAAAATGGCAATCTTAATTAAGCATCAAAAAAGTCTGATGTCATGGGTTTATGCAAGGAAAATTAATTAATTAAATTACAGTCCGGTGGAATGACATTTTTTAAAACTATTGTCACTATCAGCCTCGTGAACGATGGCCTAATGATATAGTATGCTTTACGCTCGAGGTATTTATGAATCCTCCGAGGACCGGGCCTCAAAATACACCTACATTTACAATCCATTGCGTAGAGATTATACAATATATGTACAATGTACTTAGCCTAATAATGACAAAAAATGCATGTACATGTTTGGCTAAAAAATATTAGCATCTTTATAGGAATGTTTTTAAAATGCTTGTAAAGTGACTTTCAGGTTTCAAAAACTCTCTCCGAATGACAACACTAGGAAGGTAAATATGTATGGGGCACTTAGGCGTGAAAAATTCGCAAAAAAATGGCAACCAGCTGGAAGCACACGTTTTCTCAGTGGAGTACGATACCATAATCCGGCGGAACGCTCTCTCTCGGCGGGGCAAAGCGAATATTTTCCACGAATTGGAGAAAGATGAAACAGGAAACTGTTTCACCCCTCCTACCATTCCAGGGAAGACCGATGGAAATACTTTGTTCGACATCCGTTTGAAAAAAACGGTATCGTCGAAACCGAATTACTTTCAGCTGATTGAGCCCAAATATTGGATCGCGAAACGATTCCGGTAACCTTGAAGTGGCGAGGATGGAATGGATACGCGGGCCGGGCGGGCGGACCCGAAAGTAGATTCGATGCACTAATGCCTCAAAATGCCACCTGTTACGCTTCGAGGAAAATATATTTACGCTCATTCTCCGCCCCACCCTCCCCCCAGGGGGGGGCGGCGAAGTTTCTCGCGACGGAAACGGGTTACGCGTCATCCGCACGAAGCGGAACGTCGAAGCGGAAAAGAGTTGCTTGCCGCCCACGCTCGCTCGTCGCTCGCCGAAAACGACGCGACATCCCCATTTCCCGCAACCCCGACCTCCCCCATTGCCTGTCTTCCGCAACCTCCCACACACACACCGCCATCCCTTAATCTTGGGCACCTTCCCGGCGGAGCGAGATGGCGGAGGAAGGGAATGCACCGAGGGGAACAGAAAAATTGGCCCCGCGATCCTTCCCTCCTCCTCCCCCACCTAAAGCTCGACTTCTCCCACCTTTACTCCCTGGTAAATGATTTCCTTTCGCCGTCGTCTCGGTCTCTCGCTCATTTCCGAGCGAAAATTCGCGGGTCACCCGACGGCGGAGGTAGCGCAATTCCTCCGGGGGAGCAGCCGAGTGGTGGAAGAATGCGAGAGGACTCTCGCGCGCGCGCCAGACGGAGGGAGGGATGGTTTTCAACGATTCCCACTTCATACGGCAGTTACTTCTGCCGTCGAAATGGATCTCGCAGCGGTAGAGGGTCTGGATGGAGGGAAGGTTTTGGAGGGCGGGGAGATGGAGACGGTGAGTGAAGATTTTTTCGCAGAATGGAGGAGGATCCGAGCCTCTCCCTACCTTTATTGTTTCCATACCTTGGCCAAATTTCACCGCATTGTTTACCCCTCCACGTTCCAGTCCCTTCAAACAGACCAAAATCCCACATCGGTAGGAACCGCACAGGTCTTTCCAATAGTTCTATTAATTTATCTCCCTCTCTCTATCTACCCTTTCCTCCCTCCTTGCGGCTCCCTTCCGCCCTAAGTTCCATCCACTTCCTCCTCCCGCTCCGTCTTCATCGCTCTCTCCTCCCTTATTTCCTAAATCCCATCACGCTCCCACACTCCGGTTCCATACCACCTCACCATACTAACCAACTCCTTCCTCATCACCCTCCCTCATTCCCCTTCCCGCCTTACCCCGAGTCCTACAAGCTCAAAATCCCCTTAATCCTCCCCACCCTTTATCCCTTACCTTCCCTCCTCCCTCCCCAAGCCACTCTTCCCTGTCCTACTAGCGTCCTTCCCCGATCTTTCATCTCCTCCCCTTGCCTGTCGCTACCCTTTCGAAACCTCCCAGCCACCTCCACCTCCTCCCCTCGCTCACGGGGGTCGCTCCTCCCCCGGCCAGCCCTCCTTTCCCGAAGGCCCCCCCCATCGCTCATCACTCACTCTTCCAATGCCTCCACCAACCCTTTCTCCCCTCTTACTCGGCATTTCCCCTCCACGCCGCCTCCACCCCAACCCCCACTCTGGTATCTCTCCCCCCCCTCCCACAAAATGCCTCAAAATCTCCTCGACACCTCTCCACCCCACCGCCCCGGACGCGTCCCACTGCGCCACCCCCCACACCACTCCGTCCTCCCGACACACGGCACACCACACTGCACGCAAGCAGCACATTCGCTCGACCTCTCCCCCTCTTCTGCCTCTCCACACACATCCACGAAATGCCTCCCCGAACCATTGCCGCTGCTCTGCTACCAACACCAACACCACTACGGCGGCGCACCATCCCCGAGCCTCCCTCCCAACGCCCGACATCTCTCTCAAATCTCCCTTAATACCTCTCTCTCTCTCGCCTCATCCCCACTGCTCCTCATCCCTCTCCGACTGCGAACCCTCCTCAGTCCACCCATCCCTCTCTCGCAAAAACCCCCCTTCCACCCCCCCCTGAAACCCCTGCCCTTCTCATCCCACCTCCATAACCCTGCTGCTTTCCTCTCCCTCCCACCCTCCTCGCATTCGGCGTAAACCTCCGCTATGTCCCCCCCTCCCGCCGCTGGGCCTGCTGATTTCGCATCCGAATTGCTCCGGGAGGTTGGTTTGGGGTGGAGAAAGAGAGAGAGAGAGAAAGGGAGAGGAGAGGGTTGGAGTGAAGGTCGGCGAGGAGGAGAGGGAGCAACAGAGAGTGTATGGGAGGGGGTGAGTTGAGGTTACACCATCCGTCGGCTAGAAAGGTGGGAAGGGAAGATCGGAGGAGGAGCACCACGAAGGGAGGCCCCCGGGTGTTTGGGGGAGGAGAAGAAGTAGGGCTGGGGGGGGGAAGTTCTCGGTGTACTGCGTGCTTGGGGGAGGCAGTGCGGTGGAGGAGGAATAGGAGGATCGGAAGAGGGGGGAAGGTGAGAGAGTCAGATGGAGGGAATACGTGTGGTTCCTGAGGGAGTGAGGGGATCGGGAGGAGGATAATATGGGGGGAGTGGTGAATAGGGTGGGGGCAGGATGGAAAGGGGGGAGTGGTCGGGAGGATCTGGGGAGCCTGGGTGAGGTGGGGTCGACGTGCGGTCTGGGGCGGGCAATGGAGAGGCGCAAAAGGGTTTTTTAACGTCGGGGAAGTGAGTGTGCGAGAGATGACGACGGAGGAGGTTATGGGAGGACACGATCCTGGGAGGCGAGAGATGGGGCCGGGAGGGTGGCATTGGGAGGGGGGCAGGGAATGGGGTTTCGGGAGGAGGAGGGGACCGCAAAAAAAGACTAGGTGAAAGGAGAAGAAGAAGGAGCAGCGGAGTAGTAGCAGTAGGAGGAGGAAGAGGGCTCTTTGGGAGAGGAATGGTTTCGGGAAAAGGGTTGGTAAAAGGATGGGCGGGTTTAGCTTTGGTTGGCCTTGGTTAAAGGGGAGGAGAGAACTGAACCGAACTGAGCTCTTTATTGAAACCGGGGGACAACGTGCCCCGTCACCCCATCTTCGAATCCTGTGGGATGATGTGAAAATTCATTTGCAAGTTTGAAAATCTTTTTCTAAAGATTCACAAAACTCGAAATAAAAAGATGTCGACTTTGACAGTCGGTGAAGTGAACAAAATAATTGACAAGCATTCAATGGAATGACGAAAAATTTCACTGTAAAAAATTTTCAATCCGAATTTTCGTTGGCACTGCGGGCTCATCATTCTTCCATACCAGCCACGATAATTAAGACGAAGGATGATTTGATAGGAGTGATACGAGCTCGTTTCTTGCTTAGCCGTTAAGGTATGCTAAACTCACTCACTGAGGCTGATGGATCAGATCCACTCACTCTGCCGTCTTAAGTTTCCCAGGGAGATCTGGTATCAGAAAAATGCGACTCCTATCATAAAGCTTGAGAGTATCTACTGGCATCAACTGGACGTGGACCCCGAACCTTTCGTTTAGTCATCGAACTACATATCTAACCGATAATGTAACACGTCACCTCATTCATCCATATTCACTGCTAAGCATCATAAGCCATATGCACCTCCCCTCTCATGGTCCTCTTCATTCGACACACGTATCTCTCCTTGGCTTTTCCCGCGAAACCTTTCCTTCCGCTTTCCTTTCTGTCGCGTAGCCAAGGAAATTGATATGTTCCACGAAAATATACGGCATTCCGAAAACAAAACGGTTAGCCTTCGACGCATGACATCCGATGAGAGAGGAGAATGAACAAAAAAGAAGCGAAAAATTAACCTATAGAGTTGGCGATCGATGCAATGCACCAAATCCCTGCAACATACGCGGTCGTGGTTAAATGTAGGATAGTACGGGGAGGAAATAAAAAAAATGCTAAAAGGAAAAGAATAAATGGAGGGTGAAGTTCGAAACGCGATCGAGTTCCACAGTTTAACAGCGGAGATTGAAAAGGAGTTGCGAGGGAGAGGATGGCGGCTGGGGTGAGGGGTTAAGGGCTGAAGGGGAAGGGTCGTAAGGAGACATGGGTGGGAAGATTTAAAGGAGGACTGCCGGAGGGAAAGAGTGGAGTGGGGCGGTTTCCACGGAGACGTGGTGGGTTGGAAACGGTGTTGACGGAGGAGGGTGGGGGTAGATCGGGAGATGGGCGTGGAAGCAGAAAGAGTGAGTGTGTATAAGGGAGAGAGAGAGAGAGAGGGAGAGACAGGGGCATTTATTCTTCGGAGACCAATGGGGCTCCACCCCTCCCTTTGGCTCCTCCCTTGGAGGGAAAACTCCACGAAATTGCATGCATACTTTATGCTCGCGAAATACCAAAAAAAATATATCAACTTTAAGCTTGATGAGAGTGATAGAAAAATAACGGGGCGGGGTGCGTGGCGGTCGACGTCGAGTATCCCAAAGCTAAAGTGAAACGAATACCCAAGCATCTCTCGTTCCGTCTGTGTCAAAGTTATCTATTGAAGAGGTGAGACTTAGTGCCTAGGGTAGAAGATTGACCTAATTGAGGTATTAACCTTAAGTTTTTTTTGGGGGCGCGCTATTCCACTTACCATTCAAATTGAATGTCACGATGTTATGATGAAATTCGCTCGACCGCAGACTTGAGTACTCGAATTTCCGTGGCCAGTGAACCTTTATTCTTTTCTATTGGATAATTCCACGCGGAGTAGATAAACTATATGTTCATATAGTATGCGAGGATGTGGGAAGAGCGATGAAATCATCATAAGAAACGATAAAATGTACTTCCTGGATACAAAGGGTATTTAGCACACAATGTAGCAAGAATATTTCCGAAAGAAAATAACGATTGAGGGATGATTTATATCTGCCGAGATAATGTGAAATATTCCAAGGAAAAATTAGAAGTTAGGATTAGGATCGTCGCAATACTAATGTTGAAATAATTCTGCTCAATAAGTATGTGTTATTAATTATTAATGACCAATCGATTCTTTTTAATTGAAATACGAATAAATGTCCATAATTTCAATATTTTAAATTTTTATTGTTAAATGTTGTTATTAAATTGTAATATTTAATTTTTATCACTTAATGCAACAATTGCAGACTGTAAAAATCATTCGTCTTGACCGGGATTCGAAACATCGGATTCCACGATGTCCCGCCGAGTGCTTAAGCCAGTTAATCTGTCGAGGCGTCCTCTTAAAACCTGAAATTTTGGGGTATTTAAACTAACAAGATGCAGTGACGAAATGCCGTACATATAATGAGACAGACATTCGTAGTCGTGCGCAACGCGCCACAGTTCACGAGGTTAAAGCCGACTTTAAACACTTGGGCTATTTTTACCTTAGAAAAATTCTAAGAAACTTCGGGAGATACCGCTACAGTAACTTGTAACCGAGTCATCCGCTAATATGCATTTCAATGCAACAATTTCAGAGTTTAAGAGGACGCCTCGATAGCTTAATTGGCTAAAGCACTCAACCGGACATCGAGGGATCCGGGTTCGAATTCCGGTCAAAACGAATGATTTTTACATTCTGAAATTGTTGCATTGAAATGTATATCAGCAGATGACTCCGTTGAAAGTTACTGTTGCGGGATCTCCCTCTTTTTGTTGGAGTTTGTTACTTAAATTATGGTTAACAACTTAATCATTTCATTGATGTGATTTGGTAGGTCGATATGCTTGAAAATTCCATCTTCATGCGTAATAAGTGGCTCTTCGATATGTACTTAATCTAAATTAAATATTGTATCATATTATTTTAACACAGCAAGGCCAGTTGAATATTCAGGAAAGGATGTAATAAGTGGTGATGCAGAGCGATGCAAAGGGTGACAGAGTCATCAAAATTATAAAAAAAAATTCCAGGGATAATTTGGTTTAGAACTTTTAATTTTTATAGTTGACCAGATACCTTCTCTGTTTCCATTTATATAATCTGTTTAATCATTTATATATATATATATATATATATATATATATATATATATATATATATATACATACAGACACGAAAATCCCGCCATTATATATATATATATATATTATATATATATATATATATAAATGATTAAAGAGGCATGGGGAGACCTGGAGATAGGAATGAAAGTCGGAGGGGAATTCGTAAAATCGGTTAGGTTTGCTGATGACCAAGCATTAGTTGCTCAGTCAGCCAAGGGGTTGCCAGCATTGCTGAGTGAATTGGAGGTTCAGTGCGATAAATATGGGATGAGAATCAATATTAATAAAACAAAGGTAATGCGATTTTCCCGAAAGAAAAAGGGTAAGCTAAATAGTAAAATAGGCGGGGAAAAAATAGAGCAGGTAGAACAGTTTACATATCTCGGAAGTGTTTTGGACCAATACGGTCAAAGTAGTAGGGACGCAAGGAGAAGAATTGCGCTAGGCAAGAAGGCTTTTTCAAGGAGGAGGGAGTTGATGACGGGGACGTTGAGTAGGGATGTTAAGACAAGACTCGTAAAAACTCTGATATGGAGCGTGGCTATGTACGGCGCGGAAACGTGATCACTGAAGAAGGAGGATAGACGTAGACTGGAGGCTTTTGAAATGTGGGTGTGGAGAAGAATGGAGAAGGTGAAATGGACCGAAAGGAAAACAAATGAGGAACTACTAGAGATGGTGGGTGAGGTGAGGGAAGTTGTTGAGAGAAACCCTATGGAGGCAGGACAAATGGATGAAAGTCGCATTGAGCGGTAGTGAAATGTTGAAGGAGGTAATAGAGGGGAGAATGTTGGGCAAGCGAGGTAAGGGCAGGAACAGGATAGGGATGTTGGACGGGATGAAGGGAGGAAAGAAGTACACCGAGATGAAGAGGGACCTGATA
Source organism: Hetaerina titia (assembly GCA_037158775.1). Lineage (NCBI taxonomy): Eukaryota > Metazoa > Arthropoda > Insecta > Odonata > Calopterygidae > Hetaerina > Hetaerina titia. The sequence continues at coordinate 85,966,441 of CM073770.1, forward strand.
TAGATTAGTTTGCTAGGTGGGGAGTCACAAAATGCTTATTTGATAGTTGTGTCCATCCAAAAACTTACCTTAACCGGTAGATTACCTAATAAATAATAAAATGTATATATAAAGCACTTATCACTTTAGTGAAAATCCTACGGACGTGCACAATAATGTAAATGGACTAGTCGACACAAGCACAGAAACACATAAAAGAGGGACTCACTGGCTCTGAAATTTTCGGTGGTGCAACCACCTTTCTCAAGAGGAGTTAGGAACAGAACCAGAGTTTCGAGACCCAGTGAGTCTCTTTTTATGTGTTTCTCTGTTTTTGTCGACTAGTCCATTTACATATATATATATATATATATATATATATATATATATATATATATATATATATATATATAAACTTGGAAAAGACGCTCTCCGGCGACGCACAAACACACAAACACTAACACAAAAACACTACACACATAGAAACATAAAAGAAGGACACTTACATTGGATATTTACGTTTCGACGGCACGGCCGTCGTCATCAGAATGCCGTTGTCGGGGAAGAGCGGAGAGGACATGTGCAAGAGGAGGGTGACGGGAGGCCTGTGTTTATGGTTTATATATAAACCATAAACACAGTAATCAACCCGAAGGTCGGTTTAGTAGGTGATGGTAGAGCTCACCCGTGTACCAAGCCCGACGGCGTGTGAATATTCACACATCAGGGTAGGGGGGCCAGTTCCTTTCCCTGTGCCGGTTATGGTTTCCCAGGAAGATCTGGTACCCGAAAAATCAACTAGCTTGGGTGGAACTGCAGGTGCCCAAAGTGCCTTGCCCGGGAATCGAACTCGGGACCCTCCGGTCAGTAGTCCAATGCTCTACCCACTAGACCACCGCGACCCATATATATATATATATATATATACCCACACATATATAGATGATTTCTTCGAAGTAACACGGAAGTGTTGAATAAAAAACTTAGACAGTAACACACAGCACGAGAACACATAAAAAGAACACTCACAATAATATCTTGATAATTTCGACGGACTCGAACTCCGTCTTCTTCGGAGTCATATCTTATCTTCCGAAGAAGACGGAGTTCGAGTCCGTCGAAATTATCAAGATATTATTGTGAGTGTTCTTTTTATGTGTTCTCGTGCTGTGGGTTACTGTCTAAGTCATATAGTATATACTATATTATTTTCGCACGTAGAAATAGACACATAAGGAAAGGGGATAGGAAAAAACATAAAAGACCAACACAGGAAAGGTGGGGAAGGCGGTTTTCAAGTTTGAATATATATATATATATTCCTCTCATACACACAAACACACAAGTGCCAGATAATGGAGACGCTAATGTGAGAAAGGACCACCAGGAGGCAGGGATATTCGAGAGAAGGGAGAAGGAACTAACGAAATGGAAGGCCGCATGCAAACCGATTGATTATGGAGCTGGCATCATATGAAGGTGAATATTTTACAGTGAATAGATTTCCTTGCTATATATTTTCCGACGGCGTAGTAATCCAAGCATTTTAGAAGAAAATTCCATCGAAACGGCAAACGGTGCCCTTTGGGACCCATTTGGTATCCATAATAGCTTTGGAAACGCATTAGTGACAGTTATGGTATTCTATTTTTCGCGTTTCTTTCGAGTTACCGTTTTTTTCCTTTGTGCTTCTCTCGTGAATTTTAGCCACCGACCCTTAGGGCTGTGTTAATGGGCTCGCGTAGCTGGAATCGGTAAGGAAACATCTCTTACTGAGCTCAAACAAACATGAATTGGTGCAATGTATATAGGGATTAGTTTCTCTGCCTGGGTCACATTTTTCACTTTCCGTAACTGGAAAAATATTGATCTTTTTGTACTGTTTGAGTGAGTTCGTGAGCATCATCATCAGTTTTTGAAACACCATTTTCTGTATTTTATGAACGACAGATATAGAATTATGGATCCACAAGGAGGAATCAAATGACTTTGCTTTTCCAAATGCTAGAATTTACAGCATTCAACTACTTTCGCAACTACGGAATTCCACAAATTATTTGTGTCAACTCTCACAAATTAAATAATTGAGCTACTTTTTTTCGGAAAATGAAATTGAGCTATCATTGAGATCCGGATCACTGAGAGTGCTGTCTGTCAAAAAAAGGAAGTTGAATCAAGTATTGAGTTAGTGTTTGCAGTTAGTACGGTAGAGTCGACCTACTTCACAGGCCATTAGCGCCAATAGGGAGAAGTGGGTAATTTGTTAAAGATAGGATTTTCACGGAATGGGGGAAGAAGGGTGGATAGAAACCCGGGCGTCCGCAGTAGACTACTATAAACTTAAAGTGCCAAGGGGTCAAACAGTTTAATGTCTCATTCGACGGACGGCGTACTGCACTTGATTCCTGGCACCAAAATTAGAGATCGTAATAGCATCCTAAAATTCTTCCACCGCCTGGATTTGGACCTTATTACCAAAACATTAGTCATCGCACTAACCCGATCCGCGTAAAAAATGAGGAAGCGTAATTAGAAAGATGTATAGATAGTCTTTGTTTGGGCGAAATTAAGACCAAATTCCTTCTTCCATTTGACCCATTACAGAAGAGGATAAATGAATATGGTGTGTTTGGAGGGAAAGAAGGATTCGGTAGGACAACTTGCGGCATTAAAAATTGTTAGAACCAAAATGAAGGGCAGGTGGATTGAGTGGAAGTCCTTACCGGGACGGTCGAGGTGGGTGGTCAAATACAAGTAGGTTAAGCAAGAGGGCACCGAGGCGTAAGAGAGCATTTAGGGAGACAAGAACGGAGGGGGAGGTAGTAAACCAATCTTCAATGGGTAATACTGATGGTGGTTGAGTTTATGAAAGCAATAAATCTCCATGTAAGACCTAAAACCCTTACTGATTATGTCAATTTCCAAAACGAAGTGTTTTTGACCGCACACATTTAGGATTGTTGAGGGTTAAGTCCAGAATATAAATCGATGATTCATGTATGTGTGACTCGTCCAATGTCTCCGGGATTAGACTTTTCGTGGATGCATGAATCTTAACTGATATTTCTATCAAATAATTTTTCCTCCGTGGAGAAGATATTCGGATTCCTATGTTTGCAAGATAGATAGATAAACGTCTTTATTCGGGTGAAATTGAGACCAAAAGGACCCCTCTTCCATTTAGCCCTCAAGATATGAATGAATCAGTCTTTTATTAGTCCCTGTTTTATCATTTGGAGCGACCATACGTCGAACGACCTATGTTTTTGAGTGGCTTTTGTTTTTTTTATAATAGTAATCCCAGGCAAGGCGAATGATTTTCACACTTGAAATTGATTAATTGTAATGCACACTTAGCGGATAACTACGTTAAAAGTTACTGTTTCGGTATCTCCCGCAGTTTCTTGGTAATTATTGATAAAAACTTGGCTGATGCGTGAGGTAAATGTAAGTAAGTATAATTAAATGCTTTTTTAATGAGAGCTAGAACAATGTATCTTGAAAAAAATGAATGAGAAAAACGATGAATTAGAGAAAATTAGAGAGAACTCAGGCGCCTTTATCCTTCGAAACGAGAAATGGGAGTGTCTGCCTATATGCTATCCGCATTCTTATGCTGGTAATTGAATCTACGACTTATGTTTTAGTAACTATTATGTTTTTAGATATGCGTACATTCGCAATTTTACCGTTTCTAGATTCAAAATTGAATTCGGATTTTTTAAACATAGTATTACCGGTTGTCAATAAATTTAGTCCCACCTCTAAGCAGAATATTTGTACCTAGTTTCTTCACAAAAAGAAATAATTTTTATTTATCTATTTTTCATGCATGAGATGTTTTTAGAAATATAATTTTCTGAAAAGAGGGAGAGTGAGATTATTGGAATGCATGATAAAACAGAGAGAGCGTACTGCGACGGAGTAATTCTCATGGATGGAGTTAATAAAGATATATCGCCCGTAATAGATTAAGAGAGTATATTCTTAGGTTCTCTTCCGTTTTGGGTTATTTTTCACCTAGACTTGAGGGATTTCACTCGGACCCTTTCCGAGGTGAAATGGGATTTAAATGGAAGGGTAAATGACCGTAAACCTACAGCTGGAGGGTTCTATACCCCCATTATTTTCTATTATGGACCCATCATAGGCAAATAAATTTTCTTTCGCATTAGCTCTCCGCACAATTACAGATGGACTGGGGGATATGCTACTTTTGGACCCACGAATGGGAGCACAATGGTATGCGAACAGTATTTGGATTATCATGTCAAATCAACACCGGTCCTAATTTAAGTTCCATAGGACATCATGCGGCCTTAGGTATTCCCGAAGAAGTGATACGAAGTCCAGTTGCTGAGCTAACTAATATGCTCCAAGGATTTTCAACTCGGGAACTTAGAGAAGATATTGAAAAAAGTATGGAAAAAATTCTAACCAGTAGTACGCTGGGTAATTGGTAGGATCATACCGAACGTCAATGTTTCGTTTCATTTACAAAACTGAAACATCGTGACGGTGGATCACGCCAATACGTCATCGTAATAAGACGGATGCTGAGGATGCAGAAGGGTTGACAATTTACATTGCAAACTCTCCAAACTAAACGATGAAGTTAAAGAGAAGGGAAGAATGTTTTTTACAATTTACGAAGGCTAAGAACAGTTTGTGATCAGCTGAATAAAACTTTTACAAAATCTTACCTAATTTGACGATCCAAATGTATTTTGGTCTCACCCTGGAGAGTAATATGTTAATCAAGGTACAGTTGCATCAATGAACAAGTGAGTTAAACAAGCAATCATTGACACATTACATTTCCAAAGCAGTGCATTGGTGATAAATGCTATGCGTACACTAGCACGAAATGTTTAAGCTCTGAAAATCTCCTGGGCATTAATAGACATCTCCCGCTCATCATTAGAGTGGATTACTCTTCAATCATTCAAAACACTGGTCCATTCAGATTTAACTAATGTCGGTGCCGGAAGAAACGCTAGCACGAAGACATTGCCCATATTTAGCAAACATTTTCCTAAAGTTTTTAAGGGAAGGAATTTTTCTGTAGGACTGAAAAAAAATATTCCATCCATTGAAAGCAATATCAAACTAGATTCCGGATTCTATCGAAAGATATTTTAAATATATCTGTTTCACTGGTAGCCGAAGTTTTTTTTTCGAGAACACCCAATGCAAATTCAAAAATAGTGAATCTTTTTAAACACCACTGGGTTTTATTCAATCCTAGAATTCTTAAATCGTTGAAAAAAGTTAGTACGATGTAGTCGGACTTCAAAAAATATTTCGACGAAGCATCACTCAATTAAATATTATGAACATGCAGTCATCAGGAATTAACGCCAATGCCATTAATTGGGTTCGGGGATTTTCTGAGCGCAAACAAAAGAAATGATGGAGAGAACTGGTTCTGATTGAGTGAAAATAGCCTCAAAACCATAAGGTCCTCAAACACTGTCGGTTTCTTCTCAACGGTGCTTCTTATTCATTTGCGTTTATTATGAAAATAATCGGTACTCTTAAAAACGTCTATGATGATATTACTATCAACCGAAGTGATAGTAAAAAATATCTGCAAGACCCTTTCCAGTAATCAACGAAATCTATTAGGTGGCTGTATCGATTGTGGTCTCCAGCTTAATCTAAAAAATTTGTAGTTATGATTTTTTCGTAAAAAAAATATTTACATTATTATTAATAACTTCTTATTAAAAATATTCTCTCGCCCTTACATTTATGTAGTTAGATGTAAGCTTATTAGACCAACTAACACATTTGGAGGACACACTTAGGCCTGGGAAAAGCATTGGAAACCATCTGTATTACTGCATTAAAAAAATTGGAAAAAGTACGAGATAATTAAGTGAGCAATATGTGTGCAAGTGAGCAACAACAGTGGACCATTGAAATATTTTTTGATTCATTTTTTGATGGAGCATGTTGTATTTAGAGGAAATCAAGCAAGAAACTTACAAAGCCAAAAAGTACCAGCTTAAACATATGGAAAAAGTTCTATAGAGACTACTTTTCCATGGACTTGAAGGATAGGATCCGCAGAGAAAAGAAGATTGCAGACGGTTTAAATGAGGGAGAATGCTGAAAATAAAATTGATTAACAGAATAACAAAATGAAGAAGTACCTCGAAGAATGGGCGAAGGAAGAAGCTTATGGAGGGCACTCACCACAAGAAGAAGAGGGAAACTAATTGGATGTATCCTGAGGCCTTATAGTTTACTGAAGACCATAATAACTTATGAAAAGATGGTTTGGGAAGGATGAGAGAGGAAGGCCAACGATCAACCATAAGAAGCAGGTAATGGAAAATATCGGCGCAAGGAGGTAATGAGGGAATAAGGAGATCGGAAGAAGAAAGGTTGGTTTGGAGAGCCTCCTCAAGCTGATAAACCCTGATTGATGATGAGCGGGGAAAAATTCGAATGAAATGATTATGGGATGGTGAAATAAGGCTAATTGATTAGATCTTTTGGGGATTTATTCACTTTGGGGGGTTTGGCTAAGAGCTTATAATTTGGGATATAATATTGAAAGATATAAACTATGACCAGGGTAACCTATCACCTTGAAAATCGGGAAAACTCTTTGGAATTAGTACCTTCTTGAAAAATACAGGAATTCTAATGATTTCGCAATATTTTAGGATTACTCCCAGATTTTCCTGGATCGATATTTTGATACATAAGTGACGCGAGGATCAACATGTTAAATCGCGGACTCGTTAGATTTCGTGAAGTTTTGTCAGAGCACCATATAGTGGCACTTCTAATTAGTGAGCGCTTGCCTAGGGAAACGGAGCTGAGAAGGTATGCGATCTGACGTGTCGAATTAACAACACTACGCGGCGACAGTTTCACGGCCACCAAACTGGCTGTGGGGAATCCGGTCTTTGACTTTTCCCACTTCTAATTCTCCCATTCGATCTTTATTATGAGATCCGACGATCCGAGTCGGGAAAAGTAGTAGTAGTAGTTTTTATGGGCGGTGAACGACAGCTAAGGTCATTTGCGCCATTAGGGGTCGATGGGAAAGAAAAGGTGGGGGGAAACCCGCCGTCGGCATTAATCTACCATTGTCGAAAGGCGCCAAGGGGTCCGCAGCTTAACGTTCCATCCGGCGGACGTCGTACTCATTCAAAGAGCTCTCCACAAAGCGCCTCAAGTAGGGATCGGTATATAACTTTTTTTTTCTTGTAACATTTGGTAATATTTTGTTGTATCCAGGATTTGAACCCGGAACCTTTCGGTGGGAAGCCTCCACGTTAGCCACCGCACCATCCCGATCCCCACGAGTAGGGAAATAACAACCGCGAGGGGTCACAGTGCTACTCATGGAAAAATGCTACCATGGAAGGAGGAAAGCTGAAATTAAAAAGTATTTTCATGTTTTTACTCCTTCAGGGAAAATTATGCCTGCATTTCAGCGTTGAATGTATGCAGGTAAATTTTCTTTTTTTTCGTCTCGAGCAAAAAGATTAATGATAGACAACCGACACATCGAATCACACGCATCTAAAAATAATGCGGATTTTGATATCACAGCTTAGGATGATTGTAATTTTATTCCCTGGAATGTTTCCGCAATTGATGCATCCATTCTTGCACGGTCTTTCCCAAAATAAAATCAGAATAAATCCGGTAAAAACTTTAGTGTAGTTCAAAGTACCAATTCTTACTAAAATAGTTCGAAATAGCACCCTTGAATGCCGCTGTTCATTACAACTTGCCACGGCCTCTTTTGCTTCGTCGTGGTGCAGCCTCCAGTTGCCGAAGATCTCCTTTCTGACCCGTTGCACCCTTTACCGCAGCCTTTCGAGGAATTCCACGTGAAACTTACACTGTTCTCTGGTGTCCCGGCGGCACACTTTCTTTGTGGATAACGCCTTTTTAGTCGAAAAAAATGATATTGTACGCGAGGGTGCTTTGAAAAGTTCACGGTCTTCGTATACATAATTTCCGCTTTTTTTCCAAGTTCCAGGAGGTAAATCGAAGGCTGTCGAAGGTTTTTCACTTACCGCCTTAGGTTGTTCAATATTTTGTGACTTTAGGCACTAATAATTACTTAGGCAAGAAGGAAAAAAAATAATGTCATCAATTTAGAGTATTAAGGGAACTTTTCACTCGGTATACAGGGTTCGTCCGGAAAATAAGTGTACTGAGCTCAGGAAAATAAATGTATTACACTTTTACATATCTTAAGCTAATATTCCTCAAAATAGGACCCTTGTGAGTCGATACACTTGTTCCAGCGGCGTTCCCATTCCTGGAACCCTCCCGCGAAGGCATCATCGGGAACCTCTCGAAGACACGTCGTCACGGCCTCTTTGAAGGCGTCCAAAGTCCCGTATCGCGTTCCTTTCAAACTCTTCTTTATCTTCGGGAACAGAAAGAAGTCCGGTGGTGCCAAGTCCGGGCTGTAGGGCGGGTGCGGCAGCGTTGCCACGCCGCGCTTGGCCAAGAAGTCCGACACGACAAGCGCGGTGTGAGACGGCGCATTGCCGTGATGCAGCCGCCAAATGTTTTTGATCGCTGGCCGGACGCGGGCGACTCGTTTTCGAAGCCTGTCGAGCACTTGGACGTAAAATGCAGCAGCATTTACAGTTTGTCGTTCAGGTACAAATTCGTAGTGGACGACTCCCCTTTTGTCAAAAAAGACAATGAGCATCATAAACTTATTTTCCGGACGAACCCTGTATGTCTGACGTCTACAGTTTTTCCTCAGGAAATTTTTTCTTGAGAACTATTCAATTTTTCAAAAGATTCCAAATTTAGGGGCGAGGCAGCAGGGAAAAAAGCTCTTTCGCAAAATTTTTTTTTCAGATTGTGTTCCTTCGGAAATCAATACATTTTTCTGTAGTTTCTCAAAAGGATACCTACAGATACGCCTACTTCACACATTTGCAGAGGTGCGAAATAAACAGGTACGAACAGGGAAATACGTGTATTCTGTAAAGTGGTGAAACAGAAATACATGTTCTTGATTACTGGATAACGTCAGAATATTTTTGACTTATGTGTTGCGAATGTTGTTGATAGTTTGATTGTAAGCTGTCCTTTTGTTGAAGAAACTGACTTCTATTGTTCGGTGCTCTTCTTAGAAATCTCTATCGTACCGCAAGTGTTACCAAATACATTTACATCTACTTAATACCCCGCAAGCAGCCGCAAGGGCGTATGGCGGGGGGAGTTAGGGAACCACCCATAATTAAGAAAAAAACGCATGCAAAAGAAAAACAAATTTATACAAGCCACAAACAAAACATTGTATACATTCATGCAAAAACCCTTAAACCCACACACATGCAAACAACAAACTACATACTAACATACACATGCATTTACAGATACACCTAATATCTTTGCAATGTTTAATTTTGTTCCGACTTGTAAATTAAATGTTTTTAATTATTCTAAAGTGTCTTCGGTTTCTTACTATTATGATTTCTGATTGTTCTAGGAAAGAATGAGTGTTTGTATCTATCTGTACTGGAATCTATCTCCCTTGTTTTATCTTTGTGGTCTGATCTACCTAAATAGTGTGGGACCGTTATAATTCCTTTAGTGCCATCGTTAAACTCGTTGGTTCTGAATATTTCTAAAAGTCCAAGTCTCGCTTGTTCTCTTCGTATTTCAAGAGGCTCCCAGCCTATATCTTTTAAGGTACCTGTCGCCCTTGTGTAACACACAGGCGTTTGATGGAGAATATTCGGAGAACTGTCTTTAAAATGCTGTCGCGAGTGATTTAGCCTTAAATTATGCCTTCTTACTGGCCATCATACGTAACATTGGGATATAAATTACCAGTGAATGCGCGATTGACTCGTTGGCGTTAAATATTACGCACATTCCAACTTCATCCTGCGAATTTAAGGTATGATTGGAATGTTTTTTTGTCAAAAATTTTCGTAAAAAGTTCAAACGAGCGTTTTACTGTCCACTTCGATCTCGGCCCCTCGAGTCAAAGATCCCATTTCTTCGTATGCTGCCTCCCAATGCTCTCGATCTCTCGCCCAGACAGTTTACCTCTTAGGCCACAGGCAGTAATCGTCTCATGCGTTTAATTTTGAACCACAGAGACAGGTTGGAAAATGAAACATGATACAGCTGTACAAATATATCATCCGGTAATTATCTTCGCGCAGCATTGATGGATAGATGAAATTAGGACCACTTTTATTGGAGCTTCTTTGATGAAATGCGTACAGCACTTGCGAAGTTATATTCGGAAAAACTTCGTTAGCCTCTAGCGCTTACCGGATCCCTACTCCTTTTGGTGTTTCAAACTTGGTCCAGCAGACATGAGGCACTCCGCTTTTAAACTCAAATATCGGAAGCTGCCCTTCACGAACTAAATGTAGCACAGGGTGAGCCGACTCCTGGGAACCCCTTTATTATGGAGAAGGAGGAGAGTAGAGTGAAGGGTGAACTGCGAGGGAATAACTTCTGCTGGCAAGCGCCGATGACGTATTAATGACGTGATGCTCTTGTGAAAAGGCGAATGAAAGTCAAGACTGCTGAAACGAGTCGCTGAACATAAAAATTTACGTAGCTAAAAGCATATGTCGGACTCATATCGAATTGTTTTGTTGATATTAAGGAGGAAAATTTTAATATTAGAAGGATATTTGAAATTATAAGGAAATTTTAATTTGAAATTTAAAATGGTTTCATTACCAAGATACTTTTTTAAACCTCTGGTTATGTACGCTACTCCTGTTACAAGTTATGAAGTTTCATTGGACTGAAAAATTAAGGAAAGGGAGATTTTATCAATAATACAGTAATGCTGGGAAATAGGCGGATTGAATTAATGTAGTCAGGTTTAAAAGACAAGGAAGTAACATGCAGCCATTGCCATCTGCTGTTGTCATCTATTCCCCATTAATATTGAATATGCACATGAACAGCAGCGTTTAGATGTGGGGATGTTGTAGCATTGTATCGGCAAACATGTTAACGTATTCTAATGTGATGTAAAAAAAACTGCAAGCTTCCTGAAATAAATACATGACTTAATCGTATAGAAATGCAGCTTGTGGTAGATATATTCCCATTTAGCATTGATCTTTTAATTGTAAACCGTAAGGAAGAGTAAACTCATCACTCAGGGGCATATTTTCCACTAGGTTTCAAATGCGAGAGGCATTAAACAATTACCATAGATACATAATCACTCCGTACACACACGTACACACACATACACACAATTTTATATCAATCACTCTGCCAAGATTGCCCGTTTACAATGTGAATATATTCTAAAGTAACGTTATGCTGTCAAGAGGACCAGAAAAGTGGCCTAAAAGTTTAAGAGGATAAAGTGAGAAGTTAATGAAAAAACGGCAGAAAAATGAAAACAGCTCGAGGAAAAGTAGCTGATCGGGACGAAGAGATCTGTTCTCACTGGACTTAATTGAAACCAATTGTTCATTTATAATTAATTTGTTCACCATGAATATGTAATTCCGGAATAAGTGACAGACCATTATCACCATTGTTGTTAAACGTGTATGTGAAGGAAATGATTAAAGAGGCATGGGAAGAACTGGAGATAGGAGTGAAAGTCGGCTGGGAATCCATAAAATCAATTAGGTTTACTGATGATCAAGCTTTAGTTTTTCGGTCAGCCAAGGGGTTGCCAGCATTGCTGAGTGAATTGGAGGTTCAGTGCGATAAATATGGGATGAGAATCAATATTAATAAAACAAAGGTAATGCGATTTTCCCGAAAGAAAAAGGGTAAGCTAAATGTTAAAATAGGCGGGGAAAAAATAGAGCAGGTAGAACAGTTTACATATCTCGGAAGTGTTTTGGACCAATACGGTCAAAGTAGTAGGGACGCAAGGAGAAGAATTGCGCTAGGCAAGAAGGCTTTTTCAAGGAGGAGGGAGTTGATGACGGGGACGTTGAGTAGGGAGGTTAAGAAAAGACTCGTCGAAACTCTGATATGGAGCGTAGTTATTATGCACGGCGCGGAAACGTGGTCACTGAAGCAGGATGATAGGCGTAGGTTGGAAGTTTTTGAAATGTGGGAGTGGAGAAGAATGGAGAAGTTGAAATGGACAGAAAGGAAAACAAATGAGAGGGTGCTAGGTATGGTGGGGGAGGAGAGGAGATTGATGGGCGAAATCATGAGGAGACAGGAAAAATATATGCAAAGCATATTGATTGGGAGTGCGATATTGAAGACTGTGATAGAGGGGAGAATGTTGGGAAAAAGAGGAAGGGGAAGGAGTAGGATAGGTATGTTGGACGGAATGAGGGAAGGAAGAATGCGGAAATTAACTAGGACTTTTTTGTTGAGCAGGATGTTGGGTTTTGTTGTTTTTTGTTGGGAGAGACAAGAGAAAGGTTCATGGGTCCGTCTAAAACCTTTCTCAACCGGTAGATTACCTTTAATAATAATATCAACTCCGAACTGTTGCACCATGCGAGCAACCACATTGCAGTTCAACTTTCTGTAGCTGAGTGAGAGAATTTTATGGTAAAAATTGTACTTGGCGGAAGTTTTTCGGTAGGCCTCTCGAGCGGTGAAACTTTGGTATTTGTATTTCATTCCTTGTGTACACGCTAAAATGTTAGGATTGTTGAAATTATGCGTTGTGACCCTGAATTGTTTGTAGAAGTTTTCCTATTTAAGACCGTAGACGTAAATGGAGAAAGAGATATTTCAGATGTTTCACGCTCGTATACAGAGCTTTAACCGTCCAAAAGTTTGGTTGAAATCGATCTGATGAAGCCTCTTACGGTCATGATTTTACGTTATGAGCGATACCACCACGTCCAGACTTACCACGATGCGACACCAATGACTCATAATTGAACTTCACTTCAGCGATTGTGTTTCAGTGTTTGGAATTTGCTTCTTTAAGTGATGCCATACCTCAGAATCAATATCGCGCATCCATCAAGTAGTTCGACCAGACAAATTACGGTGCCGTGAGGAGCAAGAATTGAGTGCGAAGTTTATTATTGTGACATGCGCATTCGACGTTTAAAATCCACGTTTGACTCCTTCCCTATCTCTAGAGAGACCCGGAAAACTTCGTTCTCAAAATTCCAATTCTTAAACTTGGGAAATTGAGATACTGTGGTGGGTCTACACCGAAAACAAAGGTAAGGGTTTTTGAGACTTCCGGGAGAGTGAAGTTGCATTTGTGATAGGTCATCTGCCGATCCTTCATTTGCTTTGCAGGGGTCTTACGATCCTCGGAAAGCCGTGATGTGAGGGAAAATAGCCCTATGGGAATGGAGGAAAACTACCTTATGGAAATGATGCAAAAAATATGTCCAAGTCCCTCCTGGCATTCTTAAACTTTTGGCATCTCTGGAATTTGATGCTGTATAGAAAATATTCAAAGCAATTCATCGCTGTGTTTATAGGCATATTCGGGATATGCTGGAGGAAAAAAACCCAAATAATGAAATTCCTTAGGATTAGGAAGGACTCTTAAAGTGAGCGTTTGGGTTTTTCGGGTTGGTTTATATAAAAATCCGCTAAAGAGGAAGATCCCGTTTAAAATGGAAAAAGTAATGGAGAGGAAAAGAGATGAAAGAGTCGAAGAGAGGCTTGTCTTCGTCGTCTTCAAAATGTGTAAACATAAAAATGGCTATCAGATGGAAGAAGGTTTGTGGAGAACTGACTGTAGACTAACTGTTCGATTGACGTCGAGCGATAATGATGGGGGACAGCATTTCACGTATTTGGAAGACATTTTGAATAATATTGACGCAGTGATGAGGGGGGAGAAAGATGTTTGCACTGTTTTTAATTACTGAAAGAATCCGGTTCTAATGTAAACTTCAGATACGCCAAAGACTTTGTTAACCCAAACATTTAAGTTTACGTAGAATGTGGAATAGAAGAAAATGTCATCCCCTGTACGAGGGATAAAAGGGACAGGTAATGAGAATGCCTCGTTTGCCTTTCGCTCCTACCCTCTCAACTAGATTTCAACCATCCGGCTCTCATTTTGCGGTTTCGTCGGGGAAAGGTTTAGTGTTTTTTTCTTTGTTCTTGAATTGAGATCGTCTATGTGCACAAGGAACAGTAAATGCCCTATTAAGCTTTCCATGAGGGACGCCAGGAATTACCTAAACGTAATTGGAACTTGAGCCATCCACTTGTTTGCATTTGGAGGGAAAGTCGTGAATCCAGTTTGTTATCTTTTCATTTATTCCGCATCCCTGAAGCTTATATATCAATTTGGCTTATGGAAACGGTCGTTCGCGTGGTTAAAACGGCGGTGTATTATCGATTTTCATTTGTTACTATGGCAACCACCCTTGAACCATAGTGGAATTCGAAAGCAGGACGCTGCTCAATTGAGTTAGAATGTCCCCGAGGTAATTAGAGTTAACGTACGTGCCTGAATGAGTGTGTATATCATATGATATTGAGGCTTTACGTTACGTCAAAGTCATCGAATTTAATTTTAAGGGACCGTTATTTTTAAACATTGAAAACCTTGGCTCTAAACATTCAGATAGTGCAACTCTTTCGATTGGGTGCTCGAATAACTATTTCTTAATTAATGGAGCGGGTGGTGTGAAGTAATCTTTAAGGTACACCATACAAGGTACCATATTGCACTGATATGATCCTCAACATACCTCAATAAACTATGTGCGGTGGATAAAGTACTCGCGAGCTAATTCGAATATCTAGGTCTTGCATCCCAATAGTGACTTAAATTGACTAAAACTGAAAGTTTTCGAGCCCAGTTTACTATTTGTTATGATATCAGGAACTAGGATACTTAAATATCCGGTCTCTTTTAAAATCTTATGATTATCGTATTGAATATCAGTAAATGGGTGGATGATAATAATCTCGTTATCAATGAGAAAATATCCAAACTCAATAATGCAACCATTTCAGAGAGTAAAAATCATTCGCCTTGACCGGGATTCGAACCCGGATCCCTCGATATCCGGCCGAGTGCTTTAACCACTTAAGCTACCGAGACGTCCTCTTACACTCTGAAAGTTTGAAATTGGCTTTATTAACATCGTGGACTGTGGCGCGTCGCGCACGACTACGAATGCCTGTGACATTGTATGTACGGTATTTCGTCATAACATCTTGTTCCTTTAAAGCCCCCAAAATTTCAGAGTGTAAAAGGACATCTCGGTAGCTTAAGTGGTTAAAGCACTCGGCCGGATATCGAGGGATCCGGGTTCGAATCCCGGTCAAGGCGAATGATTTTTACTCTCTGAAATGGTTGCATTATAATGCACACATAGCGGGTGACTCCGTTAAAGTTACTGTTACAGTTTCTTGAAATCCAAACTTAAGTTTGTGAAACACAAAACCTCTGACATCATATATATTCAATTACAGATTCATTCACATTACTGCCTACACTACTCCACCGATAACTGTAATTGCCTCATGCTGGAACAATGAAATAAATATAATTATTTGGAGGTGATAATTGCTCAAAATATTAACTTTGGTGGACACATTTTAAAACAAATAACATATTATATTACATCCCTTACATCCACTACATAACTAGTGTTGTAAGTTTGAATGTCATCAAAATAGTGTGTTTTGCACTGGCTGAGAATATTTTAAGATACGTTATAACCGTATGGGATCCACTAGTTCTACAAAAATGGATGTACTAAAAAATAAACAGCAAAAAATCCTAGAGAAAATGAGGCTAGATAAAAAAAACAAATATTCTAGATGGAAGAAATATTTTTCAAAAAGTAGGGATTCTGATGGTAGACAGGCCCTAATTGATATGCCATATTAAAAGGGAAACTATTTCTATGACAAATATAAAATACATTATTTGAATAAAAAGGAATTGCCTTTAAGTGACAATATTAAGTGCATAACAAATAAATGTCTTAAAAAATCAAGGTAGACGAAAATTGCAGGTTACTGTACCTTTAATTTTTAATACCTAAAGATTTAAGAATATGACAGTCAGTAAATACTGTGAAACGGAGAATAAAAGACTGGCTATCATACAGAATGGATTAGGGCTAGGATCAAAACGTGACGCAATAACTGCAGCTTATAATTGCATACACTTTAAGCTCTCATTTTTGTTTGCGTAACACCTGCTGTCAAACCAGAACTGACTGGCTTAGCAGGTCCAGAATGAGTATTTCATTTATAATTTTTTAATTTATGCTACTATCGTGTATTATGAAGATCATACCGTTATGGTATATGATAAAGATTGTCTGTAATTTTATGTTGTATTGATTGTGCGTAATTCTTTGTATATCTTATATGATACTACAATTAGATTAACAAGATTATACTGCAATTGTTAACGTGAAAAATATTGACTCATTATATGTACTGTTGAAATCCATTATATTTGTGCTTTGCCAATTCGTCGCGCGCTCGTCTTTTGTTTTACATCTATAATCATAATCATCTTTGTAGTACTCGATGAGAGTATGTGATGGAGGAGGGCGTTAGGACGCCAGTAATTCATGCAGAAATTAATTTATGCTCGCTTTTGAATATATACTTGCCAAAATGCAACATCACAAACACATATATTCCTATGTAAATCAATCAATATTTGTTTATTTGATAAAATAATTAAATTTTGGTCCTTAGGTAAATACATGCGAGTGTTCAATGCGATTTTGTAACGATTGCGTATCGGGTGAGGGAAGAACGAGTACCTGAATTTATCTGTGACGGCGGCTATCCTGGTGGTCGAATCTACCAATATAAATAAGGTGTCATGATGATGCCTCTGTGTTGATAGAAAATTCAGGTGTCCTACTTCCTTTTTTAATCAAATTGTATCGATTTGGACGGCCATTTTTGGGTGGAAACGTTCTTTATGATTATCTTTCTCTTTTCCACTCTAATCTTTACGCCGTTGCCATGTTACAGCGGAAAATCATTTATACAGCTGTTTTGGGAGTAAACATTTGATTAGCCAATACGTTTGCTAACATGGTTTGCATTTAGATGCAGTTATGGTGTAATTATTTATTTTATATTGATATAATGAACACCCCCACGGTGGAAAGTCGTGAACCATTAGGGGTTTGGGATAGCTTATATTTTGAGTCTATGAATTATTTATATAATTCTTTACAATACTGACGAAATAAAAAATACAGATAGGTTTTATACATTATGAAAATGAATGTTAGGTTACATGCACATTTAAGTAAATCTCATGGGCATATACCCATCGTTTCCTGAAATTAAATGAAGTCATGCGCTGTCGTATAAAATTACGAAAAAAGTATGTTAAAAAAATCAATGAATAAGTCTTCCACTGCGCACGTTTCCTCCGAAAGAATTTTCCCTGTCCTACTTACAAAGATTTCATCGTTGAAAAGTTGCTAACATTCATTAAATGCATAATCGATGCGGATCAGAGGAATAGTTAAATTTTTTTACCGAGAAGTACGAAAACGTTGGACGACCATTCATCTAAACGAAAATGATCCTCAGTAGGTAAAATTCCATTTTATTCATCTTCTTTCATCATGCAGTTCACACGAAACTCACTGACAGTGAACCGAATGAGGTCTAGACTCAAATAATAGAACATGTACGATGAAATATTTTTTTCTTAAAAAGGAGAGCAGGCGAACAACCCTTACAAATCCATGTGGAAATAATTTTTTTTAAAAGGATTTACGTAGCCTAATGTTCGAGTCAGAAATTCGTCAAGGGAGGCAGAGGCTTTGATTGATGAGCTAAGTGAAATGGGGATCTCAGGCCCAAATAATAATACCGAGTTTACTGAAAAGAAATGAAGACCACCGGAAGAGAACCGAGAGATATGGGATGACCGGTGTGAAATTGGGTCTTTAGAAATGCACTCAATTCCTCTGTATGTATAAAAAGCTTGGGATGATTTGCCCGCAGCTTCACAAGCGTACTCTCAGACCACGGAGGAAGGAGAAAAAAATTGCAAAGGGAACGTGAGTGTCAATGTGTGTGGTGATCGAATGGCGCACTGTGACGCCAATACACTGAGTGCGTATTGTGGAACCATTCGTTTTTCTTCCATCGGTCAGCTTCTCCGAGGAAATAAAAAAATTCGCCTTTCGTTTATTGAGATTCAAAGCGGCCAAGCGGCTTACGTATATGCGTTCGAGGCTATGAAATATCACCAATAAGCCTGTCGCAGTGCAAAAAGTTTTGATCAATGCGAGACCTCTCTCATTTCTGTCTTTTAATTATCGCCCTCCAGTCATTTTAACTAATGTAAGCGTATATACATATCCCGAGACAAATTTCTCTCAACCAAAGCACAAGCAGAGGGGAGTGAAATGTCATATTTTCTCTGATGTTGATCGTAAGAATTTAATTTGGTTTGGGAGCGGGGAGACGCTTATTGGACCCTCCTCACTGGGTGAGTCAGTTGACAAACATAAATAACTAAATTCATTAATTTAGAACGTTCAAATATAAATGTTGAAGGGCAGTTTGTCGTCATACGTCTGGGAATTTGCTCTTAGGAATAAATTGGACTATTCTCCAAGTCAAGGGGCAATATTGGAGGTGTTATTGCCGCCTGCGTCCCAAATTTCACGGTCCAATCCTGAAAATGAAATACGAATAAATAAAAAATAAGTCTCAGTCAGTCGGGGACTTGTTAGGCACTAGTAATCCCATTCATATGATTTATTTATTGACAGTGGTAAATAGGAAAAAATTGATAATTGTGAAAGGTACATTATGTTGGAGAGTGATGCTTGATGAGCCGGTGAAATACACTTGCTTGATGTAAATGATATTTTATGTAATGGGATGTCCATTAGAGTTTCAAGTGTATTATCGGTCCGAAATATGGATCGTCTAGAAAGAAAGGTAGCCCTGCTTCTAGAGTAAATTTTTGTATTATCTGTTTTCTGGCAATATATTGCTGGTAAAGACAATTATATTTTGAGTGCCCCCACGTAGCGTTTGTTAAAGATACCAGCGTTTTCTCTGAATTAGTGGAAACTACATGATTTTAATTTTTGGCCTCGGAAATATGTTAGAGTTAGAATTAAAATGTAAAGAAAAATTTCTCTCTACTTTCAACCTACGTTTGTCCGGTTACTTTAAACTGTCAACATGCACATGCACATGAATTAATCAAGTTATGCCGAGAATTTTCAAGATTTTACAAATTAATTTTATGATTTACTTCTAAATATTATTCTTCTTACGACTTCAATCTTGTTTTGGTGGTCGATTAAAGGCTTCTTAAGTTTCATATTTTAGTGTGCTTTCTAATGTCATGTGACCTAAGGAAAAACTCATTAATTTTGATTTAGGGTCACGTAATCGCCTTTTACATGAATCTGCTTCCATCATTATTATTAGGTAATCTACCGGTTAAGGTAGGTTTTCGGATGGACACAACTATCAAATAAATATTTTGTAATTCCAAACAAAACCCAATCCAGCAACCTAATCTACATCAGGTCCCTCTTCATCTCTGTATACTTTTTTCATACCTTCATCCCGTCCAACATCCCTATCCTGTTCCTGCCCTTTCCTCGCTTGCCCAACATTCTCCTCTCTATTACCCTTTTCAACACCCCAATACCGCTCATAAACACAGTAATCAACCCGAAGGTCGGTTTAGTAGGTGATGGTAGAGCTCACCCATGTACCAAGTCCTATACGGCAAGTGAATATTCACACATCAGGGTAGGGGGGGCCAGTTCCTTTCCCTGTGCCGGTTATGGTTTCCCAGGAAGATCTGGTACCCGAAAAATCAACTAGCTTGGGTGGAGCTGCAGGTGCCCAAAGTGCCTTACCCGGGAATCGAACCCGGGACCCTCCGGTCAGCAGTCCAACGCTCTACCCGCTAGACCACCCGTAGCTATGCACGGCGCGGAAACGCGGTCGCTGAAGCAGGAGGATAGACGTAGATTGGAGGCTTTTGAAATGCGGGTGTGGAGAAGAATGGAGAAGGTGAAATGGATCGAAAGGAAAAAAAAATGAGGAAGTACTAGAGATGGTGGGTGAGGAGAGGGGTTTGTTGTGAGAAATCCTATGGAGGCAGGAAAAATGGATGAAAGGCGTATTGAGCGGTAGTGGAATGTTGAAGAGGGTAATAGAGGGGAGAGTGTTGGGCAAGCGAGGTAAGGGTAGGAACAGGATAGGGTTGTTGGACGGGATGAAGGGAGGAAAGAAGTACACCGAGATGAAGAGGGACCTGATATAGATTAGTTTGCTAGGTGGGGAGTCACAAAATGTTTATTTGATAGTTGTGTCCATCCAAAAACTTACCTTAACCGGTAGATTACCTAAAAAAAATACCGCTCAATACGCCTTTCATCCATTTTTCCTGCCTCCATAGGATTTCTCTCAACAAACCCCTCTCCTCACCCCCCATCTCCAGTACTACCTCATTTGTTTTCCTTTCGGTCCATTTCACCTTTTCCATTCTTCTCCACACCCACATTTCAAAAGCCTCCAATCTACGTCTATCCTCCTGCTTCAGCGACCACGTTTCCGCGCCGCACATAGCTACGCTCCATGTCATATTTTTAACGAGTCTTTTCTTTACCTCCCTACTCAACATCCCCATCATCAACTCCTCCTTGTGAAAGCCTCTTTGCCCAGCCCATACCTTCTCCTTTCGTCCCTACTACTTTGCTCGTGTTGATCCAAAACACTTCCGAGATACGTAAACTGTTCTACCTGCTCTATTTGTGCCCTCCTATTTTAATGTTTAGCTTAGCTTTCTTCTTCCTGGAAAATCGCATAGCCTTTGTTTTATTAATATTGATTCTCATCCCATATCTATCGCACTGAACCTCCAATTCACTCAGCAATGCTTGCAACCCCTTGGCTGACTGAGCAACTAATGCTTCCATTATATCGCGCCAGAATTAGTGTAGATCAAACGAAGTGTGTCCAGAAATTATTCACTGATGATGATGTCTCATTAAACGTTATTGTCATTCGGGATAGAGTTAAGAGTGGTTTATTTGATTTAAATTTTGTCACGTGTGTTTCACATGTTCGACATTTTCTTGTGTGTGAAGAAACACGGTGTCATACTTTTAACTCAAACTAAGTTTTTTTCATTTTTATCTTTTTCCAAGACAGACGAAAGCCATGACGAACCTTTTGTGAAGAGAAGTCGGCAGTAAAAACAAGAGTTCACATGGAGTAATGGCATTTCATCAAGGAATACTTTCGGTGTGAGTCAGTTTTTTAAGGAATGTTTAAAATAGCTTTTTTATAAAAAAAAATTATAGAAATCGCAAAACACAAATAAGTGCATGAGACAACAGTGATTTGTTTTACCAGGATATTTGCTAGTTTTTTTTACAATAATGATAGCCAAACCACCAAATCACTGCTGAAAAGCTTTGGTGCATATTTTTGCATGAATAATACGTAAGGTGTGAAAGGTGTAATTAATAGCATTGTCAAAACAGAATTGAAGCCATTAAATTCAAAGCGCTTCGCTTTATCACTATTTATGTAATTGACTCAACCTTACTCAATTAAATGACTAGTTGTTTTTAAAGGTTTGTAAACCCTTTTGAGAGCCGGGCAAGTTCCGGAGTGAAAGTTAACAGAGACACGTGTCTTTGCTGTTTGGAAATGTTGAGTGAATTTGGGTGATTTCGTATTCCCGGCAGCTGCCTTCAGTGGTGCCGTATGTCTTTCGGAATCTCGTTCTCTTAGGTTGATGAGGTTTTTCCCTCCTCGCATTAGGAATGCCTAATCCAATCTCAACTTGAATTTGGCCACTGTATCACTGTCTACGGATTAAGAGAACATAGTTTCATCACAAGGATTTGCATTTGTGAGCTGTGACAACGTTGTTTTCCTTATTATGTTTCACGTAACAGTAGTGTAATAATTAAGGTAGTTTTTTGTTGGAATTAGGGACCCTATATTACTGTTAGAGATTAAATCCCGACCGGAAACAACACTAGGTACGGTATTAAAAAAAGAACTTTTTTTTAGCACTGCATAAATAAACCTCTCTTAATTCAGTTCATAAGGCCTATATACCTCTACCTTGCTTACCTTCTCCTCAAACGCAGCCTTCAACGTTCCAATGCAGTTCAATATACCCTCAATTTTGCCTGCTGCTCTTAGTTTTTCTCAACAATACTTTCCCCTTTTTGAGGAGCACTCGAATCAATTGTTTTTTTATTTCGGTCCAATTATCACTTATTTGTGTGATTGACTGGTCACTGACATAGGACGGATCCTTGTAAACCCTGTGTGTGTGTGAATGTGATTCACGAGAGTGACAGTTATTTCTGAACACACTCTAGTGATCGAGTGGTTGTTAGTTTTATTTTATTATTTTTATTATTTATTATTATTTAGTATTTTTATTATTTATTGTGGGTCGCAGTGGTCCAGTGGGTAGAGCGTTAGACTACATACCGGAGGGTCCCGGGTTCGATTTCCGGGCAAGGCACTCTGGGCACCTGCAGCTCCACCCAAACTAGTTGATTTTTCGGGTGCCAGATCTTCCTGGGAAACCATAACCGGCACAGGGAAAGGAACTGGCCCCCCCTACCCTGATGTGTGAATATTCACACGTCGTCGGGCTTAGTACATGGGTGAGCTCCACCATCACTTACTCAACCGACCTTCGGGTCGAAGGTTACAATAATCTCTGAATATGTCATCCGGAGCATGAGGTATTGTCAGACTTATGAAATTAGTCTGCATGCATTTGGATGAATTTGCACGATCACTGCAGATTCACTGCTTTGTTTGTGTGCTTATAAAGCACTGCAGTAGATTTTAAACATATTTTTCTGCTATTTTTCCTCCTTCAGACATTCAATATTGCCAGCATCCATCCCGTGCATTCCAAAATGTCTATCATTTCTAGGATATTATACAATACCCTTAGATTCTTTTTATCACACGGCGTGATCACAATCTTTCATTATATATTTATATATCAGTCATATCTTATCTTCCGAAGAAGACGGAGTTCGAGTCCGTCGAAAATATTAAGATATTATTGTGAGTGTTTCTTTTTATGTGTTCTCGTGCTGTGTGTTACTGTCTAAGTTTTTTATTCAACTCTTCCGTGTTACTTCGAAGAAATCATCTATATAAATAAATAAATAAATATATATATATATATATATATATATATAGTCACTTTCTTGGAAAACCCACGAACGTGTACAATAATGTAAATTCACTAAAAGTCATAAAAAACACAGAAACCAAAACACACAAAAGAGAGACTCACTGGTTCTCAAGTGAGTCCCTCTTTTGTGTGTTTTGGTTTCTGTGTTTTTTATATTTGGAGCATGTTTGAAGACAAGTATTAACTCATAAAATAATTTCGATAAAAGAAATTGCGTGGAAAGCCGTTTTATAGGAATTTTATAAAATCAAAAATGTTCAGAATACAAATAAAATTTTTCCAATTCCCTTCATGTAGTCCTATACTTCATTCTCATTGGCTCGTCATCATCATTCATTTTAACTTTTTGCGCAGAAGAACGATCATGTATCAGCAACCGCTCCATCCGCGAATTCACTCAAATTGCCTACTACCTATTTCAAATTGCCTCTGCGTACTTACCTCTTTTCCTCACTCTCTCTATTACCTTTTCCCTCTTCATGCAACCCATTTATTCATGTATCTCTCTCTCTCTCTCCTTGATCACACACCAAAAGTTTTCCAATCTGCGATCTCCCTCTTTGATCAAGGGTGATGTTTCCGAATCCTGCATCCATACGCCGCATATATTTAGTAAGAAGTTGTTATCACGGAGGAGGGGGCGACCAAAGATTAGGTTATTTGCGTCATTAGAGATCGGAGGACATTTTGGTAGAGATAGGGATTTCAAGGATTGGAGAAAGGGTCCAGGGATACCCGACGTCAGCATTGTCCTATTTTAATAGAAGAGCGCCGAGAAGTCAACAGTTTAACGTGTCATTACTGCACATGATGTACTAACCATATGGAACACCAATGATGGATTTGGACGCAACCAAAAAATCCCACGGCCTCTGATATTCAAACCTAGGCTGGTGGGAAGTCAGTGAACAAACCACCACGCCAACCCTATCCCCTAATAGTATTCTCTCCACCGGAAAATATTTCTTACATATCTTTACTTGTTATTGACTCGGTCATCAGTTCCTTCCTCTTCGCAAGTGCGTGGTGAGATATTTTTTTAGAGTGTAGTTTGATGCACGAATTCCGGAAATTCTAGCGTCGGCGCGATGCACGGGGCGGCACCGTACCCACCTCGCCTCAGAAACGGCTACTTAATTCAGGGATGTGCCTCGGTGGCACGAAAAGACGCTCTGCCGAAACTAGGAATTAATTGTACAAGCGATAGGGAATTATTAAGTTGAGAATTTCTGCACCGTTAGAAATTCCGACTTTCGCATCAACCCTCACCAACCCCCTCCTCCCCGCGCAGTTTCCTCTCCCCCCCCGACAGTTTTTTCCCTCTCACCCCCCTCTCCCAGCACCTCCGCCATCCACCCCACCACCGTTCCCAGCCTTAAGAACTAATAAGCACGCCGGGAGGAGGGTTGAAGGGGATGGGTTGGCTTTTGTACTCGGGGCGGGGGGGGGGGGTATACTTTCGGAGTTCCCTCAAAGGTCGGACGATTTATTGGATGCCCCTGAAGGTAAAACCACGCAGCTAGGGTTCCGGGATCGATTTATTAAGGCCGTATGCTCGGAAACCTCAGATATGGAATATTTGTATGGAGTAGGTGAAGGTGAATGTGTGACATGGTTTATCGCGTACACTGGCATTAATACAGAGTGTGGCGGGGAGGGGGGAGAGGAGGATAGGGGGATCGGAAGGGTGGGGTCGAAGAGGAGGAAGGGAGAAGGGTGGGGTGGGTGGGAGGTTTTGGCTGGGAGGGGAGGTAGTGAGTTGTGGGGGGGGGTGAAGGAAGGGGAACAGGGGGGAGGGCGGTGAGGAGCTTTTTGGGCGTTGGAGGGGAAAGAGCAGGCCCCCGCAATGCGGCGCGGGCCCCCCGGGGGAAGCGGGGCCCCCGGCTAACCCCCGTGAATAGGGGACTCCCCGGATTTCTCCTAGCTTTCGCGAGTCTCATCGCTGGCGAAGTGGAATCCCAAAACGGCCGCGTCTAATCGAATTCAGGGATATTCGGCGGCGGGAAATACGTATTAAATTTTCTTCAAACTCCGAGTGGGAAAGTGAAACTGAGGACTGCTGTAATGTTGCCGCTTACGACGTATTTCTATTTCGTGATAGCCGGCGTAACATCATTAATCACCGTCGAGACGGGTCTTCGGGTGGTGTTTGGGTTTTCACGTTTTTCAAGGCGTTGTCGTCCAGATGGTTGCAGCTTTCCGGTCCTTCCACGTTTGCCGAAAAATGGGGAAGGGAGTCATTTTAATGGTTAGAGCAAAAAGTTCCCATAAAATGTGTGACTTTTCGAGGAGACCTAGCTTTCTAAATTTTCTCTGGAAATCCCCGATTCCCGTGTTTCTCAGTTTAACTAGTATTGGTGAGCATTTGAAAGTTTTCTGGAGTCCTCATTCGTTTAATCATGGCGATTGCAGACATGCAGGTGCATACAAGGGTGATCTGAAAAGTTTCCAACCCAACAAAGATACAAGAAATTTTTTTCTGAATTTTTTTAGATCGGAAACTCTTCAGACCACCCACGTGTATCTGAGTACATAATCTCGAAGGTCTTTGACGTAGGAGGCTTGGAGAACAATTCGGGGAATTTGCTGGTAATAATTATTGCATAAACTTATTTATTTATGCCCTAAAACTAGTTCCGTTCTGTAAAAATTACTAATTCGTCTGTTGACAAGGAAAAATATACATAATTTGGCAATCCATTTAAAAATGGCTAAACTAAAATGATTAAAATAAACTAAAATTTCGACGAAAAGTGTGACCCTCTGAGTTGTAGTTGAATACGCAAAATGAAATCTGTTCTGATGTTTTGAAAACTTTTTTCCTCGAAATCTACTCGGTGGATTGAACAAATTGCCTGAATATTTGCGTTATGTACGTATTGGCCAAAATTGCACCAAATTCGATTCTTGCCGGTAGAATATTTCTGGTGCCAGAATTACTTAGAAAAAAACCTCAAGAGTATTTGCTAGTTGAGCTTTGTAGCGCTCATCTCACACTAGTTCGAAGCGTTGATTGTGGAAACCACATATTTAGGGAAAGGGAAAACGAGGGCGCAGTTCAATTCTCGGCGCCGCACGTAGTTTCCCAGGAAAATTCGACAATCGAAATATCACCCGGTTTGGGTGAAGCCGGGCAATGATGTCCCAAAGGGGTCATCTGGATTTGAATCCGGGTATTTCGCCCAGAAATAGAAGGCCATGCCCATTGATCTAAAAAAACATACCCGAAAAATGGCATGCATGGCGATATTAACCCATGTAATTTGAAAAATATTGCAATTGGTGGCCTTAACATTAAATTTAGATGTAACGGTCAACTTGAATTTACGAAGTTTTAATTAATCGCGGTTGCAGTTAGCAAGTGAAATGGAGAGAAAAAAATGAAATATAATGCAAATTGGATTCTGTTTATGAATTGGTGTTGTGAACGTGGTGAAGCATGATATTTTGATTTACCGACAACTTAAACCACGACATTTGTTTCCCGAGGTTTCTCCGTGCATACATGGATGTGTATAAATATATAAACTTATGTTAAACCTTATGTTGAAAATTTTACATTTTGAAAAATTGATTAACCATTAACATTAAGTTAAATTAAATTAGTTAACAGTATAATTTTCTTCGGAACTAGTGAAGGGTTAATGATTTTTATCAGCCCATTTAATGTTAAGCGTTACAAGTTCTTAGTGAGTTTTTACTAAACTCTTGCGATTATTTGGTTTTGATTTCAGGTACCCCGTTGATGATTTTCAGATAACGGCGGGTGTCTTATGCAAAAATGCTTAAAATGACATGTGATGACGGAAAAGGCTTAAAATGGGACATGAAAAGCTGTTTTGCATGGTTTAAAAACGTGGAATTTGAGGCAGGAGTATGCGGGCGTTGAGAAAACTGGAACAAATGAAATGGACGGAAGGTGAAACAATACAGGTAGTTCCAGGCATGGTTGGGGAAGAGAGACGGCTGTTGTGAGAAATTCGAAGAAGGCAGGACAAATGGATGCAGGAGATGCTGAGAGGCAATGGGATTCTGAAAGTGATAATAAAGGTGAGAATTCTGTCTTCATCTGCCAATATTCTCTCTTCTATTGTTTCAATATACCGTTGTAATCCGCGACCTTTGACCACGCAAGCAATTTAATACCCATATAATTTACTGACGAGGGTAAGCCAATAAATACGTCGCAAATATCAGTAAGAAAAATGCACGAGTTTGGGAAGCATTGGTAACGTTTGGAACATCCACTGTACAATTCTGACTTGACCCCAGGTGATTTTCATCTGTTCGTGTTCCTAAAAAAAAATCATCTGGGTGGTCGGCATTTTGAAAATGATGATGCCGTAGTCCAAGAGGTTATTCATTGGCTGCGACAGGAAACAAAATAATTCTTATCTGCCGTCTATCAAGGACTTGTTAAGAGATGGTTAAGAGAGTATCTGAAGATACAGGGTGAATGTGTTGAAAAGTGAAATAAATTTCAGGGAGTTGATTAATATTGCCTCTCTCCAATTTTGCGAGTTATATAATGACATAACGTCGTTTTTTAGCTAGGTAAATTTGACATCGTTAACATTACTTCAAATTAATTAGCGTAATTAAAATAGCATATGAACTGCAGCTTGTTTATTTCAATATTCTATCATATTATTTATTGTGCGTTGATTTTTCTTTTCATGTTTTAAAGCTCAAATACCAATTTTGATTGAATAAGGCGTACACTTTGTTGTTCCACAATGAAATTCAATAGCTTACGACCATGGTTTCATCGATTAACGTCATCCTCACCTGATGATGACGTTAATCGTCGAAACCATGGTCATAAGCTATTAAATTTCATTGTGGAACAACAAATTGTACGCCTCAACCAAAATTTCCTGAAAGTTACATAAAGTATCGCCGGAAACCACCGACCTCAAATATCCAATTAAAAAAAGAGGAATTGAGGTGGTGCTTAAATTTTTATAAATGATTTTTTTTAATTATGCGAAAATAAAACACAATGCGTCGTGTTCACAGGCAGGAATATGTTTACGTTTATTTTTGTATGTTTTGTTTTCGACTACGCGGGTGACCCACCTACAATAGGGTGTCCACATAAAATTGCATTCTTTAAAAACCAATTGGAGTGAAAGACATTACTAATGAAAGCACCTGAGATATTCTGTATCAGTGTTCATGTTCCATTGGCGAATTGTGTAATCACTGGTGACGCTGTCAACAACGATACGCTAATTTGCGTCTGCGTGGGAGGACTCATTGTGAAGTCTTCTCAAAGCTCTTGTATGTAATCTCCCATCACTGCGTGAGGAAATTTCAGGGATTAATTTCGAGAAGGATGCGCCAGATAAGAAAGTATGCTTGTACATACCATTGAGGTAAACAAAAAAATACCATAGGGGTGACAAAAAACTTTATCAAGTTTACGGTCTCGGCATTTTTTTGTTTACATTGACCGTAGCTACGTTCTTGTATATTTAAATCATACCATAAAGGTTCAGATGAAACTGATTTTGAAGGTGGTTTTGTGCGGAGCGGAAACATATTCTTTGAAAAGGGATGGTGGACGTAGATTGGAGGCTTTTGAGATTTGAGTAGGTGGGGAGAAAGTTGAAAAAGTGAAATGGACATAAAAGAAAAAGTATTAGGAATAGTGGAGGATAGAAGTACTAGGTATAGTGGAGGAGGAGGGAAAATTAGTGAGAGAAACCAAAGGAGGCAGGAAAGATGGAAGCAGAGCATTTTGGTTGACAATCGGATGTTGAAGGATGTGATAGATGTGAGAACGTTAGGCAAGCAAGGAAGGTTAGGAATATAATAGGAATATTGGACGGAATGAAGGGAGGAAGGAAGTATGCGGAATTGAAAAGAGCTTGTTGTAGTGTCGGATGCCAGGTTGTGTTTCGTTTGATGAGGTAAGAAATGTATCGTTATACAGTATGTATACAAATCCAAAACCTAAATTAAACGGTACACTACTTAATATTAAATTATGCTTATAGCAGGCATATTATGTCTTTCGAAAGTCACACTGATGCACAATTCGTTGTGTGACGTTAATTTGGGAGCTAACACAAATTACGAAGACAGGAGTTGATTGTTTAAGAAAATTTTCTCAACCTGTTGCAAAGTGAGCTGCCACAAATAATTCATTTGGACATAGAAATTCATCGTTCGAGGACTCTTCAAAGACACCGTGGCTAGTGTGTGATCGTGGAATATTGAAACCGAGGATTATCGGACCGATCTTATCAAATTCAGCCAAAAGTAACGGAAAATGTTCAGTTTTGGGTCATTATTACCGTAACGTTTTTGCTCGACTAAAAATATTCGAAGATTATGATGAAATGGTCGTTTTTGTTGTTGTAACCTGTTCAGGAGTTATCAATCGGGAGAAACCCGTTACATAAATATTTTTTCAGTGATATCCGAGAGCATTATGGATGACTTCTACTCATTTCCTCCATTGGGGCGAATGGCGTGGATGAGTAGGAGAAAAATCCGGTGTCAATTTAATGTGCATATAGGTACAGCCAATTTGTTTTCTTCAAATTAACATAATGCGGTGGTCGGGTCGGTGCGGCAGCTAGTGTACTGACTTCCTTCTCCCGTTGGTTGCAATATATTTACGTGGAATCCCAACCCCTACTTTCAGTGTTCTCTGTGGGGAGCACTTCAAGTGGAATAGGCCGTCCGTCGAATGGGACGTTTAACTGTGCATTCTTCGACGTACTTCGTCATTCAGAGTAGACTAAGGCCGACGCTGGGTTTCTTTCCGCTCTTCTTTCCCCATTCGCTGATAATCGCTTCTATCTAATTTGTCATCAATTTCTAATGGCGCAGTTGACCTCACTATCGTTTTCCCCAATAGCCGCTACATTTACAGGATGCGCTGTGTAAGAAGATGTATCTCATGAACCGTTCATGGTAATTTGTCGTGAAGAGAAGAGGAAGAAATAAGTCAAGATGGGGAAGGTATATTTTATTGATTAGTGTTTCATTGGATAATTGAAAAAACTCCAATGACTGTAAACAGTTTACCTTTCAAAATAGGGTACAATTGAGATTAGTGGTTTGTTGAAAGGTAAACTGTTTACGGCTATTGGAGTTTTTTCAATTATTCAATTCATTCATTAGTGTTTCATCGTTTGCAATTTGGTCGTCAAATGGAAGAGAGAATAATAATTCCTTGAGTCTCTTCGTTCGGCAGTCGATCTTGCTTGTATTCGAGCCCTTGTTTGAGCTCCCGACATGGAATGAGGCGTGGAATTATCGAGTTATTACCAGTCGAGGTTAAACTCGCACAAATAGGAATTTCAGATATTAAATATTCATTAGTAGGAAAAGCTCCAAACATATATTTCCTGGTAATTTTTTGACAATTTAAAAAAGAAAAAATTCACGATTCATATAGGTTTCCTCGAGGGTTTTCCTTATTAACCCTTGAATTAATATTTACTGCGGTGAGCTCAAAATCCTCGCAGCATGTGCAATTTTTGGTTTCATTAAATATTCATCGCTTCATCTATTTTTGAATGGTTATGATTTCCAAGTATGCCCTCAACTAACTGTTAAATTTCTTCAAATATACCGCATATTCTGCGTGGGTAATTTTTTAGTCCCTCGCATTTGGTCTGAATTATTGATGGCGTCCAAATATTTTTCATTTTCGTTAATCGTTTGATTTAATTGTCTGGATAGATAGATCTGAGAGGCGTTCTTATTCATTCTCGGGAGATACTTATTCGTACGGTACGTGAAATTAAAGCCTCTATCATATCCCCATATCCCCTCACATGGTGTTCATCTGAAGGGATTGAAGTTTCCAGGATTTTTTGACAAATGTTTCTGTTACCTTTATTTCAAAGTTAATATTAGGTATTTATTTAAGAAAAGGTTCGCCTTATTTGTTTATCATAAAAAACATTTTTACACATTTGATACTGTAATATATTTGATTATTATTTACTTGTAAGCGAATGGAGAGAATGCCGTGAAGTCAGTATACGATTATCTTTAATGAAAACTCGTATTATCTTCAAAGAATCGTATCATCGCAGGTACTTGACATATTCTTACTTACTTGTTCTTTTCAATTTGGAATACCTGTATAAACAAGCCAAAATGTGTTTCGCTTGATTTGTTTACTACGAAACCGTATCTAAATATCAAGTTATGACTATATTTTTCATGAATATTTTGAATTCAGAAATTTAATTTTTTGGACGGAAGATTAAAATTGAAAACTGAAAGTCGGAATCAGAAGACGGACAATTAAAAAAAGTTTTAATGTAGTTTAGAAGAACGTTATGCCTTGCTTAATGCAAGGGTTTATTGTAGGGCGTCACATTTTTCTATGTTAAGTGTGTATTAGAGATTTATCAGTGATAAGGTAGTGTGAAAGTAACGAAATTCTATCTTAACCAGTGGAATATGCTGATGACTATAAATTTCCCGAAATAACCCCTCGTTTGCAGAGTAGGAAATTCAAAATGGATGATTGGGTGAATTTAGCGTAAATCACCTTTTAGCGTATTTAACCTTTTTTCTTTTACTAATTTAATTAGCCACAAAATGCTTCCTTTTCATCACGCGGTCACTGTTCAGGAAGACCATAAGTAATAAGCGGGTCGCGCAACGAAACGCCTGTCTCTTTCCACGCAAAGCCGAACACCGTGCGACGGTGGCCAAAAAACTCAACCAGACGGAACAATTTGATTCGATGTCCGTTAAAAGAACATGGGTTGTGATCGAACACACCCGAGCCGATAAGTCGATAATTACCAGTCCTCAAAGTTGACCGCAAAATTTCCAACCCGACGCTTTGATAATTTTTATGGCATTCCTCCCTGGGGACCTTGGTACATTTATCCTCATTCTAGGGGTCCTCCTGGATCGGTCTTGTCTCGTCTCGCGAAAGAATCCTCCCCGTCTCCCGCGAGGATAACAGCAAGGGCCGCTTCCATCCCCGGATGCGTCGGGCGACCGCCCCACCTCCGCCCCAAACCCCTCTCTCACAGCCGTCTCCCCACACCCACGGGGAAAAAATCGAATGACTGACACGCGCGGGAGGTGAGAGGGAGCGAAAAATGTCTGCACGCTCGGATTCCCGGCCTTTCTTCATTTGTGGAAATGTATGCACAGGCATCCGAGCGGCACACAGCCACCCGAAGAAAAAGACGTCTTCTGTTTGGGGAGAGAGAGAGCGAGAGAGAGAGAGAGATTGGTGAGGGGGTGGGAATTCAACACCCTTTCCTCTCGCCCGAATCAACCCCCTCCTACCACGTGTTCAATCGAGGGGAATCGTCGACGTTCGAATCGGATAGAAAGGGGAGGGAAAGGGAGGGGAAGGGGGCGGGCGAGCGACGACACAGGGCCCGCTCCACTGCGTGCGATGGATAGGGGACACTGTCGAGGGAGCTAGAGATAAAGGAGACCGGAGAAAAGGCTATACCGTGAGGTGGAATTATACGTCACGCCCGAGTTCCGACTGAACTTAGTGTTCAAAAGGAGGAATTACTCTCGAAGGAAAATTTACATTCTCTCCGATTAAACTGTTTTCTAGTCTTTTACATTAAACTTCAAAGGTGAAATAATTAAAGACGCCACAAAATACGCTTGCATGGTATATATAAAGGACTCCTATGCCTCACGATTGTGTTGCAGCGCCTTGACGTATTTCATGGCGGGCTATAATGTGAAGTTTCTGAGTCCTCCGTTGTCAGGGATTGGGTCTATTAGGTTCGACGATCTAGGTTTTTGGTCGAGGCTCCATAGAAATGCCTTCAAAGGACGTAATGAAACCTACATAGCGTCAAAGTGAAAGGATTATTTGAAAAAAAGGGTTAATTAAATTGAATCGATCGCGGTAGCAAAGCGAGTTGTCCGTGAGGGAGGCGATTTCTCTCATCAGAGACTCGTGATTGCCTATTTACATTTCTGAAAGGCGCAATGAGCATCCACGAGAGGGCGTCTTTATTTATTTTGTCCTCGAAGCCGTTCAATAAGTAATATGAAATGATTGAATGTATGAATGATGAATTGATTGTAATGGACTGATTGAAATATGGTCGAGATATAATGGAAGGGAAATGGGGATGTATTAGATAGGGTGGGGAAAATGGGGAGTTTGAGGGGAAGAGTCAAAGGAGTCAGATTCAGTGGACGAGGGAGAGAGGCATTGTGACCACGTTATGCGTAGTTGGGACTATTGCAAAATTATGGTGTGGCAAATGCTTTTATGGAAGAGGATAGCAGAGAAAGAGGGAGGAAGGGAATAGGTATTTTGGGAGGCATTACGAAGGAAAACACCGGGGTGCTGGGCAAAATGTTTTCAGTTTTTATATTACTCTCTGGTGAATCACAAGCCCACATATGATACAAAGGTTTACATAATATACTCACCGAACATTTTGACTGATTTCCACACGCTGAAATTCCCCATTTGAATCCAATTATGAGTTAAATGCAATCTACGAGTACTCGTATGTACTAGATATTACGTAAAGATGTAATTGTTCTCCATTAAGTCAACCACACCTATTTGTCTATCAATAACAAACTAGGTAAACAAGCATACTGTTACACCTTAGGTGGCATTGGCATCTTAAAATTCCACGTCCATTTCATTAAAAAAAATGACGAAGATGTTTGCCTGTTTGCTTCCGATACATTCCCATAATTCTTCCTCCTATCCGAGCTAAAGTTCGCTTAGTCACTCCCTTATGCTACCGAAATCACTCCTGTTAACCCAAAGTTCATTTCAGTGATTAAATCAGTACTTAATTCAGAATAATTCAAATTGGATCGGTTGCGAGTGGGAATAGTATTCTAATAGGATAAACACGATGAAAGAGTGAGTTAAAATGAAATGAGCTAAACATAATTAATAAAACAGGGATTAAAAAACTATACTTATTGAATCGAACTACCAATCACAGATGATGAGTGGCCACCCAAGAGAATACCAATTGTTTCGGAGGAATCAATATTATTTTTCAATCAACACCCATTGAAAACCTTCGAGCATGTTTGCAATATGATGCGATAAGTATTATATCATTAATCTTATATCATGTATACTATATTATATAATAAATATGATTACTAACAGTTACACCTAGATGTTTATTCGAGCTTCTGTTTGGCAACGTAACTACGCTACTTACAATTATTTCACTCGTAAAATTATAAATTATTATTCAATTTCGGCCATCACTGCAGATGTTGAAACTGAAGCCTACCATTACAAAGTAAAAGTCTCCCAATTGTGTGAATAGAACTTCAGTTATAAACTTGTATGTCTACGATATACGACAAACCCAAACGTGTACCAGTAAAGCGAACAGACTAGCTAAATAAACTTACTCTTCACTTGTCAATTGTGCGCGGAGAAAATCGCCACCATTTTCAAAACAGCTTCGCTTTTAAATTCATTAAATTTTCTCTACGAATATTTATGGTCTTTCCAGGATATTTCCAAACTCGGTGAATTCGTCCCGTCCCGTCCGAGCACACTCCCTACTTAGCAAACCACGTTAGCACGCAATGTTGAATACCCTGATTGGCCACAAAAGAAACTGAAGATAGCAGAATGTTAAAGAGACTTTATGTTTTATACAGTCCGAAATTCTCTCCAAAATTCGTTGAAGTTAAAGCGAGGGAAAGTTTAAATCAACTTTGCTTTTTTTTTGCTTTGAAAAGCTAAGGCTTTTACATTTTATTCGACAATAAAAAAAGTATTCTCGTAGTCCTCTCTCACTGATAATTTGATCCCTTCTTTTATTCCGAGAAGCACCGGGTTTTAACAGTTCCCACAAGTCACTCGAAGAAGAATTGCTAGAGATACAGGACGGCGGCGAGTTCAAAGGAAAACCAAGAACTGACCGCTTCATTACGCACGTGGTACGACGGAGGGCGCGCAAAAAATAAAAGAGGAAGGAAGGTGGAAAAGAAAAATACTCCCGGGTGAAGAAAACTTTTTCGGCTACGTTTGCGCGGACATTTCGCAAAAAAATCACACGGCGCTCGTTCGGGGGTTCGGCCATTTACCGGGTGAGGGGACTTTTGGGAAAGAGAGAGAGAGAGAGAGAAAAAAACGTTTCTGATCTAACGGGCGGATTTATATGGATGGGCCCAAGAAGAAATGTTTTTAAAGAGACGTGAGTGAAAGATTTTCGGGGAGACTAGAGAGAGAGAAATTGAGAGAGAGAGGCAAAAAGGGGATGGTGAGAAAGATGAGGACGGCTCTCGCGGTTCCCAAAGGGGTGGGAGGGAAGTTTTTTTTTCTTAGGACCCACGAGCGTAAGGAGAAGGAGATGGGAAGAGTTGCGAGAAGGAAAGAATCCAGTAAGAAGAGGTGGATGGGAACTGTCCCGAGGGGGATGATCCGCGTGCGGGGAGGGGAGGGAGGGAGAAAAAAAGGGCTGACCTGACGGATAGACACAGACGGGCAGCTGTCTTATCGATTTATTGAACTCGGGAGATTCGGTTCTTTGGCCTCGGGCGATCAAAAGCGCATAAGCGGCGCCCTCGCTCGGAAGCATCCCCAAGATGGACCGATCTTCTCCTTCTCGGCACGAACCGAGTCCCGAGTCTCGCAAGACTCGTGGGCGATCTCGGTTTGATTTCCAGATGTACCGGAATTTTAACTGCCTAACCGCGGTTTTCTTTCTTTGAGAAATTGCCTTCACCTTTGCTGAGATGCTTCAGTGTATTGCTGAGCCCCACTGCACGGGGGGCTGAGGAAGGGTTTGGTGTTGGGGAGGGGGGGGATGTTGAACTTTGTAGCGTTGGGACGTCTCTCATTGAAGTTGGTCTTCCTCTTTGACTTTCGGAGTTAACAAGGTCTCTCTTCAACTCCTGTACCTCACCCAGGTCACGAGTTGACCTAATAAACTTCAAATTCTTGAACCCTTGTCTCAGTATATTCTTCCAGAATTGAAGCCCCTTCGAGGTCTTCCGACCAAATCCCATTTAATTTTTAATATCTACATATTTAATTAGGCAGAGAGGTCAAGCTAAGACAATTGTCTATTTTTTCGTGGGAAAACTGTGACTAAAAATTTAAAAAATAATTGAAACGTTTTTTTTTCTCTTCTGCAGCACTCGTATAATTACAAGGTACTCGTCTCCATAAGTATTGTACGCATGCCAAGGGAACGACCATGGCATGTAATTTAGAACACTTTAGCTTAGAGATTGCCAAACATGATGAAATATGACTGGCAACGATGTAGTCGCAATAGCAATTATTTTTCAATACAACAATCTCAGAATGTAAAAATGATTCGCGTTGCCTGGGATTCGAACCCGGATCCCTACGCGGATGGCCGAGTGCTTTAGCCAGTTAAGCTATCGTGGCTTCCTGTTTTACTCTGAAATTTTAGGGGCTTTAAAGGTACAAGATGCTGTGACGAGATACCGTATTAACCATGTTACAGGCTATTATTTTTATTGATCGTATTATTGGTCAAATTATTATTACTGAGATATGATGATCTCAATTGCTTCATAACAACTAGACTAATAATACAGGTATTGCAGCGGTTATTAGGAGAGGCAACTAACATATGAGGTCCTTTGCACCTTTGAGTAGCTAATCTGGTCAAAGTTAGCAAGGAATTACGGCAGTTTGGAGAGAAGATTGGAATTAATATTGGCCTGCACTTAACGAAAAGCTCTGAGGGGTTCACAATTTAATGTCCCATCCAATGGACGGCGTACTTCATTTGAGGTGCTCTCCACATGGCAGCCCAAGTAGGGATCGAAAGTCCCACTGTTATATCCTGCCACCGCTGGGATTCGATTCTGGGCCCTCGGGGCTGAAAGCCAGCACATTGCCCTCCGTACCAACCAATTCTCTAATTTTGAAGTGGCGCAGGTTATCCCGCTAAAGCAAGAAATGTGTCTTTCACGTCTGTATCTACTCGGTACCCTGAAGGCCACCGCTACGGTGTTTGTTCATCCCCAGACATGCAAAATGAAAAACTAAGCCGTTCTTAATTGTTAGTTTTTTATATTAGTTTTCTACCGTTTAAGATAAGACTGAAAAACGAAAAATTTCTTTTCCTTTATTGGCAAAAGACAGCCTGATCATAGGCATTAAATAAAGCACTATCCAATTCCGCATACCTTCTTCCTCTCTTTATTCCGTCCAACTTCTTTTTCCAACCCTTCTCTCGGTTCTCTGACATTCTCCTCTCCAAGCATTCATCGCCATTGGAAACGCTCTACATACACCTTTCCTGCGATATTCGAATTCTTGCCGAAAATTCGCTCTCTTACCCCATAATTCATATTATCTCCCTCGTTTGTTTTCCTATTTTTCCATTTTACCCTTTCAATCCTTCTCCACAGTCACATTTCAAAAGCCTCCAATCCGCTCTTATTACCTTGTTTCAACGACCATGTTTCCGTACAGTACAAAACAACGGTCTATGTAAAATTTGGTAAAAGATTTGGTGTTTTCCCGGCGTATCAGCTGCGTAAATTCTTCTCGGGTCCTCCACCGGGTTATATCGTCCATCTCGGCCAAAAATCCCCCCGTTTCGTTAAAAATTGTTATGATAAAAACTTAAGTGTGACAGGTCTCTTAGGGGATTTAGGCTGAGAGCCACTTGAAATGCGAAGAGAACAAACGAGACTCAGACTTATAGAAAGGTTCAGAACAAACGAGTTTAGCGATCACACTAAAGGATTTATAATGGCCCCACACTACTTAGGTAGATCAGAACACAAAGATAAAATAAGGGAGATAGATTCCAATACGGATAGATAAAAATACTCATTCTTTCCCAGAACAATCAGAAATCATAATAGTAAGAAAACGAAGTCACTTCAGAAATATTAAAAACATTTACTGTACAAGTCGGAACAAGATTAAACATTTCAAAGAATTCAGGTGCATGCGTATGTTAGTTGGTGGTTTGCGTGTTTTCATGTGTGTGGGGTGTAAGGGTTTTTGCATGAATGCATGCCATGTTTTGTTTGTGGAATGTATACATTTGTGGCTTTTGCATTCGGCTTTTTTTCTTTATTATGGGTGGTGCTCTAACATCCCCCGCCACACGCCCGCCCGGCGGCTTGCGAGATATTAAATAGATGCACATTTACATCTACATAATACCCCGCAAGCCACCGCTAGGGTGCGTGGCGGAGGGTGTTAGGTCACCACCCGTAAATGGGAAAAAGACAGAATTAAAAACCAACAAATACATGCAAACCCATACCCACAGTGGTGCATACATTCATGCAAAAATCCTGTCATTTTATTCTCATGCAAATACATATGCTATCATATAACAAATAATAGCACCTTTGGATGCGGTAAGAAACTCATCCAAAATCGTGCAAGCTAGATTTTGTTAAGTAGCAAGGCGAAATTCCACCACCACAAGAACATGCAACATAAAACGTTCTCCTACCCAAGGTAAAGAAGTTAACCAAACGCTGCAGGTGGAGGGAGGACTCCCCCACGGACAGGGATAAGGGATGGAAGGGGAAATGTAGGGGAAGAAAAGCAGAGCAAGTAATAGCGTAAAGAGGGTCTTACAATCAATAGTGTACAAAAAAATAGTGTCTACACTACTCAATGGCATTCCAATGCGATCATGCGGAAGGGTTTTGACAACAACAGCCAAGAGGTTAGTGAAAGTGCATGCAATTGAGTAGAACTAATTATTTCCTGGACACTGAGGGTGACAAGTGGCATTTTTGCTATCTACGAGTGTAGCCCTACAGTTGTTATCCCGTATTGTCCGTGGGAAGGAGTCCTTGAGTTTGCTAGTTCTGGCATCTATTTCCCGAATTTTGTATGCATGATCCCAGCGACCAATGTATGTTTTGGGAGTGCGAATAATTTGCGAGACCGCGGTGCTGAAACATGCGTATCTGAATTTATTTAGATAGGTCAACCTAGCATTGATTCGTCTTTTTTCAAATGATTCCCATCCCAACTCATAAGCATTTCAGTGACGCTTTTCGTTTGATCGTAACAGTATTTCACGAATCACTCACGATCATTTTTTCACAATCATTCGTGATGTAGATAAATGCTCACTATGACTACGAAATCTCTGCTTCGACGCTATGAACAATGCTTACGTCTACAGGGAAATTATTTTTGAGATGCAACAGAAGTTTCAACGTTCTTCTGTAAGTAGTTTATTCAAATGTTAAAATTTAACTTTTCCTGAAATAAGCATTCGAAATTCGATGACCGTTTGAGATAGTGGCTAATGAGATGATTATAGGGGTTCAACGGAAAAATGCGGAGTCTTTCACTAACTGCTATTACCGTGGCGGAATTTTCCCGAGTGGTATCTCGAAGCTCTCAGTATTTCGACGCGAGGTCATGGTATCGATCGTTCGGTGTGTACTTCTGAACGAAAAAAGCTTGGAACCACAGTTTCCAGGAGGATTATTTCATAAGAGGTCGAAATGTTGTGCTTCAGTAAAACTTGAGTCGATAATTCCACTCATGCTTTCCAGTCCCCTTCATCCCTCCTGCTAATTCCTTTAAGCCAGACGATGCTAAATCAACGCTAGAATTTTAATTTTCCCTTCGAATGGGACCCGAGTGGCTTGACGCACATGTATGATCATGGTCGTGCATTGCATTTAAATGGATTGCGACCGATAAAATCGGCGTTCGAGCTACCAAAAAAAATGGTATTTTTGGCAGATTATTGGGGAAAAGTAATGCATCGTATCTAGATTATCGCAGTCGCTAGATTCGGAAACATTCACTCTCGGTGAGAAGTTTAAATGACAAATTAAATCTCGTGCATAAATCAGGATCATTTCTTTTTAGCAATAATGTTGAAAAATATTTAATTAGCCCCATCTCTTGTGGTAGAGATCATGACCATAAGATTAGGGAGCTTAAGTGTAGAACTGATAGATTTAAAATGCCATTTTTCCCACGAACGATAAGGGATCAGAATAACACTATCCGACCGCGCTAGGGGGGGAAAATATTTTTCTTGTTTCATTCTAGTCGCCATTATAGGTCATCTGTCATGGTTGGTAGGTCCTTGGATTCTTTTAGCTTTCATTATTTCATATAATCTTTAGTTAACCTTCCTTACTACCAGCAACTCGTCTTGCAAGCATCGGACATTATTTCACTCTTACTGTGGATACCTTTTGCTATCTATGCGTATATTAATTTGATTATTTTACATATTGCCCTTAAAAATAACGAAACAATTAATTTTTGAAGTTGCCTGCCTGGTTTTGAGTTAGCCTGTCACACTCTCAACACAGGGCTTGCAGGGCATAATGTTGAAAATTGAAGTACAAAGTGTGAGCGTCAGCCCAAGAATTAAAATCAAGATTATTATAAAGGCTCAGGAACTCAATTTTATTTGTAACACCGTGGAAATCACGTTTTAAAGCCACCAAACTATAAAAAAATAGGTCAATCTTGTAAAAAGAAGAGTATTTGATTCCGTCTCCTAGGTACTCCTTCCCTTGAACAATTCGTTTTCAAAACAAGATCAATTTTGAGTCCAGTAACAACTGTGGTCGAAAAAATAAGTTGTATCAGACATTTCTATTACGTGCGAGGAGAGAATTCAGAAGACCTCTAATCATTATCGGGCCCAATGGAT
The DNA here is from genome assembly GCA_037158775.1 of Hetaerina titia. Taxonomy (NCBI): domain Eukaryota; kingdom Metazoa; phylum Arthropoda; class Insecta; order Odonata; family Calopterygidae; genus Hetaerina; species Hetaerina titia. The sequence goes on from CM073770.1 coordinate 86,007,157, forward strand.
TATAGACTGAAGTAGTATAATATGAAATTAGGCATAAAAGTAACAGAAATTCTAGGTTGGGAACAAGTAAAGATGAATTAAAGTGTTGTATTTAAAGAAAATAAATTAGAACAAGAGTACGTATTATGAGTTCTCATACAATATGAGGACTCATAGTTCTTCTGCCTAAGAAGTTTCATAGAGAGGAATAGAACGAGCTCACAGTGTATCAAAGGGTGATTAGAGCATTTTAAAAAGACGTTTATCATGAGGGGGCAGTTTTTATCCTCAATGGTGATAAGTTCATCAGAAAAGAAGCATTATGTGCAATAATCCGCGTGGGGAATAGCAGATTCGAGAGATGGACCGTTTCAAACGCATTGCGGAGAGAGGGAATTGGGGAGGAGACCGTTGTACAGGGTTCGCCCGGAAAATAAGTGTAATAAGCTCATTGTCTTTTTTGACAAAAGGGGTGTCGTCCACTACGAATTTGTACCTGAACGACAAACTGTAAATGCTGCATTTTACGTCCAAGTGCTCGACAGGCTTCGAAAACGAGTCGCCCGCGTCCGGCCAGCGATCAAAAACATCTGGCGGCTGCATCACGACGATGCGCCGTCTCACACCGCGCTTGTCCTGTCGGACTTCTTGGCCAAGCACGGCGTGGCAACGCTGCCGCACCCGCCCTAGAGCCCGGACTTGGCACCACCGGACTTCTTTCTGTTCCCGAAGATAAAGAAGAGTTTGAAAGGAACGCGATACGGGACTTTGGACGCCTTCAAAGAGGCCGTGACGACGTGTCTTCGAGAGGTTCCCGATGATGCCTTCGCGGGAGGGTTCCAGGAATGGGAACGCCGCTGGAACAAGTGTATCGACTCACAAGGGTCCTATTTTGAGGAATATTAGCTTAAGATATGTAAAAGTGTAATACATTTATTTTCCTGAGCTCAGTACACTTATTTTCCGGACGAACCCTGTACGTTGCATATCCATGTGGTAGTTGAATTTCGCCTTATTACTTATCAAATTCTAGCTTGCACGATATTGGATACATTTCTAACTGCATCCTAAGGTGCAATAATTTGCTAGATGATAGTATATGTAATTGTATGCGTGCTGAATGAAAGGAGGTAGATATGTATTTTCATGCGTGTAAAATGAAAGGATTTTTGCATGAATTTACGCGCCACTGTGGGTAAGGGTATGCGTTGGTTTTGAATGTGATTTTGTCCCCTTTTACGGGTGGTGACCTAACACTCATCGTCACACACCCTTGCGGCGGCTTGCGGGATATTATGTTGATGTTTTGAATTGAGAATGAATTGAGAAGAATGGATGGCTCCAAAACCTGGCTTAGGAGGTGGATGCTGGAGATGAAATGGACGATCAAAACAAAGACGCATTGAGGAAATAAGAAGAGAAGAAGTCAACTTGGATAAGGATGGCAAAAAGATAAACCATACGTATTGACCATGTCTCGAGACCCATATGAATTTGTTGAGAACCTAATGGAAAGAAAGGTCACAAAAGGCCAAGGTACGGATTCGTAGGCCTGTTAAAACTTACGGTAAGGAGCTGTTACGCCTCCTTAAACCTCATGCTTTTTACGACTTAACGCTCCCTTTCGCTTTATCGACCGTTGCATTAAGGCTTGAGCGAGTGAAGTTGGCTACAGGGCGTCGAGGCGTAAGCGAGTTAACGTTAGAAAGGGAAGACTTGGTGGGTCACAGTAAGCCAATCTTCGGGTTGAAATACAAAAGATGTTATATGGCTGCGTAGATTTTCGCGGCGGTGGCTTGAAGAATTCTGCATGTCCGGGTTTTCACCGCGTTGTTGTTTGAAGCCGACAACAGTTTCGCCGAAGTTTCATCCGGCGTCTTCAGGTCGAAGATGAGGATTCAGATTTTGGCCGTCCTTATATAGGTGGTCCCGTCCGGGTGCTGCTCTCTGATTGGTCCTTTTTCGGAGGACTCTCTTCATCTACAAAAGATGTTGATACAGGCTCCGGAGTTAGAATCTGAAAGTAATGGCAACGCTGCAAGATAAGAAAAAATATATTAGTCTGTAAGTCGCCTCTGCTAAAACTGTTGAAATACCCGTGACTATTGCTCAACCATGGACTGTCTTGGTCTCTTTAACATGCAACTGTATGAACTATCTGCGTATACAAGTATTCGTTTATGTATTTATATTATTATTATTAGGTAATTTACCGGTTAAGGTAGGTTTTTGGATGGACACAACTATCAAATAAATATTTTTTATAACTCCAAACAAAACCCAATCCAGCAACCTACTCTACATCAGTTCCCTCTCCATCTCTGTGTACTTCTTTCCTCCCTTCATCCCGTCCAACATCCCTATCCTGTTCCTGCCCTTACCTCGCTTGCCCTACATTCTCCCCTCTATTACCTTCTTCAACATTCCACTACCGCTCAATACGCCCTTCATCCATTTTTCCTGCCTCCATAGGATTTCTCTCAACAAACCCCTCTCCTCACCCACCATCACCAGTACTTCCTCGTTTATGTACTTATATATATTACATTAATGAAATCGGTGATGCTCAGTGGCGTTAATTCAACATTGGCAGACGAAGTTGTTGCTTGGCTAAACACAGTTTGATTTGGATGAACAAATTTCTGAATCTTCGCAAATACCCCGCGGTCCAGCAAAAAGGTGTGTGGCAGGGGGTGGAAGCACGAGGTGGGAAGGGTTAAGGCATAAGGGAGAGAGGTTTAAATCTTTAGGAAAAGGGAAAAAAACATTCACTCAAAGTACGTGAAAATTCGTGCAAACTCGTATAATTGTTAACGGAGAATAATTTTTAAACAAGCGTTAATATTATCCACTGGAGATAGTCTTAAACTAGAGGGAGTAAAAATAAACTACAGCCACTCATACGGTAGACGACCACCATACCAAGATCATGTAGAACTACAAATCAAGAAAGGGAGAATTCTGTTAATCCATGGCCATGCAACGTATGGTCCCCGCCCTTGACGCCACGGGCAGAAAATGGGTTCCCTGCCGTTGACAGCGGACCGCGTGAGGTATAACCCCTGCCTTAGGGACGATGGGGGAGCCTGAAAGTACAACAAAAGATGGTTAGAGATTGCTTCAACAGGCACTAAGCTAGATGTATTCCAGTTTTAATTGTTCATGTGGTGCGCCATAAAATTTGGAAATCGCGAGATTAGAAGTGTAGTTAAATCCGAGGCGTCCTGCATCACGGCATGTAGCAGCACTGGGAATTTCAGAAAGGACGATTCGTGCACATTTTGCACGAAGATTTAAGATTTTTATCCTTTACGAGATTCAATTTACTCATGAATTGAAACTATTAAAATCGGGCCTGTCGGTTTGGTTTTGCAAATGAATAGATTTACGTAATTCGGGAAACTTTTTGAACGTACCCGAAAAACTTGTTTATGTCGGACAGAGAGTATTTTTTTTATTTTTTAAGAAGTTTCATCAATGTATAGAACTTCATATTGATAATATTCGAAAACAAACAACTTGGCTTTTCCACTTAAAATTTTTTATTATCACGACCTAGGTTTCGTTATAGTTTAACATCATCAGATCTGATGATGTTATTATTAGTTCGATTACTCTTATATGCGATTCAAAACAACGTACCCAAATGTGTCATATTCAATCACCGTACCCATATCCATTGTGGGCGCTCGTGGATTTGAACTCTCGATTGCATGATAGTTTGGTATCCTAACATGCCATACGTGCCTGTGATATTTCGCAAGATGGGCGTAGGAATGGTAAAAGTGTGGGACAGTGCGGCAAGATTGCTATGAGGCGTCCGCACTGGGATGACAAAAACTCTCGGTCCAGATCCTAATGCGATCGCGTGAACGCGACGAGGAAATGGGGCAGCGGGTTCGACGCGTTCACGAGGTGGGAAGGAAATTCGGCGCGTGCCCACGAGATTCCGTGAACGGCCAAATTACGATCATTGTACGACGTAAATAATTTTGAGCGGATTCCGTCGGGAGCACGAATCGAACTTGCTTGTTTCACCGCCCATCGAAAAAGAACCAAGGCTTCACGCGTGTGGGCTTTCGACGTGTACGATTACGATGCCCGATAAAATGAGAGGGAGCCTACCTAGATTATTAGAGGAACTAGTTCATGCGTTACACACGGAATTAAGGTTAAATTGCAGATTAAATCTTCTTTGTTTAAATTGGAAGCAGATCCCGTTAGTGATTACTCTGAAAATGTAACATTATATACATCGTACTAGGAAATATCATTACAATAATATTAGAGAGAAGATGTGTTGAGCAGATGCATTGCGGATGTGATATTTCCCCATGAAAGATAAGGGATTAGAATAACCGTAAGCGACTGTGCTGCGGGAGAAAGGTGTTCTTATTTTATCATTCTAAGTAGCCTAGTTTGTTGCCGTTATTCCATCTAGCCTTAGTTTTTTGACCTTCTGGTTACTAACAGCTCCTCTCTTATCTGTTGGAAAATATATTTCACTTAGATACCGTAGTGCATGTCCCTGTGTTTATCATTATCTAAATTATTTGAATTATATATATATATATATATATATATATATAGGGTGGCGGTGGTCCAGTGGGTAGAGCGTTGGACTACTGACCGGAGGGTCCCGGTTTCGATTCCCTGGCAAGGCACTCTGGGCACCTACAGCTCCACCCAAGCTAGTTGATTTATATATATATATATACACACATTCAAACACGAAATCCTGTCATATGGTAACACATTCATTCACATGGAAATAGATGTAAGGAAAAAGGGATAGGTACACGAATAAAGGACGAACACAGGAGAGGTGGGGAGGGCGGAATCAAGCAGATCACAAGTTTAAAAATATGTAAACACTTGGACAGCAGCAAACAACATAAGAACGAAGAAAATAAAAAGAACACTCACACGTTATTTCTTCATAATTTCGACGGAATTTAGCCCCGTCTTCATCAGAAGAAACAGTAGTACTACGTGAGAACGTGTGAGTGTTCTTCTATGTGTTCTTATATTGTTTGTTGCTGCCCAAGTTTATTTATTCAGCACTTCCGTGTTACTTCGACGAAATCATATATATATTTTCGCACATAGAAATAGACATATAAGGAAAGGGGATAGGGGTAGGAAAAAGCGTAGCCAACATAGACCAAGCAAATGATAGAATTTTACTCGTAGAGATTATAGCAGAGCCGACGAACTTGGGTGTTGTTAAGGTATACATGCCACCGAGCAACCACAAGGAGGAAGAAGTCGATAGGGTGTACGATGAGTTAGAGGATATAATCGCGTGTGTTCCTGCAGGGAAACATTTGATAGTGATGGGGGATTGGAATGCGACGGTAGGCGAAGGAAGAGATGGTGGTGAGGTGGGGGACTATGGGTTAGGCACGAGGAATGAACGCGGGGAGAAAGCAATTGAATTCTGCAGGGGACAGGGGTTAGTCATCACCAACACATGGTTTAGACACCACAAAAGGCGTAGGTATGCATGGAAAATTCCAGGTGACTCAGAAAGGTATCAGTTAGATTATATTATCGTTAGGTACAGGTTTAGGAACAGTGTGATTAATTCGCACAGTTTCCCAGGAGCGGATGCGGACTCTGACCACAGTTTAGTTGATATGAAATGTAACGTCCGTTTCAAGAAGATAAGGCAAGGGCGGCGGGTTAGGAAATGGAATGTAGAAACATTAAATGGACTAACAAGGAAGTAGTATCAGCAGGCTATAGAAAAAATCATTCATGACGGTAAAGAGCTGAGTACTATCGAATAAAAATAGAATTGTATCAAGAAAGTGATATCGAAAGTCGCAAAAGACACTATAGGAACCGTTAACGGGAAAAGGATAAGGAAACCATGGATCACGAATGAGATGATTGCAAGGATGGATGAGAGAAGAAGATGGAAGAATCTAAACTCAGAGTTAGGCTAAATGAAGTACAAAGAGTTGAACAATAAATTGAGACGGGCCACAAATAAAGCGAAAGAAGCATGGTGGAAAACGCAATGGAAAGTTTACAGAGGAAGGGTGAAGTTGGTGCGCTTTACAGCAAGGTGAAGTTATTATCGGGAAGTAAGAAGGCAAGATCTGTGCTAACAGTAAAAGATAAGTGGGGTAAGATAATAGCTGAACCAGGGAAAATCCAAGAGAGATGGAAGTAATATATAGAAACATTGTATGGTAAAGAACTTAGGCCGACAAGGTTAGACATAGAAAAAGAACATGACTTAGAAGAAGATAGCTTAGGCCCAGCATACTCGACGATGAAATAGAAAGGGCATTAAAGGAGATGAAAGCAAATAAGGCCGTGGGGCTGGACAACATCCCTGTAGAACTGTTGAAATGTTTAGGAAAATGCGGGAAGAAGACTATATGGACTGATTCGTAGTATCTATGAGGAAGGAATCTGGCCGGAAGATTTTGTGAGATCGGTGTTAGTTCCTATTCCAAAAAAGGTAAAGGCTACGTCATGTGAGGATTACAGAACGATAAGTTTGATATCCCACGCAGCAAAAGTTATTCTCAGGATCATCAACAAAAGGATAGAGAGTAAGGCAAATGATTACTTAGGGGATGGTCAGTTTGGATTTAGGAAAGGAAGAAGCACGCGTGATGCCATTGAAGTAATGAGATCACTAATCGAGAGGAATATAGAATACTATCAGGACGTTTTTGCCTGTTTTGTAGATATCGAAAAAGCGTTTTATAGAGTGAATTGAGAAAAATTAATTCCGGTATTGCAGAAAATAGGAATGGATTGCAGAGACAGGAGACTGATCCCCAACCTGTACATGCCTCAGACTGCTCAGGTGCGAGTGGGGAACGGAGAGTCCGGATGGGCAGTGTTAGGAAGAGGTGTAAGGCAGGGTTACCCATTGTCACCGGTACTGTTCAACGTATATGTAGAGGAAATGATTAAAGAGGCATGGGAAGAACTGGAGGTAGGAATGAAAGTCGGAGGGGAATTCGTAAAATCGGGTAGGTTTGCTGATGACCAAGCATTAGTTGCTCAGTCAGCCAAGGGGTTGCAAGCATTGTTGAGTGAATTGGAGGTTCAGTGCGATAAATATGGGATGAGAATCAATATTAATAAAACAGCGGTTATGCGATTTTCCATAAAGCGAAAGGCTAAGCTAAATATTAAAATAGGCGGGGAAAAAATAGAGCAGGTAAAGCAGTTTATATATCTCGGAAATATTTTGGACCAATACGGTCAAAGTAGTAGGGACGTAAGGAGAAGAATTGCGCTAGGCAAGGAGGCTTTCTCAAGGAGGAGGGAGTTGATGACGGGGACGTTGAGTAGGGATGTTAAGACAAGACTCGTAAAAACTCTGATATGGAGCGTAGCTATGTACGGCGCGGAAATGTGATCACTGAAGCAGGAGGATAGACGTATTTTGAAGGCTTTTGAAATGTGGGTGTGGAGAAGAATGGAGAAGGTGAAATGGACCGAAAGGAAAACAAATGAGGAGGTACGGGAGATGGTGGGTGGGGAGAGGGGTTTGTTGAGAGAAATCCTATGGAGGCAGGAAAAATGGATGAAAGGCGTATTAAGAGGTAGTGGAATGTTGAAGAAGGTAATAGAGGGGAGGATGTTGGGCAAGCGAGGAAAGGGCAGGAACAGGATGGGGATGTTGGTCGGGATGAAGGGAGGAAAGAAGTACAAACAGATGAAGAGGAACCTGATGTAAATGAGGTTGCTGGATTGGGTTTTGTTTGGAGTTACAAAATGTTTATTTGATAGTTGTGTCCATCCAAAAACCTACCTTAACCCGTGGATTACCTAATAATAATAATAATATATATATATATCGTTAGTAACAATTAAGAAACACTGAAAAATTAAATGTTTTATCTAAATTGTCTGGTGTCGAATCACATACTGCCACACTCCGTTACAATGACTTGCACACAGCCATATGTAGATATAGATGAAGTCTGTCTCCCCCGATTTAACTTCTCATCGTAGCCACCGTGCTACGGTTTTCTCCGATCGAACCGCATCGCACGCCTGCCCTTTTCCTGGTAAAGAAATATCGCGATCAATTGAGTGCGCGGGAACAAAAGATGGGGAGGAAGAAGCGAGTAAGAGAAAGAGAGAGCGATAGAGTTTGTATGTGTGTGTGTTCGTGTGTGAGGGAGGGATGGATGGAAGGAGGGGGATAGTGAGAGGGAAGATATCGATCTGTGGCCGTTGCATACGTACAATCGAAGAAGAGGGGAACGCGGGAGACTGAGAGAGAGAGAGGAAGAGGTGGACGAGAGGAGGACGGGGGGTGGAATAGAAATGTTGTCTGGTCTTCCTCGGAGGGAGTGTTTTGAGGGGGAGGGGACCGCGGGGGGGAGGCAGAATCACCGCAGCGAATAATTCGCGCCGCCGGGAGGAGGGGACCACGTCATCCGTCCCTCAACCATCGCTACACGATCAAGAGGAGGAGGTGGAGTAGTATCGCGCCACACACGCACGCTCTTCACATCCCTCCACCGCACTTACTCTCACTCCACCCGACCGCGTCGTTTCCAGACGCCAATCACGGTAATTCCCCTCAAAACCCATCCCCCCTTCTCCAAAATCCTTCATCCTTCTCCCTGCTCCCGCTTTGAGAGGGAGAGATAGAGAGGAACACCTCGTTTCCGAATCAACAGACACTTATTTTTATTTGTTTTTTTTTTGAAGACTCGTGTTTACCCGGCGTGAAGTGACGTTAACGTCCGCCGGCGCGGCGGGAGGAGGGAGTGCGGGGTTCCCGCTGATGGCGGGGGCGAGAGTGTTGTATAGGGCGGGAGAGGAGAAGAGTAAGTGCGGGAATGGAGTGTCTGGAGGCCCACGGGTGGGGAGGGTCTGGGCGGCGAGGGGCGATGAGGCACCCGGGGGTGGGGGATGGTGTGGGTGAGTGCTCGATGGGGTGTTTGGGTGGGTCAAGTCGGGGAGAGGAGGGAAAGGGGGTTATGAGATAGAAATAGTTTACATCGGGCTGGGTCAATATGTTCCACTCATCGGTTATTTGCGTGCTCCTCTACAAAGCTTTAACTTCACCGCTGAAGAATTACCTAACCGACTGTGGTTTTTCGCACATGGTCAACCACCAAGGATAACACGTGATTGGGCATGCGGTTCGTTGACTGACGGTGAGAATTTTCCTTTTCCAACGAGCCCTTGAGCGGGAAAATTGTGTTGTGCCTAATTCGCCAGGATTAAATTTTCCACCTGGCCACGTGTGAACACAGACGTTGGAGTATCTGAATCCAATGCTCTGCTGCTCCTTTAAAAAAAAGTCCGATGTAAACACTTTAGTTGACCAAAGTGTAATTTAGGGAATTGATTATTCGTTCTTCTTAGGTACGTTTTACATGGCGACATACGGTCTTAAACTGACTGCAGTCATCCTGACTGTAGTCACTTCAGTTGTCAAAGATGCAACATGGGGTTTTTGATTAATCGCTATTTCTTGGCAACATAACATCTTAAACCTAAATTATTATTATAAGGTAATCAACCGGTTAAGGTAGGTTTTTGGATGGACACATCTACAAAACAAATATTTTGTGACCACTAACAAAACACAATCCAGCTACCTAACTCCACATAAGCTCCCTCTTCATCTCTGCGTACTTCCTTCCTCCCTTAATTCCGTCCAATATCTATATCCGATTCCTGCCCTTTCCTCGTTTTTTATAACATTTCCCCCTCTATTACAGTCTTCATTATCCATTTTTCCTACCTCCATAGGATTTCTCCCAACAAACCCCTCTCCTCGCCCACCATCTCCAGTACTTCCTTATTTGTTTCTCAAATAGGTCTGTGAAGATACTTTCAATGTGCTAGTGCGTCAATTTCACACGCTGTTGATCTTTCCGCGGGGAAAATGTCAAACTATCACCTATCAAAACATCCTTCTGGTTTATTGATTATTGCGGTCGTATTTTTGCTGTTTTAAACTTATTTGCGAAAACAGAGGTTCCAGACTGCGAAACTACGCTTAACTAAAATATTTGGTTGTAAAGAGAATCGCTAATATTTGAATCAATTTCTTTATTGTGATACAAATATCGTTCTTTCTAACTCCAGAACACGTAAAAAACTTAAGTTACGTCCATCCAGTAGGATGCGTGGAATATATTGCAAAATTGAATGCGGGATGTAGGATCACCATGAAATGGATTCCATGTGGCTGGATACACATTTTTTTTAAGCCAGAGTGCTTCCGAGGCAACGCTTACCGATGCTCAACATATTCACGATTGTATGAACAAGTCACAAAATTGGTTGGAAATAAAAGACTCGAGGGCATATAGAAGATATGGAAAGAGATAATGTGGACCATAGTGGAACGGAGCGAGGCAAGGGCACTAATAGGAACATGGGTCTGGAGTAACGTGGGATATTGAAAAAAAATCCGGATTCGACTCGTGTATCGAACTCGAAATTTGTAAGACGTTGCTTGCTCTAGCGAACTTGAGCATCAACGTTTCAGGTAAAGATATACATTGAAAAAAGATAAATATTCGTAATTTTTACATTGACGAAATGGAAGATTTTCAAATTGTGGTGAGCTGAATAACTGGTCAAATGAATGAAATATTAACATGACCTCATCTTGAATTTTTCAAGATTTGCTCACTTTCCCTTCATTAAGGACAATTCAAATTATTCACACAAACCGCTGCAGTCGTGTGGAAATTTGGCGTGATTGGCGAGGATCGAAATAACTTCGAAGTAAACTCTTGAGGGGCAAGTTTCACAAATTTGCAAATTCCATGCGGCAACAGTAACTTTTAACGGAGTCATTCGCTAATATGAATTTCAATGCAACAATTTCAGGGTGGCCGGGATGATGTCGAATGATTTTTACACTCTTGAGAGGCGTTTGACAATCTCACCTTCAGCGTGCGGAGGTCAGTACCATATGCTCTATCCCAGAATGGCGATACTCGTAAAATGAATATGATACTATGTATCAAAAAAATACATTTAACTGGCTCGGCATACGTATTTATTTAATCCGATATGTATTTTTACCTGCGAAATCATGAAAAATCATATGGCTAATAAAATTCATAAAACGAGGTTATTACTTATTTCGGTCGGCATTCAGCGAATGTCATATTCCCCGGTTAAAAAAGCCACTTACCCGGAGGGCCGAGGGCCTAAGTCCAAAAGGAACATTTTAATATTGCTTCGGGGAAAGAGGATTTATTTTTCTCTTTCTCCATCTCATCCCTCTCCAAAGGGAAGGGAATTCCACCCTGCAGCGAGCATAACCCGTGCCCTGAGAGAGGTCACACGGAATGACTTGTCGCACGTAGCCCCGCTCAATGTCTCATGATGTAACCATTGTGGGGAGTGGAAACGAGAGAAAAGAAACTGAAGAAGAAGCCACAAAAGGGAAGAGGAGAAGAGAGAGAGACAGAGAGAGACAGACAGAGGGAGAGAGGAGGAGAGGCGGTGCAGGTGTGCGAGAAAGGGATAAGGAGGAGAGAGAGAGAGAGGGAGGAGAAGGGTTGTGGGAGGAGGAGACGGGAAAGTGAGGGGAGGTTGGAGGGTGAGGGGGAGGCGGAGAGGGGGGGAGGAGGACAGTGGGGGGGGGGGAGGGAGGATTAGTCGGCCCAGAGGATAGCGAGCTTCGGGGGAACTTGGCCGGGGGAGCGCGGGCTCTGGGAGCACAACTGTTGCTCGGTGTGGTCGATTTGGGTCCAAGGAAGGTAGCGGGGTGTGTGCATTGTGTGCGGCTGTGTTGGTGTGCGCCTGTGTATGTGTGTGTGAGCCAGAGAGGGTTGGGGTGGAGAAGGGGAGGAGGTGCGGCGTACGTGCCAGGGTAGGGCTCTTGGAAGTGGGTGGGAGGTTGCGGGAGGAAAGGGTGGAGACGACTTGCCAGGAGGATTCCGCCCTGTTCTCTCCCGGCGCGAGGGGTCGGCAGGGACTGAGGGAGGCTGGGTGGAGAGTTCGAGGTTCAGGGGGGGGGGTTCACAGAGAGTTTGCGCCGTTGCCGAGCACTGACGGGAGAAGGAAGAGGGGGAGAGGTCTCTCCTACCATTTCCCCTTTTTCCTCCCTCGAAAAGTCGCGCAAGGGGCCAAAAAGATGCTCCCGAAATGTTTGCCGGACCACGCAGATGATTGCTAAACGCACGCTCGACCTCACTCGGCCTTTTTTTTATGGGTGCAGAAAAAAGTGTGCTATCAACGAGTAAGCCATCTCGGGGAGTGAAGTCAGTTGTTCGAGAAGGGAATTTTTTTTCCTGATCCGCTCCGGAAATTCCCGTCCACGTGAAGAAAAGGCGGCGGGAAGGCTCCACGAGTTCGGCATCTTCAATATGTAAAAATATTCGTGTATATCTTTTTGGTTGGAAGGGATTTTTAGAACCACGGAGGGCCGGGGGTTTGGATTTGTTTGGATAGGTGCCCTTCAGACGAAATATCCGGGGCTAGGACTCGCGCTCTCGTTCTCAACATACGATACAAGCTATTTAACCTTAAATCAGCGAGCTCGACATCCCAATCGTTTTGCTGAGCAAAAATTGTATTGGTGGCTGTGTAATAATACGTGATGAAGATTATCATGAATAACTTTAATCAGTCTTTTTAGGTAAGATTTTCGTGTTTTTAATGTGCAAGCATTTGATATAAATCTTCAAGTGCCATCAATCTTATTTGCATAACCGTATACCAAAGAATGATTTCTCGGATTATCTCGTAATATTTACCAAATCAGAAGAATATTATCAGGGAGGGTAGCAGTAGTAGTAGCCATTAGGGGAGGCGACCGACAGCAGAGGTCATTTGAGCCAGAAGGAATAGGTGGGTTATTTGGTATGGGTAGAATATTTACTTTAGTCAGGAAAATTAGAAGAGTATTTAAGAATAAATGGTAATTGGAAGGATTGAAGGAGGAGGAAACAAGGACAAAGTTATAAGAGAAGAAAAAATGAAATAGCTGAGAAATGAGAAGAATGAGTAAAGTGGAATTAAATGAAACGGAGAATAGTAGAAGTGGTGGATAAAGTCCTGAGTAGGAAGAAATGTAAAGATCGGAAACCTTGGATGGCAGAAGAAATTTAAAACCTAATTGAGAGAGAAATAAGCTAAGAGAAAATAATGGTATGGAGGATTACAAGAGGCAAAAGGATAAGATAACAGACAACCATAGATAAGAAAATGAGAGGAGAACAAAACTATGGGTGAAAGATATAGGAGAACATATTCAAGCAGGAAAACAAGATCTAGTCTATCGGAAAATCAAAGCTGTACAATATCAACCGAGAATAAGTTCAAGAGTGATTAATAGCAAAGTGGGAAGGTTGCTGGTAAATAATGAAGAAGTGTGTGGACAATAGAAAGAATACATGGAGGAGCTTCACCTTGGCGAAGAAATAGCTATAAGAGGAAGTAATATTGGAAGTACAGTAAAAGTAAGAACAGAAAGATGGCCCCCAATCTCGAAGAGGGAATTTGAGCATGCCCTTCAAAAGTTAAATTGCTGGAAAATCGATTGGTTTGGATAATGTACCGGCTGAGATGTTTAAAAAGCCTTGAAAATAAAATGAAAGAAATACTCTTTGTAATGGTGCATGGATGTTATGAAAATGGGGAGGTGCCTGAAGACTTTGTTAAAAGCAAAACTATTATTATTATTAGGTAATCTACCGGTTAAGGTAGGTTTTTGGATGGACACAACTATGAAATAAACATTTTGTAACTCCAAACAAAACCCAATCCAGCAACCTACTCTACATCAGGTCTCTCTTCATCTCTGTGTACTTCTTTCCTCCCTTCATCCCGTCCAACAGCCCTATCCTGTTCCTGCCCTTACCTCGCTTGCCCAACATTCTCCCCTCTATTACCCTCTTCAACATTCCACTACCGCACAATACGCCTTTCATCCACTATTATGATACCAAAAACAGGAAAAGCAATTGAATGCATGAATAACAGTCGTTGATGCATGCATGCATTGATACTCTGTCACATGCTTCCAAGGTTCTTTTACATACAGTGGGGATCAAAATCAAAAAGAAATTGGAGAAAAATGATGTCGAAGATCAATTTGGCTTCCGGGAAGGTAAAGGAACCAGGAACTGGTACTGCGCTTGATCCTGGAGGGAAGGATAGAAATGAACAGGAAAGTTTCCCTTACGTTCCTTTTGAAAAAGCCTTCAATATTGTATATTGCAAACTTATATCGTATGTTTGAAACCATGAAGAGAAAAGGAATTGACTTCTAAAACATGGAGCACTACTGGAAGCAAAGCACTTTTGAAGGGATTTGAGAAAGAAGCAAAGATTAGTAAGGGAGGAGGACAAGGATGTCGACATTTGCCATATCTATTTAACTTATATTTTGAAGGGACTATAGCGAAAACAAAGGAGAAGGCAAATAGAATAAAGATTAATGGAAGAAAGATAACTTGCATTAGATTTGCAGATGATATTGTGACCGTGGCAGAATGACGCGAATAGAATGCTGAAAACCCTATCCACAACTTTTGAAAAATGGAAACTGAAAATAAATGTAAAAGAAAACCACAGCCATGACAGTTTCTATGTACTGTACGGAACCCCCTTTAAATTTAATGATAGGGGAATCAAGGATAAGAAGAGTTCTACTACCTTGTGAGTGTAATTACAAGGGACATCAGATGAACATCTGCAACGAAAAGAAGGATAACGTTGGCGAAGAAGGCATATGGAAATAAAAAGAATCTTTTAGGAAACAAACACGTGAAGTTGTAAGTAGAAAACATTTTGTAAATCCATTTATTTGGGGTACATTGTTATGTGGATGTGACACTTGAACATCGGGGAAAAAGGGAAAAGATTCCTTTGGGAGCAAGAGGAATGTGGATAAGGATAACAAGAACAAGATGGGCGGACAAGAAAAGCAACATAGACGTATTGAGAGAAATTAAAGAGGAAATAAATCTAAAGAAAGAGGTGGAGAAAAGGATAATTAAATTTGTTGGAAATGTTCTCAGATATAAAAACTTCCTGGAAAATATGATGGAAGGGCAAACAATAGGAAAAAAAGGAAGAGGAAAGCATAGAAAGAAATTGATAGATGATATAAAAAGCACTATGAGAGTAACAACGTACAAGGAACTGAAAAGAACGGTAACGGGGAGAGACCGATGGCTGGAACGACAAGGCTCCTCTTTAGAAGATGATGATGACAATATTCAGGGCATGGAGGAATGGTGGAGAAAAACCCGGTGTCGTCATTAGCCTACTCTTAACGAAAGGAGCCAAGGGACCCACGATTTAATAACGCCCCATACGACGGACGGCGTACCCATTTAAAGTAATCTCCACATACTCCTGTAGTACCCAAAGTAGAGATCGGGATACTACTGAAAAATCTGGCCACCACCGGGATTCCAACCCGAGCCATCGGTGTCAATTAATCGCCGCCGTGATTAAAATCAACGGAAATGGGTATCCCAACGTAACCCATTTTTATATTCCTTAATTACTGAGGTTGATGACTTATAGTGATGTAGAAAATGTATATCCATTGAGCTGTGGTACCACTTGTGAACAGGTGAAACGGTTAGTATTTTTTGCGACAAGAGTATCAGAATGACTTTTCTTGCAAGATATTATCAATCAAGCGTTGCATTACATTTTACTTAATATCACCCTCGTGCAAGTTAAAACAAAGTTCTACCCCTGCAAATGTATTCATTGTGAAATAACAACTACTTGGGTGTCACAGTTTACATTACGAGTGAATCACGCATTTCATATTTATTAATTCGAACGCACACGCCTAAAGGAAATAAAATTGGACAGAGGAGCCTCGTAGACATGTTTTCCCATACCGTGTGAATAATATTGTTTTACATCAACGCACGTTCTCAAAAATAATTTGCGTAATTACAAAGTTTTTTGAGTAAAATTTATTTTTTCGTATGCAATGAATGACGAGCAATCGCCAAATGGTTAATGATAGAGGAATTTCATTTGTGTGTTAGATGATGAACATTCTATTTCAGATATAATGTTAATTGGAGATAGTCATTAATAAAGAAAGCAACACAAAGCAAATATATGTATACGTACTTATTTATATCGAGTGTGTTAGCCTGAACACCCCGACACTTCCTTAAGCGCAGGGGGTTTGTCTAAGGATAAGAATGGGAAATGTGGGAAGTGGCAAGGGGGAGGGTTTCCTAGTGGGAGGCATTCAGACCCGGAAGAAAGAATGCTCTCAGGAGCCAAATGTACACTGCTTTAAAGCATGTACGGTGGTGTTCTATGATGGAGGAATGAGGCAACAATGGAAGCAGTCATAAAATAGGCATTATAGATTGAGGCCCGCTTGGGAATCAGGAGACATACTGAATGCGGAGAAAGGTTGACCGTTGATTCAGGTATTGAGGGGTACGGTACACCGTTCAGTTTAGATGGTGGAGAAAATATTAAATTTTGAGTGATAAATTAAATGGGCGGATAAGAAAAGGGGGGAATGGCGTGGGAAAGAATTGTTGACTCCCCGGGGAAGGTTTTTCAATATTTCTCGGTTCAACGAAGTCCTTGTAGAATTTGGTGTTTAATGTTTAAAAGTAGATTCTAACACGTGGCGGGGGAACATTAAGGGGACAAGAGTGTGCATTTGTTGTTGATCACAGATTTCCAATACTAAATAGGTCCTACAGTAGAAATATATGGCATTCGTAATTCCGCGATAGTTTTTGTGCAAAAGGCTATCGAAGTAGAGCCAATGAGTTTCACTATCGGCAACATGAAAACGAGATAGCCGAGACCGTAAACATTGGCACTATGTTGTAAAGGGGGGGAATAAAACAAAGTTACAAGTAAGGGGAGAAATAGGGAACACACGCTAAGTCACTTTGGTGCGTCTGGGAAACAGTTACCCGCGTGTACCTCAATCACACACACACAAAAAAACAATATTAATAGTAAAAAATAAAACAAACTTACAACCACGTGATCACTAGGGTGTTTTAAGGAACAACAGTCTCTCTCGTAAATCGCATTCACATACACATTCAGGGTTTGCAAGGATATCTCCTATGCCAGAGGTCCGTTGATCTCACACAGATGAATGCAAAATTATAAAACGGATGTAACGAAACAGAAAGGACTTTCGTAAAAACGCAATCACTCAATCACTCGGGTGTGTTAGTCCTTTGTGAATCGCGCTCACTCGTAACTTTGTTTTATACCGCCCCTTTTTACAACCTAGTGCCAATCAAGTTTACGGTCTCGATTATCTCGTTTTCATTGCTTCACGAGCGTAGGTACGTTCATTCTATATTTACATCGGCTACATGTTTCGCGTGATTTTCCCCTTCCTTATTTATAATGCACATTGCGTCGTAACCTCACTCAAATCACTCTTCGGAATGTATCGCTTTTCTTGCCCACACTTTAACTTTATTTGATTTGACCTCTCTGATCTCTTAGCACATTCAAGGAATTCTTACATGACCAGTATTCACCAGATGAGGTTTCCCCATTAAAATTTGTCGGCAACATTGGATCTAGGCAAGCGTTTCCATAGCGCGTAGTGCCAATTTACTATCCCTAAACTTACCTTGTCTGCGGTTATACGATCCATGCGGCTGTTAAAAACTGAAAAAATCTTTAAATATGGAATGAATCTGGAATCAAGGAAAATTTAAATCCTCATTCCAGATTTATGTAATTTCCTACTTAAGGATGTATTCAATGACAAATTGTAAATTGATTCCCTTTTTTACAGACTATGACCTTCAGTGCGAATCATCCATCAAAATTTCCTTAAATTCATGTAAGCCGTATCTTATTCCTGGAAATAACCACCTGTTGCTTGAAAGTTCACGCATTTGTGCATCAATATGCAGGTTGCGTATTACAGGAACAGAAAGTTAGCATTTTTACGTGCTCTTCCTCTCGAAATTTTTTGTCTCATGTAGTTAATCGTAGTGAATCAATCATTATTTCCCTTGATTTGCATGCGTCTTTTTTATTGTAACTAATCCTACTACGTCACTTCTTAGTGAAGTTTTCATGAATTATCGAACTGGTCTTCTCACTTTTGTTAATGGTTTTTGGCAAAACATCCTTTAACTGAATTTATACTTGAGTATTTTGAAAAGTCCTATAATTTTGTGTCAATGAATCGCCTTTGAAAATAAATGGAAAAGATTAGTGGTGAATCTAAACTAACGTCAATTATTAAACGCTCAAACTAACAGTCTCAAGCTACACTTAAGATAGGAAAAAAGTTCTCTGCTTTGTTCCAAACATCTACTGAACTTAGATGAGACTGTGGTATGTACCCCACCCTTTTTAAATCGTACGTGGTGAAAGTGTTGGAACAATGGAATCGATCCTGTAGAGATATCGGTGCCTCCTTTAAGTATTGAACATTATACACTTCACTATTTGCAGATTACCAGCCATCGATTGTTTAAAGTCGAAAGGATGCTAATTTTATGATAAGAAAGTTATTGAAATCATTTGAAGGAGGAAATCTTTGAGTAAACACAAATAAAACCGGACATCTAACAGTAAATGGAGATGGAAGAAAAACTAATTTCCCCCGACGAACAATCAGACGCAGTAAAACATTTAAAGCATTTTGGTTCCATTATTCACGAATCCTTGGGGTTTGACTGTGATGTAGAATACAGAGTACTTCAGGCTAAAGGAGCAATTACAATATTAACTGGAGTTGTTTGATGTAGAGTTATGCCTAAGTGAATGCAGAAGATAATCCAGCAAACAATAATGGAGAGCGTTATGACTTATGGGGCAGATGGCTGGACTTTGAGTAAATGCCTGAAAGGAAAAATATAAGCAGTAGAGATGAAGCGGATGAGGATGAGATTCAAGGTATATCCAAGTTAGAAAGGAAAAAAATGAAGATATTACTCAATAATGGAATGAAAGAATCCAAGATACAAAGAGTTGAGCTCTTCTATGGCATGGCAACGTTCGAACAATGAACGAGGAAATATGGCCAGGAACTCTGTAGAGTGGTCATCACCAGGAAAAAGGAAGCATGGACTACTTAGGGAAAGATGGAGAGGAGAAACAACTTTAACGATAAGGGATTCAGACTTGGGAGAGGAATATTGCAACGACATATAAGACTGGAGTATAGGGATACGTGGTGACCACTGAAAAGTGTAAAGGCTTTTTTAAAAGCAAAATGATTAAAATTCTATTTATGATGAAAATTCTATTAATGATTAAAATTCTATCTATGACTGCTTCAATGAACATTTTTTATAATTCTTTTTACCACTGAATAAAATAAAAACATAAAAACATCCATCCGCACATATTTATTAAACACTCCACAAAAATGTATTCTTTACGAGTCGTTAAATAAATTTACCAGAAATACGAGGGTCATCCGGAAAGTAGTACCCGTTCGTGAAATAAAGACACAAAAGTAAATATTAACAAACATAAAAAATTTTATTTGAAAGAGGATACTTTAAACTACTTCTCAACATAATCTCCAAGCAAATTAAGGCATTTGTCATAACGTGTGACAAGTTTCTGTATTCCTGCTGCATAGTCCTTCGCCGCCAGCTCATTGAGATACAGGGTCACTCCTTCTTTAAGTTCTTCATCGCTGTCAAATCTTTTTCCTGCCAAAAAGTCTTTAAGCTTTGTAAAGAGATGAAAATCTGAAGGGGCCAAGTCCGGGCTATACGGTGGATGGTCGAAAGTTTCCCATTTGAATTGCTGCAAAAGTTTTTGTGTTATCCCAGCTGCATGAGGCCTGGCATTGTCATGAACGAGAATGACACCAGTAGACAATAGACCTCGCCGCCGATTTTGTATTGCCCGCCGTAATTTCTTTAATGTTTCACAATACGCATTGGCATTAATAGTGTCTCCACGGGCCATAAAATCAATAAGCAATACACCTCGTCGATCCCAGAAAATGGTTGCCATGAGTTTCCTGGTGGACAGAACTGTCTTGAATTTTTTTGGTTTGTTTGGTGAATGAGCATGATGCCACTCCATTGACTGTCGTTTACTCTCAGGTGATGCATAACAAACCCATGTTTCGTCACCAGTAATTATGCGAGTCAAGAAAGAGTCTCCTTCATCAGAATAACGTCCCAAAAACGTCAGTGCTGCAGCCATACGCTTGGTTTTGTGCTCATCTGTAAGCATGCGAGGGACCCATCTTGCACAAATTTTTGCATAATGCAGATGGTGTTTAACAATTTCATGAACAATTGTTCGAGAAACATTGGGAAAATGCTCACAGATGTCATCAATTGTGACGCGCCGATCGTTCCTCACGAATTCGTCAACTGAGCTCACCAGTTGGTCCGTAATGACAGACGGTCTCCCCGAACGCTCATCGTCGTGTGTGTTCCCCCTCCCCATGTTGAAGTTGCGACACCACCGCCGAACAGACGACTCGTCCATTACATTGTCTCCATACACCTCCTTTAATTGGCGATGAATATCACATGGGCGAACGTTTCTTGCATTGAGGAATTTAATCACTGCCCTCACTTCACAACTGGCGGCGTTCTCAATTTTTTTTAAACATTGTAAACAATCACAGAAACAACACAGGCAATGCTAGCGTCACGCAACTTGGCTCAGAGAAGGCAGACAAGCCACTGAAGCTATCTGACCTCGTCCAGCGGCTACTCGCGTCGTCAGCACTTCATGCGGCACGAACGGGTACTACTTTCCGGATGACCCTCGTAGTAAGTTATGGTTGCATTTGATTTCGAAGCAGTTCCGCTAGGTTTCGCCGGCCATGGCTCACTCAACTTAACCTCGTGGCAAAGAAAGGTTGACTCTTTAACTTGAATCAGCTCTCAAACAGTATCGTTTAAACTAGGGGTCGTATCTCCCGGTGTTATAAAAGGTTCTAGTTTATGATGCTAGTCAAGAAAGGGAGCAACGAACCAGAGTGTACGTACATCGCGATCGCGGTAAGAGCGAGCGATGAAAATATCTTTCTAGATCCCTGCTTCCACCGCTTTCGAAGTTGAAAACGTGTATTGATTCAAATCCGCATCGTCTTGAGAGGCAGCTAGCTGTTGCCAGGCAAGGATTTCCATCGTGAACCGAACCTTATTATTGAGGTGCATCCTTTCAAAGAAGTCTATCTTACTCCATTCCGAAGAGAGTGAGAGAGAGATGGGTGGAAAACTTTATCTCACATAGGGAGAAAAGGGTTTATTTCAAGGTTCCTTCTAGTGCTATATAGTCCTTAAGGGGGGAGACTTTCTAGTCCAAGGAGCATATGAGTGCTTAGCTTCGTCTTAGAAGATCTTGTGTGTACTTTGAGTTTTCTGCGTTTGTTTCTCCTCGGATGAGAATGATCATGATAAAGTCGCGGCCCTGAGTAGAGGACCTCGTAATGTGCTTGGAGGACCGTATCCGATCAGTCAGACAAAGTCCCGCCACCTCTGTAATAATTCCTAGTGTCAGCCGTACGAAAGTTGGTAAAGTACTCACATACAAAATATACGCAAGACATATATTGCGGCTCAAGTATGGATGCATCGTGAAGTCAAAAGTGTAAACTTGTCGCTAAAACAGCATCAAAAATATAAATACTATATAATACCTTCAGATCGAAAATTCACAAGCGGCAAATTGATAAAGTGAAAAAAATATAAGGAAAAGACTGATGAGACTACAAATAGTCTGACGGGAATAAAGCAGTTCATAAACGTATGAAACACATATGGGTACATAAGGAAGACGGATTAATTACGAATTTGTCGTAGTCCTAATGATATTTTGGCATCTAACAATGATAAGGAAATAGAAAATCAATAGATAGGACTTAACATGGAATAGATTGGACAATGATTGTTTTCTCTGAAATATTTTATGAACGATGTTCTTTGGGAATCAGGATGGTGCGTTAGCTTACGTGCAGGCTTCCCAACGTGAGGGCTCGGGTTCCAATCCTGGAGACAACAAATAGTTTTAGTTATAGTTATATACCGATCCGTACTTGAGGTGCTTTGTGGAGAGCACTTTGAATGAGTACGACGTCCGTCGGATGGAACCTTAAACTGCGGACCCCTTGGCGCCTTTCGACAAGAGTTCGCTAATGCCGACGCCGGGTTTCTCTCCACCCTTCCTTTTCCATCCATCCCTAATGGCGCAAATGATCTAAGCTGTCGGTCGCCTCCCCAACAAAACTACCACTACCACGATGTGCTTCGTTGTCTTTAGTTGCCTTTGGTGATTCAATCTCATTAGATTAAATGACGACGATAATATTTCTGTCCTATTTCTAGCATGTGATGCAGTAAGAGAACAATATTGAATGTACGCAAATGGTACGCATACCGAAATATCCTTAAAACAGTGTCAAATAGAAAATTAGTATGGGAGTGTATAGTAAGATAGAATGTAGTGCAGAATGAGATACTATATTATTATTATTATTAAAATGTACATGTGCAAATAGACAAATGTCAGATGGCACACAAGTCCCAAGTGTTACAATAAACTTGCCTTGGAAAAATAACATGGTTTCTGAAATGCAATCAACATCACAAAAGATAACAAATAAAATCAGTCAGAAAAAAAAGAAAAAAAATACACTTTAAGGAAATTTCCAAACACCAATCTGTAGTACATAAAAAAAAAGAAAATCCCCTTTTCATTAACATTTGTTTCCCAATCAACAAGAAAAAAAATTAAGCTGTTACATTTAATTTTATGCAACACATCAATCAAATGATTACAGAAGTTTTTTACATCTTTTCTTAAAAGTTTGGACTCTGTTAGGAAAGGGCTAAAAAATTTTTGCAGGTAAATTGTTCCAATCAACAATTGTTTTATTTAGAAAAGAAAATTTTTTTAAATCGTTCTTCGTGCCCGGCATTTTACCTTAAAATTGTGGTCATTTCTCCCTATGAAATTCGGGTTCCCCGTCTCTTTCCTTAGATCTGCCCAAGCCTTCTCCCCATCAGAATGCGGAACATTCCACAAAGTCTGCTTACTTTCCTTCTAGTTTGTAAAGGTTCCCAGCCCAGCGTTTTTAGCAATAGCAATAGCAATATTGTAAGTTTGCAGGAACATAGACCTCCCTGAAAATTTGCCATGAATGTTTTTTTGTTGGTGTTATTGTATAATGCGCCTGAAAAACTGTTTGAAGATCTTGGTCCAAATGCAATTGCGCCAGATCAATTAATTTTTGTCATGGTTAATATCCAACGATTGTTGTGTCACCTTGTAGTCCTGTCTTGCTGCCTTAACCTTATCGTGTTCCCAATAAACAGGAGTTAGAATTTAATTAAAATAGGAATTTGAGAACGGGACTGAGAAATATGTCTGTTAATACGAGTACTGTGATAAAAATAAGACTTGCGGCTCTTCCTTGTAAAAAAGACAATTGTAGAAAATCGCCCGCGTGAATCGTCCGGCGTGAAGCGTAACGGTAGATAAGCTCAAGTTGAAATTACTGGAATAATATCATATTCATAAGGTCAAAGCTGTCGTAATTACTCAATGACTCTTTTCATTCGAAAGCAAAACAATAAAAAAACAAATCTCGCCACATTAACAAATTTGTCTCGATTGATAAAAAAATCGGTGTTTACTTTATTGCGGCCACCTTCACAAGAGTCTGCTCGACTCAACAGCTAAGTATTGATGATCCGAGCGTGAGGTGATTCGTTACGACTTACCTTTGAGTGTTATGAGACCTTTATTAACGAGGAAATAAAAAGAGTGGAAGACGCGTGGTGAAAGACGCGGTGCGAGGATATGGACTTGGATTTTTGGAAGATGGATTTTACAAAGGAAGGGTTAAAATGGTGTACAGAAAGGAGAAAAAACAGCCAGGAAGTAAGAAGGGAAAACACATGCAAACAATCAAAGACATATTGGGAAATATTTTAACTGAATTAGGGAAGATTCAAGGCTGATGGAAAGAATGTATAGAAGAAAATACGATTTGGATGAGAATAGCTTTGATCCCGGCTTACCTGGTGGCAAGATTAAAAAGGAATTACAGGAATTTAATTCAAGTAAGTCTTTGGGAATAGATAAAATCCCCTCGAAATTGCTAAATAGTTTTTGGAAAATGTAAGAATTATTATTAGCTAAAGCTTGTGAAGTAGGATTTTGGTCGGAACACTTCGTCAGATTAGTGTTAGTTCCTATTTCAGAATAGTGGAAGGCAGACACATAACAATAAATTTGTCTTCCCACGCAGCTTAAGTGATTCTCAGGATTGGATTGATCAGTAAGAGAAAGGGGAGCAGGAGGAATGCTTACTTAGGGGATGATAAGTTTAGGTTCATGACGGGGAGACACACGCGTAATGCCATTGTAGTAATTAGGTCACTAATCGAAGAGGAATGTAGAATATAATCAGGAGGCATTTGCCAGTTTCATAGATTTCGAGAAAGCGTTTGATCGGGTGGAATTAATGAATCTATTGCAGAAAATAGGAGTAGATCGGAGGGAGACGAGACTTATCCGAAACCTTCACTGCTCAACTCGGACTACTCAGGTGGGTGAGTAGAGAGTCGGGGTGGGATTTACGTTGGTAAATAGTAAGTGTTTTTCATAATTATCACGCTTTTGAACTCATACTACTTTTCCTTCGGCGTCGGTGAAGAAGGGAGAGAAAAAGGAACCTCGGAGTGGAAGAGGAATGAAGCGAGCGAAATAAAAGAATTTTGAAAAATAAAAGAAAGGAGAGTCTGTCGGAAGAGGAGTTAGGTGGGGACGAGAAAGAACGGAGAGTTTTCGAGTGCGGCGAAGTTAGTGGTGACGTGTGTTGGTTCATTAAGGAAACGAGAGATGACTTGTATTGAATCCTCAGCCCGGGAGCCGAATCCGCTCTCTCCGGGGATCACCCCCCCCCCACGCCCTCTCACTCTACACTCATGGCTCTCTCTCTCTCTCTTTGCGTATCCCCTCCGATGTTTTTCCTCCTCCATGTCCCACTTCACCATGTACCAGCAAACGCCACCGTTTTTTCCGCACATCCAATATTTTGATATGTGTTCCACTCGTCCTCGAAAAAGAACCAACTTTAAAATTTAGCAAGCATAAAACATAATAATCAAGAAAGAGAGAGATGTTTTAATTTCTGTATTTTTTCTATATGTCGCTGACATCACGTCGCCACGTGACGGAATGGTTGAAAATACAAAAATAAGCTTTCATTTGCCGGAAAATGCGACTGACGTTCTGTGATAACGATTCCACTTCCAACCTTAAAATCGGCCAGTGTGGTGAGCAACGCAGTGGCTCTTAAAGATTGAGAGGAGAGTGTGAAATAAATTTAAGATGTTCCATTTTTACTGTCGAAATTTTTCGAGCAACATGAAGTGAAGTTTAAATTAAAATTTAAACAATAAAGACACAAACGCACCAAATGATCCTCCAAACCCACTCGGGGAACACATGAGCGATATAGCACTGACCAAGAAGTGAATAGAACATCTGCTCCGTAATATCAAAGCAAAAAAAAAACACCTGGTCCGGAAGAAATAACTGCTAGAGTATTAAAGAAATCAGCTGTAGGCATTGCCCCGTTTTTTGTTTTTGCTATTACTGTTGAAATTGTTTTCTAAAATCGTTAGAAGAAGGCTCAGTACCTCGCGATTTGAAGCTAGCCCATATAAACCCCCATCTATAAAGGCTATCTCATCTAAATTTGATGAAATTTGAAAAGAAAGACGGGGATATGGTAATCAAATTAAATGAATTAAATGTCCTGCGATGTTACAAGTACATTTCTCTGTGCATATAATTAAGGTGTTGTATGACGTCTTCACGAGACTAAAGATATTAACTTGGTGCTCGAATTCTTGTGCTTTCTTTATAAGGCTTCAGAACGTATACAGCCATTCATATTCCTACGAGACTCACTTAAGAGACTTGTTTCTTCCTTTCCATCCTCTCTTTCTCTCTATCCTCTTTCCCTGGCCCTCCTGCTCCTTCAGCACCTCCACCTCTTACCGTCCGCATCTCATCCCCTTGTGGACGTGAATTAGCCGTTCGTGAGAGACATCCTAAAACGAAGGAGGCCACGCCGGGGAATTAAAATGAGTCCAAAGAGGCAAATGGAGGGATGAAAAGGGCAGGGTCGGGAGTGCCGGGGTTCCAAGATGGGGAGGGCTCTGCCCCTCGGTGGGGGAAGGAGGAGGAGAAGAGGGGGGAGGGGTGTTTGAGAGGGAAGCAACCCTCTCCCCTCCCATCCTCGTGGACGCTCTGCGTGAATAACTCTAGGAGGGTAAGCTCTCGAGAGCGATGGGAGGTGCCTGGGGGGAGGGTATGGGGGGGAGTCCAGAAATGTGGCAGGCTCCTACTAAGGGTATGCGAAAGCGGATGAGGTGAAGGAGACGCGAGGAAGGTAATTGGAGGGCGGGGGAGATTTAGGGGAACGCCCTGGGAAGGGGATGAACGCCCCAGCTTGAAAAAAAAACATTCCCATAGTTCCTAGGTTTGATGTTCCCGAATTTTTTCCGAGAGGATAAGCCCGGAGTCGTCGAATCTCAGAATGTGCGAAGCCAATCATTGGAGACGGGTGGGTGGCGAGGGAGGCTGAAGAAACTAAGGGATGCTTCTAAATGTAATTATAATCAGTCGAACAATTGGGGGTAAAAACGAAATTATACTGTTTGTACCAGTTTGTACCAAGATAAATGGGAACGGGAAACTTTAGAAAAGGGGAAAACAGCCAGACAATTTTTACCTAGCGTGAAGGAAAGAATGAAGATCAACTTTAAACCTTACCAAAAAATTACGCAAATTTCAACAGGATACGTGGAGTTTAGATCATGCCTCAAGGAAATAGGGAAAAAAAGGAGGGGATGTGTGAATGCATGATGGAGGAGGATACGGCAATTCACAAGAGTCCTTTATTGACCAATTTATGCCGGGGAAAGACGCGAACTGGAAGATATACTTGGATATCTGCATAACGTCCAAGAAATTGGTAAATATCTACGCGAGGAATCGATTAGGAAAATATTGGATAGATTTATCAACAAAAGATAAAGTGGGAACGGGGAGAGCGACGGAAAGGAAGGACATGTAACTCAAATTTTGTATTTTGTAAAAATTAACGAAATTGTCCTGAGGGGTTTAAAACTAAGTTACCCCGAAAAATTGAAAAAATCAATTGCCCAATTCTAATCGAACGGGCCAAATTATTATTATTTTTATCATTATAATTATTATTGTACAAGTTTCGGGTCGCAGGATACTAAACATTTTTTCTTGCTACGCGTTGCTTCTATGGGCTATAAAAAGATGCATTCTCCTTCGATAAAAATAATCCTATTCTGAAGAATAAATATTATTAAATACTTACGTTTACAACTCCGGATTTGTTTGTTGTTATTCCTACCGTTAAAATGAAAATATGACTTTCTTATGTTTCTAAACTTTTTTCCAATACATTTCCGTCTCAGGTCTCGACAGTGATCTAGAAAAAGGGTAATGTCAACATTCGGCCGATTTTTTACGATGAGAAAATAAATATGAAAAAGAAAACCATGTGTGTAAAGGGCGAATAGAACATTAAAAGTTGAATTAGGTAATATTCTGTCGAAATACGGAAGTGAAAAGAGTATATTATATTAGAAATGCATTGACATTAATAAATAACTTATTATCAATTTTGTTTTTCTCAAAGAGAGAAAAGGAGCATGATGGATGTATAATGTAAAATGGAACTATCTCTCTTGTTTGTTGACTCTTATGCTAGAGAACAAACATTTAAAAAGGCTAAAAGTAATTGCTGATATTAGATTACCTCTACGTACACGCTATCGAATGATGATTTCTAAAGTGGAAAAATGTTGCGTAAAACAGGTAAAAACGGCTTAAAAGGGATGGAACTAATAATGGAGCGCGCATGACTATAAGGTGTGATCAAAAAAAGACGAGACTGATTTTATTTCTTGTTTATTTCGACGGATATAGCTTAATCGAACTTATCGCCCTCAAAGTACATGCCTTTGATGACGACACACCTTTGACAATATTTCTTCCAGCTCTCCTACCCTGATGCCTGGTGAGCCGCCTTAGGGATCCTCCTCAGTTCCACCATACAATTAGTTTCAATGTCCGCAATGGAGTCGAATCGGCGCCCTTTCAAGGTTGATTTTAACTTTGGAAACAAAAAAATATCTGATGGAGTCATGTCTGGAGATTGGGGTGGCTGCGAGATCACGGAAGCTCCGGTTCTGGCGAAAAACTCAATGTTCATCAGTCAGCACCCGCGGGACGAATTTCGATGCGATTCGCCTCATGCCCAAAATGTCTGTCAAAATTGTCTGACGGGATCAAAAACTAATGTTCACTTCCTCGGATATCTCCCTAACAGTTAATCGGCGATTTTCCCGCACCAAATCTTTCACCAATTTGACATGGTTGGGGTTTTTCGAAGTGGAAGGCTCGCGAATCTTCATCTGTCGAGGTTCTGCCCGATTTAAGACGACTGTGCCACTCAAAACACTGGCTTCGACTCATACCTTCATTAACAAAGGCTTGCTGAATATTTCCAAATGTCTCCGTATGTCTTTTTCCAAGTCTGAAACTAAATTTCACGCACACACACTGTTCCTGTAACTCCTTCATTGCTGCTGTTTCACGCGGCGACGAACAGGTTAAGACACGTACTGCTACTGCTGCGTAACGACTCGACCTAAATAAATGCAACACCTCTCGTTTTAGTCGTTAGATGTGTCGCTAGATGCCGTACTGTGTTTCGTTTCGATCCGTTGAACGGTTTGCACAGAATGAAATCAGTCCTATCTTTTTTGATCACACCTTGTACAAATGATGATCATTAAAATAAATTCAGTTTCACACAGAGGTAAACGTAAGCGAGATTTCCGAGTACCCAGGATCCGTTGCTGTACCAGAGCGACTTTTTAAGCAAAAAAATTCAATGCTTAAAAAAACAATGCTACAGAAATATAGTTTTTTTTTCATAAAAAATGAGTTTCCTTTCAACGTTTTTCGCCGTGCGCGAAAATATTTCTCTGAGGGATTACATCTGCGGAAGGAGAGGGAACTGGAGTTAGGAGAAGAGTATTCTTAGAATAGAAGGAATACTTGAGATTAAAGATTTTAATGTCAGAGGAAATTACTGGCTAGTGGATGAACTTTCTTACCTGCCACAAAAAATTGAAGTGAAACTTACTATTGACTTTAACTCTGCGATATAATTATGTAAGCCGTATTAAAAACCTTTTACATCACATTTTAATAACAAAATGCGTTTTATGAGAGTAGGTGAAGGGAGAAGCCCATGGAGGAAGCGTAAAAGAAGAAGAGTGAAATTGATTGGAATGGATATCCTAAAGCACGGTAGTTTATTGTAGATCATACGAGAAGGAAGAAAACATGAAAGGCGAGAGTTACAGAGGGAGTTATACTCGTAGGATGGAGATGAACTTCGTATTAGGAGCAGGTAGTGGTAGATGTCGATATAAGGAGATAATGCAAGAATGGAGGGAATGGAAGGGAACAGAATAGTTTGGAGACATTCTGCAAACCAATCTATTATATGGATAACCCGTGGTAATGGTTAAATTAGATTGAAAAATATATTCAGGGATTTTGAAAGTTGACTTACAGCTTTGAAAAGTGGGAACCTGGATATTAAAGGTGAATATGTACTTATATTCGAGAAGTTAGAGATTTGTGTTTGGGAAAGAATGTAGAAAGGCATTTGGACAACGAGGACGACTAAAGACTTAAAGTTTAAATAATGAAGGCGAGATTGTTACGCGAGATCCGAAAGTGGCAGAGAAGGAAGATTGAGGAGATGTTGAGAGTAATAGTGGGAAGTTGAAGGTAGTGATAGAAGGTGGAATTTGGGTAAGTGATGGGAGGGGAAGGGATTTTTGGATGGCTTGAAGGCGATCACGTGGAAGGTGAGAGAAAATGAAGAAGAAAATTACGTAGAACCGTAGCAGTTTACGTTCAAAAAGTGCTCTGAAGGCCACGATGATGGGTAAAAATGGTAATGAGCTGTATAAAACCTACCTCTAATCGGTCGACTACCCATGATGATTGTACTCTCATTTGTGGAAACCTCAGTTTTGTTGGATCCTGTCCGCTCTAGAGATATCAGGACGTATAATATCAGATTTTTAATCCATGTTTCGAGTGAAATGACAGCCATTGTTGTCTCACTCATGGTCATTGGCTTAGAGCGTAGTCAGTGTTTATATCTACATCTTTATCTGCATAATACCCCACAAATCGTGTCAAGGGCGTGGGTCGGGGGGTGTTAATCCACCACCTGCAAAAGAAAATAAAACCACATGCAAAATCAAAACATCTATCCAAACCTACCACTATAGTGACGTATACATTCATGCAAAAACCCATGCAACTTCCACAAATGCAAATACATATACTATCAACTGCCTATCACATGCACCTACAAATGTAGTAAAAATGTATCCAATGACGTGGAAACTAGAATTTGAAAATTAAGAAGGCGAAATTCCACTACTTCATGTTTACGGTGGGAGTGCGACAATAATAGGCGCCATTTCACATGAGGTCTGCCCAACGGAAAAGTCCATGAAAAGCACCCTCCTAAAGACCTCTCGGTCGTAGTTGACATTTCCATCCACATGATACGCAAGTTCTGCTCATGGAGACCCAATAACTAGGCCATGCATTACTATACGTGGCAGAAACGTAATTAGATAGCAGTTTTGACGGGATTAGTCAAAGAACCGCCGTACCCCATTCTAATATACCTTCGTGCCTCGTTCCTTGCAGCAATGCCCAAGGCCCTGTGATTAACTACCAATAATAGCGTCTTCAATTTTGATGTTTTCCTCTCACAGCATCAATTTAAAAATCTCGGGGAGAATACCCAAATGCGGGTATGCATTTGCACGCGTTGCACTCTACATGGGCGTAAAAGTGATGTAAACATCACAGAGACAAATTTCTGTGCACAATAATCGAAAACTCTGTGCTTTGCTGTGCTAGCTCACAAAAGCATGCATTTTGTATCCTTGTGCCCATGGATAGTCACCAGTTAGTCCAAAGTTTTTATCGAAGAAACGCTTAGTCGACAGGAAGTTACTATGAACTAGACAATAGAGTCACCTTGATCAATTAAAACGTACACTCTCAACGTTTGTTATTTCGCTCATTTAATGAAGCCTGTTTGCAATAATATTATGTACAACATGGTGAATCAAAATGTTAATAGAAAGAATGCCTTGACACCCATTTAAAATAGCTGTTATATTTATCATCATCATCATCAGTATTTCAATGCTAAGATTAGTTTACTACCGGCCTCCATTCTTCTCTATTTAGTGTTTATTCCCTCACCACCTTATAAATTTTCTGTTTTAAGTCAATCTGTATGTACTTGACTCTTGATCTTCCTTTTGGGATCTTTCCTTGTACTATTATGCTGCCAACTAATCCATTGTGCTTCAAAATGTTAATAGAAAGAATGCCTAGACACCCATTTAAAATAGCTGTTATATTTATCATCATCAGTATTTCAATGCTAAGATTAGTTTACTGCCGGCCTCCATTCTTCTCTATTTCGTGTTTATTCCCTCACCACCTTATAAATTTTCTGTTTTAAGTCAATCTGTATGTACTTGACTCTTGATCTTCCTTTTAGGATCTTCCCTTGTACTATTATGCTGCCAACTAATCCATTGTGCTTCAAAATGTATCCCATCCATCTAGTTCTTTTTTTCCTTAGTGTTCTCCAAATGGTCCTTTTACTCTTCAGCTCTTCTATATGTTTCACTCACTCCTTACTTCATATGTCCTTTTGAGTATTTAGAAGCGTTCTATACTATTCACTGAATTTCATCGTCTTTCATGGCCATACCTTTCATGTTTTTAGAATGGAAATCAGTGGTAATAATAAATTTCATCACCATTCGAGTGTATTCGTTCGTAGAAAATTTCAGAATTCACCATACATAAAATAAAATAAGATAGCTAGCAGTGTTAACGAAAAGTCCCCTGAATTCCGGAACCTTTTGCAATTCAAAATCTTCCTGCGGAGGATTGGAGACTTAGTTTTTGACGCTTGATTTGAGCAAAGAGTTCATTGAAAAACTGATTCGTTTTAGCCAGAGTCGCCATATGAAATGATCCCTTTCAATACATGAAACAAATAGCATTTATTCCAATATCATCGATTCCTAAGGTAATACTGATACTATAGCCCCTTTTGGAAAGAATATGAAATTTACTAGTGCAAAGGATCTGAAACGGTGTATATTTTTGTAGTGGCTCGAATAAATAGATTTAATTTCATTATGTGACTTGTTAATAGGGCCCTAAGTACCTGTCCCAGAGGCTTATTAGTCTGCACTGATTTAATAACGATTAAAACCGCCAACAAATCAAAGTATTCAACATTTTATCGATTTACGCTCTTCGGAATGAAAGCATGTCAATTTGCCAGAGCAAATGTATCGACCCACTCCGGCTCCAATGATTGGATTAGACAACGTTCTGACACTTGGCCGGATGAAAGTTAAAGGATGGAGACGTTTTCACCTTCCATTCACCCCCTCCCACACATTTCTGAAGTCCATTCCTTTCCCGACCGTTGTTGCATCGTCAGCTATTCACGATAAATATGTCACCTTCGCATTGAGTCCGAGCGAATGACTGTGTCCTGGAGGTTGTAAGTCACCCAATCGATAAATCCGATGGCAAAACGGGTATCGCTTCAATGGAGTGTCGATTGACGGGATCGGGGAGTTGGATGTCCCATCGTTGAGAGTAATGCCAACAGTTTGCAGTTTTTCATGTCCTCCTCCCACGAAATATCCCGATGGATGACGAGAAAAAACCGATAAAGGCATGATATTTGGTATTTCGTCAGAATTGGGCCGATTCTCATAGTACGGGGTAAGTGTGTGCGTGTATATAAACCATAAACACAGTATTCAACCCGAAGGTCGGTTTGGTAGGAAATGGTAGAGTTCACCCAGTACAAAGCCCGACGGGGTGTGAATATATATGTGAGTATTTATATATATATAAAACTTATGTGGAAGTCTCAGAGATATGAATAACAATGTACATGAAGTTAGCCATATGGAATTTCACAAAAACACAGAAACACCCAAAAAAGAAAAGAAACTCACAATATTTCGAAATTTCCGTGGTCCAAGCCACCTTTCTCAAGGGAGAGAAGGAAAGAACTGAGGAAAAGAAGAGGCTGGAAACGCTGGATGGAAGGGGATTGGGGGGGAAGGTTTGAGAGGGGAAGAGTTGGGAGGGGGATTTTTAGAAATGTGGGGACAATATGAAAGGTGTCGGGAGCGGAGGGAGGATGAAAATATGTGAAGATCGGGGTAGTTAATGCGTAATATTAAAACCTGGGTAATTCCAGAAATCCAGTAGCCAAATAAACGCCTACTCTATTTTTTTGAGTTTCAGTGGAGGGTCAGAGGGTGGTAGGGATGCTAAAATTGATACACTATAGTATTTATCAAAGCCTTAGGCTTATAGTATTATCAAACCCTTTGGTTGACTGACAAACTAAAGCTTGAAACCTAACTGATTTTGAATAGCTTAATTTATTGTTTATTTTTCATGATTAGCTGACAACTTCACACATTTTTCAGGAGGGTTTAAAAATTCACCATCAACATCATCTACTTCCAACGTAAAGACACGACTGGTATCATTAACTATTATTTCTCAAGCAAGAAAGTGACTCCCAGCGATTAATTTTTTCTTTCAGGTATGCTAAACCATTTAGCCATATGGCCAATTCTCCCCAACAAATCTTTATTGTCGATTGCGCTTGCATGCTGCAGTATTTAATAGTTTTGAATTGTGTAGTAAATTGCGAGAAAAAAATTAATATCATCAATTCGTGGCAATTGAAACTTGGATGTGTTCCATTAATCGTACGAGTTAAATATACGTAATTACCTTCAAAATTCCTCCTTATAAAAATTTCTTTTCTCAAAGAATAAATACTCCACAATCCTAGGGTAATCTTACAAGATTTATTCGGATACATACGAGCAACACCCGTAAATAAGCAACCTTGCAGGAACAATGAGAGAGGCATGAGATGAGGATTAACAACAAGAAGACCAAAGTAATGAGCTTCTGTAGAATTCCGGAAACCAAGTTAAACATTGAAGATGGAGTGCATAAACTAAAGCATCTGGAGGAAAAGGAGTGTAGTGGTGGGGACTCAGGAGAAGAATTGCATTAGCAAAAAGAGGCGTTTGTGAGTAGAAGGGAGTTGATGGCGGGTAGACTTAATAAAGGTATGAAAAAAAGATTAGTAAAGACTTTAATATGGAGCAGAACTTTATGAATGTGAGAAGTGATCTTTGAGGCAGGATGATGAGCGTGGATTGGAGGCCTTTGAGATGTGGGTTTGGCGGAGAATAGAGAGAATAATTTGGGCAGAGAGGAAGACAAATGTTGAAGTTCCAAATAAGGTGAGGGAAGAGACGAAGTTACTGGGGAAATCCGAAAGAAACAGAGAAAATGAATGGAGAATTTATTGAAGCGGGATGTTGTAGAAGGGAGGCGGGGAAGAGAGAAGAAAAGGGTAAGAATTTCGGACACTCGTGCTTTTAGGCAATATGAACGCCGGCTGAAGTTACGGATAAAAAAAGAAGAAAGAAATAGTGTAGGGAAAAGAAAAAGGAAGTTCTCGTAATACTTAGATATAAATAGTCGTTAAGGGACCCTCAGAAACCTAACGTTAAATCAGTATATTGCCTTAAATGAATACGCACTCGCTAATTACTTGCCGATGTCAATTTGGATTTCACTCCACAAATTATCAAATTCTGCCACAGGTACTTTGAGGCGGCGTTTTAACCAGGACAGCCCTCCTTCATTCTTGCACTCTAAGTAATAATACCCGAGTCATCCTATTAGTCAAAGCGTAAAGACATTCAAATTTAATTGCTCCAGTTCAAAAGGGTGGTGGGGGCAGAGAGAAAGCAAAGGAAAAGAGAGGAAATCACTCGAGAGGTCGTGCTGCACAAAGAGATTATCTTCTTCCGAACTCCCGCGCGCACGTATCCACCGTCGGCCTTTTTGCAGGGGGAAGGGGAGGGGATTTAGGGGTCGCGTGCCCCGGAGAACGGGAGTAAAGTGCTCGGTCGAGGAACTCGCCATAACCGTTCGGCTAATCCCCCTGCGGGAGGAGGAGGGTTGGAGATTAAAAAAGAAAATAAATTAGGGAAGAAAAATCAACCGCCCCGGGGACACTCCCCTCCAAAAGGAAAGGGCCGCACGGACGATAAATTCGAAGAGAGTTGACTCATGCGGGGGTCGCACCAGTCCCCTCCTCCTCTCCTCGTGCCCGTGTCCTTCTAGCCGCTCCTCCTCCCCATTCGTCCTCTCAGTTCCCCTGCTTCAGCCCACCCATCCCCGACCTCCTAGCCTCCCCACCACCTCTCGTCATTGTTTCCCTCGGCGGCGTAAGCAGCTAGTTAGCCGAGCGGTAGGAATCCGGGTGGCAAAACCCTACGCCCCGTAAAATCGAATCCCAAGGCTCCATTCTGGGGGAGGAGCAGAGATGGAGGAGCGGAATAGAGAGCACGTCTTTTGCGAGTCTCCATTATTTAAACCGCATTTCTGTCTCTTTCTCTCTATGTACAATCATAACTACATATGTACTCACATAACCACATATGTATTGTAAATATGTAGATATGTTTGTACATATAGGTGTGTGTGTGTATATATATATATATATATATATATATATATATATATATATACATATGCGCACACACATACATAGGATATATGTACACACATACCTTTTTATTTACTCACATATTTACATATTTATATACAATATGTGAGTACATATATATGTATATATAGTGAGTATATATATAGTATATATGTACACACATACCTATATATTTACTCACATTTCTAAATATATATATATACTATCGATGATGTGGAAGCACTCACGAGAGCAATATAACATTTGGACGGTACAATATATAAACATATATATGTTATATAGTGTGTCGCGGTAGTCCAGGGTGTAGAGCGTTGGACTACTGACCGGAGGGCCCGGTTCGATTTACGGACAAGGCAATCTGGCCACCAGCAGCTCCACCCAAGCTAGTTGATTTATCGGGTACCAGATCTTCCTGGGAAACCATAACCGACACAGGGAAAGGAACTGACCTAATGGACCCTAATGTGTGAATATTCATACGCCGTCGGGCTTAGTACTGGGTGAACTCCACCATCACCTATCAAACCGACCTTCGGGTTGATTACTGTGCTTATGGTTATATGTGTGTGTGTATATATATATATATATATATATATATATATATATATATATATATATATATATATATACACAAACACACATACATGCATAAAAACGGAATGAGCCCAGCCTTCCTCTGGTTTCCTTCCTCGTCGATTTTACTAAAAATATTTTGTGCTTCGGTTAGGAGATATATCACTTCTACTTCCATTAGGTGTTCATGTCCATTCTATGTCTAGATTCCGGCACGGCTAACAAATGCAATAGAGACAGTGTTGAAAATCATGCCCTGAGAGAATGATTTCAAAAGTTATTCAGCTATGTATATACACCACACGAACAGGCATACTTTATGAACATGCCAGAGCTGTTCAGTAGAGATTGAACATAATATTTTTATTCCCATCATTTATTTTGAAAACTCACCACTCGTGGCTAAATCTCTTCGTGAAAATCGCTTTTCGTCGTTAGAAGCAGGATACAAGAATACGAACTGAATAGGTTTCAACTCGCAACAGATGCGACTGACGCAGTTCTTGAGTGTATTCGATGACGTTTTAGCATATGTACCCTACATACCGAGCTAATAATGGAATATAAAGTTGCAATGTTGAAAAATAACTCATGCGAATAAGGAATTGGCGATCGTTTTTGTTCAAAACATCTCAGTAATCAGAATATGGATAATTTGAACTCAAATTCAGAAATTGCAAAATTTCCAATTGAAACTACTTTAATAAATTACGTTGCGTAGCATAGATTTGGATATGTTGTTGTATGCGTAGCTGTATATGTATGCGGTATGTTTCTGGTGCATTTTTGATCAAATATACTCATAATACACTAAAATGCCTCGGGTCATAATAATATTGGTTGTTGTGACTCTGTTCATGTATTATGCTATGTGCTTTTTAGGACAAGTGTGGACTCCCGAATGTTGTTTACTGGTGTATTTTCTTCTTACCGTGCCCTTATCATTTGATGCATTTTATTAGATATTTGTGTTGTGCGCATGAGTGGATTCCTGTTCTCTCTTGAAATGTCTTTTTCTATGCATGCGCGTCCATCGCGGCGGTTAAGTCGATCGTTCATGCACTCGTGACTCTTAACAAGTTGATTGGATCACGAGTGTGATTGGAAGCGAGTGTTCTTAGTTGACGGGGCGCTGGCTGTGGTACTGTTATCTTCTCATAATGTTTCATTGGGAAATTGGGAAATAGAGATAACGCGCAATGTGTCGTAGATTTTCTACACCCAGAAATAATCAAATGTGTTTTGGAATAATGGAGCCCGGACGTATGAGTTAGTATGATTTCATGAAAATACTAATTTAAGTAAATATCATTATCATCAGTATTTCAATCCTAGGATTGGTTTATTGCAGCCCTCCATTCGCTTCTATTTAATGCCAATTCCCTCAATCCCTGACACCTATTCTGTTTTACGTCTTTCTTAATTTGTCCTATGTACATGTCTCTTGGTCTTCCTCGTGTGATATTTCCTTCTATTTTTCCTTCTATTATATTCCTAATCAATCCATTGTGCCTCAATGTGTGTCCAATCCATCTATTTCTTCTTGGCAGTAGAGTTCTCCATATGGTTCTATCCACTTCTGGTCTTCTGTATACTTCCTCGTTCCTCACTTTGTCTGTAAAATAAATATAGCATACATTTATCGCCACGCAACTGTGAAATATTGGCACGCTCAACTGTTTTAAAAACTCCTCCATTGTGCTTGAATTAAACCAGTTTCAATGAATGCTTAAATGGTATGCATTATATTTTTTAATCAGAACGAATACATAAAATGATGAATAGAGAAGAGGGTAGGTACATAAAATCCTTCCCAATAGGGAAATAATAGAAAACGTTGGATGCCATACGAGCAATAGCACGCGCGACCTCTTCTCTCAAGTGGCTCGGCGTGGAACCGCGTCGGGGTTCCCGGAATGTACGATTCCTTTCTCCGCGCCTCAGTCCACCGCATCGAGCGGCGGAATCCCCGAGATTTGTCATCGCATTAATTGACTTAAAGAAAAAGCTGTTCGGGATTGGGCCGGAGCAGATTTGGCGGAAGACTGTAATGGGATTGGGGGGGGGGAGGTGTGCTAAAAGGTCCGGGGGCGAGTGTGAGAGGGGGAAGGATATCGGCGGGGGGATGGAGCACAACTGGCGTAGTGAGAGGGGAAGCGTTGGAGGCTTACGCGAGAGGTCGCGTGGGTAGGCGGCGGACGTCCCGCGGTGGAGCAGGCGTGTGTGTGCGGGCGCGTAGTAAGGAATCGGATTTTTTTTTCCCGGCCGACTGGGGCAAGAGAGGGAAGGGGTTGGGGTCGGGTAGGTGGGTGGGTGGGGTAGACAGGAGGCGCGGCATTTTTCTTTATTTTTTTCCCTCCCTCCCTCTGCTTTCTCCCTCCCCGACAAACTCTTTCCTCCTTTCCCCACCCCTCCGCCGCCGGTTTCCCCAGGGTTGGGGGGAGAGACCGGGGGAGGCAGCGCGCGCATTATAGCGTGGGCGTGTGTTTATGTCGGAGGATCCCGCCTCTCCTACCCGCCGGCCTGTGTGTGCGTGAGCGTGTGTGTGTGTGACCCGGAGTACGGGAGCCGTGACGTCACCCCGCGAGCCGTCTCGACGTCGTTTCCTCCCCTCCGCCGTCTCCACCACTTCCCCTCCCTCGTGATCGCGATGCCGCCGCCTGGGGCCTCTCCGACCGGCGTCCTCACCCCGCCACACCCCCCGCCGCATCCCGCCAGGGACGAACCCCCCTGGTCCTTGGTGGTGAGCGGAGGAGGGGGAGGAGGCGGGGTGTGTGGAGGGAGGGCAGGCACCGGAGGATGCCGGGAAGACTCGACCCACACCCCTTCTCCAGGGTATGTGTGTCTGTGCATCCCTGCCGAACACCCCTTTCCCGACCCTCGCCTCCCTTCCCAAACCCGCCAATCCTCTCCTCAGCCTTCCCCCCCTCCCACACACCCCTAACCTTCCTTTCGCTCCTGAAACCCTTCTTTCCTCCTCCTCCTCTTTCCTCCCCCTCCCGTCGCCTCATCCCTGTGCTCCCCTTCTTCGCTCCGATCCCAGGAGCCTCGCTCCCTCTTTGTCTCTCATGCCGTCCGTGGTATCCAAACCTCTTAGGTTCTCATTTTCTCCTCTTTCTTCATCCCGGCAACCAACCTCTTTTCTAAGAACATTCAGCAGCTCTCATCCTCCTCCTCTCGTCTCTTTTATTTTCTCGCTTCGCCTCTCCTCAGCGGAGACTCACTTCGCACCACGGCGACTTAGTTCTTCTTTTCAATGTAATAATCATTAGCAGTCATCGGGTTGAAGGATGATAGTATGTCGCAGTTCTTTCTCCCCCTGCTCTTTCACTCCTCGCTCAGATAGTCTCTTAATTCATTTTATTTTTAGTCACTCCCTCCATGCACGGGGCTCTTCTTCTGCTTGATGTGCTCCATTCTCGCTCCTCATCCGTAATTCTCTCTTTCTCTCTCTCCTCTCAATGTCCAATGGATATTTCCCCTTTTGTTCGCCAGTGTTTTCGACCGAACTCTCTTGTCCCTAACCTTACGCAGGACTTCGTTATTTGCGGTTCGCTCCGTCCATTTAATCTCCACAATTTTTCGGTAACGTCGCATTTCCATACCTTGAAATCTTCTCCCTTTTCTGCTTTGTTTTTTGTCCCATGCCTATCTGCCGTAAGCATTCCAGCTCTGTTTGTATATTTTAATGAAATCTTCCCTCTAATATCCAATTCTTGCTTTCGGTCCCTAGTTTCTTCCTCTCGTCTCCCACGCCATCTTCCATACTCCACCTCACGGATTCCGTACTCATGTTATGTAATATTTGTCCGTCGCTATTTCGATTTCTTCACTCCCCCTTTTCTCTGTTTTTCTATAAAGTTCTTATTAAATATTAAGTTTTAGTATGAATTTATTTTCATTTCCTTCTTTGATTTTTCCTGTAATATTTTTCACCTTCCCTATTTCCATCGGAATGACCCTAATTCATTATCCAGGATCTCCGAATTTGTCATTTGCTTCCTTTTCAGTTATTTCTCTTTGATTATTTCTTCACACTTTCTTTCACCGTCTCCACTTTTACGTCTACCTTTATCCCACAGTCTTAGTCATTCCCTCCTGTTCTTTCCCTTTCACCATCATTAGGGGTTGGGTGGGAGAAGGCACTATGAAGGTTCAATCTTGCCCATAAAAAGACGCCAAATAAAATGAATAAATCATTCTTCATTGTCAGCCATATTCTCATTTGTTCCGAATCTCGAATTGTTTCGATTTCTCATCTATATATTATTTCCCATTGACTGCATTTTCGTTTATTAATCAGCTGAACATGGTTATTATATGATCATATACCAGGATAGACTTTACACGGTGCTCTTCAAACTGTGTTCAAAGGTCATCGAATGTCAGTTGTTTATTGTTTCAGAATATTTATTACTTTGCGTTTTTCATTGATGATGCCTTGGTGTTTTCTATGGTCCAGTGATTATCCTGGAGTGAAGTGACCATAGCCATCGCTATTCCTGGAATGAGAAGGTTGCTCTAAATCTATTATGCCAAACATACGTATTCATTAAAAAGTATGATGTTCCCTGCTATCGTTCCCCTTGTATATTCATTATCATACTATCTGTATGTATGAGTATATACATGTACACAATACCGTGATAACAGCCGCAAGGACGTGTGGCGGGTGGTGCTAGGACAACATTACTATTCATGCAAAAATTATTTTAACCAACACACTTGCGAATACACATGCAAGTAACTATTATGCACAAGCACACGCGCCTGATAGTGCACTAAGTGTACAC
This sequence comes from Hetaerina titia, assembly GCA_037158775.1. NCBI lineage: Eukaryota > Metazoa > Arthropoda > Insecta > Odonata > Calopterygidae > Hetaerina > Hetaerina titia. The sequence goes on from CM073770.1 coordinate 86,048,209, forward strand.
GCAGCGTTTAATGTGGATCCCCCTTTGGTACAACATTGACTTCGATATTGTTACTATTATGATTCCGGATTGTCCGAGGAAAGAACGAATATTTATTTATATCTGTCTTATTCTATCTCCCTTCTTATCCCTTCTACGCCTCTATATCCCTTATCTTTATTCGGAAGTTTTTATTAGGCATATTTGAAGTGCATACAAAGTATCAATATACATATGCATAAGCTAGAATAAACAGTGTGGAGACTGAACGTGAATTTCAAGTGACCGCAATGCGTGAAAATGAAAGAATAATACGATTTTGGTTTGGTGATGTTGAGATAATGGACCAGAATAAAATCACCAAGAAGAAATCATCCCGTAGCAGTAGGATAAGTACATTGCCCTGAAGTCGAGGTAGACGACCGAGGGTGAATCTAGGGTGAATGTGATTCATGGGAATCTAAAGGCGAACATAAGGAGTATAGGGAAGGCAAGGAATACTCGGGTAAAGATTAATTTAATTGAGATGCGTGCGAGATTAGCCAGGAGTGTAGAAAATATGAAGGTGGTGTTTAATTATAATCGCAGTACACACTTCAAATGAACTGAAGAAGGCTTTCAGAATGCGATAATTGCCAAAGGCAATTAAGCGCCAAGGAAAGAGTAAAAGTCCGCAAGAGTTTCTGGCCTCTCCTAATTATCTTTCAAAATTAATCTGAGCTGAGCCTCTCTTCAGCCACAGTTTTTTCGTTTTCCGATGCCAAAAAATCTTAATATTTTCTTTATAATTTGCTCGGCGTAGCTTTGCCGTCATGTTCAGTTATTTTATCAATCTATTTGCATGATATCCTGTCCGCTTCCCTTTACGTCAGGTTCTATGGTAGGTGTTGTTTCCCCACCTGTAATGCAAAGTCGAAAGAATATATTATCATACTGTTATGTTAAAGAGACTGAAAAAGTAACATACCACGAACAGTAAAAGTAATTCAAGAAGTTTTCTCGGGTTTCCCACCGGGTCAGGTTGATGAAGTGCACCGACGTTTCGAGGGCTGACTCTGCCATCGTCTTCAGGGTGAAGACGATGTCAGAGTCAGCCTTCGAAACGTCGGTGCACTTCATCAACCTGACCCGGTGGTAAACCCGAGAAAACTTCTTGAATACCATACGCCGGGAAAACCTGAGATCCTTCAGTACAAGTAATATTTACAAATAGCTTTACATGTCCTTTAAGTTTAAAACACTACTTCACGAATATTGAACAAGTTCCTTTTGCAAGTCACGATGAAATAAGAGCAGATGTACTAGAATAATGGTTACGAACTATGTTACTAAGTTTTAAATATTTTTCTCGAACACCATTATTGCCAGTTATTCTGATCATTTACTGTACCTTATTGGGTTCTTTATTCATCAGACCCCACCGTTTCAAGGTTTTTTGTCTACTGCATTCTCAGTTTATCGAATTGTATATTATTTTTATTAAAACATATTTCAGGAAAGCATCACGCGCAGTGTATTCTACGGCATAGGACTAGGGACTATCATTGAGATACATTTGAGACTAAAGGAAGGATTCTTAAGCGGAGAAATGACTTTTGATGATTTTCCACCGTGAGTGAGGAAGAAATTGTGTATGTAGGCTTAATGCAAAAAATATTGTAATAACTGATTTGCATTCCTATGTATTTTCGTGTGAGGCTCGACATTAGTCTGACAAATAATCATAAAATGTCATTCGAAAAGAAGGTTATGAAGAAAAAAATCCTCGGTTAACTTAAAATATATCGTAACGTTTAAGTTGCATAAGGTGAGCGCATATAGGTGCATAGGTGGGCGTTACAGAAGTAATGCAATTAACTTTCCCGCGCAGCTCCTTTTGGTCGGAGTGGGATCTAACCATTTAAAGTAGGTAGGGGTGAGGGACTAAGCTTTGCCGCAAAACCGGTCTCAGTGCTCTCCAAACTGTGGAAGCGGCAGAACGTCAGTTATTGTAAACCTCTGCGCGCCGACCGTGTCACGAAAGACCAACCGAGTGGACATTTCAAATGAACTTTTGCAACGTATTGGAAATGAACCTGATCAATTTGATTTGGACAACGTCATCACTGGTGATTAAACCTGGGTTTTTGGATATGGCTCAGAAATAAAACGCTAAAGCTCTGAGTGGCACAGCGGCCAGTCCCCCAAGCCCAAAAAGGCAAGAACGAGCAAATCAAAGTGAAAACAATACTCATTGTCTTTTCGACATAAAAAAGTGGTCCATAAGTAGTTTGTTCCTCAAGAACAGACGGTCAACGCTGCCTACTACGTGGATGTGCTGAAAGGACTCCGACAATGGGTCATCAGGACGAGAAAAGACATCTCCAATACCTGTCAACTCCATCACGACAACGAGCTACGAGTCCGCGGGTTCCTGGCCAAACGCCATCCCCTTATAGTTCTGACGTCACCGCAGCAGACTCCTTTTTGTTCCCTCGGATTAAGGCAGCCCTGAGAGGAACCCGTTTTTCGTCCATAGAAGAGATCCAATCAGCCGTGACGAAGACCTTGCGAGAGGTCCCCGAAGACGCCTTCCCAGGCGCGTATCGGTCATAGCAGAGTCGCTGGAAAAAATGTGTAGAGGCCCAAGAGCAGTATTTTGAAGAATATTAAGTGTTTTTGCAAATCTGTTCAATGAATTACTTTAAAAAAAAAATAATTTCTTTACTTTTGGAACGCACCCTGTGCATAACGTATGTGTTGTTTCCAAAATAATAGCTTTGGTTTTTGAGAACGTTTGTGAATGCGGGTCCTTGCTAATAAAGAATCATTCAAAAAATGTTCCATGGAGTTGAATCCCTCCATCTTTGTCGTCCTAGCTCCAGTGGATCCCCCTGATGTGTGGATCCCCGTACTCAAGTACACAGTTATTTTCGCCAGTATTTGCCGTGTTGACTAGGGGGTTGAACGTTAGGTGAATCGGTTCAAGACCAGTTCAGGTCTCGGCCACCCATGCCAGATCATCCGAGTATGTGATTCTACATATTGCACATGATCTTGGGAGAGCGAAGGGCGGCATATGGATAGGAATGGCGATCCCTCGATCCAGTGCTGTGATCTTCACTGCATGTTATATGAAATGAAATCTACCCTTACCAATCATTCGTAGGGTCTACTGTTGTGAATAATGCTATCTACGTATGTATATTTACCCAACAGCTGTTAATATATGTGAACCGATCATCGTTAGGATATCCGAACCTGAACCAGAACTTCGTCAGGATATCTACCCCATCAAACAAATATTTCCACACAGTTGTGAAAAAAGATCTTATATTATTTGTTGACTCTTAATTGAAGACGATATTGTCCATAAACGTTTTATTTTTTAATATTTTATATTTCCAGCAAGATATTTACGTGAAAATTTTCATTACTTTGAATAAAACGAATTTAAATCAAAGGAATGTTCTCCAATGCCCAAGTAACATCCTTAATTGTATAACACTACCAGGGCAACAACTAGGACTTGTAAAAACCACATCAACCGCGTCGTCCACGTACGCAGGAATAAGTTGAATGTGGCAAAACTATTTAAAAGTCATAACGATCTCTTGCGGATATTTTTTTGAATTTAGTGACAACTCTCTTTGCACGTAAACTCATATCCAACGTTCGACATCGGAGTCCTAACATTGCTTGCCGTAATATAGGCCATAAGACAGTCTGCGATATTATTTGTTTATATTTTACATTTCAGCCACCGAAAGAAAATATATTCAAAACTCTTCGTAGTCGTTATATTTCTGCCTTGAACTCATTTAGCTCATTTCCTTCCTTATCGTCTGTATTCCGATTCCTCGCGTCACTTTTGGCGTCCATTCGTCGTGACCTTTGCCCCCAGCGTTGGTTCGTGACCCCTAACCTAAAATGTCTCCACATTACCCTTCTCCCCTCCCCAAGACCATAGTTTACTCACCGCAATAGACTTGTGTGTGGGGGGGGGGGAGAAGAGAGCATGTGATGGGGAGACCGCATGAAATTTACGCTGGAAAGGATGGAGGGATTGGGAAGGGGTGTGGGGCGAGACCGCGTGCGTGAGTCGTCAAGTGTTTCCACTCCGCAAGGTTTCCGGGATCATAAGCCGCCGAACTTCACCGTGGAAATTTACAATATTGTCGATGCGGGAGCGAGGAAGTAGGTTTTTCCTCGAATATTCCAAAACTTAGTGGAATTTATTTTTTTCCATCTCGGAAATTAATTCCGCGGCAGTACGCTTTGCTTTAATGAATCAACTAATGCTGGAACTCGATTCATGAGATCATGGTCTGAAATTAATTTACTTAACGTAATTGATGTATGCAGATAGTGATGAACTTTATTAATTTTAAACGCTCCCCATCCTCTCGAAGTATAACTATGTGCATAAAGCGAAACTTACTTTGTTCTCACGCGTAAAAAAATCGAAGAAACACAGTAATCAAGCTGAAGGTCGGTGGGATAGGTGAGCGTAGTACTAAGCTTTATACGGCACGTGAAATTCATCCATCTTGGTGAGGGGTGCCAGTTCCTTACCCTGTGCCGCATATGATTTCCCAGGAAGTTCTGGTACACGAAGTATCACGCAGCTTGGGTGATGCTCAAGGTGTCCGGATAGGCGTGCGCGGTATTCGAACCCAGGCCCTCAGAGCAGTGGTACAAAACTTATACCCACGGATGTACTGCCCATTGCTACTTATCCTCGGGACTATTGTCTATTACTGTTAAATATTGGGTGGATAGTTAAAATAAATATTGATCCACGACCTAGCAGTAGATCTCGTAGTTGACGGTATAATCTAAATGACCGATTGATCTCTCCCTTTTGAAGAAATACCTCCGAAACTAAAACTTGCTTCAGTGTGAATAGGAATTGGATGAATCCAATGGGGTTGGGATTTATCGCTGTGATTTTAAACTTGAGAATTTTCACAGACACGGTCCGTGTCAGTGAAAATTCTCAAGATTTTCACAGAATATCCGAAATCGAGTCAGCTTCTCCCTTAGGGAATATCCCCAGGGAATCACCTCCGAAATTCTCCGGGAGCGTTCCCTCACGTGCAACACCCGGGAAATGTCTATGTACGTCGCTACTGACACCTCGTGTTGTCCCCATCCCCCGAAGCGTCTACCCGTGTGCCTCCCCACCGCCTCTCGCACACCCCTGGCGTCGTAATGTTATTCTATTGTCACCTCTCCAACCCCGCCGTATCTCCATTTCCTTTTTGCCCCACCCCCTTTCCTGCGCCACTGCTGTCTAATCCGACCCTCACCCTCTCCGTCCTTCTCCCTTCCTCCTCCGAATTCATCGCCGAACCCTCCTTCCCACAGTCATGACATTCCTTCTTTCCGGATGTCCTCTCCCCTCCCCTTATTCTAACGCCTCCCTTATCCACGAGCCGACCTCCTTCCCTTTTCACACCTTTCCATCTCTCTCCCTGTCCTCCCGCAACTCTCCTAATCCCTAAGAATTTCCCGCGTAAATAAGTAACAACTTCCACCTAATTCTCCGATCCTCCTCCCATCTCCTCCCCGACCCCCCCCCCCCGCCCATCACAGCCAGACTTATAATCTTGACTTTGTTGTTCCCGTGAAACTTTATCACTTGATCATTTCATTTCATTGTATTTTTTTTCCTTTTCAAAAATGTCATTCCTCCCAGACGATGAGGACCCGAGAGGAATGAAATTATTAAAATCGTCGTCCCTTTCAATCCATTGAACCGGTTTTCACGACGTGTCACGTAATCCTCCGATCCAGTTTTTCGCGCCGCACATTGCAAATGCACACATTTCTTCTTTGATCCTTCGATAAATGCATGCATGCGATGTTGACCTGGGATGTTGCGACCTCGCGACCTGATTCCCAGCGTTAAGACATTTCGAAATCTCGTGCACGCGTGTTGGAAGTTGATATGATTCTTATTTTCTGGACCGGAGAAAGAGTTGTTGCGGCAGTCGAATGGCTAAATGGTGGCGAGGGGTGGATGATACGAGGGTGGGCGGGATGGGTGTGGGATGAGTGGAGAGGGTCCGCTTCACATCCCCCCACCCATTCCCAATCGTAAGAATTGGTGATAAAAAAATTCGAAATGAAAAAGAATCGACTCATGTTGAATTGATAGGCGAGGGTGGACTTCACCAAATACTAAGCGCTATGGTGTGCGTAATTTATGAGTCAGGGAAGGGAGGGAGTTATTTTTTTTTCTTTTCTTCGTCGCATACTGTTTCGCAGGAATATCTCGCGAGAGAAAAATTATAAAATTTGGATGTAGCTGGGTGTGCCCAGAGGTGTCAGCCATGGTTGAGTCCGGAATCTTTGGTCGTAATTCATACGCTTTACACATAGGGCTAATGAGTAACTTTTAAATTTAAATGGAGTGGTATTGTATCACTACCATGTTAAGGAAAGAGAGAAGGTTGTCGGGAGAAATTCAATGGAAGGGTAAATGCAGGAGATACTGAGAGCAAATGTTATCCTGAAGATGGTTATAGAGGGAGGATGCTGGGAATACCAGGTAGAGAGAGGAAAAGAAAGGGGAGTTTCTTTTCCTCTCTCTACCTCGCATTCTTCATTTTGGGTGAAATTAACGGAGGTAAAAGTTTATTGAGATAACGGAGTTCTAATATCAAATATGGAGTTGAAAGTTACTTTATGTCATGTTAGTTGGATATTAGGAGTATAACAGTGTGTAACGCCGTGGTGCCTACACTAACACGGTAGACTGCTACTTACAGGTACTACTGTATTATTACATTACTGAGATTAACAAGAAATCGGAAGGGTAAGTTAAACATTTAAGGGATGGGATATAAACTAAAACAGGTGAACAGTTCACCCCCATGGGTCTAGGAAGTGCTCGAAGAAGGTGATGAAAGTAGGAGGGACATCAAAAGATAAATTGAGTCACAGTCTAAAAGAAAGATGGAAAGATAACCATACCCCGGAGTTTCTTTAATATCTTCTAATAATAGATATATAACAAAAGCTGGCGAAAATTTAATGTAAATTATGATATGGAGCGTAATATTGTATGGTTCGGAAACTTGGTGTTTGAGACAAGAGAAGAAGCTTAGGTTGGAGTGTTTTGAGATTCGATTGTGGAAGAGAATGAAAAAAATAAAATGGACCGAATGGAAAATCAGCGATGAAGTTCTATCCATGGGGAGAAGTGAATGGAAAGGATAACAAACAAGAAGCTCGATGCGCGATGAGGGAAGAGAAGTAGCTGTTGGAAGAAATTCGTAAGAAGGCAGGACGAGGGTATAAGAGATACGGAGAGGCAATGGGATCTTAAAGATGGTAATAGAGGGGAGAATACTGAGGGAACGAGGTAGAGAAGCAAAGAGAGTAGGTAATTAGGAGGGAATTAAGTGAGGTAAGTATGCAGAGTTAAATTGCGAGGCGATTTAATATATAGTGTAGGTTTTAACAATAGTTCTGTTCGTGTTAGTCTGGGTTTAGGAGTACTGTAGTGTGTAGTGTCGTGGTTCATTAAAAACCTACAGTTACAGGTGACGCATTGCTATTAATAATACTATTATCAGCTCAGGATATTATTTCCAGACTTGTCCAGAGAACAGGGATGTACCATGCACGAAAAATTTTTAAGGGAGGTCCCGTTCGGAAAGCATTTTTCTCGACAACGTAAGCAATCGGCAACCCAATTCGATATCCGCTTTCCCAGCGCGAGGGCAGCGGTACGTCCGTTTAGTCTCCGGACAAATTAATTTGGAACAGGAAAATTTTCTTGTTGAAGTAGAATCTTACTTCGTCTTTATAACCTGCTTGCGTTATTTTTTCATTCGATCCCTTGATTTACTAGTGAGTGGCATTCTGATTTCAATGAAAAGTTCAGTTAAGATAGAATTGAAGTTACTCCAAGTAACCATAGATTTGAAACGCGAGCATTCGGTCGTTTAAGGAAAATTTCAGTTGACTCTCTGCATCGAGGTGAATTTTTTTATGAATAATTAACTGAAATTTTTGCATTCGGGAATTTAACAAACAAATCGTCCTTTATATTCAAGGTTATAAGAGTTTGCAAGGTTCTATTGCTCCACCAACCAAAATGGAACGAAATGTTTGCGATTGAAAGATGAAAATTCACAAATTTGACGATCTTCTGAATGTCATTGATAGGAATATGAGATTTATCTCTGTCTCGATATATTTTTAACAATCTGGTAGCTTTTGTCTTTTCATTAAATGTATATCGTGTTATTTTTTGCCATTTTTCTGTTTTTTTTTTTCATTTTACGTTCATTGTTACAACAAGCGAAAGAAAAATTTGACATTTCATCATACTTATCCTTAAAGGAAATGAATTTTGGGTAATTGAGTAAACTTTGATCAATCAGTTGCCTTACTTGGTGTGTAATTCTGGAATAAGTCAAGAAGTAGTTTAATCCAAGCTTATAGTGTTAGCTAATACGCATGCTCTCGACCTCTGCCCTCAAATACGATGAGCCACATTGAACATACTGTAAAGGTAATGAGTTTTTGGTGATGTTTCCATCATCACCCATAGGAATCTACATTCAAAGTTTCATGAACAATTAAACATTGGGCTGCATTCTGCTGCATGTTATTTTTAAGACAAAAAATGTGTTTTGTCATCGTAATCTCAAACTGTTAAATGGATTAGGTCATATAAAAAAAATAATTTGATTCCAATGAATCAAATTTGAGCGATTTCCTAAAGATTGATTTCGGATCGGTTTTTAATATTAAAATCGCCTGGCGTTGGAACATATAAAATTGAGAAAAACTTGAATCTTATTGGCTGTCATCAAGTGACTGAACACACATCCGTGCGGCGAGAATGACTGTAAATGAGTAATGACCATTAAAGAGTCTCGTAATGCATGAAATGATTTCTGCGACAAACGACTCCCCCGAGTGTTTTATTTTTTTTTCTCTTTTCTCGTTGGAGCTCTTCATAGAGTGCGTCCGAAACGGAGTATATCATGAAAAATATCGAATTCAGATTCATCGATAATTTTATATACCCTTTTGGCCATACTTCCAGCTACCCGACCCTATCCTCCACTACTCCTCATCCGCGTGCCCTTACACCAAAACCTCCCTTCGACCTACCTCCGCACCCTCCTCTCTCAGCGCCCCTCCCCACTTCAACTTCCCCCTCTCTCGCTCCCCACTTCCCCCCACCCCAAAAAAACCCTCTCCCCACCCGAATCCATGCCTCCCTCGGCACCAGAAACTCCGTTGCCTCAAGTTGCCGTCACCCGGTTGAATATATGCATACCTTGCCTCCAGCCCTTCACCCTCTCCCCCCGATCCACCTCCTTGTCTCCCATCCCTCTCTCTCTCTATACATATCTCTCTCTCATCTTCTTCCCATATCCATTTCCCAGTAAGTCGTCGTCTCGTTTGCTTCTCGTCTGTGCAAAATCCTATCCCCCTCCCCCAATCCCATGGCTCAGCCATACCGTCGCCCTTTCCATTTCTCTCGGTTATTTTTTCAACTTCTCCACTTTCCGTCTCCTCTCCCTCGACCCCCTCCCGCTGCCCACTTTTCAAAATTCATCAGCCAGTGGAAGTCACCGTTTTCATCACTGTCAACTCTCGGTCGTCATCTTCGTCAGAAGGGCAAATTCATTTGTGGTGGTATAAACGTGCATATATATATACATGTACACATACATACACATATGAAGGAAGAGATGGTGATGAGGTGAGGGACTATGGTTTAGGCACGAGGAATGAACGCGGGGAGAAAGCAATTGATTTCTGCAGGAGACAGGGGTTAGTCATCACCAACACATGGTTTAGACACCACAAAAGGCGTAGCTATGCATGGAAAATGCCAGGGGACTCAGAAAGGTATCAGTTAGATTATATTATCGTTAGGTACAGGTTTAGGAACAGTGTGATAAATTCGCACATTTTCCCAGGAGCGGATGCGGACTCTGACCGCAATTTAGTTGTTATGAAATGTAACGTCCGTTTCAAGAAGACAAGGCGAGAGCGGTGGGTTAGGAAATGGATTGTAGAAACATTAAATGGACTAACAAGGAAGTAGTATCAGCAGGCTATAGAAAAAATCATTCATGACGGTAAAGAGCTGAGTACTATCGAATAAAAATAGAATTGTATCAAGAAAGTGATATCGAAAGTCGCAAAAGACACTATAGGAACCGTTAACGGGAAAAGGATAAGGAAACCATGGATCACGAATGAGATGATTGCAAGGATGGATGAGAGAAGAAGATGGAAGAATCTAAACTCAGATTTAGGCTAAATGAAGTACAAAGAGTTAAACAATAAATTGAGACGGGCCACAAATAAAGCGAAAGAAGCATGGTGGAAAACGCAATGGAAAGTTTACAGAGGAAGGGTGAAGTTGGTGCGCTTTACAGCAAGGTGAAGTTATTATCGGGAAGTAAGAAGGCAAGATCTGTGCTAACAGTTAAAGATAGGTGGGGTAAGGTAATAGTTGACAAAGAAAAGATCCAAGAGAGATGGAAGGTATTTATAGAAACTCTGTATGGCAAAGAACTGAAGCCAGCAAGGTTAGACATAGAAAAGGTACATGAGGTAGAAGAAGATAGCTTTGGTCTAGGCATACTTGACGACGAAATAGAAAGAGCACTAAGGGAGATGAAAGCAAATAACGCCGTTGGGGTAGACCACATTCCTGTGGAAATATTGAAATGTTTAGGAAAATGTGGGAAGAAGACTCTATATGGACTGATTCGTAGTATCTAGGAGGAAAGAATCTGGCCGGAAGATTTTGTGAGATCAGTGTTAGTTCCTATTCTGAAAAAGGTAAAAGCTACGTCATGTGAGGACTACAGAACAATAAGTTTAATATCCCACGCAGCTAAAGTTATTCTCAGGATCATCAACAAAAGGATAGAGAGTAGGGCAAATGATTACTTAGGGGATGATCAGTTTGGGTTAAGGAAGGGGAGAGGTACGCGTGATGCCATTGCAGTAATGAGATCACTAATCGAGAGGAATATAGATAACAATCAGGACGTATTTGCCTGTTTCGTAGATTTCGAAAAAGGGTTTGATTGAGTGAATTGGGAAAACCTCATGCGTGTATGTCAGAAAATAGGAATGGATTGGAGGGACAGGAGACTGATCCGCAACCTGTACATGTCTCAGACTTCTCAGGTGCGATTGGGGAACGGAGAGTCCGGATGGGCAGTGTTAGGAAGAGGGGTAAGGCAGGGTTGCCCATTGTCACCGGTACTGTTCAACGAATATGTGGAGGAAATGATTAAAGAGGCATGGGAAGAACTGGAGGTAGGAATGAAAGTCGGAGGGGAATTCGTAAAATCGGTTAGGTTTGCTGATGATTAAGCGTATGCCCGCCTCATGGCGAACACGTATTCATTCACATAGAAATAGATACCTGTATTAGAAAAGGGATTTGAACACATAAAAGACGAACACAATATTGGTGTCATGAAAAGTACGTTTTTAAAGAATAAGTTTTCTATCCTTTATGACATTGTATGATTTGTTTCCTTACTATTCTTTCCTCCTGTGTCCTCTTCCATTTCTTTTTTGTTTATTAAATGGCTCCCTAACGCCATCTCCTGGCCAATGAATCGCGGCAGTTGTTTGCATAAACCCCCCGCAGATTTCAGTATAATTTACGTTTCCTCGATAGCTCAAGAGGTTAAGAACATGGGCTAGTTGAAGATCCGTGGTTCAACTCCCACTTAAAGAAACTGTTCTACGCCTGTGATCAGCTCGATTCCACCTTCCCCACCTCTCCTGCGTTCGTTTTTTATGTATGTTCTTATCTCTTTTCCTTATAACTATTTCCATTTGAATGAATATATATATAAAAAAAAACACAGTAATCAACCCGAAGGTCGATTTAGTAGGTGATGGTAGAGCTCACCCATGTACCAAGCCCGACGGCGTGTGAATATTCACACATCAGGGTAGGGGGGCCAGTTCCTTTCCCTGTGCCGGTTATGGTTTCCCAGGAAGATCTGGTACCCGAAAAATCAACAAGCTTGGGTGGAGCTGCAGGTGCCCAAAGTGCTTTGCCCGGGAATCGAACCCGGGACCCTCCGGTCAGCAGTCCAACGCTCTACCCGCTAGACCACCGCGACCCGCGAATATATATATATATATATATAAATATAAAAAACTTAGACAGTAACACACAGCACGAGAACACATAAAAAGAACACTCACAATAATATCTTGATAATTTCGACGGACTTGAGCTCCGTCTTCTTCGGAAGATAAGATATGACTGACAGTCATATCTTATCTTTTTTTAAGTTTTTTATTCAACACTTCCGTGTTACTTCGAAGAAAGCATATATATAAATATACATACATATCCAATTATTTTCCGATGTCTCTGTGTGTTACGTGTAGTTGATCGCATCATGCCTGCAAGAGTTTTAAAAAGAAATTTTCAAAACCTTACCAGTCGCTTAAAAAATAATGAAGTGCATTCCGAATGTCCAATAATCTCCGACATATTCTCTTCCTCTAGATTGAAACCCAGCGATATCAGATGACTCTATCAATCCGGGCGAAATTTTAGTCCGATCGCGGGGTGTCGTTAGGGATAGGTGGGTGGTTTGCACTAGCTCGAAGTTCTATAAAAATTTAATCTGGTAAAATCTCCTTAAAAAAGGAAATGTTCAAAAATTGTAATAAGGTCATAGTAAATTGAATAATTGTATTTTGCAAGTTAATGAAATGTAAAATATGTGTGCGAAAAGGGTGCTAAAATTCGGCTATCCGTTCTTTTATTTCACTTGCTGGTGCATGCTCCCATGATCAACCATTAAGAGAAGAAAAAAACTAATCACAGAACTAGGAAATGTAATATTTTTAAGATCTCCCTCATGAACTTGGGTTAATATATATTTCCGAGAATATGACAAATCACTCAATTCTGTCTCGTATGCAATGATTTTTCTTCAGTTAATTAGCTTAATCTTCTTAATTAATTCCATCATGTATCGTTCGCCATGATTTTAATTATCAAGACAGGGTTATGAGGTTTTCGAGAAAGAAAGAGGTCAACTTTAACGTTAATATTTAGAGGGCAAAACTAAAAGTAGGTGGAGAAGTTTATTTATCTTGACAGTGTTTTGGACCAAACTGGTCAAAGTGCTAAGTAAAAAGAAGAATTGCGTTAGGAAAAGAAGAATTTACAAGGAGTGAATTGATGGCATGAATTTCGAGTAAGGGCATTTAGAAATGGCTTGTTTAAAAATTTGATATGGAGCGTGGCTTTACACGGCGAGGAAATAAGGTCGTTGAAGCAAGGTGATGATAGGCGTTTATTGAATGCTTTGGAAATGTGGTTTTGGAGAAGGACAGTAAAGGTCCAATTGACTGAAAGGAAAACAAATGAGAAAATACTAGGCTGACTGGTCGAAGAGATGGGAATTTTGCAATAATTGAACTATGACAGTATATGTGGATTGAAAGCATTTTAAATGGCGATGGGTGTGTTAAATACGATGAAAAGGAGGGAGCTAGGAAGTGATGGAGTGGAATGTGAAAAGGATAGCCATAAATTGTACGGAATGAAGGGAGGAAGTATGAGGAATTGAAGAGATGTTTATTCTATTGTCGGATGTCAGGTATCATTTTGTTCGTAGAGGCAAAGAAATATATCGTTGCTCAGGTTGCATCCTTCGAAAACCTAAGTTAAAAGGTGGAGTACCAGTAATTGGATTGAACCAGAGTTGAATTCTTCCCTGTTTCTCTTGTCTTTCCAAGATTATCCGAAATTCAATGATAATTGTTTTGTTGTAGCTCTCATTTCTCCGTTTATTTCAGTCGACAGAAAATAATTGAAAGCAGCGCTCAGGGGAACTTTCTAGGTAGGGACATACCAGGTCATAACAGTTTCAGATTTAACTTTTTGGAATTCCTTCATGATGAGGGTAAAAAAAGAAACTTAGCACTACCACATAAAGATTTTATACTTCACGATTTTATACTTTTCCATGCTGCGCATCATTATCAGGTGACATGCATCAAAAAATTTGCAACTTATATAGCCTGGCTCGAAAAGGGGAGGAAGGTAGGGGGTGTATGGAAGAGGGAGTAAGTTGATTACAGGAGCGGCAACCTATCAGTGGTCTAGGGGAGTTACTGATGTCCTTCGACCTTAGCCCTTATGTCCTTAGAGAAGTTATGGTGTCCTTCGACGTTACCAACATGTTCACAAGTATCCCTAGGATGGAAACGCTGAAACTAGTTGAGATAGCCCTCGTACAGGCTGAAAAACCACCTCCTATGATGAGTGAATTTGGTGACTTTTTAGCATTATGTGTGAGTCAAATTAGTTTTGCGTTCAACGGTAAACATTATAGACAATCAGAAGGCTTGGCCATGGGCTCACCTCTCTCCCATCCATCCTAGCGGACATTTATGTGGACAATTGGGAAAGACATTTATTTGCTTTTAACCATCCCCCACAAAAAATGTGTTATCTTGGTTCCGATATGTTGACGACATCTCCTATGTTTGGACTGGATCCACAAGACAATTGGACAATTTTTTGACTCTGTTAAATTCTTCAGATGAATGTACGCAATTCACAAGTGAGTTGGAAACAGACGGTACCTTGAGTTTCCAGGATTTGGATATAAAAATAATTAACCAAAGGTTCGACCTTTCCATATGCAGAAAAAAATCTTACTCCGACCAAATTATCCACTCAACATCCAAGCATCACCATTCACAAAAACTTGCAGGCTTTCATGCCATGTTGCACAGGGTATGCAATATCCCAATGTAACCATACAATAAACAAGGGGAACTCCGTATTATAAAACAAATTGCAGTCAACATTGGGTACAGGGAAATAATGATAGACAGCACGTACGTACAACAGAAAACAAACACAGTCAGCCCAGAAATCTATATACCTCACATCTAAATTTGACGGGCACCGATGGCGTAGAGTTCCATTTCTTGGTCACATTTCGCTCAAGATACAACAAATACTCTCCAAAAACAAAATCAAGACAGCGTTTTACAACACACACACACTTTAAAAAACATATTGGGTTCACCCAAAGACAAAATTGACATAATGCAACAAAACGGGGTTTGTAAACCCAATTTGGCGGATTGCAACGTCATCTAAATTGGACAGACAGGGAGGACATTCGATATTAGGATTGAAGGACACAGATCATGCTTCACAGAGAAAGACAACGGATCTCAATTCGCCAAACATCTCTTGGAAAAAAAACATAACAGTAACTTTACAGCAGACATTCTTCGCAGAGAAATTAATGAATCCAGGTCGAATATTTTGTAGGAGTAGGAAATTGGGCCAATCCCTTCAGTCAGACTAATTTGAGGTGGTTAACGAAACAATATACCTCTCCCGTTCCCCCCCCTAAAATTCCTAAAAGACTCCAATATCTTTCCGCACCAACCCAACCCCCACCAAGACCATCAACTGTTCCTTAATGAATGTCAAATCATAGCGGACAAACACCCCCCTAATTAAATATAGAACAAAATGTGTTTTTTTTCTCCGCTGCTATTACTAAGAACGGTGGAGTGTTACATTGTGTTCTTTATTTAATGATCATTGAATGAGCATAAACTTCCACAAATTTGAGCCAGAAACCTTCCAATACATACACTCCCCCTCCTCTATACCACTAATAGGGTTCTGCACCAGTACTCAACTTACCCCCTCTCCCTTACTCCCCCTTCTTTCCTCCCCTCTTGGAAGCAGGCTATATAAGTTGAAAAATTTTTTATGCATGTCACCTGATGATGATGCACAGAATCGAAAACATGGTCGTGAAGTATTAAATCTTTATGTGGAAGTGCAAAGTTTTTTCTTTTTACCCTCATTACCAGGTCATGTAGAATAAGATGAAATGATGCGCTTTTGCAGTTTATTTTAGCAAGCCTTTAATCATTTCTACCTCTTTTGAGCAGGTGATTACTCTTTGTTAAATCCCTGTTCTCTTTCGGAGAAATACGAAGGAAAAAGAACCAGAGAACAAAATATTAAAGATGATAAAGGGAAAAGAAATTCTAGGAATACAGGAAAAGCGGATGCAGGAGACATTAAGAGGCAATGGGAAGTTGAAAACTTTGTCAGAGGGGAAAATTTTGGATTTAGAGGTCGGGAAAGAATATATATTTTGGACATTGTGAAGGAAGGCATAAAATATTTGTATTTTAAAAATAGTTTATTGTAATGTATGCTACAAGTATGTTATGTTAGTGTAAGGTTTACGATTAGAATAGTATCAGTGTATCAAAACCAAAAGATGTCGATGTATCTACGAGTATGTGTCCGGCTACCTCTGACAGGTAAGTTAATGCAAGTTAACAATGGTTAATAAGAATCTGCTTATGATGTGATTATCTCTTTAATAATGTCGGTAGGAGTTAAGGACTTTTATTTATTTAGCTACAAGGAACGAAGTGTTCACAGTCCAGATAGACTCGTAGATTATACTAAAGCGAATGAAATTTATGAATACGTAGGGAGAAACGTTTTTCTCGTTTGCCCTCCCCAATTGAAGATAAGGTGACCCTTGGCTGGGTAGGTCTCACTCGGAGGAGTTGGTCTTTTAAGTCTTAAGCAGCCAGACCTAAAGCGATAAGGACTCCCCGAACGTTGACACCGGAAACGACTCGAAAGACTTTTTTATGTCACCGAACTTCTGCGCTTGCACCATTATTGTCCCTTCACTTTTCTTTCTCTCGAAGGGAGGACATGTACCTTTTTTTTAAGATTTTCCAAAGAAAATTCTTTCCTTCCAGGTGGTTATTCAGGAGTTTATTAGAATTTTATTTTTACACAGTAAGTCGTTATTTCTCCTTTCAAGTGCCAAAATTTTTTTATATCGCAAATGACTTTTTCCGAGAATTCGACCGGTAATTTTTGCCGCCCCCCCCTCCCGCCCCCTCCCTCCCACTTAGACAAGTTCACTAATCGGGAAGGGGGAGGGGAGCATAACACTTTTATTGCCAATGAATGCTTTCCAGGAACGAATTCAGTGGTTTTTTTCTTCTGGGAGGAAGACGTGTGTTCCGTTAGTAAATCCACGGTGCGATTCGCAGCTCGAACTCTGAGAAAATTGGGTGAAATGATGGGATTAGCGAGGGAACGCAAGGCGTCTTGTGTTCAAAATTTCATGCCATTAATTACAAAAAGAAGGAAATGAATCGTTTGATAAAGGGACATGCATTAAAAAAGCTTTGCTTCCGGTAGGATATAATTAGTATCTTAATAAATGAACTTATTGGGTTCACGTAAAAGAAGAGTCCTGAGAAATATCTGCATATTTTCATTTACAGAACACGAATTTCGGATTAATTCGTAGATTTTTAACAGCCTGATACATTTTCTAGGAATCATAAAAAAATATTTTATTTTATTAAATGGACGTCTCTTCGGAAATTCATCAAATTTTCAATATAACGTTCGTGTAAATACAGGTAACCTGTAGACCACATTTAATTGAATTTTCTCCTTTAAAAACAAACTTGTTTTTACTCCCTTCCCACCATACACTTGAGATTATAGGAAAACCATCAAGTTGCAACTTTTAATTAATATCTTACCTTTAAATTTAATTACATTCAAATATGTGAGAGTCAATTCCAATGCAGAATATGCTTTATGCATTTGATTCAAAATTCATTTTCCTCGACATACGGAAACGTATTTCAGAATAGCATTATAAAATTCAACAATGCGAATTAGTTCCTCAGTTTTACATTGAGGGCATCCCGGGATAATAAAAGGCGACACAAAGGAATTTCAAAAAATAAAAACGCAAAAATCTAAATCAAGACAGCACCATATTATTATCCATTGATAAATAGAAATACCTAAAATTACTTTTCCACCTCACACTGACTAAAGGACTCGCTCCGATTAAAAATAATGGTAGAAAACCTATATTCGTCACCGACAACAAACTCAAAACACTTTTAGGAAACCCAAAAGATTCCATTGATTCCCTCAAAAAATCAGGCACTTTCCGAGATAAGTTGTCCCGAATGTGACCAATCGTTCATTGGACAAACACGAAGAAATATTCTCTTGTGAATTTAAAGAACACATGGCTTGCTACAAACTAGGTTATACTGAAAGATCGGTAGTTGCGGAACATATGCATCAACACTCACACAACATTGATTTGAAAAATTTAAAACTCGTTGTTACAGTACCGAACCATTTTATTAGACTACCATGGAAGCATCCACATCCACTGCTCCAAAAATAAACTCATAAACCATGACCAGAGCCCCGTTTCATCATCCTTATTCTCCTTTACAGAACACCATAATTACCCCAATCAAAAAATTACATTAATGACTAGGCTTACATTGTAATTATTTTACCATAATCCGCGCAGCGACTTCTCACCCCCGCCCCCTCTTCTCCCCTTCCCCCAAAATAACAATAATCCCCAACATCCCCACACCTTCCCATTCCACCCGAAATTTCCCAAAAACTCCTTCCCCTCTACGTTTTACCGTTTCAATACACACAGTGTATATTCGCCACCACAGACGAGACGGCATCGTTTCTTCTCTGGAGAGGACTGCTTGGCGGTCGAAACACTCTGTTAGCTTCCGGGCACTTCCCTAACCTTTCCTCAAGTGCGAGTTACAGGACTAACTTCGGAAGAGATTCCACGGTAGACCTGTTTGAGTGCGTCAGATTTTCAACGGTTAAGGCGTTTTCGCATACCCAAGCAAGTGAGTGATTGAAGGGCCACTGGCACAGAGAGAAATCTCTCGTAAGCCCTGGTTGTGTGAGTTCCTGCGTCTAGCAAGGATCAAGGCTATTTGGTACATCAAAACAAGAGAGTGCCTGATTTCTTTACATTTATTTCATTACGCGTGATTGGTGGGTCGCTGGCGCAGGGAGAAATCTCTAGCAAGCCCTGCCAGGGTGAGTGCTTGATAAGGGTCAATGTTACCTAGTACACCTTAGTCAGAGCGTTTTTGTTATCAAATTTTGGTTTAGTCGTTTTTTCTGTTTTAACTCCCTATGTCAATTTATTTTTTTTATGGGGTTGATTCTTCCCATAAAAACGCGACACAATTTATTCGAATTTCCAATTGGGATTTTACCACGTCTTAAGTGATATGTGCAATTGCGGGTGATATTAAATTAATTTGTATCAAAACAAACATCCAGAAGCACGTGGAAAACAAATACTGGATTCATTTAGAAAGTCAGTATCCTCAGAAGCGGTTTACAGTCCGTTGATTGATTCTATAAAATTCGCTTATGGAGTCCCACATAAATGCGTTCTAAATTCCTCTAGTCCCATTCTCACGTTTCGTCCACCATTTATTTTAGTCATTATTCAATTATTTTGTGTGCACGGCAAACTTGCAGTAGCTTGAACATCTGTACAATTTAATTCGTTTTACCTCCCATGTATTTTTTCTTTCAAGTTAAGCTTCATAGGACTTCAACATTGTCACTCTACTGCGCTCATTCAATCCTCATTTCGTTCATCGACAACTTTTAAGCTCGACAATGTACTATGGAAGGAAGTAGCTCAAAAATAACATCTACCATTTGACAGTCGGGCGTGGTGAATAGTCACCCCATCCATCTTGAAACTGTATAATTTAAATGCTACTAGAAGGCAAATTTTCTGGATTTAGAGGTGAGGCATATAGGGTCTATCTCAAAAATAAGTAAAGCAACGCTCATTGTCTTTTTCGACACAAAAGACGTAATCAACTATGAGTTTGTGCCTCATGGAGAGGGAAGTGAGCAGTAATTTTTACATGGAAATCCTCGAAAGGGTGCGTAAAAGAGTTCAACACGTCAGGAGGGAGATTTTTCCCAACTGGAGCCGGCTGCACCACGACAACACACCGCCCCACACCCTCATCCTCGTTATCGAGTACCTGGCCAAGCACAAGGTGGTGCGTCAGCCGCTCTACAGCCCCGATTTGGGACGACCGCCTTCTTTTATCTTCCACGAATAAAGAGGAGGTTGAAAGGTAACCATTTTGGGACGCTGGATACCGTCAAAGAGGCTGTGATGAGGTGCCCGAACGAGGTTCCCGTCGACCTCTTCAAGGAATTATACCAAGATTGGCAGAGGAGCTGTCTTCGGAGTGTTGATGCACAAGGTTACTATTTGAAGAATTTCTGTAATTTGTATGTTTTTTTCCCGGATTAATTTTATTTATTTTTGAGAAATTCCATTTATGATTCGACTGAATTAATGTCACAGCCGTGACGACACGTCACTGTTTTTCTCAAGTCTTTCTTCCTTTTCCCTTTTACATTACCGTAAGTGCACGTATTTAATATCACTCCTGTCAAACTTTTCGATTTATGTTTTCAAACGCTGGGCGGCATTTTATAAAAAAAACCACTTGCATTATGCTATGATAGAGAAACATCTCCTGATAACCTCGTACCTTTGCAATCCTCAAGGCGTAAGAGGGCGAATTATCGACGACCTATGGCGTGTGACTATATTCGGTTATGAGCGGAAGACTTAGAGAGGATCATCCTCAAAACCCCTCTCAACCCCGTTTAATGATAATTCCTTTACTCCTGAGACATCCTCTTATTACCCCACGCGAACGATAACACGTGAAGGGGATGTGAGCCTACGCTTTCGTCCTCCCACCTCTCTTCCTCTTTCTCTCTCAACTTCATCCCCCCTCGCACCAATTCCCCCCGAAAACGCGGATTCCCAACAGCAAAACCTTCCTTCTCTGGGGTAGATCGTAGACATTCCCCCGCACCCCCACCTGCAATCTCCCGCAATTAATCCTGCTTCGTTTCACCGTATTCATGCATCTCGCTCCCCCGGTTTCATTGCGCGAGACGGTACGCGGCTAATCCACTTACCCCCGCGCTATGGTTTTAGCGCTCATGGTACGGGCGGGCGTCCTTTAGCCGTCTTCGTCCCCGACCTCATTCGTCCCCGTCCCCGTCCTCCCTCCCCCGTCCCCGTCCCCCCTCCTCACCTCGTCGCCTTCCCGCTTGACGACCTCCTTCCACCCCCACCCTCTCATAACGCTCCCAACATCTCGCCAACTTCTCTGTCTCCTCCCTTCCCACCTCCGTCGCTTCTCCTCCCCCCCTCCGTTTTGTAATGATTCCATTCAAAATTATTGAGACAAGATTGAATCATATAACAAAAGAGATCTATTGTCTTGGAATTAATACTTTAAATTATTCGATAACTTCTCTCTCAATGTTGTTGAACACCACGAGCCCGAACGTTTTTATTCCGGATATGGACTGATCCGGTTTAATTGTATAGAGTGACGCAGATTGGTTACATTTTGTCAACTTATTTATGCGCTAGTGCACGAACCACGACATCGAATTACGATGATAATTCGTGCCAGTGAACGCATCTCATGACAAAAAAATGTAAAGTGATGCTGTTTGATGAGATTATTATGTTATAGCTTTATATGCTAAATGTAGTTAGTGATATTTTTTTAAAATTTGACACCGCACTAATTCAAATTATGGCTTCATCCGAAAAATCCCACTCTGATTAGTTACGAGATTAATTTACAAGATTTTTACTGCGGTATTGATCTTTATATCGTTTTTGTTTCACAAGGTACACGTTCCTCTTTAGCTCTCATTCATGGAGCAAGTATTTATCAATGAAAGAGCAATGTAGGCAATTACCGTCTTGTAGTAATTTATTGCCCAGTAACTTTTCACTGACTGAGGAGGTTTTTCGGGAAAGTACAACTGTAAGAGGTACCAAGGTGACGCCATGAGGTGACGGATGTAAGAATCGAATTTTTCCCTCTAGAAGTGATTCAGCAACTCTCAGCCAAATGTCGAAGAAATCTTTCAAAAAATAAACGGAAATTAGGGAGTTAGTTAGTTTTCAATTTGCAAATATGCAAGATTTATCCACTTTAATAAGATGAATTAATCCATTTAAAACAAAATTGACTATTGATGGATTTGAAACACGTCTTCTCAAGTCCGTGTTTCGACGGAATATTATAATACTAATTCCTGAAACAAAGTCACTAATCGATTTGTGTGCATGCAGATATTTGCAGCCTCCCTCCTCCCCTATTTTGTTTTTTTTTGTTTCATTAAACATTTGCAACTGTCAAAAAAATTAAATTTAATACGACCGGTTTCAATATAACCATATCATCATCAGCTCTAAACCTGATGATGATGTTGTTACATTGAATCCGGTCGTATTAAATTTTATTTTGGGGAAAATTGCAAATTTTTAATCAATCTTAATATTCCACCATATCACCCCTGAAACGTTTCTTTTTTTGTATCACACCACCCTCGAGAATGGATTTATTAACTATTATAAGTTGAAGCCATTTTATACTGGTTATTTAAACGCTTCGTACGTATCTCTAAAATGAGTCTTGCTGATGACATTGGAAACGATTCGCGATGTAAAACGCATGTACTAAAAAAAATAAAAGAAAGCAGTTCACAGCTAACCCACTGTTCACTTTTTTCTTTCATCATTTTCGTTTGAATATTAGCAATAGTGAACCTACCCTGTTCTGCGATCTATACGAATTCCTGTGCTCCCTTTTCGCGTACATTTCCAACAATCCTCTTTATCATCCCTAGGTATTTGTTCCCTTGTTCTTTCTCTTCTACCATTTCTTCTTTTTTAATTCCTTGGCATTCCTCAAGAGTTGATCGTATCTGGTTGGCAATCTGATCCTTCTCTCTCTTCGTTTTCTTTTTGCGTTCCATAGCACTCTTTCTTTCTCCTCCCTTATGAGTTCCTATTTCATTTTCATCCTATCCACTCTCTTCATTTTCTTTTAGTCTCAGCGTTAAAGCTTTGAAGGCTGTTATAATGCATTTATCTGCTTTACCAATCGCAAATCCTTCCAATTCATTCGTCGCTGCATCCCTGGTTGAATTTCTACGGTGTCTGCGTAATGTACGCATTACCGTTGATTTTTAAGCTCTTTGATTCTCCAAGATAATATGGTCTTTGGGCATCATATTTGTTTTTTTTTAATATATTGGCTCTTCTTTTCTGAATTCCCGCATGTTCCAAGATAGGTGGAATAGCTCCCTTGCTTTATCCTGTCTTCTCCCCCACGCGAACTTTATCCTTCGCCATATTTTCCAGGTCGATTACATCAAACAATATTCTTAAACTCCGGGAAATGAGTTGAAGAATTCCCAGAATAAGCTAATAATGAACCTTCGATATAAAATAAGATTCCACTTCGATTAATATGAACCCAATAACACGCCCACGCCTCGTGGAAGGCACGCGGTGGGAGAAGAAACTCGTTTCGTTCCGCGGGGTCGGTGATTTCGCCACTTTTGGCTCAGTTCATGTGTCGGTTTAAATTCTCAAGTTTTTCGCCGAGGTACACCCTTTTAGATTTTGGTCGACTCTTCATGTTCTCGGGTCAGTCTTTTCAAGAGAAATCCACTCGTGACAATAATTCCCCACTTCTCGTCCTGATTCCGGTGAAGGGAAACGTAATCCGGGTCCCCTACCCGAAATAATAAGGCCACTTGCCCGGGACGCCGAATTCTCCGGGCCGGTCCCCGATTCCCTCCCCTTCCTCCCATCCTCCTCACATACACCCACTCCCCTCCTCTCCTACCCCGCCGTCCTCATCCTCCGACCAACTTCCTGTTTCACGTGAAACTTTCACTTCATCCTTTTCATCTCGTGTTGTTGCTCTCCCACCCGCCCAGAAAACTCCTCTTCTCTTCGTCTCCCGGCAGTCTCTCGTTTCCAAACACGACCGTGCGCCCACTCTATCCCCCGCCACTTCCACCCTCCTTTCCCGTCGCCTCCTCACTTTCTTCACCTCCCTTTCGTCTGCTCCCCTAGCCTCAGCCAATCCCGTCCTCTCCTCACCGACATTCCCGCTCTCTCATTCCCGGGTCCTCTCCCTGCTTCTTCCCTTCCTGATCTTACCCCGCGATTATTCTTCCTTTTGTCGACGTCTCCCTCCGTCCCTCGCTCAGAATTCCCCGTTTCCCTTCTCCAAACTCCGCCGCGGATCCCTTTCTCTATTTCCCGATCTCTCCGCCCCTTTTTCTTCAACCATTCTCCTCTTTCCTCATTCCCTCTCATCCCCCTCTTTACCCCATCTCCCACCCGTACCAATCCATGCTCATAAACCGAACCTCTTACCTTCAGCTTTATAGTAGACGCCCATTGCTTAATCAATATGTTTGTTTTGCGTTCAAGTCTCCCCGTCATGTGCCGTCATTCAAGTTCGCGTTTCTTTGTCATCGTTGTCGAGGAAATGGCGCGTGAGGGAGAGGGTTGAAGGGGGTGGGTGGGCGTGGGAGGGAGGGAGGTTGGGTGTTTGTGGCGTTACAATCTCAATTTCACCCTAATAAAGTGGAATACTACCACATCCCACCCCATCCCCCAAAATGTCTTTTTTTTATTTTATCCAGGCTACAGTTCAGATTGTTGTTGCCCTCCTTGTCTTTTCCCCGCTATCACATTCCGCTTGTTCGTTCCAATTTATGAAATCCGTTGAAATGTCGGAGGAAGTTGTCATTTATTCAGTGTGCGGTCGGCAGGGAAATGGCGTGACTAATTAGGAGCCAACCGTTTCAAAATAATGATGCCACTCAATTTGAGGGTAATATTTATCTGTGGGGAATGAACGGTTTTATTTTCACATTAGGGGTAATAACTTTGAAATATCTGTGCTAAATTAAAGTTTTTTTCAGGGCATACTTTAACTGACAATATATTTAAGGGAAATATATAGGTCGTTTGCTCCAATTTATGGATTCGGTGAATCCTTAAATATAAATTTTTAACTTCACGTCCAAATGTACACGTGGCTCCACGAGCCGTCGCGAGAACGTGTGGCAGGGGGTGTTGGCTCACCAGCCATACTACATATAATGCAATAAATTCACAAATAATTGTAATCTTGTGATCCACTCAAAGGGCTTGTGTAAGGAGGCGGCCGGGAATCATTCACGCAACATCCGTTACACAATTGAAAAATTCTAAACTGTTAGTTTCCACTCCTTTGACCACGCTTAGAACACGAGTGAGGAATTCCATTAAAAGGGACGTAAAATTGCAATAAATTTTAGGCCAAGACAGAAATGCCACTAACGTAAAAGGAGGGGGAGGCTAGAGGATTGATTGCCCTGTTAATAGAAGAATAAAAATAGGAATTATTTTCGTGTCTCCTCTTGTAATGATTTCACTTTTTTCGGTTATTGTGTATATTTTCCTGAAATTGAACTTTGTGACGTCACATCTTCCAGTATCTCAAATATTCACCACACCGTCTCATATTTCCATAATTGTCCACTCCATTTTTCATTCTCATTCTAATTTACACCCTCCTACTCCTCGGGATTCCTCACTTTTTTCTTATCTTTCCTCCTTATTTATATTCATCCCCTGTGACTTTCCTACCTTTTCAACCCTTCTTCACTCTATCCGAAACTACCTCGTCGGAAAAAGCCAACTTTTCCCTTGGTTTCTTGATACCTTAATCTCCATTTTGGCATTTATTTTTCATTTTAGCTCACCCCCTCCCCCACCCACGTGTTTTTATTCCAGAATATCATCCACTCTCTACTCTTATGTGTTTATATACGCCCCGAATCCTATTCTCTTTCGTTCCTCCCTTCCCCTTCGCTTCCTTCGCCCAGAATATATCTTCCGGATCTTCGCGTCCATTCTCCTTCATTCTTTTTTCATCCCCTATTATTCTGATTTTATTCTTCCATCTTCCCCTATCCAATCTTTTCCGTCTAGTTGCGTTCTTGGGAGGCATTTTTTTGTTGCGTTGTTTTTGTCATTCCTCTTATTCCTCGCACCTCATTCTTAATCTTTTCCTTCTTCCATGTTCCACCCCCATCTTGACTCGGTTCAACCCTTTATCTTTCCTGAGTCCCCCTCTGCCCCGACCCCGCCCCATGATCCCCCTTTTTCTCATCGTCCCAACCATCTCTCTGCCCCCAAAAACTCTCTCCTCGTCATTACTTTCTCCCTCCAAGGAACGCCCCTTCATAACCTTAAAACGCCTCTCTGCCCCCAAACAAAGTCCAACACGCTAGTCTTTGTGTGCTAACTTTAAGAAAGCAGCAGTTCACCCGCAAAACTGCACGTTAAATAAATAGCAGTGAAATATTTACAAGTTCAAGTTGATGAGTTATCGCATTCATCACGTAAAAGACTTTTAGACAATTAAAAACTGTGGGAACTGAACGACATCGTCATGTCAATCGAAACGCAGTTTGGTTTCGGTATATTATTAGAAAAAATCCCGAACTGATTAACCCTCCTTATGATTGAATTTTAAATAATTAAGATATGCGTAAAATATTAAGTTACACTATTTACAGTGTTACATGCTGATGTTCGAAACTTGGCTTTTTGAAATAATACGAATGTGTAAGTTTACGCGTTTACATGACTGTGATAATTACACAAAGGTATTAGTGTCTAAATTAAAAACTTTCATCACGTGCATTAACATTATAGCTTGGATATTATGATATTTGACATTTTAATAGCTTTTGTATTATTTAGGTCATAATTTGTTTCACGGGTAGTCGATTATTCTGCAGTACGTCGTGGTGGTTCATTAATTACTCGAAAGCACATACATATGTGGCGGTATTAGCCGAGGTATGTTTTATGGGTCGTATGTACACATTTATATTCCCTCGTCACCAAGCCACAGTTACGTCCCCGACCTTTTACGAGTGGTCCTATAATGCTTTCTCTCTCTCTCTCTCTCTCTCTCTCTCTCTCTCTCTCTCTCTCTCTCTCTCTCTCTCTTTCTCCTTCCCGCCCGTACACACGCACTATCCATGTCTCTCTCTCCCTCCCTCCTGTTTATTGCCCTCCTCCTTGTGCCCATTGCCTTCCTCCTCGCCGTCTCTCTCTCTCTCTCTCTCTTTCCCTCGCCACGCCGAATCGCTTTCCGATCGTGCGTCACCCGAGGGAACGGGAGAGTGGTGAGACGGATGGGGGAAGGGAAAACCCGGGCGCCGAACCTTTTCTCTCTCTCTTCCTCTCTCACTCTCCACAACGCAGCCGAGGGTTACTCGCCTGGTCCTCTCCATCCTTCCTCGAGGGGGGTGTGGGTGCTGGGGGGGTGGGGTTGGAGGGGAGGAAAAAATACATAAGGGCGGGTGGGAAAGAAGAAAAAAAGAAGAAAAATAAAAACCCCTTCCAACCAGCCTCATCCCCCAAACCTCTCACGCCCGTCCCTTTCCCGCCCGACTCCCCAAACCCGTCTCCCGCACAAAAGCTCCATCTCCTCCCTCTCCCCCAACCCCCTTCCCACTCCACACCCTCGGCCTCGTATACACACACACACGAGCGCGCGCCCGACCCCCCCTCCTCTCCCTTTCCCCCAATTCTCCTTCCCTTTCCTTCCCCCCTCCTCGCGATCCCTGCCCTCCGCCGCCACTACTTCCCCCCGCCTTTCCCCTCCTCCCCCCTCTCCCTACCAGCAGGGGCACAAGACGTCGGCGCGGGCACCCTGCCTCTTCCCTTCTCTCTCCATCTCCCTCTTCGCTCGTATCCTCACCCCGCTCCCGGTACATTCCCCGCCGCCCGCGACCCCTCTTCCATCGCCTACCACTCTCCTCCCTCTCGAGGCCCTCCCCTCCCTACTGTATCCCTCTCTCTATAGCCTCCTCTCTCTCTCTCTCCCTCTCTCTCTACCTCTCTCTCTCTTTCGCTCCTCAACTCTTCCCACCGAGGCTTACACCTCAGAAGCGGTCCCCGCCGGACGTGTACCTCTCCACCCGGATCAACGGTGTGCGGACAGAGCCCGCGCGTGAGTCACTGTACTGCTCCTTTTGTATATATATATATATATATCCATACTTATATATACTTGTATACATATATATTTGTGTGTATACGTTCGTACGTAGTCAGTCTCTCTCTTTCTCTCTCACTCTCGCTTGATCTCCTCGCCCACGCTCCGTCGACTCTTCTCCCCTCTCTCTCTCTTTCCCGCTTCCCTACTCCCTCGCCATCCACCCACGCGCGCGGCGAGCACTTCTACACACGGACTTGTTGAAGGTATGCAGCCGGCGTGGCGCGGGAGTGCGCGTGGGGTTGCATAAATCTCCTCT
This sequence comes from Hetaerina titia, assembly GCA_037158775.1. Taxonomy (NCBI): domain Eukaryota; kingdom Metazoa; phylum Arthropoda; class Insecta; order Odonata; family Calopterygidae; genus Hetaerina; species Hetaerina titia. The sequence continues at coordinate 86,076,293 of CM073770.1, forward strand.
CCCTCTGCCATCCTCCCCCCTCTCTCTCTCGCTCTCTTGGGCCCTCCGCGCGTGGTGGCAGAAGGTGTGTGCTCACGCGAGCGTGGACGCGGACGATAGACACAAACGCGTTTCATTTCCCACCGTCATCTCACGTCACGCGGAGAGAGTGTTTGTTCGTTGTTTCGCCGAGAGGAATTCCCCACGGGTTCGTATCCCCCGTTTCCAATTCCTCGCACGGGAAGGAGAGGAGGTTTTTGGGGCGAGTAGCGAGAGGGTGCCGGCCGGCTTCCTTTTCTCTGCCCCGTGTCCCAACCTCATTGTTTGTTTTTGCATTCTCACCAACTCTCTTCATTCCTCCATCCCGCGTGTCGACTTCCGCGGAGTTCTTCGTCTCCTCTCCCGTCGTGGTCGTCAGTCCCCCCCCTCCCTCCGTGAGGTCACCGTCGTGTGATCTCCGAGTGCGTTTTTTCGTATCCACCGGGGGTCGCAAACCCACCCCCTCCCCCACCCTCTCACGTCCCACCCACCTTCTCCTCTTTTCTGTCCGTTCGAGGTGGGGTATTCGATCGGCGTACGGGCCGCGGGGGTCCAGCCCCGCGTCGCCGCCCGGGGGATCGAACACGCGAACCCGCGGATTGTCGGAGAGATCGGAACTCCCTTCCCCCACAAAGCCGTCAACGCACGGGTGCTCTAATCAGCTTCCACCCCCGACCTATCGACTGGTATTTGCAACAGTACCTTTCCCTTGAATCCTCTTTCATTTGGTGGCCCAAAGGGGTCGGGTTCCTCGCGAGTGGGCACATGATCTCAAGTTTCCTCTTTCTTTTCGCCTCCGATTAAAAAGTGCGAGAGAGCCAGGAGATCGGTTCGGGGATCGGAGGAGGGTGTGTGTGTGTGTGTGTAACTTGTTCCTTTGGTCTTATGTTTTCGCGCGGTCGCCGGTAACGTACTCTCATGCGCGTGGCGTGTTTACGGAGGAGTACTTCCACGGAGACCTCGGGGAAGAGGTCTCGGAAGGGGCGAAGATTTCCCCCCGGTTCCCTCCGGCGTCCACCGTCTAAATTTTTGCGTGGGGTCGCTAACCTACGCCCGCAGCGTTTAGTGGAGGCACCCCTTCCCGTTTGAGTTTCATCCCATTGCCCCCGGTGAGGGCTCAAATTGGTATTCTCCGGGCTTCCGTCGGCAAACCGAAAGTAGTTAGAAAGCATGGTGTGGTGGTGGGAGGGGGAATATAAGCTTTGGCACTCCCAGAAGATCCCGTCTGCTCGTCAAACTCGAACTCGGGTGAATTTTATCGAGTGAATCCCCTTCGATTTTCGCCTCATTTTGAACTCCCAATGGTGCACGACCTGTCTTGTTCGATCTGCAAATAGGAGGTCAGTTTAATGGTTAAATAATTGTTAGCTGTAATTTTCTTTTTGCAATGCATGCTTCAAAAAAAATTTCAAGCCGTCATTGATGATGAGACATCATGTGCTGAGTGCAGGCTCTTTTATATCCATGTCTGTTTTCATTTGTGTTGCTTATGATCTCGAACCGAAGAGTCACTTGCCATGGCTTGGAACTCGTTGGATGTGCATATAAATTGACGCTCTTATGTGCTGGCTGCGGTGCATTGTTATTGCTTAACTTCAAATTTAAGATTTTTAGATGTCATCAAAAAGAAAAAAGTAACCTTCATCTCCTAAAGTCATCGTATTTATATATGTTTCTTACCTTTTTTTTAATGCACGGCACACTTCTATTTTTCTCCTTTGAATTCATTATTTTTACGTTAAACATGGATGCTGCGAACTGTATCACAATATCGTATCATATCATGACACTATTTCTTTGTTGCGAAAGGTTCAACGCTCCAAAGGGTCGAAAATTTCACATGGCGTGAATCAACGATTGATGTTCAATGACTCCGCCGTCACAATCATCTCGTGACGAGGGTAATCATCGTTTGACTCGGTAATTCCCTCTCACTGGAGATAATTTCCGTTTTAATACCCCCGTGCCATTCAAAGTAGACGTAAAACTTCACTGAAGGTAATAAGAAATGAATTTCCCTAGACATTTCAAGAAGATGGGATTCTAATGATTGGGGAAATTGACAGAGAGCGAATGACCGCCAACGACGAGAAGCTTTAACTTAAAACGATGTTGTTTTCCCTGCTCATACACCTACAGCCTCACCACGCTATCATGACTGCACGCAGGAATAACCTTGGGTGCATTGCACTCCTTTCCCCATTCCTAGTAACTCTTCACTTCACTTCAGGCACAAAAACGCGCCGAGCTAGTCCGCTTGCGCTTCGATCACGCACTTTACGGAAATCGAATGGGTTTCAGGCGTTCACCTCGGCGGCATTTTTTTTCAGACAGTATTCCAGCCCTAGAGAATTTACGAAGGTTAGCTTTTTTTTGTCAAAAGGCTCGTTCACGATGATGACAGTGCTTAAAGGGGGTTGTGGGATTGATTGGATCCAGAGAGATAGGCTTTAGAAACAGTGCAAGCAAATTCGTTAAACCTAACACTCTAAGCTCGATAATTTATTACAATCTGGGGTCACAATTTTCGATGTTCTGTCACTATCTTCCACGGAATGTACAATGAGCGCCGCGCATAGACCCTATCAGTAGATACCTGTTCAATTGAGTGCTTTGTGAGACGTCAGTCTCCGGGTTTACTACAGGAGAATGCTGAGTGATGCGTTTTTTTTTAATTATCTTCACTCTTTGGGAGATAATATCTCCCTCTTCTATACCTCCCACACTCTCGGTAGCGCAAGGTAGATGCGATAAATGCTGGAAAAGCCTCTTAAGTTTGCAGAGGAGACAATGAATGTCTTTATAACTGCCCTACTGGGTAATTGTATCGGCAATTTTAGTTCATTTCGTTTCGTTAATTTGGATCGTTAGCTCATTTAAATGTATTAATGCTTAGAATCGCTACTACGATTGTTTTTATATACGAGTTATATACGAGTTTTATATACGACGGTTATACGATACTCGTACAACCGTCTTTGGACGCGTGCTGACGTGTTTTCACGTTATTTAGCCTGATAATCGATCCATTTTGAAAGTTGATGTGTAAAAAAAAGCTTTCTCCATCATCATGCTACCTGTGAAACTTATTTTGTAAATTTTAATTCTTTAATTTGGTAGCTCACTGCTAGCTCCGACGAATGTGTGCCTCCCGGTGCAACATTTTGATAATAGATATAGAAATTGTTTGCTTATATTTTCTATTTAGCATTTCCTATTTTATTGACAATTGAAGCTCCCCTCTTCTGTAATAGAGGTTGGCGCATAGGCCCGGCGGTGTATCGATCAGTTATTTGCCCCCTGGAACAGTCATTTAGTCCAAAGTATTTCATACCTCTGTAACACGAGGGGGCATTCTCGGAGCTGGTCATGACCTAAGGCGTAATACTTCTCGGCTGTATTCGTAATTTGCAGGAATAAACCTTTTTGTTCGAACTAAGTTAAAAGAACTACTAAACTGCCATGTTATTAAGTTTAACATATTTTTAGCACTCCTTACATCAGTTTTATGCCACTTGTGCTTATAATAAGGTAACTATTCGGACCCCCCTTTATCCGCATGTATCCGGCGAAAAATGATTGAAAAATTGAACATAGTTATGCGGTTGGAAGAGATAAAAATGATTATTCTTTTTCCCAATCATCTCTCCACAAATTTATTATCTCGTTCCTTAGAATTAATTAGTCGCAAGAATTACTCTCTGCTTTCAATACGAGACGGCATCTTTCTCGACTTCGTGAACTTAAGCTTCGGGTTGCAGTTTCTAGTGAATAGCAGCACTAGTGTCAACAGCGAATAGCAGCCCGTACCATTAATATCAATGCGTAGTGTGTGCAATTGATGTAGGCCAAAATTCATGAAAACGTCTTATGGTCAAAAAGATGTCCAACTTCCGACCGAGTAGCTGTTGTGAGGTGGTTCCATCATTTACCTTATGGGAGAAGTGATCCCTTGACGGAAGGATGTGACGAGGTCAGGAAGGGTTTCGGAAAGAGTTCTGTCCGCCAGGTCGCACGCTTACGGAGTTTTGAGATCTTCAACCCTTACGAACACTGGTGTTCATTCTCCCATGGTTCCCCGAGTACCACTCGGGGCTCCGACACCTCCTCTCTGGCCACTCCCGTCTAAGAAGCAATTCTCAGCCGCGCGTCGAGGTTCGCTCGGGGAAAATTTTTATCTCATTCCCTCCTCTTGATCACGTTCCTCGGAGGGTTATTCCTTAGCACGCGGTCGCGGGAAACTGAATCCATCAGCAACATCGCACAGGGCACAGTGAATGTTTCTCTGGTGGGATTTGAAGAGTTTAGCCCCTTCCCTAGTGCAGGTGAGATGGGAAGAGATGGCGTTCAAAATGGCCTCTAGGGGTCTTCCCCTCGCTTTGTAGAATGGCGATAGCGATAGACTCCGGGGCACGAAGGCCTATCTTTATTCCGTTCGAACCCTCCCGTTCTGACTCCTTACATAGAGGGAAATAAGGCGAAATGGATGCCAAAAATCGATATCCTTGAAATATGCTGCAATACTAGTGCATTCTCGTTGAGGCCGGAGATAGCTCAGGCGAATATTTCAGTCAATAAATGTTGCGTGCCAAATTCTGGTGGTAAGACACCCTAGGAGAAAAGCCATTCACCAACTGAAACGACTTTCGAATCTCACGATAAACTTTCCATAATTTTCTAACCTCGGTGGTCTCTTACACATAGGTATCAAATTTTCATTGGATGTGCGTACAGTTCCAAAAGTCGGCCACCTATAAGAGACTCCTGCCAAGGTTCCTTCCGCTTTGTTCGTCACGACTCTCTGATTCCACCGATCAGTTTTATGGAGTACAAACAATGAAGAGCTGAGCATCAAAACAAAGCGTGAGCCTCGGGTCGAATTAATTCATACGCCAATCAACCGTTTTATAAACCCACAGCCCGAGGTGATGTATGGATATTACTTTCAAATTTATTCCTTTCGCAGACATTTTTTGGCAGCATTGATTTCGTTGAGGGAGGACCGACAGCTGAAGGGCTGAAAGGCATTTGCATCATATGCATGATAAGTTGGCAAGTTGGGAGTCAGTAGTGACTTCTGGAGAACAGGAACTACGGTTTAGTGTTAAATTATTCTCAACGAAAGGCGCCAAGAGTTCACACGTTTTAACATTTCTTACAAGGACCGATGCACAACATTTGAAATGCTCTCGGGAAAACAGCGAGCAGGGGCAAGAACACAATCTAAATATTCGCAACTGCCGAGATAGTTACCCAAACACTCTGCCTGAGAGCTACACTAACCCAATCGCACCAGTTTACCCATTTTTAGTTAAGTTTGAAGAAAGGAATTATTCAGCGAATTTCGTCCATGGGTCTTAAGGCCACGTAAAAACAGCTTGCTTCTGCGAATGTTGACGTGTACAAACAGTCATGTTCATTGTCCGCAACCCAGCAAACTTTACGAATAAGTCCATCGTGACGGAAAATTACTTTGAGAGGGTGAATTTCGTTGGTGATCTTATCAATTCAATTTGCGATTCGAATCGTTATTGTATCGTGCTAATATTAGGAGGGCTTTCATTCCTTTGACCGTCTGGCGGCCAGGTGAACCTGTGCTGAAATGATTCATAAAACCACGGGAAAGGGAGGTCTCTCCTACGTCACTCGAGAGTTGAACTTTGGGTTTTGCTGGATGGATATGATCCGGAAATGAGGACTCAAGTCTTGTCAGCGGTTGAGCCCAATATGCCAACGACTAAAGGTCAAGATAAGTTCTCCGGAACACGGGGGTAGTTGCAATCTGATCATTTTGTCGTGCCTCGAATTGGATGGTATTTGATTAATGAATTCAATAGAGACGAAGTGATTACGGGAAATACTCATAGAATTCATTCGGTCTAACGTGATGAAAAAAACCGCTCACGGGAACGTTGGGAGAGGCTTAAATGACAGTTACGTCCTTTACAGTGGTATTTTTATTCATTTTCGTTTTGAAATTGTGTTATTTTTGGCTCAGCCTCGGGTCACGATCACTGCCCATCAAAAAAAATTACGATTTATGCTAGCCTGAAGTGCGCGGAAAATCATTGCCTTCGATGGAATAGTTGAGTTCATTAAATGAACGAACGACTTCTGATTTTATTTGCAAATTGGAGTAAATTCCGAGTTATGAATCCAACCCAAATGTTAGTGGCGTCAAGAGTCACACTTACTGCCTACATCAAAGGGGGAAATATAAGTTGGTTGCCGATGCTCAAGGATACACGATCGAACTTTTAATATCAAAATTAAGCACATGGTATTCCAAGCCTAATTTCAGGTGGTTTTCACTGGTACTTACCTTTGTGTTTTGTACATTATATTGTATTTTCAACATAGTTTTCTTGCAATAATGGCAGACATAAAAGGAAAGAAATATGTAGACAGGAAGGGGTAATCGAGATGAGAATTAAATGGAAAGATGTGCTGAACCAATTTTAGGAGTGAGAACCAGTTGACATCATAGCTGATGTTTCAAATGCAAATCAAGAAGCACATCAAACTAACGCGTAACTCGATAGTCTAGAGATAATTAATAAAAGAAAAGGTCCGTGCGAATAATAAGTTAAGGATTATGCCTGGTTTTCGGGAAGAGTTCTGATCCGAATGTATGTGTTTGATTGTTTTAGTGGACGAACTTTCGCCAATTTTTTGTAGTTATGTCATGCCTATGTTAGCTATGCTATGCCAGCGCTTGACCGTGACTGCAAATGAATATGCGTCGCTGGTCACGGCGGCTGCTATGTGTCTCTGGAGTATTCCCCGCTACGTTTATTCCCTCTTTGCCTTGTCCGGATCCGATAGTTGCGTCGCAAAGGAAAATCAGTTCTCAGTGGCTCACCGCTGGAATCTGGGGCTGGAGCTCATCTTGGAGCCTTTTTGGAAGGTGTTCGCTGCCCAATTCCAAAAAGTTTTTTGTGCGAACCTCGGTTTCCTTTTTCCATTTTTCCATCCTTTGGTACTTAACTTTTTCCGAAGCCTTCGCGTGTATTACTTGAACCCTTAGCTGGAGTGTTCACTCAGAATGGGGAATGGGGGGGGGGAGAGGTCCAAAATATCCGGTGAATCCCCACCGTAAGGGTGTAAAGAAAAGGCATCATGGAGTCGGTTCCTCCCTTCCTGAAACTTTTTTCAACAGAGAGAGAAGGAGCAAAAGAATCTCAGAAATCTTTCTATCGCATATTAAAGGGGCCTCTCTGCAAGGGATAAAGGTCCAGAACGGACGGGGAACTGTCTTCATTTTTTTTTCTTTATAAATAAGGCAGGGGAATTTCCTGGTGGAATCTCTTGCATGAGGAACAGTGTCACCCTAACTGGATTTTTTGGCAGAAATTCTCTCTTCGGAGCGACACCAGTGCTCTCCGACCCACCCACAAACCCTTTCCATCCCTCAATAAAGGTTACGACGCAGTAAATTGTTGATTGGTCCTTAAGTAAAATGCCACGGCAATAATCCCGACCCGAGAAGAGAGCGAGTAAGAGCCTTGAACTTTGAAGAGTCGAGAAATTTTATTTTTAGGGGAATATCACAGTGTGTGAGTGTGCGTGTCAATTTAATAGGTTTTGGATATTTATGCTCTAAATTAGTTATCATAATTCGGTTTCTTTTCAGAGGTGTACTCGATTAACGATGGTTACATCTGTCGCCCCCATTATTCGAGGAAGACACTGAGCTTGAGAGTTATAAGTCAACATAATTGAAATCCAAATCACCGCGAACCCTTGACTCTCAAAAGTACATGACCCTTACTCCCAAAAGATAACAACCAATGACAGGGGATTTTGACTACGCTACTCAGTACATAAAATTGCTAGTACTCAGATTATGCCACAGAAAATAACGTTCAAAGACCCACACCTATTTCGTAGTGTCATTTACCTCAGAAGGAAAGAAAGTACTGCGTAGTACTTATAATTTGACTGTAACGTCCCTTCACGAGTGATGTTGTGGCACACACAAAACTTATTACCGCAGAATAGCAACTTTGTGCAATTCGTACAGATTACAAAGAATTCGCAGTGCGCGCACAACATACGAACTCGTAACCAGACAGTTCTTCTGTCTGGTTACGAGTTTTGTTCTCTAAATGGTAAGTTAATCGATCGATATAACGATTAAATCAGCCTCACCTGGTCGTGATAAATCAATTATCATTTATTTGAATGACAAACATTATTTTTGCAGTGAATTTTCTTACGTACATTTACAAAATACCCCTATTTGAATGACGAACGTTATTTTTGAAGTTAATTTCCTTACCTGCATCTACACACTACCCCGCAAGCAGACGCGTAGGAGTGTGGCAGGGGGTCTTAGAGAACATTCATGAGCAAATTCCTTAGTTCATATGTAAATATGAATATGCATTTGCTCATATACAAAAACACATAAAAATTGCACGCACTTTCACATGCAATTATGCAACAATGAGTGCATTTGGCTTTATTTAATTATTTTTTAAATTAAAATATTCGAATTTTGATTTTTGGATTAATACGAAATATTAATGCCTTGGCTTGGTTGCATCTGATTGTGTTTCTTTCGAGGGAAGAACGACTACTTGGACTCGTCAGACTTAGTGTGCCTGTATATCTCTCTTATTTTTTCCCAATGGTCGAAAATACCAATCTAATTTGGGGCAAAAATCTTTCCCTTGGCGTCACCACATTGGTTTTGATGACATTTCGAAACATTAAAGCAGAGGCTCTCTTTAACCTAGGAGTCGCCGATTTCTACATAATACTGAAATATATATCCTAGAAACTTGAAAATAGTATTAACTAGCAACTTTCAGAAATTTAAAAAACACGATATAACACTTTGCGACGTCATGACGGAGTTAGAAACCACCCGCCTTTCTTTCTCTCTCTCTCTCTCTCTCTCTCTCTCTCTCCTTCCTCCCGTTTCTCTCCAGAAAAATCATCCCTCCTGCCGCTGCTATTTTTAAGGGCCCTATAGTATTCTGGAGAGCATCCCTCCTACTTATAGCCGCCTTTACGTTGGCCTGTGGTTTCTTTTGGCAGCCGAACACTCCCACTCTCTCCTCTCGTCTCGATTTCTCGACCTGGGCCGACAGGAAAAGATTTGTCACACGTGGGACCGAAAAGACGAGAGTGGCGAGCTCATCGGGAGGGTGGAAAAAAAAGAGGGGACCCTCCACCGTACTCCCCCTCGGGTCAGTTTGAGCACAGGTGCGGATGAAGGGGGAGTGCCGAAGAGGTGGGGCGAGAGGTTGAAGTTGGCCTAATTGGCCCGAGTCAGGTGAAATTGCCCACTCGTTTCATGACTGAGGAATACGTAAGGGTGCTGTGCTTAAAGTGGGAATGCGGGGGATAATTAACGAGTAACGAATGCAGGGAAATAAAATGACGGACTCTTTTCAGCATTGCCTTTTTTACAAATATACACACACATACATACACACGCACACACACACACACACATATATATATATATATATATATATATATATATATATATATATATACATACATATATATATATATATATTCAAACATAGAAATAGATATAAGGAAAAGGGATAGGAAAACACATAAAAGGCGAACACAGGACATGTGGGTTTCCTTGGTGGAGTAGTTGGTAGCACGTCCGCCCGGCAAGTGGAAGGTCCGGTGTTCAAATCCCGGCTAAGGGAATATTTTTACATTCGTGATCTTCTCAAAAAACCGCCTTCCCCACATGTCCTGTGTTCGCCTTTTATGTGTTTTCCTATCCCCTTTCCTTATATCTATTTCTATGTTTGAATGAATATTTGTGCGCCATATGGCGGGACTTCGTATTTGAATATATACATATATATATATATATATATATATATATATATATATATATATATATAATGAAAATTCACTATCTAGTCGACAAAAACACAGAAACTAAAACATATAAAAGAGGGACTCACTGGTTCTCGAATTTTCGGTGGTGCAACCACCTTTCTCAAGAGGAATTAGGAACAGAACTCAGTTAATTTCTCTTAAAAAATAGAAATGTTGACATGCAATGGGTCTGTAAGGGACGCAATAGTTGCTGTAGTTGTTGACACACCCATCCAAATCGAATATTACCCATAACCACTTGAAAAGAGAGAGTTATGTGAAACCAACAATGAAGGGATGGTGCAAGACTGATTATTGCAAGAAATGGGGATTAATGCTTAATATAGACAAATGTGCAGTTTTGAAATTTTGGAACAAAGGAAGAGGCGAACAGGACATAAACTACGAAATAGAGGGTTCAGTACTAATTAGGGCCAAACAAGTTAAATATTGGGGGGTAGTTCTAACACCACACCTTTTATGGGAGCATATATCAGGACAGTATGCGGATCTGCTTTAAAGAAACTGAGCTTCATTAAACGGGTGGTGGAAAAATGTAATGAAAAAGTTAAAGAGAGGAGCTATTTTGCTCTAGTTAGGCCACATTTGGAATATGCCGCAAGTATTTGGGATCCATGGGAGAAAATTTGGAAAAAAGAACTAGATTAAGTCGAGAGAAAATCCGCCAGGTTTGTTAAAAATATTTATAATAAGAACACAAGTGTGACAGGTCTCTTAGGGGATTTTAGTGGCTCGGAGCCACTTGAAATACGAAGAGAACAAGCGAGACTTAGACTTTTAGAAAGATTCAGAACCAGCGAGTTTTACGATGACACTAAAGGAATTGTAATGCCCCCACAATACTTAGTTAGATCAGACCACAAAGATAAAATGAGGGAGATAGATTCCAGTACAGACAGATACAAACACTCATTCTTTCCCAGAACAGTCAGAAATCAAAAATAGTAAGAAACCGATGTCCCTTTAGAAATATTAAAAGCATTTAATTTACAAGTCGGAAAAAAATTAAAAATCGCAATGATATTAGGTTTAAATGTAGGTGCATGTGTATGTTTGTTGGTGGTTTGTGTGTTTGCACGCATGGGTGTGTGGGGTGAAAGGGTTTTTGCATGAATGTGTACCATGTTTTGTTTGTGGATTGTATAAATTTGTGGCTCTTGCATGGGTGGTGCTCTAGCACTACCCATAATTAATAAAACTTACGCCCTTGCGGCGGATTGCGGAGTATTAAGTAGATGTATAAGGGATGGCAGTAGCAAGTACATTAAAAATAATTTAAAGTACGTGTCTCAATGAAAATAACCATTGAAACGTTATGAGAAATAGTAGTTGATAAGAGGAGCTTACGGAAATTAGAATGTATTATTGAGAGCCACTGAGGAAATGTGATGGGAAGGCAAAGGAGAGATTTAATCGTTTCGTGGTTGAGCTTCACAATAACCTACAAGACGGTTTGATTATGGAATCACCAAGTCAGTTAGCTTGCCGATTTTGATTCTAGGCGCAGTGAAGAGGAGCTGTATTTTTAAATGAAGCTAAGATTTTAGACAGTTAGATTTTAACACTTAAAAGTTAGATTTACTTAACTAGATCGTCAGAAGGCTTAGATTGGAAATGACTCCCGTAACTAAGGTGTAGGCTAAGTATCTTACATGAGTTTAGAAGCTTAACACTTTCCATAGTTTACAAAAGCTAGGTGCTAGTCAATTTGTTATTATTTGAAGAATGAATTACGAACCCCTAAGTACTATGAAACAATAGTTCACGAAAATGAGATTACATAGATAAAGCGTAGAAGCCATCCCAATTTAAATTGTAATGTGGACCTGTAAGTGATTAATATGAGTAACAACAAATACGCTCGGATACTATTATTATACTATTCATCCTAGTTTTTAGCCTTTATTTGTCTATCTAATATTCCTTTTACACTATTGTAAACTCAGCAGGCAGCTTTTTTCGTATAAGAAAATTAGTAATTGAAGCGTCCTTTGCTCTAGTATGTGCATGTTTTGTGTGGAATTCAATTGAATATCTTTAATAATTCTAGCTTCTCCGTTAGTCCCTAAAATTTAGGATATTTTAAAATATAAATAAAAAATATACTTTAACGGGGTCTCCCTGATTAAGGATCACTCCATGCCACAAGTTCTTGAAGGTTAGAGCGCGTTTTCATTGACAGTGTGGATGAATGAATATGGCATAGAATTAAATAAAAGATATAATGGAAATAATGTAAAGGTCGAGAGAAGAGCCATGGGTTTCATTTTGGTCGTTATCCGTATGCGTCACGCGATTATATTCCTCAGCAGTGTTTACGACCACAGATCCTACGACTAGCTACAAATTTCAGCGTCCATACCGATTGAGAGGCGATAAATTTGAAGAAGGGTGATTGGGAGTTGTCGTGATCCATCGCGTTAATGATGCGTTCAGACAACGCGAGCACGTTCCAGTGATCCATGCACGAGCCCCGCGGCTTCTATTATAGAAATTTTCGTTCGTTACGCATGGAGTGACATGACTGCCGTTCCTTTCGAATGATTACCGTAAAAACACTGACCTGCACCTCGGGTAAAAGGTGCGAAATTCCACGGCACTGGACAAATTTCCACGCGAAAGGGCTCAGGGATCGAAAATACGCCCATGCATCGCACGTAGTTCGGGGATATCTGGCGGTTAAGGAGGAGGAGAAGGGTGAGCTTGAGGGGCATTCTCTCCATATCTCACATCCCCTTAAACGTCGCCGCCCTCGGATGTTCCTACGCTCCGCTCCTCCACCCTCTTCCCCCGCCCCCAAAACTCCCGAGCCGGTCTCGTTCCCTTTTTATTTTTTTTGTGCTGTGTCCACTTCCCTCAAACCCTCCGAACTCTCCCCTTACAACCCTTTCCAACGGATTTTTCCCCCCTAGTCGCGCGAACACCCCCCCACCCCTTTCCTCCTGCCAAACACCCTCATTCGCACCCCTCCTCCCCCTCTCTCGCTCTCTCTCTCCACATCGCCCCTCCCTCCCCCGGATTCATTTCCGTTCACCGCGCGCAACAGTGTGTGCTGAGTGGCAGGTGGTGAGAATCGCCAATCTAAGTCGATAGCTTCCTATTGTTCTCCGGAATTGCCTCTGGGGGGGAGGTGAGGCTTGTGTGTGTGTGTGTGAGGGGATGGACGGGGGTGAATACGTGGAGGGTTGGAAGGAGGGAGAGAGAGAGAGAGAGAGGGTGAGTTTTAGGAAGGAGTGCCCAAATGGCTCCGCACTGTGAATTTTCCCGTCGGGATCAGAAGTTGTCCCTCTTCTACCCCTCACCCCGAATTCCCTCCCCCCCCTTCAAACACCCTCCAAAACGTGTTCGAAAAGGAGTGGGGTGCATTCGAGTTAATCCCTTACCGCACCCACTCCCCCCCCCTCATCTCCCCCACACATGTCCCCCTTACGAGCGTACACGGGTAACAATTCCACTTCAATCTCGATGCAAACCCTGGTCTCTCTCTTCCACTCCCCCCTCTCTCTCTCTCTCTAGTCATACCCGGAGTGACCGCCCGCTCCTGCCCTTTCGTATTCCGGCGATTAGCGGATGAATTGTGCAGCAGTGGAGGTGGTGCAAAGGGTTGGGCGATTGTCCCCATAGTTGTGCCCTGATGCCTCCCGTGCCAGTGTGAAGGTTTCCCCATTCCCCCTCCGCAGATTCTAGGAACCGATATATTCGAACGCACTATGACATTCTCATCGATCTCCGCACTCCACTCGCTTCGGAGATGGTTTAAGTTTTGGTTTCCGTGCGATCTCATGGCTAAGGTCACATCTGGGTATGTAGGCGATACGTCACCGTATCGACAGTATGCAGAGATAGACCAGGTTGGGGTGAACAATTTAACTGAGCGAGTGTATGAATAGAGCGATCGTTACCCTAGACATGACGATATTTTCCATAGAAAGATTTGAAAGATGCATAGTCGATGTGATGATACTGATGACATTGTTACTATGAGGGATACGTAGGATACGATCGTTATTTCTCAATGGACCTACATGGCCGGTGTTAATAAGTCGATATGGCCGTCGATATAAGTACGTGTGTACGACCGTCATCGATAATTCTCGATACAACCCACATCGTTGAAATTATTCGATATACCCGTTATGGCCAATATTATTCGATAAATTCGAAATTACTCACCGTGATCGTGTATTATCGACCTTTCGATATTTGTTTTATGCCAACAGTCGATACATTAGGTCGGGAGCCTCTCGAAGAGAGCAGAAAATATTTTATAAATCGTACAGGACACCTGAGTTTTCTTGCAACACAGAGGCAATTGTTATGGCGTCAAATTATACCGATTGAATCGACCACCAGGATTAAATCAGAGAGATAGGCACCGTCACAGACGGATTGAAGTACTCGCTCTTCCCTTCCAGATTGCGTAGTTGTAACAAAATCGTACCCAAGCAACCGTAAATATTAACTTAAAGGATAATATTTAATGATAATCAATCGCACAGTTATTTGCATGATGTACACAGATTTTAATGTGTATATATGCGCGAGTGTTTGTGTATAATGGACTGATATATATTCAAATGCATGTATGAGTTAAAATTTAGCCTTTGATGTTTGGTGACTTAACACCCGCCGCCGGGCCCCCTTGCGGCAGCTTGCGAGGTATAAGATGCAGAGCGTCGATTGATACGAAATTTCTCACATGTCGATGTATCCTCGACCCCTCGAGTTTTATTTCTTACTGACGGTCGATATTTGAAAGTGAGTGTCTTAAAGCACAAATCACATTAGATTCATGTAATCGATTCGAGGGCAAACACGAGCTTTGTGACCAAGGTGGGCATTCTACCCCGCGACACCTGAATTGACCTGCCTGGAAGTCTGAAACCAGTCTATCGCAATTCTATCTTCCCTCCTTGCTCCATCCAGGAGAGTGTGGCATTGCGATGTGACGACCACGCTGCTCACCTGTTATTGAACCACTACACAATACTATACATCACATCTCGATACACATCGGTGATTTCACAGAAGATATAACTCGTATAGGAACCCGCCTGGGATGGTTCGCGATACATATATACTTATCCCCGTACGATCTCGTCCTCAACCACTGGCAGATTCGATACTTGCATGCACATGTCACGTACATAAATACCCCGCGATCCACAATTAAGGTTTGTGGCAGGGATTGCAAGTACGAGGTGGGTAAAGGGTCAAGGATAGGGTAGAGGTAGGATATTTAAAGGGTTAGGAAATGGGGAAAAATTCACTTAAAATCTCTGAAAAGACGTGCATGGTGTTGCAAAACCACTAACGTGTAAGAGGAATACTTAGTTGTGAACTAATGTTAATTTTGGGGTGTGTGGCATGCGGGGATTCGATACAGATATGAACATAAAAAATTATGTTTTTTTGGTTAGTAGCAATTAATATGTAAAATAAGTCAAATTATCTGCATAATGATAACTACAACAGGTACATGCACTGCGATGTCTAAGCGTGAAATTCTTTATGCTTTCGATTTATGCTGTTAGTTACAAGACAACAAGAAACTAAGGTCAGATAAAATAATTAAAACAACCTAATCTGCTGAAAAGGAAAACATTTAAATAATTTTCTGTGACTAAGCGAGAGTGAAACTAAATAGCGTGGTCCTTTATTGTAATTCTGATTCCTTGTCGTTCGTACTGAAGACGACTTCTTAAATACAGGCATGTCTGTATTGTATAAAGTACATTTTCAACACCATCGCTAATCAGATCTACTTCCATTTAATGCAAGAGATTTAATATGTAGTTTTACCTCCGCTCCGTGTGTGATTTCCAACCTAGTGCATCTAATAATATAGATACGGTACTAAGCTTACCATAATTACGCGCTACAAATCTAGCTCCCCTAAGCTTCAATCGATCTAATTCTGTAATAAATCCAACTTCATGAGGATTCCATGTACTAGCTGCATACCCTTACCGCGACATAACCAGCGAATGATAAAATTAAACTTTCTCGTCACATTTCCCCAATACTCTTGTAATAAATCCTAGCATTTTGCTAGTTTGTCTACATATTCGCAGTACGTGTATGTTTAACCAAGAAATGATCATTAGTGAGGGTAACTCCCAAGGATTTAATCGAGTCTACACTATATTTCGGTATTTTTGGTGCCGTATGCTTACTAGGCTGAAATAGCTACGTATCATCCCAAGTATCATAGAGTTGTGTATCACTACTTATCTAGGGTAAAACTTTCGGATTGGACAAACGAAAATCGGTAGCGACGCTCTACTTAGTTGTGTTTTGGCACAATTGAAAGAATTATGAATTAGTTCAATCATTCACATCTACAACTACACCATACTCTGCAAAGCCGCTCTATGGGTAGGAGTGTTACGTCACCAATCTTCAGAACCTAAATGGAAAAATGCTTGGTGAAGATAGCTTGCATCTAGGTTCATCGGTCCTAGTTTTTGCACACTTTTTCTGTGTTTCCTTCGTGAACGTAAATCGCTCGAGGGGAGGAAAAATGTCCCTGAATTTATTTGTGTTTCTGATCCACTTTATATATTATCCGAATGATCCTCTCTACCGATTTGATTAGGGGTATTTAAGTTTTCCTGTGTGGACCCGAAATACTTTCACCCCTCTAGCGTGGTGGAAAAACGTTATTCTGATCCCTTATTGTTCGTGGGAAAAGTGGCAACTTACATGTACTCGTTCTTCATTTAATCTCTCTAATCCTACTTAATAACATCTCCTACCGTAATATGGGGTATTTTAGGTCTTTTGTATTGTCCTTGGTACCACCATTCGATTTCCCACGATGCTCAGTTAACCAAAAAATCCCCGCGTTACGACTTATATATTTTTTATAGATGTTTTAGTACCCTGTAAGTCACCGCTAGGGTGTGTGGAAAGACTAGCCGGAAGGCATCACATCACTCGATGTTTGAATCCGGGACTTACGGACAGGATTCGAAATCAGTATCCACGGGGCTACGTTGATCCTTCACTTATTAAATACTTATTTCATTCTCTTATACTGTTTGAGTTGGGTTCAATGCTGCCACGACAATTTTCATCCCTCATTCTGAAACGTGTAAGCACGATTCGCCTTTCAGAATCTTCTGCATCTGATTATTTTATTCCATAAACATTGATATTTCGAGCCAGCAGGGGGGATTATTCAATCTCCAGTTAAATCACGACCGAGCAATATTTCACTAGCGATGTATATGAAAAATCAAAATGGCTTGATTACAAAAATCGACCTCCAGCGGCTACTGTTTCTATAGACTTAAACTCGAATTCCTTGGATTGAATGTAAGAATCTCTTTGCCAAACTATCCTCTGTGTTGATGACTTGGAATTATCTCTTTCTCATACGAAGTCTTCTGATAGTAACAGATAGTGTCCTTAATTTCAGGGCCAAGTTTGAATCGTTTCTATTTTATCATCACCGATTAATTTAAGTTTTAATCCATTCATATTCTTACTTCTTATCGCAGTAACCAATCAACTTCCTAAAATAAAAGTTTAATCAAATTTTTATCCGAAAAATAGTTGACTTTCGGTTTTGGAAAGAAGATCAAATTACAATCCGTGAGCGCATGAACTCATTAATTATGGCCGAGGGGATTGAAACAAAGCAGTGAACAATAGGAATCCTGCGGTCTCTTTAGCTACATTTCTTTGACAATTGTTGAACTGAATACAAAGTCAGGAACGAAATGAAAATATTATTATTTACAATGGTGCAAATCATATATCGATCGGTACATGTCGGTGTCTGAATAAATTTTAAAGGATAAAATTGGCGATATACGGTTTGAAAGGTAGTAATTTACCTGTGGGACTGAGAAATGTCCTGTTATCCATTCTTTCCAATCAGAGTGGAATTAAACTAAGGATTAGTTCTTAGGAGTTTGTACTTATTAAATGAAGTAGAGGTTAGAATTTAGAGGGTACTTGCGTATTCATAGATGGCCTGGCCCAAAAAAAAATACATCGGAGAAAGCATTTATTGCAGATCAAAGTACACACTACTAAAGCTCTTCAAAATAGCACCCTTGTACATCGACACACCGATGCCAGCTCCTCTGCCAGTGGCGGTACACTTCCTGGAATATGCGGAAAAGCTAACAAAAAATTAGAATTTATCAGAAGAGCATTGGGGAAATGTGAAGGAGAAATGTTATCTTTCGCTGGTTAGGCCTTATTTAGAATATGCTGCTAGTGCATATATAAGATCCTCACGAAGTTGGATTGATTGCCGAATTGGATCGCGTGCAGCGTAGAGGAGCTAGATTTGTGAAACGTTGTTATGATAAACTTACTACCATATCCAAAATATTAGAGAAGCTACGCTAGGAACCACTCACGGAACGAAGGTCAAATTACAGATTAAATCTCTTGCATAAATTATAAGGTTTTTTTAGCAGTGATGTTGAAAATGTATTATTACCCCCATTGTACTACAGTAGAAGAGATCATGTCAATAAAATTAGGGTGATTAAGTGTAGAACAGGTCGATTTAAGGTGTAATTTTTTCCATGAACAATAAGGGATCAGAATAACATTTTCCGACAGCGGTACGGTCATATTCGGGTCAAATTATTCTGGTATGTATGTCACCCACTGTCACACACCCTAGCGGTGGCTTGCAGGGTACTACTAAAATATCTAATATCTAATACCTGGAAATCGTGAGACTGGAACCTCGTTCAGGTACCTCGTAACGACCCCTTCGACTTTATCCAGCGTTCCAAAATGGTTTCCCTTCAAGCTCCTTTTTTTTTCTTTGGAACAAAAATAAGTCCGATGGTGCCTCATGGGGGCGTCAGGGTGCCTGGGGCAGCATAGTCACCTTGTGATTGGCCAGGTACTCGGTCGAGAGGAAGGCGGTGTGGGACGGTGAGTTTTCGTGGTGCAACCTCTAGTTGGCAAAGATCTTCCTTGAGAGTGGCACTCTTTTCCGTAGTCTGTAGAGGTCTTCCACGTAAAACTTGTTGCTCACTACCTGTATCTGCTCTGAAGCACAAACTCTTTGTAGATAATGCCTTTTCAGCCAAAAAAAAATATTTTATACTTATTTTTGGGACAGACCCTGTATAAATTCCTACAGTGTCATGTATCGCAGTACTTTGCATAAAGATGAGCAAAATGATTCAAATTGAAGAGTCATAAACATTTGATTCAGTAACACAACCCTGATGTAAATGCAGCTAAAGATGAATGATCATTCAATAAATTTAAACCGAGACGGTGAGGATTCGAACTTTTGCCAATGTGACTTTGTAGAATTTCCGTAAGGTGAAATTAAACCACGAGTACTTTGAGTGTTTTTGGGACCTGATTTATCGCCACGGTTTTTAATTTGTAATTAATTGCAGCAGAAGACAGGCGAGTTTTTGTGGGTTTAATATTTTTGTCTCCTACTGACTCTTGACTATTAGGCGAGGGCACCTGATATTGGAATAACAAAATACCTCTCCAGTAAAATTCAAGGAGAACATTTAGAGCTTTTCTCCTCGTCTCCACTCCCTTAAATTCCACAAAGGTACCGGAGGGAACTGAAGCGAAAGCTGACTATAAATGTCTCAGCTAGAATAGAATTTCAAGAAACTTGGCTGGCTGACAGAGGGACTGAGGCATAAGGTAAACGTTGAAATATCTTATTTTCTTCGAGGAAACAATTGGACGGACTCATGAGAAATTCGTTCTTGAATCAAAGCGAACAATGCCGCTTAAACGCGTAGTAAATTCATCGGATAATTATTACTCACATTTATCTGTTCTAGTGTTCGGAGATGGATTATTTTAATTTTAAGCGCTCAGTCGACTTAGAGGAGGAGTAATAAGTCATTTTTAGCTCCAAAATGTGTTTAAAAAAATTATAAGAAATATATAAATCCATAGTTAAAAAAATCATTAATAACTTAGAGATTTTTGTTCAAGGAACCGAAAGTGAAATAAAAAACGAATGAATGATTACAAGTTCACTTTGAAATGCAAGCAGTTCCTTGCAGAAGTTCCGCCTCTCTTGCTCCGATCTGTCTCTCGTGAATTTCTATTTTTTACGTATCCTGAATTTATCTGAAAACGTTGGACTCCGATTATTTTTAAACAGAGCGGCTTACCCAAACCTTCTCTGTTTCGCGGAACTCTCCAGTTCACCATGAGTTATGATGACAAAGTCGGAAAGATTTGCAGGCCTGTTAATATTCTTCCCTGTATCTCTGCTTGGCATGCGTAGTAGGAGAATGATTTATTTTTTATGCTACCACGATAAAACACACGCACACTACATATATATATATATATATATATATATATATATATATATATATATATATATATATATATATACACTTTTTGGAAAACCCACAAACGTGTAATGTAAATTCACTGATAGTCATAACAAACACAGAAACCAAAACACAAAAGAGGAAAAACTCATTGGTTCTCGAATTTTCGGTGGTCCAACCACCTCTCTCAAGAGGAATTAGGAACAGAACTGAGCAGTTTTGTTCCTAATTCCTCTTGAGAAAGGTGGTTGGACCACCGAAAATTCGAGAACCAGTGAGTTTTTCCTCTTTTGTGTTTTGGTTTCTGTGTTTGTTATGACTATCAGTGAATATATATATATATATAATATATATATATATATATATATATATATATATATATATATATATATATATATATATATATGCTTATAAGTATATATATATATATATATATATATAAGCACTCAGTTGTAGATTTTTAAAATATAGAAATAGAAAGCATAGAAGAATTTATATGTTTGTGCATCAACGAAGAGCGTTCCATTTCGAAGATATATATATATATATATATATATATATATATATAAAACCATAAACACAGTAATCAACCCGAAGGTCGGTTTAGTAGGTGATGGAAGAGCTCACCCTTGTACCAAGCCCGACGTCGTGTGAAAATTCACACATCAGGGTAGGGGGGCCAGTTCCTTTCCCTGTGCCGGTTATGGTTTCCCAGGAAGACCTGGTACCCGAAAAATCAACTAGCTTGGGTGCCCAAAGCGCCTTGCCCGGGAATCGAACCCGGGACCCTCCGGTCAGTAGTCCAACGCTCTACCCCCTAGACCACCGCGACCCGCATATATATATATATATATATATATATATATATATGTGTGTGTGTGTGTGTGTGTGTGTGTGTGTGTGTGTGTGTGTGTGTGTGTGTGTGTGTGTGTAATGTAAAAGGACTAGTCGACAGAAACACATAAAAGAGGGACTCACTGGGTCTCGAATTTTTGGTGGTGCCACCACCTTTCTCAAGAGGAGTTAGGAACAGAACTTAAAGAACAGAAACGTCCGTGGGATTTTCACAAAAGTGTTATATATATATATATATATATATATATATATTTGTGTGCATATAAATATATATATGCACATATAATGACACACTTAAACATAGGCACTAATAAAAAGGGCAGCCAAATTTATAACCCTTTGTTTCGGCGATCTTCGAGTCGGGAGGAGAATCTCCCTACAAATCGAGGTAGATTGAATATCGTGATATTCTATTTCTTTTCCGTTCGACAAAAGCGGTATGACCGTCGACTATACTAGTAATAGTAAATATTAAATAGTATATTTAATATTTTCTATTTAAATTGTGTTTTATCTGCTAATTGTGGCTAACGTTTCTGGCAAGCTAGTGTGTGCGCGTGCGCGCTTCTTATTAGTCTGCCTGTAAATTGCTCTTGTCGTGGGCACATGATATCGGATCTCTAGAGCGTTCGATTTTTGATTCATTCTAATGAAGACATTGTCATGCAAATTTTACCCAAGTGTGTTTACAAAACGGTCGGGTCAAATAAGTCATTTAAATGAACTTATACCGACAAATTGTGACGTTTATTTCGCGAAAACCAGCCAACTTATGGCTTCATGAATCGAAGACCTAGATGCAAGAAACAGGGTGTAGCGTTTATGAGGAGAAAGCCTGTGTGAACAAAAACGATACCCCCTTCAACCATCCTCCTCTGCTATGCTCAAATACAAAGTTTTGCACGAAATATGTCTTTTCCGTTTCAAGGATAACTGCGGGCCTGGAAACATTCTATTTGCATCGCGAGTGTTCATAAGTTTCGACGATATCAAAGAGTCGTGCTCCAAGGTCATATTTCAATATTTCCCTCTCCTCGTAATTCTTTGGCATGAGAGGAATTTCACGAAGCCTATTTTTGGGATAAAAAAAGGGAAACCGAAATTAGTGTTTTCCTTACCCTGTGGTGTGCTGATATACCAGCCCTTTATTTTTACGAATTATGAAACTCACACATTTATTCTCTGTTGTCAGTGCTTCGAAATTTCAATCCATGAAATTGAATTCATTATTTCTTATGATCAAGATTCTTTCACTATTCTGAAGAGTGGTAATACTGATAGTGATAATTTTTTTAATCCTTCTCCGATAGCTAAATGGATATCGTAATCATTTTTATTCGACACTAAATAAATCAAACAGTTTCTGGCGTAACTTGGTGGAAAATCTTCATATTGAAATCTAAAAATAAACAAGTTGGCTTTTCCACATAGAACCACACTCTTCAATGTGGAAAACCCTAGTTTTTTTATTTTTCAATTTCAATACTAAATAGGTTTTTACCCAACTTACACGGATTAAGTGGTTCCATTACTCCCGGTACATAGAGAAGCTAGTGTACATTCTCCAATATAGCAAGAGATTTAGAAAGAGATAACAGTTTCAGGCTTAACTTGGTGGAATTTCGTCATAATGAGGGTAAAAAATAAGGAATACTTTACACTTCCACACACAAGTAAGAGATTTAGAGGTTGCAAATGAAAATATAGATAACATTTTGGTGAGATATAGTCGGTATAAGAGCGGAGTTCACAAGTGACGCGATGATGTGCGGGACTGGGGAGGTAGGGAACGGATCCAATGAGAGGCCTTCATGCCTTTCAGTTGGGGTACAGGGCGATAGTTGATGGAGGGAGGTGTCAAGAGGGGTTTTTCAAACGCTTGGTGGATTTTATGACAGGCATGCAGAAATGGATATTATTTCTTATCTTTAAAACCATAAACATAGTAATCAACCTGAAGGTCGGTTTAGTAGGTGATGGTAGAGCTCACCCATGTACCAAGCCCGACGGCGTGTGAATATTCATACATCAGGGTAGGGGGGCCAGTTCCTTTCCCTGTGCCGGTTATGGTTTCCCAGGAAGATCAACTAGCTCGGTTGGAGCTGCAGGTGCCCAGAGTACCTTGCCCGGGAATCGAACCCGGGACCCTCCGGTCAGTAGACCAACACACTACCCACTGGACCACTTCGACCCACTTCTTAGTATTATTTTTCATAAAATATAGGCACGATGCACTGAATGGTTGAGGTCTTAACTTTGTAGAATTCCATGTTTAACTTAAGAAATTAATATTATCTTTGCTTCCTACAGAAATAATTTCTGTAGAAAGCAAAGATAATATTAATTTATTAAGTTAAATATGGACACCATAAATTAACATCCTAAATGATTATCTCTGTTGCGTTACACAGTAGAAATCGATTTAAGGAATATTCCTAGCCGTAGCTAGTTATTTTGTTTGCATCGTGGGCATCATAAGTTGCGAAATGCAGTCATTAATTGTCACTGGAAGGCCGAGTGATAGCAGGATGCAAATTTGTTGCAAAAAACCGTAAAAAAAACTTTCAGGATCCTACTATGTACTTCTGCCAACAATCCCCTTTCCTCCTTCCAAACGCTTCCTCGTTTGTTCTCTCTCTATTTCACCTTTTCCATCCTTTTCAACACTCTCTTTGACGAAACCTCCAATCTACGCACCTTGCTTCAGCAAACATGTTTCCAGTGTCGTTCAAACCCACACTCCACATTAAATATTTTATGAGTGTTTTCTTAAAATTCTTGATTAAAATCTGTCGCAAATTTTCTACGCGTCAGGTATGTTTGTAAAATGAATTTTTAACACTCTTTTGGAAGAAATTCGAAGGCGACGAGACAAGGGGATGCAGCGGATATTGAGGGGCAATGGGATGTTGAAGACGGGAATAGTGTGAAGAATTCTGGTAAAACGAGGTAGAGGGGGGGTAATACTCATAGACTAGGCATTTTGGTTTAAATGAGAGATCCGTGGAAAGTATGCAAAACTAAAGAATGCGTTTTCAATGTGTGAATTAACAGTCCTCCCGATTGCATAATATGTGCCTTGCGATTATGCTAGTGCAGGTTATAATTTATATTCAAGCTTGATGGGGATTTGGATGTGCAGCGTAGTTCAGAGTTCATTGTCGGCCCATACGGGCACACATACACCGTCCCGGTGAGCGAGAACCCACCCCAACCGGTCATTTAACATGCAAGATAAAACCATGAAATTCCAAAAAACCTCACATCCGTGTGCGTGTTGTTTGTGAGAGACCAGAAACTTAAGATTTAGAGTAAACTATGCTATAACAGAGGTTACAATGATGGGTGAAGCCGACAGGTAACGGCTCATTGAGAAACTAAGTTAGACTAGACGGAGGAAAGTTATTACAAGGCATACAATTGGAAAGATATTGCATGAATTTGGAATAATGTCCATACAGGTGGACTAAGGCGGAATACAAACGCGAGGTACAAACTAGCATGAAGAGGAGAATGAATAAAACTTAATAGTAACAGACTTCGCTCGCAAGGAATTTGGTAAATAAATATGCTGCTAGGCTACGTAATCTTCCCGTATTACTGAAGTATCACACCAGCCTATCGCTCCATATTGTCATACGTAGTTGTTTAGTACGTTCTGTCATTGCAAGATCACATTTTTGGTGTTTCGCGAAAGGAGACATGACTGACTTGGGGAAACACAGGGTGAGTTTGAGTTGAATATTACTTCCCAACTGGAAAAAAACAGCGGCTTATAACATTGAAATGTGTTTATGATGAGTGAAGACCTACTGCTGATTTCATTTGCGGCTCTACAAAATGTTTAAAGACAAATCTTCAGTAATGGTTCTTTAAGAGTATCGCTGGAGTGGGGAGTAAGGGTTACGGTGATGAAAGAACATCCGCTGTAGATGTCAAACTCACTGAACGCCCCCCTTCGACCGTAGTTAACGAGACGCGAGCGTCGCAGAAACGTAAAAAACAAAATCACGAAAATCGTCCAGAAACAACTCGCTATAATTTACGGGGCGGGTGGGTGAGTGAGAAATTCTACTCGAATTTATTTTCGGTTCGACTCAGCTTCGTGAAAAATTCCGTCGGAAGCATACTGAAATGTGGACCAGTGGAACATGAGCGTTGCATCCAAATAATTCGCCGGTTCATGCGACGCTTGTCGCGCCTTTGTTTTTTCGCCTCTAGGACCGAGACAGTAAATTCCCGTTCCCTTTATTCTCCCGCTATAGCTCAGTGTGAATTTCGTTTTTCCGAAAATTGAAAATGAAGCAAATGGGGAAACGATTTGACACGGTTGACGGGACCGTAAAGGTAGCGCAGGAGGTGCCACAAAGGTCGACGGGAAATTGCCACCACGCTTTCACTTGAAAGGAAATGAATTTGATTTTTTCTGTTATTCTATGAAGTTTCGTGAATAATTATTTCAACATAACCTCTTGGCAAAACCGATGAAATCAAGCTCCATGCATCCTAAAAATTTCAGTGATTACAAGCCTTAATTTTTTTGGCAATTTTAAAGAGCCTCTTTCCTGTCTTTCCGTTTGATGATGCGTTGAATAACGTGCCCACAAACTAGCTCACGTCCCGCTGAATTCCATCCCGGAAACGGACGATGTTGTACTATGTTGAAATTCTTCATTGGCCAATTTTGTGACGTGATTTCACCGAGGTCGCTGAAACCTGCCTTAATCTCTACGTGAATTAATGAAATGTGCACTCAAAAACCAAAAGAGTTCAAATGGCATTTTTGTGATGAAGGGAAAATTGATCAGAGGTGAATTCCATAGGAAAGATAAAACCCCGCAGAGCACTCGCTTCGGGAAATTTCGTCAGTATAATATACCACCAATTTCAACATTCAAATACTTATAATTTACGAGTTAGCTGTTTCGCATTAAAGTTCTTCGGTATTTTATTCCCTATAGAAATTTTTTCCTGTGAGTTGTAATTAATTTAACAGGATTAGATAGATGGGTGAGAATGGCCAAACATTGTGTCCATTCCATTGTATTGGCCAAGAAAAGACGTCAGCTCCAGTAAGATTATCTATCTTTCCCGCTTCTTTGCTGAACTATTACACAGGCCAACAGTGGTTTTGGTGCCGGAGCTTTTAATGCTGATTTAAAGGACAATTGGGGTGCTGAATCCAATTATGACACTAGTTTTTTCCTATCAGCTATAGTTTTCAAGATATAGATATGTTGTTACTTACGTAAAAAAATCTTCTACATGATGATATGGGAATATTATATTAATAACACAGGCCTACAGTGGTTTTGGTGCCGGAGCTTTTAATGCTGATTTAAAGGACAATTGGGGGACACTAGTTTTTTCCTATCAGCTATAGTTTTCAAGATATAGATATGTTGTTACTTAGGTAAAAAAATCTTCTACATGATGATATGGGAATATTATATTAACAACACAGGCCAACAGTGGTTTTGGTGCCGGAGCTTTTAATGCTGATTTAAAGGACAATTGGGGTGCTGAATCCAATTATGACACTAGTTTTTTCCTATCAGCTATAGTTTTCAAGATATAGATATGTTGTTACTTACGTAAAAAAATCTTCTACGTGATGATATGGGAATATTATATTAATAATTATCTCATTGGCCTACAATATAGAAATATACATAAAACTTATTGACAGTTTATTGAAAATAAAAGGGACACCGCAGGGTGGTTATAAATTAGTATACTTATAGATTTATTAAACTTTGAAAATTATTTTCCGGAATAAATCAAATATTAAAACAACTAATCGTAAGATGTGCCATATCTAAAAAAGTAGAGCTGTTAAATAAAAACGGATTTCATATTTGGATTCAGCTCTACAAATATAGTTAAAATCATCACAAAGATTCCCGGCACCAAAAAAAAAATTTTTTTTGTAGGCCTGTGTTATTAAATAATTTTGAAAACACCATTTAATCCTATACTTGCTATCTCTCATACCTTATTCCTTACCTTGAACATCGACAGTTATTAGCCTTAGACAACAAGTCCGTCCACCTGATCTTCTTCTCATTTGGCCATTTATTTAGGCCCTTATCACAGATAAGCTTGGCATTTCAAATTATTTTCTTGAGTGTTATTTAAATTCACCTAACATGTTCACAGCCGTCCACTTTCCTGATTATTGTGGCTGCGGATCGTGAGAGGAGGATGAGAAAAGTAATTTTTGACTGCGTAAACAATCTCCTCCCTTGCTAATTTCACCTGTAATCGCTTCCACGGTTTTGGCAATCACCGAGGAAGAGTTACGAAATAGAACGCGAGAACCATCACGTGATATATACGTTGAAGGTGTAACGGGAGGAATCGCGTTAAACCATTAACTTCTCCACACCACTCGCGACCTCCCTTTATCTCTCTCTCTCTCCCTCTCTCGCCCGCTCGCTCGCATTTTCCCCCAGCAACCCCTTGCCTTCATTTCGGTACCGAATGGCGAATTCCAAACCATCACCCCCTCCCCCATCCACCTGGGGTGGATTTCCCTCCACACACACACACACACACACCCTCAATCCGTCCTCAACTCACACACATTCAGACTCCATCTCGCCCCCCCCCCCCCAGAGTCTTCTCTCCACCCAAGACGCTTAATATTTCCTCCTCCGCGAGCCCCTTAGCGCGCACGACAGCGGAAAAGGGAGGCAGTGAGAGATACAGAGAGAGAGAGGCGGCTGGAATGAAATTGATTGCGTTTCTGGACGTGGACGAGTCTCGTTCGTCGCGACGCATACCTTGTTCGCGCTCGCTCTTTGCAACCCCCCACTTTGTTGTCCCATCCCGTGCCCCACCTACTTCCAACTATACGACATGGTCGCAATGAGTACTCGTAATTTTTCTCTCAACCTGCATTTTTCTCTCCTCATGAGCCTATCCCCCATATTCCTCCTCCTTTGGTGGATGAATGTCGTGCCATTAGCCTCTTTTTTCGACGGCGCAAAAGACGGAAGTTCCGCGCGACCGAAAGTCCAAACTGTGTAGCAAAGGTTTGACGCTTGGTGCGAGACACGAAATAATTGAGGTCAATGTTGCGGTGGGGAATGTTTTATGGTTTTCGATAAACCTCAGTAATAAAACCCCGAGGCTTATTTTTGATCGGTAAGCGGAGAAGTAACTGGATGCTAAGGAGTGTGAAAAGCACGCATTTAGGGTGGGTATCACACTCGGCTCTCTCCATATGTGCTAGTTTTTTTTGTCCAACGAGATGTGCTTTACGTTCGTCCTTACTCCGTTGCGTTGTTATTCACGAAATACGTCTAATAAAGTGTGTCTTGTGCAAAATGCTGGCTGAATTAAATAAAACATTTTTCGTAAATAACATATTTTTTATAAGTATGTTTATATAATCATATATTTAATATATATGTAATCATATATTTAATATATATGTAATAATATATTTAATATATATATACTATATATATATATATAATCATATATATATTAAAAACTTAGCAACACACAATATGAAAACACATAAAAGGAACACTCACACGTTATTTCTTGATAATTTCGACGGAATTGTACTCCGTCATCTTCGGAAGATTAGCTAGGACTCAACTCATAATCAGTCCTAACTAATCTTCCTCGGTATTGTATATATATGCATCATATATAATATACAAAACATATAAAAAAAAACCATAAACACAGTAATCAACCCGAAGGTCGGTTTAGTAGGTGATGGTAGAGCTCACCCATGTACCAAGCCCGACGGCATGTGAATATTCACACATCAGGGTAGGGGGGCCAGTTCCTTTCCCTGTGCCGGTTATGGTTTCCCAGGAAAATCTGGTACCCGAAAAATCAAGTAGCTTGGGTGGAGCTGCAGGTGCCCACAGTGCCTTGCCCGGGAATGGAACCCGGGACCCTCCGGTCAGTAGTCCAACGCTCTACCCGCTAGACCACTGCGACCCGCACAAAACATATATATATGTATTAATATATGTGGTTCGAGGTAGTCCAGGGGTAAAGCGTTGGACTACTGACCGGAGGGCGCAGGTTATATTCCCGGGCAAACCTCTCTGGGCACCTGCAGGTCAACACAAGCTATGTGATTTTTCGGGTACCAGATCTTTCTAGGAAACCATAACCGGCACAGGGAAAGGAACTGGCCCCCCTACCCTGGTGTGTGAATATTCACACGCCGTCGGGCTTTGTACTGGGTGAACTCTATCATCACGTATCAAGCCCAACTCAGGGTTGAATACTGTGTTTTACTCCATATGCATCATGCAATAATTTCTACGCACATTTACGTATTATCTATTTTATTTGAATCTATATTCTGTATTTATTAAGTTATCTAGCAATTAAGGTAGGTTTTGGATGGACACGGCTACCAAATAAATATTTTGTGACTCCTAAAAAAACACAATTGAGCAGCCTACTCTACATCAGATCCCTCTTATTATCTGTGCACTTCCTTCCTCCCTTCATACCGTCCATATCTCTGCTCTGTTCCCTATCCTATCCTGCTCTTTCCTCCTTTGCCTAACATTCTCCCCTCTATTACAGTCTTCAACATCCCACTACCGATCAATAAGCCCTTCATTAATTTTTCCTGCCCTCAGGATTTCTCCCAACAAACCCCTCTACTCGCCCACATTACCTTGTTCTTCCTCCATTTATTTTCCTTTCGGTCCATTTCACCTTCTCCATTCTTCTCGAAACCCACATTTAAAAAGCTTCCAATCTACGTTTATCATCCTGCTTCAATGACCACGTTTCTGCGCCGCACATTTACGCGCACACGCTACGCTCCATTTCAATGTTTTAACGAGCCTTTTCTTTACCTCCCTACTCAACGTCCCCGTCATCAACTCCCTCCTCCTTGTGAAAGCCTCTTTGCCTAGCGGAATTCTCCTTACGTCCCTACTACTTTGACCGTGTTGGTCCAAATCACTTCCGAGGTACGTAAACTGTTTTGCCTGCTCTATTTTTTTCCCTCCTATTTCAATGTTTTGCTTAGCCTTTTTCTTTCTAGAAAATCGCATAACCTTTGTTTTATTAATACTGATGCTCATCCCATATGTATTGCACTGAACCTCCAATTGATTCAGCAATGCTTGTAACCCCTTGGCCGACTGACAAAACCAATGCCTCGTCATCATCAAATCTAACCGATTTTACGAACTCCCCTCCGACTTTCACTCCCACCTCCAGCTCTTCCCAAGCATCCTTAATGATTTCCTTAGCATATACATTGAACAGCACAGGTGATAATGGGCAACCCTGCCTTACACCTCTTCCTAACACTGACCATCCGGACTCTCCGTTCCCCACTCGCACCTGGGCAGTCTGAGACATGTACAGGTTGCGAATCAGTCTCCTGTCCCTCCAATCCATTCCTATTTTCTGTAATTACTAATTATTTTTTCCAAATTCACTCTATCAAACGCCTTTTCGAAATCTACGTAACAGGCAAATACGTCCTGATTGTATTCTATATTCCTCTCGATTAGTGATCTCATTACTGCAATGGCATCACGCGTACCTCTCCCCTTCCTTAACCCAAACTGATCATCCCCTAAGTAATCATTTGCCTTACTCTCTATCCTTTTGTTTATGATCCTGAGAATAACTTTAGCTGCGTCGGATATCAAACTTATTGTTCTATAGTCCTCAAATGATGTAGCCTTTACCTTTTTCGGAATAGGAACTAACACTGATCTCACAAAATCTTCCGGCCATATTCTTTCCTCATAGAT
Organism: Hetaerina titia; assembly: GCA_037158775.1. NCBI lineage: Eukaryota > Metazoa > Arthropoda > Insecta > Odonata > Calopterygidae > Hetaerina > Hetaerina titia. Next base: position 86,107,110 of record CM073770.1, read on the forward strand.
ATTACGAATCAGTCCATATGGAGTCTTCTTCCCACATTTTCCTAAACATTTCAATAGTTCCACAGGAATGTTGTCTACCCTCAAGGCCTGTTTTTATTTCATCTCTCTCAATGCCCTTTCTATCTCATCGTAGAGTATGTCTGGACCTAAGGTATCTTTCTCTACGCCATGCTCTTTTTTTGTGTGTCTAACCTTGTTGGCTTACATTCTTTACCATACAGTCTTTCTATATATTCCTTCCATTTTCTTAGATATTTTTTGTGTCAACTATTATCTTACCCTGTAACTGGTAGCCCAGATCTTCCCTTCTTACTTCCTGATAGTGATTTAACCTTGCTGTATAGCGCACCGATTTCACCCTTTCTCTGTTGACTTTCCATATCCTCGCACTGCGTCTTCCACCATGCTTTTTTTGCTTTATTTGTCTTTCATCCCAATTTATTATTTAACTGTTTGTCCTTCAATTTGCCTAACTCAGAGTTTACATTCTTTCATTTTCTTCTCTCATCCATTTATGTAATCATCTTATCCGTGATCCATGGTTTTTATGTCCTTTTCCCGTCAACGGTTCCCATTGTGTCTTTTGCAGCTTTCGATATCCCTTTCATACTTTTTTTTAATACATTTCAATTTTTTTCGATAATAGTCAGCTCTTTACCGTCATTCATGATTTTCTCTACCACCTTCTGATACTAATGTGTGTGTATATATATATAAAAAAAAATGTAGTGGAATATGTTTACTTAGTGTAGTATATATGTATATATATATAGAGAGTATATATATATATACTATATATATATATATATATATACTCTCACTAGTTCTCGAATTTTCGGTGGTGTGGTTCTGTTCCTAATTCCTCTTGAGAAAGGTGGTTGCACCACCGAAAATTCGAGAACTAGTGAGTCCCTCTTTTATATGTTTTAGTTTCTGTGTTTTCTATGACTATTTAGTGAATTTTATATACTCGTATACGTGTATATACATCCGCCTTCTCCACCTCTCTTGAGGTCCTCCTTTATATGTGTTCCTATCTTTTTTCCAAATGTATATTTCCATGTGAATGAATGTATTTATAATTATAAGACTTATCTGTCCTTATTTGAATTATATGTATGCAGGTCTGTGAATTTTTTTAAAGCCATTAGTAACATTTTAATGCATAAATAGAGTTTAATCTAGCAATAATATTGGATTATATTCTCTAACGCTGATAATAAAATTGCGTATAGAGGAATAATATTCTTTTAACAGTGGTTGAAATGTTCGCAGCCATATACATATTTTTCAAATAATATAAGATCAATTGACGATTCGTGCGTTGAGCTACTAAACATTCCAAATAGGGCCTTGGTAGTTGAGGAACTCTTTTTGCTTTCCTGATTTTGAAAATAAGACCATTTTAAGATTAGAATAAAAGAGAAGTTTCAGGCATGATATGGTGGAATATCATGATTAATTAAAATTGGCAAGTTTCCACAAAATAATTTTTTTTTAATACTACCAGTTTCGATGTAACAACATCATCTTTCGGTGAAGATGGTGATGTAGTTACATCGAAACCGTTCGTATTAAAAAAATATATATTTTGGGGAAAAGTGCCAATTTTAATTAATTGAGATTAGAAGTTCAGTATAATTAATTTGAGAAAAATTTAGTTGATTCCTTTTCTGGAAACTTCTGATTTTGCGGTACACACGGCGTTTCCATCAATTTCAAATCATTGTATCCGTAGAACGTATTCAGCTGCTATGTTCCATTTCTTCGAAGCTGTAAATAGGAGGATTTTCTGGTGACAAAAAGAGATAAAAGAAGAGAGTAATTCATGATAAGCCCTACAAAGAAAATTTAGATCAACAAATGAAAGGAAAAAATTAAAATCATGTGTACGTGGATATTTCCATAGTATTTCCACACTGTGTGACCCCATGGTGACCGTTTCCATGAAGTTGAGAGAGTATATTGGCACTGAAATTAGTGGGCAATGGGCAACCCCTTGCCCTCACCTACTTGGGCGTGCGAAGACTGATTATTGCCGTTCTCGTAATCCTCCATGAGAAAATTTCGGAGGGAAGAGAACACAAAAGGGATTGGGAAAATGGCCTTGGTAATTAAATTTTTCGTGAAGCATATGACCATATCGTCTTTATCTTTCTTAAATAACAGTAGCAATATATTTATTGAAATCGGGACTCCAATTTCCCAACCTTTTTACACTCGATATATCCTTTATGACTACTGACCGGAGGGTACAGGGTTCGATTCCCGGGCAATGCACTTTGGGCACCTGCAGCTCCACCCAAGCTAGTTGATTTTTCGGGTACCAGATCTTCCTGGGAAACCATAACCGGCACAGGGAAAGGAACTGCCCCCCCTACCCTGATGTGTGAATATTCACACGCCGTCGGGCTTGGTACATGGGTGAGCTCTACCATCACCTACTAAACCGACCTTCGGGTTGATTACTGTGTTTATGGTTTTTTTTTATCCTTTATGGACGATATAATATACCCGAGAATTGTCGTATATTCAGAATGGAATTTTTCAAAACTGTATTATATTTTACACTAGCGACATGAAATAAAGCATCTAGGAATTCTTCAACAGAGTAAAAGGAGTTTACATTGAAGTAATTCCATAACTCGGCTTAAAAAGAAATAAAATAGTGTAATCTTTCTTATTTTCTTCGGCAAATTATTGTGTAATTTAGGTCATAGGCATTCGGAGGTCAGTTTCAAGTTATGTGTAACACTCATGGTAAACACTGACTGTGGAGTCAGTGTTTACCATGAGTCAGAGTGCATTAATATTGAAATCCATGCGAGCACTATTTTGTTTTGAATGCAAGCAAGAGAAAAAATAAATTTCAAGAAACTGCAGCGAGATCCCGCAACAGTAACTTTTAACGGAGTCATCTGCTAACATGTATTTCATTGCAACAATTTCAGAGCGTAAAAATCATTCGCCTAGTCAAGACAAATGATTTTTACACTCTGAAATTGTTGCAATGAAGAGAAAAAAAATATGAATACCACCCAGTGGTAAAATTATTTTTTTTTAATAATACCGATGGATTCGATCTCGTCAATATAATTATATAGGCGATATATTCGATTTGGCTAGTATTACTAGATTGAACGGAAATGTATTTCCGTGATAATATTGTCGATATGACTATAGGATGATGCTACTACTGACTATAGTTCGATATAAAGATATGGGCTATTATACAATACGAGTATGGTTGGCATGCATTGCATATCCGATACTCATCGATATATACTTCATGAACGATACTATACGATAAACACGAGAGTTATCGATATATCTTTACCTCGTGGCCGCCTCATTATTATATAATGGTGACGAAATATTCTGAATATCGCACGGCCCTACTACTCCCATCTCTTTGAAATGCTACTCACTTGCGTCCTCGTTTAATTAATTTATTAAATAATTTAATTAATTAATTTTATTTCTATAAAACAGTTTCTGGCGTAACTTGGTGGAAAATCTTCATACTGACTTTTAATAATAAAACCACTTTACTTTTCCACATAAACTTTTTAATTTTTACTACCTAGGTTTCGTTATAACATAACATCATGTTGCTGATGATGTTATGTTATAACGAAACCTAGGTAGTAAAAATTAAAAAGTTTATGTGGAAAAGTAAAGTGGTTTTATTATTAAAAGTCAATTTTATTTCTATTTTATTTAATTATAATATTGTATTACATATACTCTATATGTAATTTATTATAATATATAATAAATATATTAAAATATATATAATAAATTTATATAATTATAATAATTTATTATAATTATATAATTAAATAATATAATTAATTAATTAAAATTAATCCTCGATTGAGTGACGTTTGTTTATTCATAGATTCTCTCTGTGCTGACGCACGCCAAATAAAAGTCTCTTAAGAAGGCAAAGTCCTTTTCGTTTCCCAATTGTTTTATGCATTTACATCCTTCCCGGGGGACATTGTTTTTGAACGCCTTTGATTTGCTTTGTGTTCCCTTGCACCGCAAGAAATTCAAAGAGGCAATTATCTGCGAACGTCAATATTAAGTCTTCATAATTTCATAAAATATGGCGGGCGGAAAGGTAAAATGGGGAGATACTCATTATAAACAGTATGGAAAAAAGAATAGGAAGATTGCCGGTGTACCCTTATTTTCATGCAAGGCCTGCTTGTCCTATCCGCATGTTAGCATTGTCATTCTTTGGAGTCTTGTCTATTTTTGCATTGAATTTGGTTCTCGAACATAATGCATGCATTTTCCTTTTCCCAGACTTTCGATTATCTACTTGCCCTCCCCTTTGCACTGTGATGTGTCGTCCCCGTACCGGTAGCACCATTACGCAATGAAAAGCGTAAAGCAATAGTTGGAATTGGGACCCGCGGATACAAGAATTCGTTTAGGGAAAACCTATTGTTCCTATACTTTTGTTCCTTATTGTGAGTTCCCGCTTTTTGGAGTACGGATTGGAGTCTCCTTGTCCTGCTCCCAGGGATTGAAAAACTTTCCACTAAAGGAGGCGCACGCCATTTAGAGATGTCCGTTAAGGGAGGTTGGAATCGAGTCGAACTTTAACATAAATGGGAATGGGATAATGAGCTCATTCATTCTTTTTTAACGTCCAATTTGAAAGTTACGAATGCAATTACCGTGCTTACTTGAATTTTATCCAAACACTCATGTTTGGAATAGTGAACTCAACCAACAAGTTAATTAAATACATCGCCATATACTTCTATACCGGTGAAGGTAGGATTTTGATGGGTCTATGGACCAAGAGCACTACTACACCGCCTAGCACTACACCAAGTACCGTAACAACTCACGTTTCATAATTCACCATTTTTGAGTTTCGTATTCTTTTTACCTCGCTCCATGTCTTCCATCATTTCGATAATTTTCCTCGTCCTGCCTCGTTTACCCAACACTCTTCCCTTTGTCTTAGTCTTCAAAGTTTCATTGCCTCTTGATATCTTCTTCATTCACCTTCTCTCTCCCTCTCCCATTCCTTACATTTCTTTTGTTTCTCTTTCCGTCTATTTATCTTTATCATTATTATTTCTGTGCGTAGTATACACAGTGTATACATTTATTGTGTTGGTAGGTCCATGTGTTTGTGCATATTAGTTACTTTAGTGTGTTTGGATAAGTTGAAATAAATTTTTCTTTCATATACACGTCCGTGTAGGTGTGCATTAGCATATTTTAGTGTGTTTTGCATGCAATTTCATTATGTTTTACTGGTGGTGTCGTAACACTTCCCGACACACGCCCTTACGGAGTCTTGCGGGTATTGTGTACATGGAGATATATTTTTTTGAAGTCTTCTTCGCTTCCAAATCTCATAAGCGTCTAATCCCCATAAGCCTCTCCCCTTCTCCATCCATTGAACCATTTGCTAGCCTCTGCATGGCTCTCTTCCTCCGTCCTCCCATGTTGTTGTTTTGATATCGTTTTATCCGCTACCACCCTCTTCCTCTTGCCCAAGTGTGATTTCCCGCTGTGGGAAATGGGCGCTCTTTGCCCTCCGTTTCCTTTTTGTACCGCTCTAAGCTCAGAGTGAGCCGGTGGGCAGTTAGTAATGTTGCTGGCGTTCTTATTTGTACTTGTTTGTAAAAAGACGTTTCCTGTCGGCTTTCCTTTCTTGTTATGTTCAAGATTTCATATTTGACTCCTTGATTTAAGTTTCTATTTCTCGCAAACCACACTTCCACTTCAGACATGACTCTTTCCATCAATGCCATGCGCTTCTCATGTACAATGGCCGGCAAAAGGTTAGACTTCACTCACCGGGACGGTTTATAGTTGCCCGTTCGAGCAGTCAATGAACTTTTCGAGTCGAGGGACTGTGGCGGGGGGTGTAGGGGAACCAGCCGTATATGTATTTGATTTTATATTAACTCATATACAAAATCACTCGTAAAATTACACGCGTATATATCTGTAATTGCATCCTGAAGCTATTGATTAAATATTAAACGTTTGTCTTTAAGTTAATATTTTCGGGTGCTTATTTCGATTTTGTTATCCATTTAATTGCGTATCGTGGGATAGACGAACGTACAAGTAGTTATTTAAATGTACAAGGAACGTAGCTACGGTCGTGAATCAATGTAAACAAAATAAGGCCGAGACCGTAAACTTGTAAACAAGTTTACGGTCTTGGCCTTTTTTGTTTACTTATTAATAGTAGTTTCAGGGGAGAATTTCTGTATTGTTTTTCTTTTCCTTTATTCCAAAATTTAGGTAATCTTTCTAAGATTTAATCCAAATCCCTATTTTTTACATCGCTCAGATATCTGGCCTGAATCACTGGAAGAGAGCTCCCAACGTGCCGGTGTGCTTATATCTCTGTAAATCACTGTGTCGAGGAGGGAGAGAAAGCACATCTCTAGGCCAACATAGATTATGACTAATTTGACGAATTACTGTAAAATAAAATGATATTTTTTTTTTTTAATTCCAGAATGTAAGATATTGAAGAATATGGCACTTATTCGAGACATCCTAGTATTTGCTCGGATATTGTATAATAAAATAATACTTCCTAAAAGTAAGATAAATCATCCTAAAATTGTGTTGCAATTCTTCTGGTAGCATCCATTTATTGGGCGAAACTATTTGGGGACTGAAGGTGATGTACCCAAGAGTCTTGCGGGATCGTGCGGGTGGGTGGGAACACAGACTTACACAACATTCTGTCTAATTTCTCTGCTTACAGAATGTCACAAAAGTGGAATATTTGTTTGGGGCCGTGGGAAATTTACGATTTACGATATTGTATTCAGTCGTTTTTTTCCGGGATAGAATGAATTTTTCGACAGTCTTAGTAGTGTCATCAAGACCTACTTAATGAATTTTGAAGGATAAAAAATGAGAAGGAAATTTAAACAGCGTCTATTAACTTTTCAGAATCAAATTCAGAAACATTTTTTGTAACTTATTTCAATATTTTCTCACTATATGGAACTTTTATTCTCTGCATGTGGGACTCCGTCATAATCCAAATAAGTTAAATAAAAAAAAAACAAGTCGTGTCAACAACAACGCTCATTCATCACATATCCAAGTTTTATTTTAGTTTGTCGTCATAATAACAAATGCTTGGATGAAGTTAATCTACAACGAATTCTTGTCTTGTAATAAAAAGATTTTTATGTGCAAATGCAAAGTGTTACTAGTCTCCTTGTGATATTATCTTTTTTCGTTTACCTATATGTACTATATGATCCAAACATATACCACATAAACATGACCACAGGAAGTCTCAATTTCGTGCGATCGGAAAAAAAGTTTGTTCGAATATGCTCGATTTAATTTCTTTAGTTTTGGGACCAAGGTTTTTCGTGCGAAGCGGCACGAAGCCGACGGTTCTCCGACGCTTACGCACTGGATTCGCTGGGGAAGAACTAGATTCGAATTTCGAAAATTCATGATCCTGACCGACCGAACTTAATGGACGGATTTCATCCATTTCATTTCATTTCCTATCATCATCATGATCATCCATCGGGAGGAAATGTTATCGCTCAAATGCGTGGAATCGTTTTTTCCTCCCTCTTTATTCTCCTACCACCCTTCCTCAGAAAAAAAAACTTTTCATTCTTTCACGTCCCCGTTGGGCGTTATTTATGCATGGACCTTTCCCACGAAATTACTTGAAAACCCACCTAAGGCCTCGGGACCTTCCGACCTCCCGCCCTTCCTTCGCGGCGGAGAGACACGGGTGGAAATAATCTTTCGCTTAAGGCATTTACCGGCGGCGAAAAATGGGATGAAAATTCAAATTTCGGATTGCTCGACCCAATCCCCTGATTCAAATTCAAATCACACCCTCCTGCAGTGCCTGTGAATTTCTGCTAATGGGGGTTAAATGGAGATAATCCACGGTCTCCTGCTGGGTATTATTCTTCCGCCGCCGCCGCCGTGTTGCAAATAATTTCGGTGGTATGAAATGATCGAAATAAATTTAATCGTTTCTCTTTCTCACTCCTTCTTCTTCCTTGACTCGTTCAATCTTTTGAATCATGTCCCTGAAAATCAGGAGTCTGGCGAAGGAAGTTTGCTAATCTTTCTTATATAGTATTACCTCGTTAAAGTGCGTGGACTTTGATTTTCTCACATAAAACGCTGCGGGAGAGCTCAATAGAGTTAAATGAAAGGCGAAACGACCGAAGGAATATTCGGACAATTGAATGTTTTGGGAGAAGGGCGAGTTTGAATCGTTCCACTGTTATTACAGATAATGTTCCGTGACGTTCGGCGTAAAATATTTTGGATTGCGGTGGATGATCTGAATGTTCAATGGAACGAAAAGGAATTATTCCTCTCCATTGCAAGAAATAAGGAAAGCAGAATTTGCGATCTTTTTGTCAAGAAATAGGCACAAGTCCTCCGTTTTTCGATTGTTATATTCTGCACTAAACAATGGTAAAAAAATGTCATTGTGTTACTTTAATATTTACAGTAGCGTTGTCTCGCTAACACATGTAAACACTGTAACTACACTCGTAAACAATGGTAAAAAATGTCATTGTGTTACTTTAATATTTACAGTAGCGTTGTCTCGCTAACACATGTAAACACTGTAACTACACTCGTAAACAATGGTAAAAAAATGTCATTGTGTTACTTTAATAATTACAGTAGCGTTGTCTCGGATGTTTTATATACTTTTGTATTGTTACTTGTTGGTCTTTTAAACTATTATTGGGGATTAATTTAACTTATACTTTAAAACTGCTATCTTTTGCATTAATTCCATATGTCGCGTTATAACAATAAGCGTATGAATATATTAGCCCATGTATCCGTTCACGTTTTTTGCGTAGCAATAAAATTAAATTACTTTAAAAATTTCTACTCCTGTTGCCGTTTATCTCGTTCCTTTTTTAACCACGAGAGTAAAAAAATTACGCATGGTAAACCTAGTGCAAAGATCGACGACCAATTTTTTGTCCTGAATATAATGCTCAGAAAGGCTGATCGGAGATATTAGTCCATTAAAAACCTGGGATTCCTCAGTTTCGTGCCGTGTATTTTATAATATACGTCCATGCTGCGTCTGCCCTAATCATTGATATATAAATAATTTGGTAACGATATGCAAAATCGGTCGGTTACGATCAAATCTCTGGATTTGTTAGTGCATAGGTTTCTTGGTCAGCACCAGGAAGCCCTCAACGTAAAATCATTGCGACGCCAGTAAACACTCCCAGGCAAATTCGAGCGTTTTTTATTTTTCGGGTAGCAGTTATTCCGAGGACATCGCGGGCGGTACAGGGAAATCAAATCGCTTCCGTAGTGAATGTTACACGCCGTAAAGTTTTATACTGAGTAAGCCGTATTTCACGTATCAGACGAGACTTTTGATACCGATTGGGCTGGTCACAAGTCATCAATATTCGGCAACAGGTACTTTTACCCCAATATCGTGTAGTATTTAATGAGCGGGTTATACTCGCTGCAAGCTCTCACAGTTTATTGTCAACATATTGTTAGTATTAGAGTTTTTCCGCCAGTCTACCTCCCTCGTAATAAGTTGTAGTAGTGTTAGGGGAGGCGACCGACATCTGAGGTCATTTGCCCCATTAGGGATGGACAGGATGAAGGGTAGATTGACCCGGCGTCGGCTTTAGCCTACTCTTAACGAAAGGTGCCAAGGGGTCCGCAGCTTAACGTCCCATCCGACGGACGGTCCAGTGTAATAATAGGATATTTCTTTGCTTCAAGCTGTACGGCCACTCTTTCTGTAGCGTAACCGTGGTTTATAAAACAAAATAACAAATAAATGTGGTATGATACGTTACATGAATGGCTAAGCTAGGTAAAAACCTGTGCCCATCATTCGGAGTGATCATTTCCCGCGAAATGTGCTTGATAGCACACAAATGCATTCATGAAGGCAAAATCTGTCCGTGATCTTCCTCGGTATATTTTTCAGGATTAAGATAATACGCTCATTAAATACCCAGAAATGAAATTTGAATTTAAAATGAAGGGTCTCACTTTCGAACCAAAATATTCACGATAGAAATATATAAGCTTTCCTCGAGCGCAGACCGTAAAACGCGATACAAAATACTATTATTTGAGGCTATGAATCCTTGAACTTTGAACGCTCGTCATTGAGAATGAAACATTTTGTAGTGTTCAGTAGAATCTTGGAAAGTTGAATTTGTTTATCGGACGATGGATACTTGTCGACTCCACTCTTGATGAAATGGAGTAGCAAGTCCTATTAAAAATTTACTATTTTCCATTTTCGCGGAACCAAGCTCCTCTTGCATCGCAAGCTCAAGAGTTGTGAGATATTTAATTTGCATTTTTACGGAAGGAACTTAAGCCGAAGACCACTAAAAAGTATGAGTCCTTTCGCCTAACACAGTTCACTTGGGAAATTTCCCTTGGATGAAGGGAAAGTTTTCACCCGGGCTTATATAACGAAAATAAATCTGAACTCAAAGATTCACGCGATGAAAAATGTTCGATATAGTTTTGATTTTCCACACTCAATGTTTATTGTCCACACACGTCCTCATTGGCCCTGATATCCCCTAGATTCTTTCCTTCAGTTGCAGTCCTCGAGGGATTGTTGTGATTCCTAGTGTTTACCAGTATGCAGCCCATAAGATTACTCTTTTTTATTTTTTCGACATGTTTTCTTCTATTCTAATACTTCACTTGCAAATTAAATACTAAGGGTCGCCATTTTGGTAAATGGTAGATGCTTTTTATATAAGCCTTCATTCTTAAGGAAAGAATCAACCCCAGCCATACTCCTTTAAGATTACGGTTGATTGATTAATATTCCTACGGCCGTAGCTACCGTTCCTTCTGATTCAAAACCTTCACTACTTATTTAACTGTTGGAATATTTAATAGATGAAATTTGAATTTGTTTGACAAAGAGTTCGTTTAAGCGTTGTTAGTTTCATTGATAGCTTCCCAATATAGAGTTTGACAGCCTTCCTGTCAAACATTTCGGGAGTCAAAAGAACCCGTGTTTTCTTATGTTAGTAAAGTTTACGAGGGAAGAGCGCGTGTTTCCATCTATTTATGACTGTCTCTCTCTTATTTTAGAAGTGTTGACTAATCTGACGTCATGGAGTATAGTCTCAATGATTCAGCACTAGAAAAAAGAAAAGTGGAGCGCCCATTATCATGTACTGAATACTCCTCGTATCATCATCTGGCTTACTCTCTTTGTGATATTGGTGTTCCAAGTTTTTCCTAAAACCCTTTTTACACACACATGTACATTTTCCTTTCATAATATTTTTTTTTAACCCAGCGAATCATCTTTGAATCTCCAGTAACCGCAGACATCAACATAAGATAATATGTACATTGCTGTTCCAAAATGTTATCCGGCATTACAAACAAACCCCGTATGGCATTGGGACTAACTGAGTTGACAAAAACTCCACGTATTCAAATGAAAAGAGATCGTTTTATTTTGTTAGTTAGTTTTATTAATAACAACTCGATCATTTTTATCCACTCTGTCCCATTCACACACGCGCATACAGACACACACATGCATACATGTATATATATATATATATATATATATATATATATATATATATATATATATATATATAGATGATGCGGAAGTACTCACTAGAGCAATATAACTTTTGGACGGCACAATATAACACAGAATAAAACAGATAACACGTAAAAGGACACTCACACTGTAGATGATTTGAGCTTTCGGCCTACTCCGAGGCCTTCTTCAGGCCTGACTCTGACCTGAAGACCTCTCAGAGTCTGACCTGAAGAAGGCCTCGGAGTAGGCCGAAAGCTCAAATCATCTACAGTGTGAGTGTCCTTTTACGTGTTATCTGTTTTATTCTGTGTTATATTGTGCCGTCCAAAAGTTATATATATATATATTATTCCACTTGTACTAAGTCTTGAATAAATAATGTGAAATTGATAATCAAACATGCGGACTGTCGAGTTGACGTGAACTTTTTTTTCGTACAATTCCTGATCAGCACAGGCGATAAGAAAACATACTAAAAATAATTTTTCTTTTACATTATCTCTTTGTTTGTTATTTTTACGAAGCAGATCCTACCGTCCGTCTGGCAAACCCCCTTGCATAATCTAGCAGGGTTTTAATGGGTTCTCAATAGGAAGATGGAAGACTGTCTCCTTATTTGGATATTGCCGAAGCAATGGAAAGAAAAGGGGATGAGAATTGACAGCATCCCATTAAGGAAAGATTTTTCATCTAGTAATTTCTAGGACCTTTTTACTAAGATAGCAAATCCCTCCTGTGAGTTTCCTTTTCCTCTCTTACCATTAAACCGTCTAGAAATATCCTTTGCCATCTTAGTGTCTTTCTGATGTAGTTGGATTCATATAAATTTTATTGTATGTCCTTTTCACTCAGTCAAATAAGATCATCATTCCTCAAAGCGAAATATTCCAATTTTCAAACAGTCGTCCTCAAGCTATATGTTACTAGATGCAATGATAGGTTTCAATACTCTTTAAAATAGATACTCAGGGAAGGAGAATAACAAACTTTAGTAATATACGATGCTACACAATTCGCCGGCCAAAAAACCCACCTAGATGGGTTTGACTTCCGCCTAGATGGGTTTTTTTTCCTTCTAGACCTTGGGTGTTTTTAATTGTTTCCATTGTTAAAAGTTCAATGTAAAGGCAAAATTGCTGTTTTCGGATGAATGCCAAATCAATAAATAAATTTAAACATTGATCGATCCGTGAAAAATGAGATCGCAGTAGTGCAGGGCCACAGCGTGGACGGAGAAGGGTGGTACTCATGAAGGAGGGTGAGAATTCAAATTCTTGAGAAATGAGTCAGAATTCATGATAAAGGATAAATCAGATGTTTAAAAAAAATAAAATATTTTTTTGATCACATCCTCTCCCAATTTAAAGCAATTGCAGCATGATATTTTAGCTTAATAATGAATGGAATGTCGGAATCGATTGGCCAATAATTAAGTGTGCAAAGTAATCTTTTCTCCTTTTCTTCGTTTAGGTGCGTACTTAGTTTCGCGAAGTCGTCCTGTTCTTCATCAGACACTTATCTACCTGAGCAATTTCTCATTGCTGTGAATGGAACTTCTTCCTACTTAAGTTATCCTTCGTATGATGTATGCGAATGAAGGATTTGTTGGAATTCACCTCTGCTTGGATCGATAATGATAGATCTTAAAATGGCAATCTTAGTTCGATATGATTTTTATGCTCTCATCGAACGCATTGTTTTATTTTAGACGCACATACCTTGTAAATATTCCCACTTCCGTATCCTTTCCTTTACTATATATTCGCTAACGTCAGTTAAGCGGAGGCAGAGTGCATTTCATCTACATCTACATCTACATAATACATTTTGTCCACATGACTCGATTGTTTTGACGCCCGTCTAACTATTGCATCAAGAGAATCGTAATTAGAGCTTAAAACAGTCAACTTATCTTGGTTATTGGTTTCTATTTTCCACCAGACTACCTCCTCTTGATTCACGGTCGGCAAGTCCAGTCTTATTGCACGTTCAAGCGAAAACGAGGTTCCCGGGGGAAAGAGTTATTCCTCGGTTAACATTTTGTAAATATATTTTTTTTCTCGCGCACAGTTGCTCGATCGAGTGTGTACATGCAAAACAACAACAACAAAAAAAAGTCGGGCGATGTTGGAATGGATTTGAATCCATTGTTTCTCCCCCCCCCCCGTCCCCACTATCGAGAGCTTTCTGTTTCGGGCTCGGAAATCGCGAACGCTTGCTTTTTTCAATGTGACACTTTTTGCCATTTTCTTTTCTTCCTCTTCCGCCCGGAGAAACTTCCTCTCTCTCCTCCTCTCCCCCCCCCCGGCTGCTAGACTCGCTGTTTTTCACGTATAGTCCATTAGTTTGGCACCAACGGCCAGTCTTCCATTCCATTCGTCCTGACCTCTTAAAAAAAGCTTTTCCTCCTCCTCCACCCCACCCTTTTGCCGCCACTCAGGGATCACAACCCCGTCCTTCCCCTCCCGCCTCCTCCCCTGCATCCAATCAGCCCTGTCCGGAGAGTAAGCGCGATCCATTCCGTCCCCTCCCCCAAAACCCACCCCCATCTCCGCACTCCTCCCTCGCCGCCGGGAGAGAAAACGCCATTCCATTACTTTTTTCAAAATGAGAAAGATGGGCATCGACAGGAGGGGTGGGGTGGGGTTGCGGGGGGATAAGGGGGAGGGAATGGGTGAGGGAGCGAAACCAACCCCATTCCGAATAGTAGACGTGGTGCTCCCCCCCCCACCCCCCCTCTCCCCCCTTGCGGCATCCTTGCGCGGGATCAATAAACCCGGCTATTATGCACCCTTCAAAATTCCATGTTACCAGTTTGCTCTGCCCCACCGGGAGATATCGGGACCCCGAAGACGTCGGCGACCGTTCGGAACAAAATGGAAGTGGGGGGTAAACCCCCCCCCACCTCCTCCTCCCTTCCTTCCCACCCTCCAGGGTTCTCCCCTTCAACTATTTTTCCCTCCCATCCCCTCACAACCGGTTCGGTAGTCCCCCAGTCGTTTTGTCCCGTAGTGGGAGGTTTGGGAGGAGTCCCCGAATGCTCCGCCGCAGGAAACGTGTGCTATTCTGCTGCCGGAGGGAGTGCACGGCAGTTGTCCTCCCCCACTCTTCCACCCCTCACTCCCCCTGCCGATTGGAACACCTCCGGGCGGCAGATGCGTTCCATGAAATGCTCTGGTTGCTCTTGCGAAATCGCACATGAGTGCCCTTTAGCGCAGCTCCTCCCGACTGAAGCTTTATCCTCATTATCTTGTGCACAAAAGCGGCATTAATTGACGGGATGAGTCTAATGAATGGAGTAAATGGGATGCTAGTTAGAGTAAAGGAAACTTTAGTGGTAGAGCGTTAGAAAAAAGATGTCGAGCAGATGTTTAAACGTGAGTTTTCGACAGCGTAAGACTTAATCCTTGTGGATTTTGTTTTTTTTCTTAGTTCTTTATTTCTTTAAATACTCAATGCCAGTCTTCATGAAGTAAATTATGAGTTGCTCTTTATTTTTAACTAGTTCGATGTTAACCGCCGTTATTTCCGTTTCGTGTACTTGTTTGGCATTTCATACCGGACGGCAGATCCGCTTATGGCAAAAGAGATAAAAGGGAAATGCAAATGTACGTGTAAGAATTCGGTACTCCTTTTTTTTAGACACACGTATTTTCATTTGAACGTACAAAAGATATTCCGTTTTCTGTATAATTCGTAACATGGATGGCATAAATTCCATTGAAAAAGCAGTAACTCCGATATATTTATCTGAATTAAGTATTAAGGGAATTCCAATGTTAACTGCGGAGATTTGCAATTTATAGCACAGAAGAAATGTAAGGAATATTACCAACTTAAGTTATCTTAGGTCTAAATACAAACCATTGCTAATACAACTCATCTTCAGAAGACTCGGAAACGTTGACATTAAAATGATAAGGAAGATGGAAAGACTTTAGGGCTCTTATAGATATGTGTTTGGAGAAGGAGGAAAAAAATGACTTTATAAAATAGAAAGGTAGGTGATAGACAAATTAATGCGTAATTGACGGGAAGGATTCCGTAAAATGAAATAGGAATTGGTGATAGGATTCAATTAACAGTGAAACTTTTTCTAAATAATCGCAGTTCACTTCTAGGCCATATTTCGTAACTTTTGCACCAGCTTCGTTAATCCCTCAGCATAGACGTTTGACGCCTGAGAAACGGACGAGTTGACAACAGCGGTATTGAGTTTCTCGTCGTCTTCACTCCTTTGTCCACCAAGCCACTGTTTCAAGTGCAAGGAGAGGAAATAGTTGCTAGGGGCAAGATCGAGACTAAGGATAGCGGTCCGAAAACGCTCGTCCACTCAACATTCTTCGCTCTTTGCGTTGGTCGGTAAGCATTTTCGATACTCACCTGGCACGAAATTTATGACATCCGAGCTTATCCTTAAAAATCGTTTTAATTTTGGTGCGTCCAACGAGAGGAAATTCTTCATCCAGATAAAATCCTTGATCCGATCGCAGTTCTTGGTCCACTTGTTAAACAATTTTATCGGTCTGATTTCTGGGCTTCTACTCCGCTCTTCCATCTTGCCTCTTGTGGGGCCATTTTTCAAGTCTCGTCACCATTTTCTAAACTTCCCTTCGCTCATTACTGTAGATCCATAAACTAGGCACAGCCTCCGATGAATTTGGGCAGCTGCCTGGATCCTTTTGTACAAAAGAATCGAATCATATCACGAACTTCGCAACTTGCGGGGAGCAACGACTTTTCCGGACATGGTTATCTCTGTCACCGACAAGCAACCTACTACTGAATCAAAACAGTAATTTCAGTGGCTACGAAAACTATCGATTGATGGCACTGCATGAGCACAAAATTTGTCTGACCCGCCAATGTTTAAGTATAAGAGAACGACCCTTATTTGTGGAATATGCGTCATATTTAAGATAAGGGAGAAGAGGATGTATCCCTTATGGACGGGGGGTGAAATGTGTTAAACTCTTCAGCATATTCTTCTCTTGCTGGGGAATGAGATTTGAACCCCCAGATGTGGAAAACTCAGCGCTTATGGCTCAGTCATAGTTCGCGACGAATCTGTGGAGGCAGCTGTGGTCGAGGAGCAGGCGGAGAAGGATTTTTTCATGTGTGGGGGAGGGAGAGGGGTGTGGCCACGTGACGATGCGCGCGTACACCTCGAATATGTGTACATTCGCTCCCATTCCGTGAGGCGACTGCTCCGAATCATACGCGCCTACATCTGCCGCACTGCATTTAAACGGTCTGTGTGGAAATTATCGCGAAAATCCTTCCACACCTCCACCCCCTGCCCACCATCCTGTTCCTCCAATATGGCCATCCAGTCGGCCATGAACTCCTTCCTGAGAGTCGAGAGACGCTCGCTCTCCTCTCGAATGGCCGCCAGAGAGGGCCTGGTCATTAGACCTTACTTTGAATGATTGAACTGTCCAAAAAACGAACGCGAACAGACCTCGCTTTACTTGCTTTTTTTTCCGTCTCTTACCGGAGCTTACCGGCGGTCAATTTTTGACATTTGACCCACCATGCAAGTGCGTTGCCTGCCAAGACCGAGGTGAGCGGGTTGACCATAGCATCAGTCGAAAAATCTTTAATCGTAGAAATTAATGCTTTGGTCGCAGTTATTCCTACGCACTGGGTTTAAATTTACAAACACTTTTGCCTCTCTAACATACTGAAATAGGTACAGTAAAATTGAGCATTTATACTTTTCACTGAAATAAGTTTGAATTTAGTGCTGAAATAAAATATGTCTTGATGATATGATATGTGTGTTCAGTACTCTGAAGAAATATTTTGGTGTCTCGACAGATGCTTTACATTTTCAAGAAACTGTAACAGTAACTTTAACGGAGTCACCCGCTATGTGTGCATTATAATGCAACAATTCATTTGTCAATTGTCATTATAGTCAATTGTTGCATTATAATGCACACATAGCGGGTGACTCCGTTAAAGTTACTCTTACAGTTTCTTGAAATTTGTCTAATGTTTGAAATTGGCTTTATTAACATCGTGGACTGTGGCGCGTCGCGCACGACTACGAATGCCTGTGACATTGTATGTTCGGTATTTCGTCATAACATCTTGTTCTTTTAAAGCCCCCAAAGTTTTGGAGTGTAAGAGGACGTCTCGGTAGCTTAATTGGTTAAAGCACTCGGCCGGATATCGAGGGATCCGGGTTCGAATCCCGGTCAAGGCGAATGATTTTTACTCTCTGAAATTGTTGCATTATAATGCTTTACATTTGTTATACGTGTATTTACATGTGAGATGTCGTCTGTTCGCATATTCCTAATTTGAAATTAACTCTTTCCTAATTTCGCCAATTTCTTTGAACATTTAAAACCTTCTCAAATTTGAATAATAGCTAGATAATACGATTTCAGTTAAGTGGTTCAATTATATTTAGTTTTACATAAAGTGCCTTGCCACTTTCCTTCCTGGAAGAGTTCCTTTAAGGAATTTAACGAATGAAAAGCTTTAACTTGAGTCGTGAGCAATTTTTTCGCCACGGCATTGCGATTTTTTTTGTAATTCTTTTCATCCGAAAAAAGACATAACTACTTACAGAAGGCATAAATGTCCTATATAAGGAAAGTAGGTTGGGCGCGTATTGCTGGAGAAAAAAAAATGGTAAGCTCTGGTTGACAAAACAACTGTTTTTGTATTTAATTTGCCCTCGTTTTTGTTTCTTTGGACAGCCTCGACTTCCTATTAGTTCAGTCCTCGTTCCGCGGTCACAATCTTCCTCTTCATATTTCATCCCTTTCATCTCTGCATCTGTAATTCCCTCATCAAATTTGTTTTGCCTCATTAAGGTTCAAAGCCTGGAAAGCATTTATGAACGCTTAAAGATTTTTTTGCTTTGTGGCGGTTTCAAGACGTGTTTTTATTTTGCATTTGCTATTTTAGTGGAAAATGATGTTGATCATTGACTCTAGTTTCATCTGTGTGTGTCTGGTTATATAATTTAGTATTTTCTTTTTAAAAGGCTATGTTTGGAGTTGCTTTATGTTGTCAGAAAGTATAGCTTTTACAGTCATCCGGCCCGTTATGAAAAATTGTTTAAGGCATACATTTCGAAGCGCGTATTAGACGAATATATAGTAATTGCTATGACGATCTCGGGACGAAGTTTTTCCTCATGACAGATTTATCGAGAGGATGAAGAAATCTACTGCCGATTAGACCTTATATCCTTCGGCGAATTCACTACTCAACTGAAGAGAAATAATCGGCATAAATGTTATTAATAATATGCATATTAACGCAATGCATTGTTATGCTTATAGTTTGAAACAACTCACTATTCACTGACTCCGGCGTAAAGCACACGAGGAAAAATACTTCCAGGTCACGCACCAATCAATTAGATTACTACACTCCGTTGCAAGAGTACTTTCAATAACCTTATTACTCAATTTTTTGAGGATATTATTAAATATGCAGTGTATTTTATTATATTTATTTTAAGAGTACTTTCTTAAAAATCTTCAATTTTCGGCATTCCTAAAAGACTAAATAAGTGGAATATTTCATCTCAGTTTCCTCAAACATCTCAAGTACTTGTGATGAGAAACACATCTTTAAAGCAATTAGTTTTTTTATTTGGAATTTATTCAATGACGCGTCTCATCATTCGGTGAGTGATTCGTGTCGAATCACGAACTTCAAAGAGTTAAGTAAACCGCCAGAATGCATGCCAACTTGGCTGAGCGTCGGGAGTTTTAATTGATGAAATCAACCCATCGAAGGAAAAATTACTTTTGAAATCGAAGTCCTATTCAATCGTGGAAAGAAAAAAACTGGCTTTGAGTGACGAAGGTTTCAAGAAGCTGCTTTAAGCTGTGTCCAATAACCTTAAGAGTTTATTTTTTCGACCGGGGACAAGTGTCACCGCCAGCGGATAAGCTACCTGGTCGGGCTAAAGTGCTTTGCCCGCCCAAGATAGGCAATAGCTGCGGTGGCGACTTTAATGCTTTACCCCATAAGCGTGTTATGAGCATTTCGGCAACAAATCCGTCGTCGCCTGCCTCCAGGAATTCGTCAACTGTGAACGCGTCCTCTCTTTTTAGAAAGGAGCTTTTTTTGAGATGCCCTTTACGAAGCTGTGGCAACCTTGAGGGAGAAAAACATTTCCTTGGCTTTGAACTCACGCACGTTACGCTTTTTATGGGATCTTTCTGGTGTGTCTCGTAAAACCGTCCGGAGCCTCGCTGTGGACGGATCCGACGTGGGTGTTTGGTACACCAATCCACTCATAAGGTTCTTTTCATGCTTCAATGATGGACTTCATCCTTGTAAATCATACCGCATGTTTCATTTTGTACGAAACATACGTGAGTCCATAATACCAATTAAGGGTTGGAACGGAATTGAATGATGCCACGGGCGAGCACAGTAAAAAACTTCGCGCGAAAGGAATTGAACATAGCTTCTTCCTAGGCGAGAGGAACCGCTAGAGGTTGCGCACGAATATTCATCCCTTTGATAAAAGCGTAATATATAAGTAAGTCTAGTGATCGTATCCTTCGCATATGTCAAGTGCTCGTATTCATCGCTAAAGTCTAGAGCTCATATTCGTTAAATGCTAATGACCATCCGCTTTCATATTTCGCGTTCGCACGCAAAATATAATGTAGAATAAGGGAGGATCAATTGAGGTAGATTATGCAGGTATTAATAGTTTATGACGAGGATGCCAAGGAACAATCAGCAGTGCTTTTAATTGTTTCAGGGTCAGCTTTGTGGAAGTTCATGTTCATTAAATTAAGAACACAATGTATATAACCACTGAACGCTTGTTTTTGACACTCATTCAAGCATCGCGAAAATTTAGCTGGTTCGTATTCATTATATATATATATATATATATATATATATATATATATATATATATATATATATATATATATATATATATATATAACACACCCACGTAGGCATTCTAAAGATGATTGCCTGTCAAACATTAAACGAAGGAGGGAGACTATACCGCTAGTAAGAAAAACACGTACAAATGACACTTACATGTATTCCATATTTTCGGGGGCCAAACCGCCTTCCTCTGGGGAAAGACGTGTCTAAGGACACTACCCAAATTGTATAAATAAACTTATCAATAAGTATTTTAGACCCCATATATAAATATATAAAAAATATAAAATACATATATATATATATATATATGTGCCCACTACCTTGCGGGGAATCACCACTTTTCCGGATTTTCGTGATGGAAGGGGTTTTACAACCCCTCCTCTCGTTCTCGAGCGTGTCGCTCACACTTCAAGGAAGCGAATGATCTAAGGAGAAGAGCCACCGGATTTTCCGGATCAGATGAAATTTAGTGGAATAACTGCAGATAAATCACTGAAATCACATGCTAATGTGGCCGCTCGTAATATTTGGCTCCACGGACAATTTCTTCATCTCCTTCAACATTTATGTAGAAATGTTCGTTCATGTGTAATTAACCATCATGCATTGAATCAAACTAGCTGGAGGGAGGGGTTTCTATTAAAATATCACACATTGAAATTTGACTTATCTATGAGGTAAGGTCCAAAAATTGTAAACTTAAAAGCACAATAAGCATTTTGTCTCATACAGTTTTTCAGATAGAAAAAGAATAATACTATCATCATATTATTGATTTCTTTATTTTTTTATACATTTAACTACTTTGTAGGCTTTACTATTGAGTATAATTACAAAAAAACATTCTTATGATCTTTATCCTTATGGGAAACCTTATATACGTTTGTATACATAGAAATATAAACTTTTACATAAACCATAAACATAGCAATCAATCCGAAGGTGGTTTGGTAGATGATGGTAGAGTTCACCCAGTACTAGGCGTGTGAAAGTCACACATCAGGGTAGGGGGGCCAGTTCCTTCCCCTGTACCGGTTATCGTTTCCCAGGAAGATCTGGTACCCGAAAAATCACAGAGTTTGGGTGGAGCTGAGGGTCCCCAGAGATGGTTGTACGGTAACCGAACCAGGACCCTCCGGTTACCCTACTGCAATTATATGTACATACATACACACACAGACATATATAATATGTACATGTGTGTATTATGTATGTATACAATGTGAATGTGAATGAGCATATATATATATATATATATATATATATATATTCATTCACATTGAAATAGAGATAAGGAAAATGGTAAAGGAACACATATAAAGGACGAACACAAGAGAGGTGGGGATGGCGGATGTGAGCAGATCACGAATGTAAAAATATTTTATATATATATATATATATATTCAAACTCGAAAATCCCGCCATATGGCGAACAAATATTATTTTCGCACATAGAAATAGACATATAAGGAAAGGGGATAGGAAAACACATAAAAGACCAACACAGGAAAGGTGGGGAAGGCGGTTTTGAGCAGATCACAAATGTAAAAATATTTCCTTACCTATCCCCTTTCCTTATATGTCTATTTCTATATATATTCTGAATAAATAAGTGTAGCAGGGTGTCAAAGATATGATAAACATACATTGTTTGTCACGCCTTTGCCACGTCACTGTTCTTATATGTATGTAAACAACTCGCACACACATGTACGTGTTTAGCTGTGTAAGCTGGGGCAAAAACCCGCCCTTCTACAGCATCCTTTAGAAGTGGAGAGCAGACGAGGCGATTCCCTGGCATCCTCCCAGCTGTCTGATCGACCCACTTCGTACCCACAATGCTGCGCAGCCTAACAGAATTCCCCACGATCCTTCATACCCCTCCCTCCCCACCTCCGTCTCAATCCCTTGCCCCCGGTCCCTTCTTCCTCCACAGCCTCACGCCTCCCCCTCCTCCCACGGAAAGCGATGGATCCCCGCCCCACTCCCGGATTCCCATCGGCTGTTCGGTGAGCGTGCCACCCGTAGTACGTAGTATCTCACGTGCGCGAAAACATCCACACACACACGCTCGCTCGCGCGCGCGCGCCCTCCACAACAAGTCGTCCTTTGCCCTCCACCTCTCCCTCTCCCCACACCCCTCCATCCTCCCTCGCCACTTCCTCCGTCACTCGCTCATCCTCGTTGGATTTGGTATAACGTGTCACCACCCCTGGAAGCACTCACTACTACGCCTTCCCTCGGCGTGCGAAGGAAACCCATTTCGGTCCCGCCTTCATGAATTCGGGATACCTTAAAAAGGCTTTCACAAGATATCACTAGAAGTTATCAAACAACTTTTTCGGTCTTTCGAGTTCGATATAAGTCTAATGAATAACCAGTTATCATGAAAAATCAAAATTTTGTGAAAGAATTTCCTACTATTTAGTTGCAACTGTTTATACGGAGTATTTGTTCGAGGAGTGACACTTGAGCAAGTGGAATCGTTCATCTTACCTTAGTATAATAACTGAGGGATGGAAGAAGTTTGACCGATATAAAGCGGAGAACGGCTCAAGCTATGAAGGCGTTCGTGAAGAAGTAGTTATTAACTTTGTCCAGATAACCTGAGGTGGCTGACAAGAAAGTAGCTCGTCAAGACTTCCGTATGGCAAGCATGGAAGTCTACGGATCAGAGACGTGGAACATTGGACGAGCGAAGATTGGAAGCATTTGAAACATGGTCCTGGAGGATAATTCTAAAGATTAAATCCACAGACAAAGTCTGGAATGAGCAAGTGCGTGCGTATAAAGAAGAACAAAAGAGGAAATGCCCTTATTGAGAACTCCACGCCAATGAAGTGCTAGATGGATTGGACGCACCTTGAGGCAAAATGCATTAGTTACAAATATAACTTAAGGATAAATGGAAGGTAAAATCCTGGTAGGAGGACCAAGACACAAATATATAGGCCAAATTAAGTATTACGTAAAGCAGAGAAGCTATCAGGGGGTGAGAGAATTGACACTGAATTTAGAGGAATGGAAGACTGCGGTAAACCAATCTTAGGATTGGAGTACTGATGATAACAAAGCGCTATCATGCTTAAAAATGTGACTACATAGTTGTCATTTCTGACAATCATTCACATTTTTGCGCTATTAGTTTGCCGGGCGAGATCAGCCTGTAAGGTAAAGCGCTCGCCCATCATTTTCCTTTACCGGTTAGATTATGGCGTCTGACGCGGGTTTTGCTTAAAATCGTATTGATTCGAACCCACGATCGAGAAATCAAGTGACAATGAAGGGTTCCATGTTTGTCGGGAGAAAACCGCAAAAGCAATTGGAATCGGTGTTAATGTCGCAAGAAAACCAATTGATTAGTTCTAATAATATTTCCCATCACTATCATTTATTTCGCAGTCACGTGATCAGTTTAAATCACGAATAGCATCGGTCTTATTTTCACACATCTACCAGTAGTGTAAAGTACCTTGTAAGAAGTCATATCCAGCCAAACTCGTTCCAACAAGCTTAGGAGGGTAGCCAAGTTTCAAAATTAGAGGAGGCGTAAAAAAATGGCTCAATACATCACGTCAGATAAATTTATTTTACTGGTATTTTTTCTATTTTCAAAGTAAAATATTTCAATTTAACAATCTTTCCTTAAGTGCGCGTGTGACCACATAAGTCTACATAGTTCTGGAGGACAAATAAAATTTCTGGAAAAAAGTTATTCAGCTTAAAAAGAATATTCTATCAGTTAAATTTACTAGGAATATTTATACAAAGTAGTATAACGTATAATTTCAATGAAATTTATCTCTTTGGACCCTTGGGAGTCCAGTTTTATTCTGTGTACCAACGGACGGCCCTCGAACAGGCACTTTGTTGTTTATTGTGAAGCTGTTTGTAAATAGCTATTCTAATGTGTTGGTATGTGTTATCGGGGTTGGAACCACTTCTCAAAAAGAACTCAGCGGTGGTTAACAGATTGCGGTTTAACTGTGATGAACTACCCTCCCATTACTTACTTTTCAGCATGTATAGTAGACAATGAGAAATGACTGTTACCAGTAGATGATATAGTTGCATTGAAACCGGTCGAATTAATAAACATTTTATTTTGTGGAAAATTGCCAATTTTAATTAATCATGATATTCCACCATATCACGCCTGAAACGTCTCTTTTTATTAACTCTAATGTAGTTGATTCTTCAACTACTTTTTTGAGTGGTTAGTTAAAATGGCTGAGATGCACGAATTTTTGTTTAGATTCCAGCATGTGAAGTTTTCATGACGTGAATGAACCTTAGTTCCGGTTGCAATGCTGGTTAGTTTATTTATTTATGTAACGACGTCATTGGGGGTACATTGAGACCATATAGTCCCTTCTTCCACCTAACCCCTAAGCATAACATTGAAGACAATTATGAAAACCGAAGCCTGAGATGGAGGAAAACTTAATGAATAATAGATGGTAGCACTTTTTCACTTGATAGAATTTATTTCACGACCGGATTTCGATGAATTACATCATCATTATCAGGTCAGGTTCACCTGATGATGATGTAATACATCGAAACCCGCTCGTAAAATAAACTCTATAAAATGAAAAAGTGCTGCCATCTATTATTCATTATGTTCTACTTCCAGCACATCATACTTGAAGCTACTCAATTTGAAGAAAACTTACTTAGTTCGGAATTGAACCCGCGACCTTTGAGTTGGTAGACGAGGGCGTTACCCCACCGCCACCGGAGCCGGGTTATTGATAAATAAAATTCAACCTTGCCGAATTTTCACGCTGATAAGTCCCACTCCGCGAAATTTTCACCGAAATAGTTGAAATCTTGGCTGGAAGAGCGAGGAGAATCCTTAAGGATTCGGGAGTGTTAAGAACGTGAACGGTGAAAAATCGCCCAGTTGGGGAGCCCACCGCGGAGAAAGGTCCGGGGATCGCTTTTACACTCCCCGCGTCGATCGCTCTCCCTCTCTCTTTCCCTCGCCGGTCGGTCGACCCCTCGGCCCGCATCCCAGACTTTCCGTTAACCCTTTCCCGTCATCCCTCTGGCCCTCCCCTCTCTTCCAACCCCCTTATCCACCCGTCTCTCCTCCCGCACACATTCTCTCCCTCTCTCCATCAACTCCGTGCTTGACCTTCCCTACACGTTAGTAACCCGCACGCGCGTACCCGGCGCCGCTGGAAAACAACCACGCGTTGCACCCTCTCGCCGTCGCGCCCTCGTCCTCTCCCCCGATTCTCCTCCAGCTCCCCTCTCTCCCACCCCTCTCCCAAGAGGCGCCTCCTCGAGAAGACTCCACCCTCTAGATTTTTCTCCACCCCTACGAACGGCTTCACTTGGGCGCGGCGGCGGCGGATGCCGGGACCGCCTTTGCCTCTCCCACCCTCCTCCTCGTCTCTCCCCTCGCTATCCCCCGTCTCACTCCTCCATAGCTCCCTCCTGGGGATGAGAGGTGCTCTGCCGACTGCGGCGGTCGCGTCCTTGGCGTTGATGTCGGAAGATTCGTCGGGTTTCTCTCGCTCGTCCCACTCGTTCCAAGTTTTAGCCTGCCTACGAGAGGTTACGTTCAAGTTGGTCGACATTGATGATGGAAATAATGTCGATCAAATGTGAAACCAGTCGCATTTGGGATCAAAGAAGAGTGCAAATTCTAAGAACTGTGGTAAATGTCGGAACTGTTAATTCTAATGGAGACATTCGCTGATTTGGACCGAAAGGTGGAAATTTGACGGTGCAAAAATCTTTTAAAATTATAGAAAAAAAATCATGAAAATCACGGGATTCGGCCCCGGATCCCTCCGCGGAAATTTACTTTGTAAACAAAGCATCTCGGGTACTGAACTGGCTAAAACGAACTGGACGGAATATCGACGGATCTGGGTTCGAATCTCGATTGCTGCGAATTATTATTATAAACCCTAAACTTTTCTCATTTAAAACCAAATCAGTAATACTTTCCAAGATTGGTTTCGATAGGTATTACGTTCGATATTTTAAAAATATTCAATGCCAACAAAATAATCGACGTAGTTTTAATGGAGAGAAAGTATGCTATGTAGTTAATTATTGAAAGTAAGTGTGTACAAAAATAAAGGCTAGGAAGTTTTCCAAAAATAAGAACGATTCGTTAAAAATGTGATATGGAGCGTGGTTTTTGTTCGGCGCGGAAACATGGTCGTTAAAGATGATAGGCGTAGATTGGAGCGGCTTTTGAGATGTGAGTGTGAAGGATGGAAGTCATAAAATGGAAAAAAACGAGGAAGAAAGAAATTAAAAAGGAATGAAAACAAACGAGGAATTTCTAGGAATGGTAGAGGAGGAGAAAGGATTTTGGGGAAAGGTCTAAAGGTGTCGGTAAATATGGATACTGAGAATTTTAAAGAACGATGGAATGTTGCAGACTGTGATAGAAGGGGAAGGACGTTAGGCAGGGGAGGAATTGGCAGGATAAGGAATAGACATTTTTAACAGAATTAAGTGAGGAAGAAAGTAATCGGAATTGAGTAGGGGATTATTTTGATGTCAGATATCAAGTTGTGTTTTGCTATTAGAGCAAGGAAACGAGTCGTTGTATACCGTTGTACCGTTGTATAGGCTATTTTCATTCAAAACCCACCTTAAACTGTAAAATCCCAATATTAAAAATAGTCTTACTTATTCAAAATGGATAATGTTTTATTCGGCTCCTCGTCCCGGAGAAAAATGTTAACTTTCCTACCGATTAGTTTGAATTTTAAATATTTCCTTGTTTCCTCGACGCACAATGTCATGCTCTGAATTCATCTTTCTCGTTCCCACGAACGTTTTCCTGTGAATGTTCTAAAATACAATTTTTCTCTTCCCTGATAAGAAAACTTGTAAATGTAAATTTGAAATACTGGCGGTTTTTTAATTAAAAGCTAACAGAAAATGTTCTACACCACGTGTAGGGTTTTTTATTCACCGCGGAAGGAGGAAAACAGAATTTCCAATAAGAATGTATTGGAAATGACACGAAGAATCCGCAAAATTCCAGGTTGCCCATCAATGGTTTTGAATATTAACAAACCATACTATTTTACTTGGAATAGCAAAAAATATCGCTTGTTTTACCCACAAGAGAATGTTGGTTCGGGCATTTTATGCTTAAAATTTTATTCTTATGTTCAAGTTTCCATTTCTTTCAGGACATACTGTAAAAACCTACCCAGCAACGACCCAAAGGGGAATGTTTATTCAGTAGTCATGTTATTTATCTTAAATTCTTTCTTTCCTACAAATGGTCTTTGGCGATGGAAAACTGAAAATTGGGTAGTGAAGCATTTTAATTTTTGCACGTTAAAGAATAATTTTAAAACTTATAAAAAAAAACCAAGATGTGAGCGCAATTTTTTCTTATTAAACTGTTTATGAGTGCACAGATGTGTACAAAAAAAACAAATTCATGCAATTTACGATCTAAACGAGAATACGAAACCTATATGAATTTGTTCATCTTTAACGCGTGATAAAATGATTTTTTTCAGTGATGCACGTATCTGCAGATGAAAGAATTTATCCGGGAATATACTGTCTACCTGTAAGTTATATCCATGCTGGGAAGAGGCTTGTTGATTGAAATATGCAAATATAAAATGCACATACTTAGTAATTTCCCATGCCAGTAGTCTCTTGCGAAGTAATTATTATTAGAAGTCGTAAATAATAACTATCTTTTTTTTTGTTTCCGTTTGAGGAAAATATGGAAGAATCGAACACTTTCCTTAACAAGAAACTCGATTGATTCAAACTTTGAATAATGCCTCCCGTTGCTTAGCAACGAAAGAGATTCGTAGGTAAAAATTGTTTAATTTAAATAAAATGAAGACCTCCTGGATATTATTTTTTGTTTCTTTGTTGTCCGCTAGAAGTTATAGCTCCCCTTTTTGGGTCTTGAGTGTGCATCGTAAAACTTTTGTCCACTGATCGTATTGTCTCTCTCTCTCTCTCTCGCTCTCCTTTGGCGGGCAAAAACGGCTGCTCAAAAGGCCACTCACTTGCCGAGAGCTTTCTATTGGCTGGGTAGCAGGGATTCATGACAGCTCAAAAGCCTTCCGAATTCGAGCTTTCTTCAAGAGGCGTCATGGTGGCATGATGTGGTTAACGGACCCTCGTTGGAAGAGAGAAAAATCCATGGTTTGCGTCCCTCGTCCCTTCCTTTGGAAAGTTCTTTCTCCCACGAATCGATTTGATTACTTATTTCACTAATTAGCATGTCTTCTCCTCCTTTGCGATCCCTCCTGTGCATCCTCACCCGCGTTTGAATGTTTCGGCATGTTTCGTGTTTTCGAGGTCGAATCTTCGTATGAGTGAAAGCTTGTCCTTTCTTCTTCGAGATTCACTTTGAAATTGAACCAACACATTTGTAACTGAACAACCTAACTAGCCTTTCCTTTCTCTAAACTATTTCTTACCCGATGTGCTGTATAAACTAATATAAAGAGAAATTTCGGTTCACCCAATCCGATTGGGAGAGGAAAAATATTAAATCTCACCGAAAGTCTCTCGAATTAGTAAATTGAGCTGAATTTTTTCAGTCTCTGTAAAACAAGATATTTTTTATGCCCGCAATCGTCCAATCATTAATTTACACGATAGGCCGTAAATTTTTTAAAGAAAATATGCCGTCTTCCCTAGTCCCCAATCCCAACAACCCAACTCTTGATTGAATCCTCCATTTTGTTTTTTTTTTGGCAACCCCAATTGATCTCTTGGACACTCCGACCTTGAGGATATTTCATTCCATTAACTTAATTGAGAAATACACCAGATCACTACATGGCATCCATGTTTTATGCATGACGAATCTAATTGGTGCAGGGTATCAACAGACAGTATACCACCTCTCAGCTTTCCGGTTCACCATATTTTATCTCGAACGAGTCTATAAAAATAACCCGTATTTAAAACCGATAAGTTATCTAAAGTACCAAAAGATTAAATTGGCGTTTTAATTAAATGTAAATTAAAAATATAAATATGAAATACAGACAAATATGAAATTTAAATATGAATTAAAACTTCAAAAACTTTAGTCTACGACGTGTAGAAAAATGTTTGTGAAGCTCTCTTTTTAATGTCATCGCGATCGTAAATAGTCATGCAATCCAAGGATTAAACGACTTGATACATTCATGGCATGCATGGTGATGAAAAACTTTTTTCCATGAAGGTGTTTCTTCACGCTGGTAAACCGAAAATATTTCAAATTTCAACATGACTGACGCAGTAGTGGAGTCAAATCAATGAAACTTGTGCCACTATACATTACGCATCAAGCTATGATAATAGGATAATTTAAAATTAATATTCGGTACTTTGAAGTATGTGAATTAAAAAAAATCCATGTTTCCCCTTTGATGGAAAATTTCTCGTACTCCAGTGAAATTAAACGCTTACATGTCTATTTGCATGACGCGATAGTCGGTGCGTCGGAGTAATGCTTTAAATCAGGTTTTTATATTACAAATGTAGGTGTAGTTACGTTTGATTTGGTCATAATTATGTATCGTGCGCGGGTAAGAGCTCGCACTGTAATCTCTCAGTGATAATAACCAGCCTTTCTTGTATTCTCGATCTTAATTTAGGGTCCAAAATAATTCCCTTGGTGTCATATGGGAAATAAGATGTTCTATTTATTTCTAAAAGTCTTAGCCTCGATCGGTTCTTACGTGATTCACGAGGATTCCATCTTAATTCCTCCAGCATACTCGTCACGTTTAGTCTATTATGTTCAACATTTTTTGAGAATTATATATTTAGCATTTTTAGCAGCGTAACAATTTTAAACATGTCTACTGGATTTTCTCTCTGAAATTTTTCCGAATTCTAAATGAACATGTTCATCCGAGCAGCCCAAAAATATATAGCGCACATTCTGAACGCTGTCTAAGTAAAGTTGAGTGACCTCTCTTTTACTTTTCATTGTATTTTTCACTGACCCATACAGGTACAATTTAACTTTAGTTTTATAACTTGTACAATGTAACTTTAGTTTCTTTGATTTAGACCCACATTCTGCTGACGCATGTGCCCCATGAAATGTTTGAATATTTGTGTAAAAAGGTTAGTGGATTTCTCACATTCTTCTTTACTCTGCATTTCTAATGGCTCGTATCTAATGACTTTGAAATTCCACGCAGATTTTCTTCTATTTTTGCCAACAAATATTTTTGGGTCAGCTGTAGCCTGTTTTGCCTTTGCTAATGCACGTACTCTCATAAAATTGTAACCTCTCTCACTCTACTGTTTTTCAGATTGCATTACTGCGATAACTACCTTATTATAACAGTGATGGTATTTTTAATTGTTGGTAACATGTATCTGTTCTCTTGTTAAGTGAAATAATGAAGCTTCACGACCTCAAATGTTGGAGTCTGAAGCAATCCCGAAATCAATAATAACGAAGTCTCCGGGAGGTTTAGGAACCACAATCCCTCACTATTCTTCGCTCCTATGAGACCTTATGGAACCATAATAGATATATATTAATAACTATATCCTGCATGTTCGTAGATTGGAGGCTTTTGAAATGTGGGTGTGGAGAAGAATGGAGAAGGTGAAATGGACCGAAAGGAAAACAAATGAGGAAGTACTAGGGATGGTGGGTGAGGAGAGGGGTTTGTTGAGAGAAATCGTATGGAGGCAGGAAAAATGGGTGAAAGGCGTATTGAGCGGTAGTGGAATGTTGAAGAGGGTAATAGAGGGGAGAATGTTGGGCAAGCGAGGTAAGGGCAGGAACAGGATAGGGATGTTGGACGGGATGAAGGGAGGAAAGAAGGACACAGAGATGAAGAGGGACCTGATGTAGATTAGGTTGCTTGGTGGGGAGTCACAAAATGTTTATTTGATAGTTGTGTCCATCCAAAAACCTACCTTAACCGGTAGATTACCTAATAATAATATCCTGCATGTAATTGCACCAGGTGGTGGCGTGTTCGTGTTTTAGTCCATGGTAGTGACAGTATAGTGGAAGCAATTTTATGGGTGTGGCTGCTAGTAAAGAAGGAATAATGAATTTTTTTTCTCTTTCTTTTTTCTTCTTTTCTTTTTTTTCCTCCTTTTTTCTCTTTGGTGCTACAGCTTATATTCCTAGGTATTTTATTACCCATAGTTTGCGAAAAACTCAACTTTAACGACAGGACCGGTTGGATACGAGTACTAGGTACAAGGTACGATACGAACTCGTGTATTTTTATTAAGTGGTCTTCACTAAAAAAGGTCAAGTAAGAGTCAATTTACCACCAATAAAGGGAATTAGTATTTTAAATACGAGAAAGTTTTTATTTTTTTTTTAATTTTCTTTCTCTCGTAGTATTCGGGAGAAGTTATTAATCTCTCTCTATACTCTTCCTGCAGAAATAATCTACAAGCTTTGAACGCTAGCAAAAAAAAATTTTAAAGTCTAACTCGTCAATTTGTTCAAGTATTTCAACATATTAAATTGCTTTCGTCGCGCTAGAAAAAAAGCGTGGTGGAATGCTCTACATCATCCGATAAAGATCGGTTGGCTTAAAAAAAATTATCTTTCCCAATGTGTCGACGGAGGCATTACCAAAGACGATGGTTAGGTCTTCCTTTGGCATTTGCCTTCTCACTCAGGGATGTGTTGCTCCAAGCGTTCATTGTCGGCCCATACGGGCACACATACACCGTCCCGGTGAGCGAAAACCCACCCTAACCGGTCATTTAACAAACAAGATAAAGCCATGACATTCCAAAAAAACATCTCATTCGTGTGCGTTGCATTCCCTCTGGAGGTGGCGAGTAGCCAAGTGGGAGACGCAGAGGTGGGGACGGAGAGGCAGGAATTTTCTCACCTGTGAAACAATACTAAAGCGTGAGGGATAGGTGCCCTACCCTAACGCGCGTGATTTACGACCTCCTCCCGCCTTCTGCTCCCACCTATGATTTAACTTGATCCAATTAATCACGTGCCTTACACATTGAAACAAAATTGTATAACAAATAATTAAATTTAAATACCTAAGTGCAACATTGACTATCAACGAAAGTTTCAAACTGGAAACGAAAGAGCGAACTGATGGAATCATTGAATTAATACGAGCCGTCGTAGCTGTCGCAAGGTAGGACGCAAAAGTAAGGATAACTAAGAACGAGGTAACACATGGCTTTGATCCTTAATGGGTGATTTGGAATCACCCCCTGCCACACACCCTAGTGGTTTCTTTCAGGGTGTAATGTACACATGTTGTGGAAAAAGAATGCAACGATAAAGACAAAACTTGGATTAGGACAGCAGCGATGAATGTATTAAGAAAAATCAGTGGGAAACAAAGAGAATAAGAAAGAGGAATGACTGTATAATAAGGGGATGTAATATGGAAGCAGTAACGGAGTGGTTAGTAAATAGAAAAAGGGAATGGACTTAGAGACAAAATTGACCGCCACATAAAAATACAGATACACAGAGAACGTCACAAGTGAAGGACAACATAAGAACAGGCCGAGAGCCGAAAAAAGAATATAGTATAATGTATTTGGTACCTGGCAATTGAGAAAAAATAAATTTCTAATGTGACATATCTGGCATTGAATCATCATTTGCCCCAAACCATAGAGGTTATTTTCCAGGTACCTTGCGGATTATTCGAGTCAGTGTGGTAGAGTAACGGGTGGAAATGTTCACCCTTTATTTTTGTTTTCTTCTTCTCAGTCTGCTCATTGTCGAATTATGCGGGATTGTACTCGTATGCGTTTGTGCGAGTTAAACGAAATGCGTTAATTTTAGAAGTATTTGATACTAGATTACTACATCTACGTAACACACCGCAAGCCGCCAAAATTATGCCTATAGGGCGTGAGCGTGGAGTATTCATCTGCATAATGCCCCACAAGCCGCCGCAAGGGCGTGTGGCGGAGGGTTTTAGGTCACCACCCGTAAAAGGCAAATAAAACAAACTGCATTCAAAACCAACACATACATGCAAAGCCATACCCACAGTGGTGCTTACCTTCATGCAAATATCCTATCATTGTACACACATGCAAGTACATATCTACCTCCTTTCATTCTACACGCATGCAGCTATACATGCTATCATCTAACAAATAATTGCACCTTTGGATGCAGTAAGAAATTCATCCAATATCGCGCAAGCTAGAATTTGGTGAGTAGCGAGGCGAAATAACACCACCACAAGAACATGCAACATAAAACGATCTCCTCCTCAAGGGGACAGGTAGAGAATTTGACTCAACGCTGCAGGTAGAAGGAGGGTTCCCCATTGCGACACTAGTATTGCGACATTAGCAATGCATTCGGAAATATTATTTCATAATTACATTCGTATATGTGTTAGCTAATATACGAAAACATTCGACCACATGCAAACATCAATGTCAACGTACATCATAAAATAATTTGTGTGTTTGACTGAATAATTGAATTTTAAGTTAATATATTCGAGCGCTTGGGTTCGAGTTCGTTACGATTGCATATTTTTCGAGAGATGAACGAGTGCTTGAATCTGTAGGTGACAGTAGGTATCTCTTATTTTATCCCGGTGGTTGAATCTACCAATGTAATTTGGGGTCAAAATAATTCCCTCGATGTCGAAAGAAATCTCAGGCGTTCTGTGTATTTCTGAGTTTAATTAATAAGTCTTGCCCCTCACACTTCACGAATCAAGAATGTGGACCTGGATACTGAAGGTAATAATACAACTTGAGTGCTGGAGAGGTCTTCGTGTCTTCAAGGTGACCCTATGCGGCGAAAAACTCGGAAGAGGAATGCGGTGGTATTATGCAA
This sequence comes from Hetaerina titia, assembly GCA_037158775.1. Taxonomy (NCBI): domain Eukaryota; kingdom Metazoa; phylum Arthropoda; class Insecta; order Odonata; family Calopterygidae; genus Hetaerina; species Hetaerina titia. The sequence goes on from CM073770.1 coordinate 86,141,393, forward strand.
TGTTTCGACATCACCTAAAAAGGTTGCGGGCGCGAATCCCACCCTTGGGAAATGGGAAGTCGAGCGGTGCGCACCGCGAAGGCAACCACCACTCACGCTGAGTCGTGACCTCGCAGGGTTAGGACCTCTTTGGCATCATCCAAATACTAACAAGCTCGTAGAGAGACAGAGATAGGGAGAGACGATGCGGAGTTGCTCACCTGAGCGTCGCCCCTAGACCCTTCCCGTAAGTACTCCTCCCTTGACCCCTGCACACACCCCTTCTGAGGAGTACCCGGAGCTCGGTTTGGGGAAGGTGTGGGGGTTTGGGTGGGGGGGGGAGAGGAAGGAGGTAGGAACGGAGCTCTTCTTACTCTAGCTCGGGGATGGGAGTCCCACCCCCGACCGAATACGTACGTCCACGCCCGTAGCGTAGTTCCCCCACTCTCCCCCCTGCACACACACCCCCCGAACCAATCGACCCACTTTCCATCCCCACGGTAGGGGGGCATCCCCTCCTTCCCATTATCCACCGCTACCCCTCACCCCTTCTATCCAAAAATCCCTATTCCCCCCCACGCCCAGGCCGTAACCCCTAAAACCCTAAGCAATTCCACCAACCCCTCCTGCATCTTTCTCTGTCTCCCACCTTCTCTTCTTCCCCCGTGTCTTGCCTTCCATGACCCTACGCACCGGTGGAAGAACAAATCCCGCCCAAGATTATCCGCCGTTCATCGCATACGCAGCTCCGCATTCTCGAGCACGCCCGCCCGCTCTCGAACGCACCCGTGGATTCCTTCTCCTCCCATCCCCCACCCTCCCATATCCCTCTTGCCCGCGTTTCCCTTAATGCACTCTGGCAATCCTCTTTCGCATTCCGCCGCGCGAGGGAGACGTGATTTGTGGCGAGCATTTCCACCGTTTCACAAAGCCGTCGAATCGTTTGCTTTGTAACTCAACAAATCCACCTCTGAATCGCATTTTGAAACCCGCGTCTATCGAGGAAGCGCACATTCGCTGTGCAGGCGTTCCTTACGTTCAGTGTGTTTAGCTTTTCTCTCGGAGAGAATTAAAAGGAATGACTGTGTTGACCGTGAGGCGGCACACGGTCAAAATAATCCAAAATAATGCTCATGCAAATACTTTTTCGAGATGGTCGAAAGAAAAAAAATGTCCTTTATGCTTACACGGAAACGGTTTCCTTTCGCATGCCACCTCTGAAATATTTTGGGAGTTTAGGGGTACTCTTTCATAGGTGTATGAAATGGAATGTTTTCCACCATATTCTTGGAACAATTTTCGAAGGCAATGTATGTGCCTTTACCCATTATGAAATATTTTTCAAGTACCATTCTTTTGGGTCAGGATAGCTTCACGCTTTGTTATCCCCTACGTGAATCCAAATTGGTCTTAATAAAGCATGGTGAAATGGACCGGAAGGAATACAAATGAGGAAGTACTAGGGATGGTGGGCGAGGAGGGGGGTTTGTTGAGAGAACTCTCATGGAGGCAGGAAAAATGAATGAAAGGCGTATTGAGCGGAATTGGGATGTTGAGGACGGTAATAGAGGGGAGAATGTTAGGCAAACGAGGAAAGACAGGAACAGAATAGGGATGTTGGACGGGATGAAGGAAGTACACTGAGATGAAGAGGGACCTGATGTAGAGTAGGTTCCTAGATTGGGTTTTGTTTGGAGTTACAAAATATTTATTTGATAGTTGTATCCATCCAAAAACCTACCTTAACCGATAGATTACCAAATAATAATAAAGCATGGTATCTCTCTTTGTCTCTATATACTTGCCATAGTAGCGGTTGAGAGAGAGATACCTTGGACGAATGAGGCACTTAACTGAGGGTCCGATGATATTCAGTTATCTCTGCCGACATTTCGTTTGGAATTGACACAATTATGCGAAATCCGGTGGGATTACTTCAATCTCGTTATAACGTTTTCGGCAGCAGCCAGAAGTGGGTCCTTAACAGGCAGTCTTCCATGTCATTTTTATGCCACCCTATTCCCTTGATGTCATTGTAATTTTTCCTGCTCAGTACCCTGCAGCCCATCGCTAGGGTGCATGATGGAGTGATTCAGCATGTAAGGCGTGAAACATCAAAATTTAAGTTCTGCTTACCTATGTTTCATATTTCAGATGATGGAGATAATGCTAACTATAGGTATACGCAATACGATATCTGAGTGTTAAATACTTACGTACGCATGAGAGGCGAGCTGCTTACAAAAAGATCAATGAAATTTAAGGCCTTATGAAATAATGATAACATAACTAGGATACTTATAATTAAAAAAAAATACTTTACCCTTTTCACGAACGTTTACAATGTCCTGATCTCTTATTATTCGCGGGGAAAATGTAATCTTCAATCTGTCGGTTGTACACTTTATTTCTCAATCTTATTTTCATGATCGGCAGTGCGATGGGGTTAACAATACATTTTCAACATTTTCGCTGAGGAGACCTCCTTCCAATTTTTATCATAGATTTAAAAACCAACGCAACTTTCATTAGGTAAATTCCTAACTAGTTTAGTTCCTTTTATAATCCATACTTGCTACGAGTACTTTAGTTCATCAGATGTAACTACAATTTGAAAGTCTAGCTCCTGAACACTGCCATCGCCTTCATTAAGACCCAATACTCACACACACACACACACACACACACACACACATACATATATATATATATATATATATATATATATATATATATATATATATATATATATATATATATATATATATATATATAACTTTTGGACGGCACAATAGAACACAGAATAAAACAGATAAGACGTAAAAGGACACTCACACTGCAGATGATTTAAGCTTTCGGCCTACTCCGAGGCCTTCTTCAGATCAGTCTGACCTGAAGAAGGCCTCGGAGTAGGCCGAAAGCTTAAATCATCTGCAGTGTGAGTGTCCTTTTACGTGTTATCTGTTTTATTCTGTGTTCTATTGTGCCGTCCAAAAGTTATATTGCTCTCGTGAGTACTTCCGCATCATCGATATATATATATATATATATATATATTCAAACATAGAAATAGGTATAAGGAAACTGTGGAAAAAGGTACTGTGCGCCGTATGGCGGGATTTCGTATTTGAATGAATTATTATTAGGTAATCAACCGTTTAAGGTAGGTTTTTGGATGGACACAACTATCAAATAAACATTTTGTGACTCCCCACCTAGTAAACTAATCTACATCAGGTCCCTCTTCATCTCGGTGTACTTCTTTCCTCCCTTCATCCCGTCCAATAATCCCTATCCTGTTCCTACCCTTTCCTCGCTTGCCCAACATTCTCCCCTCTATTACCCTCTTCAACATTCCACTACCACTCAAAACGCCTTTCATCCATTTTTCCTGCCTCCATACGATTTCTCTCAACAAACCCCTCTCCTCACCCACCATCTCTAGTACTTCCTCGTTTGTTTTCCTTTCGGTCCATTTCACCTTCTCCATTCTTCTCCACACCCACATTTCAAAAGCCTCCAATCTACGTCTATCCTCCTGCTTCAGTGACCACGTTTCCGCGCCGTACATAGCTACGCTCCATATAAGAGTTTTTACGAGTCTTGTCTTGAAAAGAGAAAGCCTCCTTGCCTAGCGCAATTCTTCTCTTTACGTCCCTACCACTTTGACCGTATTGGTCCAAAACACTTCCGAGATATGTAAACTGCTCTACCTGCTCTATTCTTTCCCCGCCTATTTTAATATTTGGCTTAGCCTTTTTCTTTCTGGAAAATCGCATAACCTTTGTTTTATTAATATATTTGAATGAATATATATATATATATATATTTTATCCACATGGAAATAGATATAAGGAAAAGGGTTTGGAACACATATAAAGGACGAACACAGGAGAGGTGGGGAAGTCGGAATTGAGCAAATCACAAGCGTAACAATATTTCCTTGAGCGGGACTTGAACACCAGATCTTTCCACCTGCCGGGCGGATGCTCTAACCAATTTATTTCATTTTTCGTCATATCACAGTCATTTAGTCATCATTTATTTTTGACCAGTTCAAAATATTGTACGTGAAAATGTGATCTATTGTGTAACATTATTTATTTTCAGCCAATTTCCCTCATCTTCCGTCTGTGGTCTCCTCTACCAGTGGAATGCGGGTCTAGGATTATTTTACGTGTTAGCGCAATGTTCAAACTATTTGCATTCATCTAGTAGTTTTAGCCTTGCGTGTTTTAAATGGATCCCGAAACCAGCATTTCCTGTTTTAATGTGCCGCTTTCCAACCGTTCATAAAGATTTTTCACGAAATCTTGTCTCTGTGTCTCGTTTAATTCATAAATCAGTACCTTCATTGCCGGATCCCAATTGCTCAAGTCTCACCAGTTTGTTAACTTCGCGATAAAAAAAATGAATCGCTGTGATTTGAACAGATGTAGAGGTCTGAATAAAGCCTCAACCTCCCATGGTTTTCACTTTTTTGGAATAGGTATAAAAAAAGGTTTTCTCGCGCAGTTTCTCTATTTTGACAACGGGAATAATTTCGCGTCGGTCGTAGAACTTAACTCGATGGTGATTTCGATACAGGAACTGTTAGCAAAAAACTGTTCTCTTTGCTGCCGTGTTTCAACTATTCTTTTAGTTTTCATTTTTTGCTACTTGCGGTCAATCAAAATCTGCTGCTTAAAACTCTGAGTGGAGGAGTCCTTTCTTGGAGTAATAGGTTTAGGAGAACAGGGGAAAATATCCGGTTTCGCTGAGCACTGTGCAAAAACATTTTGCCCCGCTACACGCTCGTGGCATAGGTCCAACTGCAAACTGATCGCTGTACACCTTACCCGTTTGCCACTCCACTAATACCTAATCGCTTAATACTCCACTTGTTTCTATTTTCCCGCTCCTTTTACAGTTTTTCCATCGTCTCGGGGAAGTTTAAATGATGGAAAGACACTGATTACCGTACAATGACATACTTAAAATGACACGCTTAAAATGGCATACCGGACTTACATAGGTTTTCACCACTTCCAAATGGTATTTGATGTTGGTATCCTAGTTACCATGGTAAATGATTTTTTTTTACTGGCAAACATCCGCCGATACGAGAATTAAGCTGTTCACGTGGCATTGTATATTATTCTGATTTTTCCATTCACCTCGGCGTCATTCCAAAACGATTCATGTTTAAAGCGACAAAAGCTGATTTCTTTGATGAATGTGAATTACCAGGCACGAGCTATTGGCGCGTGCAACTAGTAAGAATGTGTAAGGGATCTTTCTATTTCGTATTTTTTTCCCTTGAAGATAATAAATAATGCTGACAAATTGGAATGGGAATATGGTTTTCGCAAATAGGTAAGGACCAAAGTCAGTGATGACGCGTGTGAAATAATTTTCATTTGCGAATTTCCAAATAGTTCTACGTCTGCATCGACTTTTTACCCTGCCAATCACTGCTATGGATGTGATTTAACACATTTAACGCACGAAATATCCTAAATTAATTTTTCTTAACTTTTTGGTGAATATATGTGTAAATATATTCAAATAATATATATTATGATAACTGCAGGTACATCATCTACGCTATTTGAGTGTGATATACTTCTCTACGCATAAGAGACGAGCTGTTAATAAGAAAACGGACAATGATCCAAGTTAGATGGGAAGATTATTGTTTAAACCTCATGTGTTTCTATGATTGTGAATAATTTTATCAACCTAATGTGTTTTTTACGACTATGGCGACCCTTGACTTCTCTTCTAATGCCCATGCGCTCTCTCTCTCCCATTGCGTTTTCTGCCCTCGGGCAATAAATTCTTCCTGGCTGTGCATTTCTGTTTCTTTGGCTCAGTAAACTCCCTAAATGGCCTTTGTCGAATTACTCTGAATTTATTCCTCGGAACCCTGGGAGATGCCTCCGAGTGAATTTTTTTCCACTGGTTCTTCCCTGCATTTCTTTATCCAACGATCTATTGATCGCCGACCGTTCGTTCAGGGGGGTTTTAAGGACGCATTAATCATGAAATTGGTTTCCCGCTTCACTTCTTTCACTAGCTTCTCTAAATATCATTTTCCACCCATTCTCCGAAATTAAATTTCCAATTATCTTCCTAATATTTTTTTCCTTCGACGAGGTCTTTCGGGCTCTCCCCATGCATTTTTTTGCACTGTAATACTCAACACAGAGAAGTGCTCGAAAAAATCTCGAGTGTTGATAACCATAAGACCTTGCTGCATATGTTTTAGACAAGGATTACCAATGCATCGCTGGAATATAAAAACGTAGAAGTATTACGCCTGAAAGAAAAAAAAAGAACTGTTAAATACTAATTGTCGGCAAAGTTTTTTTTACAAGAAAATTTTTTATAACCCTAAACAAAAAAGTTTATTAAAATGGTTGTCGCTTCGAGAAAATCGCGCCAGGTGTAGGAGAAGGTCGTAAGCATTTTGATTTCAATGTTTAGAAAACTTTGGTAAACTCTTTACCAGAACCGAAAGTGTCTTATTAATAAGTTCAAACGGTCCTCTAAATTGGCATGACTAAATTTACAGTGCTGCAATATAATGATTAATAAATTGATAAAAGTCGAGTCCGAATGTAGAAGTCACATCGGAATCCCGAGCACAATCGTCAAAAGTATTCGTAGCAAGGTAAGAATTAATTCATACGATTGAATAAAGTTCAAACCGATTATTTCATCCTCATTACACCGAACTATTCATATAATTAAATGATGTCGGGTTACAACACAGCATCAATTGATCGTTTTCGAAGCCACTGAAGTTATTTTTTTGATTTAGTAGTCCTTTGCCTGTCAGTGAATGCCGATAACAATGCCTGCAAAATTCGTTCTTCCCTGCCAGTTGCGAAGTTAGTGATGTGATTTGATTTTTGAGTGCGAAACGGTCATCATCTGCGCAAATTCATCGAAAGTTGTGCCTAGTTTATGGACCTACGGTAATGATTGAAGTGGAGGTTAGACAATGGTACCGAGTTCAAAAATGGCCGCACAAATGTGCAAATGCGCATGATGAAGAGCAGAGTGGCAGGTCCAGCATCCAGACGGATGAAATCGTGCAACAAGTGGACCAAGAACTGCGATCTGATTAGCAATTGATGATTAGTGCTCTCATTGATAATTTTCCTCTAGTTGGCCACACTACTACTGTTTTACGCGGTTGTTCCGTAAAAACTCGGATATCACAAATTGTGTGCAAGGTGGGTGCTGAAAATGCTCACCGACCAACACAAAGGGCAAAGACTGTTGAGCGGATGAGCGTTTTTGGGCCGCTGTCGACAAGACGGAGATGTCTTGACCTTGCGTCTAGCTACTGTTTCCTCTTATATTGCTTAAAACAGTGGCTTTGTGAACGAGGGTTTGAAGACGGTGATTTAGTTGTCGGATCTTTTATCTTCACTCGTCAGAAAAGCCTCTGTAGAGGTGTAAATCTTGCGGTCGTATATGAGAGTTATTTGTTAGACAATATTGTTGTGTCCGCAATCAATTCAATTCGTTGCATAGAGTTGTATGTTTATTCATAGTGCGCGTTGAATTTTTTATATTATTCTGAAGCCGAGCAGTATAGAGCGGAAGGACCTAATTACCGTATTTTGAACTTACGGAAATCGCTACGATGGGTTTTTAAGTAATAGGTACGTGGAAGACATAAGTGGATCTGACCCGCTCGTAATGGGTATAAGAGAATTAGAATAGAGACAGTGATGGCAAATAAGAATTAAGTTATTTAATCATTTGTATTGATGTATTTTATCTTAGTTCTGTTGTGGTAGCGAATTGTAAGAGGAGATTTATTACGTAATCTACAGTTTAAGGTAGGTTTTTGGATGGACACAACTATCAAATAAACATTTTGGGAATCCCCACCTAGCAAACTAATCTATATCAGATACCTCTTCATCTCGGTGTACTTCTTTCCTCCCTTCATACCGTCCAACATCCCTATCCTGTTCCTGCCCTTACCTCGCTTGCCCAACATTCTCCCCTCTATTACTCTCTTCAACATTCCACTACCGCTCAATACGCCTTTCATCCATTTTTCCTGCCTCCATAGGATTTCTCTCAACAAACCCCTCTCCTAACCCACCATCTCCTCATCAAGGAGATAAATACTATAAGAAAGATAAATACTATTAATTGAGATGTGAGTCTTAATCTAATTAAGTGAGAGGAGATAAATACTATTAATGTAGTTCTTATTGGATATTATTTTGATCTCTCAGAATAATGCGGGGTCTTGATAACTCCCTCGCAAGTAATTTCTAGTGTCCTGCCCTTTTCTCACTACCCATTTATACCTTGCTCCCTATGTGTTTGGAGTGACTTCAAACCTATTGTTTCTTTTAAACCCGTCACACATTCTTTTCGTAACAGTGTCTGACAAATCTATCTGATCTACTTTCGACTTAATCTTATATCTAAAGTAACACTTTCCTCAACAGATTCTAAAAGCCTCCTCCCTCAGAAAAGTATGTACAACTTGCGAATGCACGCGCAGATGTAGGTATATGTATATATATTCATTCACATGGAAATAGATATAAGGAAAGGGGGATAGGAACACATGAGAGGACGAACACAGGAGAGGTGGGGAAGGCGGATTCAAGCAGATCACAAGTGCATAAATATTTCCTTGACCGGGACTAGAACACCGGATTGACCTATCGAGGAAACGTAATCGGAAAGTAGTACCCGTTCGTGCCGCATGAAGTGCTGACGACGCGAGTAGCCGCTGGACGAGGTCAGATAGCTTCAGTGGCTTGTCTGCCTTCTCTGAGCCAAGTTGCGTGACGCTAGCATTGCCTGTGTTGTTTCTGTGATTGTTTACAATGTTTAAAAAAATTGAGAACGCCGCCAGTTGTGAAGTGAGGGCAGTGATTAAATTCCTCAATGCAAGAAACGTTCGCCCATGTGATATTCATCGCCAATTAAAGGAGGTGTATGGAGACAATGTAATGGACGAGTCGTCTGTTCGGCGGTGGTGTCGCAACTTCAACATGGGGAGGGGGAACACACACGACGATGAGCGTTCGGGGAGACCGTCTGTCATTACAGACCAACTGGTGAGCTCAGTTGACGAATTCGTGAGGAACGATCGGCGCGTCACAATTGATGACATCTGTGAGCATTTTCCCAATGTTTCTCGAACAATTGTTCATGAAATTGTTAAACACCATCTGCATTATGCAAAAATTTGTGCAAGATGGGTCCCTCGCATGCTTACAGATGAGCACAAAACCAAGCGTATGGCTGCAGCACTGACGTTTTTGGGACGTTATTCTGATGAAGGAGACTCTTTCTTGACTCGCATAATTACTGGTGACGAAACATGGGTTTGTTATGCATCACCTGAGAGTAAACGACAGTCAATGGAGTGGCATCATGCTCATTCACCAAACAAACCAAAAAAATTCAAGACAGTTCTGTCCACCAGGAAACTCATGGCAACCATTTTCTGGGATCGACGAGGTGTATTGCTTATTGATTTTATGGCCCGTGGAGACACTATTAATTCCAATGCGTATTGTGAAACATTAAAGAAATTACGGCGGGCAATACAAAATCGGCGGCGAGGTCTATTGTCTACTGGTGTCATTCTCGTTCATGACAATGCCAGGCCTCATGCAGCTGGGATAACACAAAAACTTTTGCAGCAATTCAAATGGGAAACTTTCGACCATCCACCGTATAGCCCGGACTTGGCCCCTTCAGATTTTCATCTCTTTACAAAGCTTAAAGACTTTTTGGCAGGAAAAAGATTTGACAGCGATGAAGAACTTAAAGAAGGAGTGACCCTGTATCTCAATGAGCTGGCGGCGAAGGACTATGTAGCAGGAATACAGAAACTTGTCACACGTTATGACAAATGCCTTAATTTGCTTGGAGATTATGTTGAGAAGTAGTTTAAGGTATCCTCTTTCAAATAAAATTTTTTATGTTTGTTAATATTTACTTTTGTGTCTTTATTTCACGAACGGGTACTACTTTCCGGATGACCCTCGTGTGTGTGTGTGTGTGTGTGTGTGTGTATATATATATATATATATATATATATATATATATATATATATATATATATATATATATATATATATATATATAACTTTGACAGCAACACAATATGAGAACACATAAAAGGAACACTCACACGTTATTTCTTGATAATTTCGACGGAACTGTACTCCGTCTTCCTCGGAAGATATTTATATTATATTATAAGATTTGTTTGTATATATATATATAATGAAGAAATTAGGTCGGGTGACAATTGATTCACGAAGATAGTAGGCTATAGTTATAATCAGATTTTTAGAAAGGTACACAACATCTGAGTTTCCTCACAATTGCTAGAGAATGAGAATGGTTCCCCAAATGAATTGGCACTATTGCCTCCATTATTTATCGACCAGAAGGATAGATAAAATAAGAGGGATGGACTCTTTCACCTAAAAATCCAAGCACTCTTTTATTCCTTCGGTGCGCAATCTTAAAAAAAAATCGAGCACGAACGCCGAAAGCATTTGAGAAAATCGCATGGACTTAGTGGAACACGCCAGTTGTCACACGACGGATATACTATAGGTGTGTGCGTGTGGTTACGGCGTGTTTCTCTATTTGAGCAAATTTTACATTAATATGAACGCATGAACTCATGTTTGTGCATGTATGGTTGGTACCCCAACACCCCCCGCCACACCTCCCTGCCCCTTGCGGCGGCATTATGCAGATTTGAGGGTCCTCTTTATATACACACGTCCCCCTTGCCGTTACGACGCCCTCCTTCCGCGGAACCAGAAAACCACCTCCCCTCCCCCCCCCCCAACCCTCCGCCCGTCGCCGCAGCGATCCCACCCCCCCGCACTCTCTCCCACACAAGCGGAAATCTACGTCAACACGTCGCGCCAGGATCCGGGTTTCCAGGGAGACCACTATTCTGAATTCCATTGTTCGTCCCGCTTGGCGTGTTTCGAGTGTTCTTTCTTCTTATCCTCCTCGCCTGCCCCTTTCCCCGCTCCCCCCAAAAAACGTCCCTCCATCCACCCCGTCAACCTCGTCGCCCCCCGGAACTCCCGCCGTCCCGGAGGGGGGAGTATTGTCAAGTCAGCGAGTAGAGCTCAACCCCCTAGGCCAGGGTAATCGAAATATATCCGCTTTTAATGGAAACTCCCTGCTCCCACCCACTCGGGGGGGGGGGGCAGGGAGTAGGGGTACAGTACTTCGAGCGAGAGCGCGGGGCCTTGTGATGGTTGTCTCTCGTCGAATTTTATTGTCGTTTGTTTTGCTTTGTCGTTCTCCCGTTTATCCCTTGCCTTCTCAGTCCCTCTTAGCCGTTGAATCCGCAAGACAACGATGAAAATGTCATGGTGGATATCCAATTGCGATCTCCCCTGTGTTTACGTGTATATATACTTGTATAAATAAAAATATATATACATTCAAACACGATATCCGGCCATATGGTGAACATCCATTCGCATGGGAATAGATATAAGGAAAAGGGATAGAAAGACGAATAAAGGACAAACACAAGAGAGGTGGGGAAGGCGGAATCGAGCAGATCACTTGAGTAAAAATATTTCCTTAACCGGGACTTGACCACCGGATCTTTACATAAATTTTATTAGGTAATCTACCGGTTAAGGTAGGTTTTTGGATGGACACAACTATCAAATATTTTTTTTCTTACATATATACATATATATATATATATATATATATATATATATATATATATATATATATATACATATATATGTATATATATGTACATTCAAACACGAAATCACGCCATACGGCGAAAAAATATTCATTCACATAGAAATTTACGAGATAGATAAGGAAAGATAAAATAAAAGATAAAAAAAAGATAAAAATCTCGTAGATAAGGAAAGGATATATATGATTATATAAAAATATATATACATATATTTTTTTATTTTTGTCCCGTCCCGTGATACATTAAATTCAACGGACTTCTGCGTCGTTCGTGGATTTTTATGCTTTCATTTTATCACATTTGTGTTTATATATATACCTTTACACGCAAGTTCACACAACCTATCATTCGATGAATGCTTTTCGCTAACAGTTCTAGAATCCCTACCCGATTCAGCCACCAACATAGAGGTGAGAACTCGCGAATCCGCATACATCCTATATTTCCGATCCTATAAAATTCCCACCCTTAACCGCCATCTTTAATTCCCTTCCCAGCCGTCTCTAAATCTTCGGCCCCCGTTCTTCCCTCTCTCCAGGCACTCTCCCCTCAAAACCTCTCAGTCTGACCTGAAGAAGGCCTCGGAGTAGGCCGAAAGCTCAAATAATTATTTTATAGATATATTTAGTAGATTATAATCTACAGTGTGAGTGTCCTTTTAGGTGTTATCTGTTTTATTGTGTTCTATTGTGCCGTCCACAGGTTGTACATAACATATACAGGGTTCGTCCGGAAAATAAGTGTACTGAGCTCAGGAAAAAAAATTTATTACACTTTGACATATCTTAAGCTAATATTCCTCAAAATAGGACCCTTGTGAGTCGATACACTTGTTCCAGCGGCGTTCCCATTCCTGGAACGCTCCCGCGAAGGCATCATCGGGAACCTCTCGAAGACACGTCGTCAAGGCCTCTTTGACGGCGTCCAAAGTCCCGTATCGCGTTCCTTTCAAACTCCTCTTTATCTTCGGGAACAGAAAGAAGTCCGGTGGTGCCAAGTCCGGGCTGTAGGGCGGGTGCGGCAGCGTTGCCACACCGTGCTTGGCCAAGAAGTCCTACACGACAAGCGCTGTGTGAGACGGCGCATTGTCGTGATGCAGCCGCCAGATGTTTTTGGTCCCTAATAATCTCTTGCACTATTGTTTTTGGCACATTACACTGCTCTGCTATCATTCGAACACCAAAACCACGATCGGAGTTCAGTACATCGCGAACTTTTCGCACATTTTCGTCGGTGAGTGTCGTTGATGGGCGTCCAGGCCGTGGTTCGTCGTCGACCTCTTCTCTGCCCTCCACGAACATCTTGTGCCACCGAAAGATCATGTTTCTGGACATGGCTGACTTCCCGTAAGCCTGGTTAATCATACCGACAGTTCCGGTAGACGATTTCCCAAGCTTTACCGCAAATTTGATGGAATAACGCTGCTCCAAAAACTTCGGCATCGCGTTCCGTGACGTGGGTCGAGCGTGGAGGTTCGCGTTAACAGAGCTCCTCACTACACCACAGCTCAGAGCCGACTGTCTTTTGCTTCGTTTCGTATATACCACATGGAGAAAACAATATTAAGATAATCGTTTATTGAACATACCTCGTGAGGTGTGTCGTGTATGTTCAATAAACGATTATCTTAATATTGTTTTCTCCATGTGGTATATACTGGGATTAGATTTCGACACCATCATGGAAGAAGGTTGTGCATGGAGTATGCGTACAGGCACATCCTGGCTGAAGCAACATGTGAATACACTTGCATAGTTGTGCTCCGATTGTAAATTGTAAGCTTGGCGACGAAATTGTTTACCTTCAGGAGAGAATCCAGACGATCTAAATATTCTCTCCAAACAAGTGGAACCATGAAGCAGTATGTATCAAACAGCTGTTGTTTTGGTCTGAAGTCATCCAAGCGACATATCTCCAAAGTGGAACGCTCCCCGGCTATGTAGCAAAACAAAGTGAAACTATCCTAATTATTTTTTTCTCTCCTCCGGAAACACGACTTGCCTTCAAGGTGAGAGTTTCTTCGCACCGTATCTCGACCGAAGTCAGTGGAACGAATCTAATTCGACAAAACTTTTGTCACTCGGGTGCGTAACGAACACTGCGTCCGGACTGGAAGATATGATCGCAGGAGGGGAAAGAGAAGTTTTGTGGATAAACTTGGGGCTATGATTTCAGTGAAGAGCCGATGAGAGCTGATGAAAGAGGAAATGTTGGGAGAGAGCGCATCAAACAACTCCGAAAACTCCCTAGAGATGACGATCCACTCCCGCAAATAAAAGCGGCAACGCAGAGGTGTAAACGGAAATTGTCTCTCGCTCGGCTCCTTTAAGAGGCGTGGCAGAAAATGTTCAATGGTTCGGGCATCAACAAGCGCCTACTCTAAATGTGAGTTCTCGAAAAATATTGATGCCTACATATTATATTTTAACTAGATACAGATACCTATTATGTGGACTGTTTAAAAGGCTAAATTCACCGGAGAAAGACGTCAGTAAGCCAACGATTCCAATGTATAGTAATTCCTGCGTTTTTCTTTAAAAAATCAACCGCTTGCAGAAAGGAATGAAAAACATTTTTATGGGCCGGATGGGAGTTTTCTTTTGCTTATATTTTAGTGAAAACTGAAGAAAATGGTGCCACAGTCAATTTGGAATACACCTCACTTAGGTTACCTATAATGCGTACAATTTACAATTGCAAGACACTTTTTAAACGACTCGTTTTCCGAAACGTTGTCGTCGTCGATGGAGGGCTAACCCGGTGGAAGACCCGAGCTCTTTGCCCTTTTCCACAGCAATCGCTGGGAAAGCACAAGATCATACTTCCCGAGCTCTTTGCCCTTTTCCACAGCAATCGCTGGGAAAGCACAAGATCATACTTCCAGCGTATTAGTCGAAAATATGTGTGTTATTACCTCCCGTCGGGGGGACATTTAGGAATCCGGGTTCGAATCCCGGTGAAGGCGAATCATTTTTACGCTCTGAAATTGTCGCCTTGTAATGGACACTTAGTGGATGATTCCAGTAAAAGTTACTGTCGCAGCATCCCCCGCAGTTTCTTGGAATTTCGTTATTTGTTCTAACGGGAAATAGGCCATTATATTCTGAATTGTTTTAGAAGATTCGCGAATTTTTCGCGTGTTCCTCTACCCATTAAATGCCCCAATTAAATGTTTCACAGTTTTAATATTTAAATGAAATGTATTGTTTAATCCTCCAACATAATACCTACGCTCTGAAATATATCCCACTTTAAAATATAGCGGTAAACCGTTTGATTTTTATGTGAGTTATGCTTATGGGGGAGATCCAAATTAATTTTGGGAGAAATCCAAATGAGGCAGGGAAGATGGATAGAGAGCATTAAGTTTAGTAATGGGATGATGAAGACTGTGACAGAGGGGAGGATGTTAGTCCAAGGATGTCGGGGGAGGAACAGGGAAAATCATATCAGACGAAATGAATGTAGGAAGGAAGGATGCGGCTTTAAAGAACAGTTCAGTTTATTGAGGGGTGTCAGGTTTTGTCTTGTTGGACGAAACTAAGAAATATAGCAATTTTAAGTCTGTATCCATCGAAAACATTCCGCAAATGGTGGACAACTTAATGACAACAATCATCTGAATAACTTTCTCTCCATATTTGCGACGCAAACGAAGAAATAGCTTAGATAAGTTATATTATGAATAATACATTGGCCTGAATGGGAATATTATGATATAACGTATCATTAGGAGCTTTTGAGTCGAAAGTGTGATCGATTACATTGAAATGTTGAAAATTTGGTGAGAAAAGTATTTGAAATTACTGTGGAATGTTGAATATGCATATGGTTCATTTTTTCCTGCTGCTCAGTACCGACCTTTGTACAAAGTTTACTTATTAATAAAGGATGATTCTAATTGTTTGCCATTATCATTACGATGAGAAACAAACTTATTCATACGCTTGTAATTAAAAATACGTAATGACTTGGTTTATGATAGCGAGTAAAGGCGTTAGTCTGTGCGCCAACGGTAAAGAAAACCATGTACCAATCTTCCGTTATCTGTGACATGTTTTGACAATTTTCTCTGCGCCCCCTACTTAATAAGATGCGTGGTGCGTTTCTTTTCCTTCTACCCCACATCGTCTGAGGTATTGCACTCGTTTGATAATTGATTAAGTGTTGATCGCGCCTGTTCCGTTCAGACGACCGGAAGACAGATTGATCGATTAGTCTCTACAGTAAATATGGGATTCACAGGCTCCCGGATGACTTTAATCCTCAAAATAAAGAAATGAGAACTTTGTATCGCTTGGCACCAACACATTCCATGCTTATCCAAATCATCGCAAAATGCTTTAAGATTCCCCACTTTTCCTCTAAGAATATTCATTTTACCTTTCTGACGCCTCTGATGTCTTTCTCTTTTCTGTTGACTAGTTGAAAATACTGATGTACATTGTAGTGCTTTGTCAGAAAGGCTTTTTGTTATTTTTCCAGTAAATTAGTTGGTTCTTTCAATAAATATCGTTTTAAGGATCGATATTCTTAACAAATAATAATGCTCTGATTCACTTTTAATAAAATATATTTCGATCTAGGTTTCGACGTTGCCTCTTCATTCTCAGGTCACCTCCCTGAAGATGAAACCTAGGTCGAAATATATTTTATTTACAGTAGAATAGTGCTTTATTATTTGCTACGAATCAATCATATTCGCCCTCACGCTTGAATCTAATAATATAAGCTTTAAAAACCTCATTGTAGTTATTTATTCTTGAAATACAATGATTTAAGAATATAGACACTTAGCAACTTTCTTTACTATTCGATTCGGTTCCTCTCTAATTGCCAAATGGTTTCCAAGAATTTATGCATAGATTTTCTAGGGAAGTATTAACAAAATAATATATAAATTGTATGAAATCGAAAAATTCTTCAACAAAGATAGATTTAAAAGCATATAGTATATCTAAAGTGATTAATAATATACGAGAAGTTCGTTAGACAACTGAATTTTTGTCTTCCATAAGATTGAAACATTTCTATTTACTTTGGCTCTAAGATAAGTGTATATCTTGAATAAAACTTTCCTTAGTCAGAGTGAAAACTATAGCACTCGCTCCTTTTTTGTATTTATCATTTCTGCATTCCAAAGCATCTCAATTTCTCCCAATCAGTCAGTCATCTTTTCCTACGATCTCCGTATTTCACTCCATAAGTGCGTCATCCCATCATCCTTCTTCCCAACCCGCGATATCTTAATTTCCTTCATTTGTTTTCAATATCTCTCTGCTCACTTTCTCTTACCCACTTCAGCCTCGCGTATCGGACTCACCCAATCTAAGTAGCCTCCCTCCTATCCATCCTTCTTTCGAGACTCTCCGTTTCGTGCTGTAGCATAGCATTCGAGCCTCGCTCCTTATATTTTCTTTAAATAATTCTCCTTACCGAATTTCTTTCTCGACGCTAAAAGATTAGATCTTTACATTTTTCGTTGAGGAAGTGGATGTTTTTGTGTCGTAACACCCACCCTGACGTCCTCATTGGTTAATTTGTTTGTGCGTCCCTCCAGGAAAACGTCGTCTGACCCGTTCACTACAGAAAATATTAAACGACCGGAACCTTCTTTTAAGTCTCGGCTAAATGCGTGTGTAATATATTTTTTCTTTCTCTAAACTTGTCTATTGTTCTGTTATTTTTGGTAATCTGCCGGTTCAGGTAGATTTTGAATGGGCACAAACTACACAAAGGGATATAGCGGCCTACCAGAACACAACATGATATCCAACACTACAATAACTCCCCAATAAAGCCCCTCATCAATTCCGGATACTTCCTTCCTCCCTTCATTTCAGCCAACATCCCTATCCTATTCCGACCCCTTCCTCCTTTGCCTCGTTCCCCCCGCTATCACAGTCTTCAAATACCCATTGCAAATCAAAATGTTTTTTGTACATCTTTCCTGCCTCCTTTGGTTATCTCCGAACAATCTACTCTCCTCCCCCACCATGCCAAGCACTTCCTTTTTTGCTTTCCTTTCTCTCCACTTCACCTTTACCGTCTTTCATCCTGCTCACATTTCAAAGGTCGCTAATCTGCGCCAATCATTTTGTTTCAATGACTTAGTCTTACGCAACCACTCCCCATATCACAGTTTTGTCGAGACTTTCCTTTACATTCTTAATCAACGTCCCTGTCATCAATTCCTACCACCTTATGAAAGTCTTTTCTATATAACTCTTCTCAAAAGTCCGTGTCAATTATCATTATTAATAATAAATTATTTCAATTAATATTGAAATAATTTTTAAAGGTAAAATAAACGTAGATAATCAGTTTGTGTGCATGGGGATAAAAGATTACTGTTTTAAAAAGAACATACTACAATATCGATGATTTTATCCGACTTAACTAATGTAAACTGTATATCAAGTCTGCAAAAGCGAACAAAACACAAACACACAAAAAACAGATGAAACTCACACGTTTTCGAATTGTCGGTAGTTTGACGAAATTCGAAAACGTGTGAGTTCCTATTCTTTTTTTTTTGTGTTTATCTGTTTTTATATCTATATATATATATATATATATATATATATATATATATATATATATATATATATATATATATATATATATATATATATATATATATATATATATATATATATATATATATATATATATATATAAGTCATAACAAACACAGAAACCAAAACTATCTAATCTATAACCTCCCCCCGCCGACCTCTCGCGGGGTTTTCCCCGAGAAGTACCCGCATTCTAGAGTCTCTATACCCGCCGCCCCCATGCCGCCAGACGATGAGACGGACTCCGTTAGCCACGTGGTTAACCTTTCGTCCAAACCCCTTAACCCAAATCAAACTTCTCTTTTAAACAAGGGCCTCTCTTTCACCCCCACCCCCAGAGTAAACCACGTAAGAATTCTCGCTGACGTACTGCGTTTTTGCCGGAATCTCCGGTGGAAGGCTTTTTGGGAGTCGCAACCGGCACCCCAGCAAATCTCCAGACCCCTTCACAACGCCTTACAGAAATTCAAGCCGGCTTCAGCCCAAGAACCCAGTCCCCTCCCCTCAAATCATCCAATTGAAATTTTTATAAACCTTCTCTTGTCCAGAATCGCCAACCCGTCTTTCCTCAAGTCCCTTAATCCTCGATCTAACCTGTCCCCTACCGAATCCTCAGAGCTAAATAACTTAATGAAAAATCCCAACATCGTCATTACTTCCGCAGATAAAGGGTCAACGGTTGTGGTCTTAAACAGATCAGACTACATTAGGGAAGCTGAAACACAACTCTCTGACACCTCTTCCTACCAGCAAATCCCCGAAGATCCAAATCCCGCACTTCAGGAGGACCTAATTGAATTTCTTAGTGCCAATGGGCCGAATGAGGGTCTATCTCCTTCAGACTTAGCCCTCCTCTCCCCTCCCCACCCACGCACTCCTCATTTCTATATCCTTCCGAAGATTCACAAGCCGGGTAATCCTGGTCGACCGATTTTATCCTCCCGTCACTCCCCAACAGAAAGAATCTCGGCATTTGTAGACCACTATCTCCAGCCGATTGTCCAGGCCCTACCATCATTCACTAAAGATTCCTACCATTTCCTGGATAGATTAAATTCTATCTCTCTCCCTCCAGATGCCGAGATCATTATGGCCACTATAGATGCCACGTCCCTGTACACATCCATTCCCCACTCAGAAGGTCTCTCCGCCCTCCAACACTACCTCTCCCAACGCCCTGAGCCACACATCCCCAGCACAGATTTTCTCCTCAGCCTTTCCGAGTTCATTCTTACCCGCAATTCCTTCTCCTTTAATGATAATTTCTTCCTACAAATCAAGGGTTGTGCCATGGGTAGCAGGTTCAGCCCGTCCTATGCAAACCTCTTTCTTGGTCTCGCGGAGAATAAATTCCTGTCACAACAACCCCTGAAACCGCTATTGTGGCTCAGATATATTGACGATATTTTCCTTCTCTGGCCACATGGTCCTGATTCCCTGAAAACTTTCATTTCCAACCTTAATGCTTCGTCCTCTATCTCCTTCACGTCTACAGTTTCCTCCTCCCAAATCACCTTCCTAGATGTAAACATATCATTTATAGACCATAAATTTCACACATCCGTACATATAAAACCCACAAATAAACAACAGTACTTACATTTTAGCAGCTGTCACCCATACCACACCAAACGTTCCATTCCTTATTCCCTTTCCATAAGGGGTCACAGAATTTGCAATGACCCTGACTCCCTAGACAATTTCCTCATAAATTTACACCATTCCCTCCTCAAACGAGGTTATCCTGAATCCCTCCTGAATAAGAGGATCCGTAGGCATACTTACACTCCCAGACCTTCCACCACCGCGAAAAACCACCCTCTTTCAATTTGTACCACGTTTCTCCCTGGCCTAGAATCTCTGCGTTCTATCCTAAAGGACCTCTATCCTATCCTCAAAAACCACAATTCCACCACCAACCTTTTCCCCAAATGCCCCTCTGTCACTTTCAAACGCCCCGCCAATCTATCAGATCTTCTAAAATCTACCAATCCACTTCTTAAATCCTCGCCCCGTTCCAAAATCACTCCCAGACCCTGCAATAAACCTAGATGCAAAACATGTCCTATTTTCCTAACCAGAATCCCATCCCTCTCCCACCCGCTCTTTAACTCTCTCCCACCTATTCCCTACTCCTCGTGTACCTCCAGCAATGTTGTCTACCTACTCAAGTGCCAACTTTTCCCTGCCTTTTACATTGGACAGTGTACCACACCCCTCAATATTAGAATCAATAATCATAGAGCCTCATGCAACAATTCCTCCCTTATTGGTATGCTCCCAATCCTCAAACATGCCTCCGAACACAATGCTGCCTTTGACCAATGTTTTAAAGTATCCGTCTTAGCATCCCTCCCACACTCAGACCCTCCACTGAAACTCAAAACATTAGAGCTAGCTTTCATCTGGCTCTTGGATTCCTGGAATCGCCCAGGTATTAATATTAGACATTAATTGCCCCCTTTATGCATATAATTTCATCCCCCTCCGCCCCCAACAACTTCCATATCATCCCCACCTTTTTTAAAATTCCCGCGCCATACACTACCCCTCCAAACTCCTCACCTCGAATGCCTTCCCCCCTTTTTCCCCCCTTTTCCTTTCTTTTCCCCTCTTTTCCCCTCTTTTCCCCTTCTCCTTCCTACCACTGCTTTCGGGCCCTCCTCTGCCTCAGTTCTGTTCCTAATTCCTCTTGAGAAAGGTGGTTGGACCACCGAAAATTCGAGAACCAGTGAGTTTTTCCTCTTTTGTGTTTTGGTTTCTGTGTTTGTTATGACTTATCAGTGAATTTACATTACACGTTTGTGGGTTTTCCAAAAAAGTGTGTATATATATATATATATATATATATATATATATATATATATATATATATATATATATATATATATATATATATATATATATATATATAGATGATGCGGAAGTACTCACGAGAGCAATATAACTTTTGGACGGCACAATAGAACACAGAATAAAACATATAACACGTAAAAGGACACTCACACTGTAGATGATTTAAGCTTTCGGCCTGAAGGAGTCTGACTTGAAGAAGGCCTCGGAGTAGGCCGAAAGCTTAAATCATCTACAGTGTGAGTGACCTTTTACGTGTTATCTGTTTTATTCTGTGTTCTATTGTGCCGTCCAAAAGTTATATATATATATATATATATATATATATATATATATATATATATATATATATATATATATATATATATATATATATCCCGGATAAGGGAATATTTTGATCTGCTCAAAAACCGCCTTCCCCACATGTCCTGTGTTCGCCTTTTATGTGTTTTCCTATCCCCTTTCCTTATACCTATTTCTGTTTGAATGAATATTTGTGCGCCGTATGGCGGGATTTTCAAGTTTGAATATATATATATAGATGCTTTCTTCAAAGTAACACGGGTGTTAAATAAAAAACTTAGACAGCAGCACACAACTCCGTCTTCTTCGAGTTCGAGTCCGTCGAAATTATCAAGATATAACGTGTGATTGTTCCTTTTATGTGTTCTCATGTTGTGTGTTGTTTCTAAGCTTTATATACATGTATGTAGAAATATATATGTGTGTTTGTGCGCGCGCGCGTGCGCATATCGTACATGCATACATACACATGCATGCATAAATTTGCATAAACGCGCTCACATAATTCGTTTTTTTTTTTAGGTATCACCGGCCGGGATGTCCTTCCCTCCTGATCCACCCCCTAGGCAGTATCCTCCTCCAGGGTAAGTGATCTTACAAACCTTCGCAAATTCTTAAAATAAGTATCATAAATTATTTCTATGTTTAATTCCTTTGTGGATAATATAATTCGACTCACCTTTTCTCTAAACGGTTCCTCTCGATGACCTGGTATAAATTTCTCCGTGACTGGGACTTCACTTGTTCATTAATCTTTAATTAATAATAATTAAGCGGAAGTCAACCGAAATTCGGTTGACTTCCGCTCCCTAAACTCACCTACCTAATATTCTTCCCTCTCTTATGTAAGGCCATCATCTCTCACTGCATCAACTCCTCTTTATTCTATCACCGATTTCGTCTCTTGGTCTTCTCCGCAGAAATCTTATCTTATTATATTTCATTCATATAATTTTCCAAATAAAATCTCTCAAAAGGTCTAAAGGGGGTCCCCGATGTATATGGTTCCACTTATCGCCTTAGTTTTCTAGATTTACCTCCTGTACTTCCTTCATTTCAGAGGTTAATTGGTAGAAGAGACTCCATAGTCTCAATCTCGTCCTAAAATAAAGACAAATATCTATCTATAAAATGAATGCTTCAAATTTTATCCTTTTGACCGTAAGCACCCTCATTCAGCTCCAGATTTAGAGTGCTGCTATCCAGCTATGGTTTTTAAGGTGCACGATTCGTGCATGCACTGGTTCCATAACATAAGAGTTAATTTTATAATTCCTACTTTTCACAGAAATAGGCATAGGAAAAAGGTGATAAATTCCTAAGGCGACGATCTGTAAAATTATTTTGCATATATTCAGGAAAACGTGAACGATACAATAAACTGAAATTATATACTGTACAGCTGTTACCAAACACTGTAAACCTGTCTCTGTCGGTTCGATTAACTCTTCAAAGAGCATATCAGTACCCTTTATCCTTCATCCATCCAGAATGTGGATGGATACTTGTACACACTGAGAGCGTTTTGAGTTTTTCATGATTCGTCATTGATATTAAACCGTACGGTTTAAAAAACTCCGAAAAAATTCATTTCATTATATTTTAATCTATTTCAGCTTATACAAGTAATCATGCTTGAGAAAAAAGTGTGATACTGCTAATTCTATCACATCTTTTAGAAGCTAAGTTATTCTAACTTCGAATTCATTGCTTGCGTGAAGTTTTAATATTTTGTAATCAAGGAAAATGAAGTCGGAGAAACGTCTTCTAAGTCCTGATACTCTCATTTTTTATTAGATAGTAGGCCACCTATGCTCCGTTAATGTCTCTTCATGGCACACTCGACTGTAGCTAATGAAACAAGAATTACTTTTTCTGCTACTTAGACCATATCTAATTGTAAATCTAAGTTAAAGCATCTAATTGACTCTACCACTGTTTTCTATTATTTCTCAAGTGGAAGTAAACTGTGCTCAATTAAGCAACGACGACATTCGACAGCCATTTTATTAATATTTTCCATCAACTATCGCAAAAATCTATTTGATTCTGTGTGATGGCATATGGCAGGCATTTTCCAGATAAGGGATTCATTTCGTCCGATATACCTATCCTTTTCCTCTTCCTCGCTTGAGTAAAGTTCTCCCCTCTATCACGGTCTTCAACATTCTTATCAAAATTCCTGCCTCTTTAGAACTGTCGCAACAATCCTATCTCCTCCCCCACCATTCCTAGTACCTTCTCGTTTGTTTTACTTTCCTAACATGCAATACCTTTTCTATTCTTCTGCACACTCTCTCGAATGCCTAAAATTAACGCCAATCATCTTGCTTCAACAAAAGAGATACAAAACTACGCTTCATACCAAATGTTTTACCACTCATCTTCTAGTTTGCCGTTGTGGATATATACTTGTATGTACCGATGATATAGAAATACTGACGAGAGCAATATAACGGCACAAAATTAAACAGATAATACGTAAAATGACAATCACATTGTAGATTGTTTAAGCTTTCGGCCTACTCCGAGACCTTTTTCAAGTAAGACTCCAAGTCAAGTCAGACTATATAGATAACATTTGGACGTCACAATAGAACACAAATATAAAATAGATAACACGTAAAAGGACACACACATTTCAGAAAGTTTAAGCTTTCGGCTTTCTCTGAGGCCTTCTTCAGGTCAGACTCGAAGAACTCCGAACTCAGGTCAGACTCAGAGAAGGCTGAAAGCTTAAACTTTCTGTAATGTGAATGGCCTTTTACTTATTATCTATTTTATTTTTGTTCTATTGTACCGTCCAAATGTTATTGCTCTCGTGAGTGCTTCGTTATCGATATATATATATATATATATATATATATATATATATATATATATATATATATATATATATATTATTTATTTATTTATATATTTATTTAAATAACAACACATATATTTTCTATATCCGTTGTTATATATATAAATGTAAAACAATAGACTCAAATGATAAACGCCCTAGGTGGAGGAAAGTCCGTCTAAGTGGGAATCGACCCCGCGACCTCTGGGTGGGCAAGCGAGGACGTTACCCCGCTGCCACTGGGACCGGTGATATGGTTGATATGTTACTATTTCTCCTCTGCTGTAAGCTGTAGCTGTCTCCCGTTCCTCATTCAAAATGTGTTGTGGGCGAAGGGAGATGAAATGAGCGTCCTGGTGATAATTTCTTTGCCATTTAATGTTTTTACGTTCCATTTCCTTACCCAGATTACTTGAGTTACTATCTTGAGTCTGGCGTTACAATTCATTAGTACTAAATTATAATCTAAATTCGCATCCGCTCCTGGGAAAGGATGGGAATTGAAAACGATGCTATTAAATCTGTCCCTTAACGAAGTGCAGTTAAACTGACATCTTTCTGAATTTCCGGAAAATTTCCACGTTCCCTTCCGCCGGTTGTGGTATTTAAGCCAAGCGTTCGCTATGATTAAACCCTGACTCCTGCATAACTCTATTACTTTCTCCCCGCGGTTATTAATTGTTCCTAAAACTTAGTCCTCTACCTCACTGCCATATCTCCCTTCGCCCACAACCGCGTTATTTTTCCCTACAACAATTAAATGTTTCCTTCCCTAGGCCTCTGCAATTATTTCCTTCTTCGTACATCCTCTCAATTTCTCCTCCTTATTGTTGGCATGTAGACCTTAATTATGAAAAAACTCGTTGGTTCAGCCCTATTCAGACTTTTGTTCTGACATTCACTAATAATTATTTATATTTACTCTCCATTTTTCGAGGTTATATTCTCAAAATTTCCTGTCCTCGACATCGTCCTAATACCCCTAGTCCTGATTCTAATTGGCTCGGTCCTCATCTGTGTCTTCATATTTGCTATCACTCTTGGTTCCGCTTCATAAGGATTTCATGAGATGTCAACTACAGAAGCCTTGTATCTCTCGCTGCCGGGAATGACACTTGATCCAGCGTTTCACAGTTCCTTCATTTGCCATCATATTTGATCATTCATCACTCATATTCATACTTGTGGCCTTCATAAGGCTGTAAGAAAATAATTGAATTTGTTTTCCGTACCTTCGTTTAGCAGTGTTTTTAACGTGATATCATCCCTAGAATGATAGATTCCCTCAGTAGCTCACCTATTGCTAAACCCAATTGCATGCAAAACGCACATATCAGTTTACGAGGGACGTTATTTTCCCTGTACTGCATGAGGTTTCCGAGGAATCAGATGATCGAAAAAAACACAGTACTCGAGTGAAGCCGAGGGTGCCCAGAGGCGTTACCTGGAATCGAACCCTAGCCAGTGAACCAACGCTCTATGGATGGACTACCACGTCCCATAAAACACACACAAGTATAATATATAAATATTCTGGTAGGAGAAAAATAAATGAAGTATTGGGTTAGGTTTTTTATTTTGTTAGCATTTGAAGTGAAATGACTGGGCGGTAATGCCGGAAAAAGAGGGCTTACGAAAGGAATAATTCTCAAAAAAGGAAGAATTTAATAACTTAGACTCTTGAATAAAGAAAAGAGCGACTAAAGTGGGGCGTGGAGTTTAACGGGGGCCGGGAAAGCAGACTTAATGAAGGAACACTGATGGAGGGGTTTTTGAGATGTGGCCTCAAAAGAATTCTGAATGTTCGGTGAATTGAATTGATGGAAGCGTAAGTGAAGAAATGTTGAGGAAAATTGTTGCGTTTGGTGGTTGCTGGGGAAGCAGAAAAAAAAGTCGGATAAAGTGGCTCTTGAGGTTACCGAGACACAAGTAAATTGTCAGCTGAGCGAAAGTATGGTTGTGTTTCAAAGAAGGATTGGAATAAAAAGAGGGCGATTGGCGAAATGTTAGTTCATAGTGTGTCTATCCTCTTACCTGAAAACTTATACTTGATCCGACCGAGCAAGTTCGCCGATTCGGTCCGCCGAATGTAAATAGGTGGACAATATTATTAGGATCTCGTGCAAATGTAATTGAATGCTCTTCTGCCAAAATGTTTTACAGTCCTTTTTTTTTAATTAAAAAATTTATAAAAAAATATTTTCGCTTTGAAAATCAAGCTGATTGTGGTTCTATTTCTACATTTATTTCGGAGACAAACAATGGAAAAATACTGATGAGCAAGTAGAAATGGCGAGGAAAAAAGAAAAGAGGAGGTGATTATGATTAGAAAGCCTCTTAAGAGGAGAAAGGGAATTTTCACATTTTAGGAAAAGTAATTGCACAACTATTTTTTAAGTACGAATTCAGAGTGTCATGCTAAAATTTAAACTAATCTAAATGAAAAGATAGAATATCTATATAAATATATATATATAGAAATATATATATATATAAAAAAACACAGTAATCAACCCGAAGGTCGGTTTAGTAGGTGATGGTAGAGCTCACCCATGTACCAAGCCCGACGGCGTGTGAATATTCACACATCAGGGTAGGTGGGCCAGTTCCTTTCCCTGTGCCGGTTATGGTTTCCCAGGAAGACCTGGTACCCGAAAAATCAACTAGCTTAAGTGGAGCTGCAGGTACCCAAAGTGCCTTGCCCTGGAATCGAACCGGGGACCCTCCGGTCAGTAGTCCTACGCTCTACCCGCTAGACCACCGCGACCCGCAAATATATATATATATATTATAAAGTTATATATATACTATATAAATAAAGATATATTTTTACCTGCTGTCCCCTGAGCTTAAAATTATCTACTGCAGGGTGCGTTGTACTCTTTTTAGTTAGATTAGTTTAAATTTATGTATATATTCTTTCTTATGTATATATTCTTTAAATTTATGTATATATTACGTTCCAGAGTTATATCAGGGCAATGTTCTTTCGCCCAATCTTAAATGTTCGCTTTTTTCGGGAAAACACCAGACCGTACAGAAAGGAACCTGCTTAAGGCATGTGTGATTTTCGTACGACTTAGTTAAGATCTACGTAGTCTACTATATCACTTATTGGGCTTCTGACAATGATTTTTGAGTCATGATTAGGATAGAATCACCAAGTTATAAAGGGATTGAGTTGGCTAATTTTACCCTGAGTGCCCGGGTTCGAGTCCAGGTGGCGGCAGATTTTTTTTCCAGTGGTATCCTGATCCCTGATTAGGGTGCTCTATGGAGAGCACTTTAAGTTAGTCAGCCGTCCGTCGGATGAGACTGTAAAACTGCAGATCTCGGCACCTTTCGTTAAGAGTACGTAAGTTTAGTAAGATAGCTAATGCCGACGCCGGGTTTCTCTCCACCCTTCTTCCATTCCCATCCATCTCTAATAGCGCTAATGACCTCAGCTGTCGGTCGCCTCCCCTAATAACTACTATTACTAACCAATGAGTACTCTGGACGTGCATTTCTGCACCAAGCCTCACGCTGACATTTCATATTTCACTGTTTTCACTCATGCCTCAACCTAGTGAGTAGAGATTTCAGATCCTGACCATTGGGGCCTGGTTTAAATAGTACCTGCTCTGGATATCCTTAGCTGCGCTCAAGATGTTTGATTCCCGGGAACCGAAACTTCTTGTGAAACCGCAGGAGGCTCTGGGAAAGGATATGTGTCTCGCTAACCTAATGTGTGAATTTCACACGGCGCGCCACAGGGACGAGACAGGTTCAGCGCTCAGCTAATAAGACAACTCTCGGTTTGGCTACTGTGGTTTGGAAAGTTTATTACCCCTCACTTCCATCGTTCAAGAATTTTTCTTCAATTCCCTTCACTATCATTATTTGGGATTATTATTAGATCGGCCTCGACAGAAAATATAGTGGTTTTACAAGTGTAAGTGGAACTCTTGTCAGAGGACTTTAGTTTTAGTCTGTTCCAATTGATAATTAAACACTATAACTTTGTAATTCCGCAGTATTTTATTTAGATATGACTCGGATTTAGACGTTCAAAATCATCGTCAGGTCAGACCTCATCGAAACCCGGGTCGTGTTTAAATCAAGGTGCCATGGAATTACAAAGAAAAATTTTTTCATTGTAAAATTAATCGAATTCATGAATTCACTCCTCAAACAACCAATTACATATTACAATTCAGTACACCTATAGTAAGCATTATGTGCATATCTCTTCTGAAATATTTACGCTTTAATTTTACGTTTATACATGTTAACAATGTGTTCGGCATGGACATATATGACATAATAGGTAACTAAATAGTACCGTTTTAGGTGTAAATTATTCTTGTATTTGGATAGTGATTTTCATTTTTTTATACTAACCATACTTTGTCAACTAACAATCAGTGCGAGAAGATCTCCACTCACATCTATCAATTGAATCGCGGAATGATCTTCGTTTTCAAAGTGCACACCAAACTAAATACCTAAAAATTCTTTCCAAACTCCGGTTCATTTAACTAAGGAGGTTGTCAGTTTGATTTGCTGGTTTCGTCTTGGCTTTCTTTCTGAATGAATTAGTCGAAGTTATATGCATTTTAGAAGCACTACGCATAGTCGAGAATGGGAGTGGAATTTTGGGAGAAATTCAAAGTGGCAATGGAGTGTAGAAGACCGTGACCGAGGGAAGAACATTATGCTAGCGAGGAGGGTGTAGGAATAGGATATGGATGTTGGGTGGAATGGAGAAAGGAAAATGTACGCAGAATTGTGAATAAATTTCTTGTACGTCTGCGTCTCATTAGGTATTATTATGATAAGGTATTCATTTGGATAAGGTATGTATTGATGTTAGTTTGTGTCCATCCCAAATCTACCATTAACATTCGACTTTTAAGTAAGAATATTATAGATTAGGTGTTCATCTCTTTAATTCACGGCACCTTTTCATTCATTCCTCGGTTGGAGATGAGTCACACGAAACCTAACTGATTTCACCCTTTCTTTTGTCCGTAGGAAGACGTCGTCATGTGCCCCGCGGAGGGTCCCGTCCTTGGGAGACGCACCCCCGCCGCCGGCGCCCCCTCGGACGAGGGACGCCGTCCTCGTGGACGTGTCGGTGGCGGGCGGGGTCGGCGCCGGTGGGAGGCCGAGCCGGATCAACGTCGGGGGCGTCGCCGAGCGCCGCGGGAGCTCCACCAAAACTCCCCCTCCGCCCCCACTCCGAATGCCGCCACCTCCACCGCCACGGCCCCGCAACCGCGCCCCGGCCGGATCGGGGTCCACCGCCGCGGGCGCCGGCGCGCCCCAGGAGGGTCCGGTGGGGGTCATCCGCGGAGGGTCGATGGGGTTGGGTGCGGTGGGAGGCGGCGGGACCGCCTCCCCGGCTGCGGCGCCGGAGTCGAGCGGCCCCCGGCCATCCAACCCCATCCAGACGTCCTCCGTCCCACCCCCCACGCCCCCGGCGCCGGCCTACCGCCAGGACTCCACCGTGTCCACGGACAGTTGCAGCCAAGGGTCGTCGCCCTCGCCTGGGTACAACACCGTCAAGGCCCCATTGCTGCCCAACGCCGTAGGCCTGGGTCCGAAGAGGGGGGCGGCGTCGGGTGTGAAGAAGGGTCCGCCGTCCGGAACGGCGGGCCACAACGGGTCGTGCGCCGCGGGCTCCGGGAGCAGCGCTCTCATTAAAAGTAATTCGACTCCAGCCAGCCTGCAGACCATAGTGAAATTCCAGGGATCCAACATGTCCCTTCATCACAGGGTGAGAAATTCTTTTCCTTAACCTCCATTTCATGCGGTATCGCCTACGTGGCATTTTTCAACTTTAATATGCGCTCCTGAAATGGGGATGAGTCAAATGCGCCCATGCGTGTTATTTGACGTCAAATGTGGTAATTTATAGAAGAATTTCACCTGGTGAAAAATTTTTAACTCTCCTCTGGTATAATTTGGTTTCACTGTGTCCATCCGTAAAGTATTTAACACGCTATTACTTTGAAATGATTCTATTCGCTCTGGCTTCTAGTTTGAAATAAAATAAGCTCATGCAGAAATGCGTCCTTTCCCAAAATGATTCGCCCTTGAGATGTGCATTATGTGTTTACTTTAACGAAGGAAATCCTGGCATGAATTTAATAACCGTTTCTTAAATTTAGCATCACATTCTCACTTAATTTAGTGTGCAAAATTTATATCACGAGAAAAGGTCAAACTCTACCTTTCTCGTCCCCGAAAATATCCCCGGTCTTTCCTCAAAAAAGCTCTTGTTTTTTAATGCTTAAGTACGCTCCGACAGATGCGTACCAATATTTTCCCCTTTGGATGTCCACTTCCCAAGATAGTTTCCTCCTATTTTTTTTCTGACAATCGAATCCGAAGAATTAACGAAGCTGAACTTATTGATATTTATATCAAAAGTCTTCCGCGCATAAAAATATCTAATAATAAAGATGTTTCAACGCCACGAAACTACATTTTTTTGACATTTTCCTGCGGTATCTGGTAGCCTCTGAAGAAGAATCATTCATTAAAACTAGGATTATTAAAACGACTATAGATTCAGCCGTAAATCTCACAGACTGGTGCACTTTTAGTCAACGACTTAAGGGATAATGGCTTGGCTTTTATTAATGCTAGGCTTAGTATGCTGATTCATCTCATTCGTTACCGCATAAAAATTTTCTTTTGAATTTTGGGTAGGAAGAGAGAAAGTTGTTGCATTTCATCAGCTCAGGATAAGTAAATGGTGGCTGCACACTGTGCATGCGGTCTACTTATTTCCTCAGTAGGGTGTTAGTATCGCTCATTCCAAGTCTCCTTGAATAGGCAAAGTGATTCGTTTGTATTAAAAAGAATTTTTCTGGCCATATGTCAGTATAATCTTCGGCCTGCGCTAATCAGGTAAACCATCTCCGTCCAGCTGGATTTAATGTATACTTAATATGTTGTTTATGGATGTCCCTACTCTAAGTTTGACCAGGGAAAGTTTTCCACTCTTATGTCCTCTTGGCCAGTATCTTAAAACGAAACTTGCTTAGACTATAGTGAACTTTACGACTAATAAAGTAATTTATCCGTCGTCTGTGTTATTTTTCCCTATTACTCTAGTAAAAAATTATAAGTTCTATTTACTCTCTACTCTTGATGTGAAATTTCCCTAGTATTCATTCAATTGAAAATTTCATCAAGTCGTAAGTCATAAGTAAATTTTCATTTGCTAATTTTTCGGTGAAGCATAAGAATAACCGTGGTAAGCTTCCTAAAAGTGATGATCGAGGTATTTATTCTATTCTTTTTGGAATAGTCTGTCCCTTTGCTCAAATGAAATGAAAGCTTACCAACAGTAGTTTTTTCCGGACTAGAGGGTTATTTATATGCCACTCGAGGTATCAACAGGTCACTAACATTGTGAGTGCGATGAACGGAGATTATCTCCATCTATATGGCCTGTTAAAATCCTAAGTTGGCAGTAAGAGTTAAGAGAGAAAGAAATTAATTTCCAATTTATTTCCTTCAGTGAAAATCGTAGGCAATATTTTGTACAAGTAGTTACATAATGACCCCAGTTTTAGAAAAATCAGGCATGATGCTTTGGAGTAATAACATGACAAATAAAATAAATCCATTTTTCCCCGTGATAGGGAAAAATTTCATTCTTCAATAATTCATGTGAGTAAACAACTACTTCATTTGAATTTGAAACTATGTTGGTTGCCAAGGAGCATCAGAAAGGAAAAAAATTATTTTTTTAAACTTTTGTATAGGTATTTAAAATTGTCCTTCTTGCAATCGCAAAAATTGACGTCTAAGTTTACTTGCAATTAGGCAGAAAAGGACAGAATCGTGCTACAAACATGTATCATTGCAAAATTTGAATCAGTAGCATGTGGCTGATTCATTTTTATTTTTGTGGTGAATAAATAATTTTAACATCAAATCTGTTTAGAATTGTACTATTTTAATCAAATAGTCCTCAAAATATGTGTTTACAGTCTGGGGAAAATATTGGCCTGTCCTGAACGAAATTAATGAGGAAAGTAAGGATACAATGAAAGTTTAAAAAAACTGAACAAATCAGATGCTCTTTTTTTATTTTATTAACTAACACATTGTGCTTGAATGTATTTTTATTCATAATTCCCACCATTATCTAGACCATATTTCCAGCTAGGTACAAGCTTACGTAAACCCGTGTGGTACATCATCCTCTTGAGTCCAATATGAATCAAAGTATGTTATTACAAAACCACCAAGCCTACAAGTATATGCCCTCATAGTCCAGTTCATACTCTATCGTATACTAACCTACGTAGACTCAGTAACACGTATCTTTCATCCCAAAATGGAGGGATATTTGACTAGATTGCTCTTTTTGTTGACAGAGGGAGTGTGTGGAATGCGTCAACGTTCCCTCTGTCTCAAAATTCCCTTCCTCTCCGAAGGACTCTGTATCTTTATTTTCCGAACCACTTTCGTATTTTCCCTCCTTGGAAACTGTTCAAGACTTTCACTGGGAATCCATGGAAATATGTCGAAATTTTCCTGGAAACCCATGAGTTTCCATGGAAACTGAGACGACTTCTAAAAGGCTTCCCGCGGAAAGTCTGGGGTATCTCTCTCTATCTCAGGAGGATGATCAAGTGCTGCAAAATTATGTAAACTGCTGTTATAGCCCTGACTCCTCCCCCCCCTCCCCCGCCTCCCCCCTTCCTCAACTTCCCTCCGAAAACGTGATTCGGGGACATCCCACTAAACCTCTCTCCCGCGACCCTTCAAAATTGATCCAACCCCTCCGCTACCCTTTCCGTCTCTCCAGATAATCCGCGACATGCGTCGCCCGTCGCCCTCCCACCGCCTGGCGGCGGGTCGGCACCAGCTGCGACATCTCCGGCTCCTACGCTTCCGACTCGCCCAGGTGCTCTTCAACGCCGTAGCCCTCCTCGCCATCGCCGCCGGACTTGCCGCATACTTCCGAGGTAACGTCGCCTGGAGGGCTGGGATAATATAGGGATACTCGCCCGAATGTTGCACCCCCGCTTACCTAACTCCTCATCACCCCTCCCATCCCGCCCTGACACTCCCCACATTTTTTACCGTTTTTATTATATTCCCTCGGCCAAGCGGTCATACGCAGAAATCGATCGATCACACCGAGCCAAGCGTTTGCCCATTCCGAGGGGAACGTCGATATTCGATTTTTAGAGTCGGTCAATGCTGTGCCATAATCATTTACCAGTGACGAACGTAGATTATAGTAGAAATGTAGGGGTGGAATTGTATACACATATCGATTTTTATCGAAATGAAAATAATAACCAGGTATATCTACCAGTAAAAATTCTATTCTCCATAACTTTCGTATTATTCATGTCGACTACGAGCTTCAGGGACTTCAGTCCCGTGACTTATCGTATATAGTTCATATATATTCTTACGAGTCGTATATCACCTTTATCATGTTCTTTAATAAAATAATAATATTGTCCATATCGTCATCGATCGACCACGACATATCGCTTCCTTAATATTATCCGTATACGCATGTTTAAAAGATGTCGATATTGTTTCATTGCAGATATCAGCATTGCGTTCGTTTATAACTGCAAAGGTGTCAATGTCTTGATTTTGCGATTGGAATAAAATGCATCTTATTTCATATCGGAAAGTCTCACTCTCACGTTTATTATATTTATTTTACGATCATTGTTATTTATTTGTATTTTATAGTTACATCGATTTTCACTCACCTTATCACCAGCCTTATTAGAGTGCTTCTATATATATATATATATATATATATATATATATATATATATATATGAATAATAATAATTTATAATATCGATACAGAGAGCATGTACGATGAAGTCATTACAGATCAACATTTTCCACATCATCTTCTCGATTCTTTTCAATCAAAGGTTTTCGTATTGATTGCAGAATAGCTTAATTTTTGACTTGCATTAAACGTATGTCACGATGCGATACCAGATGGACAGCATGGGTCAAATTCGATGTATCAAATTTCGCAGGGTCCCAAGGTCGAAGCGATTTTTGGGGTGAGTGGCTCAAACCAATTTCTCTCTCTCGGGTCGGGTGAAACCTTTCCCGGGTGGGGCGAAGGGTAGTCGAGGTCGAAAAGGGTGCATGGAGGACCGCAAAAAGAGGGAGAGAGAGAGAGAGAGGGGGGGGGAGGGAGAGGAGGAGCTGGGTAAGTGTTTACCGTGTGGGAGAGAGGGAATGTTGAACTTTTCGGGGTTGGATCCGGGGTGAGGATTTTGGAGTGCGGGTGCGATCAGTGAGCCTCACTCTCTCCAATAGGGAGCAGTGAAAAAAAAATCGTAAAAGAGCCCCCTCGGACTCGTGCATTCGTAGGAGCAGAATTTGGCATCCGAATAATGGAAGGAGGTAAGTATGATTCGGCTTTCGTTTGCCATTGAGAAAAACTTGCGTCTCCAGCTGCCAAAAAGAACACGATATTATCCTCTTTAAAAAACTTATTGTTACGCACAATATTTTGTAGACTTTTGTCTGTCCGCGTGATGCTTTTTTAAAACTATTTGTTATTTTAGGTAAATACTTAAATCACATGCCCTCAACATTTAACCTCCAAACTTAAGAATCTCGTTACTTCAGATCAAGATGAAAGTAATTAATTTGAAATTCATTGATGGTAATTCATCGGAATTTAATTGCTTAAAATAATGAGCTGTGTTATTATTAAAACTACAGCTTTCAATTTTGACATTGAAGAACTCCTTCCACTGATATTAAACTGTTAGTTTAAGAGTTCGTGTTCATTGTTCCTCCTAATTCGCGTCTTATACATTTTGTGGGATGATGAGTCAAATAACGTCTGGTAAAAATGTTGTTAAAATTCTCTCTTTCTATGAGAGTGTGTAAATCTTAGGCCTCGTTGAGATATATAGTGATTGTACTTTTGAATAATGACTTGTTCTTTTCAGAAGACAATAAATTTAAGAGCTGGTCATCTCCCTTGCATGCATGTATGAACAGAAATTCCAGGGTAGTGGTCGAAATCATTTAAGCTATTTTATTACAACGTTTACCTAATGGATGTTTACTCTCGGAAAATATCTGAAAGATTATTTAGGCTGTGAAAAGATTTCTTTTTTCGCATTCTTGATCTTATGTTCATTTCCTATCGAGCGTAGATTGAAAATATCATGAATAGAACTACACCCAATAAAAGAGTCACTGTTGCCATTTTATCAAACGTTTATTCGAAAATTGTGTTACATTGCTGTGAAATTGAGTTTTAAATTGTCTCCATAAAATTTCCGACAAAGTACCAATGAGTAATGAAACATTTCCAAAGATTTTGATAGACTTAAAGAGAAAGTTTCCGTTTTGTTAAGGTGTTAACTTTTTTCCTTTTCTTTTGATCAA
Source organism: Hetaerina titia (assembly GCA_037158775.1). Classification (NCBI taxonomy): domain Eukaryota; kingdom Metazoa; phylum Arthropoda; class Insecta; order Odonata; family Calopterygidae; genus Hetaerina; species Hetaerina titia. Next base: position 86,177,100 of record CM073770.1, read on the forward strand.
TAATAGTTTTTTTCTATAATTATTAAACAGACATGAGGATTTTCACGCATCGGCGTTTTATCCCCAATAATTATTCATCGTGTAAAACTAAAGCGACGAGCTGCAACTCTATAATGTATTCAACATCGGTCGAATTTCTTAATGTTAACGTTATAATTGAAATACCATATATCCATCCATTTATTTCATACATTTTTGTCATTCGTATTTAAAATTCATTATTTTTTCTTCACAGCGTATCCATCGACAGTACGATATGTCAACAAGACAGTCACCACCACGATAACAATTCTTCCGAACCAAACAAATCCCGCACCAGGTAAGATGATCAGTTAAAGTTTTCTTCAAGATACATGTATGAGTCGATTTATTTATTGTGGCCATATTTATATTATCTGAATTTCATCCAAATTATTGATAATAATCCATAGTATTACTTATTCCTCCTTCATTGGAGATTGTTTCCACTGTACACGTATATCTAAATTTTATTTAAATATTTACTGAATAGAAAAATGTTTAAATGCAACTACAACAGAAGTACTGCCTGGATGTGTGTTTTCACTGAATATAGATTAAATTAGGTCTTTACGTGTACATAGTTATTATGAGGTACAGTCAAGTTTTAAGGTCTTCTAAATTTTTCCTAGCAAACTACATAAGACTTCTGTTACTTCTCAATATAATCTCCCTTTAGTTGTATTCAACCTCGACCGAATGATTCGATGGCTTCCAACATTGATTGCGCGTCTTCTTTTCCCCACTGGAAAAACCGGCTGGTCCGTTTCCGAGGCTTCTTGGGTTCCCTTTCACTCCTTTTTCGGTCTTCTTTAAAATGTTTCACGCACGAAAGCACTGAGTTTACACCTAAAACTCTATCACCGCTTGTCTCACTCAATTGGCGCTGAATTTTGATGGGTGTGTTAAACCACGCAAGTGGAGAAAATTCTGATTACACCCTCTTACATTAAACGACGTCATTTTAAGTATTGTAAACGTGTCCCACGAGAGTGGATGCCAGAAAAACCATGTACTATTACGCTTGTGTACGGTGCAGACATCTATATTCTTTATTTGTGCTATGTACAGTGCAGAGATCTCTGTCTTGAATGTACGTCAAATGAAGGCCTTCTTGTCAACATCCATGAGTAATAATCACTAATTGTAGCAAACATCATTACATCTCCAAAGAATTGTTCCTCCTTTTGTAATTTTCAAGGTAGTGCAGTAAAGTCTAAGTGAATAACGCGCGTTAGTTATAATAATGTTTGCTAAATTCGTGATTAATACTAACGGTTTGTGAGAACCATATTACCAAAGTAATTTCTCTAATAGACACACACATACTCTACTAGACACACCAAATGCTGGTTTATTTATAAATTTAATGACGATATATTTTTTACGCTCATTTTAGAATTTTGTAAAAACTTAGCGATTCCTTTACTACTGTTTTGACTCCCCCCTCATTATTAATTGTAGGCTAAGTGTCTAATTTCAATCGTTTTCCTTGGTTGTCCGATGAATCCGACATCGATCAGTGAAAAAACCGAGTTTATGGAACTCGTCACCATCATATTCCTCTCTAAACAATTACCGCGAAAGGAACTCTGATCGATTTTATTTAGGTATTGATCTATTGATGTTTTATTTGGAATTCAAACAATAATTTGCTCTTCATGGGTTCAATATTAATGACAAGATCATTCCCTCCCTACCTTGTAGGTCTCTGCTTGCCGGTCATAGTTTCTTTCTGCCATCGCCACAAACTCCCGTATAACTACACCATGTTTCCGAATTACATGGGGCATTTCACGCAGAGGGACGCGCAACAGGTAAGCCCTTGTTCTATGTGAATGCATGCTAATGCAGTGGACGGAAAGGCACGCATTGCATGACTAATTTCAAAGCATGAGATTCTCGTGACCTTTCGTTTTCAATTTCACTACACATTTTTGCACGTTTGTCAATAGTGTAGTAATTATTAATCACTTGCACTTTCTTGAAATAAACATCATAATCAGAAATATAAGAGTTCCTGCGCGATTATCGAGGCGCTTAATAAATAAAATTTCGCTCAAGAACTTTTATTAGTTTAGGGTTCTTTTACGTTGTGAATTGTAATTTATTTATTGGACTTATTGGTTTTTGCGATGTGAGGTTTCATTTTTTTGCACATATTAGTTCCATATTTTTGTTCCGAATGAAAATATGGTCGAAGTGTTTAAGTCCAGATATAATGTAACACGAGCCATGTCAAATGAATTGAATTAAATATTTAAACGTCTGTGAGCCAAGAAAACAAACCTAACTTAAATTGATGGTGTTATATTCACGAAGATGATAGTTGTCGTTGATATTCTCTGGTACGGATATGATGATTACTTTTTTAGTTTTTGAGGTGACAATTTTTTGTGGACAGGAAAAAATTTATATTTGCCTATGGTCAATAATTGCAGATACGGCCGAAATATTTTCTCATCTCATGGCTTCACGTTTTTCTTAACTTCCCTTATGAAATGTATTTTGCCAGACATCACATATTTCCGATGTAACCCCGAGCTTTTTCCATACTGCTAACACTATTTCTCACTTTATAGAGAAAAAATAAAAATGCATTAATATCGTAGCTTCTTCAGTCAGGATTATTGTCCGTTATCGCCATTACTCTTCTAAACTTCTTTGTTAAGGATATATTAACAGTGTAATGGAAAAGGTTTGAGATGGGAATGGAGTCTGGGGTGAAGATTGTTCTCAGTAATGAGACTCTCGACAAAAAAATAGGCTTAGTTAAGCATAAAATTCGGAGGGAATGTGATAGATAGATTCTGGTGATTTATGTCATATCTCGTATTTTCTCAGTATTCTGGGAAATGAAATGAGCGTAGGTGTAGAGACACTAAGAGAAGAACGTCGAGGGAGCATTTAGGTGTGGAAAACATTATTAAATACTTTAGTATCGATACATTTACAATGTAAATCCGACACTTGATCTTCGAGGAAGAAGGATAAGTGTAAATTATACATATACTTTTGATCTTTGGCAAAGGATAGAGAAAATAAGTTGAGAAGATGGTAGGAGAAACGACAAAGACTTACATATAGTAGCAAAAGATAGGGAGTTCAAAGAAAAATATGGGAAATTCAAAGAAAGCATAAATAGTGGTCGGAAGACACGCTGAGGGTTGGTGAAATTCAATAGACAGAGATTTAAAGGAAAAATGGTGAGCACCAGTGAGGAAGAGGGAGAAAAAAAGGGATTTTGGGAAGTATGGAGAACGTTAGAATGTATGAAAAACTGAATAAGCAAATAAGATAGTTTTAGAAAGGGGAATTTTTCGCGATATGCAATACGCATTTTTTGTTACGAAATATCCAAAACCCATCTCCAAATAGATAGACTGCCTGTTTTTTCTTTGGTCTGACCACTGTTTGTCTTTGGTAAGATGAGCAATGTGATTAATTTTTTTCACAAGTACTGACTCTCAAAATGAATGCACATTGGCGATATGATCTCCCTCACATATTTTTCGCAAATTGAGCACACCGATATTTTGCATAAATGAGGCAACGAATCTGCTGAAGTGGGTAATATTAACATTACCAATAGTAGTCTTCCAGTGAACTCCCATATGGGACCGTAAACTTGGACTGTTACGCCGGATTGTTTAGCCTTAAAGGCACTACTTCGGACAAAGAGTAGAAAACCTTCAGGTGATAGTTTCTTCCAGGTAATTGGCGCAGATTCTTCTTAAAAATTAATTTAAAGGAGAACTAATAACAGCAATTGACGACGATGGCGTTGGTTTTATGTCGGCAGGTAGTGGTCTGAGGGGTTAAGTACCTTTCTGGTGGGAGGAATGGAATGGTCAGAGGTAGAAGTTCACTCTCTGTGACCTCACCAATATTAAATCAATCTGGATTGTATTCCGGTTACTGCAAATACGTCAACATTCAATATTGTAAAGGAGAAAGCCGTCTGCCTTGAGAGTGGACAAAACACGGTAAGGAGTGGAAGTGGGTTGGAACTTCTTTACTTCAGGAGCAACGTTAATGTTTTGTTGGTGTTCTTTAAATATTTCTTCATTCCATTCCACTTTATCGTTGGTGTTCGGATATGATCTCAATTTTAATTTTTTCCTTCGCACATCATTTATTTGCACTTTCTGCGCGGCACTTATTCTTCTCTTTTTATCAGCACATTTTTACCTTAATAGCACTTGCAATTTTCATTGCACAACGCGTCCCCGCAATCGAATCACTTCAGCTGCACTTGTCGCATTAATACATCTTTCGTTAAAATCATTTGACCGGTACCTGTACGGCGCACGGAATCGTCATTAACTGTGATGTTAGTGATCTTTTTGAAAATTTTCAACTGACCAAGAGTCAGTCAGTCAGTCATATTGATTCCGTTCTTCATTTTCCTTTCAGTCGTTAAAGGTAATGAAAGATTTCAGGTGCACATCCAGTACTAGAATCATTAGTGAATAAGTAATAGTATAAGCGATTTAGCATTATTGCCTGAATGATCGCAAAGAATTTCCTAATATTGAGTATACAATTATACAGCAGGGATGTAAAATATTTCTCGGTTTAAGTTTTTTTTTTCATTTTTCAATTTTTAACCGATCGAAATTCCGTCCTTATGTTCGAGTCTTTTTTTTTTTAATTTCTAGCATTATTCCGCTTTTCATAGAATACGATGATTTTTTATAAAAATATTTTTTATAACAATTCAATTGAAGTTTTTTTCCAAAATTTAGTTTATCTCGAATATACCATGATATCCGACCGTTATTTCATAATTGTCATTGGTTCATTATTATACAATCTCTTCCCAAGAGTTTATTAACATATATATATATATATATATATATATATATATATATGTAATATATTAACGAAAATTTAGCAATGCTATTCCGATAGTTAAATAACAGTCAATGGCGTGTTACGATCAGGATACAAGATCTTCCCAAGCCAGATACCCTATGATTTTTCTAAATTCGCTCTCATTGAGCGCACTATATCTACGAACATACGAGCACAATGGCAACGGAGATGTTTCCGAGTCTTATTTGCAAATCTGAGGTAACATCCGAAACAGGCCGATCCCTACCAAATGACATCGAGCCTATATCCCTGTTCGTCACTGTCAAGTTTAAGTATTCTCGGAGGAGGATGTATTTACCACTTTTGATCATTGATTACGATGATCGTTTTCCTATTCCTGCGTTAACAGGCAACAAGCTTCGCCGAGCAAGTAATAATGGGGATGAGAAAAATGTGAGGAAAAAATATTTCTATCTGGGGTGTTGCTTGTTAAGGCCTTAACAGATAAAAATTCAAAAGGAAACGAACTCCATACGAAATAATGTTATCCATGAAACATAATGTTACGCAATGTCGAATAAAATTATTAGGTAACACAGAACATCAAGCATTCACTCAAATTTCACGTAGTAATTTACGTGGAAATGAATCCCACAACAGGGATCAACTCACTGTGTCCACAATACTAATGAAAAGCACAGATGGAACTAATCAGCTTGTTTACTCTATCTATTCGTAACACCCATTTAAATGCCTAAGGCCTTCATCATCAATCAATCATTACCAGGTGTCCAAAGTTGTACGACCGTTTGTCATTAATTTAACGTCGCGTTCACGTGATGCCGCCTTCATCACGCCGACACAGGATTGATTTAATCCTGGTGTGTTTGCTGCTTACGCTACGTTGATCCCTAGCGTGGAACTAGGTCCTTCTTAAATCACCACTCTATAATTGAGTGAACAATTATATTTTACATAACCTGTGCTCTTCCCTAAAATAAATGAAACAGTAGTACGCGTTTCGCCGTATTAAGATGTCATCAGGTACATTTTTAATGGCCTCACATCCAAGTATATTTAGAGGAGCTTAGGTAAATTATATATATATATATATATATAACATTTGGATGGCACAATAAAATTATTAGATGCATTATAAAACTATTACATATATACATACGTATATTTTCATGTGTGTCATTTGGACGGCACAATAGAACACAAAAATAAAATAGATAACACGGAACAGGACACTCACATTTCAGAAATTTTAAGCTTTTGGCCTTCTCTGGGGCCTTTTTCAGGTCAGACTGGAATGTCTCTGGAGGAGGAAATGCCTAGGGTTGGGAGGCGCAGGTAATACTGGGAAATGAATTAAAGATAGCGATTAAGAGTGGGAATTTCAAAGGATGTGCCTGCCGTCCAAATGTTATATTGCTCTCGTGAGTGCTTCAAAATCATCGATATGTACGCGTATGAATGTATATAAATAAATATTTATAAATAAGTCTATTATATATAATGTAAATGGAATTAGCACTAGTAGACAAAGACAAAAACACAGAAAAACACATAAAAGATAAACTCACTGGGTATCGAATTTTCGGTGGCCTAACCACCTTTCTCAAGAGGAGGAAGGAACGGAGTTCCGTTCCTTCCTCCTCTTGAAAAAATTCGATAGCCAGTGAGTTTCTCTTTTATATGTGTTTCTGCGTTTTTGTCTTTGTCTACTAGTTCTATTTCCATTTACATTATTATTCACGTCCGTGAGACTTTCACAAAAGTGCTATATGTATGTGTATATATATATATTTACATGTATATATGTATGTGTATATATATATTTACTCATACACCTTCGTAGGTATCATTGAGAGTGTACCCCGATGTAAACAGTACACCTTAATTACAGCATAAGACGAAGGTCGTTTTACCATGCTATGCTATGTGGGAAGCACTAATTATGATAGACATGAATATTCAAAGCTTCCAAGAGCTGGAGTCTTAAGCTGTTGATTTTATTCGAATGAATTATTGGTTCGCATTGTTTTTATCTGTACTTTTATTCATTATTGTGTAACATTGTTACAGTGTAACTAGTTCACCTCCCTCCACCACATTTGGAATTCAAAAGGAAAGGGCTCACCTAGTTGAGTTCCTAGGAGAAAAAAACTGTGTCTAGCAGGGGCAAAGAGTAGACCGGAATTTTCATCCCCGTCCTCCTTCTTTGACTTTATTCTCCTCTCCCCTCCCCCGAATCAAGAGGGGGAGGGAAGGAGGTTCGTCCGTTAACCCGCTGCGTGATGCTCACACTCTCACCGCGAGGTGATCCTAATGCTCTTTCCCTCTCTCTCTCGGCCCCCCTCTTAAGTCTGCGCCGTCAATCGCCTTCCGGGTGAACCTCGTCGGTTTCGCAGGAGAGGGTTTTAAAGGCGTCTCCGAAACTTGAAGAGGCTCACGTTTACGAGCCCGGGTTTCTTTTACGGCCACGGCATGTGCGGATCCCCACTCCTGCCTCTCTCAAACGGCTCTGTCAACACCACTTTTGTCGGGTGCGGGGGTAAATGATCGCGAGGCTGGGATTGTTCGTGTTTGTGTGGGGTGGGATCCGGGTCAGACCTTATTTTTTTTTTTTTCTTTTTCGAACCTCCCTCCACAACCCCCTCCGAGAGGAAGGTTGGGAGTTTAAAATCACTCTTAGTCTCAGCTCGACATTCGAACTCCCGTGATGAGCAGAAGGGAGAATTGCGTGGCGCAAACAGGGATGCGATAGTTATGAGTTTTTTTTTTATTCCAAACTCATCGAGGTGCGGGTTTCGAGTTTTCCCTCTTCCGTCTTCCATCCCGACCATCTGTATTTTTTGTCAAGCGTTCATAATTTTAGTTACTAATTAAAACTCGATTCTAGGTCAATATTTTGTGTTTTTTAAGTTTACGGTTTCGGCAATTTTTTGTTTACATTTTGTGTTTTAGTTTGTTTTCTCTTGCTAATCTATTATTCCTACGGTTCGCGTGACATGGAAGTAAGATACCATTTTCTTTAATAGAGAACATTCTGCGATCTTGCGTGCGATTCATCGAATTACAATCAGATTGAATGTAATCAGAGGATATTCGTTCTCCGTCACAAGGTCCATGGTCACGCCACGAGTTATTCACGTATTCGCATTAAGTTTCACACTGTAAATTTGATGTCAACGGTGTGTTTTAGATGAAAGATTTACGAGGTTTATTGTGCAAAGATATTTTATAACCTCCCACCAAAACATCCCGGCAAATTAAATTCAACCCACCCTCTTTTGAAAAACTAAGTATCCTTCTTTATATCAGTTATATATCGCTTCAAAAAAGTATGTAACATCTCTCTAAATTTCTATCAATAAACAAAGTCGACGCGACAGGTTAACTAATAATAACTTTTTTTAAACAATACCAACATTTAACGAGACGCATCATTCGAAGACACTTTGGCGTCTAAAATTGATAAATCCCTCGGAATCGTCCTGACACGTGCAGCACAGCTATCGCCGTTGTCAATCGCAAGCACCGCTATAGCTCACGTTCCATGTTCTCTCTGCTTCAAGTCGGCACAGCAAGCACCCTGCACTCGGTCATCCAAGCACCATTGCACCAAAAAGAATCCCACTGCATCCACCGAATGCACAGCACTATCTCACTGTCTTCGTTACGTCGTCCGGGTGTATTGCTAGCCTGCTCTCCACCTTTCTTCTCGATGCTTCCAGAGATGACAGCACCACCACCCAATAGCCAGGCCCGACCGCTCGAGAGCGATGCCGGCTCGGAGCATCCCGGGCTGCTGGAGCCTACTCCCCGACGGTGTAAAACCTTCAACCACCGCCCCACCCTACCATGTAACACTGTTCGTCGAGAACAGTGGAAAGCACCAACGTCACCCCATCGCTCCTGGTAAGATCAAGTCCGCCCTCACCAACGTCACCCACCCTTTGCGTCCCTGCGTTCTCTTTAGCATGAGGTTGTTGCGAACCTCGTAAATATGGATGACACTGAGGAAATCCGCCATGTGAAAAGTTACACCTGGAGAAAAAAAACCTTGACTTTTGGAGAAAGTCTTTGAAATTCTCTGAATTGTGAACTGAAATTCTGGAAGTAAAACTAGGGAACTTTTCGAATAAGTTCCGGCTTATACGAGAGACAATTTTTAAAATTATGGAGGGCGTAAGAACTTATACTAAGGTTTTAATTGGGTATGTACTTATATCTTCAAAAATATACGCCATTGATTTTGGAGTTGCATGAATGCTTGCCGGTAGAATAGTTTTACTGGCAAAGGAAGAGTTCAGACACATTTGGTACAACATACTTCTGTATTGTGGCTTCACATACGTATACTCGCTCTAATTGTTGGATCACTAACCACGGACTAGATGTTATATTTGAATAAAAGTGCCAAACTTATTGTATTTTATCAGCTATAATAGTATTATTATTGATTGAACAAACATTGTATCGGAATTCCCACTACATACCCTGATAGGTTGCGCACACTGAACCCTTTCGTATGGAACAATTGATATTTGGGCCAGAAAATTTTGAAAAAGTCATTTAAATTCCATCAAAAACTGTAACAACCCAAATTGCATAGTTTTATGCATAATTTGCTGTAATTGTAATGTATAAATGACCAAAAAATTGACACTCTCTGCTAGATAACGAATTGATATCCTATCAGATTTCGACGTACTGTATCAACTTTAAGTGCAGAATAAAGTGCATGTGACGATTTATATGACCTTTTATCTGGGATGAAAGGAATTAGCGTACAGGAAAAAGGGTTGAGCGAGATGAGAGGGGGAATGGGGATTGGGAAAGGTGAGCAGAGGATTGATTGGAAATTCCAAATGCAACTGAGGTTCAAGAATACTGGTTTTTGTGAACCCCAGTTAAATTTCGTATTCAGTTCTTCAACCTTCTGCTCAATCCTTCCCAGTCTCCCCTCCTCCCACCTCCTTTTTAGCTCCACCCCCTATTCCCTTTCATACATAATTAAGGTGCGTATGAAACGGCACTTGTACTCACTCTACACAAAGAAATGATTTTGCACATTGATACATCGTTGGAAATAAGTTTGTTCATTAGCAGAAAATTGTTGATATTTTGTCATTAATATTTAGCCACTAACTCATCTAGCAGTCTACCTCAGCTCACGACTCATTTAGCAGTTATATTTTCGCCCTTCCCTAGCCCTCTAGCATTTTACCAGCGCAAAATACTTGGCATTAATGCCGCACTTCGTTGCCGGCACCGTCGTCAACAAAAACAGTGAATCGACATATTGGAATTTGTCTCTCCTTGTCACGCTATGTTTTTTAATTGGGGTAAAGAAAATTTGTGTGTAAAAATGCAGGAAGAATGGAGAAAGGTAGCGGAAGAACAGTTCCAACTACTAGCATCTACCAACGCTCGACGACGTTTGTCTCCGCTGGGTAACAGAAATAAAACATTTCAAGTCCCACTATATTTTCTGATCGGTATGCTCTGACGCTATTCTGAACGTCCGGCTTCATTGTTAACGATCCCACGACTCGAACTGAGGGCATTCTAAGGACATGGCTAAGGAATGGTCCATGGTAAAATTTGCCTTATCGAAGTAGTGAGGTTGGGTTTTATAAAACTAATTACTAAAGTTGAAATGAAATGAAATTATTGACTTTGTAATTCCACTCACTTTATCTGAAACACGACCCAGGTTCCAACGTTGAACATCATCTTCAGGTGGACCTCATGATGATGACTTTCAAAACCTGAGTCATTTTTTAAATAAACTCCATAGAATTATGAATTCAATAATTTTATTTAATTGCAATATGTTTAATGAATTCCATATAGTTTTGCCAGAGACAGCAAATTTTAATTTATAAGTGTTAAAACGTTATCAGTAGGTTTGATCTTTTTCTTCACGCTTTGATGGGACGATTATAATTTCTTAGTGATATGTGTGGTTAAACAACAGCAGTGTGAATTTCTAATCACGCCGTAAAATCTCGGTACTGAATGTATACCCACTCAAACACACGTAAATAAACACGTGGCTACACAAGTGGGGAAATTTCCTGCACGCTTTCGTACTCTCCGAGAAACTGAAATTAAGCATAGGAATTAACAAAGACGTTGTGATACCTTATAAACGAATCCTCCAAAAATAGTTAATGATTTCAATTCAATAAAAAGAAGGTGTAAAAATGAAAGTCTAACATTTTGAATACGTTGGCGTGTGTTGTTCAATGAATGCCTCTGAGGACACACTGAAAGAACGGAGTAAAATAAAAGAAAGTTGGAATAAGGATTTTTAGTTCGTGTTCTGCGATTTTCATAGTTTATCTTCTGCTGAGGCGTTTTATTGCAACAAGTGACTCGCGTCTACTTATGACGCCGGGAGAACTGTAAATATCCTCCAACCATCGAGGCAAAAGAGGCCACCTAAGTAAAATTAAAGGAAGAGTTGCATTTGCATCTCGTACATTTCGTCATTTCCTCAAAAAAAACACGAAAAATCGAGGTGACACAGTTTCAAAATTTGTGGCAAAGAACTTTATCATGGAATATTTCTATTCCCCTTCTATTAAAGAAGACTTCAAGAAAGAATTTCATTATTCATTTCAAATGATTAACAAATACCTTAAAGGACTGTTGCGTAAATTTTCGACAACAACGTTCTTAGTGAAAGGGCGTTCGTTTCTGACAAAATTCGTATTCGTGTCCATGAAGCATGAAACATAAATTAGCTAATAACAGCCTAAATAGTAAGAGCCTAGATACGTAGGAATCCATTAAAACTTATGCATGGAGCATACTTGCTACGGCTGTGACAATAGATCTGTTTCAAAACCCATCACATCTTTTTGAATTATAACAACGTACATGTTCGTCAAATGTTTTAGATTACACCGACGTCTGCTAGTATTATGAATAGACTTTAGCTATGAAAAAAGGGACTCTTGGTCTACCTATATCCCCTGCCCGGGCGGGCTCCAGGGGTGCGAATGATGTAGACGGTCTTTTTTTCGTAATTTTAATGAAACCGCAGATGGTGACACCTTACGCGGTCCCGCTCATCGACGCCTGGAAAATGGGGGAGTACCACATTAATCTTTTTATGTACAAGCCTGGAGATTTGGCAACCCTAACCGCGCGCCCGCCCCTAATATCTCCTCCCCTCTCCGTCTCATCCCTCACCCCCCCGCTCTCCCCCCCCCCTCTCTCTCTCTATGTGCAGGGGATGGAAACGGAGGGTGGGGGAGGAGCGGTGAGGCAGGAGGCGCGCCGAGAGCCGCTCCCCTTCTCCCCCCCTTGTCCTTCACACACAAGCGGCACCACTCCTCCCTCAACCTCCACAATATCCCCATAAATGGCATAAATTTTCGAGTCCCCGTGGCGATTGTGAAAAGGCCTCCCTCTGCCTCGCGCACACACGCGGAGCGGTAGAGAAAGACCTCCGCGGCTCTTTTCACGCGGGGAGGGTGATGGAGATTGGGGGATGGGAGGGCGCGGCGAGGGAGGAGTTCTCGGGGCCGCGAAACTTTCGAGCCCACCGACATGCACGTTTTCGGAGGGTTATATATATATATATATATATATATATATATATATATATATATATATATATATATATATATATATATATATATATATATACATATATATATTATATTTCTAAAGATATACATAAAAATACACACACACGTATTTTTTCATCTCCCTCGTTCTATCTTTTTTTGCTTTTACCATACAACCCAGGTTATCCCCACCGGGGACCACCGGTGCTCGAAGTTGTGATCCCCCCGTGGGGATGCCCGGAATGCGTGTTTGTGCTTTTGTGTGTGTTTCTGGCGGACGGTGGTTTTATAACCGCCCTGCTGGCTCTCAGACCCCTCCCCCGCCTCCCTCCCTCCTCCAAACCTATTCATCTGCTCCCCCCCTAGAGTTAACGATCTGCCCACCCTCCCTCCTCCTCATCCTCCACGATCCTTTGCTCTCCACCACCCTCCTGCCCCTCCTACTCGTCCTCCCTCCGCCCTCCTCGCGCTCCCGAGTTCGCACAGAATAAGGCCTCTCTCCCTGCCCTCCCCCTCCCACCCTACTCGCCCGCCCCACCGGACTTTTTTTTTTTAAAGTAGCTCTAGTCCGGATGAATCTCTTTCCCTCTCTCCGTCTCCACCTTTCTCTCTCTCCCCGAGCTGCCTCCGTTGCTCATTACGTAGACCGAGTAACTAAAGGGAGCTCGTAGTTGGTCCTCCAGAAGTACCAAACATTCGGTTAAAACTCATTAGAAGATATGGTTTTGCGTCCGGGTGTCCTTTTTATTTGTGTGCGTGTGTGTCGCCGTCGAAGGGAGCCATGAATCCCCCAAATCGCATGTGATTTTCGATTTCTCTATTTCGAGGAGGACCCGAATGACGCTATTGATTCGCCAATGGGAAAATTCAAACCCACGACGGCCGTCAACTCCTAAAGTCGAAAAGTACTTCACCTAATCCTCAGAGAAATCTAATCCTGAGTGTATGCTCGCGTGATTTTTTTTGCTAGAATAAATTACTCAAATATGCCTCGGCCGAAATATAAGTGCATAATTGTTTTTTTGGACGATGGAAAAATCGAGATTTATAATATACATTATAAAAATAAATCAATATTCCAGAATCATTTTAATTGCCGTTTTGGTCCATTTGTACACGTCTTAGCGACAAAAATATAGCCTTATAATTTGGATTCCATCATGCGTGGGATTCACCGTAATGGATTTTTGAATAGATGTTGGTGTTGGCCGATAACTTTCAATAGTTTTAAAATGTGTTGACTAAGGCCCAGTAGTTGTGAGAAAGTAATGCTTAAGATTCTGTCTACACTTCTTTGCGTGTAGGATTCCTGTTCATGAATGACCCTTCAACACCACCCATCTCATTATCGTCTCCTATGTCCCTTTATTCGATTCATTTTTCTGTGCACTTGTCCACAACTAATCGGTCGTTTCTAATGAATCATTATTCAATCGTGGTTACAATATGCCTCTAGTAAATGCTACCTTTTGAGTATTATGTACACAAATATTACGGAAATGCGAAATCATTTTCGGTTTAGTTCTAAAATAGGGCATAAATAAAAACTAGCTGTCGTGACTAGCCTACCCTGTACATACCGACGTACGGTCGTACCACATTTGGGCTGCGCACTATTCACAACCATTTCGGCAGCCCCGTTCCCATTTACTTCATTGGAGACTGATCGTTTATCCTCATGATTCCTTCACCATCGATCGTCTTTGAGAAACAGTAAGTAATTTTTCTAGCAAAGTTTATTTTCATCTGATTAAAATCGTACCTAGTACCAAAATGGATCTTTTTTATTTATTCATCGATTCTAGGAAATAAGTTTCGATTGAACTATGAGAATATGCAACGGCAATGTATACATGTTCTACAATTTGGTGACCCAGCTCTAGTTTTTAATACATTATCGGTGCCTACCACACCATCCTGATGTATCTGTTACACCCTCTAGGATTAAGTGACATTGGTTTTCTCATGGGAACAAAATATCTATTCAGATAATTGCTGGAACGAGGGAAGCTGAGTTAATCTTCCATTTATTAGGGGAAAATATAACAGAGATCGACCGTGGGAGATCGCCCTGCCCGCGAAAACTGCGTAGTCATAGACGAAATCGTTTTCAGATCCAATTTGCTGATTTTTCGAAATAAAAAGAGGAGAGAATTAAGGAATCATTAATTATTCGTAATTTTCCATTACCTTTTTTATTTCTATGCAATTTTAAAAGTAAAATTCCATTTATCCGTTTTTTTTATCCCCTAAGTTTGGTAAATCCTTCCGTGCATTCAGTTCTCGACTCAAAATTTTCTCCCACACTTCCCTACTGCCCAAAATCCGAATTGTTCCCTCTTTTCATAACTGAATTTCATTGTGAGTGATGAAAGCGAAACATTTCATTCATAATGTTTGTTTTTTTTAAACGATCATCTGCATCTGATTGTCTTTGAAATATAATTCTTCAGTTCTGGAATAAGTGATCTCACCTCAATATTAAAAAAAATAGATTCATGGATTATTTTAGAGCTTTCAAGTATGACAGAGTCATATGGTGTCGATAAAACTCAAGGTATCATTCTCCTTCTTTGGGTATAATAAATGGCCTAATACGTATACCCCAATTTTATTCTCTAATCTAAAAATGTCCCTTAAGGAATACTGAATTATTGGGTGGAGTTGGTACGCAATATGGGGTCCATCTTATTGCTTTACCACTCGTTAGCACCAAATAATTCGCGATTTGTCCATTATTAACGTTTGGCTTGCATTATTTTTTGGGGATTATTTAATAAATATGGTGTTAGAATTAGAACCTAGGTACAGTTTTACAGACCAATGATGTAGTTATGTGTCCGGAATCAATAGCAATAAACCCTAAGGTTGGTTTTCATATTTGAAATCAGAGGGTCTTGCCTTAAAATGAGGCCCTTAGACCTGAGGAAATTGACACATGAGGGTATGAGGTTATTCAATCCCTCTCCCTGTGTCACCTGCGGTTTCCCACGAAATTCTGGTGTCCAGAAAATCCCAACACTTGAATTTTAAAGTCAGATTAGGCCTATCCAAAGGCATTCATTCATTCATCCAGGTTGGTTGACTGCAGCCTTCCGTTCTACCTCACCCAGTGTTATCACGCTCTGATGGCTTTTACGCCCGACATCTTTCAATTCGCCCAA
Organism: Hetaerina titia; assembly: GCA_037158775.1. Classification (NCBI taxonomy): domain Eukaryota; kingdom Metazoa; phylum Arthropoda; class Insecta; order Odonata; family Calopterygidae; genus Hetaerina; species Hetaerina titia. The sequence goes on from CM073770.1 coordinate 86,192,695, forward strand.
TGTATTTGTAATGTGTATCTTCTTCTCTTCCGGGGGACTCTTCCTCCCATTCTGACCTTCCATTATGTCCCCAACAGAACCTAGGCGTATTTCAAAAGTGATTTACCCCCAAAGGGATTGCGGGATTTTAGTTGAGGGATATGCACCCGAACATTCTACCCTCTAGGTCACTACAACACCTTTAGATCAAGTCCCACCTATAATTACTCAGTGGTTCAACCTCATCCTAGTTACCGGAAACGTTAATAGAGAATTAACCTCTGCATTTTGTTTGTGATTTTAAAATTTAATTCTATCATAGCATAAATCACAAGTGTATTATGTTAGCCGATGCATATTTTTTCTGAAAAGTTGTAGGTATAATTCGTTATAAATAAAACGTTATAGTAGATCGAATTATTGCAGAATAGTTTTTCGTTACGTTTCCGTAAGCTTATATTATTTATAATATTGTAAATTATTATAATTTTGTCTGTAAGTATCACAGCGCGACAAAATTAACCATTGCCGATGCGGTAGCGAGAGTAAACTAGTTATTTTTGCGCTCATTCGATTGTTAAGATTTAGGATGTTTTTATAATATGCTGGAGCTGGACTCTAATTTTGATCGCTTGCGAGTTGATTTTTTTTCATCAGATGATCTTAAATATTAAAATCCTATACATAATGGGAATATGCTGCCGGCAATAGATATTCATTAAACGCCCAATGTCATACGCACCACATAGTTTCAAGTGTGATTTTGCAAAATCGATCCAAATTTAAATTAACTAGCTGATTTTTCCACCGGTAAAAATCTATTATTTTCGGATTCGTTTCATCTGTACCACATTATCACCAAGTGGGCCAGCAAAAGTTGTTATTCCTACGGACTTGTAATTAAGAGAGGGGGTGGTTGGATTTTTTAACAACTCCAGCGACTCAACCCCTCCTCAACTTCTCTTCGCAAAATATTAAATAAATATGGCTGTAAATCTGCTGAATGGTTCACAGTTTAGGTTTGGATATTGATCAGACATTGGGAAACTACAACTCGTGGGAGGTCTGTCTAGAGAGTGTAGACTGGCATGCGTTAACAACAGGAAATCATACCTTTGGAGACGAATAACCATCCACCTCATCCCATTCGTAGCGAAGTTTATGCTTAAATCAGTATATTCTGCCCGCCAGTAGTAACGTTGGTCCTCATGTGACCTTTTCGCGTGTCAGAAAACTCCTTACCTGATTGTTGACGTTTTTATAAGCTTTTCCACTTAAACTTTTTATTCTCACTCATCATCAGGTCTGATGATGTTATGATGATGTTATGCTATAACGAAACCTGGGTCGTGGGAATAAAAAGTTTATGTGGAAAAGCAAAGTGGTTTGATTTATAAAAACGTCAATATGAAGATTTTCCACCAAGTTACGCCAGAAGCTGTTTTGTTTTCCTTACCTGATAATTATGTGGTCATGCGAACTTGCCCATTACGAATGGGTATTTTCGAGTAGACATGATCTACAAGTATGGAACAGAACCTACAAAAGCAGCATTAAAGTTCTACAATGGGGGCCATTTTCTATTAAATTTTGAGCCAACAGTGATTTGTATGAGTAAAGCACTTTTTGCCAGTCACAACCCTCATTTCAATACTGGGGGGGGGGGGTGAAGTTCTGACGTAGTATTAAAATCTGCTTCTATAAACTCACACTTAAGATAGTGAAAAACCTCTCTGAGATTAGAAACCGTGGGTACGTGTGAATAACGCTGGAGTTGTGCGAAGTATTAATATGCAGAGCATGAGTGTGAATTATAAATAAATGAGGAGGAATTAGTAAATGGAAAGTGGTGCTGTTTATTGGACTTGCCCATTGATACAACTTGAGTGCGATCTGAGATAGCAGCAACTTCAAAAATTCGCTGAGCATGTGAATTTGAATGGATGCCTTTTTTTATATTTTGAGGCATGACTCAAAATTAAACTTGAGAACCTAAGTGAAGAATCATGGAAGATTAATAAATATAATTACATCAAATGGATAAAACAGTTTCTGGCGTAACTTGGTGGAAAATCTTCATACTGACTTTTTTAATCAAACCACTTTACTTTTCCACATAAACTTTTTAATTTTTACTACCCAGGCTTCGTTATAACATAACATCATCAGGTAAAAATTGACAAATCCAACACCGTATATATACATATCTCTGGGCGGAGGGGAAGTGGATAGAGTCAGTATTACATCAAATGGATATGTATATGATTTGATAGCGATTTTAGACGTATATGCAATCGATTTTAATGCAGAGGCAGTTAAACAATCGAAAAACGTTATATTAATGAAGACCAAAGTTAAAAATGACAACTGCTCACCCATGTGAGCTTGATCTTTAGATCTCGACCTTGTATTTAGTCACAAAGGGTTGGATGTGACTCCAAGGTTGTTGTAAAGAGTCAATCCAGGATTCTAATGGCTCCTATGGTGACCTACGCGTTTTACTCTCCTACTACCTATATGCGTTTTTTCTATTAATGTGTACATGTCCTTTTAGGCATTTATTAAAAATAAATTAAGTTATGAACAGAAAGCGGACAAACCAGAACGGAAGTCTTGCGCAAAAAAAGCCTTTACTTTCGCAGTGAAACTCTCAGTTTTCATTCACGTTCAAGCAATAGTTCACTTTTTCAATTATACTGTGAACTTCAACCGGTTTAAATTAAACAGTTTGTAGTCTGTGAAATTCTGGATATTTGACATACATTTCTCTTTCAGCTGGATTCCTTCATCTTGCATCCAAAATTGCCGCTCCAATAATGGCCACAGTTTTCTTCATCATAAATTTTAAAGATCCTCAGATTGCTCATGTCGGTGTGTGTGGTTTCAGGAACTGGAGGTATACGGCGCCGTAGTCGACGTCAGGTGCTACGAGCTGGCGCCGCTCTTCCTTTGCTCCGTCTTCGTGCCGAAGTGTGGTGCCCAGGGGCGTCTGGTGCGGCCCTGCAAGAACCTGTGCGCGGGTAAGATGGTAGTTCCCTCTTTCTCGCGGCGTCCCCCCGTCATCCATTTGCGAATAGGATGCGACGCCTTCGCCCTGCTCATAAAATTACGCTCCCTTCGCCCGCTATAAGCATCGGCGTGCCCTTAGAGGACTTTAATGGGTCCTCGAATCACATGGATAACCCATCAAGAAGATGAGCCTGGAAGTCGTGGATCTAATCCATGTGATCGAATGCGGTGATAAATCTTTGGGAATGAGCGAGAGCGGATCGGAAGAAGACTAAGACAAACCCTTAGAGAAGATGTATTTTTTCATATTCAATGGTATTAGTTAAGATTTCAAGTTAAATGTCTAAATATAACTTTCTTACTCATTATTCTTAAACATTAAAAATACCTAAATGATTGCGTCAACACTCCATCTCACTTTAACAATGCGCGATTGTGTTTGAAGTATCAAGCTTGTCAGCCTAAGCCTTTTTGTACAAGTTTCTAATTTTGTATTTTTGTAATGCCTCGTAAATGTGCGTGAATGATGCGAAATGCCACTTTGTGCAGTGAAATTCATGTTTTTCTCTTTGAATACTAGGATGCGTATTCACAAAAATATGACTTTACGGGAAACTAGACTCCAAGAGAGTCGTCAGTGAGCAATCTTCGAATGATCGTGCCTATGAAGTCAGTCCCCTCCCACGCAGAATCATCTGCTTTGGGATTTTTTTTATAATTTTAGAAACTTGCAATTTGCAAAGGTTTCGATTCCCTTCCTACTCGGCATTTACGTCAAGTCAATCCAGTTTATCAGTCACGCGTTAGAGAGATCTTTTTCTTAACCCTCCCATTAACGTGAAGTTAAAGGTTTGTCGAATTGGGTTTCGCGATCCTTAATAAAGCCTCGTCATTCTCCTTTGATGACTACTAATTGACTACGCTATTAATCGATGCATACTTAATCTTCAACTGTGGGGGCAGAAGAGTTAGCTGTCACTGTAAGTGTCAGAAATGTTTTTTTTTTTATTTAGTGCACTCATTGGGTGCAATTTGTGGAGAACGCCTGTAAACTTTGATGTCCCTCTGAAAAATATAGCCTTTAACTACATACCTAAGAGATAGTAAGACCATAATTGTTTTTGTAATTGTGCATTAAATATCTATGAAATGCCAAGGTGATAATTGAAGTAAAAAAGGAGGAAGGAGAGAACTCACGGAAACCTTGAGGAATAAAAGCGAGATCTGAAATAACTATTGAAATTCGCGCTCCCACATGCGTGGGTTTATATTGATTGTTCCATGTTATCCCTACTTTTATCCCTGAAAATGAAACTTTTGCCCGCTCCGTAACCTCCTATCTACAGGATATATATCTACAGCCTGTATATTATCCTGACTGCGTAAATTCCTTAAGCTGCAGGTATTGCTGTTACCTGTATCAGCTGCCTCCCTTAAGTTTTACCGCTGTTAAATTCAGTCATTCAGCTCTATACTATTCAGACATTGAATGCCAGTTATTATAATTAATCATAAAATAATTCTAAGGCAATCGAGACAAACGTGTCACTTGTATTGTGTCAACATAATTGGTGTTTAATTAGTTGACGTCCTAAATGTTAAAGAGAAAAATTTGACCCACAACATTTTTGCTCGAGTGAAATTGTCGCTTGAAACTTGAATATTAAAAAATTGATGCTTTCCTTCGCCTTGATTTTGCTATTTGTGCAGGTCGTCCGCATACGCTGCAGTTAAAAACCAATCCCGACCCATCTCTACTATAATTCCGTGAGGGAGATCCATGGAATGATAATGCCACTTCCTCTTTAATCCAGAGACTAAGCGACGCTGTGGCTTCTTCCTGGACGTGTTCGGCCTCTCTCTCCCGGATTACCTAGACTGCGACTTCTTCCCGGAGTCTCCGGACCCAGAGGTGTGCGTCGGTCACGCCGAGGTGTTGGAGGCCGAGGCGCGTTCCAGGCAGCCAGGTGAATGATTTTGATCTTTTGATCTAGTTGACCCAGTCAGGGTTATCAATGGGCAAAGTTTCACCCACATTTTAAAATATACATCAGCAAAAACAACGGGCCAATAATGCACAATGTTTTATCAATGTAAAACAAACGTATTTTTTATACCGAGTTGGTCATTTGGCCTTTATGAAATTTAGTCTTTCTAATGTATGTCTCCGGGGTTTACTTCATCTTAGCCTGAATACCAAACACCTTACCTCTGACTTGCGACCACATCACTCTTTTTTCTGATTGAACGTGATATCGTGTTGGTAAGTGGCGTAAGCAAGTTAGTACCATGCCTTAGCTTGGCGTCGCCCATTTCTGAACCACATTATTGTTATTTTTATATTAATCTGTAAATTAAATATATTATTAATTTCTTTCAATTCTTTTGTGCAAATGGGAGCTAATTTTTAAATATGTGTATCCCTTTCGAGTCAGCTAGTCACATTAGACTTGTTAAATGGCGACTTCACCAAGTTAACTGAGAAAAATTGGAGCGAGGTAGTCCAATGGTGCAATTGCCAGGTCACTGACCGGAGAGACTGGGTTCGATTCCAGGAGACGCCTCTGAAAACTCTCCACTTCACCAAAACTGTGTATTTTTTTGGGTACGAGTTCTTCCGGGAGAATAATGAGCGGCAGAGAGAAATAAACCGACCCCCTCTACCATTTTAATGTGTGAATTTAACACAACGTACAATATCGGGCTTAGTATTGGGGAGCTATACCCTCAACTGCCATACCAACTGTTTGGTTCATAACTGTGATGGATGACCTAGAGAAATGTCCTCACCTCTTCGCGAACCAAGACTTTTTGTTTTGACAAAACAGACAGGAAAAAAGTGTGTGAACAAATGATTTGGGGATGACTGGAAGGGAAATGAGATTTGTAGTCAATTAACATCTGATGTGTGTCTCCGTTTTCAGTTAGGGAGAACTGGAATTAACACCATTCTATACTTAATTCCTCCCCGTATAGTATGCACATCGGGCTTCGAGTGTGATCAGCATCGCTGCATCCCATCCGATTGGCACTGCGATGGGCACGTGGACTGCGAGGATCAGTCCGATGAACTCAATTGCAAGCAGTGTCCAAAAGGTAATGAGAATGACTTTGACGTGCAATTGATGAAATTGCTTCCATGCCTAGAAGTAGATATTATATTCGTCCCTTGTAACTAGACCACTGATAGTTTTCTAAGGTGACAGTCACGTGGCATTAGGCTTAGATTCCGCGAAACATGTCTTCGTTCAATCATTCTAGGAATGGTGCACTGCGGTGGGAGTAAATGCATGGACCAATCTCACGTTTGCGACGGTGAAATCAATTGCCCATGGGGTCAGGATGAACGCAATTGTCGTGAGTATTTTTCCCGCTATTCTTCACGCACACTGAAACATACCGTTCCTGTTACAAAATGACGAAGTAGGTGTGTAAATATTTTTATCGTACGAAAAAGGAAAGTCACCCGAGTAAAGAAAGAAGGAATCGCATCTAACAAACTGCCCCCCGGTACTTTACTTTTAGTACACAGTAATTTGATGCGTTTCTATGTATTTTTTATTTACGAAACTGATTTAAGCTCAAAGCCAATGAGCAAAAAAACGTGATATAGTATATTCGGGAATTGATAAAACGTGATATGTCTTTACTATGAATTTTGTAATTATAGATGAATGTACCAAATTTGTTACCATAGGTGCAAAATACAATGCTACATACGTTCAGTTTTTATCAATCCATATATAACTCTCCTCTCTTTACGTGCAAAATTGGATATCAGTACTCATATTAAAACCTCACTCTGAAAGTTCGGATTTGTTGGAAGTCCTTAAATGCCAGTAGTCAAATTATATGGGATTACTCATCCAAATTGTATAAATCCTCTTTGTGTCCATGAAACGTCAAATTTACATACACAATAAAAACATGAACAAATTGAGTAGTTTCAGGCGTAATGTGGTGGAATTTAAACTTGGGGAACGTGGTAAATTAAAATGTTACTATCTATAGTTACTGTCTATCTATGTTAGTATCTATAGTAACTACATTTTCTTTATTTAAAAAAATATGCACTAATCTACGCTAAAAATAGGCATATTTTAGGTTAGCTTAAATATATATTTGTACTCGAGGGCCTAGTAATTTTAAACTATGGAACTAAAATCAGAGATGTGCTAATCAATTGTAATGCCATGCATCCAAAAGAGATTGATGATCAGTGTATCAAAGAAAAATCCGTTAAAAACTCAAAAGTAGTGTCTCTACAATCTCCATTCGAATGTTTCTCCTTCGTTTAAAAAATTTAGTATCCTAGAGGTTATGCACCCCGTGCTTTTAATTGAAGCCGATATTGCATAAACTCCAGGATACACATGCTCCATCCACTCTGCGAAATGACGATATGAATTGCTAATTTGAACGACCCTAACCGAAGTAGAGGTTTTTCGGGAAGTAACTTGGACTAAAGGGCCTCAGACAAAGTTCGATCCAATTAAGTAATGATCACTTTCCCCTGTAACATAATTCCTTGCTATAAATTTTCGGAAGCACTTGCCCAGACCGAATACTCGTGCGCACGACCTTTCCATAGGTCACTGAGTTGATCTTAATTTTCATTAAACATTTTCTTTCTTCCTCATTATTCGCCTCTGTTTTATAATATGATGATGGTTCTGGTTTCATCGTAAGGTTTTAATCTATGTTGTGTGCGCGATGTGTTATGAACGTGATATAATTATGGCGAACACAGATGCTCTCGTCCACTTCTTTTTCTCCCAGGAATATGAAAATTCATTAAATCTTTAAGCGTTATTATCAGATGCACGGCTTAAATTTGACGCTGTTGGTGGCAAAAAATGGATTGGCACACGCGTTTTATTTAAAGAGAAATAAATAAGTGAAGAATCTGTTTTTCATTAATTTTATTGTGGCGACATTTATCCGTTCGTTATTGACATTTAGCCATTAATCAAGTGCTACATTAAACCGATTTTTTTTTCTCTCGGGATCATTTTTTTCTCCAGTAAATTACATTTTAATGACTAGGCATAATCATGTTACTTGTGGCTGGCTTTCATAGCACCAATTGCAATAATGAATGTGTGTACATGTGTTACACCTGATGGCTTTGAACAGTATATTTTGAAATGCATAAATTAATTCAAAAAAGAAATCAAAATGGAACCGTTGTCTCGTCCGGAAGGAAGTTGACGGTATTTTATCTTCAGCTATCTTTTGAGTGTTCAGTTGGGAAAAAAATATTTTTACCGTTACTGCTCTGTTTTTAATGTCAATTTTTTCCACGCAGTTCGACTAAGCGATCGCATGGGTGAGCAAGGGACCGGCAGGTTGGAGACTTTCCATCCAGAGCACCAAAAGTGGAGCCCGGCGTGTGTATCCTGGGACAACTACGATCCAATATCGACGCCTGGTGCAATTTGCAAGATGCTCGGATATACGTGAGTTGTTACGAGTAGCTATTGACTAAAAAAATGGAAAACTGGGAAAAAATTCATTCGTACTTTATTAGTTCTGAAAATATATTTCGAGGGAAGACATTTACGGAATATGGAAAAACTACGGTCAGAGAAATGAATTATTAGTTATTATTTCAGGCAATACGGGATAAGGTAGGTTTAAGATGGACGTAGGCTACGCAACGGTAGAACGACAGTAGCCTTGCATCTCGTAGCAAAACACAACCTGACATCCAACACTGCAGTAAACCCCTCTTCAATTATGGTCACCTTCTTCCTCCCTACATTCCGTCCATCATGCCTATCCTATTTCTGCTCCTTCCTCTCCAGCCTAACATTCTCCCCTCTATCGTAGTCCTCAACGTACCTTTCCTAATCAAAATGCTCTGTATCTATCTTTTATGTCTCTTCTGGATTTCTACCAACAAACCTCACTCCTCCAAAACCATGGATACCACTTCCTAGTTTGTTTTCCTTTCAGTCGCAGCAACCTTTTTCCTCCCTCCCCGCCCAAGCATCTCAAAAGCCTCCAATGTACGCCAAACATCTTGCTTCAATGACCATGTTTCCATGCCTTACAAAACCACGCCCCAAATAAAAGTTTTGACGAGCCTTTTCTTAACATCCTTACTCAGCGTCCCTGTCATCAACCCACTCCTCCTTGTGAGAGTTTCTTTGAAGCCGCAGAGAAAGGAATGAAAGGGTTAAATTTAGATGTGGATCGAAATTTTGTAGGGTTGGTCGTTATACGAAAGAGGGATGCAATTTTTTTGAGTTTCTTATATTTGAATATCCAGGGAGATACATTTTAGTTTTAGCATGTCCTGATTTCAGAAAGATAGTTACTAGTTACTCCACGGTTGAGTATTATGCATACACGGTTTTCTCGTAAAAGAAAACGAAGGCAGATTACAAGATTTGCTTGAGAATTTCTTTCAATTCGATCCAAGTCACGGTTTTCCCTTTCGTCTAGAATATTTCCGCAACGTTTTTCAAAAGGTTCCATAAGTATGCAAATTCACATTGGCATTGATCGGCGCACCCCAGTGGATGGTTTTACGACGGGACGATCGATGTTTACGGCCGTACTTATTGCCTTGGATGACTGCCTTCCCGCTAGGTAAACCACTGGAATATGTTTGTCCGTCGCATCCAGCGAAAGTGAAACCTTTTCAGGCCTGGCCGCTCCGGAAGATGGGATGAACCCTTCCCTCCTGAAGTGTTGAGCCGACCACTGCATTTTACGCATGCGTGAACCCCTTCTAAATTCTCATGTTATTCTGCTACAAGGGTGTGCGGCGGACGGTATTGCATCACCTCTCGTTAATGTTATTAGTCATTTAATCATGCAGGAATGCCTCGACATGCATAAGCACAGTGTGGCTAGCATTTGGTGATCGAGTATTCTTGAGTTGTTTTTCGTCTCATCTACAATTGTTGTCGCCCATTTTGAAGGGAAGAAAAGTAGTCCTTATGTTTGTGCGACAGTTCATTTTCCTTATCATTGCAATCTCCCTGATTAATATGGTGCGTGGTTATAATTATTCAATCTGCGTCAGCATTAATCTCATGTGAGTTGCTTATATCCAGTGAAATAAGTCGTGCAGATTATACGCGTTCATCTATAGAATAATTAAATAAAGTCGTTTTCAATGGAGATATATTACCAAAACGAATTACAGTAATTTTCCCAAATTAATTACTGTAATTAAAGTATATATGTATTTTTAAATATAAGCGATGGTGAGTCACCGTAGTCCAGGGGTGGAGCGTTGGATTGGACTGACCGGAGGGCCCGGGTTCGATTCCCGGGAAAGCCTCTCTGGGCACCTTCAGCTGAACCCAAGCTATGTGATTTTTCGGGTACCAGATCTTCCTGGGAAACCATAACCGGCACAGGGAAAGGAACTGGCCCCCCTACCCTGATGTGTGAATGTTCACATGCCTTTGGGTGAACTCTTACCATCACCTACCAAACCGATTTTCCGATTGAATACAGTGTTTAACCGTAAATTTTATATTTAACGAATGTTTAAATAGAAAATTAAATTAAAGAGGAAAAGAATGAAACGCCTTGGTATCTCCACCAAGTTTTTGAGATACTATAATCTATTAAAAATGTAAAAAGCATCAAAGGCGTATAGCTAACCGTGTACAAGCTCATACTGCTATTTGCAAATATGAAACTTGAATAAATTTAACTTAATCTGGCCATAGTTTGAAAAATGTTCGAAAAAATGTTAATTCAGTGCGTATTGGAAAGTGATTCCGCGTATGTATGTTCAAATTATTTGCATGAAGTTCGATTATTTGATAATTATCGTTCATATAAGCGATCTTCAATCATTTAAGTACTTTAAGTAATTCGACTGTATTCTCAAAACGGCACATCAGCCTATTTTGCACTTAAGTACTTTAATATGAGCAATTAATTATAAAGTAAAGTTTCAAGAAATTGCGGGAGCTGCCTCAACAGTAACGTTTAACGGAGTTATCAGCTAATATGCATTTCAATGAAACAATTTCAGAGTGTAAAAATCATTCGCCTTGACCGAATCCTTGACCGGCCGGACATCGAGGAATCCGGGTTGGAATCCCGGTCAAGGCGAATGATTTTCACACTCTGAAATTGTTGCATTATTAAGTAAAGGTTATAGCTGCAATGAGTTACACCTCCAAGTTTATAAAACTAACCAATTCCTTAAGATAACTACAAATGACATTACATTCGTAAATCTACGAGGCGTGTTCATAAAGTAAGGCCCGTTTGGTCACAGGAAAAAATATACTCATATGAAACACATTTTATTGACACTTTTAGTTAGCTACAAACCTGCTTCACTTCTCTACATAATTGCCGTTCACTTCTCAGCATTTTTCGTACCGCTGCACCAGCTTCTTTAACCCCTCTGCATAGAAACTCGCCGCCTGAGGGTTGAACCAATCGACAACGCCATTCTTGAGTTCCTCTTCGGTTTCGAAACGTTGTCCACCGAACCACTGTTTCAAGTGCAAGAAGAGGAAGTAGTCGCTGGGTGTAAGGTCAGGACTGTACGGTGGGTGGTTTAAAGAGTTCCCAACGACCCAAAAACTCTCGTCCACTGGATATTCTTTGCTCTTTGTGGTGGTCGGTGAGCATTTTCGGTACCCACCTTGCACGCAATGTGTGGTGTCCGAGGTTTTCCGTAACAATATTGTAGGCAGTAGTGCGTCCAAGTTGAGGAAATTGTTCAGCCAGGCCATTAATTGTCAATCGATGATCACATCGCAGTTTTTGTTCCACTAGCGAAACAATTTCATCGGCCAGAATACTGAGCCTATCACTTCGCTCTTCGTCATGGACATTTGTTCGTCCATTTTTAAAATCACAGCACCATTGTCTAGCCTTTCCTTTACTCATAACTGTAGGTTTATAAACTAGGCATAATTCCCGATGAATTTCAGCAGCCGACAATCCTTTTGCATACAAGAATCGTATGACAGAACGCACTTGACAGCTGGCGGGATCAACGATTGTCGCGGACATTGTTGTTTGCATGCACGGACAAGCAAACGACTTCTGAAACAAAACAAATGCTGCTATAGCTTCTCAATGAATCAGTAGATGGCGCTGCAGGAGCAAAACTGTGTTCTGAATCGCCAATATTTAAATATAAGCAAACGACACTTACTTTAAGAATACGCCTCGTATTGTAATAAGACTTAACATAGCGCTCCGGAGACTTGATGTTAATTTTAACAATAATACAGTAATTTGCAATGGTCATCGCGAGTCATTTGGATGGGTCAGTATTAGGGTAAATGTCATTCCGAGCCGTCTACCCTCCCATCTTTTAGGGATTGCAGTGATCGTGGGACGCGCTTTCTCTGATCGTTCATCACAATTTCTAACGATACCGGGCAGCTTTTTAGCCTAACGCTAAGGCAGCCCTGGTGGAGATTTCGGAAATTCCGGACTGTCCGATCCATTCCTCCTGATCCTCCCCACAGCTCCGTCAACGGGAGTACCATCGTCCCTCCCGGCGGCTTGCCAAGCGGCGCCCCCCCGCCTCCGCCCCCCCCTACGCACGCCGCTTGGCCCTCCCGGCCCGTGCCTGGCCCCGCGGGAGGGGGTGGCAGGGCACCCGTCCGGAAGCTGACGCCGCGCCCCTCAGCGGCAGGCGCCGGGAAGGGGGGAGTCACCATCCGGCCGGCAGGGGGCCCGGCCTCCCCCGGTCGCTCGCCTTCGCAGCTCAAGAAGAAGAAGCGGCGGAAGAAAGTGGTGGTGACCAACTTGATGCGGGAGCTGAGGTCGTGCGGTTCGGAGGCAGACGGCCCCGCACTCCACCTCTCCTGCTCCGGCTACGGTGAGTGTGGATGGCCAATATGGACGGTGACCTTCAGTTAACTATTTTTGTCCATTTCCTAAATTTATTATTACCATTGGTAATCTACCTGTTTAGGTAGGTTTTGGATGGACACAGGCTACACAACGGTACAACGTAATAATTCAATTACCTTTCCAAATATTCATCTTCCTAAATATTTAAAAACAAAATACTCTTGTAGAAAAATATTACGCCTTTGCTCTTAGATATTAATTTATAATAGTCAGAATACGTATGGAGAAGCTTCACACTCTTGACCCGATCTCCACTCGTAGTGCGTGTATATATTGCTCATTTCAAAGAAATGGGAATTGTAGAAATATAAATATTTATTGCGGCATTATATTATATTTTTCCAATTATCTGGTATCATGTGATTACAGGTGTATTTTGCCTTATTTATTCTAATTTTTCATCCGATATTCATTGAAAAAACTTCAGCTGGCTGCGAAATATTTCAAAAAATCAATTCTTCAATGTGAAATACCAGCCATATTAATCCACGGTCGATGTACATTTTATTGCATCAATATGATTAACAATGATCAATGGACGATTTCAATGTCTCGTATTTAATAATAACATTCTCTTTGAACCCGGAACATAATCAAATGAAATCTTTTGGGTGCTAGCAGATAGTAATCTGTAAGAACCCAGGTTAAAAACGACAAATTCAAGGTAAAAACATGCAAAAAGTAGTCCACGAAGTCCTTTTTTTAACCATATTAGTTTATAAAGCATGCTCTATTAACTTTATTTTAAAATACTCAGAATATTTACAACACAGGATGTGTATGTGATCCTGAGGTCATACCCATCTAAAGCGATAGCTCTGCAAAAGAGATTCCAGCCTGAGATTCATTTTTGTTTTTTTTTCCCCTTGGCAGTTTTCTTCTCTTGTCGGGAGTTCTTGTTCATGTTATTTGCTCTCAACTCTGAGACAAAAGCATTAAGGTAAATTAACCTTCGGTAAAGTTATTAGCTGCCGCTTTGAGAAACTTTATGACGAAATACCTCTGCACGCGGTCGAGCTTCTCCTTGACGTGACGATCGACCTTAAGCATCTCTTCGTTTGAGACGGAACTTGCTCAACTTGAAACTCAAGGGACGTAACCAAAAAAAGCTCTGGTTTAGGAAATCCTGGTCAAATGAATCCCATTTTCATGGTTTTCCAGTGACTTAGTCTTCTAAAATCTTATTGGTGGTTTGTCTCCGTCCACATTGTTAAACTTCCCCTTTTGAACTCTTCTGTGTAGACACCATTGGCCTTGAGGTGTCCTCTACAGAACTCTGCCCTCTCCGTTGTCAGGACTGCGGGTCCACATGAAATTAAGCAAAACTTTCAAGTTGGCCATAGAGGACCCAATTTCAGGGAGGGATCTCAACAGACCAGCTTCGCGTACTTTAGGGACATGGAATCTTTTGAAAGTGGGTCCCCTTACGCCAAAGACCCGAGCTTTGGTTTTGGTATATAATAATCTGGTTCAAACATGATGATAAAATTTGGCGAAACCGGTCGCTTTCTGTGAAAATGTTTACGTACTGTGGAAAAACTCTGTCTCATTACACGTACAGGTACTGTACGTATTTACTGTGTTATCAGTTCCATATATCCGCTGGAAGTCCCTGAGAATTGGAAAAAGGCGGTAATATGTCACAGTGGAATTCGTGGCGGGAATTCGCTCGAGTGTGATAATTTTACGTCACTCAAAAATACCAAAGTGCCTGACAGTGACTGAATGGCAACATGGCCAACATTTTCACCTTACCCTAATTCTCGGCGTGTCAATGATGCCTACGGACTTTGGACAATGATAGTGCCTAAAATACCAAATTATGTATTAAATAATTACAAAAATCTTATTTTACCAAAGTATATCTTAAATAATGTTATTCCAAAACGGCGATACGGCCTCCTCCGTGAGTTTCTTCCTCTAAATGCAAGTCCGCAGGTTGCGAATATAATACGGTGGGATATTTTCACTTCGCTGGGTTAAAGTTAGATTCCATTATCTCTCATTCATCCTCAACTTACCTCTTTAAGCGTTCACTCTTTGGATCCGAGGTAGGGAAGTTAGCTGGTCAAAGGGAAAGTCGAAAAAGGCTCCTAATTCTGTGTTAATTAGCCCAAATTTCGTGTCCATTGTTTCTTAACTACTTTGTGGTTCCCTTCCACGACATCAATTTGAAAATCTCTAAAAACAATGTCGCAAGGATCAAGCATAGTCATGTTACGCCCGTCACCTCAATTAACTGCTCAAAAGGCAAAATTTGGAATGGATGGATTGAGTTAAAAATAAATGCAGACTCAGCGGAGCCAATAGCGGTGGGCTATCAAGGGGCGGCGGCTCCTGGGTAATAACATTGGCCAAACCCCATCTATAATCCAAGATTTTTTTTTAAATTCCTGGGATACCAAAGGCGACAAAGGGAAATAAACGTACTGTACGGGGTACCGTACTTGACTTTCAAACGCCTAGGGCTAATTATCTCAATTACCGCCCATCATTAATTTCCTCGAATTCTATTACTTCATTATCGAAACCAAACTTCGAGCTAAACCTTGCGGTTTTTTTATGAGGATTAAAAGAAGGATGTAAAAATTTTGTTGGAGGAAACACAAGAAAAGAATGACTGTAGCAATGCCAAATTTTGGTCGGTGTTTTTTTTCCGCCAGGATTTGACAACATTCGCTCAACAATAATCTTACGGGCGTGCTTTATGAAAATGAAATTTTTTGTGGCAATGGCTGTTTCGTATTTTTTAAGCGTTGAGTTAGCTCTGACACGTGAACCGCTGAAAACGTTCAATTTCCAGTGTGTGGTCGCCAGCGTCGAGTGGTGCACCACGGCACCCCCAAGGCCCGCATCATCGGCGGTTTCGAGTCATCGCCCGGAGACTGGCCCTTCCTCGCAGCCCTCCTCGGGGGCCCTGAGCAGGTTTTCTACTGCGCCGGTGTCCTCATTGCCGATCAGTGGGTGCTGTCTGCCTCGCACTGCGTCGGAAAGTAAGTCTACCTTCCTAACCTCCCTTCAAGTTCCGTCAAATCCGCTGAATTTTCCCAGCTCATGTTGAGGATTGTTAAACATGAACTTGTGGTTCCCCACTGACATTTCAGTTCCTGTAATAATTCAGTTTGGACCTGATCTTTGACACGAAATATCCGTACATTTAATTCATAGAAGCCAAAGAGAGGCATGCCACTCTACTAAAAAAATAGTCATTTGCTACCTTGTTTTTTATGTTTATGATTTACCAACTTGCGGTTTTAATCACTTATTGCGTTTCATTTATGTTTATTAAACAATATATACATTTGTATATTTTTAACAAAAAACGTTGCGTTTTCAATTCATACAGAAAACAACACATTTTATTAAGAGTGTAAAACGAAACATGCAGCTTCAATGTTGCTTAGTGCAACATTGAAGCTGCATGTTCAATGGGCTTAGTGTTTGGTTTTTAATTTTTGGTTTTCTGTATTAAAGCAATTTTTTAGTCTTGTGTTTTTTTCTAATTACATTATGGTAAATAACATTTCTGGTATCAGTACGTCAATCTTTGTAAACCAGGAAACTCACTAAAGAGGATATTGCGTAACTTCTGAAAAATTTACAATAGCTGGTGTAAATTTTATTTGAGTATCAATTTGTTATTGCAGTCAAATTAATGTGCACAGCTTGAAAATGTAGACTAAAGTAAGATTCGGAGAAATTAATTTTTTTAAGAAGGAGAAAATAGATGACAAATGAACTGTTTCCATGAAAATGTATTTTATCGCATATTCTTTGTTATAAAAAAGCCTAAAAACAATGAATTATCGTGCGTTCCAGATTTTTAAAATTGAAGGATACTCTTACGCCCCATGAAGAGCCTATGTTATGATGAGGATTATTAATTCTTTAACTTATCAAGTTTGCAGTGAAGTGGGTTCATTTTAATGTATTGTACAAGTTTATGAATGCAACGTTGAAACATTAAAGATGATTTTCGTCTTTAAGTGATTAATAGTTTAACTTTACTTCCATTTTTTGGTCAAATGCGATAATATTCTCGAAAAATTATGAATAATTCGAGCTTGAATTAATTTAGCATTAGACTAAACATATATCATTCGGACATACGTACATAAATATCTCATACACATATCTCTTTCAGACAAGAGAGGCTCGGATGTTGGAAATATGAAAATATGTTGGATGTATGCAAATATTTTTGATAATTCTATTGTATGGTAATTATATTATAGTATTATAGAATAATGTAAAAAACGATCAGTAATGTGGGAACTATATTATAGTATAATATAATACTACCACCGTATTATTCGTTCCTCCACCAGTTTCTTACCTCCCAAATCACATCCTTTCTCTCTCTTCCTTGTCATCTCGCAGCCAATCGGACCCTTCTGGGTGGACCATCCAGCTCGGCGTGACCAGGAGACGTTCCCACGCCTACTTGGGGCAAAAGGTGCAGGTCCGTCGGGTGGTGCCGCACCCTCTCTACAACCAGGGGATTACACACGACAACGATGTCGCCCTATTCCAGGTGAGTGCCCGGCGCCCAAGAATTCCTTCCTCCGGGGTCCAGGAACGCTCGCAATACGAGTAAAGGAACGCAAGGATGTAGATTCTTCTGGCATCAGCTTTTGGTGACCGGTGGGGTAATATTTTTTAATTCGGAGTGGACAGATTGTCTCATCGCTGAACCGTTAGTGACGTATCACTTGAAGCAGTCAAACGGAGAGTTTTCTGTACTCTATAGACACGTTTAATCATGATCGTTCAGTTTGCATTCCTGTTGTAGAATTGTCGTGGATTATAGTCATATCTTCCTTGACCCAAATTTACGTGTTATTTGGAGAAGACTGAAAATAAGGAGGTTAAAAGTTCTTCAAATTAGATGCTTACTAGAATGACTTTTTCTAGCTTCTCATAAAAATCCATTCATTGTATTTTAAAAAGCTGCTACTCTCCAAAGCTGGGAAAATAGCTCTAAGTCGTGTTGAACCTAGGTAAGCATCATTACTCCACCGTTATGAATCGCGGATTTTGATGTATCTCATTCAGTCTATGTTAAATCGTAAAATGTTTAGCCTTGGATTCACATTTCACTCAGTGATATATGCCAACATTCGACTTTTTAAGATTATTTTTCAGTGATCAGGTTACAGTGTTTTAAATTCCAGTCGCCGTATATACGAGCCGTATATACGCCGTATTACTCGTACCTGTATGTAGTCTAAAATGACCGACAATATTTCATCAATTGGATATTTGTATTTCTCTGTTTCATCATTATTTTCTATAGTCAAAGCAGAAGTTACGCCAATAGTAAGTCCAAGAGTTGCTTTGAAGTTTATTTCGGTGACCTCTTACTGTACTGTACTTCGTATTGAATACGAGATAATTTCCAACGTGCGATTAATGGTTATCTGATCTTGTCTAGGGATTAGATTTACCTGAATTGCAAGCTGATGCTAATGGTAGTTAGGAATATAAAAAATCGTCGTATAAGTGAAATATTTTTTGTCACAACCAACTCAGATCTGGTGCGCTTGTTTGGTTTTCAACTTGGAAGCTCTCGTCATTCAGCAAACATCCGAAATTATCCGACTGATGAATTTGCAATGGAACTCTGATAAATAATACATACTCGGATAAATCTGAACATAATTAAACTAAAAAAATAGAGAATTCATCGTCAAAATGTGCTTCATGTTGATTATCTAGGTCGGTGAAATATGAAGTTTCTCAAATCCGCTGCTTCGACCATAATTTCACGAAACCCGATCCATAGCAATTCGAATGTCGAGAATTGGTCGAGACGCATCGCCGCCCTGGGATTCCGGAACGCGAAGGCGAGCCACCCGATGGTCCGACCCACTGCGGACCCACCCACCCCACACCACTCCCACAACTTTCTTTCCGGTTGTGCACCTGTGCGCGGCCCTTTTATTGACGTTCTCTAGTTCTGCCGAAAAAGTCGATAGCGCAGATGCGACGGCGGGGCCCGGTGTTCTGCCGCACGTGGCCTGCTAGCTCCACCGCTCCCACGTTATGTCCCGCGTCTCCTCTTGCTTGCAGCCATACTTGTCATCTCCCCCCCCCCTCACCCACACCCCGCTTTCACGAGAGGAAAAGCACGCGGGTACAGGGAAGAAGGTGTTGATGGGTTGGGGGTTGGGGGGGAAGGTTTAGGGGTGGATTTGGGCGCCCCGAGGGTGTGGGTCAGAGTGGAAGGGTGTTGGCTCCTTCAGACACCCGCGAAACTTCAGAGGAGGATGTGTTAAGCGATGCGTGTCAGGTTAATTGATGGTAGAGGGGCAAAAAAAGAGACTTTGACGTGTCGGAGCGTGAGCCCCCGGTGGTAGCATCGGACGGGGAAGGATCGTGGTTCTCGGCGCCAAAACCATTAGCGGTCGCGTGTCTCGGCTTCCGTTGTCGGGTTGGCGGTAGCGTGGTGGCCCCCTTGCGTGGCGCTAAGCTACGTCTCGGAGAATGCGGCCGGCGTTATGGGGGAGTTCCTTGGGCCAATCAGATGTAAGGATTTTGATGCACGCGTGTCGTATTTTATGGTTCTCTCCTCATTATAAGACGAATGACGCACTTATGCCACTTCGCTCCACTCAAACGATCGTGCGTGAAATAGAGGTTAGAATAAAGTCCGCATTAGCATATGTAATTAATAATGGATAAGTCGTTTATCAGTTCTTAATTATCAACATACGTACGAAACTTTAGCGACGGTCTACTGTTAGAGGAACTCGCCCATGTATTATCGCAATCGAATCTGAGTGGTGCCAAGGAATTGGAGTTTGCGCAAATTTTAATACACATACTCTCTGGAATGTAGTCTTTATCGATGATAGTTTCTGATTAAATATATCTTACCTTTGGTTATATGATTGTTCTGCTCAAGTGTTTTGGAAACATTTTTAAGCTATTATTAAGGTTCAGCGGAATTTCATATTAATATAACGAGAAACTTTTATTTTGTTTTCTCGACATTCTGCGTGATTCTGGTTAAAACCTATCGAATTCGAATCATTTCGAACCAACCTAATTTTTCGAGTTATATATCCGTGAAAAGATTTAAACTATCTGATAGTAGGTAAGTTCCAAGTATATGACGAAAGTCTTTCGTATGAGCATTTGATTAATTAACGTATAGTACTGCATTACCCAGGCACACTGTATGGGGGATATTTGAAACTATCGCTTAGCCAATACATTATGTTCAACCTGGAGATAATCTATTTCGTAAATGAAGGTTTACCTTATGGCGATAGAGTTAAAGGAGAAGTGAAATGGAACGATCTTCCCCATTTTTGTTATTTCAGACTAATAAATAAATATATATGTGTGTATATATGTGCACGCATATATTATATACTCGTATAACACTTTTGCGAAAGTCTCACGGACATGAATAATAATGTAAATGGAATTAGCACTAGCAGACAAAAACAAAATCGCAATACAAAAAAAGAGAAACTCACTAGGTATCGAATTTTCGGTGGTCTAAACCACCTTTCTCAAGAAGTTCTGTCCTGCCTTTTCTTGAGAAAGGTAGTTTAGGCCACCGAAAATTCGATACCTAGTGAGTTTCTCTTTTTTGTGTGTGTTTGTTTTTGTCTTTGTCTACTAGTGCTAATTCCATTTGCATCATATATATATATATATATATATATATATATATATATATATATATATATATATATATATATATATACACACACACACACACACACATTCAAACACGAAATCCCGCCATACGCACAAATACTCATTCACATAGAAATAGAGATAAGGAAAGGGGAAAGGAACACACATAAAGGACGAACACAAGAGAGGTGGGGAAGGCGGACATGAGCAGATCACAAATGTAAAAACATTTTCCTCGACCGGGACTTGAACACCGGATCTCTCCACTTGCCGGGCGGATGCTCTAACCACTTGAGCTGTCGAGAAAATGTACTTTGCACTGAAATCTGCGATCTTATAAAGCGCCAAAGTGCTCCGATTCATTAGCCAGGAGATGGCGTTAGGGAGCTGTTACACCCACCTAAGGAGAAATAGACAAACACAAGAGGAGAATGGACAGTAGGTTAGCAAGCATACAACATCATAAAGGATAGGAACGGTGTGTTTCATGGCACGCATAGCCAGAAGAAGAGACGAACCTGCTCATGTCCGCCTTCCCCACCTCTTTTGTGTTCGTCCTTCATGTGTGTTCCTTTCCCCTTTCCTTATCTCTATTTACATATATATATATAACAATTACTTAGGTTAGGCAACAAAATAATGTAATACTAAAGTAATAAAATAGGTCGAATATTGTACATGTCTGGTAAAAATTCCTTAAGCACTTTATGTGGTGTGCCTCCGAATTTTTATGCAACAAATTAACAAATCCGGATTGGTGCATTGAGTGCTACATTTTCCTGGGAGACATTAATTGCAGAATGGCATTTAATGTCGTGAATTGTGTAATATTTAAACACAGGTAGTTGGTGTATTTGAAAACGACTGAGAGAGACCTCTCCCACTTTTTAAAAGCATACCTGTGTTATTGACGAATAACACAACCAATCGCGATGCGGTGGGTTTAAAGCTTTTAACCATATATCTGGGGTAAGCCATCGCTGTCGGCTTTGAACTCGGATTTTATTGATCGAATCGGAATTATCATTGCGTTCAACGGCCCCCATGATGAAAATAATTTGATGAGGAAGATGCGTGAGTCTGTTTGGAGCGATTCAGACATACCAACTTCAGCACGGGGGTGTGTGCATTTCTGATTTGGTTCAGTTGTTACCTGAAGAACTGTCAGCGGTTAAAACAAGTATCATGTGCCTTTTTCAACGATTTAAGCTATCTTTTTTTGATAGAAAAAATTTTTCTGTTCAGCGGTTTCATTCATTACCTGAGAGTTACACGACGCATACCGAGTCGTTTATCCCCTGGGAAACATGAAAAAATCACCCATGGATTTCTTCAATCTCCAATTCTTTTTATCATTTAAACCGTTACTCGCATGTTTGCATTTTCATGATTATATTTGTAGTTGAGAGTTCATCCCGTATATTTATTATTTGCAGCAGTCTGTCGAGTTAGCTTAGGTTGTCGGTGGACCCAGACACTACACTCTGCTGTACTTCTAAATCCTGATTAACGCGACAGAAAACGTCCTATATTTCACATCTCAATAATGCCTTATTTATTGTAAGAAATATTATAGCTTCCAATAACTGTCATCATTGGACATTACAACTGATCATTGGACATTATAACTGATTGAAAAATCAAACTGACATAATTTTTTCAAGTTTCTTTGTATCTAAGACGATTAAATACACATCAAATTCATGCCTCTCGTTCGGATAAATTCCTCTCCGTGTCTCTCAGAGATTTTAATATCCCGCACATTTCTATTTCAGTTGAAATCGAGGGTTACATTCCACGAGCACCTACTTCCAGTGTGCCTTCCGTCGCCCAATCATGAGCTGGTTCCAGAGACGATGTGCACGGTGATTGGCTGGGGTAAACGAGAGGATGCCGAGGGTAAGTGAATGAGAAATTTTCCATCCTTGTAAATAGAAAAGAGATTTAATAGAAGGGATTTATTTGTGATGGCATTTGGTTAATTACAAAGAAATTTGTGCGGCTATAGGAAAATAATTACTAAATTCTTGCATTTAGTGAACGGTTAAAGTTAATGACACTCGAAGATTTAAAATGTAATGAAACGATTGGGAATTATTGTAAATAGGCTAATACACATTGACGGGAAATATTGCTTTATTGCTGAATTATTACTTTATTAGAGATAACCGTTGGGTTACCTCTAATAAAGTAGACATTTGTCTTGGAAATAATAATAGAGGGAAAAGCTTGATGTTCTTTCTTTTTTGAGTTAATATAATATTATGTGTTGAGAATGGGGGAGACAAATTTATGGAATTAGGTTGTTTGAAATCTAAAATGAAAATGTTCATGTAAAAGCACCACATGTGTGCCACTTTTGGAAACAATTCATAAGTAATTGCAATCGAATGTGATTTCTTCAAAATATTATGTCACTCCGTCAAAACTGATTTCATTTAAGTGCCAAATAAAGATCGCACTGCCTTTTAAAGTCCGTCCTATCAAGATAACCCTTGTGACCACTATTTCAAGCTAAAATTGCCCAGTCTAGAGACTGGATCTCAGCCAAGGACGCACAAGTAGGCTGGTTAGAGATCCCACCAGATGAAAAATGTGGCTTAATAAAGTATCCATATTCTTACATCAATAAGACCCAGGTTAAAAATACTGCCACAGACATAACAGACTAACTTGAGTGCATATTGAGAAATGTTGAATGTGTCCTAAAGTTTTCGTACTAGGGCGAGTACCCTCCGTGAATGAAGGCATATTGACTGTTTGTGTGTGTCTGCGTGCGAGTGCACACATATACGTGTATCAATCCATTATTTGAAGAGCGTCTTCAAATGGATCTTTACTAGTTCCGACAGTGAGGCCACGCTTAAAATTGAATCAGGACGTCGATCGGGAATTGCTTTGTGATAGATCTGAATGAAATGCTGATATCCAGAAAGTTTAGAATGGAAATTTAGTGTAAAAGAAATAATTTTTAGCCATAACCTTCGAGTGTAATTTTTATGAGATATTTTTTATGGATACTGGATGCCAGTTATAGATGCATAAAGTCCTTCAGAAATAATTACGTGTGAGAGAAATCCATCGGTGGCCATGAATGTGTTCTCTTATTAATAAGGAATATAAAAAAATCGGTTAAATCTCCACAAACGAGCGTGACAAGATAAACCCATTCTAATTATAATCTGGTTCAATCGGAAATCCAAAAGATTCTTCAAGTCACAATATCCTTTGTTTAAATCTCCTCTACCGTCACGAGGAATCGCCTTTTAATTCGAATTTGGAGCCATGTTTCCTGCTGTAATTTCTTCAGCGAAGTATGTTCAGTATTTTTTATAATTTTTACCTTTGGCGTATTATTTCTCTGTAAACTCTTATAGTGGTGGAGTACGAGCCGGCCGTGAACGAAGTTGAGGTCGCAGTTCTCAATCGTTCCATCTGCAATTCTTGGTTGGAGCCCCGGGACCTAAACGTGACAGATGGGATGCTCTGCGCTGGATATGAAGAAGGTGGCAAGGACGCATGCCAGGTAAACTCTCATGTACCTACATAAGAATTCTAGCTGTTAAATCCAGGGATTGTGCTGTTTACCGTAACTGGCATATCCGAGCTGAGTGCAGTTGTCGTTTCTGTAAGGTGCATGTAATTCTTCCAGCCCCTCCAAGTCAATGATTATCTATGTTTTCTTCGGAATTTGTGAGGGTTTTCATGTTCCTCCAATGTCTTTGTTCGATAGCTTATTCAATGCAGTTGAAAACACAGTGGATATAGGTTTCATTGAAAGTTGATGTGGGTTTCAGCAACTTGAAAAAAGCGACCGTTCTAGGGTTGCCTCATTTAAGCCCGATTTTATGTCTGATTTAATTCAGTCGGTATTTAATGTGTGCGATAACTTTTAACGTGGAGATAACCGAAAAGTCCTTTTTAATATATAAATAAAAGTGTTGATTATTGAATGTGAAATTTGCAAGCAAAGTAACATCGTATGAAAGTCATTAAGCTGCTATACGGTCGATTTTCAACTAGCGATCATAAAATTGAGGTTTGACTTTTATCGGAGATTAAAGTTAACCTTCGATGTATAGGGATTGTCCCTATAATAATAGCACCTGGCCTTAGTGATTACTGCCGTTCAAACATTCATTCGTTGCGGTGAAAGGAAAAAAAATCATCCAATACGAACGCAACACTATATGTCCGCCGTGTACACGTACTTTCACACCCGTCGGAGAGTATCGACTTGATCAAACGATCGCTAAACATGATCGAACATTACTGTCTCTCACATTCCGTGTAGCTGCTTAGACTTCGACATGAAAAAAGCCCAGCACGTCCAGCGGAGGCCTGGGAGCTCGGTAAAATTATTGAGATATGCAGACACTCACACGCTTGCACTGTGCATGGCTGCATACGCTGCAGGATAATGTAATCTCCCGTGTAAAATTTGATTTGGAAGATCATTGCGCTCAAATTAAAGGGAAAAAAAGTCCGCTTAATATAAAATCGCCAATGCTTCATAAGGTTAATTCAACTTCATTGCTTTGAGTGCAATGGTTCATGCGAGTGTGAAGTCATATTTAATGAAATGTAATGAAGTTTCCTTCAGTATGAAATAACTGAAAACAAGAAAATTATTCTTCCTCCCCGTGCTTATTTTTCATTTTAATTCATCTCATTAAATTCTTATTGCAGGTAGTTTTTAATTATATTGATTTAATAATATGGGATACCATTTTAACCTTCGTCAAAAGATTATTGTATGGTCATAATAAGTAGGTTTTCTGAGAACCTTATCATTTTTATGAATTTTTTTATGATCCAGTGGGTAGAGTGCTGGGCTACTGACCGGAAGGACCAGATTCGATTCTTGGGGACACCTCTGGGAACCATCATCTTCACCCAAACTGCATTATTTTTTGAGTGCCAGATCTTCCTGGGAAACCACAGGTTTCACAGTAAAGGGAACTGGTCCCCCTCCTAAACTGATTATTTTTATTAGGTAATCTACCGATTAAGGTAGGTTTTTGGATGGACACAACTATCAAATAAATATTTTGTAACTCCAAACAAAACCCAATCCAGCAACCTAAACTACATCAGGTCCCTCTTCATCTCTGTGCACTTCTTTCCTCCCTTCATCCCATCCAACATCCCTATCCTGTTCCTACCCTTTCCTCGCTTGCCCAACATTCTCCCCTCTATTACCTTCTTCAACATTCCACTACCGCTCAATACGCCTTTTATCCATTTTTCCTGCCTCCATAGGATTTCTCTAAACAAACCCCTCTCCTCACCCACCATCTCCAGTACTTCCTCATTTGTTTTCCTTTCGGTCCATTTCACCTTCTCCATTCTTCTCCACACCCACATTTCAAAAGCCTCCAGTCTACGTCTATCCTCCTGCTTCAGTGACCACATTTCCGCACCGTACATAGCTACGCTCCATATCAGAGTTTTTACTAGTCTTGTCGTAACATCTCTACTCAACATCCCCGTCATCAACTCCCTCCTCCTTGAGAAAGCCTCCTTGCCTAGCGCAATTCTTCTCCTTACGTCCCTACCACTTTGACCGTGTTGGTCCAAAACACTTCCGAGATATGTAAACTGTTCTACCTGCTCTATTTTTTCCCCGCCTATTTTAATATTTAGCTTAGCTTTTTTCTTTCTGGAAAATCGCATAACCTTTGTTTTATTAATATTGATTCTCATCCCATATTTATCGCACTGAACCTCCAATTCACTCAGCAATGCTTGCAACCCCTTGGCTGACGGAGGATATATGTGGAGGAAATGATTAAAGAGGCATGGGAGGTAGGAATGAAAGTCGGAGGGGAATTCGTAAAATTGGTTAGGTTTGCTGATGACCAAGCATTAGTTGCTCAGTCAGCCAAGGGGTTGCAAGCATTGCTGAGTGAATTGGAGGTTCAGTGCAATAAGTATAGGATGAGAATCATTATTAATAAAACTAAGTTTATGCGATTTTCTAGAAAGAAAAAGGCTAAGTAAACATTAAAATAGGAGGGGAAAAAATAGGGCAGATAGAACTGTTTACGTATCTCGGAAGTGTTTTGGACCAATATAGTCAAAGTGGTAGGGACGTAAGGAGAAGAATTGCGCTAGGCAAGGAGGCTTTCTCAAGGAGGAGGGAGTGATGACGAGGACATTGAGTAGGGAGGTTAAGAAAAGACTCGTAAAAACTTTGATATGAACGGCACGGAAACATGGTCGCTGAAGCAGGAGGATAGACTTGATTGAAGATTGAAGGCTTTTAAAATGTGGGTGTGAAGAAGAATGGAGAAGGTGAAATGGACCGAAAGGAAAACAAATGAGGAAGTACTGGAGATGGTGGGCGAGGAAAGGGGAATGTTGAGAGAAATCCTGAGGAGATAGGAAAAATGGATGAAGGGCGTATTGATTGGCAGTGGGATGTTGAAGACTGTAATAGAGGGGAGAATGTTGGGCAAGCGAGGTAAGGGCAGGAACAGGATTGGAATGGGATGAAGAGAGGAAGGAAGACAGAGAGATGAAGAGGAACTTGATGTAGAGTAGGTTGCTGGATTGTGTTTTGTTAGGGGTCACAAAATATTTATTTGATAGTTGTGTCCATTCAAAATCTACCTTAACTGGTAGATTACCTAATAATTATAAATAATATAAAATATTCTCAATAGTAATCATGAAAATCCATTTAATGCTCTTTTTTCAGGTGCATTTGGCTATTTGTGTGCATGGGGCCATTTTTATCCAGAGAAAGAAAAGATTTGTCTGTTATGTTCTCTTCTATTGCCATCTCAGGATTTGACCACATATTGGCTGAGAGAAATAATCCCATGACATTTTTTGTTCTTCTCTTTTGGCAGGGGGACTCTGGTGGCCCCCTGTTGTGTCGAAGAGAGGGAGGCAGGAAAGAAGACAAGGGTTCCACAAAAGACAAGGAGGAGACAACATGGTATGTTGCAGGCATCGTCAGCTGGGGAATCAAATGTGCCCATCCCAGGCTCCCAGGCGTGTATGCATATGTCCCAAAATTTGTGCCATGGATAAATGAACAGATGTCATTGTATAGCGATTAATGCCCGTCATTGCTTTCTTTGACAATAATGAGCTTTGAGTCGATGAGGAAACAAGCGCACAGACCCGAGCATGAGTCCATCGGAAAAAAACGTATCGCCTATTCCTTAGTCAAAAATTAGGGTTCACTCAAGAGTGAATCCCTTCTTCTAGATGGCTAAAATAAAAATGTTAGCATTATGCAGCTTCCTGTCACTGGTTATTGACCACATGTATATGGTCCAGCACAGTGTTGCATTAAACGTGCACATTTTCTGTTCCAAACCTTTGAGAAAATCACTACGTCCATTAGTCATCAAAACTTTGTTGGTTCCATGAGAATGTGAATTCTATCATTAATCGATAAAAAAAGTCTCATTTTTTGTAAATGAGATATAGCTGCCTACATTTTATGCTCGCAATTAACTTATTATTATGAGATGTGCTATAGTTTATTTTTTGCTATTAAATATAAAAAATTGGACAGTGCTTGAAATGAATAAATGTAGGAGTCATGTGTCTGCTTTACACTTTAATAGTATCTTTGGGTCCTGTACATGTTTTGGAAGCAACTTTCAGAGCTTCCTTACGCCCAAGTTTGAGATCCCTAACTCAGGCTTAAAAGAAAATTAAACCATGTATAGATCATGAAATATTTACCCCTTGTTTCATGATGTTATTTTTATTTTGAGGTGTGAATTACTGAAACATTATATGCCACTAAATTAGACAATATTTTAAGACAATAAGCATCAATGAATAGGAAAATGCTCTGTGATGAAAAGTGAGTGTTATATGATGACTTAGAGGGCAGAATGTCAGTGTGATTTTCATCATAGAATTCTATATTTTGACACACATTTAAGTTCATCATTTCTCCAATCCTGAATTCCAAATCTCAAAGTTTCCAAAACTAGGAATGTCAATGAAAAGTGTTGCCTCAGGAATGAACTTCTAATGACCTTTGGGCATTAAGCTGTTTCTTTCCTTCATTTGATCACATACTCTAAAAATGGCAACAATTCTTGCAATGTCAATTAGTAATTATAAGATAGAGGTGATAGCTCTAATAACATGGCAGTTGTTGTGAATTTTTAAAACCTATTGAAAAATTGATCACTGTCTTAAGTGAGAAAAGATGTACTGCTCATCTTTCATAGACTATTGTGGAAATATTTTTGCCAAATTATCATTGAGAGCTTTTCCATGAGAACAAGTCATGATGTTAATGGAACTAACCTCTGTCAAGTTCAAAAACATGGAAAGAATTGTTTTGGGAAATTTCCCCAACAGTCAACTAAATTGAAACTGCTGGGTATTGTCTGTCATATTATTTTAATGCCTCTGGAGGAATTCGGGATGGGAGAGATTAGGTATTTTGGTGTTTGAAAATATAATGTAAACTTTTCATAAAAAATGTCCCAAGCATGGTTTTACTACCTAATCATGGAATCGATTTTTCTGTGATTCATTTTATTACTTAACCTAAAACTTCAACAATTAGTAAATAGTATGTTTAGAGATAGGGCATGGTTTCAATTAATTGAAGTAATTTGACTTTTTTGTACAGATATAACTGATGTCAGCTTAAATTATCTGTGTAGTGAGTAACAAAGAATTTAAGGGTTGTACTGGGTGACTTGGACATAAATTGATTGCTGAGTTTGAGTTTGAATTAGTAACAAGTAGTTTATTCAGTGTTGATGTATTGTGTATCAGAGTGCTTAAGAGTTTCCATGTATTCATTGTTATATCATGTTGAATTTTCCCTCATGTTGAATCGAGCCAATGTGCTACAATCTGAAATTTTCAGTATATGTATATCCGTTTTGTTCTTGATGTAAGTGTAAGCATCTTGACACAATCCTCCTCTTTAACTTTTATATGACAAAATCTTTGAAAGGAAACAGTTTTAATATATGTCCTAGGCACTAACCTGCACAAGGAAGACTCCTCGCAAGTGTGCTGTCAGTTTTTCATTTGGTATCCTCAAATTAAGAGTTAAAGTAACCTACCATAACACCTAAATAATCTCTTAAAGCC
Source organism: Hetaerina titia (assembly GCA_037158775.1). Taxonomy (NCBI): domain Eukaryota; kingdom Metazoa; phylum Arthropoda; class Insecta; order Odonata; family Calopterygidae; genus Hetaerina; species Hetaerina titia. The sequence goes on from CM073770.1 coordinate 86,222,284, forward strand.
AATTGATCAACCATGCCCTAGTACAAAATTATCCTTGGAGAATTTTATATGTTTATGCAACCAAACTTTTTATCAGGATTTGGTATTATGAGGTCCCCTGTTAAGCGAAAAAATATAGATATTATTCAATAGTGTACTAGTCAATAGAAATTGATTGAAAGAAAGAACATTTTGATGTGGTAGTATTCTGTAGAAAATCTTATTTTTTGGCAGAATTGATATAATGGTAACTCTTCATGAAGCAGGTGCATGTAAATCTTAGAGGGTGCATGCTATAAATTAGATTATTAAGAAGGGCTGACCAGACATGGACATGGGCTCAACATGGGCAAAGTGAATGACCTGTAGTAAGGAGGGAATGACCTCTGACTGGGCTAGCACTGAGTAGTTTCTTGAAATTAATCACTTGTACTCAATGAGAGATTCCTTTGAGACATTATCAACTTAATACGCACAAACTAACGATTTTGAAGTATATGTTATTTAATACTGAAAGGTAGAATTCTTGAAGAAAGGATCTCTTGGGAGAAAAAGCAGTTTTGGGCACTTTTCCTCTTATGCCAACATTGGATAGGATGATATTTGTATTTTGAATGGCCACGTTAATTCTTGCCCACACTTATGAAAAAGATTAGGCTGGCCCTGAGCTTAGGCATTTGTAATGTAATCATATCCCAATGTGCACAGATTGTTATCCAAATCCCACAAGTTTATGGATATTCCTACATTTCTCTATGCATGGATACATCCTTACAAAAGCAATGCAATCTAAGTACGTAATTTAGTCTCCTCTGCTATGAGTACACTTTCATTTTAAGCTGTAATATGAATGGATCTGTAGGGAATACAATTCTCTACACATATATGTAGTGTGTGTATGTATATGTGTGTCAAAACTAAATTTTAACATTTTAGTTAACCAACCGAGCAAATCAAGGCTGAGATAAATCTGTTGAATGATGGACTCGATTTTGTTGCATTTTACAAATCCTATTGAAGTAATTTGAAACTGAAAACAATATATGAAATTAAAACACCATTCCATTTGTGAAAAGATTATATTGTTGCATGGTGCCTAGTATGAACCTGGATTATAGCTAGTAATCTTTTGGAGGGAACTATATTAAAATGTATTACGGCTCAACCATGCCATTTGCTGTGACCTCTCACTTCCATTGTATGTCTGACCATCTGGTCCTAATAGACTATAAAAAGTTAACTATGAAATTGACATGGCATACATACATACATATATTTTCATGAAAATAAGCGATGCTACTGTGACACATCTCATTCTTAGCCCATAAAATTTGCCTAACTTATGCAATGGTATAAGTCACATACCCTATTTCTGTGCTATTACTTTGATTTATTTCCTGAGTGGTCTTATATGGATAGAGTCCATATAAGTACAATATATCCCCTATACTCCTGTGCATCCTCTAAAAAGTGGACAGAAGCTGTTGACTTTTTAGAGCATGATATACCTGCACAATATTTGCCTGAACTAACACTGGCCTGATTATATAATAATTGAATTAGTATGTGTTATTATATTTCCAAAAATTTGCAAGCCCTCCAAAACTTTTGTATGTCCCAAAGTCCCATTGTAATAAAGTGCATCAACAGCAATGCAATCTAAGTACTAAGGTGCATAAACAGCACTTTATTACAGGAGTCATAATTTTTCTGGAAGATTTTGCATCTTAAAATGAAGATTTATTCTTCACATTGGTTTGTACCACCATTATGTATTACAAATTTCCTCATCCTCAGTTGCATATATATTGTTTGCTACAATATTTTCATCATAGCTCTTGCACAATATTAATATATATAGTCTTCCAGATGATCAAAATCGCCAGAACCCTTTTGTGAATATAGTGACTTAAATTCATATCATATGAAGAAGATTGCATATCATCTTAAATGCTTAATTTTTTTGGCATGGGCAGGTAGAAGCCCAACTTAACCATATGCCATCGTGTCCTTTACATGGCATGATAGTGTTCAGAAGGAGATTTTCGCTCAGATATGTTTGCATGTGTGCAAATTTATCATGCAAAGAAAGTTATGATGAGACTATGCATAGGAAGATGCAGTACTGAAGCTTTACCAATGGCCTTGAAATGTAGCATTGTAACTTAATTAACCTCATAATATCACGTCTTTAGAAATTATGAATATTCAATCAGCTCTCTTTATCAAAAATCTATCAGGAGATATGATGAAAGGCACAATTAAATGTGGCCACTCAGTATAAATGTCCAATTATGCAGCGTTTCATCCAAGCAAAATATGGTTTGGATGTTTATCGAGATGTAAATTTCCATCTTGTTCTGTTCCTGAATGGATAATTCCTCCATTACTGTCAGTAAATAAGTAATAGAGATAATTAAATCCTTAATTTTTAGTGTAATCTGGATCTTTGACTTGAGAGATTCTGTATAAAATGTAAACTTATAATGTAGGTAATCCCCCCTTTGCTTTAACAGCATGATTTTGCTTTTTGATACCTATCTTCTAAACTGGAATTTTTATCTCAACATGTGGTAAAGTCACTTTCAAATTACATACACAGAATTATTTTGAATTATAAAATGTTTTGGCTCAAATTTTGCATTATTTTTGCTTGATTGTAGCTCTACCAATCAATGTTTTATTACATATAGGTAAATATGTATAGTTATCTAGTTAAAATCTTTGCTTCCCTGGACTTGCAAAACTTTTCACTATCACATTTTTGTTTTATGCTCTAGGTCAGGTCACCTTTTGTAAATTTAAGTTACTAGTACTTCAGAATATCAGAATAGATTAAATAAAATATGAACAAGACAGTCTCCATAGCCTAAAAAAAATTTATTATGATATTATCAATGCTACAATCATTAAAATAGCTTTTTATCGTAGAAATATGTTAACACTAGGAATATGGTTTATGTATCGCTTATTTCTTTAGTTAATAAACATTTGGCCACATAGCATTTTTGGATATTAATAATTAGTAATACATTCATATTATATTACCTTTCAATGTGAATTCAAACATCATCCATCAAAATATTCTACACCAGAAATTTGTTTATGTGTATGTGAAAAACAAATCTGATTTTCTGATGTTCTTTCTGTAAAACAAAATATGATACAAATACATTTATGTACATATCTATTTCCTTATAAATATAGCTATACTTTTAATCAATCCCATGCTCAAGGTGTGTCAACATAGACAGCATTATACCAAAAACATACATACATAGTCAATTATAAGTGGCTTAAATAGTCTTAGACTTCCAAATGTCGGTGTGTAAGTACCTACCCTTGATACAAAATAGCCTTAAAGTTTCTGAATTTTTATCTTGGCTTGCCTTTGAAGTGCATGGAGTAAAAATGAAAGGAATATCATTAAACTTGTCTCTGGGATATTGTGGAATTGTTCCATTCTGTTTTGTACCGTTTAAATTATATTATTATCAATCAAAAATTTTACATGCTGCCCATAATTTGAATTCAATGAAGTATACCCATCACCCTACTAGCTATTCAGGATATGAAAATTGTTATTAAAATATTTAATTTACAATCTATGGACATTAATTTTTTAGTCACCACCAGGAAGTATACATAAAAAATTTTAAATTATGGGTATATTTTTGCAGCCATTCTTGGATTTTATTTATGAGTAAACATTGCTGTATCTCAATGATGTAATGAATGATCTAAAACTGTGACAATAATGAATTATTACATTTAGAGCTGTAAGTTGTTGATAAGAATAAATGTAATTTTTTAAATGAATGTAGGATGACAGAGGCCTCTGTAGTCATCAGAATTAGTAGGCCATATTGAATACCTCAAAGAAATGTGTTATTACTGACAATAATCAAAGCATTATTTCTATGAAAAGGAAATGTTATAGAACTAAGAGGTTAATATGAATTCATTAGGTATATAATTTTAAAAGGCAAAATATAGAAGAACAAAGCTATGTCAACTTTATGGTGCAATGCATTTCATGTGTGTGCGACAATAATCGTAGGGGTCAAAAGTGTGCGTGGGTGTGTGTGTATGTGTGTGTCATCATTTTTGTTAGGGCTCCTAAATTTTGAATGTGGAAAGCCAGAGGGCTTTTGGGTTTAGCATGAAGCCGATGAGCATGCCAATGTATTTCATCCAACTTCCAGCCCATCCTGCGATTATCTAAAAAATGTTTAGTGGCAATGCATTGTCATCCAGGGAAACTCTCTCATATTTATGCTATTCATATGCTTAGTGTTCTGCTATGGGTTTCTACCAGAATTTTCCTTTGGGATGTCATTATTGAAAAAAGGTCCCCTACCAACTCCAAATGCATAGTTAAGTAAGGCTTCCATGTCTCCATGGTAGGGAAATTCAAAATACATAGATGATGGTACATATAAATGATTGATTTAGTTGTCCAAAGCATATTCAGAGAGATCAAAGTTAGTACAGTTGGTAAAAACTATCCTAAAATATAAGAGGTAAATAATTTGGAAATCTTATGGTATTGTATTATTTTATGATTTCTTAGTATGCTCTACTCAGGGTTTAAATATTTTACTTGGGGTGGTGCATATCACAGAATGATAAACTGTTTTTTGTTTCAACACTTATTATTTTCATTATCTTATGCCTATTTGTTTTTATAGACTCTAATAATAAAAAAATGAGGATACATTTAGGCTTTACCAAAGTGTGTGAAAATTGCTGAGTGCCAAGATATCTGATTCTTCTTTCTGCATCTGCTGGCAATCATATTCCAGCACTCCAAATCCTACATAAGAACATTACAACATTCTCAGGGGGTTAGTACCTAATTCTTGGTATAATTTTATAATATTTAGATTGGTAAAAGATACATTTAGCACTCAAATCAACAGCAGCAATTCTGTTTTCCATGAACTCACAATGCAATTTATTTCAAATGAGTAGAGCATCAATTGTGTGCAGTAATTTGAGGGAAGGTGCTCGTGAATTATTTAACATGGCTGATAATTTAATACATATAAATTCCAAATCCATTACGCTCTTTCTTCAGTGACATGTGTGCAAAAATGTTGCATATAACCTTAACTAATTTATTTGTTGTTTTCATCATCATTTACTGGGTTCAATCATTAATTCTATTTACTCTTCCAAAAAGTTTTACGTGTTTAGAATTACTGACACTTGATTACTTGCAGTTCCAATGCATCATCCTTATGCAGAGAAATCAACAGTGAAAGTTCATATTTAATAGTTATTATAGTTATTCATTTGCCCAATGACATGAATCACAAATATACAATGTACACAGAAGGCACATCAGTTAGATCATGTGTAGAGGTAGCAATTAAAATACATGAAATAGGAACAATTTTGAAATTAGTACTACAGAGAAACAATATCAACAACAATTCCATACATAATATCATCAATTACAAAATTTATGCCATTAATATTTTTCAATCTTTTACATAAGTTTGGCAGCATTTGTTTTTCAGTTTTTTATTCACCAGAATCTTACTTTCTTCCTCATGAAAGCAGATTATCAGTGGAGTACAAAGTATAGAGGGTACATCCCTCCAAATTTGGCAGATGGCATACTGTGAGATGGCTTATAAGAGGCCCCAGCAGTCCCAGGCCCTAATCCTTCCTACCACAACCCTTTCAACTTCCACAGAGCTAACAAATCAATTTCACCCACCTCTCCTTATTCTTAAATGGACACTTGACCTGTTATAAATACTTTGTGCTGCTATTCTTTATCTATGTCTATATCTTATAAGATCACTCAAATTTTAGTTAAAGCACACAACTCTTGCTCAAGTCATAATAACATGGAGTAATGCTTAGAAAATTCACCCCTGAAACTTCATGATTGCATTTGCATGATTATAAGATATGTATGTAAATTTCTTGAGTGTGGCAGAAAAAAATATTTTTCTAGTTAATCAAATATCATTAGCATTAACAATATGGCAGGATGATATCAAAAGGGAGTTGGTTGAAGGAAGGGAATGGTTCTCACTGGGAGCAATGAATAATGTCTCCATCAGATTATGAGGGCATTGAATAATTGGTGTTCTGCTGTATGCCGTCACCCTACCCTCTTTTGAAAAATTGACATACCATCATTGAAACTTACAGGGTCCAGAAAATATCCATTTCATTGGCTCAATTATCCAAATTTATATGTTAACAATAAGTTTTTTCATGGAACCCTGTGCATACACATATCATAGTTTGTCCAATTACTGTCTATTTTTAAATGCTTCATAAATATTACCATGAGAACATTGACTTGGATCTGGGAGATAAAACTCCATTTTGACTTCAATCTGGGCCATGTGTATTTGAGAGGTAAAAGGAACTGATACAACCATTTAGTCTGGTAGTTAAAAAACATAACATTGTTTATAGTATTACCCAGAGCCTGATGTCCTTGTAAGCAAAATTTCTATTGAGTAATGATTAAAATGGCAAATTTAGTGGATCCCAAAGTTCTGACGCTCACAAGAAAGCAAGCATTCATCAAATCATCCAGAAATGTTTCAACCACATCACTGCAATTAGTGCATGACAAAATGCTCTTGTTTTTAGGTAATTTTATTTTTGATAGAAAGGTAAAAAATGTATTTATTTCATAGCTAAACAGCAACTATGTATACACCAATCATATTTTTACATCAGTGTCATCATATTTTATATTTCCTTATTTCATCTGGTGTTTGTCACTTTTTATGACCTCCAACTTCTGTCACATATTAGTAATATTTGTAAATGGTGTGTCAATATGATCCATTCCATTCAATTTCATATTGATTTCAACTATTTAAATTTCTATAAATTCCCAGAACGTCTATTAAAATCCTAAAGGTACAACATTGCATAGCATTTGCTCTGTGCCTCTGAAAGTAGTTGGCAACCAGTTCGAATGGATAGGTGCTGAATCTGAATACCCCGAGAAAAACATCTGCATTTCAATATGAGTATGTTAATCTAAATGTGATTGTCATTACCACTTAAAGTGTACACATAAATTAACCAGTTTGAGGGAACCATTATGTATGTACATTAGAATAACATGATTGTCCAATCTTATGGCTACACATTTCCTATGAGCATACACACATATTTGTTAAATGAAGTAATCAAGTTTACTTTTTGCTATGAATTGTTCCATATAATATCCACCCTTACAAGTTAATGTCCAAAAAATATATATTATTACTTTAATGATTAAACAGATTACACCTGAGCATAACCTCCCAACTGCATACCTACAGTACAAGGAGGAGTATTTGGAATGGATTTTTATCTACAGTATTGATATGTACCTTGTGTATCCACGCTGTCCTTTGGGGGTTCTTTAAGTTTCTCTGAGTAGTGCTATACATGCATGTCTCTTTGGCGATTTGGTCATTCTACAGCATGTGGCATTGCAACTGTACGGTAGCAAGGGGGTGTCCTGTTGCGATATATCTGGGTTTAATGTTTTTTTTTTGGAAAATACATGTCATTAGAGATATTGGATGACTTTGAGCTGTGGCAATGTATGTATATACAAATATATATATATGTATATATATATATATATATATATATATTGGGTTGTGCATAAAAATACCATGATAAGGAAAATGGTTGTTGATCTGCTTGGAGATGGATTAAATATGGGCTAACATCTCATTGGTTAAACTTTTATAAAATGTGAAGCTATCCCAAAAAAAGTTAATACTGGGATGGAAGAAAATGCTTTTTTTACACAATAGCATTAAGTACATAAAGTAAATGTGCCTAACATCTATGTATTTTTATTTGTTATATTTTTAGAAGCATTGATTTCTTTGCATTTTTTCATGGCTTGGCTTATAAATATGTACAGAATAGTACCATTCATCAGAAGAGAATCATTTACGATGTGTGGCAACCATGTCTTTACTATAATGCTTTGACTAAACATTAATAAAAGGATTCCCATAAAACAGTATAGCACAAACAGATATTAAAGGTATACTTTATTATATGAACATGGGTTATGGAAGTCAAAGACCTGTTTGTAGAAATGAAAATTTCAATGAATGTGGAAATCTAACTTTGTTGAAAATACACTAGATGTAATAATATTTATTAGGAAAGACAATCCATTGCATGTGAAAGTAGTATACACGATCAGTGTTATGAGTGTTTTAGTACCAATATCTAATGGTAAGTATGATTTGGATCCATGAAAAACCTTCATTTTTAACCTGATTAATTTTTACAAAAGCAAAGTGGATGTATTTAGCTATGCTAGTTTGGGCAGGAGTCAGAGGCAATTATTTGTAAATGATTACCTCAATGCTTACTGGATAAAGAGTTGGCTACCATTTTATAAAAGAAGAAATACAGAAACCCCAATATTTTTCCAATATCACTACGTAGGATTTGAAGCAAACGGCTATATTTTATCTCAATGGTGTTATGCTTAAAAAAATTTATGAATGGGTGCATAGGTACCTATCTACATGTAAACATTATGATTTGATTTTAACATTCCACCACAGTGCTATTTGATAATACAAAAGGACTTGAAAAGTAAAACTAATCACATGAGATGCAGTCAGTGGCATAGTGGGACTTTCCAGTGCCTGGGAGTAGAAGCTATTTTTCCTCCATCAGGTAAAGGTATAAATGTGCCTCTGAGTACTTACCTAATTATTCAACATTTTTGCATTCCCCCTGATTTTAGCACTCACATGTAACTGAAAGTGCACCATTTGCGCTCCCCTATATAAGTATGCCTCTGAATGCTATATTATTAAATAATCACTACCAATGTCATACATGAATGCTAGCTGGAGATAAGGAGGGACATATCGTTGGCTGACAGAAATACAGCAAACTTTATACTATTCAAAATTATTGGTGGGAGAGGACCTTTTGTAGGCGAACTTAAAAACTTGAACACAAAAAAAAGACAAGTGCACCTAAATATATGTGAAATGGTAATTGAAATTTTCTGAAAATTTGAGGTATTTTGGATTTTCATGAACTCTTGTGTGTGCCCTCAAACAAAATCAGTCGAATTGTCGAGGGAGAAGAAAGATGAGGGGAGCCCTAACCTTTGTGCAATTGGAGACTGGTTTTTTCTATGTGCTAACCTTTACCTGTATTTTGTAATTATTATTCTCAATTAATATCATTCAGAATAAAATCCAAAACAATTATTTATATATAAGCATATTCTTAACTTGTGTACATCAGGAGCTTCCAAGACATAGATGTATAAGAAAAACTATGTGCATTTATATTTTGCTGGTATGTTCGATATGCAAAAGTTATAGTTATTTATGATGACTGTGAATCTGATGGTGAATTTGCAAAAACAATGACAAAATAAAACACATAAATCCTTTTTGGTGTTTTATTTATGCTATTTTCTGTCGTAATCCAGTGTTTAAATATTACTTAAATGAAAAATAAAGTCATGGATGCAACTGTAACTTTAATGTGGTGAGCTGGAAATGTTCAATTTAAATATATATGTTTAGGCATCTAAGGATTCAGGCAATTTTTGTTTATAGATTTGGTTTTAAGGTACTGCAGAAATCTGCATCAAATGAAACAGTTGGTAATCTCTAAAAATTTTTTGAGTCAATGCCTAAAAAATCAGTCAAATTACTTTTCATATTGAACTTTTAATGCATTTCCATGACCTTTCCTGCACCCCATCAGTGATCAAGGGCCTAACAGATAGTGGGAAGCTGCAGTCCTGATGGATAATTTCTTGCCTGTGACTGAAAACAAACCTCTGGATCAACATCCCTGCCTGCACAATAAATTGTGAGCAATGAGACATGCTGCAGGCATATAATAGGAGATGTTCGGATATGAAAGAGTGGAAAATGTCTGTAAATGGAATATTTTCTTAATTTGTTAATGTTATGCTCTCTAAGTAATATGATCATGAATTGTCTAAGGAAACCCTTGAATCTATTGATTCAACCATATATCCCTCGAAAATTGTCTGGCCTACTAGTCTTGAATGGGACTTAGATCCTTCATCAATATCATGAGTGGAATTACACAATAAAATCTTTTGTAATAACCTTATTTGAGTATTAAATTTGCAAGTCTCTTGAGGAATAAATCAATTAGACAATTTTCCTCTGTAACGTGTTCATTCATCAAATCAGTGTTTTCTGGAATGCAATTCAAAATTCTTGCTACATATTCAAAGTGAGGTCATGACCAACAAAAATCAGCATACTTTCTTCACCTTTTCATTTCTTCATTTTTAGATAGACAATTTATAAATGCTAGTTTCTTCAAGGTAGCAATGCATGTACCATATGTGTATCTTTACAAGGTTAGTTCTGATGCTATGTAAGTGGGTATCTTATATGACGAGGAAAACTCTTTGAATTTCTCTGAGAATGTTACCACAATGTTATGTTCTTTTTAAGCAGTGTATTACCTTATATTTTGACCATTTGATTCCAGACCACACTCAGTGCATTATTTATGACTGCTGTGCAAAATGTATGAACGTATTTTATGCAATTTTTCATTTATCTATTATTAAAAGTAGTCTACCAAATTAGGGTAGGTTTTCTAGGGTCCAAGCACTATGCACTACAGAAATTCTAAGCCCTGATTAATACAGCACACAATATTCTTAAACCCGATACTACATTTCACAATAACTTATTCTTTGTTGAAATGAAAATTTTCATTTTATAATTCCACACATTTTATTTAAAACTCGACTCAGGTTTCGACGTTGAACGTTATCAGTAGGTAGATGTTCAACGTCGAAATCTGCATTGTGTTTTGAATAAAGTGTGTGGAATTACAAAATGAATCATTTCAATGTGTTATGTAAATTCCATAAAGTTAGGCCGGAGACAACAGTTTTTAACTTATTCTTTAGCTCTGCATACTTTCTATCTTCCATGATTTAATCCAAAATGCATTTTTTCCCCTCCCTCTATCTCGTTTTCCTAGCATTCACCCCTCTATTACCATCTTCAGCTTCCCACTGCCTTTCAATATCTCTTATACCACCCACACAGCCTCAGTTGTCAATGTGTATGCATTAAAATGGCCCAGAAATGTCATTTCTTCCAGAATTTTTGTCCCATGCACAAGAAAAACTTCCAATTGATGACAACATTATCCTTGTGTGAACAAAATATGTTCGCAATCGTTTATACTTTAACTCTGCTACTTTGCCTCTAGAGGTTCAAATTCTCTGAAAGTCTAAGATTAATTTCCAAGTTTTCGGCTAAATACGATTGAACTGAAGCCTGATGAATACATGTATGTGGTGGAAAATTGTAATCATAATTGTGTCAATTATCGTCTGCTACAATTTTGCGTTATTTCACTTATCTCTATCCAGAGGTTCCTTCTTACCGAACAATAATGACTTATTTTTTACTAAAAATTTAAATTGATTTTATTCCTCCTCGTATTTTGTTTAAATATATATAGTTCTCCATTAAGCGGCGTATATCACACACTCGTATATTGCGGCCAAAACCCGTGTACGTACTCGAAAAACAAACGAATTTCAAAATTCGTTCTAAGCGAAACGTGTCAGCGTCTGTTGCGGTGCCGGTTCAACCATGGCTCTCAGAAGCGTTTTATTGATTTCCGTACTATTTCACATAGTATTTGGCGTTCCAGAGGCTATTAATAAAGACTTAAAAGTAGTTAATGTAGAAAGGTCACTAGATATGACATCGCAACTGCTCAAAGCCTCTCATAAAATCACTTTAGAAAATTCCGGTGTCAATGCCATTAGGTCATTCATCTTTTCCGTGGAGCCAGAAATTGCCAAGAAATTATCATACATAGGTGCCTCGGTAAGTAAAATGACAATGAAATATTGCACGATGTGAGATTTTGTACTACATTGCCACTGTTGGCAAAGTTACTGGTGCTGGTGAAGTAATGCCGTTGGAGTATGGCTGTTTTAATTTTCAATGATCGAGCAATTATATATTTTGTCGTAGTTCAATAGCATTATTTCAGAATAATTTATTGCCTATGACTGTTTAGTATGCGTTAGTGTAGCTATAGTCACTTTGGTAAAAAAAATATCGTTGAGACATGGCATGCTAGGTGTACTGCGATACACTAATGTGTAATTTGTAATAACATTAACCCATTTCTAAGGTTCATATTCCAAAAAAGCGTTCTCACATTCCAGTAAGACCATGTCCGGCTCTCCGTTTACAATATAATGGCTGGCTGAAATTCACTTTCCTGTGTTTGTTGTTTTGTGCATATTATTCAATGTTTAATCTATTAATGTTGAACTAGTATATTTTATCAATACTTAATATGTACTTTTGTATATTAAATTTATTTAAGGAAGAAATGTTGGTAGATTTAATAAAACAAAGGGTTTTTTTTTAAATAATCCATTGCTTTTTATTTCTCTTTCTAGGCCACTGATACTTACAAAACGCCGTTAAAGGTTGTTCCAGTTACGCTTCCTAGTTTTAAGGATGACAAATTTTGGAGAATCGAGTTAAAAGATGATATCCATTCCGGAAAGTCGGTGGTGGTAATTATCGCAATTATTTTCAGTCGCTGGAATATTATCAAACTTTAATAGTTTCCACTTTTTGGTTAAATGTTTTTGTTGCTCTGATGATTGATATTTTTGTTAGAGTCTAATGTTTCTTACTCCATTCTTGTATCTGTTTCCGCTGTATTTACGTTTGCTAGGCAACTGTTTTTTATCTACAATTCACCATATATTTTATCAATGCATGTCTGTTCATTTGTAGAATTCATAGGAATCACTTTGAATCATTTACAGATGCTTGGTCCAAGTTTTTATTTGAAATTAGTGTTCCTGAAAACAAATTTATTTACCCATTCTCAATAGATCACTGAATAATAAATATGATATATTTTAAGGTTTAGGTATCCGATTGACTTGTTTGATATTGTCGAAATTGTGTTCTTGTGCATTCATTTGAATTCCATATTAACAAGTTAAGTCATGGAAATAGTTAATCGAATAAGTATTTATTTTTACTTTAACCTGGCAACTAGCATTTGTGTGGTGCTTTTTGTGATGCATCTGCCATCATTTGGGAAAAGAAAATTTTAAATGGCACTCTGCGCATGCATATTTATTATTGTGTGTAGTAGAATCGCTGTTGTCTCATTGATTTTAGGTTTGTCTCCATATTTGTCCTATCCTTTGGAATGATTCCACTCCACATCTACGTTTTCCATTTCAGGTGGAGGTGGAGTATGTTGCCACCCATCACCTTAAACCTCACCCTGCAGAGATAATGCAGAAGGAAAAGCAGTTAGTTTTGTTCAAGGGGAACTACTATGTTTACAGTCCATATGTAATTACAAAGCAGACTACAGCAATTGTGGTTGGTACAAAGAATGTTGAAAGCCACAGCAAAATGAAGCCTACATCTGTGTCCGAGAATGGAATGGTCTTTGGTCCTTTTGAAAATATAGCGCCATTTACTCCTTCACCGGTGGATATCCATTACGAGAATAACTCCCCTTTTCTTGTCATCACCAAATTGGAGAGAACAGTTGAGGTTTCACACTGGGGGAACATAGCTGTTGAAGAAGTGTTCAATCTGTACCACACTGGCGCAGTTCTTAAGGGGTCCTTCTCCCGTTATGAATATCAGAGGGAATCCCAGAGTGGACTGTCAAGCGTAAAGTCATTTAAGGTGCGTATGCTTCTCTCTGTCTTAAAAAAAATAAAAGTAAGCCTAGGCAATATAGAAAAATGGTAAAGTTGGTTAAATTCATAAAAATCCATAGCAAAAAGCATTCTCTCTTGTTTTTACAAGAGAGAATGGTCAGAATTTTCACCATTCAAGTTCCAATGAAGTAAAGTTAGTATTTTTCAAGTGAATTTATTTCTGACTAAATGCTTTTTGATTTGTTCAAATAATGAACAATTGTGTGATTATGGGAATACCCAGAATACCAATTTTTATCAGTACAAAATCCTCTCCATGTGGCATAGCAATTTACCTCAAATGATGACTGATCACTTCAGGTATAGGAAACAGCAGCCAGTAACAGGCCTATTCATTTTCTGTGTTGTGATATTTTTGTATTACTCTGAAGATTTCCTTTTTTTCCTCTTCTGGACTCCACAGAAATTTTCCCCAAGCTCATTAGGCACCTTGTTTTTGCCATAAGAAGGTAGAAAATTTCAGAAATTAATATAAATCTTGATGATTACATGCATGCAAAAATGGCCATCTTAGCAGTACCATGTGTATTGATTGGGAAGGTCAAGGAACCTTCACCAGAAAACTTTGATATAATTTTCATTTAGGTTATTTGCAGTGGAGTAAATTTTATAATGCAAGTTGCAGTGGATATTTTTCATTTCTCAATTGTATATAGTTATGAGAGCAAGGAGGGTCACTCAGAAAAAAATAGGCCCTGAAAAATTAACCTTTGGCCACACTAGTGAATTTCACATTATTGGAGGTCTCGTTAAAAAAATTTCAGAAAAATGTTTTATATGGTTGCCAAATGCATATAAAATAATTATTTCAGTGTGGTAAGTAAGTTTGTATGCTAGTCGGGCTCTGAGGTATTCAGTTTCTAATATCAACCCATAGTATAAAGGAAATATCAATATAATGATATAATTAAGCGGTAATTATCAGGAATGTGAATTAATATCCTGTGTATTGAGCAGCATTGACCATATTGGTTTTATTGAGCTTTATTAATAAAATCATTCTTATAGTTCATATGATCCATAATAGAACTTCATCAGTATTGTCTATATCATTTACCCATTAATTTAATTTGGTTTGAAAAATTTTATTTGAACCAAATGTAATTTTGGATGACCATCATTAATTGTGTTTTGAAAAAAACATTAATAAATTCTCATATTTATCAGGTAGAATATTTTCCACGGTTCGTCATTCTTCATTCTGCACTCATTCCTCCTCTTTGTTGCAGACTCTTCTTCCAGCTTCAGCCACTGATGTGTATTATCGGGATCAAATAGGAAATATATCCACATCACACATGAGAATTTTGAGTGATTCAGTTGAATTGGATGTTCGGCCCAGGTTTCCACTGTTTGGTGGATGGAAAACTCATTACGTAATTGGATATAATGTTCCTAGCTATGAGTACCTATTTAATTCAGGTAAAAATCTATTTTCGTTAGCCATTTCAATTGTATTGCATTGAAATCCCAGGACTTGATTATTCATGATAATGGTTGGCTTAGAAATACCTTGTTTATTTAAAGCATAATTGATGAGTTTTATCCATGTTTTATGTGAGGGTATTTCAAGATATTAGAAACATTTGGCTTAGAGCAAGTTTATTAATGTATTCTGTGGCAAGTAGAAACAAAACTAAGAGTCATTCAGTTCACTGATATAAATATTGTCATATATCTTGTGCATAACTTGTTTCCTTCAGAAATTCTTTCCATTAGAGTCACCTGGCGTTATCGCTTCATGACCAAGGAATTTTGATATGCATATTCATAATTATCTTTTTTCCGTTTTCAGGGGATGATTATTTACTGAGGATGCGAATTCTGGATCATGCTTTTGATGATATGGTGGTTGATGAATTGGTTACCAAGGTGATACTGCCAGAGGGTACTCATAGTTTCGTTTTGAGAACTCCGTTTGAAGTGGAGCGGCTCCCAGACTCACTGCATTACACATATTTGGACACAAAAGGCCACATAGTGATAAACATGAGGAAGCACAACTTAGTTGAGAACCACATCCAGGACTTTGAGGTAAAGTTTTCAAGAGTATTTATTTTTGATGGATAATTACTCTTTTAATGCCATGCACACATTTCACTCATTAATAGAATAACCACGGAACATACTGCTATTTTTTGTCGTGGTGGCTATTTATTCCTCCTTTTTTCCATAGTCAAAATTTAATATTAGTTTCATTTTATTAACTGTAATAATTTTAATTCGATAAATTTCTTTTGCAGCTCCAGTACCAATTCCCCAGAGTTTTGATGTTGCAAGAACCCCTCCTGGTAGTGATGGCATTTTATTTCCTCTTCCTTCTCGTCATCATTTATGTTCGTCTTGATTTTTCCATCACTAAAGTAAGCAGATTTGGTTACGTCCACCGTATCTTTCTTTATCTTCTGAAAATCATTCTGATTTCAATCGTGTTTCTGTGTAGGATGAAGCCAGTGAGAGTAAAATGCGTGTGGCTGGATACTGCGAGAAGATATTAGCTCACCAGGATCAGCGAGCCTTGTCCTACCAACACTATGATGAGCAGTTGGCGAAATTGAAATCCTCCAAAGATGTCAACTCATTCCAAGTAAATAATAACATTAGTTCAGCATCTGGTGACTACTGATAGTTATAGTATGAGGAAACATTTGTGGGGAAAAACCATAGGGTCTTCAAGAAGAGTAACCTCCCTCTTAACATAAATCTAGAAATGACTTCCTTCTTCCAACCAGTGAAAACCCAGATTCATGTTGAAGCAATGTTGCAAAATAAGGAATCTTTTTTCAGGGCCAGTGATTCACCGCTGCATGAGTGAAAAATTGAATGATGTACAGGATATGTAAGGGAAACCAAGAATACTTGTTACACAGCTAAACTCTTCATTCATGTGATTTTTGATCTTTTTTTTTGTGTTTATTCAATTATTCATTAATTTCAGATGACCTTTTTTGTTTTAAGCTACTTTTTTAAAATTTGAAAGCAAGGCCTGCATGTTTTCATGTCTTTGACTTCCATGATGACTTTCGACTCTATTATGGTTACCATACTGATTTTCATTACCCTTACACTAATTTTTTCAGCATTACAGTGCACCGGATAATGAAATAATGTGGACTTATTAAGACATAAAGTTTTCTACTTACAATCCAAACAAATGCGTTGCACTTGGAAAATAGTGCGAATGTGTATTTGGATTGAAAGTTTAATTCTCTGATAGCCCTTTAATGGGACAAAAAAGATTTTTGTGGGTCTTATTTGAAAAGAACATATTGTGCTATTTTTTGTGTGGGAGATAAGTGGTGAAGAAGCAGCAAAATATAACCAGAATAGTGTATGCCGAGGAAGCTTACTCCAAATTCCCCAAACCCATCATGCAACTAGTCGTGGTCAGAAATAATTTCATCTTGTTCAAAATAATTTCATGCTGGGGGGGGGGGGATTTTTAATACAATTTTTTTAATGCATTAGGAAACCCTTTTGCCATGAGTTAGGCTGGGTATTATCTGTCAATTTTTAGTTATTCCAAGACATATTAATGTAACATAACATGGGTCTTGGGTCAATGCTAACACAGTTTGCATGCTAGCTCTTTCCACATTTTTCAGGATATTCACGTACTAATTCATTGCATTAAAAGAAATAAAATGTTAATTATGTTTAGCATTACTTCTCTACTATCATGTAATGGGTGTTGTCAATGTTAACATATTACGCATGGTAGCTCTTTCCCCATGTTTTGGGATATTTGTCTGTAATTTCATTGCATTAATAGAAATGAAATATAATATTTAGCATGAGTTCTCTACTACCATATAATATCAGACGAATCCTATTATATGTAAGTACTATGGCAGCTTTTGAGGCAATCTGTAAATGTAGGTGGCTGCCTCCTACTCAGTTACATTTAATGTACTTTATAGAATTTGCCTTTTACATTAAAGACCTAATTTTCTATTTTTTTTTAAGTCTGCTGATAATATTGGCAATTGTACTTAACTGTAGGAATATTACCCACCTTGTGACGGTGTGTGCATACTTAATTAGTGCTTGTAATTATAGGCTGCAATGAAGAGCATTAATATGGACTACAAAAATGAAACAACAAGTATTGCAGATTTGATTACAAAAATCAAAGCTGATGCTCCTGAATTGGCTGATAAAGTCTCTGAAATTCAGAAGATTGACAGGTATTTATATTTCAAATTCCACTTAATTATCCTTATTGGAAACATTTTGGTGATGTTAAGCCTTGCTCAACTAATAAAGGTTAATCTCAGACAACTGCAATTTCACATGTATGAGACCAGATTTGAATTAGCAGTTATTTCCTTGTCTGATAAGGAATATGCTGAGAGATGACATTGTGGATGCCACATTGTGGATGTGTATGTGCTCTGATGTCAGTATTTGTGCATAATATTCTCCTACCCCCAGTACACATAAATTGTTTGCAGACTGGTTATTGTTAGCTAGCCATTGTGCATTAGTAGTTAATTATTAAAAGTGCCAATAGCATTGCATACTAAATGTATAAATTATTCAGTGTCTTGGTAAACGCTTAGTTGAAAATATGTAAAATGGACTAATCAATGTGTTGTGAATTCTTTATAATTATCATGTGTAGGAAATATACATAGAACTAGGAGTGCCAAAAGTACCAATGGTCAAGCTACGGTTGTCTTCAGTAAAAAATGGTTGAAAAACTCTGACTATAGCATAGATATAAATGAGAAAATAAGGTATGTTGGATGTCTCCAGTGCAGGTGTGGCTTAAAATATAAAACTTCTCGAAATATGTTCAAAAGCGAGTTGCTAAAAATTAAACCAAAAATTAAAGTTATGATTAGGTTTAAAAAAAGGTGTTTCAATGGGCAACAATTGCTAATCACATCAAGTGTCTACTAATTTCTGAGGGTAATAGTTTTTAGAATGAGGTCTGCTAGTTCAGTTCTGTTATGAGGTACACATTCAAATGTAATGGCATAAGGTGTACAAGGACATTTTCCATCTTTTAGTGTTCCATCATAATTTGTGTCAGAACACAAATACATATTCAATATCCTAATTTGTCAATTAATACATGCTTGTATTGGGATTTACCCATGGTAAAAGGAGTTATTGGTATTAGTTGCTATGAAAGTTGGCACAATTCAACCAGGACGAAATCATTTATTTCTTTATAAATGTGTTGCCACCATACAATTTTTTTTAATCGATGAAAATAATGCTGCATATATAAGGGTCGAAATTGTTCATGTGTAAATTACCATGTTTGCTACTCATGAGGACTAAATAATTGTTTTAATTCATCCCTACACTGTTATTTTGTTTTTTTTTTTGAAAGGCCTGAGTCACAATGTAAACCATCAGAATATTATGGATTTAAAAATACTAAATGTTAGGTCAATTTTAGTAAATTACATAAGCCACCTACAAGGTACATATATTGAATAACTTGCATCCTCGTTCCACAGTATGTGACTCGATATTCAGTAGGTCTTCTTTATAACCACACTAGCCCCCTTACTTTAATGTCAATTGAGTCATATCATTGAACACAACAATTTGGTAGATGTTATCTTTAAGATAAAGGCATTTCTTTACTATTTTGTAGAAGTTGGATACTGAGAATATTGACCAGATTTCATTGGAATTTGCATTTAAAATTTTTAATTATTTTTTTTTTTAAAGGAACCTGAAGGAACTCTACAAACAGCAGCAGGCTTTCTACACAGATAAGCTTGGAGCTGGAAAAAGTGTCTCCCGTCAGCAGTTGCTGGATACAGAAAATCAAATGAACAAAAAGAAAGAGGAGTGCATTGAGAAAATCAATGCTCTTGTGAAGTCACTGCAGTAACGGTGCATTTGAAAGCATTGTGATAACAGTGCATTATGTTTTTTTAGTGTGCTGATTGCTACCATATAGGTTTCATGAAGAATGAACAGAATGTTTTTCAATAAGTGTATCACTTGTTAAAAAAAAATCTGAATAAATTGTTTTGGTGAATAAAAAAACAAATTCTTCTAACATTTCTGTCTTGGAAACTATTCCATTGTGTCATATGTGTTGTGTATTTCTTGATGTATATTTTAAATGTGCGTTCTCTTTCAATTGAATTTCCAGCCTGGTTAGATGATGTTTAGGTTCAGGTATACCCCATGTGCGGGCCAGGCGTTGATGTTTTATTTGAAATGAAAGGTGCTTTTGGAGGTATCAGAGATTAACTGGTACACTTTCCATTTAAAGTGGTTCTCTTGTTTCCTATTGGATGATGTTATTAAGTACATATTTTACTTTTATTTTTGCACATTTTTTGTAATTTTTCATCTTACCTCAGTCAGAAGTTGATGTGGTATAATCTGCTTAAGCAATATGTTGTAGGAACTTCGTTAGAAAGGTCATTTTTACCATGACCTCAAATCTCATGTCTAATTCTTCAAAACAAAGAGTGATCCAAATTTATGCTCTACTAAGAGATCCTGATTTATACATGTGAGCTTGATCAAGTTAAGTTTTTTTTACAATTTGTAAATATTCTATGGTGGTCAAGTTCAGATTCATAATCATAAGCCTCGGTAGTTGTAAAAAATTGTGAAACCAATCCATTTTATCTTGAAATAAAATTACTGGATGTCTTGAGTACTCTTTTTAATTGTCATTAGTGTATAGTAGAATAAATTAGTAATTATTATTAATTATGTAATTAATATTATGATTATAATCATTAGTTATGCCATTATTCAGATGTCTTAAGGGTTGGGAGAAGATTTTGATAACGAGGAAAGGAGTTTGTATGGCTTTGATCCACACTTTTTTGTTATAATGGATAAGATATTGAGATTCACAGGACACAAGTTACTGTAGATGGCTGGGGGAAAATCAAATTTCCCATGCCTCGTATCTTAGTATCCCAAGACAACATGTTACATTTGGTCTAGACCACATTCTGCTACCCTTTGAACTTTCTGCTCTGGGTGGCCCTACTAGGAACTTTTGCCCTTGAAGCTTTGGAAAGTAATAAAATATTATCCTAAGTCAATATTTATTTTAAGAAAATACTAATTATTGACAAGTCTTCATAAGGCTTAAACCTCATTTCATAGTGTAAGAAACTTGACTGTGCAGCGGTATCGTCATTATGGAAAATCATTAGCTGACCATACTTCTAAAATCTGGGTATTCTTTAGGAGTACCTTGTTTCGATATCAGCCTGTATATTTAATTTAAGTTATCCCAATCTTTAAGGATTGGTGCTATATATCGCATTGAATGACTAGAAATATGTATGCCTTACATTTTTTAAAATCAGATGGTATTGGGCAACCTTTCACGATATCAACACTTGGATGGCCTTCTAAAATACATCTTTGCGACAACTGCAGTGAAAGAAATTGCTGAAAAAATATTGATAAACAGTGTAGAACATACAAATGGCAGAGTACATTGGAATTTTATATAGATTTTTGACGATTTTATTCGACTTTCTGTAATAGATTGCAACTTTATTTTCACTTGCGTAAGCCTGATATAAAATTCACTGTTCTTTAGAACACATGAAATTTGGATTCCTTCGATCTTGCTCAGGCTCTCTTCAAGTGTTTCCTCCAGATTTGAAAGCTGATAATTTCCAACGTAATCTTAAAGTCTTGCTTATTAAAGCTTTGTACTCTTTGAATGAATTGTGTCCTTATGTAAATCAGTCTAAAATTTTGTTTTATAAATATCCCTGTATGCTAAAAAAATTAATGTACTTTTTTTTCCTTTAAGACGAAACCATGCCGAACCTATGGTGAATAAGTCGATAAATAAATTAGCTGGTATACGTATTTGCCTCCTGTCGAAGCGGAGACTATTGTATCGAAGCTAGATCGATGTAGAACTCCGATTATGAATTTTCAGTCAAGTTGGTCAGCTCTCCCGTCTGTGCTTGCTGATTTCTGAAACCTGAAAGTTCTCGTAAGGGAAATACGTAATCCTATTAGACCTCGGTGAGTGTTGAAATAAGCATGATGAAACATTGTGTTTGTTCGTCGACATCGCAATTGAAATTTTGAATAACCTTTTAATTCGTAAATTTGCGATTTTAAGTGTTCCATATTGTACTTGAAGTTTTTCACGCATAAAGTTGTCCAATTAACCAAAGTATAATGTTAAAAAATGAAAAATTCTATCAACAGTAAGGAGAAGAGAGATTCCCACGAGCCATGGAGGGAACTCAGGTAGTCCATACTGTTTTGAAGCTTTGTTATACCACTATATTTATCGTAGCTATGTTCAGCATGTCAAGAAATGCTTAGCGCTATTTTTTCTGTAGTAATCCTTCAGGAGTACGTCGTAGTTAATTTATATACTGCTTATTAGTTAATCATTGTCAGTAAAGCTTCATTTTTTTCCATGCGTGCTTTGGAATGCATGTACATTTCAGAACACAGCTGCTAATGAATGTTAACTTCCACTCAACCTTATGAGAACAAGCTTAGCGATATGCATGTTATGTAGAAGTCCTCATAATGTTTCACCCATTAACAGCAAGAACAGGTTAAACTTTGTGCACATATTTATTAGAAGTTACGTGTTCTTACGTTAAATATACCATGAATTCATCTTACATTTGACATGTCTAGTGTTTAAGCGAAGAATTCATTTTCCCAAAGCCACGACGTTTGTAGTTTACCTGTGCATCGTATACCCAAGCAGAAAGAAAGATTAATAACTTTTTTGAACTGGGATATGGAGTGCTGCCATCGTATATATATTTTTTTCAGAAAAGGATGATACATGGGAGATGCAGGGATACTTTTTTGAACTGGGATACTGTCGAATACCATGAACGCTTTATTTTTGGTTCTTTATATTTGGTTTGGTGTGGTTTTATAATTTCAAAACGAAATGTACAATTCAGGGAAAATGTTTGTCTTTACAATTATTGCACTCAATATTACAAGAGTCGTATGCATCATATTCAATAAAGATATTCTTGCATATTTCTTTTGATGAAGGATTGAGCTGGAGGTCTGAAATTCCATTCTATTGACATTTGGCCTCCATGGCCCAAATTATATCCAAATACAAAATGTTGACATGAGTTGAGGTTTTAGTTTCATTTAAATTGAATGTGGCTGGCATTAATGTGGATTCGTTTTTCAAGGACTTCAAAATCCCTTTGATTTTTATGTAATCCATTTTTTGGGCTGAAAACCGTAAGCAGGTGATCCAAACATAAGAAACCCATCTTTAGAGAAGATGTTTTGAAGCCATATGGCCCTCTTTTGAGTCGAGCACTTTACATTATCTACTGTGGAAGTGAGGCATCTCCTATGTGGTACATATATTGTGGATCCATCAACCCGTAATCTATTGATTTTCATGGTTAGCCACTAATTTTTCGGCAATCTATCCAAATTAACCAACCTGAACGTTAGTTTTGATGGGTGGGGTGTAAACTTGGACTAAGTAAGCCTTACGAAGAATATGAAATTAACACAGTGAGGAGGCCAGATCTTAACCATGTCCACCCATTCAGTTTTCTATCACTAAATAGATACTTGGTTGTATTTTGGGTAGACCTTGTCCTATGGTGGAGGAAAAAATTAGTAAGCATTAATTAGTGGTCCTTCGTTTTTGACATTAGTTATTTAATTTGGTTTGGTATAAGCTTAGAGTATGCTAGATATTTGTCTCAAATCCTTTTATTATGTACCTGTATAGAAATTGTTAATAGAACTCTCAGCTTTGCTTCATGTGTCCAAATTTATGCTATACCAGTTGATAAAGATGATACAAATTAGACCAAACTGTGATAGCAGCAAATATTCTCTGAATCAAAAGAATATGACTGCATACCCTAGCTCTCATGATGTGGAAGGTTTGGAAAAAGTTGTCCAAACTTACATAGGAACTTCTCTGTCCTGTCACCATTATTTTTCTCTCGTAATGTCTCTGATAGGAATATAGGAGGTTGCCATATCCTGGGTTCTAATGCATAGCTAAACCTTGATCAAGAGTACCAACACATTGGCTTTACCGATTTATTTTTCTCATTTTCAATATTCCTCGTATTTATTCTCATGGGAATAGAAGTTTGCGAGGGGGGAGTTGCTTGAATAAATTATATTAAACATATTGCTTCCACCTAAACTATTTTAAAGAAAGATGTTGGAAGGTGCGAATGTCTTATTATTCGTGAGCATGTATGCCAGCACTAGTGGTTTTAAAAGAAAAGTAATAATAATATGAATGCTATTAAACAAGTGGTGAGCCATCTAGAGCAATGACCAATTGGTTGAAGGACAAGTGATGCAGAGGTATCAATTTCTGATTTTAAAAATATCTCAAAGCTTATATTAGCATTAGACTATTTTCCTTGAAATATGTCACACTAAAAACCTTCATTTATATCTAAATTCATATTTATCTTTGGCTTAATTTAAATGTACTCTCTATTAGAGAATGTTATTAAACAGAATAACTCTTTCATGGAAATAATTTACATTAGCCTGTATTAATAGAGCTATATGTTTAAAATTAATTTTATTATCTCTAGATATTCATCTGGAATTATTGTCATGATGGAAGGAATACTTTGATGATGTAATATGTGAACAGTAGAATTTAAATCTGTTTTTTCTTGCTGATTAAGACTATCTCTTCAATTAACATTTTGATAAATATATATCCACACATGTACAGGGCTGTTTGATATTTTAGGACTCTCTTAATATATTTATTTTTGCTCTAGGCAGTAAAGTAGAGAATTATTTGGAATATATCTAGTATTTTTGCTGTTGTTCATGCAGTATGCCATAAAAGTTTGAGTTATAAAGCTTTATCAGTGTAATAATTAAAAAAAAACATAACAAAAGGTGTCAAAGGACTGGTCTAATCCTATTCAACCATGTACTCCTTCTTAATCAGATGCAGTGGTACCGTTATCCTGTAGTTTCTGATGATAAACTGTTATTTTAAAATATTTCTCCTTGAATAGAAGAGAAGCTCGGGTCCCAAATAAGTGAAACGAAAACACTAAGCACTACCTCACAGAAGGGGGCAAGGAGTCTTATCGATAACCATATTTCAATAGTGAACTACTGAAAGTTAACCTATTGTGAAATTGCATAAAAAAATTTTAATTTGCATCGAGTGCTAGGATGCAAAATAGATGTATAAATGCACAGGGAAAAAAAGTATGTAGTGCCATTGATATCTTTGTGAAAAAACCCACAACGCAAAGGTGTGAAAACTTGAAACCTACTGAGCATTTACATTACTATTGAGTAGTTGTGTGTGCTTTTAATGTTATAAAAATATAATGACTAATTATCAATTGCACATCAGTAATGGTAATATACAGATAGAATTAGGGATAATCCATGTATTTTGCAGCAGGGAAGTGCATAATATGTGTTTATTTTATGCTGTATGGCAAAGTTGTGAGTGTATGGGATTCCTATTTTATCTTTATACGCTTTGAGTTAGGCAATGAATATAGTTTTTATGTATCATGGCTTGAATGTCCCTTTCCTTCAAACCTTTACCAAAAGTAGCTGATCATTTTCTGTTTTTTCATTAGCTGCGATATCTTGCCTTCAGCTATACAGCTATATAGTAGTTCCTTCAATTTATCCATCAAACAGTTTGGTTGTAGAAGTAGTAGTTTTAGGGGAGGCAACAAACAGCTAAGGTCCTTTGCGCCATCAGGGATAGATGGGAAAGGAAGGGTGGAGAGAAACCCAGCATCGGCATTAGCCTGCTCTTGTTGAAAGAGGTCTGCAGTTTAACGCCCCATCCGACAAACGTCGTACTCACTCAAATTGCTCTTCACAAAGCACCTCAAGTAGGGACTGGGATACCAATGAAAAATATTTGTTGTCTCCAGTATTTGAACCCTCACTTTGGGAAGCCTGTTTGTTAGCCACTGCACCATCCTGATCCCCTTCAAACAATTTGGTTGAACATTATTGATGCATAAGCATGCCTTCTTGGGAATGAATGTTCTCTGTTCAGCATGGTGTAGATTCTATCACTCATTGCTAATAATTATGTTATAGCATTTTTTGTTTGTTGGTTTTCAGGAAATCTCATCTAAACCATTGACCAAATCTTCTAGAAAGAGACTGAGAAAGAAGCAAGCTGCTGCTTTGGAGAAATTTATTTCAGCATCTGAGGCTGCTGGATCTTGCAAAATTGAATCACTGCAAGACCCTAGTCTAGAAAGTGTAGAAATAAAAGGATGTTTAAGTAATATTGTTTTTCATACTAATTCTGTGGGAGAAAAGGAATTTTTTGTGTCTAATAATTCCCCACTCGATGTGAATACTACACTAAAGAGTGTTTGCTGTGAAGGCCATGAGACTTCTTTAGCTGAGAAAGATCAGGATATAAAAAATGCAGCTGTTTATACTAAAATAAGGAACGTTTGCTGTGAAGGTCATGAGACATCTTCAGTTGAGAAAGATCAGGATATAAAAAAAGCTGCTGTTTATACTAAAATAAGGAACGTTTGCTGTGAAGGTCATGAGACATCTTCAGTTGAGAAAGATCAGGATATAAAAAAAGCTGCTGTTTATACTAAAATAAGGAACATTTGCTGTGAAGGCCATGAGGCATCTTTAGTTGAGAAAGATCAGGATATAAAAAAAGCAGCTGTTTATACTAAAATAAGGAACATTTGCTGTGAAGGCCATGAGGCATCTTTAGTTGAGAAAGATCAGGATATAAAAAAAGCAGCTGTTTATACTAAAATAAGGAACATTTGCTGTGAAGGCCATGAGGCATCTTTAGTTGAGAAAGATCAGGATATAAAAAAAGCAGCTGTTTATACTAAAATAAGGAACGTTTGCTGTGAAGGCCATGAGGATGTACTGTTTGAGAAAGATCAGGATACAAAAAAAGAATCTGTAGTCTATCATTCAAAGCGGAAGCGAAATGGAAAGAATGCCCCCGTCCTGGAAGTAAGCAGCAATAATCCTGATGCAAAAACTCAGAGAAGTGTCAATACCCAGTTCACTCAGTATCACGGCTCATCTCAAAGAGACTTCCCTAAACAAACATTGTCGTCATTAAATCAAACTGTTGTTAAGACTCCAGTAGTAGGCAGCACTAAAGATACAAAAAAATTTAAGGAAGCTGACAAGATAATTAATGTTACAGATTCTAAGCAGGAGGAAGAAACTAGCGACAAGGTGCCAACCCTCTCACGCTCAAAAAAAAGACGCAATCGGAAGAAAGCTTTAACAACATTGGAACTTGGTAGTGATTCTCAAGACCAGTGTGTTGATGGTAAAGGGATAAAGAGTCAAGAGATACCCGAGTGCCCTCCTCAACTTGTTGCAGAGCATTCATCTTTGCAAAAGAATCATGCCCCAGGGCAAAGACTTGAACCTAATCTATCCAGTGCTATTAGTTCAGAAAGACCAGCATGTGGAGTGAAAAGTCACCCCATAAAAAATAATTCAGTCCTTAAATGTGCGGAAACAAGTGTGGGGAATATTGGAAGAGCTTCTGTTAAGAAAGGTGAAAAATCACAGGTTTCCATATTGCCTGAAAAATTTGATGATATTAGTCAAAAAACTTGTGACCTCAGCTGCCAAAGTCCTGGTGAAAAAAATAAAGAAATTGGTGTAAAATTATCTGAGGTGCATAAGGGTTCGTTGAATTTAGAGAAGGAAGAAAATGTCACTGTTGCTGCTCCAGAACTTAGTGTAATTGAGTCAAAGCTTTTAGAGGCATTGTCCAAGTCAGACAGTTTTGGGTCTAAGTGCCAAAAGGAACAGAGTCAGTCTTTGCCTGCAGATCATAAAACCTCTGAATCCTTTCCCACCATCTTTTGTGTGACCACAGAGAATCATCCAACGGATATGGAAGGGACACAGAAAAATATTCCTCAGGTTGGGCTAACTTGTAAGGAAATCAGTGGCAATGATAAAGCTAAAGCCAAGGGTAAATTGATTAAAGACAGTCCAGTTTCCAGAAAGACAGGTCCAGCAAAAAATGAGGCTGACAGGCAATCAGATCTCAAGAGTGTGACAAAAATTCCCAGTCAAGGAGACTCATTTAGTGAGAGAGATTCTGTATCCAATGACGTGAATAACTTGGAGGAGAATAGTGCGGTGAACAAGATGTCTTCAATTGCCAGGTGTGTGGTCCCGGCATCGAGTGAAGTGATGGTTAAGTTAGCAGCATGCATGGACAGTGTGAGGATTGAGGACAAATCAGAGATACCCAAGGGAGTTGACCATAGCTCGACTGCATCCGCTGTAGTGACAGACAAGTCAAAGGACAAAATCAAGGCAGAAAGGGAAGCCAGGAAGGCCGCCAAGATGGCGAAGAAGCACAAGGAGAAAGCACCATCAGTAAACAAAGATGCCACTGAAACTCCCGCCACCCCAACACTTGCAGCCGTTGGACCTGATTCAGAGGAAAAGAAATCCATTGAGTTGACTGAGGAGAAGGCCAAAATTTTGCCACCCCAAGTTCCTCAAGAGGAAGAAAAAACCAGTGCAGGGGAGAGCAAAGCAGAGCTTAGAGCCAAGCGCAGGGCGAAGCAAGAGGCCCAGCGGGCTGCCAAGGCAGCAGCTTTGTTGAACCAAGCAGCTCCCTTGCAGGAGAAAGCAAAGAATGTTGTGCAGGATGCATCCAAATCCACATTGCTGAAGGGTGGTAAGCCCAATCAGAAGTCCCCTGCTGCTTCAAAGCTGAAGAAACCAAGGCAAAAGGTGGAGGCTCAACTGTTAAGCCGACTTGGCTGCGGTGATGGACAGGTGAAGAGGAGCACCAGTGAGGACACTACATTGGAAGAGACCCGGGCAATACACCCAGCCATTGTCCAGCTCAGCACAAGGTTCACGGATCGAATCATTTCGGGCTCCAATGCTCGTTGCTTGGCTTTTGTGCAGGTATGATGATGTTAATAAATTATTTTTCCTTTAGTGGTAGTCTACCAGTCAATGTATGTTTTTGCTGGATGAAGAGAAGAACTCCTGTACATATTCACAATACTTAACACAGCACTAAAAACCTGAGCACCCCAAATTTCCATGACTGTGCTCATAGTTCCATATACTTTCTATCTTCCTTAATTTCATCCAACTTGCCTAATCCTCATATTCCTTTACCTCCCATACTTAGCAATTTCCCCAAAATTACTCTCTTCAACATTTCATTGTTATTCAATATGATCCGCCTTTCTCAAAGTTACTCAATTTCCCAGCCTTCTTGGAGAATGTCCCCGTAAATCTTCTCCCATCCCCTACATATTGCATGGGAAGGGAGGTATTATTATTATCATTTTCAAATGTATTTTCCACCAAGGGGCTGATCAAATAAAGTTTTGGGTAGGTGGAAAACTTAGCATGTGACTTTGCAAGAGCCAAATAGGATGCAGTAGACAGGGTGTAGCCTCTCAAAAATCCAGTCATTCCATTGCCTTTGTTTACTTAATTCGCAATGCTTTCTCTGCATTGTATTCGTGTACATGTTTCCTCCACCTTCTCATCTCTGTATTTCATTCCCTCTCTTTTGCCCTTGTTTTTCACCTTTCCTCTTTCTTGTATACCTGTCACCTGCACAATCATCATTCATTTCATCCTCTCCTCATAAGGATTTTTCTTTGATGGCTTGTCAAAGATCTCCAAACAGCCAAATCGGTGACAGGAAAGGATTTGTGTGCTGTTTTGTGTCAATTTCACCAAGTTGTCACAAGGAACATGATGATGATATTATTTGTAATCACTGTTCAACAGATAAAAGTGCTAACTATAGTTTTCACTGCAGAATCATTGGGGGAGTTACTCTGGCAACTCCATGGCCACGAAAACTTTAGGGAATATCTGAGATAAGCCCCCTATGTGAAAGTAATGGTAGCCAAGGCCCTCCATAATGTTGCATGACAATGGTGACAACCTGGCAGGTGACTGTGCATTATTCAAGTGGGTACTTCATGGTGAAATTCTCTTGGAGTGTTGCCAATTACGTAGCTGATTGGTAATCATTGCCACCAGGAGCCCCTGGAATACAGTGCCAACATTGAGTTCATTCTTTCAATTTTAGAAGCATGCCCCGCATCCTAGCTGTGTAGTTGCCCAATAGGTTACAAGCACACACAAAGGGCCAACCCTAATGATATTTGAAAACAATAACAGTACTTCAATGTTTTTTTTTTCCCTTCGTTTCACTTTTTCCATCCTCCAAATACAATCTCTACTTATCCTTACCCTTGCCTCAGTGATCAAGTTTTGAACACGCAGAATACTAGGGTCTAAATCAATGTGTCCACTAATCTTTTCTTCATGTATGTGCTTAAGATCCTTGTCACCAAATCTCTCCTCATAGGAAAAACCTCTTCACTGAATGAATTTCACCTCTTTTAAATGACCTTGCTGGTTTACCCGTCTTCATATCAAATTCTTCCAGAATTAGTGAAATGTGCTATAACTGCTCTAGTTTTGGCTCTTAAGCATTAATTTTGTACTTAGCCTTTGTATTAATTAAGGGTCTCATTACCTTTGTTTTCATATGATCTGACACCCATTGCACTGGTTCTGTTACGTACCAAACAGTAATTGCAGCCCCTTGTCCAATTGGTTAACTGACACTTGACCATCTGCAAACCTAAACTGACCTAATCAGTTCCTCACTTGTCTTTGTCTTCACTCCAATTTCCACCCCTTCTTATACTACCTTGATCAAAAAGTTCCCGGAATAACCTCCGTGTGGCGCTCCCATCGTTCCGATTTGAGTTCTGTTTTTTTTTGTTAAATTGGTACATCTGTTGTTGATATTCCCTTTAAATCTTAGTGTCATAACTTGACATTTGCAAAAGTTACGTAGCCAAGAGTACATCTATCTCTGTGTGTGTTGGCGATTTTTTACAATTGCAGAAATGGATTTAAATTTGCAACAACGAACTTGTATTAAATTTTGCGTAAAAAACGGATTTAGTGGCGCACGGACGTTGGAAATGTTGGAAAAGTGTTTCGGCAACGATTCTCTAAAAAAAACGGTCGTTTACCAGTGGCACGAGCGGTTCAGAAGTGGTCGTGAGTCAATCGAAGATGATGAACGCAGTGGCAGACCATCGACATCGAAAGTCGGTGAAAAAATTGATAAAGTAAAAGAAATGTTGGTCAATAACCGCAAATTAACCATCAGAGAAATAGCGGAGGACTTGAACATTGCCTATGGATCCGCCCAAGACATTGTGGTTAATGATTTGGGTTTCCGTCGTGTAGCAGCAAAGTTGGTGCCAAAAGACCTCAATTTCATGCAAAAAAGAGACCGTGTTGACGTCGCAAAAGACATGATTTGCGAGGCTGAATCCGATCCCACATTCATCAAAAGGATCATTACTGGAGACGAGACGTGGGTTTATGAGTACGACACGCAATCCAGACATCAGGCAAGTGAATGGCGTTCACCAAATGAGCCGAGACCAAAAAAACCACGTCGTTTTCAGTCAAAAAAGAAGGCAATGCTGACGGTTTTCATGGATTACAACGGTGTAGTGCATCATGAATTTTTGCCAGAAGGCCAGACAGTAAACAAAGAGTATTATTTGGGCGTTATGAGACGTTTGCGTGAAGCAATTCGCCGAAAGAGACCAGAAATCGTCGCACAGTGCGTCGAGACCGTCGCACAGTGCTATCATTATTCGTAATTTTTTGACGAAAAATGCAACAAATACCATCCAACGGCCACCAAATTCACCTGATTTGGCTCCCTGTGACTTCTTTCTGTTCAATCGAGTTAAAAAACCATTACGGGGAACGCGTTTTAGCAGCCGAGAGGAAGTAATGGAAAAATCGCAGGAAGCACTGATGGACATACCGAAAACCGAATATAAAAAATGTTTCAAGAATTGGATCAAGCGCTGGCATAAGTGTGTTGCAGTCGATGGGGATTACTTTGAAGGGGACAATATAGATTTAGATGAATAAACTTGTATTTTTAATTTTCTGAATAAATTCCGGGAACTTTTTGATCAAGGTAGTATGTTCTCTCACTTACCATTCCGCTGTGTTTACATATGAAACCATGTGTGATAGTGGACAACCCTATCTAACTCTTCTGCCTATCATTAGCCATCTTCATTCTCCATCCAATATTGTTACCTATGCAGTATATGTATGTTTCAGATGTCTGATCAATCTCTAAATCTATACCTCCAATCTCTTCTCATATTCTGCTGTATGTTCATTATGGCCAAAGTACCTTGTCATATTCCTTCTCAAAGTTGACTAAGTAAACAAATATGTATGTTCTGGTTGTGCTTTTGTATTCCTTTGTGTCTGTGATCTGCAATTCAAAACCTATGCACAGATATTCCTTTGTGTAGTAAATTTCATCCTCTCCTATCCTTCTGTTAATGATGGTAAAGCCCACCTACTGCTATATGTTTAATCCACCTGTATGGTATTCTCAGAAGCTGGTAGTGTTGGTGATTTTCTCATGGAGCATGATGTTGAAAAATGTACCCAAACAAGCCCTACAGCTTAAATTTCAATCGCAGTCATACTAAGTTCATCTGCTCCATGTATTGAAGTGGTTATTGCTGTTCCCTGCCACTTAAAGCAAAATATTCTTATTATATAATTCCATTAAATGTGGAAACCACTAAAATGTTCTCATATTATCAACGGGACTGTAAATGAAATTTATAAGGGAATATGTCATTGTTCTCATTTCTTGGTAATTTTTAAGGAACTATGTTATCCTCATTCAATTTTGCCGCTATCTGTTTTCTTTGGTCAATACCAATATGTAATAATGGTGAATTTGTTTTAATTTGACTAAGTTTGTTTGCATCAAGCTTCAATTTCATAATCAGAAGATTACTCCATGTAACCTAACCATTTCTTTTGAAGTGGTTTAGTTTATTATAATTATGTTTGCATTGATCATGTTTCTTTTGGTTATAATGAACTAATGTGATACATTGGTAGTGAGTTATTTGGCTTATCTCACAAAATTTCCCATTTTTTCTACTAACTGATTGTTAGAAGGAAGTTATGATTTTCAAACCATTGTTTTTAATGCAAAAATGAATCTGACCCCTTAATCAAACATTTTCCTTATATTTGACATTTTTTCCTTGGGATTTTTGTCATAAGAGCCATCTAATTCCAAATTGTTAATGTTTTGGGGAAACGACATGATTGAGAAATCTTTTTGTTAAAAATCTTTGAAAATGCAACAATTTCAGAGTGTGAAAATCATTCGCCTTGACCAGGATTCGAACCCAGATCCGTCATTGTTTGGCCGAGTGCTTTAGCCAGTTAAGCTTCCTAGGCATCCTCTTAAACTTTGGAACTTCCGAGGCATCCTCTGAAATTTTTGGGATTTTAAAGGTACAATATGTTGTGACAAAATACCGGCAGTTTCTTGAAATTCCCGGTCAAGGCGAATGATTTTTACACTCTGAAATTGTTGCATTGAAATGCATATTAGCGGATGACTCCGTTAAAGGTTACTGTTGCGGCATCTCCAACAGTTTCTTGAAATCTTTTAATCTTTGAGAAATCAAGCTTAAATCTCAATTATTTAATGAATGAATTACATTACATATGTTCTCTGATCTACAATTCATGAAGTGAGCTTGTTTTTATTGAGTGGACCTAAATTATTGGACCTACCTTTGCTTTTTATCCCCATCTTATCAGTCTGCAAGATGCTGATTTTGGGAAGAGGGAACAGATTTCTCTCATCTGATGCAGATGTGCTTGTACCTTTTGAGTTTTACCTTTGCCTTAAGACTTCTAAAAGTCAGTGTCTCTTAAATGCAGCACTTCAAATGAGCTCACCACGATATATCCACTTCTCATTTCTTCCTCCTGCTCCATTTGCATTAATTTATAATGTCTTCTCCTGTTGTGCCCCTGCATCCATATGCCTGGTATATCAGTTCTCTTATTTTTTTCCAAATGTAGAGATGCCCAAAAATGGAGAAATAGAGGTAATTAATTGTGTGGGTTAGGTTCAGTTGGTTTGAGCACTAGAATTTTTTGAGTTATGTGTAAATACAGTAAGGCCTGACTCGCCATTTTTTGCAAGGGAGGGAGTAGTTTAGGTTTCTCACTTAAATGGACATTCCCGAGCATATTGAGTCCAGTTTGCTTATGCCAAATGTGACAATATCTCCTCAACAATTCTGTCAATTACCTTAATAGGAACAGGTCTAAAGTAGTTGTCAGGGATGTCATTGTTTGAAAGGGTACATATTCCTGTTATTGCTACTTTTTAAAAAATTGTAACTAACTTCAAGATTTGATGAAGATAATCGTAATCAAGTACTGGTAGAATTGGTGGCAACTCCTGTTTAATTAAGTATTAATGTGTGTACTACCATGGCATTGGCAAACTGGGGTTTCGAGGTGATATGTTTCCAATGTCTTAACTGGAATCTGCATGAGAACTGAAAAGGATTTGTTTGCAGGGTTGTAGGGGTTATCAAGATTTTCAAAGTATATAATTAGTTAATTATTTTTAATGAAATAATAAGTGTGGGATGTTTCATTTCATTTACTCAGAGAATATCTGAAATGTTTATGAAGTTGATTTTTGTGATTAGAAAACTATTTTTCAAATATAGATACAAAAGTTCCACTCTCTCCAAAATGTAAAAATCTTGAACCAGCCTTGTGTGAGTTATCAAACGTGTTAATCAGTCTCTTGACGTCTTTCGTTTTAAGTATGTAATAATTTTAAGTTGTCATTATAATTTTTATTTTTTCTTACCAATAGGCCATTAAGAAAGCAATTGTGGACTACCAGACACCTCCACAGAAGGAGCTGGCACGAGACTTGGAAGCACGTCTTTTGACTCCAAGCCTGGCTTATTTGGAATCACAACGGCCACATGCCATTTCTGTCTTGAATGCCACAAAGTTCCTCAAATGGCAATTGACTCAGCTCCAGCCTGTTGAAGAGTGTTCAATTGGTACAGTTTATTATTATTTTTGTAATTAAACTAATTTTAGCAATTTTCCACAATGAGTTTTAATGAATGATGCACATTATCTTGTACAAGGTGTGTTCAAAAATTAACGGAATTTTAATTTTTTGGACTATAATATTTATTTATTCTAATACATTGATGTTGTAACCTTCAAAGTAGTCCCCATTGGAGATTATGCACTTGTGCCAGCGCCTCTCTCAATCCCCGAAACACTTCTCAAACTCGATCTTTGAGATAGCCTTTAGTTCTTTCAGCCATGCGCTTTTAATGTCATCTACGGCTGTAAAACAACAGCCTTTGAAGGTTCTCTTAATTTTTGGAAATAGGTAAAGTCACACGGAGCCATATCTGGCGAATATGGAGGCTGGGGCATCATTACAGTATTGTTTTGGCCAAAAATTTATGAACAAGCAATGAAGTGTGAGCTGGTGCATTATCGTGGTGCAAAAGCCATTTTGGAATGGATTTTGCTGCCATGCGTTTCATACCCAAAAAATTGGAAGAAATTGAAAAAAAATCATGACATGATACAATCGATATGTCAGCATCATCAGCGACCTCTCTAATTGTGATTCGGTGATCGTTCATAACCATTTCTTTCACTTTTTCCATGTTTTCATTGATTGTTGATGTACTGGGGTCCAGGGCGTTTGTCATCTTCAAGGTCTTCACGGCCTTCTTGGAAATGCTTATACTACTCGTAAACTCTTGATTTACTCATAGCAGACTCACCATAGGGCTTTGTTAACCTTTCACACACTTTGTTATACTTTATTTCATTTTTTATGCAAAAGTTCGTACAAATTCTTTGATCCATTTCAGGGGCATGTATACCAACATAATAAAAAAAAGTTTGACAATCGGACTTTCCAAGCCCGCAAAATGAAAAAATTCCCATTAATGTTTGAACACACCTCATACCTGAAGATGACCCAGTTGGTTGAAATGAAAATTGTTTATTATAACTTATTTTGTAGACAACTGCTGAAATTCTTTTTTTTCTTCGTTACAAAATATTTGTTCTTATATGGTGCTGAAATACTTAAGAGTTTCGTATACATAGAATAAAAAATACCAACATCATCATCAGTATTTCAGTCTTAGGGTTCGTTTATTGCAGCTCTCCATTCGCCTCTATTTAATGTCAATTCCCTCAATCCCTGGGAATACCAACAGAAGACCCATAAAAAATCCTTAAATCAAGTATAAAAATAAATAAATCTAAGTTCAAGAGAGACTAGTAAAATAGTGGATTAAAATGGTAATTTCAGGCTTGATCATGTGGAACTTATCCATTAAGGAAAGAAACATTTGAGCTTTGTTAATTCTACTTAATGTTTTAACCTTAAATACCTTAACCAAATCTCCACATAATATTTTATCCTTCTTTGAATCTAATGTTAATTATTTTTGTGTGTTGCTAAACCAACATAACTGGCTGGGGTTGTTTCAGTTGGCCAATGTTAATTTATTTATTTTGCATTAGTCCAAAAACAGCATTGAGTAATGACATAACAATTGGACAATTACACACACCCAAACCCTGATGGAGGAAAACCCACCTAGTCAGGAATCGAACTGATAGAGAGGTGAGGACATTACCCTGCCGCCACTGGGTCCACTGTTCTTTATTTTGGTGCTACTGGTTTCAACCTGTAGGTGTTATCATCAGGTACTATCAGTCAAGTTACGGTCCATTTATATACCATTCTTGTGGGGGAAGGGGTGGGTGAAAGAGGGCAAAAGAGGAGGGATTGTGATCAGCGTTAATGGGAAGGAGGAGAGGGGTTTCAGGAAAGATAATTAGTGGAGTTCCCAGTGGGGGGAAAGAAGGGTAGTTTGATCTTTCCATAAAGGAAAGGGATGCTTTCAGGATTGGGGAGAGATGTTCAAACAATAATTTTTTAACCAAATAACCCTTTTTCAAATTCTTTCTGATTTCCAGCTCTTCCCACTTGTGGATCCTCCTTCCTTATTCCATATGGTGTATCAGTTCTGAGTTGAAATCGCTCCCATGATTTTCTTCCCACAGATGCTTGGCGAAGTGAGATTGCACGAGGTCACATTTACTTATAAATGCCACTTTTATTTTGTTTTTCCACTTTTTCTTTCATAGTATTCATGCAGATTTTAGGTTGTTCACATTGTAAAGAGCCACCCAAAATTGATCCCTAGGGAAGAGGTTGGCTATCTTTTGTGAAATTGATCCATAAAAAGGGAGTCCACACCGTTAGTAATCTTTTACATCCATATTAACTGGTTTAGACAAAAGATTGTTTGTTCTAAGGGAACGTTTTCTGTGTAGTATCTCAAATCATGTGTGTGCCCATTTTTCACTGCAGTATCTTTTATTGTCTTTAGTTCTTGAACAAAATTACTTTTAGAGAGAGGTATGTCTAGCAGGATATTTAGCAGAAAATGAAAAGGAATAACTTTTGAGATATGTGATGGCGGGAGTTGAAGGGGATGATGTGGTTTGTGGCGGAATTTTTACGAAAAATTGCCAGTTCAAAACCCCATTCCTTTTTCAACCCTGTGATATCTAGAATATTGAGTTTCCCATTTTGTTCTTTCTCAGATTTGAAATTGATTTCTATGCATTGGGAATTTAAGGTGTTTACAAAATTGTCTAATTATCTTCCTGTGCCTGTCAATATTGCAAAGATATAGTCTACGTAACAAAACCAATGGTGAATGTTCTTTCTGTTCTTTGGTTAAAGCACTTGGCCGGATATTGAGGGATCCGGGTTCGAATCCCGGTCAAGGCGAATGATTTTTACTCTCTGAAATGGTTGCATTATAATGCACACACAGCGGGTGACTCTGTTAAAGTTACTGTTACAGTTTCTTGAAATTTGTCTAAGGTATGAACAGCCTAAGTGTTTGAAATTGGCTTTATTAACATCGAGGACTGTGGCGCACGACTACGAATGCCTGTGACATTGTATGTACGGTATTTCGTCATAACATCTTGTTCCTTTAAAGCCCCCAAAATTTCAGAGTGTAAGAGGACGTCTCGGTAGCTTAATTGGTTAAAGCACTCGGCCGGATATCGAGGGATCCGGGTTCGAATCCCGGTCAAGGCGAATGATTTTTACTCTCTGAAATGGTTGCATTATAATGCACACATAGCAGGTGACTCCGTTAAAGTTACTGTTACAGTTTCTTGAAAGTTTTTATTCAAAGTTGTTCATGTAATGTAAATGTTCATATAAGGTTAGCTAGTAGTGGTGATAAGGGAGACCCAATTGCTAAGCCTTCCGCTTGTCTGTAGTGTTCATTGTTGAACTGGGAATAGTTTTGTTCCAAACACAATCTCAGTCGTGACATAAACTCATTGAGGAAGGGTGGTTCGGCCATCCTATGACACTTGGATATGTTTGGAGGGCAGGAGCCTTTCTTGGAGAGCAGGGCACAAATCACTTGGAATTTTTCATTCCTAACTTTGATTGGAAATTTGTAAACTCTCTGAAGAGAGAGGGAGTTCAAAAGAGTTGCTAGTTTCCTCATGGGGGGGTGTGTATAGGCGGGTACGGATACACTAGAAACTCATTGGAATATTTTCTTTATGAATTTTTGGAAGGCCGAAAAATCTGGGAACTTTCAACTTGTCTGTAGTATTCAGCCCAGTATCCATAGCTGAGGGTATTTACCCTGATGCCCTTAAAATGAAGAAGGTTATTCCAGTCTAAGAGAATAAAGGTGATGGAAATGATTTAAATAATTACATCCCCAGATCAATAATTTCCCAATTGGGTGAAATTCTTGATTGTGTTTTCTGTAAAAGAATGTTAGAATATTTTGAAAGTCAAATTGTGCCACCTGTTCGTCTGTTTGGTTTCCATAAGGGTAAGGCCACAAATTTTGCTCTGAAGCTGTAAATTATATTATTCAAGAGGTTGAGAATTGTAAGGTTTTGGGCATTTTCTTTGATGAAATTGATCTGTTATTGATATTTTGTTATGAGCAAAACATTTGATCTCGAAGTGTGAGCTATTGGAAATCAAGGGAGTGACAATTGGCTAGCCGAAGTCCTATCTTGATAATCCATACCAGAGGGTGGTCTACCAAATTGATGGGAATATTTACCTCTCCACCCCTCATGGGGTAAACAGAGGAGTGGAGTGCTTGGCCCTGTATGGTTTTTTTTATTGTTATTCATGATAATCATGGGCAGCTGTAGATTAATGGTGCTAAAAAATGTGTTGCGTGTGCTGATGATTTGAGTATAACGACATCCAGTAAACATTTATGTGATCTAGCTGTGACTGGTGAATTGTTGCTAAAATATATGATTACATGATGCAAAGACAATAATTTGGTTCCAAACATTGAAAAACTCGAGCAATGGTTTTCTCTACTTCACACTAGTTAGTTGACATCAACTCTTTTCCAACAAATGGTAGTCTCTTAAATACAGTTAATAATTTTAGGTTCCCAGGACTCCATGTTGATAGTAACCTTAAATGGAATTTCCATGTTATGCACCAAATTAAAAAGCTAAATTTTATATTCAACTCACTCTCCATCATAAGACATTTGGTTAGCCAAAACGTATTGATGACATTTTATTAGGGACTATTTTATTCAAGAATTTCGTATGGTATAGTATAAGTGTCACTTTCACCTTTTCAGTGTATTGAAAATGCAGGAAAAGATGATAAGAGTGACATTTAACTAATATTATTATGCCCACTTTCGACCTCTTTTCAAAAAATTGAAAATGTTATCTGCACTGTATATTTATCAGTCTGTATTCCTTGTGAAGCAGAATAGTGCTGATTTTGAAATTAACAATACCATCCACTTGTATAATACCAGACAATGCAACAACTTATATGTTTAGTCAACCAAATAATCTTTGACTCCAAATGTCCAAAATCTGTGTGTGTAAAATTATATGATAACCTTCCAGTAAGAATAAAAAAAGAAGTGTGTATACCAGTATTTAAGAAAAAGGTTAAGGGATACCTCATTGTTTAGTGTTTTAATAGTGTCAAAGAAAACTTGAGGTAAAAATTTATAATATTTTCTGTTTTCGTAATGTTTGTGCTTGACATGTCCTAAACAAT
Organism: Hetaerina titia; assembly: GCA_037158775.1. Lineage (NCBI taxonomy): Eukaryota > Metazoa > Arthropoda > Insecta > Odonata > Calopterygidae > Hetaerina > Hetaerina titia. The sequence continues at coordinate 86,262,051 of CM073770.1, forward strand.
TGCCAATATTATTATAAAGGTCTTCATGACCCTGTAGTGTCAATTTTTAGTCTATGATTAAAATACTGGCTTTTTTCTGAGGCTACAATTACATTCCTTGAGAGACATATTCTCATTCTGCATTTAGACAAAAAATAGATCTCTATGCATGCAGTATAATTTTTCTTCTTTAGTTACAATTTCATGAAATGCCTTTGTTGCACTTAGTTGATTGCAGGTCCTCTTGCATTTCCACCAAAATACATATGCTATCAACTAACAAACAATTGCACCTTAGGATGCAGTAAAAAATGTATACAATAAGGTTATAATCAATTCTAATTGTTTTTATTGATTTCTTTATTTGTAGAAAATTCATCTGTACCACATTTGGAATCGAAGAAATCAGCCGTGATTCCTGATGAAAATGCGAAGAAAAGCCTCATTGAGGGCCTTGATAGTTATACTTATGAGAAAATTGAATTAGCAGAGCGAGCTGTTTGCAATACTTTAAGAGATAAAATTAAAGATGATGATGTTATTTTGACCTATGGCTGGTAAGTCGTGTGACTTTTTTTTTCAAAGCATTGTATTCACTTTGGCAATAGTTTCAAGTTTGTATATTTTAAATTGAAATTCAAAATGTTTTAAGAGTGTGGGGTGGTTTTGCTTCACTTAGGTATCGTCAAGCTAAACTGTGGTGAAAATGAATTAACAATAATTTTTTCTTTGAAGAATCATAGTATGATGTTAAACTTGCATTTCAGCGATTCAATTCATCCAATTGTGAGGTTTCAGTATAAATTTGTTCATTAAAATCTGAAACCAATGATATAAATTTTTCATTTGTGGATAATATATTTAATTGTAACAGCCTTTTTGGCATAGTTGTTACCTTCATGAAAAAATTGATCACAGTTAAAAATGTACATTTTTAGGGTGGCCACTGGGTTGGGAAAATCAGGTAGAAGTCTTGAATTTACTCAATTTATTCAATAATTGGGGAATAGGGTGAATGGAAAAGTGTGGCAATTTTATGAAAAGTCAGTTTATGATGTGAGAATCAGTGATTTCTATGAGGACATTTTACTTTTTTAAAGTTGAGAGCATTTTATGTTTGGTGTAAGCGACAACATCTGTAAACTCTGGAAAAAATTGTAAACTGTAGTAAAATTGACCTTTGGTAAATGCCTCTGTCATGCACAGCAAGGAGGGGTGCTTCATGAAAATCCCATCGTTAGATTCCAAATATTTGGAAGAAAACTTGGAGGGGAAAAGCATATTGTCAGAAAAATCTGGAGGTCTGGAATCCCTTAACTTCTTAAAAAACCAGAAAAACAGCTGAATTTTTCCACAAAGTCATGAATACAATATGAAAATCAAGAATTCTGAATGATGATCTTTCAAAAACTTTACATGCACAATGTATGCATGAAACTATAGTAAAACCAACTTTCATTTTGGTACCAAAGCCAATACTGCATTACACTCTTGATATAGTTTAAATAAAGAAGTTTTCTGTTGATGGGGAATGAAGGTTAGGCAGGAAAAGAAAATGCTCCCCTACCTTGCATGTTTGAATTTCACCCTTGTAATGTGCTCAGAAGTATACAACAGTGGATGGCGTAACCTGGTAGAACTCCTTTATGATGCATAGAAAAGGTAACACACTGCTATTCCACAAAATAACTTATTTGCAACCAGTTATGATACAGCATATCATCATGATTCCAGATGATAAAGCACTGCATTGAAACTGCTCGCAATAACGTTATTTTGTGTAATAGCAGAGTGATACCTTTTCTTCACAAATGCTCAGCAGGTTTGGTAAGTGGGCTCTACCTTCACTTATCAAACCAGCTCTTTGTTTGGATTCTGTAGGCAGCTGCATAAGTGAACAGAAAGCCATTCTGGTTGCATTAAATCACACATGGTACAAGTTTTGTGCATGACTTTATTTCAGTGACATAGGGGAAAGGGAGTTGTTTCAGCAGTTTTTTTTTATCCCCTTACAGCTCCTATTTGCTGCAGCAAATTTTGACGGGCGCAAAGAAATCTGGGACCAAATTCAAAGTGGTGGTTGTCGACGGTCGCCCTTGGAGAGAAGGCAGGGAGATGTTGAGGTGTCTTGTGGCTGTGGGCATTCCATGTTCCTACGTACTACTGTCTGCAGCCAGCTCTGTCATGCGACAGGTAATTATGTTGTATTACTTGGTCAGTGTTATTATTTTGGCTTGATCTTGATACAGTATGCATTCAGAATGCTACAGTTGGTTTATTAATTGTATTTGTCATTTCAAGGTTTGTCTTTTACCACAGGGAAAAAAATCAACAATTGATCACATCAGAAGCAATTTTTAAATTTAATTTTTTTGCCATAATATCTTTCTTTTTACATATATATGAGGTGTGTTCAAAAAATAACGGAAATTTTAATTTTTCGGACAATAATATTTATTTATTCTTATACATTGATGTTGTCACCTTCAAAGTAGTCCCCATTGGAGATTATGCACTTGTGCCAGCGCCTCTCCCAATCCCCGAAACACTTCTCAAACTCAATAATTGAGATAGCCTTTAGTTCTTTCAGCGATGCTCTTTTAATGTCATCTACAGCTGTAAAACGACAGTCCTTCAAGGTTCTCTTAATTTTTGGAAATAGGAAAAGTCACATGGAGTCATATCTGGCAAATATGGAGGCTGGGGCATCGTTACAGTATTGTTTATGGCCAAAAATTCATGAACAAGCAATGAAGTGTAGGCCGGTGTATTATCATGGTGCAAAAACCATGAATTGTTTTTCCACAGATTCAGGTGTTTTTTCGCATTGCTTCCCGCAAACAGCGTTGAACTTGTAGGTAGTACTTCTTATTGACTATTTGACCTGGCAGCAGGAATTCATGACACACTATGCCCTTTAAAATCAAAGAACACAGTGAGCATAACCTTCACGTTCGGCCGCACATGTCGAGCCTTTTTCGGTCTTGGCGAGCCAGAATGCCTCCACTGGGATGATTGAGCCTTAGTTTCAACGTCATATCCATAAACCCATGTTCCGTCACCTGTTATAATACGTTTCAGTAATTCTGTATCGTCATTTACTTCATTTAGTGACTCCTGAGCAACTTCCATTCGCCGCTGTTTTCGTTCAAAATTCAACAATTTTAGAACGAATTTTGCTGCCATGTTTCATACCCAAAAAATTGGAAAAAATGTCATGAAATGATCCAATCGATATGCCGACATCATCAGCAACCTCTCTAATTGTGATTCGGCGATCGTTCATAGCCATTTCTTTCACTTTTTCCACGTTTTCATCCATTGTTGATGTGCTGGGGCGTCTAGGGAGTTCGTCATCTTCAAGGTCTTCATGGCCTTCTTGGAAAAGCTCATAGCACTCGTAAACTCTTGATTTACTCATAGCAGACTCACCACAGGCCTTTGTTAACATTTCACACACTTTGTTACATTTTATTTAATTTTTTACGTAAAATTTGATACAAATCTTTGATCCATTTCTTTTAACAAACGAAAATCGCTGAGCTCATAAAACATGTGTAACCATAGTGGTTGTCACAGGCAAAGTCCACAGTGAAAACAGCTGAAAGTTTTATCATACTCCTGGGGCATGTATACCAACATAATAAAAAAAAGTTTGACAATCGGACTCTCCAAGCCCGCGAAATGAAAACATTCTCATTATGTTTTGAACACACCTCGTACAAATGAATAGTACAAAATTACATCAAATATAGTCTATCTGAAGTGTGTAAGTACTGTTGGGTCTTCTTCTATAATTTAAGTTTTCTGGTCAGGAAGTTCTTGTAAATAGTTATGGGTTGGGGTACCATATTTAGGGATTTGAAGTTATTGGGTGTAACTTTGGTCATATACCTTTCACTTTAATTTATAATATTATACAGACTTTTTTTAGACTATTTGTTCTGGATGTCGGGGTATTTTTGTATGCATAATATTCAAAATATGTGGTACTTTGATGCAGTCCTGTGTCATTACAAATGTTGAATGGACAGTAAACTCTTGTGTATCCATGTCCTTTCTCTGCTCCCAGCACCTCGAAATTTTAATAAAATAACAATCATAAAGATAATTAAATCCTTTGAAACTTATACTTTTTAAGAAATAAAAATTTGAAATAACTCTGCTTTCGCTAAAGATATAATTTCAATTAATCAAAATGAGTCAATAGTATTAAAAGTTTTAATTTAAACATTTTGCACTCTTTGTACCTTCTCAATATCATTTTCCTTACAATCATTAGCCCTGAGAATTTCCATATTCTTCTTCAAGCCAAGCAAATACATAGTATTACTATGCAACAATTAAGTTATTACCTCATTGAAATGAAATCATGGACTCTGTAATTCCACACAATTTATTTAAAAACACGACCAAGGTTTCGACATAGAAATGATGTCTAGAGTCAAGATTTGCAACCTGACGATGACGTTCAACGTCGAAACCTGGGTCGGTCAATAATTTCACTTCAATTTGTTATGCAAATTCCATAAAGTTATGCCAGAGACAAGAAATTTTTTAAGTCATTAACTCGCTTAATAAGTAATATGGTAGGTTTTGGGATGGACACGAGCTACCAATTAATTCTCTTGCCTCTCTCCTAACAAAATGGCAGCCATTATCCCACTGTACAACAAGCCCCTCTTCATCTCCATATATTTCCTTCCTCTTTTGATTGGGTCCAACATCACTATCCTATTCTTCGTTTGTCCTATATTTTCCCTTATATCACAGTCTTCAACATGCCATTTGCAGTCAAAATGCTCTGCATCCATCTTTCCTGTCTCATTTCGATTTCTCCCAACAATCCTCTCTCCATCCTAACCATGCCCAGCTTCTCCTTGTTTGTTTTCCTTTCTGTCCATTTCACCTTTTCCATTCTTCTTCAAATTCACATTTCAAAAGCCTTATTCTGCTACAAGACCCATGTCTCTGCTCTTTGCAAAACCATGCCCCATATCAAAATTTTGACGGGCAATTTCTTAACATCCTTACTCAACATCCCTGTCATCGGTTCCCTCCTCCTCAGGAAAGCTTCTTTGCCTGATTCAATTCTTCTCCTTATCTCCCTACTACTTTGACTATTTTGGCCCAAAACACACTTGAGATATATAAATTGTTCCACCTGCTCTAGTTTGGTCCACATGCTGATTTCACTTTGTCCACCCCTTAGCTTTCATCTCACTGAGAACTATATAATGTTGTATACTTTTGTCTCACAAGGATGATGTGCCTACTCTGCCAGAATTAGTGTTTTTCACATTCTCTGCAGGTTAAAGAGCTAATTTGTTTTTCAATTGCAGTTGATTTGTAGGCTTGAAAGTTTGTTCTTTGGCAAAGTTGAAAACAGTGAAACTTTTCTATGGTAACATATGCAGCTAAAATAAATGTACAGTACTATACAGCCTGCACATCACCTCTTACAGTGAGCAAGATTTGCAACATTTACTGACAAACTAATCATACATTTGTATCAGTTTTAAACATGTAAAAGGCTTGGAAAGACATTTTAAGACCACAACAAGTTACCTAAAACATGGCATAATACTGAAAGTGAATGTCATGCTGAACTATCTCCAACAAATGAACAGATGGGGAATATGTTTTTAAGGTTATATTAGATGTGTTCATCCAGTCTTGTGTTGTACAAAGGTTGACATATATAGATGGTTGTAAAGAATTAAGCACGATACACCTGTTTAAATATACAAGGAACGTAGCTATGGTCGTGAATCAATGTAAACAAAAAATTCCGAGACTGTAAACTTGATTGAATTACACCAGGTGTTTCGCCTGCAAAGCAGGCCTCATCAGAGGAGAATGAGAATTCTGTTGGGGAGGTTTGAAAGAATGGCTCATTGGGAGGGAGAGGGGGTGATAGGGAAACCTCATGATTGGATAACAGAGAGGGAGAATAGATGGTCCAATAGGTATTGTGGGTTCATCAAGTTTACGGTCTCTGCAGTTTTTTTACAATATACACCTGTAATAGTGTCGTGGTGCTGGCTTTCTTACTTGTCAATACATGAAGTTGAATTTGATCAGAAAGACAGCATTACTTAGCCATCCTCAGTTGTCTGTGGTTACATCTGTTGCAAGCAAGATTTTTTTCACCTCTTAACTTTTGCTCTGTTTGTTACAGGTTAACAAAGTACTACTTGGGGCCCATGCGTTGTTGTCCAATGGATATGTCATGTCCAGAGTTGGCGTGTCTCAGGTTGCTTTGCTGGCTAATGCACACAATGTGCCAGTGTTAGTGGCATGTGAAACCCACAAGTTCTGTGAACGAGTTCAGTCTGATTCATTTGTCTACAATGAAATGGGTGAGTTTTTTGTGCATTGTTCTAATTTTATCCTAACATTTATATTTTAATATGTTGTTTTACTCTTAAATTGAGGCCTGTTTAGGGTATCTTGCCATCAAATTTCTCAATGTTGGTTATATCTGTACTTTCCACAATTAGGCAATTACCATTTCAGTACCAATTTATATTAATCGAGGATAATAGAATAATGAAATACTGTAATAATGCTAAGCTAGGGTCAAAACTTTGGCACATTACTACATATAAGTATGGCTATGAAGATGAGTACTAACAATGAATGAATGGAGCCCTTACGGCTAATAGTATTGAATAATTGAAAAAACTCCAATAGCCGTATACAGTTTACCTTTCAAAACAGGGTACAATTGAGATTAGTTGGCAAAAGGCACAAGTCAAAGGATAGGGTAAAGGGTAAAGAAGGAAAGGAAAAAGAAAGGTGAATACACATATTTCGGCCACAAAGTAGCCCCCTTTAGCGTACTGACGGTAAATCATCATGACAACATGAGTTGAAGTGAGAATGGATTAAGAGCATCCAGAGAATATATAGTGTGGAATGTGGGGGGAGGGTTTGAAAAGGATGGGAGCCAATAGACAGAACTGACGGTTGAGTTAGAAGCAATTGGGTATGTTGTGAAGGGGAGGGAGAGCTGAACGATTGAAGAAACGACCGTTGGAGAAGAGGGGGGGAAAGTGAAGGAGAAGTTAAGCACAAAAGTTAAGCGTACGTTTGTGGGGGAGGGAGAAGTGAAAGGCAACCAACGGAAAAATGACCGTTGGGGGAAGGGTGTGGGAAGCAATGTTTCCACAAATGAAGAAAATACTTCACAATCAGGGAAATGACTGTCAAAGAAACCGTGGTTCAAAATGAATGCAGAAGGCTATTCTAAATTAAACAGGGAGAATAAAAAGGAAATAGGTCATGTTGCTGTTTAAGAGTTTGCCTCTGTCTTTGAAAATCAAAATGCTTTCATAGGCATCACGTAAATTAATTGTCGTTTGTTTTAGAAGATTTAGTTTGTTTTGTCATGTGGTGTCCTGTTTCAATTAGGTGCCGTGCCATACTGGATTTATCTGGTTTATTGTGTTTGTAATGGGAGTAGTGTTCTTTATATCTAGTTAGAATGCTTCTGCGTGTTTGGCCAATGTAAGAAGCTTGGCAACTCCTTAAGTTGATTTGGTAGATGCCCAACTTCTCAGTTGTAGGTATTTTGTCTTTGGTGCTTCCCAAGAGCTGTTTAAGTTTGCTGTTGTAGGAGATTTTCATATCAATGGTCTTGAAAATCTTGTCGATACCCTTGGTTAACTTAGGATAGAAGGGCAATTTAATGTATTTCTTTGTAGCGTCTTTTTTGGGTGTGATGGAAATCGAGATTAATTTTTAAAATTTGTGTTTCTTTTGTATGTTGTTGACAATTGATTCTTGGAAACCATTCCATTTGGCAATGTTTTTAATGTATCTAATTCTTTATTGTAAGCCATGGTATTAAGAGGGACATTTAACATTCAGTGTATGAGAGAATGGTAGACCATGAATTTGTGGCTGGAATGGTCAAAAGAATGGTTATGGATGTAGTTGTTTGTGTGTGTAGGTTTCCGGTATATGTCAAAGAGTAATTTATTGTTCGATCTATTGAGGGACAGGTCAAGGAAAGGGAGATTGTTATTCTTTTTGATTTCAACCATGAATTTGATGGAGGGGAAAAGACAATTGAGATTGTTAATGAAGTCCTGGAGGTTACATTTAGTTGTATCAAAAACAGAGATGACATCGTCAGCATCATAAATAGTGCCGGGAAGTAACTGAATTTGTCTTTAAAAGTGTCCTCAAGGTGAGACATGAAAACATTAGCCAAAAAGGGAGGAAGTGAGTTGCCCATTGCAGTTCCAAAATCGTTTGTAAAATTTATCCTGGAACATACAGTAATTTTGATTCATCACCAAGTTGGATAGTCTGACATACTACCTTGAACAAAAAGTTCCCGGAATAACCACCGTGTGGCGCTCCCATCGTTCCGATTTGAGTTCTGTTTTTTTTGTTAAATTGATACATCTGTTGTTGATATTCCCTTTAAATCTTAGTGTCATAACTTGACATTTGCAAAAGTTACGTAGCCAAGAGTACATCTATCTCTGTGTGTGTTGGCGATTTTTTACAATTGCAGAAATGGATTTAAATTTGCAACAACGAACTTGTATTAAATTTTGCGTAAAAAATGGATTTAGTGGCGCACAGACGTTGGAAATGTTGGAAAAGTGTTTCGGCAACGATTCTCTAAAAAAAACGGTCGTTTACCAGTGGCACGAGCGGTTCAGAAGTGGTCGTGAGTCAATCAAAGATGATGAACGCAGTGGCAGACCATCGACATCGAAAGTCGGTGAAAAAATTGATAAAGTAAAATAAATGTTGGTCAATAACCGCAAATTAACCATCAGAGAAATAGCGGAGGACTTGAACATTGCCTATGGATCCGCCCAAGACATTGTGGTTAATGATTTGGGTTTCCGTCGTGTAGCAGCAAAGTTGGTGCCAAAAGACCTCAATTTCATGCAAAAAAGAGACCGTGTTGACGTCGCAAAAGACATGATTTGCGAGGCTGAATCCGATCCCACATTCATCAAAAGGATCATTACTGGAGACGAGACGTGGGTTTATGAGTACGACACGCAATCCAGACATCAGGCAAGTGAATGGCATTCACCAAATGAGCCGAGACCAAAAAAAACCACGTCGTTTTCAGTCAAAAAAGAAAGCAATGCTGACGGTTTTCATGGATTACAACGGTGTAGTGCATCATGAATTTTTGCCAGAAGGCCAGACAGTAAACAAAGAGTATTATTTGGGCATTATGAGACGTTTGCGTGAAGCAATTCGCCGAAAGAGACCAGAAATTGTCGCACAGTGCGTCGAGACCGTCGCACAGTGCTATCATTATTCGTAATTTTTTGACGAAAAATGCAACAAATACCATCCAACAGCCACCGAATTCACCTGATTTGGCTCCCTGTGACTTCTTTCTGTTCAATCGAGTTAAAAAACCATTACGGGGAACGCGTTTTAGCAGCCGAGAGGAAGTAATGGAAAAATCGCAGGAAGCACTGATGGACATACCGAAAACCGAATATAAAAAATGTTTCGAGGATTGGATTAAGCGCTGGCATAAGTGTGTTGCAGTCGATGGGGATTACTTTGAAGGGGGCAATATAGATTTAGATGAATAAACTTGTATTTTTAATTTTCTGAATAAATTCCGGGAACTTTTTGATCAAGGTAGTATTCTTAAATGGTTTTGGAATCTAAAGAAAGAGATTTAAGCCATTTTTCCAATGCTTGAATTGCAATGTCAATGGGAACACAAGGGAAAAGTGTTAGATACATCGGCTGAGACCATGATTTCACCCTCCCGAGGAGTTATAATCTTTAATTTTACTAACAAAATCGTTATTCTTAACTGAGTGAGGGCTAACAAAGTTAAGGCTTGAGAATTTGGCAACTAACCATTTAGAAAACAGGCAGGTGGGTGAATCAATACCAGAAATGATAGGTCTCATGGGGCAGTTTGTCTTATGGACTTGGGGAGACAATAAAGCCTAGGTAAAATCAGATTAGACACATAAAGTTTGAATTTTGTTTTTTTATCGATGAGTATAGGACAGTCATTTAGGATCGATTTAAACTGTGATACAAGGTTGTTTCTTTTTAACCTCAGAATAAGAACAGTTTGACAACAACAATTATTCAATGAGAACTAAGAATTTACTGAAATATTGAATGTTGCTTTTAAAAGTTTATTTTTCATATATTGATTAATAGTACATCTACAGGTAATTTTCCCCGTTATACACTAGCCTTAGCCTTATCAGCTGCTACCCATTTTTATCACAAGTCTATTATTTGAGTACTTCTCACCGATGATAGTTTTAGTTTTGAATTTGTGGTGAAAAGTGAATGTTGAGTGAAATTTTTGTTCCCATAAATTGTAAAACTATGCATAACAGGTGTATACTATAAAATAGTTTGTTATATTTTTCAACTCTCTAGCTGCAGTAAATTTCACTACATCTCTTCCCAAATAATAGTGATATGCATCATTCCACTCTGTTCAGTTTTTGGTTCTCATTCTTCATATAAATGGTAAGGTATTCATGCCGAGGAGTCTTCAAACTTTCAATCAGCCACAGTCATTTCCTCCTAACCTCACACTAAGGGTACACTTTTGAAATTTTCACTCACCTTTTTTTTAAACTCTCCTTGAAGGTTTATGAATGGATGAATATCGCAATGCAATTACACTTCTGCGACTTATAATGCTGCGGTCGACTATTCCACCAGCCGACATCATAAATTTGCGCTTACCTGGAATTGATTATGAGACATGTAGTGCAGCGAGCAACCCTCGGACTGCTCTGCTGGTCAATTAGTGGACAGCACCGCGCACGACTCAGTCGTGAGAGGCACCACCCACGAGTGGCCATCGCACTCAAATAGTCATTCGAAATATTCGAAATTCAGAGGCACACCTGTTTTCATTGTATTTTATTTGCTGTGTGCAGCGAGACTTTGGGGTTTGGGAGTTGAGACACGTGGGAGTGAACGCATCTCACATGAATGAAATTGCAATAATTACAGTGTAAAATTAGCGATTTTGCAATTTGCGCGACGGTCTCGTTAATTAGCCAGAAAAGACATATGACAGTCACTTTGATTGTCGTTAGCAGCGGGCATTATGTGCTGGTATTCCTTGAGACATTTCCATCTTCAATGGAAAGGCCAACAAAGGCCAACCTTAATGAATCAATAAATTGATCATTGAATTCAAGCACTGAGAACATGTTTATAGTTTCGTTTGTTTACATTTAAAATTTTCAACCTTAACACAGCAGTTTTTCATGTATTTTTGCCAAACTTTTGACCCAATTAGCACTTAGGCTTTTTTTACTCCTTGATCAGGTTTTCTTCTTGTTGAAACTGATTCAATTAAAATTTAAATAAAGAACTAAATGAATTAATAGGGTGTACTTGTGAAGCTTTCAGACACTATAATACTTGCTCTAGGACAATAAGTTGGCAAAGTAACACATTTCAAAATCTTTGTTCTATCATGTTAGCATAAAATCTACTAAAAGAAGTTTTCCAAAAAAATATAGAAATGAATGGAGACATTGCATTTCACGTTAAGCAATCTAGCATGTACATTTAGATGCCAGAAAAAGATATGATTAATTAAACGTAGAATATCCAATTGGAAGTCTCCTTAAATTTATTGTTATGAACATTAAATGGTATCTAATTAAAGCTTCCGAAACCACCGCCTCAGTATGCTAGTCCAAACCAGCTGAGGAGGATTACCTACATCAGTCATATCTTTTTTCAATTATGACCATTGATGGAAGTGGGGTCGTGGAAAGTTACTTTGATTCTCTTCTATTAGTGTTGCATGTAATATTTCAAAAGATTTGTTTCATATTCATTTTATTGCAGATGAATTATTTACTTAATGGGCATAAAATGTGGACAAATACACTATACCCAAATGAGGCAAAGCTGACTTGGCAGATTCCACTAGAATTTTATATTTTGCATGATCATGGTTCCATTAAGAGGCAATATTATCAGACCTGAAACCATGGTTGGGCAAAATGAAAACTCCAGTGGTAGAATCTACTAAGCAAGTCTTCCCTCATTTATGCCTAATCTTAAAGGATTTCACTAAGTAAATAAGTAAAGGCCAAGATGGTTATAAAAATCTTCATTTTTTACTGGAAACGGTGAAACATTGTTTTTGTTACAACGTGCGACTAATTATCTCTATTGGAATTCTGACTCCATTCATATTGTGTCTTTAATAACTTGGTCCCAGTATCCAACAGAGTGAGCAAGTAACTCCATAAATTAGCAGGACAATTCAGTATTGATTTTAGACAGTTCTTTTCATTACTGCTTACTAATAATTTTAATAACTTTTATGCTACTTTACTTGATTTATTAGTATTTTTATTCACAAGTATCTATCTGCATTCTGATCTGTGCTGGCGGGAGTAATAATAATTGCTTCTGGTAGAGTCACCCATGCCAGATAGGTCGAAGGTTAGGAGCTAGACGAAAAGTAGTCCACACACAGTATATTCTTCAGTGTGGCAGCTGGAAAGGCATCTGACCCCAGTGGGGGGCTATTCAGTGATGATAAAAACACTATTGAGGAAGGCAGGAAAAATGGATGAAAGACTTACTGAGCGGCAGTGGGATGTTAAAGAAGGTAATAGAGGGGAGAATAGTCAAACGAGGAAAGGGCAGGAGCAAGATAGGGATGCTGGATGGGAGATGAAGAGAAACCTGATGTAGAGTAGGTAGCTGGAGGAAATAGTAGGGTTTTGTTTGGAGTTACAAATGATAATTGGTCTTTATAAACAAACCTTAACCGGTAGATTATTTTAATAATAATAAACATGTCCCCAGTCAGGTGGCTTATGATTGAACCATCTGTTGTGGAGGGAAAAATGTTGGAACATACTGATTGTTGGCCATGGCACTGTTCTTTTTCTTCCTTCTTTAACTTTCTGCAGCATTGGTTTCCATTCATTGCTGAAGGAATAGCCAGAATCTCTATTGAAATTTATATTGTGTCTTTAATAACTAGGTCCCAATAACCAACAGAGTGGGCAAGTAACTCCATTGAATATTATGAATATGTCTCCCATATGCAATTCACCCTTCCGTGGTCGTCATCCCACGAAACCCTTGCGTGGAAAAAAGAGCAGCAGCAGGACAGAAGACGCAGAAGAAGACGAAAGTAGTTAGAATAGGAACCTGAAACGTCAGGACAATGTTGAGGAGAGGCAAATTAGAAAATATTAAGCGAGAGATGGAAAGAGGTAATATAGATGTTTTAGGTCTCTGCCAAGTGAGATGGAAGGATAGCGGGGATTACTGGAGTGACAATTATAGAGTGATATACAGCGGGGGGGACGAGAGCCACCGAGGGGTTGCCGTAATTTTAAATAAAGGGGTAGGAAGAAGCGTAGTGAACATAGAGCAAGCGACAGATAGAATTTTACTCGTAGAGATTAAAGCAGAGCCGACGAACTTGGTCATTGTTCAGGTATACATGCCACCGAGCAACCACAAGGAGGAACAAGTCGATAGGATGTATGTTGAGTTAGAGGATATTATCCGGAATGTTCAAAGAAACATTTGATAGTGATGGGTGATTGGAATGCGACGGTAGGCGAAGGAAGAGATGGTGGTGAGGTGGGGGACTATGGGTTAGGCACGAGGAATGAACGTGGGGAGAAAGCAATTGAATTCTGCAGGAGACAGGGGTTAGTCATCACTAACACATGGTTTCGACACCACAAAAGGCGTAGGTATACATGGAAAATGCCAGGTGACTGAGAAAGGTATCAGTTAGATTATATTATGGTTAGGCACAGGTTTAGGAACAGTGTGATGAATTCGCACAGTTTCCCAGGAGCGGATGCGGACTCTGACCACAATTTAGTTGTTATGAAATGTAATGTTCGTTTCAAGAAGATAAGGCAAGGGAGGCGGGTTAGGAAATGGAATTTAGAAGCAGTAAATGGATTAACGAGGAAGGAGTATCAGCAGGCTGTAGAGAAAATGATGGATGACGGTTAAGAACTGAGTACTATCGAAGAAAAATGGGAATGTATCAAGAAAGGAATATTGGAAGCTGCTAAAGACACTATAGGAACCGTTAACGGGAAAAGGATAAGGAAACCATGGGTGATGGATGAGAGAAGAAGATGGAAAAATGTAAACACAGAGTTAAACAATAAATTGAGAAGAGCCACAAATAAAGCAAAAGAAGAGTGGTGGAAAATGCAATGCGAGGATATGGAAAGTCTACAGAAGAAGGGTGAAATTGGTGCTCTATACAGCAAGGTTAAGTTATTATCGGGAAGTAAGAAGGCAAGATCTGTGCTAACAGTTAAAGATAAATGGGGTAAGATAATAGTTGAACCAGGAAAAATCCAAGAGAGATGGAAGGAATATATAGAAACACTGTATGGTAAAGAACTCAGGCCGACAAGGTTAGACATAGAAAAGGAACATGACGTAGAAGAAGATAGCTTAGGTCCAGGCATACTCGACAATGAAATAGAAAGGGCATTAAAGGAGATGAAAGCAAATAAGGCTGTGGGGGTGGACAATATTCCTGTAGAAATGTTGAAATGGTTAGGGAAAGGTGGGAAGAAGGCCATATATGGACTGATTTGTAAAATATATGAGGAAGGAATCTGGCCGGAAGATTTTGTGAGATCGGTGTTAGTTCCTATTCCAAAAAAGGCAAAGGCTTCGTCATGTGAGGATTACAGAACAATAAGTTTGATATCCCACGCAGCTAAAGTTATTCTCAGGATCATCAACAAAAGGATAGAGAGTAAGGCAAATGATTACTTAGGGGATGATCAGTTTGGGTTCAGGAAAGGAAGAGGTACGCGTGATGCCATTGCAGTAATGAGATCACTAGTCGAGAGGAATATAGAATACAATCAGGACGTTTTTGCCTGTTTTGTAGATTTCGAAAAAGCGTTTGATAGAGTGAATTGGGAAAAATTAATGCGTGTATTGCAGTATATAGGAATGGATTGGAGGGACAGGAGACTGATCCGCAACCTGTACATGTCTCAGACTGCTCAGGTGCGAGTGGGGAACGGAGAGTCCGGATGGGCAGTGTTAGGAAGAGGTGTAAGGCAGGGTTGCCCTTTGTCACCGGTACTGTTCAACGTATATGTAGAGGAAATGATTAAAGAGGCATGGGAAGAACTGGAGGTAGGAATGAAAGTCGGAGGGTAAAAGAGGTAAAGAGGTAAAATCGGTTAGGTTTGCTGATGACCAAGCATTAGTTGCTCAGTCAGCCAAGGGGTTGCAAGCATTGTTGAGTGAATTGGAGGTTCAGTGCGATAAATATGGGATGAGAATCAATATTAATAAAACAAAGGTTATGCGATTCTCCAGAAAGAAAAAGGCTAAGCTAAATATTAAAATAGGCGGGGAAAAAATAGAGCAGGTAGAACAGTTTACATATCTCGGAAGTGTTTTGGACCAACACGGTCAAAGTGGTAGGGACGTAAGGAGAAGAATTGCGCTAGGCAAGGAGGCTTTCTCAAGGAGGAGGGAGTTGATGACGGGGACGTTGAGTAGGGATGTTAAGACAAGACTCGTAAAAACTCTGATATGGAGCGTAGCTATGTATGGTGCGGAAACGTGGTCACTGAAGCAGGAGGATAGATGTAGATTGGAGGCTTTTGAAATGTGGGTGTGGAGAAGAATGGAGAAGGTGAAATGGACCGAAAGGAAAACAAATGAGGAAGTACTAGAAATGGTGGGGGAGGAGAGGGGTTTGTTGAGAGAAATCCTATGGAGGCAGGAGAAATGGATGAAAGACGTATTGAGCGGTAGTGGAATGTTGAAGAGGGTAATAGAGGGGAGAATGTTGGGCAAGCGAGGTAAGGGTAGGAACAGGATAGGGATGTTGGAAGGGAGGAAAGAAGTACACCGAGATGAAGAGGGACCTGGTATAGATTAGTTTGCTAGGTGGGGAGTCACAAAATGGTTACTTGACAGTTGTGTCCTTCCAAAAACCTACCTTAACCGGTAGATTACCTAATTATTATTATTATAATTAATTATTATAATTATGCAATTCACCCAAACCAATGTTGTGTTCAGTGATGGCTGATTTCTCCATCTGCTACAGCCATAGGTAGTGTGTTCCTTTACTCTGGTGTAAATATTCCACCCAGAGACTCCGATGTAAACGTTCCCATTTGCACTGTGTTCTTTAGTCCAATTGGGTCCTTGGCTTCGCCAAGGAAATTTTCAATGTTGCCTGGTGGTTTGTTCTTGATTTTTTGTCAATATTCTAGACATCTTCCCCGATCGTTGAATACTTACAGGTATGGCAAGCAGGCCCTGACTATTGTTTCCTCCTGCATCATTTGAAGGACTTTTTCATTAGCCAATGAATTATCACATCCATTATATCCATTTTGGCTGAAGGTTGTTATGAGGTGGCTTATCCAGCCTGGCAAACTGTTCTCCTTGCTGATGGCCTTCGCTTGGGGGAATAGTGTTTTCAGCCCTGCTGGGTGGTATGGTGGTTCCTTCCATTAATGTACAGGTCCAACTGCATTGGCTTGCAATACACCACATGTCCGAGTGTGCCAATACTCTTCCACTGGATTTGGATGTCGAGGAAAAGAAGTTTGCCATCAATTTCCAAGGCCACCGTCAAGATGTTGGCAATTTGTATGCTGTAGAAATTGGTTGAGTGCATCCTTTTCATGTGAGCAAGCCTATGGCAGGGGAGTGTGGAGATCCAATGGCCACTCCATCATCTTGCTCAAAGTATTGGTCATCTTACAGGAAGTAGGTGGTTGTTAACTTGAATGAAGCAACAGTATGGACTACTCCTTAAATTCAAGTTACATGCCTGCTCCATTGGTTACTGAGACCAAGTTTTTAAAGATGCCATTGAAAGAGGGATGGAGACTCATAACTGCAAGAAAGATTCCTCCTATTCCATCGGCAAAATAAAGAAACTCGTGTCAAGGAAGGCTATGGAAAATCAGTGATATGACTACCAATTGGAAGGCTCCAACATCTTTCCCTCCACCACAGATCAATCACTAGTCAGCTGGTTAGTAGCTACGTCTATATAATATGGCCAAAATGCAAAACTGGCACTTATCTGACTTGTGGACACTCCTAGACTTGGACATCGAAAACTCGGGCGATATGGAAACCCTGATCTGGTGGAGAACCCAATTAAAATTCAAAAAGCAGGCATGCCGGGAATGCACAAAATCATTCTTCACCACAATCTACCCAAAAAACTTCATCACAAATTGGTAGCTTAACAGTTTAAAATGCTAACTGTGCCTTAGTTAATAATTTTCTACAACTTCCCAAGGAGGAAGAACTAAAAATTTACTCAATAACTATGTAAGAAATTGTCCTAAGTTTTAATTATCATTTTCTCTTTTGAAAAAATGCCTTTATTCTCGCTCCCTCTAGGTGAACCTGACGGCTTGGCACAGCTTTTGGGCGGTGAAGATGGACCTCTTTCTGATTGGAGAACTATCAATAACCTGACTCTTCTCAACCTCAGCTATGATGTAACACCCCCTGAACTAGTGACTGCAGTTGCTACTGAATTAGCTGTACTCCCATGTACAAGTGTTCCAGTGATATTGCGTGTGCGGCCTACAGAGCCAATAACCTTTAGGCACTAGGTTCACTATGTGCACATGCAATTAAGAGAATTATAAATATTATGTTGGAACTTTGTGTTCAAAGAACTGATGTTCTCTTACTGTATTATGTTTGAATTTAATGTACAGCTGTCCTGCATTACCAGGGGAACACTTTAGTACAGGAAGTGTGATTGTATTGATGCTTTGTCTTACTTGGTTTGGTTTTTTCCTTGTCACACTAACTAAATGATATGCAGTTTAAAGTTTGTTTTGGTTGTTTGATTTAATAAAACTAACTTCAATGCTACTTTTTTCTTAATTTCTCTAGCATTTGTTGCACGTCTGCATTGTAACAGGTTGAACAAAATAAACTTAGATAAATTCAGAAACACCATCCTTCATAATGTAATTTTAATAGGGAGTAACCTGACCAGTCTGAGATAGGACACCCCATTTCTTTTCCAGATACAAAATGGACACTACTTCTATTATTATATTTGGAAATGCAAAGCTGTTTTATCCAATAAATCTAATCAGCCTATTCATTCAAGCATATTCTTATTTAGTTTATAATTAACCTTGTGTGCCAATATGAGATTAATAAAAAGGAGATATTCACTGAATAAATAGCTGATATTTTTAAATTCCACTGCATTTCTTTCCTTTTTTTCAAAGGCCAAAATAAAGTGTTAAAATCTGGTATACTAAATGAGTTAACTTGACACACAATGGAAAGTGATAAAATGAAAGTGAAGTAGAACCCTAAGTTCTGGCAAGGCTTATCACAATGCAGAGAAGGCAGATTACTAACCTATGTGAACTTGTATTGAAGAAGTTTATCAGGTAAAATTGAGCAAAGCCCTAATACCCTTAGCCCTAAAAAGGGATGAAAATATTGCGAGAGGTTTTGTTGGACAGGGATTGCAGAGTGTTCACATGGTTTCTGATGGCCTTTACATCCCTAAAAGTGATATTTATCAACTTGTGATCAAAAACAAGCACGGGGTGTGTGCAAAGTTGTTGCCAAGAGTACTCTTAGATGAACAAAAGGAAACTTACACTTGGATCTGCCCAGTGCTTCTCGACCATTTCTCGGCCAACCATACAGCCCTGACATTGCCCTTCCTCTGTCCCCAGCTGAAATCCATGCTGCAAGATGTCCCCACAACTTGGAATTGTTACAAAATCTTCCCAAACTAAGATTAGGCAAATCACTAAAATAACAAAGATGGAAGTCAACACACAAATTACCATCTGCATACTTCGGATTAGGAAAAGGGCAAGCACTAATACTGGTAATACATTTACTGTTATTTCCTTAAAAGGTTTCTCAACTCCCACTTGGATGTAAATTACACATTAGCATTTAAATTGGAAATTAAACAAATTAGCTTTTCCACATAGAAAATTTTTTATTCGCTACCAAGGTTTCATTATAGCAAATGAAATGTTATACCATAACAAAACCTAGGTAGCGAATAAAAAATTCTCTACGTGGAAAAGCTAAGTTGTTTAATTTTCAATGTGAAGATTTTCCACCAAGTCTCGCCAGAAACTGTTTCATTCATTAGCATTTTGGTAATTCCTTAGGCATAGTCATTTAGAAAATTGCAGTCAACAGATCCAGATATAATTTAATCCACAAGAGTTGAGATGAGTGATAACCTACCAAAATTAAGGTTGGCAAGAAGTCACACCATCCTATGTCAGTACCTCAGAAAGTGTTGGTCTCAGATGCGTCTACCTATCTGGTTCGTTCTTGGGATGGTGCAGTAACAATGCAATTCTATTTGGTGCATTTAGGGGGTCTTGCCTCAAGATGTTTTTTTCTGAGAAAAACAATACCTACATTCCTTGTGCGTTTGAAGCATTCTCAGGATGGCCACCTGACGTTAATACCCCTAGTAAAGAAAATGATTCAAGAAATATATTCCCAACCTATTCATTTAATATCAATTTATGAATCAAAATAATTTTACATTCAATCACATTCTATTCTAAAATGCTTTGATGTACAAACCAAACACTTTTGTCTCTTGGCATTTGCCATTAGCTTGCTGGCTCCTGTTTAAATAAATGACCAACATTAAAATTGGGAGATATTACCACACAAAAAAATTGTTATGGTCCCAAGGATGAAATTACATTTGGCATCAGGAAGTGTAATATCTGTAGGTGATATTTTCATAACTACATCCCTCATAAGGCATTCCGACTTGATTAATAAAAGGTTCTCATCAATATGCAGGAATTAACCCTCACACCTGCCATGCCAAGTCAGAAGTTAACACCCTTTTGCACTCCACTCCAAACAAAAGTAATGCAACAAAAATATACATTAAAGCATCTGGTACAGCATCTGTTGCAGGTAAAAGGCAAATTATTTATCTACAAAGAAAGTCCTTGTACTTCTACAAAAACTAAAAGCTGTAAGGAATTATCTACATGCATGCTCTAATTTTTCTAAAAATTACAATTGGTCATTTTACGAAAATGTCACCTAGATTACATATACTTAAGACTATTTTTTCTATGGCAAATGAAAAAAAATTATCAGGGATTATCAAACATCACCCACTTTACACGGGAAGCGATTTTGTTCTACCTTCAAAGAAAAACAGGCACATCGGTGAAGTGGGAGGGCGATGAGTAAAATAAGATACCCACCAAGTAGAAAAAACGGATGAATGTTAGACTCATGCAGTTGATTGGTCAAGCATGATATTTGTTTCAAACAAGTAACTTATTCAGAGGGCTTATGAGGAATTCTTCAAAGAATATTGTTGCATTTGCATTCTTATAATGAAAAATATGTACGCACTTGTCTCACAAGTTGCACCAATTTCTTATCTCCCTTGTCAAATGAGTCATGTCAATGATAGCTATTAGTTTGCTGTACTTAGAACGTTAGCTTAGCGTATTTTTTTAGAAGTTGCATTAATGCAAATTTGGGAAATAAGTATGAAAAACCAGTATATTTAGAAATAGATAGTTATCTAAACATTCTAGAACTGCGGCACGTTATCTGATTGGCATATTGTGTAAGACTATAGTTATATTATTTCTTCAATGCAGTAAACTTAAACTTATCTGCAATAAATACACTCCTGACACTTTTCAACTGTAACTTGAATGTTACTGGAATCATATTCACAATCTAACTTGTTCAGATTTTTAGACAACACCGTAACTTCCCCCATTTAAATTAAACAATTTTAGTGTAAAAATCATTTCCCATGACCAGGATTCGAACCCAGATCTCTCAATGTCCGGCTGAGTGCTTTAGCCAGTTAAGCTATCAAGGCATCCTCTTAAACTCTGAAATTGTTGCATTTAAATGCATATTAGCAGATGACTCTGTAAAAAGTTACTGTTTCAGCATCTCCCACAGTTTCTTGGAATTCCCTCATTTACTGAATTCTGTAATTTTCAAACATAAATGGCAACAATGCAGAATTTCACTGCTATTTCACTAAGGATTGGTATTTGTGTCTTCTCATTAAAGCTCTCTTATATAGGAGAATGACAAAATATGGGTTAAAACTAGTAATTTCTGAAAAAAAGACATTTTCCCATTAAAATATGCTTCAAACCATTATAGAATCCTTTATAAGTAACCAGAGCAAAATGTAATACATAAAGACCATTTTATCTTTAGCCCAAAATTAGATTCTGAATAAGCATATTTTTAAATGGTTTTTTGTTCAAAATATCTCAGTTGGCGCTGGCATTGAAGGTAGACAACTTGATATAATTCATAATCTATTTTAATGATAACTGTTGAAAATCATAATATTGTCTTGATAAACTGCACACTACAATGCAGCCAAATTGTATACATGAGAGAAAAGCTTAAAACCAATAAAGATGCCATAACTGAAACCTGTAAGTAATTAAAAATATTTAGCATGACCATTTACAGCATTAAAAACAAATTTTAATAATTAAATGGGAATATTAAACATCATATATTGAATTCAGGAATGTCTCCCTAAATCATTATTCAAGAAAATTGGGAGGACTGGTATGCTGGACATATATGTAAGACTACAATTATGTCAGCTTCTCAAACTTAATTCTCCAAAATGCTTTACTGCTACATCATTATTAGGTCCATTATCACAAAAGAATTAAAAGCAAGGAATTATTTGCATTTTACAAATTATATCAATCAAGCCTTCAATGGTTTACAGTTATTCCAATACAGACATTGATTTAACATGTAAAACATTGATGAAATAAGAAAAAATAAGCTTTAATTATAGACCCACAATAACCTCCACAATTATCCTTTTTTAGTAAAAATAGATAAACACTAGAAGAAATTATGCATTAACTCATGGCATTATCCTTACAATAGGCAGGAGCCTAATTGAAAATTGTATGCCTAATCATAGCCACACACCCTACCCACTAGTTCTGTTAAAATAAAAACTTTATGCCCCAAAAAGTTTCATAATTTGTCGATTTAATCGCCACTTCCATCCAATATCAGCTTTCCAACATAAAACAAACTACCAAGAAACTATAAAAGAAAAGTCAACATACTAGGTAAGACCTTGAAGATTTCTAACAGGTTCATTAATTGTGAAATACTAATTTATTAGTATCTAAGAAATTAAACAACTCACATAAAAACACCACTTCAGAGTTTCAATGAAATGGAACTTTAAAATTTCAGGAAGAAAGGAATTTATAACGGTAAACAAAAATCGTATAACCTAACACACTGTAGAACCCGAATTATCTGCACTGTATTGAAGTGGCACAGTAAGGAGAATCCCATCAAAACAATGACTTCTTTAAAATGTAATCGAATAGCAATAATAAAACCAGGTCGTTAAGATATTTTAAGACTGTGTTACCTACTTTGATCGTTAATGAATGGTGTTACTCCCCCCACTGCAGCATTTTCTTCCAAATTTGGCAATGGCCTTCCCATGAGAAGCCAACGTGGTACAAAGTAAATCTATTCTATTGCTTGACTTCCGCAAAAAAAACACTATAACATCAAGGTGGGGCACCACTCTTAGCGCTAGTCGATGCTTCCCTCATAAATCCAACCACCTGTGTTATTAGTGCCATGATAATAGGGGTCCCACTACAAATACATAACAGCATCTTATTATCAAAGTGAAAAATAGTATTCAGTTCAGAAATGAAAATTTTTAATTCAGAAACCCTGAAATCCCACTTTTGTTTACATTTTACCCATAACATGTTTAATGTGACATTAGAACACATTACCAAAAAAACTACATACCTACTTATGGATTAATACTTTAAATTTTGATCAATTACATTCAGCATATATATATGCATTTTGAGGCTTGCAGTATAAGCCATATTTTACCGTTTTTATGTATTTTAAAAATCATTTATCAAGTCAACTATAATTAAGTTAATGGACCTTTGATTAAAACATGCCAAATATGGCTTCAAAGGTCAAATTCCCAAGTTTTAACGTCTAACTTTGCTTTAAAACAAAATGGATATTGATGGTTCGTGGAGCAAAGTAAATGATAGTCAAGTAAGAAAGTGCTGGTCTCAACAACCCATTTGACACTTAAAATTCAAGCAGCACTTTTCATCCTCCAACATGCGGAGGACGGGACAAATCGTGTAAGTTGACCTATTTCCAACCCCATCCAACACAACTTTCATTCACAACACAATTCGAATAAAATGACCTTTCTCTCTTTGATTTGGTCATACATGTTAAAATTATGATGTAAAATTCCAACTGCAGATAGTAAACAGCATTACTTCCACGGGATTATGAATGCTCACATGTTAACGCATCCTGTTTCAGACATATATTTTTGTATTTTTCATTTAATGCCTTTCCTCAGATTATCTACTAATCATTCCGATGAAAACCCTTATAAAGAGAATTTCCTTTTTTTTAGATTGTGTGTGCAGCTAGTTATTCTCGGAGACTGTTGCTACTGACATTTCCATCTCAACGTGGTTCAACGTTATTTTAATCCTTCTTCGCAAGTGAGGCCTGCTTGGCCTGATGGGCTTGGAGCACAGCCACAGCTTCCTCAACCTATTGCAATGAAAAAGATGCATTCATTTAAGATTTAAGTAAAAATATTACACACAGCATGGAAGTTGATAAAAACAAGGATAGTGTAGCATTTTGCATGCTCTCCAAAGCAGAAATGTTTTAAGAAGGGTTAAACCTCTTCATTATTATAAAACTCATTGAGGATTCCTGATAGGAAGATTAAGGAGGCCATCAACAAGTAGATAAACCTATACTGACCTTAGCTTTTAGTGACTCATGATGCTCCAACATATGCAGAAGCTCTGAGTTGTCTATCTCGAGTAACATGCCAGTAATTTTGCCAGCAAGGTCTTGGTACATTCCCTGAAAATACAAATTAGTCATGAAGTACTGATACTACACTATACCATCTAATTTTATTATCCATAATCAACAAGAAATCCACAAGATAAACCAGTATAAGGATAAGTATGCGATAAATGCACCTATAAATATTAGGCATAATATTGAAGCAAGCCATGGATCTAGATTTACAGTGAAATTTCAATATCATGAAAAATCACAACCCTAAATACATCAAACATTACACCGAAGTTCTCATTATCACTAGTGGTAATGCTGTAACAACGAATTAGGTAATTTCAATGACTTTTATGAAGTAGCCGACTGGATATTTTTCATCATAGTAAGCATATTAACTAGAAAACTATTATTACACAGCTCTACAGGTATAACCTCTGCCATCATTTATATCACAGATTTAAATAAAATTCAAGAGAAAAATATAGCTTTGCACTTGACAGGTTTGGATTCCACTATTAAAGACAAATTTCACTCCCTCAAGCTTTTCTTTTCTAGCCCAGAAACTTCATTTTACAACCACTGAGAAATGCAATTATTTATCACATACTGTTATAACTGGTGATTTTCACAACCTGCTTTATCATATTGAAATAATTAGCACTACAAATTTCAGTGGTGAACATTGGTGACTGCAGTAGTTTGATACCATAAACATGGCACATCATTGACTAAGGGCAAAACACCACATCTTGGAATGGGTTAAGAATATAATTTCTATTAAAGCAAAGATTTCACAATTGCTCTTCTCAACTTTGTTATTAAAAATTAAATTAAGACATGAAGCTGCATTCTACATAAATACCCTGTGAGCCACCAAGAAGGTGTGTGGCAGGGGTACAGCATTATGCTATGGTAAAAAATTATCTGCTCACTACATTGGCTAACGTGATTATAATGAGACATACTTTTGTTACTAACGAAAACAAAGTATAGCACACAAATTCATGAGAGCTAACTAGAAACCTAAGCTCCTAACTTTCAATCACTCTGACCTAATCCTTTGCTTGATAATTTTGGGAATGCCGTTATCTGGCACCAAAAATGCCTAGCAAGCAGTTTCTTTAATGCAAATAAAACCATTATGAGAAAGTAAAATTTCCCCTAGACCTGATATGTTAGAAAGGGCTTTTGTTTCCCCAACCCTTGATTACCACTGATTACTACATTCAATTACTTAATTACTAATTCAATTACTACATTTTTCAATATCAATTTTTAACAAACCTGAATGAGAGGGAAGAGACGCTCTCCAAGCATTTGCTTTTGATCATGGTGAGATGCAGCTGCAAGCATGGTGGCAGTCAGCGGCTCTTGTCCTTGTATGTTAACCGCCTAGAATAGAAATAAGAAAGGATTGGCATGATTACAAATGAAAATCTTATTATGCTCAAGAGGTAGAAAATAAATGCTGACAGTATGGGACAATTCTACAAACATGGCAAATACAAATTAATTCATTGGTCTGAATAGAGTAGCCCCTTTCCATAAAATGATAAGATAAATAAAACATGACCCCGGAGAAAGATAATAAAATGATAAAATAAAGATGAGACTGAGATAAGACAGGGATGGGGTGTCATTTTTGCTTTACCAAACCTTTAATTTTTAAAAAAGTAAGCTTAAAAAAACTGGTTATTCTAGATCATCAAATTCTGCCATATGTGATAATGTAGTCAAATTAGTCAAGCTGTTCAAAGTTTAAAAAACTGAGTCATTCAATTTCTTCAATTCAACTACTAAGGTTAATCAGATGTGGCTCAGGAATTTATAAGCAGTTCCAGTTACTAACCTGCTGTACAGGTGGAGGTTGTGCAACTGGCATTTGCTGAGGTGGATTGCGCATGTTTGGAGTGTACTTTATGCTTGTTGGGCGACCCTGTGCAGACACGGTCGGGGCACCCATTGGTCGTGGTGCTGGAACATTGGCACCTCCAACTGCAAAAAAATTTCACAATGGTTGTTTTGATTTATGACATCCAATTGAGAGATTATCCTCAAAGATAATACCAATTTGTCATGAATTTCTGCAAGTTAGAACATATTCAATTTTTGCCACTATATCTTAAAAGGGCCAAAATATCCAAATTAGTTTTTCATCAAATCTCATTTGACCAACTCCCCAGCTCTTTTTTTTTAGGAAAATCATCAAATTGACCAATATTTCCTTTACAAATGTGTGGCACCACTGAGTGCTGTTACAATACAATTTACAGTTAACCTTACCTCCTGCCTGTTGTCCCGTGATTGGTCTGGCTGAGAGGGCACCACGCACTGAACCTGGCTGAGCAGTCGGAGTACGGGGTGCAGATCGGTAAGGGCCTTGGACACCAGGGAAACCTGTAAATGATAATAACAATCACATTACAACAGCGGTAATAAAACTGCTAATTTTAGCTAGTTACTCTGACCCTCCGACTGAGGTGGTGAAGAGACAACTTCATCCTCCCACATACCAGAAGCAACTTGAGCAGATGGACGAACTTGTGGCTGTGCTGGCCAGCGGGGAGTTGCCCTGATTTGAGCAATCTGGGCAGGGTTGTAAAATCGCTGCGGCTGTGGCAGAGTTGGAACAAAGTACCCAGCACTGTTGGGCTGGAATATTTGCTGTAACGAAAGTTAAGAAATAATGTAGAAGGTTAAAATTTAAGCAACCAAAAATTTAAAATTAATAAAAGAATACTTGATAATATTGCTGCTGAAATGTTTCAAGCAGTAAGAGAAATTGAACTATCCAAACATACAACAGAACGACAGATTGCTTGCTAATAAAACTGAAGTTAGCAAATGAAATCTTAAAAAATTCTAAAATAATGCTATCAGTTTCTCTCACCTGACCCATTTGCTGCATTCGCATATTGGCCATTCTCTGCATGTACTGAGAGGCCAAATGAGCCTTGCGATCTTCCTTTCGCTGGGCCAAGGCCACGTACAGAGGTTTCGAACCCACAATGCGACCATTCATCTCTGTAACTGCTTTGGTTGCTTCCTCGGGTGATGAAAAGCAAACAAAACCAAAGCCCTTGCTCCGACCTTCTTCCAGCATCACCTGAAGAAAATGAACAAAAATTAGAAGGAAAACTAAACTAATTTCCTAATTTGTTCAACTATCACAGATCCAAAAGTGAGAAATTTTTTTCATCCAGATGCAGTTTTCACAGATTCAATCTTTTTTCAGTTTTGCCAGCAAAATAATTATTGATGATAAAAAAACAACAGACAGCATAGATGCTAGCAACATGGCAACAGAAACTGTTGTCACCTAGAGACAATTTGATGCAGAGAAAGCCTGGACTATTATGGATAAACGCTGCAGAGACCCAAGACTCAATTTGAAAATAACAAATGCTGGAGTGAGATATTTATTCATTAAGAATTTTCAATAGTTAGCTCTAAAACCAGCAATGTTCTAGAAACTGTCTTCCCTACAAGACAAGGGTCGACAGAAAAAAATTTACAGTGATTTACTTCGCAATAGTAGTATCACAATAATTGAACAAATAATTGAGCAATATTAAATTATTCCAGTTCTAAACATATCATTATCTGAAGAATGGCTCTTGGTACACAATTGATTCTGTGTTTAATCCAGCTGAATGTTGTAATTCATGGATAATAAGGCATTAATATTCAAGATCTCAAACTCAGTAGTCCTACCATTAGTGATGACAGATACTATTCATACAACTCCCGATAATGAAAAGAAAGGTACCCGAACTCCTTTGGTGGGGGCTAGTTTTCACCATTTGTCAGTTGATGGGAAAAGTCAATCGAATGGTATACTTTTTTTATAAATAACTTCCCAAGGTTTGCCCCACACTATTAACAATTTTCATAGTATATGCAAGACAAAATATCATGTGCAGCTTTAGATGCTTACTTTACTGAAGATAATTCAATACACATACTCTCCCTACCTGGGAGGTTTCTTACCCCATTTAAAGAGTGAATCTCATCGAAATATTCTTTGTTCTGACATGAGAAAATATAATTTTTCCACAAATTTATTTGCCCACAATTTAAATACCATCTTCTTTACTTTTACCCCTACACTTAATTTCAAAATTAAAACTTTTTCTCACCTTTGCACTTGTTATAGTACCAAATGGAGAAAACTCTTTCCTCAGACGTTCATCATCAATTGTGTCATCCAAATTCTTCACATAGAGATTCACTCCTTGATAACGGTTCAAACGCTCTATCTTCAGCTGTTCAAACCTCCTCTTTAGTTCTTGCTGACGCTCTGCCTTCTTCTGAGCACGACCAACATACAGCAGCTGTAATTACAAAATTTCAAAAGAATATAACCAAACCTAAAAAGTGATATCATTAAAATACTTTTGCCACATGATGAATGAATCATCATGTGAATTCTAGTTCAATTACAGGAC
This sequence comes from Hetaerina titia, assembly GCA_037158775.1. Lineage (NCBI taxonomy): Eukaryota > Metazoa > Arthropoda > Insecta > Odonata > Calopterygidae > Hetaerina > Hetaerina titia. The sequence goes on from CM073770.1 coordinate 86,290,379, forward strand.
TAGTTACTTCAGATGAAATCAAGATTCAATTCAAAAATTCATTAAAATACTCAAAAACTAGAAAACTACACTTAAAACAATGCTTGTCAATCCACAAATAATTAAAAACTGATAACTTTACTTATGCAAAGTCAACATTGCACCATTAAAAAAAATTATGGAAAGATTGCAAAAATATCATTATTTAGCCTTTAACTGTCAATTTAACGCCTAATGGTGGGAATCAAAATTAAGACGCAATAAAAATATACAAGTCCATACAAAACGGATGCTTCATACTACTAACCTTCCCATTCAAATCTTTTCCATTCATTTCATCGACTGCTTTCTCAGCTGCCTCTGGTTCTTCAAAAGCCACAAATCCAAAGCCTTTAGATTTACCATCATCTGCTGTCATGACCTACATGAGAAAAACCTTCGTCAATTGAAAAACATTCTTATTAACATTACTGCAGATTTTACAACTTAAAAACATCACATAGATAGCATAGGTAAGTTTCAAACCACACACTGAACCAATATTTTTAAGAAATTCCAGGCTCAAACTGCCCCAGAATGAAATGATCAAACAAAAGAATATACTTGCCGGGCTATTAGACACCTTTTATAATCCACAATGCATTTTAAAACAGGATTCCACTTGGGTAATCCTGTTTTCACATCTCATGGGATGGGAAATACCATAAAAGTTTTCTGGGGTTCAGAACGCAATAGCATTCGAAACTACTTAATACAATCTATATAAGCCATTACTGTAATTTTGAAGAAGCATTTTGACATAAGCCCTGATATATGGCAAATGAACTTCACAATAACTGTGCTATTATTTAAAATGAACCACTAGATATCTACACCATGATATACAGTTCAGGTTACATTTTAGAGTAAAAAAACAATATCAACTCATATGGTCTCCAAGCTTTCCAAGGTCATTCAACATGAGTTCATTTGAATAAAACTTTTTCCAGAAGAGAGACTGCAAACACTTGTTTTAATGAGTTAGGAAATTTAAATACAAAATAAAGAAATAATAAAGGAATAGGAAACAAGCCAAATACATTAATTGCAATCAAAATATGAATGACATTTTTAACTCCAAAATTCAAACTTGCCTTGTGACTTGTAATTCTGCCATACTTCTCAAACATCTCCCTTAGCCTTTCATCATCCAAATCATCAGCAAAATTCTTTATATACACATTGGTAAAGCGCTTGGCCTTCTCTCCTAACTCCTTCTCCCTCTCCTTACGTGGAATGAACTTGCCAACATACACCTGTTTAGTCATAAAGAAATTTTAGCACAATTACACAAAAGAAGTTAAATGGGAAAAGTATTTTGTATTAAAAACTTCAAAACAGCACATGGACATTCACACTTGTGTGCATAACCGAGCAGTGAATGGAAAACAATGTAACAGCAATGGAATGGAGGAATGGATCAATGTGATAGCATGAACTGACTGAAATGTTTTTTTCTCATGGCGAGTAGATCTTGTAAACATGAAATAAGACTACAGCTGCCTAATGAGCTTAGCTAGGACATTCTTTTATTTTAATATTGATTTAAAAACATCAAAAGAAAATAAAATCATTGTTCATCAAGCCAAGCTGGAAATGTTGCAACAAGTGGCCACTAATGTGGAGAGCTTGCTATTCTTTTACTTTGGAATGCATTATTAACTAGAAATTCTCTCAGCGGTCACTAAGAACATTACATGATTAATTTCTCAAACTAAAAGCTAATTTAATCACAGATACAGCTCGTTTCATGAATTCTAATCCCAACAAATATCCTGTCATTGACCTGATTTGTCTTCTCAATAATTAGACTAAGAAATGAACCTTTATCGAACGAAAGGAAACTAGTTCCTGATGAAGTATGAAGGACAACAACAAAACTTGGACCTTGGATTCCCCTCTCTATGAACACCATCTCCACGGAGTTAAAAAGTTCCCCTCCTACCTTGGTGGTGAGCTGTTCACTCGGAACTGTTCCTAGGGTTATAAGCATTTCTTTGATCCTCCAGATTCTTCGGCTGATTTATTTTGATATATTTACTTATGTTTCGTGGTTTGAATTTCTTCTTTAAACACCTATAAATATCTCCAACTGAATAAAATTTCTTTGTGCACATATTTTTGTATTTATTTGATGCTTTCTATTCAGTCGAAAACCACTCTCACATCATCATGGACCTCAAGAAAAAATTACAGGAAAGGAACCAAGGAACTTATTGCTGACTGCAATTCCAATGCACATATTACAGACAACAATGATAACTTTGAGGACTGCGGGATCTACCAAGATTTAGCTCAAACTCACCCCAAGGAGTGGGCTACAAATTAAAGGAACTACATATTTCAACGTCCATTTATTTTTTCAGGCAATGAAAGAGTTTCAACACAAAAGAAGCTCCTAATATAACGGCAAGTTCCACACCCATGACAATTTTTCCTTTTATTTCCAAACAGTTATTCCTCTGCTAGCATATGAAACAAACAGATAACACCTGGTTTTTACAGAAAAATGAATTTCAATCTCTCCAGAACCCGACATACAATATCCAGAAATGTGCTTTTTTTTGGGCAATGGTAATTCATATGGGACATGATATCTGAGATTTGCTAAACGATGATTGGAAACGACTGGATCAGTTTCACTCTCCTTTGTATGGTAATGCAATGACATGCAATAGATTTTTACATATTCTTTGTTTTTCACATGCCAAAAACAATGATAGTGAACCACACACGAATGATGAAAGTTAGAATAATCTCGAAGATAAGAATTATTTTTTACATTATTAATGAAAATATTCTAAACTTAAACAGAGTGCCTAGCAGTGGATGAAATAATTGTGTTGTTCAAAATGCTTAGCGATTTTCAAAACAATAGATTCCCAAAAATAACATAGGGTCGGAATACAAATATACACATATGCATTGTGATTCAGTGGGATATACCACAGATATTACTAATAACCGAAGAAAAAACTGATGAAATGCAACAAAAGACATAACAGCCACGCATGCCACTGTAAATATTTCACAAGGAGAATGAAAAGAAGAGGGCACAAGCTTATTGAGGATAATTTTTTCCCTCCTTGGAATCCTCTTATGATCTCGGGAAAATAAAAATAAATTGTTGAGAGAGCAAACCGAATTGGCATGCCGAAAGAATTTTAGATAAGAAACTGAAAAGCAGAGATGTGAAAGTGATATGCAGAAGATATCTGATGGTGATTATTTGGAGAGAGAAAAGAATGTCCTCATGTTGACGAATATGCATTTGCCGCCTGAAAAGGAGAGCTTTTGTGAAAGTCAAGGAAAGCTCCGAATCCTGCAATTTTAAGAGACTAACAAACATATGGGTTATGTAGATAAATGCAACAGAATGGCTAATAGCTACTCCATGAGACATAACATGAGCAATCGCAATTTGTCAATTCACTTGGCTCTGGAAAGAAATCTTTTGGAGGCCTCTAGGGAAGAGAATCGCTGAACTTCGCGACAAGGCCATCCTGCTGACATTTCAGCAAACATCACTCACCTTGACAAAGCCGCATTTTTTACAGTTAGTTCCTTTTAAAGCTGGTTTTCCAATGCTCAGAAATGCAATGTAGGTCTCAGTGTAGATGAATGTTTCAAGATATAACCAGCTAAAATTTTAAATAAAAAGAAATTCGAGACCATTTTAAAAGTGTTAAATCTACGAAAATGTAATATCTAAAAAAAATGAAATGTTTATCTTTTGTAACTTGGCATAATTTTCATGTTTTACAACATCAATAAAAATATAAAAAGAGAACTGTACTTAGAAACAATATATTCACTTAATAACTGTTTTTACTTTTCATTAATCACTCGGTAAATAGATTTAAAAAAGAGGTAAAAAAAAGTAAATGCCTGCAGAGTTAAATTTAAATACTCAAAAACACTCTGGCCAGGAGATCCCACTGAAGGAATCTAAATGCTGTCTTTTAAAGGTTATTTTTTTGTCCAGAATTCTCCAAGACTGCCTGCCAATACTATTATAGAAGTCGCATAGACTTACGCTTTAGTTTTTGCTAGGGCCCACAAATGTAGTCGTACAGCAAACTTGCATGATCAAACGACTAAGGGAATATTTTTCTTTTCAGGAATTCCTGATTACCATACCATAATACAAATCAAACTCTCCTGTCTTTTCAAAAACTTTTGCTCTTTTCCACAATTTTTGAAAAAATAATTCCAAAATTCCTCATCTGAGTCGAGAACCTGCTATTCACTGAATTTTTTTAATGTTTCTTGAAAACACTAAAAAACAAGATAATGATAACAATGTAAGTATATTCCTTCTTCACTTGAGATCTGTAATGGTTTACAAAATATCAATAGCTAAATTTGTATTGTTAATGGTGAAAAACAATGGACTACTGGTACTGCTATTACACTTATATGTTGATCTCTTATCTCAGTATGAGAAATTGTACCCATTGTTCATTGCTAGAACTCTATTATTCTATTCCAAGTCTATTGGACCTGCAGGTATTATGTTTAAATCATTTTTTCTCTCTTGAGCCATTTTCCATAGCCTCTAAATTAATATTCTTGTCACCCTTTCCCTAGAATTGAATCTTTCACAGGATATAATCTTCGTTCATGCACAACAGGGACTGCTTAATACCACAAACTTTATTCAGAGTAGTCAAATTTCCTGAGCATCTTCATCCAACACTATATTTGATAGCCATGGTGTGTGCACACCCTGACTTGATTGAAGCAATTTAAATTATAGAGATACCTAAGGCCTTTGGATGGGTTACCACGAAGCAGGGAAAAGTAAATCAAATTTGCTGTAAATTGATAATTTTTTTATGGGCCACCAGAAAACTTGTCTTAAGGAGGAAAGTCGTTAGCTAAAATTATTAGTACTTCATCATCATTAAGTCCTCTACTTAAGTTTCAAAAAATAATTTTTTACATTTACTTTGAATTATTCAGCATTTGACTTCCAATTGAGACATTTGGATCAGATAGTGGAGGCTGGATCATTATCAAAACACAAGTCCCAATAATTACACCTTATCTCTCTAGTAGATGCCTCCTGATTTAATTTCATATTTTAATGTTCACCTTCATCCATTCATCCCACGAAAGCACACATTTTATTTGATATAGTAGTCCTCTCTCATATTGAAGTACTCCAGTAGTGGATGTAACCTCAATAGATATAATGTTCATGGAACAGTTGACCTAATTTGTCTCCACGCTGACAAGTGGTCCTCCAGCTTTGGCATGACTGATGACAGGAATGAATCAATGAATGTACCAATAGCCAACCATATACCACTATTGTGGAAGGTTACCAGGGGTCCGAGGAAAGATTTCCTCTTTGATAAATATTATGGAATATCCATTGCTAATTTTGACAAAAAAGAGCTGTCCAAAAACTGCATTTATGTTATACCAGCCCTTTTTTCACTTTTTTATAAAAATAATGATGGTTAAATTTCTTGACATCTTAATTTCATTTTGAATACACCTTGCCCATTTCTATCAGTGGTTAATAACCCCCGAAAATGACCTTTATCCTCTTTATGTTCAGGGTGCTCCCAATTTAACTATAAAGTATTTGACTTCTAGTAGAGTGAAAATGTTTCTCCTGAGAAAATGAGACAACCAAATGTCAAACCAGTGGAGAGAAAGTCAGTTTTGATTCTCTGTAGTTCGGATAAACTGCCAAGTGGTAAGTTATCAACAAACCGTTTCAAGGATCTGCTGTGAAATGCAGTGCTTTACTTAGTTTATTGTTGACGCACAACGTTTCATACTTCAAGACATATGTAGGACCCTGTTTTCTTGAGTAAAGGAACACTTACACCTACACTTGAATGTTATGGTCCAGCAAAAAATATATTAATTTTATGCCCTACATATAATTAATGGTAGACACTGTTACTTCATGAAATTTACTTGTCTACTTGCTGGACAAGATGCATCTGACTTTATCCCAAAAAATTTATGGATATGCAATGTTCATATTTTTAACCATGGAAGAATTTTTAAATACAAACCGATCAATAACATTGTTCCAACAAACCCACCACTAATTTTTAATGGAACCGTTTCCCCTTCTCCAAAACTTCACCTCCTCTCCACACAAATGAAAGACCCCATGCCTTATACATGTCCTAACCTCCTTCTCACTGGCATTCAAGTAAGATGCCACTTGATGCTAATTTTGTACTATTGATAGCTATGTGAACACGTCGAAACTAGATTATTTCAATAAATAAAAGAGTGGAAAACTAGTTTTTTGCACCATCGATGCCCAAAACATTGCAACAAGACATTAGCTTTAAATTTGAATATCATGCTATGCTGAGTAACTTTTAAAGTAATAAAAAAACGATTGGAGAGGGGCAAACCCCATGAATGTTGCTTCAAATAAGCATTGCTGATTCACACAAAGCATTGAGAGACCGAAATCTTTACAAAAATTTCCAAGCCATACATTTAGAATAAACATGGTATAACTCAAGAGTGTAAGCAATGACTAAGAAGTTTCCTTTTCATTCTGAAATAGTGATGCTGTTCTAGAAATTAAAACTGGATTAATGGCCAGCTCAATTTAATTGGTGGCTCATAAACCATGGTTTATTGAAATGAAAGTTTGTGCATTCCTGTTTATTGTTAGACAAGCGGTGTCCCTTTTCATGGTTCTTTGAGGGTAAGTTTCATGACTTTACAATTTTAAGTTTACAATGATCAACTACAGCCCAAAGAATAAAGATGCAGAAATGAACTCAGTACACCATACCATAATTTAACCCACACAACTTTGAACAAAATTCATTGTGTGTTGTCATTCATTCAGTGTTGTTGAGTTGCCACTTTAGAATTGACCTGACAACCATGCCATACCAAAACTATCATTTCAATAGTTTTTAAGGCATCAAAAATGTAGTATATGGCAGTTGATCTACGGTATAATCAATTTCGTTGCTAAATCTGATGAAAACAGTTTGTTAAGAGGGTTTAAATTTGAGTGGCAACTGTACCAGTCATCTTCCATTCTTCCCTTTAATATTTCTTTGCTCTGGGTAAATGGCCGTTGCAGCAGCACCTTTGTATCACCATGTAATAGCACTGGAAAATGTTACCATGTCAATCTCAAACCATACAATGTTTTCATGACATCAATCAATCAAATGAACATTCGTACAACGATAGTGGTTTTAATGGTGTAAATCTCAGTACCTTACAGAAAAATGGTCCATACCACACACGAAATTAATAAAAACTCAGTGCAATATTGTAGCAATCATGAAAAAAGTTCTCAAACAACACAAAAAATACAGCAGAACTTATTAGAATGAATTATTCGGATCACCTACATAACACTTATTACAGGACTCGATTGCAAGAATTTCAGCCCGGAAAGTTTTAAAAATCTCGCACGAAAATATAAATTAAACCATAACCGTATCAGTTTCGAATTATTTTTTCGTGGAGTAAGGGAAATTGTTTACTCCCCACTTTTACTCCATATCATGCATTTTGTTTACCCAACGCTACTTCCCCCTCTCTCCTAACATCAGTTTCCATGCTTTCATTTCTCTTTCCCAGTAGAAAACCATCCAAAACAAGTCTGCTACAACTTCAATATGGGCATTTTTTTTGTTGCATTCAATCATGAAAATAATTCTTCCAGCACATTAGACCAATGCCTGAAAATCCTTTTCAAATGTGAGAAATGGGTGTGGTTCCTAGGAGTTGACTGTACTCAAGTTTTCCACTCATTGGGTAAATCAATAACACCACCCACAAAAGCCCTACTCGTCTAAACATGCGGAATCTTATCAATAAAACACAAAAATATTATAAGACGCTTTTCGGAATGTCCGTACGTAACGACATTCAGGTGTCGCGTACCACCAAATCATTTATAGAAACAAAATCAAGACACGCCCTGAAGCACCACTAATGGTAGTACCCCTGAAGATAGCACTACTGTTAAAGATCCGTCTGGTCGATAAAATTACCTTCCTCTTTTCATCCATAAACAGTAATGTCTTACCTTCTTTCCGTTCAACAACATTCCGTTTACTTTATCGATGGACTTGTTGGCTGCTTCCTCCGTTTCGAAGTGGACAAACCCATAACCCTTGGAACCTCCCGTTTCATCGGTTGCAACCTATTCATAAGGTCAGATTAGCGAATAATAGTTTGATTGACGTATTTAAAATAAATTAAAAAGTTTTACCTTGCAACTCAATATGTTACCAAAGGCGGAGAAGGTGTCGTACATGGCTTTGTTGTCAATGCTTTTGTCCAAATTTTTAATAAATACATTCCCTACACCAGACTTTCGAAGTGATGGATCTCTTTGTGACCACATGATTCTGATTGGTCGATCTTTTATTAAGTCAAAATTCATTGTATCAAGGGCTCTTTCCGCTGTAAAAAAATAAATATTCCAGCAATTGTCAACCTTACAAAAGTACAACACAAACAAAAACAAGGCTCATGAACCATACCATCAGCTGGTTGCTGAAAGTTGACGTAGGCGTATCCCAACGACCTACGTGTTATCATGTCCCTACATACTCTTATTGAAAGTACTGGGCCAGCTGTCGAAAATTTCTCAAACAACAAGGCCTCAGTTACTTCCGGATGCAAATCTCCAACATATAAAGAAGCCATTGAATTCTGCTATTCCTAAAGGAGTCATAAACAATATTGTTAAGATGCATAAAGTGATAAATAAATAAATTTAATAACAACAAGTAACCCATTCAGCTTACTCAAAAGTATCTCGAAGTGGACCACGTTGAACGTTAGCAAAACACACACGCAGATGGATTACAAGCAACTTGTTACCGATTTTCTAACTTTTACGATTTTTTTGGATTTTAAACTTTTCTAATTTTTTTGGTTTTTTTTTTAGAGTTATATCACGAAGTGAAGTTAGGTTGTGTGACCTAATTAATAGACACACAACCTCACGTGAATTAACCCTAACCTTTCTGAGGAAGAGGCGGAGAAAGTAGGCCGCATGTTGTATATATACTTAAACAATCACTCACTTCCGCGCATAGCAAATAGTGCACTTTATTTTGTAAAATTCCACCACAATACAATTTTTTTCCTAAAATATATTCTCCCCAATAACTGAAAACATTTTTTTAATTCTATAAATTTCATAAACATTGCCTCATCTTGTATATTATGTTTTTATCAATTTTTGAGGGAAATTCGTCGAACATTGTTACCACGTGATCCTATGTAGCGTCTTTACCCAAATTTAATTTTTCATCAAAAGATCGATAAATAATTCAATGTGACTTTGTATTAATAAATATTATTTAATAATTTATTAAGGTAAATGTGACAAATTTATTCACAGGAAACTAACTTGTTTTGATGCTAAGGAACACGTGTACCTTACATTCAAAAATAGAAATTTTTGCATCCGTAGGGAATTTGTCTGAATTGATAATTAATTTTTCATGTGTTTCTTATCTGCAAAATTACCACTATTTTAGCATAAATTGATTTTTGAAGCATATGCAATGATTACAAAGTTTGATAATTCAATATTGTGTTGTCATCTTCAACATTGAACAAATTCTTATTTTTGCCTATGCTCAAGGGGTCAGCACAACCAACTATGAAGTAATAGAGGTAATTTAGCATCGTGTATCAGATACGTAGAGATGGATTAGAGTGCTAACATATTCTACGGGGCTCATGAAAAATAAGTGTCCTGTTAAAAAAATTAATTTGCTAAACAATAGCTGACTTGTTGAAAATAAAACTTACAGACAACAACCTTAGTGTCATTCATTGACTGATAAGACCTTTTTTAAGGAGTAGCCACTTAGTATAAAAACATCCAATAACCCGAAGGGCTAGCCACAGTATAATAGATATTTATTTAAAAAAATTGTTTATCATCTCCCCGCCCTCTGCAGGTTGGGTATTGTTTATTTTTGCAAATCCAAAGGTCCTGGGTGGGTTTTCCTCACCCAGTGGCTTTGTTGCTTGAGTTTGCCGCTGTTTAATGAAAATTATACACCATAAAAGGCCAAAACTTGGCTTGTTACACAATTGTGCTTAATAAACAATTATTTACCAGAATGACTACCTATAATGAAGGAAATAGGTAGCCATGAACAATAGTAATTATTATTTAGTAGCCAGCCATTTAAGTAGGTTTTGGACGGACATAGACTGCTCATTGGTACCTATCCGAGCCTCATTCAACCACTTCAAACTACATGAACCTGTTCTTCTATTCCACATACTTTCTACCTCCATTAATTCTGTCCAAAACGTTAATCCTTTTTCTCCCTGACTAATGGGTCTCCCCCCCTCCCCCAATAGTCTTAAGATTCAAATACCTATCAAAATACCCTGTTAGCATTTTATGCCACCAACAACACTCTCTCTTCTCACACCATGCATAGATAGCACTTCCTCATTTGTTTTTCTTTCTGTCCCTTTCACCTTTCCCATCCTATACACCATCTCAAAATCCTCCAATACATACCAATCATCTTTCTTCAACAACCAGGTTTCGAAGCCAAACAAAAGCACACTCCATGCCAAAGTTTTCGCTAGTTGTTTTTAGACTCTCAACTGAATGTTCCCATTTTCAAATCCCTCTTCCTTGTGAAAGCTTTTTTGCCTAATGTAAATCATTTCCATCTTAATTTCCCATAAATGTGACCATCTTGGGCTACGGTACATCAACTGTTCCATCTGCTCAAGTTATTGCCATCATATTTATGTGTTTAACTTTGTTTTCCTATTTATTGAAAACCTCATAAATTTGTTTGGCTTACATTGATTCCCATACCTATCACACTGATTTCATTATGCACTCAGTAATGGCTGTGCCCCTTGGCTGACTGGCTTACTAAAGCTTGATAAGTCCCCTATCTATCACACGTACTCCCATATTCTGTTACATAATCATTAATTCTATCATTTTACTGGAGCAAACACTTTCAAAATCTAAGAAACACACCAATACATGCTGATCGTATGCTATGCTATTCTCTATTAGTGACTTCATTACTGCTATGGTATAATGTGTACCTCTCCTCCCTGAACTAAAACTGATCCTCCTCCTAATAGTACTAGCCCTACTCTTCATCCTTCTGTTGATGATCCTAAGTACCACTTTTGCTGCTGTTGAAGTCAAATGCATTGTTCTATAGTCCTCGCATATGGTTGCCTTTCCTTTTTTGGGACTGAAACTCATACTGACCTTATGAAATCTATCGGCCCAATTCCTCCCTTATAATAGCTATGAATTAGCCAACAAAATCGCCTCCTTTGGCATTTTTCTAAACCCATAGTTCTGCAGGAGTTAATTATACCTTATTTGATTGATAGAATAAAAATAAAAGACCATTGGAATAAAAGATATAAATTGGGAAATAACAATTCTTTTAAATTACTGGATTGAGGTTCACATTTCTTCCCAAACAGCTAACGGATATCATAAAAAAAACATGCTTAGTAGACTACATGCAAAATTTCTGAAAGGAAAATTACATTAAATTATAAGGGGCAGGAAATACACTACCTATTTGTTTTAATTAATGTACAAATTTCACAACAAACTCCTTAGCAAAGGCACTAGTCCATCATGAAAGCTGTCATTTTCAGTCACATAAAATCTTACACCTATTAGTATATCTTTCACATCCATATTAATCAGTACTCTGCCATGGATGAGTGAAGATTGTTGTTGTAACATTTTGGAGAGTGATGTGATGGTCAGGGTACTGAGAAGGACGAGAGGATCAAGCGACAGTGAGGATGCAGAATGAATGGGAGAGGTTATGGAAAGGAATACTGAAGGAGTCAGGGAAGAGTTTGGAGATGAAGTCTTCAAAGTCAGTCGGAAAGAAAATATTGCCATTGCATCTGGCTCCTTAATTTTTTTTACCTAAAGCCTTAATGTATAACATAGTGAAATTAGAGAGATGTTGTATTCATATTTGACAACCTGAATATCCCAGGCCTACATTCACTCCCTTCTCCCGAATTTAATGCTGAAAATTGGTAATTCTTAGTTGTACATGGGGTTTGACTTTGGTGGCAGCAAACTCCCCTTGCCCCACAACACAGCCATGATTTGTTGGGCTGTTTAACAAACAAATTCATGTGGATAGAAGAATTTATTATTTTACTGCCTTCGATTCTAAAATACTGGTATATATGAAGAACTTACGTTTACAGAAAAATGCAGTGCCTTGCAGTTGGACAAAACAGCTGAGTGTTTGTAGAGAGAAGAAAACATAATTAGTAGCATCAGAATTGATCGAATGACTCTCCATTCTCGGGATGTCACCATGTAGGTTGTTTCTCTGACAACAGTTTTGCCTGTGTTTCAACGAGCGTCTTCAGTTGTCCGAAAAACAATCTATGCGGTGACATCCCAAGAATGGAGAGTCATTCAATCTGAACGCCACAAAAATCTACGATCCCATATCAGAATTGATCTTCTTTAATGTTTATGCAAAATCTTGATGCTACACTTACCTGGCTAACATTTAATTTTTCTTATGAATTGAAAATTAACAACCTATGTATGCACATATATACTTATACCAAATGGCTGAGGTGTAGACCATAGGGGTTCAAATCTGTCACAATGTTCCCCATTTATATCTATGATATCATTTAAGATGAAAGCATTTGTGGAAAACAACTGTAAATTTTCAAAAGTTGCTTAATTATTCAAATGAATTTTTTCATGCCTCCTTTCATTAATGCAACTAGTTACTAGGTCTAGTTTATCATATTATTCTTTTTAATCTCTTCTTTTGATTTAAGGATCTGATGCAGAAGTGAATAGGTGAACATCTCTCAGGCTTCCAAGTTGGCAAGTGGAAGGATTTGATGAACAAGCATTTAGATCTGCTCCATTATGGCAAAGGCATTTCTATAGAGAAGTAGAAAACACCTTCATGTTTTTTGCAACATGGATGGGATGCTTTCAATGGGTTTCTTCAACACATAAATGAAAAACATACAAATACCAAGTACATGTCTGATTCATGATGGAGAAGGAAAACAATGGACAACTGCTATTCCTTGATATTTTGTCTCACCAAAAGAAAGATAACAAGTGCAGAGGAACCCTATTCATACTGACCTATATTTACTGGTGACAGCCACCATCACCCATCCCAGAAGAATTGCAGCACCTCAAGGCCTTTCTTCAACTGGCTACAGCAAATACCTAACAGGTTTGGCCCTTCTAAAGTCCTTGAACCCAGAAAGGGACATTTCACAGCAAAAAGAAATAATTCCAGTGGTCATTCTCATCATTCATCTACACAATAAAAAAACCATAAAAACAGTAATCAACCCAAAGGTAGATTTTGTAGGTGATGGTAGAGTTCAGCCAGTACTACGCCCAACAGCATGTGAAATTCATATTGAAATATTGATGGCAGTGAAATAAGGATAGAGGAGACAGTTCCTTTCCCTGTTCTGGTTATGGTTTTTGAGGAAGATCTGGAACCCAAAAAATCACATAGCTTGGGTGGAGCTGCAGGTGCCCAGAGAGGCTTGCCCAGGAATCAAACCCAGTCAGTAATCCAACACTCTACCCCTGGACTACCGCGACTCACTCATCTCCACAATATCACACAAAATTTCTTAAATCCTTAAAAGATTTGAAATGAAGCTAATCAATCTCAAACGAAACTCATTATGAAGAAAACCCAATTGGACTTAAGATACTAGGAGTATATGATATACCATGACAATGTGGTAAAATCTACATCGGTAAGATGAAATGTATAATTGAAACTGGGATAAAGGTCACAAAAACACAGACACCTCTGACTGGATCAAATTGACAAGTTGGCTGTAGCCAAGAAAAGTATCAATGACAACCATCCATCTTCCTATCAAACTCTTTCCTCATCTATATCAAATGCAAGTCTAAAAAAATATCTTCCTTGAACACTATAGTAATTATGCAGGGACTGGAATTCCTGAGACTCATTTATGTCAAATCGCCCTTCTTATTTCTTAGCTGGCTGGTCTAATCTCTGGGAACTAAATACCAGAACTAGCAGACTGAAGGACTCCTTCCCACGAACAATACAAGATAGTGCTGCTGGGTTATAGATAGGAAAAATCCTACTAGTCACCCACAGCATCAGGGGAACTTTTACATAAATACACTTCCACTGATCTTGTGTGTTTTGTTGTCAAATCCCTTCCGAATGGGACTGCCATTTAATGAATGTAGTGCTCATTACAGTATTACTTGTCCCACAATGTTGTTTTCAAGCTTCTCATTCCATCCCGTGTCTTTCTCTGCGGGAGGGGTGCCACTGCTTCCTCCATGGGTTTGTCACATTCCCTAACCATGTCCAAGGGGGCGGAGACCATGTGTTGCATGTCTATGTATTGATGGAATTTCCTATTCTTACTTTCCAGTTCCGCAAGACCTGTCTTAGTGGAAGCCTGTCATATAAATGATTTTGGTTAATTTTTATTCCCTTGTTTTCACATAACAAATAACTAATTTATTGGGTGAATTAACCATTGTTTTGAATTGGGTCTTCCTCCAGCACAAATACCAGTTTGAAAGATAGTTGATAAGTTTCCCCCCTCCCTCCCATATCCTCCTTTATCACTCACCTTCCCACGTGGTGCTTGAACCCCTTGCCACACCTCATTTTGGTGGATCTGGGTGTATTTATGTCAATCTCTTTAAGCATTACTCTCTTCCATGTAAGTATTCTTTCGACCATCCCTGAACAAAACCACAAAGTGCACTATGGTTTTGGTCATCCCAATGATATTAGCTTCAATTAGGGATGTGATATTTTAAGTCAAATGGGCTCAAATAATGATGAGCTTTCCCTGGTGTGATTAGAGCGCTCCGAAGTATTCAGTAATTCTATTAGAAAATGGGACACAACCCTGATAATTGAATGGGGATTGTTTTCAAAGCAGGTATTAAACTTTCCTCATCTTTCACAGCCTGCTGAATAATTTAATGCAGTGGGAATAATTTAAATAGCTTGCTCAAAAATTCAACTATTTGAGATTCATTAGTAGCATTGAGCAGACTCAGTAGTATTAAAAGCTATTTAAAACTGTTACCTTTTTTTTTCTCTGTTCAGCCTAATGCTTATCATTATCTTTTTGTAGGGCTGCTTCCATACTGGGATGTGGACTGAAGTTTTGACTGGTGTGAATTGTTCCTCTGCATTATGTCATATGCAATACAATGAGATTTTCCATCCCTTCCGAAATAGCATGAAGGATAGATATTGATCTATTCCCACTTCAAGATGTGGTAATAGGCCAGCCAGGCTTTCTTCCATTGAAAGGGAAAAAATAAGCTGAGATTGCTACACTACAATGCAGCATTGCCACAGAAATAAAAACCCTTTTTAATTATCTTGGTTGGTCTTTTTACGATTCACCTGTCAAATCATGGAGTCCAATTTGTCCCACCCTGATTCTAGTATTCCATTTACGTTAGGTGGGCAAATCTGATGGTTAGCTGCTCAACTTTTGCAGCTATAATGACAGTTATCATTGTCACATTAATAGGAATGCTGAAAATCCGCACCAAAATGTCAGAACCAGGAATGCTGCACTTGGACCAAAATATGGGCCTGATACTCTACAACAGATTACTTAGCAAAATAAAAAAATATAAATCAATTTCTAGATTTAAATATCAACTCAATTCAATTCTTATAAGAAATATTTTCTACTCTGTTGATGAAATCTTACAACAATGATTTCTTTTTTATTAATATTTATTTTCTAGACGTGTCCATATATTTGTATGTGCTAACAAATTGCTGGAAAAATGAATGATTATTATCATGCCTGACTGCACGACATTTTGTATGTAGCATTGCTTTCTATACAATCTTAGATAATTAGCTTCAGGAAGACTGAGTAAAAATTAAACAAAAAATTATGAGATCTACCAAGGGAAGAGTACAAATATTATGTAAGCTGAAAACTATTTTCAGATAATGAATTTGAGCATACAAAGATCAGACCTGAAAGCCAGAGAGCCCGGGTGAAACAGAACTTAGAGAGCATAGTAATTTGGATGGAAAGTTAATTTTTAAGCATTGTAGACAAATTATGAGGGTAGGAATCTTTATATTTTATAAAATTTCTTTCCACATCAACAGGTGTACCTTAACAAAGCAATAACAAAGGAATAGAGTTATGTATTTTGTAAATGTACAATCACTTCAACCATTGACAGTGATCTGGTGTACTAAGGATTGTGGAAAGGTGTAAAAATTTCTTACATTGGCATTCTATCTTCTTCTAATGGCAACTTCAAATTCTCAAAGTGGTATAAAATAATCACACACAATGGTGCATGTACAATTAGTAAACCCAGAATCTAGTAGGTTCTGACATATCTTGTAGATTGGGTTGATTTAGTGGTTTCCCACCATGAGGGCACAGTTTTGAATCTCAGCAGCAAAGGAGTCTTCTCCAGTGATATCCTGAGCCCTATTTTACATGGAAATAATTATATGATGTGTAATTTATGAGTTTTCCTATTGAAAAAAATAGGAACAGTACTAATATGCCATTTTAACACCACAGTTGTAACAGCAGTATTACCTGAATTACATTGATGTAATGAGTGCTAATATACATGTGAATGGTTACCCCAGCACAAGCCTTGGATATCTTTGGAGTGAGCTGATGGTTTTAAATTTTTACAAAAGAATAACAAATGGAATGTAACCGAAATGTAAAATCAATTAATATCATAACTACTTGGGTGGCTATGTGGTGAGCACTTCAAGCAGAGTATGCCTTCTGTCAGATGGGACAAAATATTTTGATTTGATTTGTTATTGTGGACTCCTCCATGCTTTTCATTAAAATTAACCTAATGGCGATGTCAGATATCTCTTTACCATTTCCCATTTCCTGAATACCCGGCTTTGATCAAATTATTCATCCACCCTCATTGGTGCAAATGACCTTTATTGATGTTGCTTCCCATAACAACTACTACATATTAGTTCAATTACTTGGAGATTGTTAACAACATGAGTATAACAATGTTATATAAAGTCACTAAATTAATACTCACAGAAACCTATTCAGCTCATTTTTATCTATTTCTGGCTTGCCTGATTGAAGTTTTTCCTCAAAGTTTATCAGTCACATTGGTCTTGGGCCTGGTGTGCTAATTTTTCAAAACCCACATCCCAAGAACCTTTATCCTTTCCTCAATACTTTTAATGGAAAGATAGAAACATCAACATAGAAAGTCAAAGAAATATTCAAGCGAATTCAGCACACACTGTGAATGATAATTCCTTACTCTGGACATCTGTACATAGCAATGCACCCCGGATGAATGAGTGGTTACTTTAAATATCACAACATATTGCTTCTTTAAAAATAAATTAGCCATGCAAGGTTTGATTCACATTTTAGATAAGAGGCAATGAAAATGTTGTATTGCAAAAAAGTTATAGTTATCATGAGAATGGGAGAAATAAATAAGAATAAAATTCTACAGAGAATAGGTGCAGAAAAATGTTAATATAAAATATTACATGTAAATGGAATATTCTTGGCCCAATCATACATCATATATCGTAGCATTTCTCAACTTGCAATATAAAACTTCCATGACTAAATTATCCTTGGATTTAAACATGGTAAATTTGACAATTTTAATTCAATATCTGGCAAACTGTACGGTACCTACCTTATGGTATAATCCTAGTATAACAAGTAAACTCAATTAGGAAATACTGGTTTATCATGGGATAATGCTCTCTGGATTTGCAGATGTGGCGTTACATTAAAAGCACCATACTAGATGACTTGCTGAACACATCCACATTATAAATTTGAGATCATATAAATACAGTGATTAGAGGGATCCTTCTGCCATAGAAAACATCAAATTTTAACAATTGCCCATTAATAAAACACCATTTAAATACAAGATGCAGATTCATAACTGGTTAGGCCCCCAAGAAGACAATCTCACACTTAAAATAGCTTAAATGATACTGGAAATACAAATGCAGGCAATTTAAACAAGACCGACAGGATGGAACATTAAATCATTTTAAAAAAATGGATCTTGAAATTAGGATTGAATTAAAAGACATAAAACACAAATATGCCAGAGATCACAAGGAAAAAAGAGAGGACAAAGAACACATAAAATTAAGAATGTGCTAAATGTATAACACAAATATAACGCATGAAAGAGTGTACTCAGGATTTGTCTTACCTCATGAAATATACCTACATTAAAATACAGAATTGATGACATCAAATATTTGAATGAAGAAATCTCCCTCTCATACTTCATCACTCAGTATTTTATATGCACAAATGCTCCAGAAACTATCGACTAAAGAATCTGAGAATTTTTCTTATGATCTACAAGAAATCATGAAAAAACAGATAACAAAATTACAATCTTTGTAGACCTTAATGCTTTTATAGGTATGTAATAATGTAATACCAAACATGAGAGCAGTTTGATGAGACTAATATCAATGAGAATGGAGGCTGATTGATTGACATTTGCAACAGGAATGAGTGAAGGATTAATATTAACAAGAAAATATCCCAACAATTTTCAAAGTGTAAAAATCATTCACCTTGACCAGGATTTAGGGTTTAAATTCCAGTCATGGTGAATGATTTTTACACTTTGAAAATTGTTGCAATGTAATGCACATTAGCTGATTACTCCATTAAAAATTAGTTACAGTATTCCCCACAGTTTCCGAGAATTTAAGAAAATATATATTATATCACAATTGACAGAATCCCAGTAGAACTACTAGGTGTTAAATCTCTGGCTTCAACACATAAAGGAAAATACCATATTCTCATTATTTCTTGAGGTAACAATCAAACATTCTCTAAAAATTTCATATATACATGGAGATTGACCAATCAGGAATAACTGTCATCAGAAAGCACATGAAAACAGAAGCAGGGGAACTAAAACAAAATGACCCATTATGAACAAGTTAGTGAATCCATACTGATCATTCATGGAACACTAGTAGTTTAATTACATAACTAAAGTCCCTGATCATAATACATGAAGTACAAAAAAGCATCAACAACAATTTGTCTAACTCATTCAATACAAATGTATTTAAAAAACTCAAATAATTAAATATGATTAAAATAAAATATGGCTCATATCAGATAAATATATATTGAGAGATAATTTTCTTGAGTTCATAACATTCTTCATTTATTATGTAACCTTTTTTTTCCAAAGATTGAAACTCATGGTAAAAAATGCTCATGGTTTTACTATTTATTGTCTTATAGTCCTGAAAACTAAATTATTTAAATCATAATTTCCATTACAATATTTATCTAAAAGTATGTCCACATTTGAAATTGTATTGTTGTCCAAAAAATTTTCTCTGGCAATAGAGATGTCTGGCTAGTTGATTCATAATTTACGTAAGAAAAAGCATAATTTATTTTATAATTGCAAGAGAGTGGGTCAATATCCAGCAGATACGTACAATTTTTTAACTCGAAATTTATGCTCTGATAAAATTTCCCCAAGAATTCCATCACCTTGTTCTCAGTATGTATAGTGTAGATGACAACGTTGAGAAAATCTGGAAAAAAAATAACTGTTTAAAGGATGCTGCTGAAGACTATCAGAAAAATGATCAACGTTCTCATAAGAATCAGCACCAAACCTTGGTTCTGTCGGGAAATGAAATTTCATCTTTTCATTTTATAAATTAAAAACAATTAATAGAAATAAAATAGAGAAAACTAGGCCTTGGGCAACGTGTTAGAGACTTGCATTAGACCAATCTTGACGAATGACAAAAGTATAAGAGAAGATACAAACAAAACCAAGGAAATTCAATGTAATGCCAAACGGAAGTGTATGAGTATGAAATGAAGGCATTAGACTTTTATGTGATATACAGGATATTGCCATTTTTGGACAAAAAATAACTAAGTCTCTCATATTTTTACATGCAGGCATGTTACCATAGGAGTGAAGAGATACCTGGAAAATGAATGTATAGGAGTATTAATAAGATGTATGTACACTTTTCACAACAGGGGTCCATGTTAAAAAAATAGATTTTATGACAGTTGGCAACATAAACTGTATAAATAAATCATTAGGAGGAGCGATGAAAAATATATTGAAAATGCATAGCAAATTAACTAAACTAAAAAAAGAACTGAAAACATCACTTGGCATAAATAAAAATGTATGAAACTTTCATTCCACAACAGGTTATTGGATATTTTCAAATATTTTTCCAAATAAATATACAAATACAAATTACACTTATTAAATACTTAAAAGAAGATATCTTAATATTTACAATAAAGCATGATGTCAGGTTCAAAAACATTAAATGTATTCCATTATGTCAACAGATTTTTGGCATTAAAATGGATTTATCACTGACAAGCTTACTGGTATTTACTCAATGAATTTGCAGGTATTTATTATATCCATCAGAGAATAAACAAAAAAATCCCAAATTTTTATTCAGTCTAAGCACCTTTTGCACTTATTAAAGAAGTTTCATGGTACCCATATAAATTCAGGCAATTTATATTTATCAATTGCTATAGGGAATATAAATTAACAAATTAGTAGTCCACCAACATTTTTTGTCATGGCTGCAGTTAGTATATTGACATGTTCAGATAAATTATGTAACAAAATGAATAAAAAAAGGTAGATTTAATGTCAGAAAAGAAATATTAACTCTTCATAAATAAATTTACTTCTCTGAGATCACAATAGATGCTTCTTCCCATCACTCTCCACAAGAAGTACTAGAAAAGGAGATCAATTGTCTAACAACATCAAAATTGTTTTACAAATGTAAAGAGAACAAATTACTGGTATCTCAAAATGTACATATTCATGCATAACAATAATACAATTCATGAATAACAAGGCCAACATGCACCACTTTCTATAATTCCTAATTTGCCTTAAAACTCAAGTACAATAAAATGACCACCTTATTTCTTGCTCAACACTAAATGAACAAGCTCTATCAAAACAGAAACTATAATCCACCAAACTTAGGCAATGCATACTCACAGCCGCAGCTATGTTACTGCAGAGGAGAGAGGCAGAGGCAGTGAGCAGAACAAGGGTGACACAATTCCCCCTTTTAAATTGTATATTTCATGTTTCCTCATTTTTATGCATTGAAATGATGTCAACTAGGTTTTATGGAAGGGGGGCATAGAGTGAAAACGTTGGATCTTCAGTATCCTCCACTGTTATTCTCATCTTTCTATCTCCTTCTATCACAGCCAACATATGGATTGGTTTATTACATGAAAAACAGGTCTCCTCTGTTACTCAAACCACTTCTTTCCTAGGTAAAATTGCATGCGAAACTGCCAGATTGTTTTCAATAGCCTAACAAAAATTTCAAAAATTTTTTATGTAATACAAGAGACAAATTTGGTGATAAAAAGAAAGGTAGGGTTTATAGGCTGAAAAGTTAACATTTGCATGTATCAAAAGGGGAGAAATTTTTATGGTTGGGTTTAAAAAAACATGCAAATAAATTTGGTACTGATGTATCACCATCATTTACGGTGATGCATCTCATTGGATCTTAAAACAAATCTAAGTTGGTTTCACGTTAAATACAAACAATTTGGATGAAATAACAGGGCTCACTAGGATGTTTGGATATGATGGTGACTACTATTCCATCCAAGTATTGAGCTCAGACCAAATTGATAGTGAATAAGTGCAGGAGTGGGTTTGCTAAACAGAGGTCAGCCTTTCAGATGGACTTACATGTGGGTCAACTCCTGTGTTTCGTATTCACTTACGTAGTCACCAGTTTTGCTTCACGGATATATAAAAGGAGATTAATGCAAGATAGTAAATGGACTTGTATAACTAAAAGTAAAAAAATACCCTAAATAAATAGTTTTCAGGGCTTCTACAGTTATATCTACCTTCATAGGCCTCATTACATATCACATATGCTAATTAGGAGATGGTAATGAAATTAAAATCCAGGAGGGCAACAATTTTAAAGTACCCATTTATGCAGTTTTCGTGCTACTGCAAAAATGGCATAATCATATTACACCCAAACTGATGGTGCTATTTTCAGACATACACAGATTACATGTAATCAAATGAAAATTACTCAGATTACTTTTTAACTAATTGCTTTGGAATGTCAAGATATTTTAACCATTAAAATAAGTTCTTTCTCTGCCCTCATCATACAGGAATTCCACAAAGTTAATCCTGAAACTGTTATGGACAATCCTTTGCATTTAATACATATAAGGAGTCCAATTTGAATTTGACAGATTCCCATTTGCAGCATTATGGATGCAAATAAAATTTCACTTGCCATTCAACGGTTTCCCTTTGCGTGGAATGTTAGCTTAAACCTTGATGATGATGTTTGAACCGATTTTTTTGCATTTACATAAAAAAATGTACGAGGAAAGTATGCACATAAATGTTTAAGTAAAATTTTCTATCATTAATTAGTGTAAAAAAGACTTGATACTACCCGGTTGAAATTCTCTTCATGCTACTCTATGCATTCTCATAAAATTCATTTATCATATTAGAAAATTGGCCGTATTGAGGATTTTTGTCACAGTTAACCTATGCACAATTAAAAAGAGAGATGTTTCAGGCGTGATATGGTGGAATATCATGATTAATTAAAATTGGCAATTTTCCACAAAATAAAATTTAATGCAACCGGTTTAAATGTTACTACAGCCATCTGAAGATGATGTAGTAACATTGAAACTGGTCACATTAAATTTTATTTTGTGGAAAATTGCCAATTTTAATTAATATGCATGATTACTTTTCCAACAAGAGGGCAAATTTTCACAAGAGCACCTTCTCGTGCCTTTTGTCTCTCATAATCTTCTTCAAATAAATAATTGGCACTCATGTTAAGTAGTTTATTCAAGAATGTGAATCTGACATAAAATTATCATTCATGCAGTTATAAATTATCAATATAAGATTACAGAAAAATATAAAATGCCCATATGCATTTCTTGTGCATTATAAATATGGTAACAAATTTACCATGATTTCATGGTCAAGAATAAGATACTTAAAAATATTTCATATTGAATGAGAAATTTAGGTGCAAAAACAAATGTATGTCCCAAATACTACAACATATCCAGCAGAAGATCATTTTTTGAAGCTGAGGTGCAAAAATATGACTTTAAAACCATGTATCCCTACCAAAAAGTAATTTCACTTTTAAAATATTAAAAATCCATTTAAATCTTAAAAATACACTAAAAGGGACAAATAAATGCTTGGAATTTAGCCAAAGAATGCACTGACTTGATGATTTTAAATTTATACCATTAGGTATTGGAAATGATCAGGTTTTAATGTAAGTGATTTCATATATTTTTATATATGTGTGTGTGTGTACGTATAAAAAACCATAAACTCAGTAATCAACCAAAGGTTGGTTTGGCAGATGATGGTACAGTTCACCCGGTACTAAACCCAGTGGCGTGTGAATTTCACACATTAGGGTAGGGGGGCCAGTGCCTTTCCCTGTGCTGGTTATGGTTTCCCAAGAAGATCTGGTACCCGAAAAATCAAACAGCTTGGGTTCAGCTGCAGGTGCCCAGAGAGGCTTGCCCGGGAATCAAACCTGGGGCCTCCGGTCAGTAGTCCAACGCTCTACCCCTGGACTACAGCGACCGACATATATAAATATATATATATATATATATATATATGTATTATATACATAAATTCATTATGATTTTTAAAACACAAAAAATGGATACTCACAAATTTAAAATAGATGCAAAATTTTTGGTTAAATATTTAAAAAATATATCATAAATGTCATTAAATATCAACAAAAGTTTCATATAATCAAGTCAAGTAAGAGAAGAGGTACACACTATACAACATCAACTTAAACTTTTCTTAATTGAGAAATAACAGGAGCAGAAAGCATGCCTTGCAACATTCACCCTGGAATATGCATACATACATACATACATACATACATACATGTTATGATTTTGTGCAATCTTCTGGTGATGATTGACTTAGCATTACAGGGCACATCCTTTGGGCCAAAGAAGGGGGAAGCTTTAATAATGGTGAGATACAATTTTTTCCATTGTAAAGTTATGGCCACAGCCAACCGAAGTACTTGGGCACAACATGTGCAGTCAACATAATTGCAAATAACAACACAAAGATATCCCCCATTTTTTTCCAATAATATTTTATCTGAATAATAAATAGACTTCCACAATTCTTACCAAAATACATCAATAAAGAGCTTTGATGTTGTCATATTCACAGCATAAATCACTTCTTCACTATTATCTTTAGAAGCAGGACTTTTTGGCAATGCCCAGAGGTAAATTTTACAACGCTGGAAACAATTATTTTAACACCTAATCATGGTTGTGTGGCATATCATACCCAAACTTACTCCGGTGAATGGAATTTTTAGCATCATACAGCACCTGGGGATGAAATTTGTATTATTTGGACATGTATAAGTTGACCATAGAATATATATTTCCACGGAATGAATTGTCCCAATGAAATAGTTTCATGTTGCAAATATATTTTATATAAAAATATATATTTTATATAAAACTGACTTAGATAAAAATTAATGACAATCTTTTATGCAAAATTTCATGACAGGTAGTCTTGATATTCGCATTCGACTTTCCTGAGAAACATATTCATATTTTAGTTTGTACTCACAGGGTTGTCAATATATGCCTCACAGCCATAGCACCAAACTGAGAGATCTGATATTCCTAAAGTCAAAGGATGACTTGTTTCCAGTCCATGATACATCATATGCTCCTTGATGTAACGTCCACAAAGAACCTGAATTGAAATTCAATCAAAAATACTGTAATGGTTATTTTTCACTCACCATAAAACCCTTTACCCATCTTAGTTTGATTATTTTCACAAGCAATGTTCATATGGTAGCATAGTAATAATGAGGTCATATCCACAAAACCATGTCTTCCACTCAATTACTTCACTTGGTTAGCCAGTTATTAAGCTTCACTATTCAATAAGTCTTCAGTTTATTTCACTGAAATATTCACTAATGTTCTAATGAATCTACTAACTCTCAAAGTACCCATTCACCAGTGAATTATTAAATATTTTTTACATCCATTATTAAATTTGTAAATGAGAGTTTAGATGCCTTTTTTACAGTATAGCCTCTTCATATACAATCCTCAAACGTATATATTTAAGCATTCTTCCCTTTCCTTTCAGCTATACTTCCATTAATGGCACCAGTTATGACTGAGGAAGCTAAGAAAGGATATAGTAGATTTCAGAGAACTGAAAAATTCACACTTCTCAAATTACTCAATGATATATAGTAAAACTCCATTTAACCAGATACAGTAAAACACCATTCTTTCACAATTCAAGGCTAATTCAAAGAAAACAAATGGGATTTCAAAATGTATGGGTTCCAAAAGTAAAAAAAATAGGATAAAAACAACCATTCCCCTCGTCCTTCTGTGTCTCTGCCCCCCAGAGGTAAGAGACCTTAAACATATACACTAGATTAAGAGACAACGAGATTACAACAGAGAAGGAGATCAAATGAGTGACTAAGATAAAGATCAGCAAAATGTCTTTTTCATAGACACTGATGCATCAAAATCATGTTTTCTACATGACATAAAAATTCTTTTACCTCAGGGTAATTTCTAATTAGACAGGATTGACATTGATTTCTTGCTACTCAATTGCTATTTTTAGATATTATTATTCTGTTAATATACATTTTAAGTTTCTAGGAAAATTCTATGTAACCTATCAAAATTGAATACTTAAATGTTTACTTTCACTGAAATTCATAAGTTCAAGCTTACAGTTTCAGGCTTAACTTTGTGGAATTCCTTCATGGTGAGGGTAAAAGACGGAGAAAAAAAACTTTGCACTTCCACACACTTTTAATATAACATGACCATGGTTTCGATGTGGTGCCATCATCACCACCTGATGATGATGCGCAGCATCGAAACCATGGTCGTGTTGTATTAAATGTCTGTGGAAGTGCAAAGTTTTTTTTCTCTATCTTTTACCCTCGTCATAAGTTCAGTCAACATTTGAATAGTTTATGGTTCTACTTTATTTCAATGCCCAAAAAACAAGAAAAGATATATGATTTTAGGTAGAGCATAAAAATGTTTAGTACTTTATCTATCACAAATCTACCTTGTCCAGTAAACAATTCTTAACAATACTAATATTCTTCTCGAGTACCTCACAACAGTGCTAATACAGTCCAAAATGTCCAATTTCTACTTTTCTCTTCCCAGCATACCCAACAAATTCCCTTCTACCATAGCCTTAGAATCCCACTCTACCACCAAGTATCTTGTCTACATCCATCCATTGAGATGTTTTAAAATTTCACCATTCCACTCTGTATCTTTCTCACTACCTCCATATTTAAAACTTTGTTGCTCCTCTTCTCCTCCGTCCACTTCTGCATCTCAATCTGATCCACACTCATCCTTACGCTCCAAAGACCATATTTTCCGACCAATACAGTGCTAAATTTCATATTGCTTATTCTAATCCTTTCCTATGTCTTTCACTAACATTTTACATTTTAACTTGGCTCTCATCAATTTCTTCCTCTTTAAAACTTCTTTTAGAGATAAAACTCCCAATGAATACTACACAGGTGATAAATCCATGTCTCTTTCTCTAGGTAAATGATTTCCTTCTTATATACTGTTCCTGTACCTGTTAACTGTTTTTTATTTACATGACTTTCTGTCAAGTGTGTAGCTTAATTACTTCAAGGTTTAGGAAAATGTGGGAGGAAGAATCTATCGTATACGAGCTAATTCATTGCAATATATGAGGAAGGAATCTGGCCAAAAGACTCTCAGATTGGTGTTACTTCGTATTCCAAAAAAAAGGTACAGGCTACATCATGTGAGGAGTACAGGACAAAAAGTTTGATATCCCATGCATCAAAAGTTGTTCTCAGGATCATCAACAAAAGGAGTAGGGCAATTGATTACTTAGAGGATGATCAGTTTGGGTTTATGAAGGGGATGGCACGTGTGATGCTATTGCAGGTATCAGATCACTAATCGAGAAGACTATAGAATACCATCAGGATGTATTTGCCTGTTTTATAGATTAGAAAAAGGCATTTGATGGAGTGAATTGGAAAAAACTAATGAGTATATTGCAGAAAATAGGAAAAGATTAGAGGGATAATCCCTGCCTCAACAGGTCTCAGACTGCTCAGGTGCGAATGGGGAAAGGAGAGTCCAGATGGACAGTGTTAGGAAGAGGTGTAAGGCAGAGTTGCCCATGATCACCCGTGCTGTTCAATGTACATGAGGAGGAAATGATTAAACAGGCATGGGAAGAACTGGAGATAGGAATGGCAGTCGGCGGGGAATTCATAAAGTCAGTTTGGGTTACTGATGATCAACCTCTAGTTTGTCAGTCAGCCATGGGATTGCAAGCTATATAAGTGAATAACTTAGAAATTGAGTGTGATTGATATGGGATGAGTTTCAATATAAATAAAACAAAGTTATATGGTTTTCCGGAAGGAGAAAGGCTAAGTTAAATGTTAAAATAGGTGGGCAAAAACTAGAGTCAAAGTAGTAGGGACATAAGGAGTAGAATTGCATTCGGCAAAGAAGATTTCACGGGGAGGGACTAGATGAGGGGGATTTTTTTCAGGGACAGGATTTAAAAAAATACTTTGAAACATATAACCCATAACCCTTGGATGAGATGAAGGGAGGAAGAAAATACACAGAGATGAAGAAGGGCTTGTTGTAGAGTAGGATATTGATATGTGTTTTGTCGGGAGAAACAAAATATTCATATGGTAGTTGTGTCCAACCACAACCTACTTTAACCAGTAGATTACCTATTATAATAATTAATGCTGACTCTGTACTATTATCAACTCTTTGATGCCTGCAATGAACGTTTACAATCAATGCAATGTGTTACACACATATCTCAAACATATCTTTTAGGAATTAATAAACATTATTATTATTCCCCAAGTGCCTCAGTTCATGTTCCTCTAAAATCATACCCAAATATGTAAACTGTCCCACCTAAACTCTAAATATTCCTCCTGACCTGGATCACCTGGATTGATATGAAAACAAAATGGATGGTAATACCTTTATGTGACTAATTTTGAGAATAAATTTAGAACTCACTGCATAGCAGGTTAGGCACACCCAGTTTTCTTCATGTGAGCTGCACTGCTCACACAGTGCTCTGAAGTCAATACCACCTTTTGGCAAGTCCATCACTTCACTGAGGTGTGGGCAGTCAGTCAGTGGAACAACTGCATATGCCTCAGTCTGTAAAAAGGAAAAAATAATGAAAAGGGTTACACAGGTTAACGTTCTCAAAATTCGATTTGTAATTGAAGCCATGTAGGGAGTTTTTCCATTTGCAAGCATCAACATTTCACATCTTTCAACTAGAAATACCTCGTTATTACGTTTACTGAGTTTCAATTACCAGAGTCTGAAGATCACACCTAGAAATAATCCCTAAAACTAATAATTAAGAAGTTCAACAATTTCCAAACAGATATAATCAAGACTACACATACGAGCTCCCACCTTTGAATCATGATTAATAGCAACTTAGCTTAAAAGAACTTTTCAGTATTTTTGCTTAGAAATTTTCTCAATGTACGACTCACTGATTATATTCAAAGCTGGCAACATGGTTATCAATTTAGCACTGCTCAAATTGGAAAATGTTTTCCTGAAATTTGAGTAAGTACCGTAATGGTCTGAATGTAAAAGATGTATTTTTTCCTCTTGCTAGGGATCTAAAATTGCAACCAGACTCATTTTTTGTCTTGAGCTCTCAAGAAACCAATTCCAAAATGTAGCCTACAGCATCAGCGTGATGCAGAACTACTTACTTATTCCAAGCAAACTTTCATTTAAACTCAACCTCTTCATGATAATGCCCAAATACATTCCTTGTGTGCAAGGCAGCATGACACCTCAGTCATAGACTGTAAATACTTTAACCAATGATGATTCATTTTCATACGTCACCATCCTACCAATTCTGTATGTTAAAGAAGTGACGTTCTTCAATATTACTTCTTCAACATACACTCCAGGAAGGTATGGAATCACTGCAACAGAACCTGATTCTCTAAGACAACAGATTTGGATAATTCACGGGGGGTTCTTGGATTGACATTAGGTTGGCGGAAGAGAGGCTAGGTTGTGATTCACTTATTTCTGCAAGCAATATTTGACTAAGCATTACAAGTGTTCTTGGTGAGGATAGGCCTTGATAGTGAAGTTTTCCCCTTGGAAACAGCAAGCTACGTCCTCACCTCCTCGGCCATAATTGAAATAATACATAGCAACACAAATATGAGGTACTTCACCAATTAGGCCACTTAAAATCATCTCTTTTTTAGAATAGTTTAATGGAAGGTGGCTCCTTTGTCACACAGTGTACCAGGCCCAGAAACATTCACCAGTTTCATGAAATTCTTTTTTCTTCTCTGCCATACTAACTATTCTTAAAATAAAGTACTTGATGCATTTTTATGTACTCTCATACTACATATTTACACATGGTGCCTTTACAGTCATTATAAAATGCTGTTGTAAGGTATGGTAGGAACTAGATTTAACTAAAATTGAAATTTTTTACATTAACTTTTACACCAATAAATAGTACTGCAAACCTAGTAAACTTTAAGCAAAAGTAGTTCGGAATTTCAAACCCTGAAAGTGTTTTTTATGGATGCATACCAACATGAATTCTTTGGTTAAGGATGAAATTCTCCACGCAAATTTATTTATTCATTTGTACTTTACAGATCAAATAATAGTAAGGACATTCAAAGCTTTTGCCATGTATCCACACTAAAAGGGATTTAGGACATGGCTACACATTCACATTTGAACAAATTTTAAACTTTATATGACACAGGGGTCGTGATGATGACATAGGACTTCAATTTAACTTTTTTTCCCAAATTCCCAAGGAACTCCATTCTATGCAGGGGTATGAACTGAAGAATGAGAAATGGAAGGCTGGGGAAGATTCTGATGAGAAATCTGCTTCTTCTTAATGGGGGAATAAACATGGAATTTAAATTAACACCTATTTTGAGTTTTGATGAATCTCCTTATGATATTTCCACTCGTCACTGGGTAATGATTTGCACATTGATTACTAAAACATCAAACCATTAAAAGGGCCTAGGCAATAAATGAGTTGATTTTGCACAGAATCATAGCATCTAATTAAATGTAGTCATGTTCATACAGAATCTGAAAAAAATACAATGAATTCTACTTAGTTTCCTAACGATGCATCAATTGTTCACCCTAAAATGACAACTCAAAAACAAAAACCATCTTATATTTTGTGTTATCCTAAATTCAGGGCAACACTACTCATTTTCGGATTTTGCACCAGAATGGACGCAACCAGTAATCATTTCTCGAAAACACCTGTCCATCTTCTGAATGCCATTCGTACATCCTCCCTGGATGAACAATTGATTGAAGGAGAAATGACAGAAATTTAGCATTTCTTACCAATCCCTCCATTTGTAGAAAAGAAGAAATGCTGCTGGCAGTATATCCGCATGCTTCGTCCAAACCTGCAACCCCAGATGCCTCATCCTCAGGGATGGTAACACCATCAGGCTTCTCTTCTTTCACGACACCAAGTTCCAGTTCCACAACTGGCATCCGTCCATGCTCCCTCAATGTAGTTGGACTGCAGTTCATTTCCTCCTTTGTGGGACCTGAAGGGTTCGAGGAGGCTCTATCTTCTACCTTGAACTCCTGCAGACATGACCAATATGGCCTTTGGGCTCTGATTACATTCTGTATGCTCTGATAAGCATGTGGCTGGCATGGACTCGAAACACTTAGGAGTGGAAGTGGATCCCCTAGGAGGGCCTTGGCGCAGGCAACGAGCGAGAGCGATGTGGACGTGATATTGTAGCCACCCTCCAGTATGACGATGACTTTCCCATTGGCTAGAGAGGACAGCCAGTTGGTCATGTGGGCATATGCCTCTGGGGTCACTTTGCAACCTGGAAAAAATAACTTCAGTCAATAAGCTAAGAGTTCATTGACCTTTGAATGGAGATATGAACTGGTGGTCTGAAGGCTGTTCAACATTCAGACACAATAACAGGTAAATGAAAATAATTAATGTAGCATTAATTAAGCAGCATTAGCATTAATGTAGCATTAATTAAGCAGCATTAGCATTAATGTAGCATTAACCAATTAAAATAATGTAAATACAAATTAAAAGACAGTCCATGAAAATTAAGAAACTACTTATTGGTGGACTGAATAGGGCTTAAGAAATGAGCTGAGGACATCATGTGATGAAAGAGGCCCAGGGAAGGCAATTGTGTGGTCAGTAGAGAAGAGAACACTGGGATATGGATGGTTAATATATATATCTAAGTGGTGAAATTACTGGGTAAATAAGCAAAATTAAAAATCCACACAATCCATACAAATTTTCAATATGTCACATTGACAATTTCATTCATATCAAGTTTTTTACCATAATTTTGCCTCATGATACATCAGTTTCTAAAAATTATACATATTGACTTGATTGACATGGAAAAAATATTGACATGATGCAATATTCTGTCACTTTGCACAGGCCAAAACTGACAAATGCAATGCAATGTCTTCACCCTCATTGAATGTAAGAATGAAAATGAGTTTTCTTGAGTATATTATCTATCGTAACTTTCACTGGGCCAAAAAGAAACATTATTTTCTCAGAAAGTATTAGATTACAGAATCAAGATTAAATTGAAATTTTTTACTCAAAAAATGTTCTGTGAATACAATGTCAATTTATAACATGGAAGCACCAACAAGAAAATACATCTAAGATCAGAAAGAAATTTTTTCACTGAATACATTAAAATGCACACAAGATTGTACAAATGTTTTTTAGAGTTTGGATAACACTCTCAATTTGAAACCTGGTTTGCTGATCAAAATAAATCGTAGATAGATTCATAAGTGATACATAAAACATAATTTTCATGGAATTTTTAAATAAAGCTTTTGGCTCTTTATTAAATAGATCCTTGCCTAATCTCACTAACAACCGTTTCACATGCACTACATGTAAATAAGAAAAAGTCTAATTCTCCTTCTGTACCTCCAAGTGGATCCCCATCTGCAGCATCAAAGCCAGCTGAGATAATGACTAACTCAGGAGCATACTGATATGCAATGGGAAGAATGACATTCTGAAACGCAGAGAGATACTCGCTGTCTCCGACACCCCGCTGTAAGACAAAGCAGGCAAATTTAATTAAATCCTTATTTCACACATATCCAAAGAAGTGTGCATTAGTGTTACCTAAAACATCTTCAGAATAAACAATCTATGGTGTAAAGTAAAATGGGTAAAAAAAAAAGGTGAGATTAAGTTGTGTGGCTTGGATAGTTCATTCCCTGTGACACATGAATATCAGTTTGTGAAGGCCAGACTTAACCCGCTGACTTATAAAGGCAGTGAATTGCTGGCTACTCAGATAATCTCTTTACATACAAAGATGGGACAAGGAAATGAATATGTCAGATCACAAAGGATGCTGATGTCCAGCATCCAGCACATCATCCATGTGATTCCAAGCAGCAAGCATGGCACACTTCTCAATTCGTATTGACACCAAACAAGCAAAGATAGACCCATCTCATTAATGTGAGGGAAAACGCAAGGAAAGAGGGTAAAGGGAGGCAGCAGGGTAAAGAGTGTCATGTCAACCTTCAATAACCAAATTTATTGATACTCTATCACATTAAAATGGTTTACATTTTTCAAATAAATTGCTATTATGTTATAGTTTTGAATCATTTTCTTATCTCAGTGGTTACACTACAAAAAAGCAATAAAAAAGAAACAAAGAATATTTTTTATTTTGAGCTAAAATATTAATATATAGGAGTAACCTTTCTTTCAGAATGAAAACAAAGAGACAGCCGAATGTTCCCGCAATTACTTTATGAATCATATTGAGAATTTCAATGAAAAAATATGTACAATAGTTTAGTATACACAAACTATTTTACAATAAATTAAATCTGTGTACGGAAATTAAGTTTTCAAAAAATTAAGGTTTTCAATTACGAGGTCTGTTCAAAAAGTTCCCAAACTTTATTTATCACCAAAAAATACTTCCCTAACATATTATTGGTCAGGGTCCCCTTCAAAGTAGTCTCTTCCCCAAAAGGTACAGTTATCCCAACAGTGTTTTCACTTTTTAAAACAGTCCTGGAATGCATCATCCAGAATACTCATAAGCTTAACTTATGCTTAACATAAGCTTACTTAAAATAACTTTTCAACAAAGTGGTTGAAGTCAGTTATTTGGGAAGTTTCCGCGGACACAATACCTCCAAACGGATTACAAAATAACCAACTGGAGGTGTGCCATTCAAAAAGTTCAGGACCCTTTTTGAACAGGCCCTGCACGTTGCCATAAATGCTCATAAAATCTAACAATCAATTATAAAAACTGAAATATAATAATCTATGCTTTGGAAAATTCCTACTATGATATGCTCTCTAGTTATAGTATATCTGTTATGTATATCTATTATAGTATATCTATAGTATATCTATAGTATATCTAGTATAACATATTTTACAACAGATAAGGTTCATGTAAATATATAGCAATCTAAAAGAAGGTAAAAACAAGGTTACGCTAACACGTTAAAAGAGAGAAAGTTGGAAAGGGTACCTTATTCCATGGAATGTTGACATTATAACCTCTTCCAAGACCTTCTCCCACAACTGAATAGTTCGCATCCTTTGACCCAGGGAAAAAGCTGCCATTATCATACCGATGAAGGGATACATAGAGAACCTTTGGATCGGACTCAAATATGTGTTGGGTTCCATTTCCATGATGCACATCCCAGTCCACCAGTAATATCCTGAGAAAAAAGTATACACTAAAGTGGAGATCGGGATAAAAAACACCATTCTTTAACTAAATGAGATGTCAAAAAAACTGTATAGTCTCATTGTAAAAGCCTTTTCTTTCAAATTGCAACAACTTTGACCATTTGGAAATTAGCAGGTTTACTAAGAACACGAAAAATACCCCCATAAAGGGTTTTACTATAAGGAGTTTTGAGAAAGTAATGTCTCTCCTTATCACTCATAGATCTCATAGGTCACTTCAGCTGTCATTTTGGAGTATCAAAATTTTTTTACACTAACCCAGAGCTCAGTTATTCAACAACACAGTTTCAACTTTCTAACTCCACAAATTATAAAATTTCAAATAACTGGGAGATGCCGTGACGGTAACTTTTAACTGAGCCATCCATAAAGTAATCCATAAATTATAATTGATAACACATCATTCATCATGAAATATATAGCTATACATTTTAAAGCCAGTTGGGCAGACTAGATAACTATTTTGAGTGTGTCTGAACACTGGTGAGGGATTAACTTCCCTGTAAATCACCCCACCACTCTCAATTTTCCCCTCCTTTTTAACTTTTACAGTGGTGTAAAAAACCCTTTACGGCTTAAGGAAATATTTATAATATTATATAATATATAACATTGCAATATGCATATGCAATGTTGGCCATAATATATATTTATATATAATTATACATATATAATTTAAGGAAATATATTTAATATAGTCAGTCTAAAAAGAGTGAAGAGTAAGAAGCTCAATTTGCCCATTCCATTAATATTTGGATTGCAATTAAACCCTACAAAAATGATTACAGCAATGAAGACGTTGAATTAAATAAATGGAATGTAAAATTTGTGCAGATGTGTAAGTTTTAGCACCTTGGATGCTTATTGAAACAATATTTTAAAGGTGAGAAATTAATTAAGATCAGAATAAGGATGGTAAAACAGACATTTGCTAAAAGTGACAAAGACACCACATGAGCAATTGGACTTACATATTAGGAAGAGAATATGGAAACGCCTTGTGTGGAGTGTACTTCTCTATGATACAGAGATGTGGACATTAATGAAAACAGATAAAAAGAGAATTGAAGCTTTTTGGATGTGGCGATGTGGAGGTAGGTGCTGAAGAGCCGTTGAAACAATACAACGAGAAATGTGCAAGTTTTGGAAAAGATCAAGAAAAAGAGAACTCTCCTAGAGAGAATGTTAAAGAGGAAACCAATCTGGTTATGATGAGACAGTATGTTAAAGAATGTAATTGCGAGTGTGGTTAAAGGAGAGAAGAAGAATCAGGATGATGAATGACCTGGGAAGAAAAATGCACTATGGTGAAATGAAGAGGATGAGATAGGAAAGGCAGCAAGAGAGGAGAAATTGGCACATGGCTGCTAAATATGCTAATGGAGCATATAACCTAAGGTGACATTTCAAAGGCATGCTACAGGTCTAAACTAAACAAACTGTACCATTTGTTTTATAATGAAGGTGAAGAATAACTAATTTAATGCAAGCATTCATAAAAGAATATATGATAGCAATTTTGGTGGTACAAAAATAAAGGCAGAGTCAGGACACTTCAGAAAAATCATGTGTCAAGAATACACCACTTCATTTAGAAACATCACAGATTTACCTTTTAAGACCATGGACTTTCACTGCATACATTGCAGCAAGTGCTGCATTGTTGAAAAAGCAGAACCCACATGCCTCATCACTTTCTGCATGGTGACCTGGAGGTCTGACAGCACATATCCCACATTGAGTGATTTCATTCAGAACTGCATCCACTACCTTTAAAGTATAAAATTGATAGTCTACAAAAATTCTGCTCTTGGAAATTTGAAAAAAGTGTAATGTACATTTGGTGAGTCCAAAGAGCATGTATTTGTCAGCTATCACAAAGTTATGGGTTTGAATTCCACATTAGGAATGAACGATGTGTTGTAAGATTGTAATGGCATTCCTTCACACCCTAAGATGTGAAAGAATCTTCGCCATCAGCAGTCTCAAAACTCAGTGGCTACCATTAAGTTACAAAATGTAGTTTGAGTTGAAAGTTTTAATTTTTTTAAGAAATTTAATTATAAGGTGCCCCTGCAACGGAGGTCATTTGCAGTAAGCTTTCATTGCAGCGCTAATTAAAAAATGAATTTCACAAGAAGGATAGCCTTCAAGCTCATTTGATGTGGCACACACAAAAATAGTGTACATGTAACCCTACTCATGGTCTATAACCTTGATGTGGTGGAAGTGTAAGGGCATTCTGATGACCACTTGAGGTGCACTGGCAGGAGAATCAATTACTTCTGGTAGGGTCACTAATGCCAGATAGGTCAAAGGGTATGAATTGGAAGAAATTTAGTCCTCTCAGAGGCTGTTCCTCAATAAGGCAGATGGAAAAGGCATCTGACTTCAGTAGGATGGCCATTTAAGTTATGGTGCCATGTTAAAAATACCATTGAGAAAGGCAATGGAAATCACAATTATTTAATCCCAAGACTCGTATGAAGGACACTATAATAAAAATGAGTCCTGGCAAGTATGGGATTCAACCCACTGAGCCCAGCAGTGGGAAAAGCAGTATTACCAGTTGGTATATTGGATGGAATAAAGAGGGGTAGAATATAAGGGGAATTAAAGAACAGTTAATTGTAGAGTGGGGTGTCATGTTGTATCGCGTTAAGCCAGCTGAGAAATGTAGACTTGTTCCGTCTGTATCCATCCAAAACTTACCTTAATTGGTAGACTTCCAAATAATAACAATAACACTCATATACAAATATGAAAAAATTAGTAGGAGTTAAAGAAGATATCTGATATTTTGCGTGAAATATTAGCTCTTACTGAGAATACCAAATCAACTTTGCTCAACATGTTTCTCTGTTAATTTTATGATACATAAAACATTTATTTGTATACAATGCAATGCCTGGGTTATAAGTATAATAACATCTATTTCTCTTTACTATATACTCCTTACGCAATGTTTTTTTATTCAATAAACACTGCTAGCTGGATAAAGCAAATGGATTAAACAATTACATGTTTTTATTCATTCTATTCCTCTGGCCCCATACTCTTGGAATGACTTATTTATTTTTGTTATGGCCCGAAAAAAGCACTTTTGGCCTTTACATCAGACAAAAATGACAACACAACAGAAACAACAATACAAACACCCAAGCCCTAGGTGGAAAAAATCCCACCCTGGCGGGAATCGAACCCACAACCCTTGGATTGGCAGATGAGGACGTTACCCCTGCGCCACTAGGGCCGACTAATATGAGTGCCGTTGAAGATATAAATAGTTATGATTGTTTAATATGATAGTTATAATTTACTTCATTTAATTCATGGTATAATTTGCTATCCTTGAGCTAGAGTATACAGTATTATACAGGCTCCATCTTTACCATAAAATAGATAGTTTCCATCAACAAATACTGCTGTAATAATTCACCTCTAACACAGATCCGGCAGCGACAGAGGCAGACTCAAAGCTGTCAGGATGAAGGTATATCGATTGCAAGTCTTCTTCTTGCCTAATCATTTCTTT
The DNA here is from genome assembly GCA_037158775.1 of Hetaerina titia. NCBI lineage: Eukaryota > Metazoa > Arthropoda > Insecta > Odonata > Calopterygidae > Hetaerina > Hetaerina titia. The sequence continues at coordinate 86,328,010 of CM073770.1, forward strand.
ACGTTCCATCACAGAAGACCTCTTGACCCATTCAATGTAGGACTCTTGCTGACAAAGAAGCAGCTCCTCATCAGTTGCTGGGCGCCCCTGTAGAGTTTCATAATTTATTTACATTGGTTATGGAAGGATGTAATGTCTTTTTTAAACACAATTCCAAATTTAATGACAAAATTTTCTGCAGGTGAACATTTTTATTCTGTGTTTCATAAACTTACACCCTTACATTTCCAAGGTTTTTATATTTAATTCAAGAAAATTTAAAGAGTCAAAAGGTGTTTGACATGTGGTAGCAAAATAAAGACAAAAATTGATAGTGATATTGAAAAACTTTTCACTGATACCAAACTGTTCCAGATGAGACTCTACCTTTCATAAAACTCCACAAATTTTATGTCAGGAGCAAAATCATTCAATCAAAATTAGTGTCTCTTATTTTGAATGCATCACTCTGCAAATGATTACATGCTGGGAGCATGCTGCATCTCAAATGGCAATTTTAACTGTAAATAGGTTACATTTCAGCAAATAGTTCAATGGCAATTAACAATCCTTATAATCGATTATATCCATGTTTAAAAAAAACATGAATGCTATAAATATTTCTAACAGCTACACTAGCAATTGAATGTTTTAGCTGATTCCACTTTAGTATGCTTGTTTTCATGCCAGTTCATAGATTCATTCAGCTACAAGTCGATTTCCACCGACTTGTATCTGTTACTACCATTTTGACAGGACAGTTACTGCTAATGCTCAAGTGGAATGCATCCTATATCATCCAATGCACCTTCTGTTAATGACACATTGCATAATAGTTTAATCACTTTTGACTCACAGGCTCATTTTTAATTCTGCATTTGGCTAAACTTTTTAAAATTAAGCAATTGCACAACTCCAGATGTTTTAAGAAAATTTTACTCCATAAACAGAAGTTAAATTTTGATTCTTATAGCAATTACATTTACAGGAGAGATGAACTGAATGCACAGAAACTGTACATAAATTCCATCAAATTAATTTTACAAATTATGGAGCTTGCTTAACCATGCTTTTCATCCCGTAAGGGATCTAAGCGTCAACCTTCAATGAAAATAAATCAAAATACTACATGCTCACAAGATTCTATACCTATTTCATATTTTATCACTAGTTATTCCAAACGTGTGCCAACAAGCGTGAGAACACTCAATTTCAATGCTCTCATCAATTTTGGATACACTCATTTACCAATTTGGTTGATCCAGAGATTGAAATCTAATGATAAACAAAAATATTTAACAGATTCAGGGGAGATCTAGCAGAAGTTCGTCATCTTGAGAAAAACAAATTTGCACCTATCCACAAATTTATTGGTAACGTACAATGTGTTTTAGTTCATAGAACCTTCTTCAGCGACAAGACAAGATTCAAATTGTGAAGACATCATATTTATACCAGTTTGAGGAAGTGAGGGAGGGGAAGGAAAAGATTGAAGAGAAAGGTAGGCAGGGACAAATATGGGAAATATGGAAAACCCAAAGAAAACAGAGAAACCAATAAAAAAGGAGAGGTAAAAAGAGGGAGGAAAGACAAGAACTTGTGGTTATAGGATGGTGGCAAGTAGCTGGTATGCTGGCAGTAGGGAGAAGGGAAGCATACAGAAGGGTTAGGCGGGAAGGGGACATGGAAGGGATAGGGGCAGATTGAGGGAAAAGGTATAAGGAATTCTAAGAAGGATATTATCGAGGAAAGGTTGTTCGACACAAAACTGAAAGTAGAGGGCATGGGGTGGTTGGATGGGAAAATCCGTGGAGGGTATAGTCCATTGGAGAAAGGGAGTTTCACTGTTTGCTGTGGAAACAGGATTCTAAGGAGAGGAGAGTAGTTTATAAAAATTTTGGCCATTCATATTTAATTGTATAATTTCAAGTTGTTCTAAAATATCAAGTCTTTTGCCCTTATTTTCGTAGCCACCCTCCGTGGATTTTCAATTTGAATCTTGTCTTGTACCTAAATATGGTTCTATGAACTTAAATGCGTTGTACGTTACCAATATATTTGTTTTTCTCACAATAAAGGAAAAAATTGCCATGTTTAAAAGGGGGTATGTGGGAATGGAAAGGTGATAATAAATGATAAGTTTGTTTGCCTTTCAACTATACTGTTTTTCAACATAAAATGGTTCCACAAATATAAGTATAAAACTGTTGCATTGTAATCCAAAAGTACAAGCAAGATCCTGTTCATGATGGTCCTTGCAGGTTAGGTATGATAAAAACACTCACATAGGGCAGTATTTGCCGAATTATATACCAATTTTTCTTATTGTGATTTGTAATACAAAATCACCTATTAGCTTAAATAAAAAAAACATTTATTTCCCTAGGCTATGCAATGTATCATAGAGAACAGATTTTTTTATTATCAGTCATTAAATGTTTTAAAAAGTTTCTTTAATTTTAATTTTTTTAACGGTTATTATTTTCCAATTAAATTCCCAGGTTCTATTTAAATTTGATATGTTATTATAAACAGATGTTTACTGATAAAATCATTATCCATATCCATGAAAATTTAAATGAAGTCATGTCTTATATTTTTTTTTCTACCCGAGCTGAATTTCAATCAGATGAGTTTTCAGTTTTACATTCATGGTTAGATAAAAGATGACAGGACCAATTATGGATAATACTACTACTAATTATCACCATAGCAAATACACACCTGCAACTGAAAACATCTATCACTGACTCCATACTCTCGAAAGCGATTCAGACAAGCTGAAAGACGATCTGGCCTCTCAGGATGACACCTGTAAAGGGCATATTTTTTTTGGATTGTCATCAAAGTTTAAAGAATTATCATCCACCTTTTGGAGTTTTTCCCAAGTTTGAATACATATTGCGATGTTACATACAACATAAAATGCAATATTAATGCAAAAAATAAAAGCAGAGATTCCAGTGAAAATTTTAATAATGGGTAACACATTTCTGATGGAACATCATATGGGTTGAAAATATTGCTTTAAATGAAATGTTTCCCTTCATTAGTGATGTTGCATCCATATAATTTACTGGCCAGGATGATTACCCCCCCTAAGCGACCAATTAAAGGCGTGGGTCCAAGCATGCGATATCACCGCTGCTGACTCGATGTGGACTAAGGGCCAAGAGTAGTGATAACTGATAACTAAGTAGTGGCGTGGGTGATATCAGTGCTGCTGACTCGCTATCCGAGAGGACACTTGGGCTGGGCCTCTTTGGTTGGAAATGCCAAGCGGCACCAAGGGGATATTTAAGAATATTACTGTAAACTCCGTTCTCCTGTATTAAATCGAGACTACCGTTGTACTCCCTTTTAGTTCCTTTTATTTTCCCCCGTCTCTATCGACGAACACCTCTCCGCGTCACCACCCACCAAACTCAAACCCCCATTTACCCTCGAGGCAGCCACTCGACTCGTGGGGTACTTTCTCCTGTCGCCAATATCCCCTCAAAGACGCGAGGATACCACAGTGAGCAGATCATACACTTATGGAAATATGCTCAAGATTTTATGATATTCTAAGCTTCGAACTAAATAAATTTCTACTTAAGGTAATTAATACTTACGGGTCTCTTAAATTCTTGTGTTTCAACATTCTTTCATCAGACACCAAACAAACTCTCTTCTCAGGAAAGGTAAGCTTCGTCACTACAAAAAATAAGACAAGAAAGATGATTTGAAATGTCAAAATAAATGTGAAACAAAAGAGATTTATTTTACAAATAGTATTATTAACTCTAGCACATCATTTACCACATAGTGCATAGCCCATTTCACAATTATTTGTGTCATTTGTGAGATGTATTTATAAATGAAACACAAACGATGGCATATAGGTATTACGATAAATAATCAATTTACATGTGGTTAAAACCAAAGAACCATGGGTTTGGTTTGGTTCTTCAACTCAACGCAATTAGTCTTAAGAATTATTATAATTACAGTATCTATGGGCCTGTTGCTTTCACTTTACTATGGAGAATTTAACTCTAAAATTATATTTTAAGAATTTTTTTCTTGTGTATGTCTACTGGTCAAGATACTATGTTTAGGGTTCTAAAAAGGGGTCAGACAACTAATAGCCATTGGCACACATTTAAAGAATAATATGCTACCTGTGCCTTTACATTTTTACTTCCAGCTAAAAAAAATTCTCCATCATCTTTTGCAAAAAATTCAAGTGTGCAATCATACGACTATATCCCATCATGATTATCACAGAACATATGCACTTGTGCAATGGGGGCAAATCCTATGGGATTAGAATTCTTTAGTTAATTGAGCAAAGAACACAAAGGAACTCATAAGAAGTTGCTCTTCAAAAGCAAACTCAGGAAATTTGTACCGGCCTTACTTTTCCATTTGAACCATGAGTATCTGGAGAGTGATAATTTATAATTTTTGCACAAAAGTTTGGTCTTGTTATTATGTTTACCTGTTTATTCCTGTTTTTTTAAATTCTAATTTTGATATCCACTTTATTATGAATGATTTGCATACTGTAACCTCCGGACAAATGAGTAATTAAAGTTATATGATATATAATTCAACTGGAGGTAAATGAAACATTCGATGCAGTGTCCTACTTTGTCGGCATGGTTTAAGAGATAACTAGAGGGATCCATGATGCCATTAAACTAGAAAATGTTGGCTTGTGCTTAGTTGTTCCATAGGATTCACCATCAGGATTTCTAATTATTTGCCAAATCAAATAGTGGATGTTTTTCAGGGAAATACATATAATATAATGTATTATTTGTACAAAATTTGGCTGAATAAAAATTCATGAAATAATTTCATCAAACATTGTACAAAAACAATAAAGAAGGAAACATGTGAGTAGGACTATTAGTACAATAAATTAAAAGACATTGCCTATACAGTCATAGGTACATTTTCTGGGTATTACAAGGTCTGTTCAAAAAAAGATGAGACTGGTCTTTCTATGTGTGAACTGTTATACAGATCACAACCAATAAGGTGTCGCCATATAGTGGCATCTGTGATAAGTAAAACACCACCTTGGTTGTGGCCCTATCTTGACTTGTCTCTGCACAACAGCAATTCTTGTCCAAGAGCTAATACACACTTGCTGTAAATATTCTTGTGTCATGAGAATGAAGGTCTTGTGTGTGGGCATTGAATTTAGTTTTAACCTCAGGAAAAGTGTAACTGAAACTTAAGCAATGATTCAAGAGGCAATGAATTTTTGAGTCGGGCAAAGTGTTGGAAGAAATGGGTGGGGAGAGGTCATCTTCCTCATGACCCAAAAAAGCTTGGATGTCACGAACGAACATGAAGCTAATGTGATCATTTTCTTCAATTGGAAAGGAATTATTCATTGCGAATATATCCCCAAAAGGATAAACAGTGAATGGGCAGCACTATATTGAAGTTATGAAATGGTTAACACATGCCATGTTATGGAAGAGACCACAAATGTAGAATAACAAGTCTCGGTGCTTCCATCACCAAAATGCACTGGTGCACATATCATTGATTGTTACAGAGTTTTTGGCCAAAAATAACACACCACTGATCCCCCAGCCATCCTACTCTGCGGTTCTTACTCCAGTGGACTTTTTCCTGTTCCCTAAGTTGAAATCCAATTTGAAAGGATGTGGATTTGAAACTGTTGAAGAAATCCAACAAAATTGTAGAGCAGACTATCCCAAAAGAAGCATTCCAGCTGGCATTCAAAAGCTGGAAAAAACGTTTGTTGCATTGTATTGGCACCCAAGGGATGTGTTTTGAAGGTGATAACCAGTGATTAAATAAGTGATTAAAGGGTAAGTAATAAAATCAAGTATTTATTCAAGGAATCTCATCTTTTTTTTGAACAGACCTTGTATTTCATGAAATAGGGCTGATTATCAATAATAATCACGGGAAGACACCACAAGACACTTGAAAGTAATGGGTAAAATGATATTCTTACACACAAAAACTTGGTCATTGAAACAAGTTGATAGGTGTAGATTGGAGGTTTTGAGATGTGGGTGTGAAGAGGCATGATAAAGTAAATTGGATAGAAGGGAAAACAAATGAAGAGGCACTATTAATGGTAGAGGAGGAGAGAGCATTTTTGGGAGGCAAATACGCCTGCAGGCCAACAGAGAATCAATTATATAGCTATAGTTTTTACCTGTAATTAGTGTGTCCATTTTAGCATCCAATTCCTTAAGCAGTTCTTCTGATTGCACTGGATAGCAGTTTCGAGTTTCAAACACAGGTTGACCTTCTCCGGAGCCAGGTAAGTCAAGAGGGATTTTCTTCGGGGGTTTTTCTACATTCTCCATTAACTTGCATCTTGTCTGTGAAAGTGAAGTCCAGAATGGTGCATGGGCTTCTTTAACATGACATATGGTTTCCAGAATACTGAAAGAAACAAGAGCATCTCCTCAATATTTGCTCAACCTGGTTTGCGTTACTTTGAGTGCAAATGAATATTACTTGGCAATGAAAATAAGATAATACCTACCTTTTCTCCCTTTCAAACTAATTGATTGACATTTTTTTCTATTTTAACAGAAAAAATTTCAAGTCTGGTTTGAAATGAACTAGCAAGATCTGGGAAGTTAACCAAGCATTTCTGGTGTTTGTATAAAGTGGATTAGGAAAAATGGAGGAATATTTTGAAAACATTTGTAAATGGAGTCAATTGTTATTAAGTTGGTAGGTGCAGGGTAATGCTTCTAGCTACAGTCTGCCTGACAGGTGTGCTCATCTGCAAGAATTAAGTACATTATTCATTCTCCTATCCACATACATTTTACAAAGACTGCCATGCATGAAATATTAATATATTATTATTATGTAATCTATCGGTTAAGGTAGGTTTTGGATAGACAAAACTACCTAATAAATATTTTATGACTTCTAACAAAACACAATCCAGCAAACTACTCTAAATCAAGTTCATCTCGATCGCTGTGTACTTCCTTCTTCTCTTCATCCCATCCAATATCCCTTTCCTTGTTTTCCTAACATTCTCCCCTCTATTACACTCTTCAACATCCTACTGCTGATCAATACACTCTCCATCCATTTTTCATGCCTCCATATGATTTCTCCCAACAAACCCCTCTCCTCGCCCACCATACCTAGCACTTCCTCATTGGTTTTCCTTTCGGTCCATTTCACCTTCTCCATTCTTCTCCACACCCACATTTCAAAAGCCTCCAATCTACGTCTATCCTCCTGCTTCAATGAACACTTTTCCGCGCTGTACATAGCTACGCTCCATATCAGAGTTTTACCGAGTCTTTTCTTAACCTCCCTATTCAACGTCCCCGTCATCAACTCCATCCTCCTTGAGAAAGCTCCTTGCCTAGTGCAACTCTTCTCCTTGCATCCCTTCTTCTTTGACTGTGTTGGTCCAAAACACTTCTGAGATATGTCAACTATTCTACCTGCTATAATTTTTGCCCTTCTATTTTAATGTTTAGCTTAGCCTTTTTCTTTCTGGAAAATTGCATAACCTTTGTTTTATTGATATTGATTCTCATCCCATATCTATTGCACTGAATTTCAGCACTGCTTCTTCTTTTCTCTTTATTCAACATTATGACAACCCCTCATTGGCTCTCGTCCCCGGCACTGTATATTATTCTATAATTATCACTCCAGTGATCCCTGCTATCCTTCCATCTCACCTTGCATTGACCTAAAATATCTATATTTCCTCTTTCCATCTCTTGCTTAATATTCTCTAATTTTCCTGCCCTCAACATTGTCCTAACATTCCATGTTCCTATTCTAACTAATTTCATCTTCTTCTGCGTCTTCTGTTCTGCTGCTGTTATTTTTCCCCTACAAGGGTTTCGTGGGATGCTTGACCTCAGAAGCCTTGCCTCCCCCGCTGCTGGGCTCGACACACGGCCGATTGGGCCGAGTCCTGCAGTTGCCAGGACTCATATTCTCTATCGTGTCCATCATTTTTCTCTTGGGAATGACAACTGAGGTGGTTTCCCATTGCCTTCTTCAATAGTGTTTTTAACGTGAAATGGCCACCCCACTGGGGATGCCTTTGCAGCCGCCTCACTGAGGAAAAGACGTTACGTGGACTACCTTTTGTCTGGCTCATAACCTTCAACATATCTGGCATGGGTGACCCTACCAGGAGCAATTATCATTGCTCCAACCAGCACAGCTCTACAGGTCATCGGAACACCCAAGCCCATCCACCACGTCAAGATTTTAGTCCATGGGAGGGACATTAACATATATGAAATTGAATAATGACTAGCATATAACCATAAGAGTGCATGTGCACATGTGGCTGCTCATTCCCAGTCCCATGATAACTTGTTAAGTGGATGTTATACAATGATAACTTTTAATCAAATATACAGAGAGAGGAGCTGGTTGACAAATTAACTGGTGACTGTCACATTAGGTCAGTCTCCTCAGACTTTTTTAAGTCACAGCAAATATTTATTAATAAATGAAAAACAAGTATTTTCATTTATTCTCTTTAGCTTATAGTCAAACATTACCTTTAAATTTCATGATTTTGTTAGAAAAAGAGTAAAATACAATTGAGCAATTGGTTGCTACCATATAGCTGCATGATGGCCATAGGATAATTAATGGTCTTGATCCCTACTTGAGGTGCTTTGGGGAGGGCACTTTGAGTGAGTATGCCATCCGTCGGATGTGATGTAAAGGTGCAGACCCCTTGGTGCCTTTCGACAAGAGTAGGCTAATGCTGATGCTGTGCTTCTCTCCACCCTTCATCCTTTCCTGTCCATCCCTAATGGTGCAAGTGACCTTAGCTGTCGGTCGCCTCCCCTTAATACTACTACTTTCATTTATGGCCAATTGTACCTGTTAGCAAAGCATCTTTAACCTTCACCCTAAAGGTATTTTTTTCAAATAAGATGGTAAAAACATTTTAGGAAACCATCAAATGACATGAACTTCTAGTGGATTCCACATTTTTTTGCACCACATACAAACTGACCAAATATCCTTGTGAAGTTAATTATAAAAAAATGACAATAAAAAATTACACTTTCTTGAGCTCCGTATTGCAAATCAAGATTTCTCTCTCAAGATTGTACTTTTGTATATCAGAGAGAACTAACAAGTTTTACCAAAAACATGTAATAATTACTAACATTCAAACTAATACTGTAATGAACAAAGACTACAATGAAGGACTTTTGTTTCACTCCCTTTACCTTTGAGATGGTTCTCCAAGAGATTCAATCAGTGGACACGGATCTCCGAGTAGTGCACGTAAGGTTAGAGAAGCACCTTCAGCCAATGACTTCAAATAATAACCTCCCTAAAAATATAAAACAATAATAACCCATCATGAATTATCATTACAGAATAAGTGCAATGGGATGACATAACATATGCAGGACATACACATATGATAGTTATTCGAGTGCATTTAATTTCATATAAAATGATTTACTCATTAATAAACTGATTTACATATTTTCTGTGCTCCTATTTGGTGAGGGCATGTGAACGTAAATATTGGCATCACAGAACCAATGAAAATTGGCAATGTCATAATATCAATTGAAAAAATGATGGGATCTCAAGTTAAGTGGGGAATAAAATGGGCAACATATGATATATTTTCCTTTTAAAATATATTTTGAAATACCATGTTTTCATGAGGTAATGATTTTTACTTAGTGCGATATATTTTGCTATTAAGTGATATTTTGAATTAAAAACCATACAACCTTTGAAGGGTTATAGTCTTGAAGAGTTCAATTAATTTCAAAAAGGGCACACGCTTGCCAAGGAATTCTATTAACAACGTAAGAAAAATCTTTATAGCACATTATATTTATGTTGCTACTTGTACATAAAGGTGGGTCGTGGTAGTCCAGGGGGTAGAGAGTTGAACTACTGACCGGAGGGTCCCGGGTTCGATTCCCAGGCAAGTCACTCTCAGTACCTCCACCTCCACCCAAGCTGTGATTTTTCGGGTACCAGATCTTCCTGGGAAACCATAACCGGCACAGGGAAAGGAACTGGCCCCCCTACCCTGATGTATGAATTTCACACGCCGTCGGGCTTAGTACTGAGTGAACTCTACCATCACCTACCAAACCGACCTTCGGGTTGATTACTGTTTAGGATTTTATGTATGTTTTTCCACATAATTCACAAATGTTTCCTCTGCAGGCTGAATCCTAATGACAAACTAGTATGCGTGTGCATAATTGTGACTATCAAAGGCTGGACATCTAATGAACTCACCTCAAGAATAACACCTATCTTCCCTCCAGCCAGGCAGGCTAATGATGAAATAAGATGAGCATAAAAAGCTGGTGTCACCTCCATCTCCCCCTATGGAGAGTAAGAAATCATTGATATCCATATAATTTCAGGCTATTAAATACAATGTAATAATGAAACAGACTTCATGTATGAAATTGTTGACTAGGAATTGAAATGGTGGCTGAGAAATAGAGGCATGAAATTTTAGCAACGTAAAATAATGTGAGGTTTCAATGTATTCATGAAATTTATGATTTTTTATTCCATCTAAGGTGCATTATTTTAATAATTTTCACAAAGATAAATACTGTGAAATCTCAAGCTTTAAAACTTCTTTGTCATCATGTAAATAAACAAATTCAAACGTAGTTTAGATAACAAGGATGCATTTGTACTCATTAAAAGAGAAAGTGCTATGCTATATGACTTTAAAAAAGCAAAATAACAATTTTATAAAATATTTACTTTTGTGTACATGAATGAGAATTGAAAAACATAAAATTCATAGAATGCGCACAAATACAACCAACAAAACTTACTAAATTAGGCATATTTTCAGTTCCCTGTGTGCAGGAATGAGAGATAAAATAAAAATACACTCGGCTATGTTTATAATTAAACTATTTTATGAAGTTCACCTATGGACATCTACATTACAAGTATTTGGAATGAACCTTAGTTAAATAATAATAACAGGCATGTTTTATTTGTTTTCTCATTACAAGCTGTATATTGTATGTTTGCATTAATTTACATGATTTTACTCAGGTGACATAAAACCAAAATGAAAATGTTAAATAAAATTAAGTATGTCAGTAATATTTTTTTCCCATTTGATTATAACTGAAGTGAGCAAAATCTGTGCATGCAACAAATAATGTACCTTCTCATCCCCAATGGCAGAATCATACCCAGCTGACACAAGCACTAGCTCGGGTTGAAACTGCGAGGCAGAATGGGAGAGGAAATGGCACGTTTAGATATCTGGTCAAAGTTTTAATTGCAAGACTGTGTAATGAACCCAACAGCCTCTCTTTCTGCTAGGCATCATTCTCACTTTAGGGCAACTCCAGCTGGGTCCAAGCGGAACCCAAAATTCTCAAAAGCCCTTTAAATTAAGGTCAAGTCAATGATGATAGTATGTTGCAAAGAAAAATAACAAATTATACCAACTAAAGTGTGAAATTTGTCTAGTTGAAAAGAAGAAAATGATGAAAAACTGGAACTACTACAATAAAAACTAGGAATTATATTGAAAATTAAATGCTAAAGGGTGTTGGAGACAACTACCATAATATTTCTTTGACAATGTCAATTATTTTATTGTTATTTTTTGCAATGTTTTGATGTTTTTTAAAGGGGTGATAAAAACTAGGGATTGGGAAAACATTTGCATCTAAATATTATACTAGCCTTTCTTAATGCAATGAAGAAGCACAGATTTAAACAGTTTTAACTTTTAACATCATTCTTAGTTCAACACATACGTGTGCTATTATGACAATGGCAATTACACATAGCCAACTTATTAAATTATATGAGAAGTTAGGAACTATACTAAACACTTTTGGCCACCACTCTTTTTCATGCACACAGCAATTTCATCAGATCTGTTTCATCTAGATGTAAAATTATATCCTTAAAAAACACCTTAATAGTTTCAATGCAACGATTTCAGAGTGTAAAAATCATCCGCCTTGACCGGGATATGAACCCAGATCCCTCGATGTCCGGCCGAGTGCTTTAGCCAGTTAAGCTATTGCGGCATCCTCTTAAACTCTAAAATTTTTGGGCTTTTAAAGGAATAAGATGTTGTGATGAAATACCGTACATACAATGTCATAGGCATTCGTAGTCGTGTGCGATGCGCCACAGTCCACGAGGTTAAAGCAAATTTGAAACACTGGGGCTGCTTATTACACCTTAGACAAATTTGAAGAAACTGCGGGAGATGCCACAACAGTAACTTTTAACGGAGTCATCCGCTAACATGCATTTCAATGCAACAATTTCAGAGTGCAAAAATCATTCGCCTTGATCAAGTCTTGACCTTAATGGTTACCTCTTTGACTGATTTTAAGCATAAACTAAGAGAACTTATTGTTAAAAAGGGCTGTATTTTACAGTTGTCAGTTAACTGGAGCAAATGTTAATCTGCTTTTACTCCAGTATAGGTGAGGGTGAAAGAAAGAGAAAAGAAAACTTTGCACTTCCACACACTTTTAATATAACACGACCATGGTTTCAATGCTGTGCATCATCATCAGGTACAATACAACAAATTTTTTCAACTTATATAGCCAGGAGCCAAAAAATTGTTGTTGGGTTGTTTACCTGGTTGTTGCCAAAAAAAGTTGAAAAAATTTGTTGCATAAGTTGAAAAAATTTGTTGCATAAGTTGAAAAAATTTGTTCTATTGTGCCTGATGATGATGCGCCGCATCGAAATCATGGTCGTGTTATATTAAAAGTGTGTGGAAGTGCAAAGTTTTCTTTTCTCTTTCTTTCACTCTCACCATCAAGGAATTCCACAAAGTTAAGCCTAAAACTGTTAGCTCCAGCATAGGCCCTTCTTTTTTCCCTCAACATTATGAAATACTGATGCAGCTCATACAAGAAGAAAAGCAAAAGCATTTTGTATTTAGTACAATCCAATTATAATTTTTTTATGATAACTACAGAAGGGGTTACATCTTTCCATTTTCTCTACTACATATAAAGAATCACAAAATTTATTTTTTCAATAACGGAAAGTGTTCTTTAAGAAATTAATAAATAATTGCAGAAAGTTGTATGGTAGTCTATTGGATATGGTAGTAGATCTTTTTGTGAAAAACACATGATATACAGAAAGGAATTGGCACCCCTACTCTGATCTGTAAATTTCACATGCTGTAGGGATATGGTGAACTCTACCATCACCGATCAAACCAATCATAGGATTAACTATTGAGATTCTCTTGCATTAAAATCCACACCGATAAAATGCATTTATTTTGAGTTGGAGTGTTTGAATTTATTAACTAGGACAGAGGGTATAATGCAAATCAAATTTAGTTTGAAATTAAATATATTTTCCAAAGCAGGTTAAGGGTAAACTGAAGAAATTGCTGTGTTGTGACTTACTACGAAGTGAAATCTGCTATGAGTAAAATATCAGTATATTTACAATTGTTATTACACATATTTTAGGCTTAATGAAAGATAAAATCTATAACACAGAGTGTGGAGCGTTAAGAAGTAAAACAGATTCAGTTCCAAATACTGAAATGGTAAAAAAATAACTACAATGTTCCTGTAACCAAAGCTATGCTGGTATATCTGAAAAGGGTAAAATTCTTTAAAGTTCTCCTTTCTATTTGATCATTAGCTGTTTTATCAAAATTTGATATTTTACAGTTCCACTAAACTAAAAGATTTGCAACATATTTTTAACAAAAACAAAAATGGATGGAAAGACCTGTGTTTTTCCCAATTAAATTATGCTTAGTGATATGTTCTGCATTTCCACTTCCTTCAACCAGAAATTTGGCTCATCTCCCACCCATTTCTAGGGCTTTGAAACCATTTTCTAGTGACATCATTTTAATCTATTAATTCCCTTCTTGGCAAAATGTATATAGTATGTATCCAACTCCTTTAAACAGAAATGGTAGGACAAATAATCAATGAAACATTTATGAAACATGCTGGATGACTGAAAAAAAACCATATCTCCAAAAGTGCCTCTGTGGTTCCTATGGAAGTGAAAAAGGTGTGATGGGTATATGTTCATAAAACTATAGAAAACTGTTCATTCCAATACCTCTTCCTCACAAATACATGCTACGTCACAGGATTTTAAAAAAAGTGTAAGAGGTGTTGAATAGAGAAGTACCGTGCACACATGGATCCTAGCAACAAAAAATTTTGAAAAGCCTAAAATGCTTAAGGTATACAAAACCAAACTCCAACCTCGGGACACCCGACGGCAGCGTCATAGCCAGCAGATACCAAGATGAGATCTGGTTGAAACTACATGAAATAAAATGAAATGAAGGAGGTTAAACGAACATCTATACACAACAAATGTGTTTCTACATACTTCACTTCATGCACCATAAGAGGAAGAAATACATATTTTAGCTAAAAGAAAAATTCCATCTATTCTCCCAACAATCAACAGGAGGCCATCCACTTAATCAGTGGTTTAAAACTGTTTTTTAAGTTAAAAAAATTGCAGTTATGAGAATTTTTTTGGCCCTATGTGCTAAGTTGAAATCACATTTTTTTCTTCTTGTAGTAGTAGGATTTATGGGAGGCGACTGATAGCTATGGTCATTTGCGCCATTATGGATGGGCAGGAAAGGATGAAGAGTGGAGAGAAACCCTGCGTCGGCATTAGCCTACTCTTAACGAAAGGCGCCAAGGAGAATCTGCAGCTTTACGTCCCACCCGACCGATGGCATACTCACTCAAAGTGCCCTCCACAAAGCACCTCAAGTAGGGATCGAGATACCACTGAAAAATATTTGACGACACCGGGATTCGAACCCGGTGGCCCTCTGGGTGAGAAACCAGTACAATAGCCACCGCATCATCTTGATCCCTTTTTTTCTTGTTTAGCATGATGATTTTTCATCTAATGATGATATTCTGCAGGGAAATAATTTATGTTCAATATGTTTTATTTACACCAATGGTCAGAACTAAAGCAATAAGTAGGCCAAGGAATGAGGTATGTCAATGTAAAAGAAAATGATGTGAACATTCATGTTTTTCTGGAGATTAAAATTCGTGAAACATTGCTGAGCTCATGCCTGAGCATCATTTGCCAATGCAGACTTAGGGAATCAAATCTCCCATGGCTCAGGTGAAAAAAAATAAAGTCACACATTGGGAGATGTGAAGCCCTAAGTCAAAGGCAGTATACTATATGAAAGAAATTTTCTGGATTTGGAGAACAAAAGTGGAAGTTTATCTTGAGACTGAGAGTATGAATTAAGGAATTTCTCTGGTGAAGGGCATGCTGATAAGGTTCCTGAAATTTTGACATGCACCAGTGTTGCAGTAGGCATCCATTCACTCTTTAAGATGCCAACTGCAGTGAGAGAGAAATGCGGAGTTACAAAATACTCTACACACATTATCATCAACTTCATGAATAAATCACAACAACTTTTGGGACACCCAAAAAATAAAAATATGATCAAAAGAAAAAAAATATGATCATATTCAATACATGATCAAAAGATCCAAGGATAGATGATGGCACAGTCAAATGAGAGCTATGACAACAAAATTAATGTCTACTGCAGTGGTTACCCAGATCAAGAATACCTGCAATGATGGGATAGGAAGATGCACAAGGGAACAACCACAGCAATGGGAAGCATGTTTATTGTAAAGAATGAATTTAGGGATTACAGCCTAATTACTAAACTTACTTCTTAAGAATGAATATGTCCTTAAAAATATCAATTACAGAATAAACAGTAGAGATTGCAATCATACACAAAAAGGAAAGATAAGTTTCCAGAAGTATACATTTAGTATGTGTTAACTGAAAAAGGACATGAGCCCGTGGTATCATTCCCAGATACCATGATATAATTCAATTCCACATAGACCGAAGAAGCTCTCCACAAATAAGTTAATACATAATAAATGGAAGGAATTTGTTTAAAGCAATAGTAATTCAAATAAATGTAAAACAGAAAATAAGAATAATTAGCGTAGCTCTTCCTGAAAATTATGTACTTGGGATTGAATAAAAATCATTGAAAATGTAACCAAAAATTAAAAACTATTCACTCCCCTCAAACTTTACCTCATACATAAAACATTGTACCACTAAACCCCTCTATCTTTAATACTAGTAAATGGAATGAAATGATGAAGAAACAAATGAATACATAGCGGATATCTGCATGACAGACATAGACATACAAAGAGTGATTATTGTAAGCACCTCACAAGGAATATTCCAACATTCACTGTAATTGTATTAGAAATATTGATAGTCCTCTTTATTATAGGGTGAAAATGAGACTATGAAGTCTCTTCTATCACCTAACCACAGAGACCAAAGTCCAAATAGAACCAAATTATAAAAACCAAAGCCCTCAATCTGGGACAAAAGATAAAATATATAATAGCTTGCACACATATTTAACATTTAAAAGGTTTGGTTCAATTTAAGGTAAAACTAAAGAATTTCCGTGACATAAAATGTATTATTCAATTGAAGAATATATACATGCAGCATGAATTATCTTAATGCACAATTATGATATGGCTGTTAATAACTGTGGTGTATTTCAAATATGTTTATACGTATAACTTTTAAAGAAATGCCTTATATGATGCACAATGATGATTCCATTGCATCAAGATCCTTGGGCAAATAAATATTATCATGGTATGGGAGGAGAGGTGATAGTCGGGAGAAATCCAAAGGAGGCAGGAAAGACGAAAGGAGAGCATTTTGATTGACAATAGTAGAATGGACAGGAATAGGATAAGGATGTTGGGTGGAATGAAGGGAGGAAAAAAATACATGGAATTGAAGATGGACTTATTATATTGCATGATGTTGGGTTATATTTTGTTAGGAGAGGCAAGGAAATTGCCACTACACCAACTAATAGCATCAGAAAAAATTCCATGCCTTACTGTCAGTTACAGTGAATAATCAGCACGATTCTGTACGTACATATGCAGCATATACAAGCAAAAAGTTCACAAATTTGCCATTATAAGCAATTAAAATTAGAGACAATTGTATACCACATGCATGATTTTGAAGAATACTTCCTTACTGCAATTATGTAGTGATGATATAGACCCGAAATATCATAATGAACATGGAAACCTCCAGACTTCTAGGTGTAACTAAATACTAGTTAAGAAATAAAAAAAATTAAATGAACACCAAATTTCTAACCTCGTAAGCAACAGGCATTAGGAGTTGTCGAAAAATGGCATTATAATCCTTGTTACCCATGCCGGTTTGATTTAGAGGCACATTTATGTTAAATCCTCTTCCACTGCCCTTTCCAACATGGTCAAAATCAGACTCGGCCAAATTCGGCCAAAACTGTCCATATTCATAACGATGAATAGAAAAGTATAATACCCTGGAAAGAGGCAATTAAAATGTTTTATACTAACCAATATTCTTAAACTCAATAGATCAATTTTTTATTCAATTATTTGAATAGTTTCATAATGTAGTAAAGGAAGGAATAATTGATTTATACCAAAGTGAACTACATACATATTACTATCAAGGAAATTAAATAATGACAGTTCTATTACCGAGGATCCTCATAAAACATCTGTTGAGTTGCCTGCCCATGATGTACATCCCAGTCCACCACAAGGATACGAGATACTGACTTAGATGGATGGTTTAATGCATGCAAAGCTCCCATTGCAACATTGTTGAAGAAACAGTAGCCACAGTAGCTGCTATTCATGGCATGATGACCAGGAGGCCTATCAAAAGAGTATCAAAATAAAGAAGTCATTTTAAAACATAAGAGCTATAAATATTAACTTTCTAAAAAAACCTTTGTTTTGCTATTAATAAAATATATAAACAGATAAATATAATTAATACTTTGAGATATTTTTGAATTCAACATTAATGAATCAAAATTCTGGGAACTTGTAGAATTACCATGAGACCCAATGTTAAAGCATTTTGTTTAAATAGCTCTGAGATAATTTTCTTACGCTGCTTATGTGACAAGCACATTTTTTTCATTAAATTATTAATAAAGACACTAATTTCCACAGCACTGGAAAACAATAATCATTTTCATTAGGGTTGTGGGCATTTAAAAATAACTCCTCAACATAACGAAAAAATAGCGAAGGAAGTCCCAATACAAGGATGAATTAAATGATCAATAGATAGAATACTCATACCTAATGATTGCCATTCCATTTTGAGCTTTTCCATCCAGTATTGACTCAACTAGTTCAATTGCACTTCCAGCTGCTAGCAGGGATGCTTCATAAGTTTCCTAAAAAAAATTATTGTTATAAAATATTGAAATCCAACAAAAGCCAAATATTTTGTCCACAAAAAAGTACAGTAATCACCATTACAATGGAATAAGATATTAACATATTTAAAAATGCATACTGACATAATTTCTACTGATTTCTGTGATGGAAAAAAACTTGAGTCACAACTGTAAAACAGCATATACATATATTAGTAAAATACATAGGTCTGCGGATATTTCCTGAATCCAAGCACCTATTTACCAATGGCCATCCTAATATTCTGCATTGCATCTAATAGGGATTACTAATTTGTCAGCTTGAGGAATGGAGTTCATGGGGAATGGATTTCATCCAGAATTCCTCAGGTTCTCATTGAATAAATTGTCTAATATGACAACAGTCCTACTCTGTTCCCATTAAAAACTGAATGTGGACAGCCAGCCCTCTTGCTGTATTCCTTTAGGCCAACTTTCATGGAATTCTTTTAGTTCACTAAGTACGCATACCTAACATCTCGGATGAAATTCTGCAGGTTTTTATAATTGCTATTATGATTAGCAGATCTCCACAGGGTTAGGCTGTCTGTCAGATATGACGTTAAGCTACCCCTTGGCACCTTTCATTAAGAGTAGACTAATGCTGATGCCAGATTTCTCTCTACCATAAATTACAGATTCAGGTGTGATGTGGTGGAACTGTTCCATGATAACAGAGATGTAGATTACTACAATTTTCCACTACATAAAAATTTATTCATGACCAGCTTCGATGCACTAAATAATTTTCAAGCAAAGAATATATATATATATATATATATATATATATATATATATATATATATATATATATATCTTTGAAATGGAATGCTCTCTGGTGATGCATAAACACATAAACACGCAGATATAGAATATTTAAAATATCGAGACACAAAGAATACTGTGAGTGTCCTTCCTTTGCCTCTCCATATTTTAAATATTCTATATCTGTGTATTTGTATATTATAAAATATAATATACATGCACACACACATACATATATATATATATACATGTTTCTATATATTAAATATAGGAGGTGAGGAAACCAGGGTGTCTCCACGTGCCGGGACGGTTTAGGCAAGTGGGAAAAACTGAAGCTCTGGGGATGGGTGAAAAAAGTGGGTAAAAGTGGAGGTTGAGGGTTTGTAGAGGAAAAGACAAAGGAATAATAAGACTCTAGTTGGTTTCGATGAGATGGTGTTTTCTTCTTATCAGCATTCCTTATGGTGCCCCATCTCCCCATGATATGTAGCTAAGGAATGGTGGCGGTGTTCTGCAGTGTCCTGTTGGCCGATCGATCTCTTTTGTTGGCAATCATCCGGGTGCGGAGAGTTGATTCACTCCGCGGTTGCAGTTAGTGGGAGGTTGCTATCATCCCCCTGGGTCGGGTCGGGACTAAGTCATTGTGTAAACGGCTGGTCTCAAGGAATCTAATATTGAACCTTTACAGTGAGAGCTTCACTTGAAAATGATGTAGTGCATCAAAAGTGGTTGTAAATAAATTTTCATTTTGTGGAAAATTATAGAAGTCTTCATCACAATAATTACTATTTACCCTTCCTCTATTCCCATCCATCCCTAATGGTGTATCCAATCGCCTCTCCAAAAACTAC
Organism: Hetaerina titia; assembly: GCA_037158775.1. Classification (NCBI taxonomy): domain Eukaryota; kingdom Metazoa; phylum Arthropoda; class Insecta; order Odonata; family Calopterygidae; genus Hetaerina; species Hetaerina titia. Next base: position 86,347,936 of record CM073770.1, read on the forward strand.
TACTCCTACTTACTGCAATATATTAATTAGTTTTTCCAATTCACTCTATCAAATGACTTTTTGAAATCTACAAAACAGACATCCTGATTGTATTCTATGTTCCTCTCTATTAGTGACCTCATTACTGTGATGTCATCATGCTTGTCTCTCCCCTTACTGAATACAAACTGATCGACCTCTTAGTAATCATTAGCCCTGCTCTCCATCCTCTTATCGATGGTTCTGAGAACTAATTCAGCTGTATATGAAGTCAAAATTATCATTCTATAGTCCTCATATAAGCCTGCCTTTCCTTTCTTTGGAAGAGAAACTAGCACTGATCTGCTGACATCTTCCAGCCAAATTCCTCTCTCATAAATTCTAAGAATTTGTCTATAAAAAACCCTTACTCCCATATTTTCCTAAACCTTTTAGTAGTTCCGCAGGAATGTTGTCCACCCCCACAGCCTTACTTTATTTCAATTCCCTCAACACCTTTTCTATCTCACCTAGTAAACCTGACCTAAGCTATACTTATCTATGTCATATTCTCTATGCATAATCTCACTGACCTAATTTATTTACCATAAAGTTCCTCTATATTATCGTTTGACTTCACTTGCATCTTCTCTGGTTTGAATACTATTTTTCCTTTACCTATCTTTGATTGTTTGCAACGATTTTTCCTTCTTATTTCCTGACAATATTTTAAAATTCCCATATAGTGCACCAATCCTTTCCCCGCAGACTTTCCATATCTTCGCACTGCGTTTCTCACCACACTTCTTTTGCTCCGTATGTTACTCACCTCAGTTTATTATTTAACTCTTTCTACTTCCCCCTACCTAACTTTGCATTTTATTCTTCCATTTCCTTATCTTATCTTTCTTTTTAATTATCTCTTCTGTAATCCTTGGTTTCTTCGTACTTTTCCAACAGTTTTGTCAGCAGCTTCTCTTTATCTCTTTTAAGATATAAAGTACCCAGCACCTTTTCCTCACTCATGATTTTCTCCAGAGCCTCCTGATACTCCTTTCTTGTCAATCTAGTTAATGGTTTTATGGTCCATATTTTTTTAAGAAAAATATTTCACACTACTAAGGATTAACTCTTGACTTACAACAAATATTAAATATCATACATCATGCAAGTCAACAGAAATGAAAAAAACAAGGCAGAAAAACTGCAGAAGAATACTAAAAAGTTGATAAATCATGATAAGCAAAAATAACCAAAATATCACATCTTGCTAATAATGAAATACTATTTGTGTGTTAGTGTACTTTAGAAAAGTTGGTAGCAAGTGTTTAAGAGAGGGGTTGCCAGAAGACAGCAAGTAAACCACGATCTAAAATTTCAGAAAAAAGCTATTAAGATATATGACTGATTCTTTACCCAGACAGAATTGTAAAGCACTCATGAAATGAAAAATTTTTAATAGCAAATCACTCATATATTTTATACATTTAATATACATCAAGGAACAATTGAATGGCCATTGGATACCCTCTCTACATCTACAAAACAATTCACGACACAATAGGCACAATAATGATTTAAATTTACCTCTATGACATCTAAAATGGTAAAAAAAACTCAGCAACTGAAGCATGAGACTTTCCAATAGACTTCTAGAAAACTCCATAACAGTAAAATTAAAAAAAATCAAAAACTAATTTATTTTTATTGGTATCTGCATTATATTACATCCTATTGAAAAGTATTTTCCACAGAAGAAATACTGATCTGACTTCTAAATTTCGACTCATTTCATTTCGATGTACCACTGTTTGTGACTATTGCATACCTGAAAACATACACTGCTGATACCATTTCGCAAATGACCTTGGCTGTTGGTCACCTCCCTTAAAACATCCTACTCATATGACATTAAATACTGAATAAATATACATTATTGTAACTAGAGAGATCTTGGTGACCCTTGAGTACACAAGAGACAACAGGATTTAGTTAAAGCTGGATTTAATAAAACTGAAGATGAGGGAATGTACCACATGGTATAAAATATGTAATATTTTCATTTCCAATCACCTGACAAGATAAGTTAATGTGGCATATTTCCTGAGACTAATTCACTTCTACTTACTGGATGAAAATACACTGAATCGTATCGAGATGACAGTTTCTCGAGATGTGCAGCATCCTGACACCCAGCAGTTGATGCTATCGTTTCCAGGTGAGACTTAGAATGTAGAGCACATATCTCTTCTTTGGTAGCAATTCGTGGTTTGAGCATCATGCACCGATTAATTAGACCCAGTGATGTGCACCTACAAAAATATACAGCAAAAGAATAATTATCAATCACCATAAAATGAAGGTCATGTGAATTCTGTTGTGATTAAGCCTTAAAATTCTACAAATGAAAACACTAAATTAATTTTCAGTTGCACATTTCTTTCCCCTCATTGATGTAGTGCACTTCCCTCATAAGGCTACGAGTTATTTCTCAGAAATTACAGATGGAAACTGGGGTGGGCACTAATATAAAAGTGCTACACTGTGGCTTAAGTGGAAACAGTGGTATGTGCTGCCATAATCACAATTAAGTACATACCTTTCAATAATGCAAGATAATCTCTCAGGACATTCTGGGTAACTTTCATCCCACAGTGCTTTGTGCTTCAACATTCTTTCATCCCATACAACAGCCGTGCCTTTTCGAGTCAATTCTCTCCACTCATGCATCTGCACAAAAGGAGTTATTAATCAAACGACATTTTTTAGGAATTCAAACCAGTAATCCATATATTTTAACTGAATTTCCTAAACATATGGTCAATTAGAGTTACAAGATGTACTACTAAGTTTATGCAATGTTATACAATTATACAGAAATACAATGAGAAATTATTACATGAAATTATGTTAACATACAAAACTGGAATGGAAAACTTACTGCTGCATAAACATCTTTCACGACGTCATTCCTTTGGTTTTGAGTTCTTCCTTTCTTCATTGCTTTACGTTTGGCTTCCAGTAAAGCTGCTGATGGACCACTGCGGCAGGAGCCCTGAGAATTATTTTCCCCCTCCACATTGCCTCTACTTCTCCTGTTCTTTGAATTCCCTTTTGAAGAACTCGACTTATAAGAAGAACAATGTGAGTATATAATGAGTTAATATAACAAAACAAGGCAAACACCAAATAGAGCATATCGCTGCAACAAGTTTCACAATTATATTTCATTAGATGAATACTTCAAACACCCATGTACTGAAATACAACAATTCACTATTCTAACTACAATCGTGCTATACGACTGAATCACAATTCAAATCTCAATATTTGTTTTGCAAACTGTAACTATACAACTATTTTTTAACATCCATTAACAAATAAATCGCGTCAATAACAAAAAAATCAAGGTGACAACAAGAACAACGATCGATACTGCCAGCCGTTAGAATCAACCCGAGACGGTGAACATTAGTGTTGATAAACATAAATGTAAACAACAAAGTAATAATTTTATAGTTACCATCGCTTGGTTTATTTTTTATGTCAATATACAGAGGTAAACGATTTCGATGATTCAAATTTATTGGTCAATTAACACAACAGAAATAATTTTGCAGCATGCCGGATTCAGTGGTTGGAATGGAAAACCTCACCGCCCTCGCAATAACATCCCATTCCAACATCTCACCTTGTTTCCATATAAAACTTTGTCATGGAACATACAATGAGTAACTGAAATTCTTTACAAAAAGCAAGCGGGCGGTCATGAATTTATAGATGGCAATACTATCGCCAAAACTAAGGAGGAAGCGAGTTGCATAGTTTCCCATCTACTTCTATTTTTTAAATATAATTGTTTAAGTTGAAATTTAATCAGACAGATAAAATGGCTACGACATCAAAAAGAAGAAGACATGCATATTTCATCTAGTTACTTCTCTAACATTTCTTACTTTTGTATTAAGTCCTACTCTAAGGACATATCGAATCGGACAAGTCCAAAATCGGATTACGAGCGCTATTTCGAATAGGTGTGGTAATTGCTCGCCTTCTCTTTTTCATCGTGTTTGGTTACCATTTTGGTATGTGATCCCTCCTTCATTGTAAAAAATATTTAGTGTAATAATCCAAAGCTTAGTAATTTTAGGGTTGACCCAAATGTTTAGATTTCCCAATAGTAGGTGAACTAAACACAGCGGCGTAGTATGATCATGATGCCTAAATGTAAGATTGGTCACTGAACGCTAACTTGCCAACAAGGCGTGCGTTCCACATAATATTGAACATCGGCTTATAATGAAACATTTTAATTGAATAAAAACTAACCATTCCAATGCTCTAATGTGTACTAAAACAACTTAAAACAAATAAAATGGTCCACTCTTAATGAATGATGCTTTGGTAAAATTTGAAACATTACCTCACGCAGAATCAATCTATTTCCCCAAAAAAAGAATAAAATTCCAGCAATACTCAATTTCTAATGAAACAAAAATGATAAAATAATGAAACTCTTAATGTAGTTTTCATTATGAAATTATTGATGAATTATGTCCCAAAAATGTGCCTAAAATATACATGGGTTCCCCTTTCATTGACATAAAACATCATCTCTGTAAAAATTAAAAAAGACCAAGCTTAACAGAAATATTAATAGACATCAAAAAATTTTCTTTGCTTTTCTCTGAATTGCCCATTAATATTTATTGACAAAAAATAGCCACTGCTCTTTTGAAGTTTGTACTTTTCAAAAGATGCCCTCCTATATCTACATAAGTGTCGGTAGCATTTTATTTTAATTTTAACATGGACTCTGAACGAGCTGTGACCTCATTCCACCCATTAAACTACCAGCAGTTGAATATAAGTTAATTGAGTTCATTGCAAATAAATAATTCTTATTAGGTTTAATTGCTTTTAATTAGTACATGGTTAGTTAAAATAAAATTTTAACAAAATTTACAGAGTATAATTAACAACTGAGGAGCAGCCAGATCTACAATGCAAAAATGACCTATCATGTCAGTAATGACAAACTGGTCAGAATATCACATGACAATGCATATGAAGTGGTACAATGTTAACATCAATACCATGCATAGCTGAGAAATATGAATAAGGTACATTCAAACAAAAACAAATGTACAGCAACAACAATTACACTTTCAATGAAATTGACCAAGTGCTCACGTCCTTTCTGCAATCTTGCATAAACAACAATACAATCTCATTTATAGCCTTATCACATTCTCCATTAGTGATCAATATCACTGAAGACTTCAGATTTTGTAAGACACTATGAATACACCAGTTAATTTATTCAATGAATGATATGTAGTGAATGATTCCTTAAGTTAAAAGTTTAATCGGGAGAAATTAATGAAGAATATAATTTTGACGATTAAAATACCAACACACAAGAGGACATTACAATAAAAAAATGAAATATATCCACTGAAAATATGAAATAATCAAAATAAAAATTCCAGAGTCAAAAAGTCTCATCAATAAAATGCTTTAAAAACAATTTGTTGAGGTAATTTCTTTAGGAACAAAAATATCCTAAGTACTTCATTTAAAACATAATTGCATGCAGTGTATTCATTACAGAAATGTATGGATTGTTGAACTCTTCTTCAAAACATTTCATTCCAGTATGTCCATTGTGGCACATGACTCAGCCAGCCACTCCATCAACAAAGCAGAAATGTTTTTATCATCATCGTCAGATTCGGGACAAATTTTAACTTCTGGATGGTCAAGAACCCCTTGGATGCATTCGGAGTACCGTGCAAGAAACTCCTAAGGATGAGAAAAAGGACAGATAATCTATGCATGATCAAAACCATGTGTGAGCATAGTTATTCATAACTCTATAAATTATTAAATTTATAGTTGATGACTAACATCTTATGGGATCACATTTCCTCCATTCAAATCACCTTTTTAGATGTCCAAATCTTCTTCCTCAAAAACTAATTCCACACTGCAGTCAATATGAAATGTTTCCTTCCAGGAACATCTACAATTATGTCCTACAGCCAAGTTCATTGGATTAGCTTTTACTTCTACTAATAATATGCTAATATTCATTTGTTCAGTTTACTATTTTTCTTTCTAACTTTTTGTTCAATAATACTGACACCCCTTGGTGGCTCTCTTCCCAGCTGCTGCATATCACTCTTTAACTATCACTCCAGTAATCTCTGCTACCTTTCCATCTCACCTCGCATAACCCTAAAATACCTACATATCCTCTCGCTTTATATTTTGTAATATTCTTGTCCTCAACATTGCTGCTGTTGCTTTGCAAGGATTTCATAACATGACAACCGTGGAAGCCCTGCCTCTCCCACTGGCAGACATGCCACATGGCTAATTGGGCTAAGTCCTATAGTTGCCAGGACTCGTTGTCATTCTAGTGTCCATCCTAACAGCCTTAGGATAAACAATTTGGGTAGAGTGTTGAATTCCTCATGTGTTTATCATGTGACAACATCACTCAAAAAGTTACCCCACTGGGGTCAGAGCCCTTTGCAGCTGCCTCGCTGAGGAATAGACATTATGCAGACTACCTTACGTCTGGATCCTACCTTTCGACCTATCAGGCATTGGTGACCCTACCAAGAGTGAACATCATTACTTCCACCACAGCTTTAGGGGTCATCAGAATGCAAAAGTCCATCCACCACAACAATATTGTAGTCCATGGGGAACCACTCTTCTGGGCTAAATAAATTGACATCTTCCTCCTTTGGCTCTACCAGTGTCAAATTTAATACTCATTCATTTTCTCTTTCAACCTGTCCTACTTTGCATCTTTTACTTCTTCTATATTTAATCCAACCATTACTTTTCTTAACATTGGCTTCCATAACATTAAATTTACCACCTCAGTCCACATTAAATCGAGCAATTGCTAACAATACCTTCATTTCAACAATTACCACCCATTATGCACAAAAAGCTTTCATCCTTTATTCATTATCAGCCTGTGGCGTTAATCTCTGCAATCATACCCCCTCACAACATAAGTACACTACCAACAGGGTCACTTTCACACAAAAAATGAAGGTACTTGGCCGTATTCTTTCCCAAAACCTCAAAGAAATAAGGTAAATACTGCATAAACTCTACACCATTATACAAAAACAATGAGTCCGCATTGCTACTATTCTCACACTTTCCCTCTGTCTCATTTAAATACCCCTCAAATTTGCACAACATTTTCAAATCCAAGAGGCCACTAGTGCACCGTCCTTTCTCTTCTCTACCCCTTTCCTCACCATGTTACCATCCATACCATAAATGCTGCAATCTTTCTCAACCTACCATCTCCCGGACTCCAAAATCCCAACCCAAATATAATTCATCTGCAAATCAATAAACATTATTTACCACCTCTCCTGTAACTGCGTTTTACATGGGTGAATGCACTACCATGACCTCCCTCTGCATGAAAAACCACTACAGATTAACTAAATCTCCTGTTTCCCTAAATTATCCCATACCTACTCATACAAACTTCCCATTGCCAATCAATTGACAACAGTTTCTCTATTCGTTGATTGAAACCCTTCCCTAATCTGAAAGCAGAATAAAAGCGAGAACTTGCAATACAGTTCCCATATGGGTGCCCAAGCTTTCAAACCTCCAGGTCTTAATATTGCCCATTAAATCCTTCCAATAGCCACCCATCTCCTAATGCCTTCACCAATCACCTTACTTCCTTTCCACCACATATCATCATCAGTCTTTCACTAAGAAATGCATTTTGAAGATGATGGTTTGATTGTTGGCATGTCAACCATGTTTTTGTGAGTCCATTCTTTGTGTTTCTATGTTGAGTCAATATTTTAATCAATATCAACTGAAGGACAGGGAATAAGCACAAGTCTGAAGCTATAACCCATATAATATTAATTAGATGAGTTGACATGATAGATGAAAGTCACTTCAATAGACTTAGCAATTATGGCAGAAAAGATATTGTTTTTGTCATTCCACAGAATACTTGATATCAAAGAAATTATGTCATTAGTGACTTATCTGATAAAAAACCCAGGAAATGGAAGTAGATATAATAGATAAATATATATAGATAAAGATAGGACCTTTTCCAGAGAGATCTGGAAGGACATGATGTACAAACATTCTTACATAACAACATGAATTGTAAATAATTCTACCTACTAATACAGGTACCTTAAATATATTCTGAGAAATCTCCAAAGCAAAACACACCAATTAAAATGAACAGAATCATTGCTACCCAATAATTGGTATAAATGACCTCAATCATAATCTTTGGCCAAAGACTATCGCCTAAGCCATTTATACCAATCTTTGATTCACGACCATAGCAACATTCTACCATCTTATATCATCTAATAATTTATATAACATGTTTGTGTATAACATATTTATATAACTTAATAGTTTACATAACATGCTAGTTATCTAGATGGAACAAGAAATAAATATTTATGAAAATTTCTATGTTTGGCCACCATGCAAATCGACATAAAGATTACAAATTCATTTATTATGCACATTAAGATCGGTTACAAATCAGTTAGAAAATAAGGAGAGAGTTGAAAGGTTAGGTAAACAGAGAGGACTACTGACTTCTTACCAAAATGAAAAATAGAGCTAAAAACTTATTCATAATTGTATACCTTAAGAATTACTTAAAATATAATAAAAGCAAGAGCATAGTATGCTACATTGGTATTATTCTCTTACTATGGTGTCAAGAGGTTGCAACTGCGGTAGGAACAATAAAAGTCCAATGTGTAATATAAGTCTTTCTGTATAAAGAAACAATGCAATGAAAATGAAAGCAAGTGAAATATTATTAAAATAATGACACAATTATTATGAAATTTAAAAAAAATAGATGTTTCAATTACTAGCCTAAAGCGTGCCAAGAGCCACCATATCAGGAATTTAATATTTGATTAGTGTTAATTGGATGATTTTTGTGTGATTTACAGAATGAAAATTTTATGAAGAAGAGCAAGCAGGGGAAATTGTTCTCCTTGAGATACCAACTATGTTGCTAGAAAAAAGATTTGTTTCTCCATATTTTGTCAAATTCAATGAAAGATATTTGCAGATTCAGTTTACGGCCCAAATGTCAGGGCTATTTTGATACTTTATTCTGTGGAACAGCCATTTTCCATTTTCATTAGTTGAATTATTGCTGAATACTGTTCTCCCTTCTTCAGTAAACTTTTGATCATTCACCCGTGGATTATCTGTTTTTTTTAATTACCCATCTATTCTCTTCCCAGGACCTCAAAATTTAAATAAAATTAAAATCATAAGGATAATTAAATGATTTGGAACTTCAATAAACCTTTAAAAAAAAAACAAGTTAGTAACACTAGGACTTTCTTAAAAGTTTTTAATTTCACAATATGAAAAGTTGTGAATAGCATTTAATATTTTAATTTAAACATATTTGTACCATCTGTACTTTCCCATTATCGTTTCCCTCACATTCATTAACCCTGAGAATTCCATACTCTCCATTAATGGGAGCAAATACATAGTTTTACTTGGTAGCAAATAATTCATTAAGTATCTATACTTATTCACCATTATTTTAATTGGCATCATATGATGAATATGAATCCGCATCCGAGATCCTTTGTCAATATTCGTCCTTCACCAGTCATTTGTTTTTTCCTGGCTACATGATCGATTTAGCTTTTTAGAAGCATTGGAAAATATGCTCTACCATTCACTCTATGTTATTCTTGTAAAAGTATAATCCCACCCTAACAAAATTGTTGAAAAATGGAAAAAATTGTAATTTTCCTGGTGATTAATTTGCACTTCTAAAAAATGCAAATTAATCACAAGGAATGAAAAAGGAGAGTTTCCGTAGATATCCATTTATAACACAACATATTTTCCTCATTTTTCAGTTATCCATGTTTTTTTATTATCTGTACTTCATCACGCATCTATCAGCATGAATAATTGAGAGTTTACTGTACATCAATAAAATATTTTAGCATCAAGTAAACAATGAGAATTTCACCTGTGGCCATGCAGTATGCAGAACAACAAGAGACTGCTCTTCTAGCTGCTTCGGATTCAGTAACTTTGAAGAGAGCAGTGCTGAGAGGAGGCTAGATAGCCTCGTAGCCCATGAGGATTTTCTTCCTGCACTCTGGCTTCTGTCTTCAGCTAAAGAAAGCAGAAAGAGGTTTCGTGGACTAAGGATTCGTGAGAAAGCATCTTCCGTGGAAGACGCTAACTTTGTCCATAGAGGAATGAACATATCCCAATTCAGGCTCGTGGATGAAGTCTTCCCAACTGTTTTAACCCCATGTGCAACTGAAATGAAAAGTTATATGTTTTAGAACAATAGTATTTCGCATACAGAGAACTGTCATGCAGCACAAATCCATAGGATGTAATTTCATCAAAATGTGGTCTACCCTGCCCAAGCTAATTAAAAAGATTTTAACAGGTAAAATGGCTGCAACAAACTTTCAGTGTTTATGCCACTATGATTTTTTTATATAATTTAAGATAAAGAAGTAAAATGTTTATAGCATTTTAACCATTGGAATCAAAATATTGTAAGCATAAGTTATGTTCAAGCTCTATATTCACGTAATTTTTCCTCAGGGCTGGGAAGTAGAGTGAAAGCTGTGGTTGATATTAAAATATGTAAGAACTCTTTATGAATGCAATACATAGCTGTCTTCACTTGAGAGTGCACTGGATTTGTGTAACTGTCACTAAAGTGATGAAGGTTATCAATAATTAAAATTACAAATTTATTTTTGAGGAAAAGCAAGTAGTGATACATTTCCCCTCTTGCAAGGTACTCCTTACTCAATTGATGATGAAGTTTGATGAATGTTAAACTCATCAAACTTCATCATCAGTTGAGTAAGGCATGCAATTTTGGTGTTATGGATGTGAACATGTCTGTCCATGGGTATGACAGTTCAAAGAAAATTGAACATTATTGGACCACAAATTCGAGAAGAAAAAAATGAAATTCATCATGCAAGTAATTAGAAAAAATTAGGAAACTTTATAATGTGAACTCAACTCACATAAGAGAAATACTGCACTGAAACATGCATGTTTCTGTATCAATAGATCAATGCGACTACTTCACCTAATTCGAACACAAGAGACATGATAATCATCCTTTAAATTGCAAAATCACATCGCTTCTTACCCAGCCAACACTTCCAATCTTCTCTCACTTCCTCTTTCGGTCACTTATGAAGGTCAACTACAATTTACAATCACAAGGGTTTTCAATTGATCTGTGACAACTTACCCATCCATTAGTAAACCATAATATATTTTTCCCATGCCAAGAAAATATTGCTTTTATAAGTAATATAAATGGCAAGTACATGTATAATCGAACAACAACTCGCATTAAAAAATGATTAAGGGAACAAGATTCCCTAAATAATAAAGACAAACAAAAATCAGACATGCACAATCAGAAAATACTCACAAAGAAAATCAGGGGGTTACCAAAGCTGTACATCTATAAAATAGTGAGCAGAATTATATCTCAGAGTTTAGGACCCTAGGGCATAGCTCAGATATCTTCAATTTATTTTTAATGTTTCCAATAATAGTAATTCACAATATATTGCTATTTAAAGGCACAAAACCACCACAACATTACAAGAGAGCTTACATATTAATGAGAAATTCATAAAGGATATACATATTACTAAAAAAACCCAAAAGCCATTGCTCAACTCAGTAATGGGCAATGGAAATCTCTCAAGAGTGTGTTCACAAGAAACAACAGTAAAGGAACAAATGTGAGATGGAAAGAGGGGACCTCAAGAGGGGAAATTGCCAATTGTCTACACTGATTTAACTAACAAAAAATAAATCAGGAATACACAACAAACTACATGCTAATACATATTGCAAATCACAGGAGAGATAGGGAAAAGGCAATAAAATTCTAATTGAGAAACCATACTTACCCAAAAAAATTGCTAAATCCAAAGTTAGAGAGAAAATTGTTTTCGAAGATGGAGGTGTTAATTTGGTTCCATTATTAATGGAAAAAGTGATCAACTCAAGTATTCCCTGGATCACTTTCAGATCAACTAGCATGCCCTGTTCTGCATTGATGATGTCCAGTATATTCTCCTAAAAAACAAATCAACAGTTTGTGTTCAGCATCAGTCATGAAGCAAAATCTTATTCTTTATCAGTAAATATCACAGAAATGCTGGGTTTTGCTAGTGAGAAAATATATTCAGGCCATTGACAGATCAGAACCAATACCGGTTTTGTTAGCTTTGGGTCTTGATTATCATTTCAATAGTTAGTGAATGGACATCAAGCTATCAACACTTGCATTATATAGGTTCATCACCTTCAAAGAAATTATCATCTTATCAGAAGTTACAGTTAGTGTTTACAAGAAGTATTAAATACTACCACAACCTTTATTTTACTATGATTTTTTTTACATAGAGTTTTACATGCAATCCTTATTTTTCTGTTTCAAAACTAAAAGATTACTGCAAAAAATGCATACACACCTGAACTGCACAATAAATGATTGATAATTTCTTTCATAAAAATGCTTGGATAACATTAGTTTGTTATACTTTTATATCACTATTGTTATTCTAATGATAATTGATGAAAATTTTTCGGGCGATTTTCGTTTGTTAAAAGAAATGGATCAAAGAATTTGAATCAAATTTTGCGTAAAAATGAAATAAAGTGTAACAAAGTGTGTGAAATGTTAACAAAGGCCTATGGTGAGTCTGCTATGAGTAAATCAAGAGTTTACGAGTGGTATAAGCATTTCCAAGAAGGCCGTGAAGACCTAGAAGATGACGAACGCCCTGGATGCCCCAGCACATCAACAATCGAGGAAAACGTGGAAAAAGTGAAAAAAATGGTTATGCACGATCGCCAAATCACAATTAGAGAGGTCGCTGATGATGTCGGCATATCGATTGGATCATGTCATGACATTTTTTCCAATTTTTTGGGTATGAAACGCGTGGCAGCAAAATTCATTCCAAAATGGCTTTTGCACAATGATAATGCACCAGCTCACACTTCATTGCTTATTTGTGAATTTTTGGCCAAAAACAATGCTGTAACGATGCCCCAGCCTCCATATTTGCCAGATATAGCCCCGTGTGAGTTTTTCCTATTTCCAAAAATTAAGAGAACCTTGAAGGGCTGTCGTTTTACAGCCGTAGATGACATTAAAAGAGCATCGCTGATAGAACTAAAGGCTATCTCAAAGAACAAGTTTGAGAAGTGTTTCGGGGATTGGAAGAAGTGCTGGCATAAGTGCATAATCTCCAATGGGGACTACTTTGAAGGTGACAACATCAATGTATTAGAATAAATAAATATTATTGTCCGAATAATTAAAATTCCCATTAATTTTTGAACACACCTCATATATACAATTTATTGGCAGAAAGCAAGTGTCAATTAGTGTTTTTCATGATACCTTGATGACTGAAAAAAGACACTATATCCATTTCTTTGGTTCCAGTCCCAATCTGGTAACATATTTTTGGAATTGGAAGAAAATATATTCATTCAACCTTACTTTGCTCATTATATTTGTGTTTTTCACGCCTTTCCCACTTCTGCCATTTATATGCCATTGCTTGGCTACAAGACATGCTTTCATTCTTGAATCCATCACATCAGTTATTTGAGAATAGAATTTTAAAATTATAACAATAAACTAAGTTATTTACCCTGAGTTTGTTGATAATTTGAGCAGCAGAGAGGCAATCACTGCCTTCTTCCTCAGAAACTGCTGCTTTTGCAGCTAAGGCATCATCAGATTCTTCCATTGGCCTCATCTTAATATCACTTGGTTTCTGGGCTGAAGCTACCAATTTTCCAACCTCAGCTTCATACTCCTTGGCAAAGAGAGCTTTAAAAAGAAAGCATGAAACAGATTTTTGCTTTACCCATAGTAAACTGTAACTCTGGACCTGGTTAATTCAGACAGCCTGGTCATGAACTGTGGGAGGCTCATTAAAGGATCACTACTGTACCATACAAAAAATTCACACAGCCCTCAGGTTATTTTGAATATGATTTAAAATAATTATTTCAATCAATATTTCAGCTGCACATTTGAAAATATGAGTAAACTATCATCACATTAAATATTCATGCATTCGATAAATAAAACAGTTTCTGGCGTAACTTGGTGGAAAATCTTCATACTGACTTTTAATAATCAAACCACTTTACTTTTCCACATAAACTTTTTAATTTTTACAACCCAGGTTTCGTTATAGCATAACATCATCAGGTCTATGTCTTTATGATGATGTTATGCTATAACGAAACCTGGGTTGTAAAAATTAAAAAGTTTATGTGGAAAAGTAAAGTGGTTTGATTATTAAAAGTCAGTATTCATGCATTCATCACAAACACTGCATATTTTGCAGATGAAAAACATGTACTTGAAAATTAAGACTTAATTCTTTCCATTCGATTTTGTGATATTCAACATACCAAGATACTTATTGATTGTGGGATAATCTATCAGAAAAGGTGAGTACCTTTTGACATTAGCACTAAAGAAAGGTGGCAGTTAAATAAAACATAACTTAGACCATTGAAAAATATGTAGTTTCTTCATAAACAGGTTATGAAGATTTCATCGGGAGCTTGTGCTCCCTTGACATACTATCCAATCTGAAAAAGAAGACAAAGGCCCTATATGCTTTATATATATGAAATCTATATGCTTTATATATATGAAAAAATGGAAAGGTTGGTTCGGGAAATTATGTTACCAAAAATTGAAAGATGATAGGCCATCCACAAGGTACATGCAAAAACAATTGTGTGGGGTAAAACTGCTTGGCACCAATGTATAAGACACACCATAAAAAACTTGCTAAGTACTTGCATGCAGAGAACTTCACCGCAAGTAGTGGTTGGCTATGGCTTAAGAGGAGGCATTATATTAATGATAAAGGTACATCAAAAAGGTTGATAGCGATGCTGTTGTTGAACCACTTACAGAACAATGCAATAATATTAAGAGTGATAAACCAAACTAAATGGATCAATGGAGAGCTTTGACAGAAAATACTCAACATTTATGAAGTGAATCAAAGGCTCCCAAATGAAAATTCTGTAAATATTGGATGCCTATCCTTTGGTGATTAGTTCACAAGCTGATCATTTGGTCATTAACTGACCATAAAGTGTGTTGCCATGGGATGACATCAATAGCCTTAAACTAAGACGAGGATAGTCAATGACCTTTCTCTATCAAAAAGGAATATGGCAAATACATAGCTTAATGGGATTATCACACCAAGCTC
The DNA here is from genome assembly GCA_037158775.1 of Hetaerina titia. Classification (NCBI taxonomy): domain Eukaryota; kingdom Metazoa; phylum Arthropoda; class Insecta; order Odonata; family Calopterygidae; genus Hetaerina; species Hetaerina titia. The sequence continues at coordinate 86,363,247 of CM073770.1, forward strand.
ACTTCATATTCATGTCAACACTGAATTTAAGAAATAACATTAATGTTTGGGGGACTCCTAAGTAAGAAATAAAAGTGCTTTTCTTTAGTAGCAGAGAGATGAGTGAAAATCCCAAATCATTATTTCCACCAAAAGATACACCAAAAAAAAAGGAAGACAAACACTCCAATTATCCATATTCATTGGAGCTGATTAACTCCGTTAACAGCATTTATCCATATAAGCATCTTATCGAATTCAATTTTAACAAAAAATTACAAAAGATCAAAGAACTAGCGCCATTTTTCTGCAGTTAAGCTCAGCTTTATGCAAATAAAAACTTGATCAGTTTGCTTTTTTAATACAGCAAGCACACAAAATAAATGGGATGATAGAACTGAGTACGTATTGCTATTTTTGTGTTCAAAGGCAGTTGTGAATAGCTAATAATTTATTTTTGGAAAATAATGTTCACCAAATTTCCATGAGGTTAGATGTCAAAAAACCATGGATCATTTGGATTTCACCTAATCTGGATAACTCATTATGCAATTTGGTAGGTTTCATTGCATACACTGATGTTCTTAAACCCTGCCGTAAAATTTCCTTGCTGAGTATTTGGGTCAATGCTGATGTACATGGAGGTATTGTTTTTAAGTAATTATTACTAAAAATCAATCAAAATATCTCAATAAAATTTATTCAGGATATGAATTGATTCTTAAGCACATAATGTTGTAAAATACAGCTATTAATGCTGATTTGTTTTGTTTCAGGAAGCCATAGATTGAGGTAACTCGCAGTGGAGAAGATTGATGCTGGCAGCGAGATTAAGTCCCTTATTTTTAAAGGTAACATGCCTGGCAATCTACGATGAAGCAATGGCTGTTTATGGAAATGATATCTCATCAGATGACACAGATGTGAGGTGGAAAAGGAATTTTAAAAATGGCTACATGTCCATCACAGATGATCCAAGAAGTAGAAGACCATCACTCGGAGACGATGCTGTCACAGTGAAGAAAGTAGAGGACTTCATCCTGTTAGACCGAAGTGCAACCATCCTAACGATCATGAATGAGGCTGATCTTAGTTCCAGCAGTGTGGAAAATTATTCACAAGAAATGCACATGCCAAAGGTGTCAGCTGGCTGGGTTCCACAACTACTGACTTATTTTCAGAAGCAAACATAGGCTTTGAAATTTCACCACATCTGCCCTATTCTCCCAATCTCACTCCAGGTGTCCTTTTCTTATTCTGAGAACCCAAAAAACCATTGCAAGATAAGGGATTTGACAGCAAAATGATGTCATTCAAGAGGTGGTACATTGTTTTTTATGCAATCTGCTGAGTTCTACACTGACAGTCTTCAAGGGGTCAAAAAACGCTAGTGGAAATGTATAACTCTGAATGGTGACAATGTAGAGAGGTCTTAAGAATGAAAGTTCCAATCTCGATTATTTTGTAGTAATGATTAAAAGTTTACGATACTCCATTGTACACAGTGAATATTGAATCATAAAGAGGCACTGGAAGGTACTACGAAACGCACCTGCTGATGTATGCGATGTGATCCACCGTCGCACTTTCTGTCTGGCTGCACGAATGGTGACTTGCACACACATTTGACATACTGCTTGAGACACTGCTTCGTCTCCCGACTGAGGCAGGAGGGGTGGAATGGCATCCCATGCACGGCGCTCGCACTCACAGTCTGAATACTCAAGACATTCTTTTTTTAAGCTCAACCACTCTTCAGACGACACTTTGTGGATTTCACGTGCCATTGTAAACTGAGGAGACGGAGGTCACAGCATTATTAAAAGAACTCATCCAAACCATTTGTGTACAAAGATGATCAAGACAGAATATTAATTTGTAATTTTAAATATCAACCTGTAAACACATCACTCACCAGACTGGATGAGCATGACTAAATTATCCTTAAATGTAAAATTTGGAGATATTATTTTAATTAAACAATAGCCGCAATGAAAATGCCAAAGTGCTCACCTCAAACTTTTCCACAGTCTGTCCCTCTAAAGCTGAGCTATCAGACGAGCTTTCCTTGAATTTTGAAAGTGCAGAATTATGAACTCTGGTCAAACCCCTTTTCAGTGCTTTTGGTAAAAGCTGACTGCATATGTGTCGGACACACGTTGATGCTACCCTCTCTGATACAAAATCCACAGTGCGACGTACTGAGGCTGGCTGGTTGGAGAAAAAGTTCTCCTCAAGTTTCAACTGAAGTAAGAAACAGAAGTAAAGCATCAGAGCAAATTCATAATAAAAAAATCATGACACACACAAAAATGTGGAAAGACAAAAAGGAGTAAAATTTCAAAATTTATTAAAAAGCACATCACATGTTTCAACTTTAAAACACTTTCAGGGCTCAAAAATAAATTGTACGATTTTACTCATTAGTTTTATCTTCACATATACACACACATATTTCACAAAATCAAGGTTTCTACGGTCAACCTTCTACAGAAACGCATTAATTTTGTTTTAAGGTCACAGAAAAACGACTTATGCACAATTATAAATTTCATTATTCATCTCGACACAAAAATTCCAACAAATGATAGTAGCTTTAATTAGGCTAGCAGTCCTATTAATATATAAAAACCAAAAACACAGTATTCAACCCAAAGGTCGGTTTGGTAGGTGATGGTAGAATTCACCCAGTACTAAGCCCGACGGCATGTGAAATTCACACATCAGGGTAGGGGGGCCAGTTCCTTTCCCTGTGCTGGTTATGGTTTCCCAAGATGATCTGGTACCCAAAAAATCACATAGCTTGGGTGGAGCTGCAGGTGCCCAGAGTGCCTTTCCCAGGAATCGAACCCGGGACCCTCTGGTCAGTAGTCCAACGCTCTACCCCCTGGACCACCATGACCCACTGATAAATATATAAAAAAAATAATTTCAAGTTATGATGAATAAAAGTATGCAATAAAAGAATCAATCAATAATCAAGAATCAATTTGTCGGCCTACGGCGGCGGGGTAACGTCCTCAACTGCCAATCCAAGGGTCGTGGGTTCCATTCCTGCCAGGGTGGGATTTTCTCCACCTAGGGCTTGGGTGTTTGTATTGTTGTTTCTGTTGTGTTGTCATTGTTGTCCAATGTAAAGACAAAAAGTGCTGTTTTCGGGCCAAAACAAAAATAAATAAATAAATAAACAATAAACACGATGGAAAGGAGTAAGGTCCAAAATCCTTATGCGTAAAAAAATGTGTCATTTATTTCACTATATTAATTCAATCATTTGATTCACTTCCGTGTAATGGCTGTGTGGTTTTGAATGATTTTGAAACCAATTACTATACAATTACATCTACAAAGACCAAATTCACATCTCTTTTGAATCTGCCATATTTTGGAGCCTCTCCACCAAGAAACACTTGGAAACGAAACTATGGGAATAGATAAGGAGTTGCCAGACCAAATCAAGATACTAACTTCGAGAAGTCTTGATGAAGATACTGCAGGCAACCGATCTGATGCTGAGACTGGTGTTATGTGCCGCACAATATTGGTTCCTGATCCTGAACGACCACAGGTGGAGTCTGTCATCATCATTCGTATTTCACTCAGAAAGGGGCAAATAGTGTAGACAGCAGATTCATCGATCAAGTCCAGGTCATCTGGTCCTTTTACCTTCAATGAGGTCACACTGCTAGCAGTACCGTTGACAATAACATTTTCATTTACTGTTGACACAGCTTTGTCTGTGAATACAGCTTCCTCTAAAGAACAAAATAAAAGCTTATTGTTGAGTGAGGAAAAATATGCCCAGATTTTTTTTCCAAGCCCACTCTACATACAAGGTAAATGAATAATACCTCATGAAGTACAACACAAAATATTATTTCTGGCCTGATATTCACAGCCATTTTTATACTGAGAAAATCTTAAGATTAACCAAGTCTACAAGTATATTACATATTACTTGAAAACTCATCAGGTATGATGAATACACTAGGTATTACCTGTTTCTCATAAGTTATTTTTCACGAAATGATATCAAAAGTTTATCCAAAAGACAAGCTATATTTTTATTTTATGATGAATTTTTAAATTATAAATGGCCATGAAAAATCTATACACTTGATTTTTACAGTAGTTGGTAGCAGGGGCTCAAAATGGAAGTCTCTTATCATCTTTCATGAAATTCCATTCTCATTTTTGAGAAATGACTTAAAATAATTTACAGAAGGCATGAAAAAGCAAATGGTTAAAGTCATTTACTCCATAAAGTCTACAGAAAGTTTCCACAAGCTTGAATGATTTTAAGGCAAACTATATACCCATCTTCAGACTATGCCCTAGCTTAGAATTTCTTAGTAGACATATTTCAAATACCTATCAAAAAGTATGCATTAACCTGTTACTGGCTATTGATTCTTCAAAAAGAATGTAACAAGCATTATTTTCCCCTAAGCAGGACTGAAATACTGAGACATCATTCTACTCTAATTAATTATTTTTTTTAATTTTGATAAATATTTATTTAGTAAATGCATTAAAATGGAATGCTACAACTGATTAGCAATTCATTAATAAAGCCATGTTTAGCCCACAAAACACAGCAGGTTTGCTACTTGTATAACATGCATCCTAATGGAAAATTTGAAAATCCTTTGGGGGAAAAATGTTTTATCAATAGAAAATTACAATAATGTTACAGCTAATACTGCTACCTCTAAGCAATATTTGGCTTTTAGGACATTTCCATTTGGAAAATAAATTATCTTTTTCTGCCGTCAGGCTGAGCATTTCAGATTACTCGTCCACGAGCCGTACTGTAACTCTATCTGAATTTACACACTTACTGAGAGATTTAAAATATTGAAAATAGTTCCCTACTGCAATACAAAGGAATAGAAATTTCCTTCCAGTTCAGTGTTTCCATATCCAGTCTGTAACCGGGAAAGTATTATGGACAAATCACACATATTATGTCACCAGAGTTGCTCACTTTCATATTCATAAAGGGATGTCTCAACCCTAGGAATGAAATCAATTTACAAATAAACCATAGCCTAAATTTAAATTTGATTTGTATGAAATTGACCAGTTTACAGATTTATGCATTGGCACAAGAATTATTCTAATCATATAGGCACATCACAATTAATCAATATTAAATCCTGACATTTTGAATAATAAGAATTTCAGGATATATCATGGAAAAATTTTAATTCAACCAAGTTTCTCACTCAAGATAAGGCACGTCCTGTTTAGTCCTAATAAAGTTTTGTACAAGTAGCCAAGCTATAGCATGTACATATTTGTGTGCATTTGCACACTGGAGAGCATTAAAACATACATAAAAATAATGCATATCTATGACCAAGGGGGAGGGAGTCTCCACTACTGTGAAATGAAAAGGTGGTACACAAAGATTAACCTTACGTGGAAAGTTTGGCTGCTCAAAGAGCCATCCCAGGCACACCCTGACAAGGAACATGGCATGTGTCAATGAAGGCTGCTCCTTTTCTACCTCTACATCTCTGTAAACCGCTACGAGAAGGGGGAAGAGCTTCTCCTTGTAATAATCAATGCTGGCAGACACACGGTCAACCATGGACAGAAATACCACCACCCATGGTATAGTGATTGACAGGTGCTTCCGCTGCTTGGCTGTCCATAGCAGTCCAGTCAGATCCATTACTGGCATTACCTGCAATGCAGCAAAAATACACACACACTTTTAGGAACTGCAATGCCCAAAAAAGGTTTATCTAAAAGTTCCACAATGTGGAAAAATTTCTACCATACAGTTGCACAAAAATAACCACTGCACTTTCTATATTCATAATTTATTGCAAAAATGTACACAATCATTATTTCCTTGTGTTTCATTACCAACAGGTGACAAATGCATTGTTTGTACTTAACCAATAGTGTGTGCTTGCGTATAAGAAGCAGTAGTAACTTGCAATTGTCAAAGGCTAAATACAAGCAAGTTAAAAAAGGAAACATATCACTTGATCCATAAACAGAAATATGCAGTGTGTGTGTGTGTCCATATATATAATGCAAATACTACATTAATGCATTGCCGGCATTGAAATATATTTGGCATGAATTTCCTCCTTCATGTTTACTGTCACGTCTCTACTACCTAATGGAACTTTTATACATACATGTATACCCAGTTAAATGTCCATATATACACCACACCCTGTGTATTATTCCTATTTGGATTAAGAACAGTCAATGAGTCTAATTTTAATTCAAGCCACAAGAAGATAACTACTTTTAAATTTTTCCTTCTAACTATGGAGATGTTCCTAATTGTCATTTTTTGTAGATATATAAACCTCATCCGTATCAAAGAATCAGAATTCATATCTGTTCTCCATCTTTTGCATGACACAAGAAATTATTTATAAAATAATAAAATAGCCATTCCCACAAAACATATATTTGAATAATGGTGTAGCCTCTTTCAAACCACTCAGTTCAAGTCCCATTAGTACAGAAATGTGCAAAAATTGCTCAATTTTGACAAACTTTCCTAAGAAAATACAACTGATGGGACACTTAAGGTTCAACTTAAAATATAAGCCATAAGCTGTTGCCCATTAGAATTTTAAAATATCTTAAACATACCTTATTTCTCAAAGTGGAGTAAGAGAGCATGATGTTATCAGGAAGTCTATTTTCACATTGATAGGGTAAGAACACCAGAAAACCCAGGAACTTGGCAAGTAATTGCATATTGAGAACACATTTAATATATTCACATCTTGTGTCATCATCAACTTTATCTGGAAATTTGAGAATAAAAATGAATAATTAACAATACAATGTAAAAATTAAATGAGTTATTAGATCAGATACGACAATTTCTTATTGTTCTGAAATAATAGAGAAATAATAATTATGTCAAATGAAGATCTATGTCTTTCAGGGTTTACCATTAAAGTATGTTGGTCCATATTCCAGAGACAACAGTTTTTCAGGTCAGAAGTGATGCCAACTGCAATGGCGGTGAAACTGTTGTCCCAGAAATATGGACAAATGCGGAGTTAATCCCGGAAGACTTGGACCTTCAATATCTGCACACCATGGAAGCCTTCACAAGGAATTACAACGATTACTTACAATTACAATCATGCAGTGAGATGCTCTGTACTTTATCAAAATCTTTAACTGCAACTTTTGATGAATTTAATTTAAACATGGCTGATAGTAATGTTTTACTGATAATAAAACCAGATCCACTTTTAGAACATATATTTGTGCTTTCAAAGAATCCTTGACCCAGTGTCAATGAGACATGTCGGCAACCAACTTAAATTTATTTCACCTCTGAAAACTGCTCTTCCGTTTTTTCTATAATTGTTATTCATTTATACAGAAGGCATTTTCACAATAGAAGTCACATGCTTTATAGCACAATGAACCTTGGATTGAGGTGCTCCATAATCCCCTGAAATACTATACCATTAGCTAAACAAGATGGTTGCTGGGCCATAATTAAGGAGTTAATAGCATCAAAACCTCTTTTGATGCAGTTTTTAAGGTTTTGGCCATTAAGAGCAGACAGGGAAATGTTCCACTTTGCAATGTTTACTGACATAATATGGATTCCTGGTCATCAAAGCATAAAATGAATTATATTACAAAACACTATTACATTAAACTCCCACCTTTACGCGTAAGTCTGTGTAAAGTGTCTTAAAGAGACAGTTCTTGATTAAATATGAATGAAGAGGGTGGATAAAGGGCTTTTAATTTTACATTTTCTAGACTTCTCCCAATAAGTAATCATATTATCCTATTTACTAAATATATTCAAGCCAAATTCCATTTTTCTCTTAACAATTAACCATCTCTTGTGGAGGATGCATTGCAAAAATATACTTCTAAGAGCCCAATTAAAAATAAAGGAAGGGCATAATCCAAAATGACTGACTATCAAACTTTTTTTTATTGAATCTAAAGTCCTCAATCTTTTTTAGAGAAACTGTAACAGTAACTTTAACGGAGTCACCTGCTATGTGTGCATTATAATGCAACCATTTCAGAGAGTAAAAATCATTCGCCTTGACCGGGATTCGAACTTGGATCCCTCGATATCCGGCCGAGTGCTTTAACCAATTAAGCTACCGAGACGTCCTCTTACACTCTGAAATTATGGGGGCTTTAAAGGAACAAGATGTTATGACGAAATACTGTACATACAATGTCACAGGCATTCGTAGTCGTGCGCGATGCGCCACAGTCCACGATGTTAATAAAGCCAATTTCGAACACTTAGGCTGTTCATACCTTAGACAAATTTTAGAGAAACTGTAACAGTAACTTTAACGGAGTCACCCGCTATGTGTGCATTATAATGCAACCATTTAACAAGATATTATGACGAAATACCGTACATACAATGTCACAGGCATTCGTAGTCGTGCGCGACGCGCCACAGTCCACGATGTCCTTGAAAGCCCCCATAATTTCAGAGTGTAAGAGGACGTCTCGGTAGCTTAATTGGTTAAAGCACTCGGCCGGATATCGAGGGATCCGGGTTCGAATCCCGGTCAAGGCGAATGATTTTTACTCTCTGAAATGGTTCCTCAATCTTTATTGCTTTTAATTTCAATTTCAAAACCTTTCACATTCTCATTTTTATTTAGTTTTTGATTTCGATAAATTCACATTTGGGATCCATTAATAGTTGTTTCACTTTCTTCCAGTGCAAATTTACATTTTAAAGTAAATAAATATTCAAAGTCATCAGTGATTTCAATTTTAATAGGAAATTTTGCTCCAAAGTTTTCTCCAATGCATTATGACAAGAAGGGTATAGATAGAAGCAATCTTGAATCACATAGACCTGGATGTAATTGTACCTTTGTAATTTTGACTCTTCATGGTCAATTGACAATTAAGTTTGAATTATGGTACAGACACATAAATATTGTAATGGTTATCTCTCAGCTCTTTGGCCAGCTTTAATAAAAATTCTGACATACACCAGTATATTTTTTTTCTTCACACACTAATATCCAGAAAGCTTTATTTTCTCACAGAGCAGGGAGTCCCTCATCATAAAATTGCACTTCAATCCTCACAATAACATTTTTTATTACTTGCTTATTATACTAGACGATGTGCCATTTATAAATATATATAAATGCTCTAACTTTTTAGAGAGGAAAGGAAGAGGTTGATTATTTCCCTACCTTGGTCCTCCAGTTCTGAAGCGATGAACTGGGAGTCATTTAAATTTAAAATATCTGAAACAAAACCATCCTTAAGATGCTCATTGAACATGTGGTTTGCCCCATAGACAATGAAGTCACGGAAAAATTCCTGGGCACCAGGGAATGTAGGTATTGGACAGCATCCTCCTCTTGACCTGGAGGGCCATATTAGTCTTCTTTGCAATCTTTGCAACTTACTCGGGTCAGCATCTCTCAGAGCTATTGGAACAACTTCTGCAGCATTAGAAGATTCCTCCAACCCTAGAAAGATAGATTAGCCTGTGAAAATACAGTACTGGATGAATTGACTCTATAATTATATAGAAAAAACTGCAATTGGCTGCTTGAGATAAAATAACCAAAGAACTGCCCGGAGAGTTTCAGCAATGAAAGATTCATCAGATTATCAGACTCAAGGAAGGAAAACATGTACACATACTTTTACAATCTAACATGAATACTGTGATATTTGTTAATCAGATTACCCAAATTAATTGAGAGAAATAGCATGGAAAACAATCAACTTCATCCCTTCCAGGTGTTTCTGAGCTGTGTACTTAATTATCATTTTTATTGCATATAAACACTGAAATCGGTAAACACCTGAAACATGAATTGAACAAGAATTCCAGTAATTCCAGTAAGTGCGGTGACTTTAAAAAAATAAACTTGATCTCTCCTGCGACCAATGTATTTCTGAAAGTAATAGACAAAAGATTGCAAAGAAAATTAGATATGGAGAAATAAAACAGTTTCTGGCGTAACTTGGTGGAAAATCTTCATACTGACTTTTAATAATCAAACCACTTTACTTTTCCACATAAACTTTTTAATTTTTACAACCCAGGTTTCGTTATAGCAATAAAAATTAAAAAGTTTATGTGGAAAAGTAAAGTGGTTTGATTATTAAAAGTCAGTAAAACATCTTATTTTCTTCTGCAATAGGGACCCCGAGTGTCTGGGGACCTGCAATCATTGCTGGCAAGGAATTTATCCTCCAGTAAACCATTACATTTCGCATATGATTGATCTTGTGTTTGGTACATGGATTTGTGGGGATCCACTGCATGGGTTAAAGCCCCATAAATCACCTAACCCTCCACAAGTCTCACAGTATGGTCCTAGACTGGAGATTTCATTTTAAGCATATCTGGTAATTTGATTCATCAACCTGTTGCATTCTCCCTTCAAAAACATTTAATCACATGAACTATTAAGTATATAATCCCAAAGTTAAGTGGTTCAACCTACCTGTTGAACAACTGTTACCACAATTAGCCAGCAGTTGGGCACGGAAAAACCGTGCAAGGTGAATGAAGTTGGTCGGCTCAGGTGCTGAATGCGTTGGAACAAGTATGGACCCTATCCGGGGTGCAAGAACAACACTAAAAGACCAACCGGGCATTGACCGGCCACTCTCCCACGTCCTGAGCGCCTCACAAAATTCATCACGCTGCCGACAGAACATTCGGAAAGTGCGGTCACTTGGAAAATTTTTCCTGTTGTCGACATCCGTTTGGAACGAAGTGAGAGTTGATGAAATGGATGAGTTCTGGGGAAAAACAATACTCTTCCTTGGTGCTCCATCATCCACGGGAAGTTGAGCCGCTAAGGAAGGAGAAAATCTTGCCAATCGGATGTTTTCTGAAAGCATTCGTCGAGTGTTTCTGTCGAGCAATTGGAGGAGAGTCTTCAGCTTTGACAGGACAGCAACAGCAAAATAGGCACAATTATGCACAGTGCTGAAATACTCCACGGTTATTATGTCAGTTTTGTCATTTGATTTTCCCCCTGACTGACTTTCATAAGTTTGAACTGTCAGAAGGTTGCACAGGAAGCACATTTCCGACAATATATTTGGTACCAAGTTTTTATTAATCAGAATAGCAAAGATGTCTGCCAAGATGTCCAACTCTTTCTTGTTTGTAACCTGATAAAGAAAAGATCACACAATAGTATTAAAAAACAGCACTATAATTGAATCACAAATTTTCAATTAGATAAATATTACTAAATTACCAGATGTTTACAAACTAAACAAGCATCATTCAGAGAGAAATTGTTGAACACATTTTTCCAGCATCTTGGCTTGCTTTCTTAAAGTACCCTCAACACAATAAAAAAAAACCTTACCAAAATAATATCAACAACCTGTGCCATTACCTTGATAGTGACAAAAGTTATCAGTACCACTGCCAGTGAAGTTGAAAATCCACTGGTTAAATTTACAAAGATATTTGTTCCATTATCATGGATTTCAGAAATGAATAATGTAGAATTGAACTTATGACAATTCTCTGGAATAATTTCTAATCTATATTTAATGCCTTGTGATAAATAACAACCCTGTAATTGTGCTGTTTGATGTTTCAGTGGATTTGGGGATGACTAACACCAGTAATGGAAGCAAGGGAGTACAATTACCCTGCAGCGCTAGCTAACCCCTACCTATTGTCCTTCCATGTATACTTATACTGACAACAGCGATGTTTATAGAGGGCTGACTCAAGGCAGCATAAAGATGAGGACCTTAACTGAATTACTGGATGTCACCTCATTTTAACTCTTGGTTTGTACAGTCTCAAGTTTTTACCATGTAAAGATTATACAATCTTGAACATTAATGAAGTGGAGAATAAATTTTGAAATTCACCCTTTCTTTGTAGAATTTCGCAATGTTTAAAGCTGAGCTAAGTCTTTCAGCATTAAAAGACTTTTCATCTGTTTATAATGAATGCTTTGCTATTAGTTTTGGACGGATCATGACAAAACCACAATAAATCTCAACAATTTTGCTGTATTCGGTGTCAAAAATATTGGTAACAGAAATAGGGAAGCATGGTGATTTGATGGAGCATTAGGCTGCTCATAAAGAGTCAGTCCTTATGCTATAGTGATGCATCTGGAAACCCTCTGCTTCGAGTCATTCTGTTAGATTTACTGGGTTCCAGAACTTGCTTGAAAAACCATGAGCAAAGGAGGCATTTATCCCCCAAACCGAACATGCTATCTTTACAAGCACTAGGAAATAGTATCAACTGATCTCTGCCCTAAACCATTAAACCAACCTTTGGATTGACATAGTAGTTTTTACAAGCATGGATTCACATTTTGGCATACCATTCATAATGATTGAAAAGCACAAAATCCCTTAGCATGAACATTTTTTTAAACCAGAAGACCTATGTCTGAGAGTTTGTATTTATAACCAAGTTGATCAAAACTATACAAAATAAAATACATCTAAACTCACATAACTCCTAGTTTCATACTCACAAGGTTTGGCTCAGGCTCTAAGCTTTGGTTCTGGGCAACATAAGAAGGCTTTGGTGGGGATGATGTTGCCGAGTCATGGTCTGATGTCTGCATTTTCATTCGTTCTTCTCTCAAAAGGGCCCTTTCCTGGGCAAAACTGGACGAATTAGTCTCACTGGTTTCCTTTGCTCCTAAGGAGAAGACAGCAGCTGGTGGAGGCACGTCTTGTGGCAATCCAAAAGGCTGACGCTCCATTTGTGAAGCCATCAGACCCTCACTTTCACTGCCCTCAACATTCCTGGTGACCCGGGTGGGATTAATACGTCTCTGTCTCTTTTGCCTCGTGTTCACCTTGGGACCGCACTTTTTATCTTGACTTCTTTCCTCTTTACCCCCATTTTCAGTTACGTTTTTCCGCCTCGCTCCCAAGGAGTTATCCTTCGAAACATAATCCCACAATGTCGTGCTTTGGGTGTTTTTACTGTTCCATGTTTCACGGGGGCTTTTATTGTGATTTCTTTCGGAATTTGAATCAAAGTGTGATTTATAGTCTCGCAGTGGCGAACTTTCAAAGTACTGTGGTTGCTTTGGACAACTTTTCCTCGAATTAAAATGCTGGGAATATGACAGAATAGGACTTTCGATAGAAGAATTGTTGGCCAGCAGGGCACCTTCGCGGGAATTTCTAATGCCATTATGAACTTTGTTTTTTAAATGACTAGGTGAGCGTTCATCTGATGTTGAATCACCCGTTTTATCTAGCGAACAACTTGACTCTCTCTGTATCTTGTCCGCAGTCAGTGATATTTTCTTTGATTCCTCATATTTTCTCTCTTCTTGAGGAGCACTTTTGTCTGTGGATTGCAGGCATGTTTTTAAAGACCTTTTGTTATCATTCGACAGGATTCTGAAACATAAAGGAGGAAAGGTATTATCACCACTTCAAAAGTAATAAAGATTCTTAAATTGACGAAAGATTTACCTCGATGTTTGGTCTCTCAAATAGTTTAAAAAACAAAGAGCAAATTCACAGCGCGAGCACTGCAGCTTCCATTGAGACGATTCACTTTCCTTCAACACATGCAAAAAATAACGAGGGAATGGGAGCCTTATGAAAATGTTCAAAAGTTATTCCAATGAAATGATTACAGCAATCCACTAATACGTTCACCATTCAGGCATTTCATGATCTAAGAGCAACCAGTCTCAAATGACTTAGATTCTAATTAAATCTACAGAAATCACAACATTGGACATTTAGAAACTAGAAGGAATAGGTTAATAATGGCACATCACAATATACCGGCTCTTCATCATTTGTACATGGAATAATTCAGGTTAGAATTCGGCATTATAATTTCATTATAAATGGTCTTACCGGAACATAATGACCTGAAATCCATTGCAAGCAATCGTCTAAGAGAACTTCTTCGTTAAGGATTCTTTCCACATATGACGCCATGTTTTCCCACCTGTGACCTCAAAAATTCACCCAACTTGAATTTTAGCGGGCGCAGCAACAACATATTATAAAAACTACTCGCGTTTTTCACATGAGTTTTCGACATCTTGAATAGAAAACTACCTCTTTTACTAACAGAGGTTGTTCCATTCCGTATGATAAATTTAACCAAATTCCCGGGTTTATCACAAACAGACAATTGACAAATGAGCAACGACTTTAGATTTCGTTTTTTTCAACCTTCAGCATTGCCGGGAAGCTCAATAGATGACGTGAGCATGCTCTTCAATGCGGGAAATTTTAACTTGTTGATTCTACTTCACAGGCACCTTGTTTCTTCCTGCAAATATGACACCCTCGAGACCGTATAGTGTTAATGGAGAAAAGGGATTGAAAAATTATTTGTGTTGGCCATGTGAACTCTCTTTTCATTACATTCCGAATTTATCGGATATCGCGTTGGTCTACTGACCGGAGCGCCCGGGTTCGATCCCCGGGCAAGGCACTCTGGGCACCTGCAGCTCCACCCAAGCTATGCGATTTTTCGGGTACCAGATCTTCCTGGGAAACCATAACCGGCACAGGGAAAGGAACTGCTCCCCCTACCCTGATGTGTGAATTTTACACGCTGTCGGCCTTAGATCTGGGTGAACTCTACCATCACCCACCAAACCGACCTTCGGTTTGATTACTGTGTTTATGGTTTTTTTCCTATCGGATATCGGGAGGGTCGAGGAATTATTTTTTCTTGGCGAGCATATCAAACGGCATACTTAAACTAGTGCACATTGGAATGATCTCCATCCTAATAGCAAATAAATTGGCTTAAAATCAAGAAAACCTAATTAACATGAAGTTTATTCTAACATATTCACTTTTTGACTGAAAGTGACCGTTATAATGCTATTGAATGCTAGTTTTTACTCAACAAAAACACTTAATCAAAAAAATAATGCTCCTTAAAATCACTGGTGACATGAAGGCATTGCCTTACTTTGTATTAAATTTAAAAAATAATGAATGTCTTCTTCTAATTAGAATGATAATATTCAAACAAACATGTCCGACAATGTCAAGTACTTATGAGACAACAGCATAAACCAATGAAAATAAAATATATTACGAATATTAGTGTTTCTTGAAACTGCCTTTCATAAAACCCTCCTGGCATAAGTAATCTTTTTGGTAATGATTTCTCTACGGTTTGAACTCAAGATTCGTCTATAATTTGACTGAATTTGCAATTCAAAGATATGATTGGCTCATCATACTTTCTCTTCACCAATGACATTTTGGTCAAGTTACAACAAACGTATGTATATGTATGGGTCCTGATAAAGTTCTACCACTAATTCTAAAGATTTGTTGCAATTAATTAGTGTACTTATGAAATATCTCATTTAACATGTCTTTATGTAATGGTATATTCTTTATTTTAAGGCTTCATTTGTGTCCCCTATACCTACCAATGGGGTAAAAAGGATGTAAAAAACTATCACCCAATTACTATTCAATCTGCCATTGCCAAACTATTTGATAGTTACATTAAGTACAAACCAAATCCTATTAATTGATAATGTCTTAGCCAATGAACAACATGGTTTCAGGAAAGACAAGTCCACTACTACTAGCATGGTTCCACTTTAACTTGTTACATTACTAACATTAACCATAATATCAGGTCAATACCATGTATTGTAACTATGCCAAGGGCTTTGATAGGATGAGGCATAACTATGCTACATAATTTATTGGCCTATTGTGTCTCTGGACCTCTTTTATACTCATAAGAAGTTATCCCTTAAAGAGAGAAAGTATATGATACAAAATCAATAACTCTGAAACCTCTTCTCCTAGTAGTAACATATGGTGTTCCTCAAGTATTATTTCAATTGCTTAACCTATACCTCTATTTTACATACCAAAAATACAGAGTTGTAGATAAAAGAACAAAAAGAAGGATGAAATGACACAAGGCTTTAGGAGAAATTATTTTTGCCCCTGTGAGTTCAACTCTACAGGTTACTAGAGTAGCTAAGCAAATCGATAATGTCAAAATTGTATGTAATCAGGGCTATCACTCACTGCAGGAGTAAATTTTATGTTTTCAGGCCAGTTAGGGACCTTTTAAAAACAAGTTTAGGGATTATAGAATCATAAAATTTAAAGAAATATAGCCCAATGTTATTTTAACCAGTAGTTTAAACTTGTTTCCCATTCAAACTGAACAATGCTAATAAATTGATGGACCATCACTCTTGATACCAAGGCACCACAAATAAATGTGGTTCATTAGCAATGGAGTTTCAGTGACATTAAAATACGATGGTACAATGAATAGTGAGCATTTTTTACAAATAACTTACACTTTTCAATTTTATACAGCCAGAGTAGGAGGGAGGAGAGGATGGGAATTGACCCTGGCAGCTAGGGTGGACAGGCTGATACACAGGTTCACATCAACCTGTGTGAAGGCACCATGCTGATGAGGCACACCAGTGAGAGATGCCTGCAGAGTCAATTACTTCCCCTGCCACCACCAAAACGCAGTTAATATGTATTCATAGTATATTAAATCATGACCAGCAGAAAGGAAAGTGCAGAGGATAGAGAGAAAGGGAGTTGAGAAGGCAGGTTACTGCAGGAGATAACATTGTCTTCAGGTTCATGACAATGTCACTATAGGGATTTTTTTCTAGGATTACGAGGGTAACCCCAAAAGTAAGGTCTCCAATTTTTTAGAAATAGAAAAACACCATTTATTTTCTATGACATATGCATCATTTAAAGATTGATCAATTATCTATTTTTCAACATAATCGCCATTTCGGCCGATTCATTTCTGTAAATGCTGTGGCAGTTTTTGTATGCCCATGTCGCACCAGCTCGCCGCCATGTCCTTGAAGAAACATTGAGCTTCATCTTTCACCCCTTCGTTGGAGTTGAATCGCCTTCCAGCCAAATGTTCTTTCAACTTAGGGGAACAGGTGATAGCCACTAGGGACCAAGTCCAGACTATAGGGTGGGTGGTTGGCGATGTCCCAACCAAAGTCACGTGAAGGATCAACTCATTGCCGTTTGTGGTCTTAAGTCAGCATTCGCAGTACCCATCTTGAACACATCTTCCACATATTGCAACTTTTCTGTTAAAACCCTGTTGATGGCGCTTTGAGAAACATCAGGAACCAAAATGCAGGGTTTATCCAGCGTGATCCGCCAATCATGGTTTCCTCAACCTTAACAACAGCCATGTAAAAATTAAAGGTCTCCCGCTCCTTTGTTCGTCGTGAATTTCAGTACGACTGGATGTAAACTCTCTGCACCACTTGCGAACGTTTTTGACATCCATGCACGATTGTCCATGCACTTACATCGATTGGCAATGAATTTCAAGCGGTTCAACCACTTTTGCAATAAAAAACCGAATAACTGCGCGAACTTCACACTTGGTGGAAACATGCAACGGGTGCTCCATTCTCAACGGCTGCCAATCCTAGACTGAGCGTCCCAGCGAAATGGCGATTATGTAGAAAAATAGTTAACTGATCAATCTTTAAAATGATGTATACATCAAAGAAAATAAATAGTTTTTTCTATTTCTAAAAAATTGGATACCTTGCTTTTGGGGTTACCCTCGCAGATTCATTTTAGGATAAGCACATACTTATGGACCAAGAAGTAGCTCCTGTACTTAGTCCACAGGTTCTTCACTATGAAGAAGCATTTTGGAAAGGAGACAAACTATGCAAATTTCACTTGAATAGAGATTTATTCACGACCTGAAGATGACATTAAGTGTTTGAAACCCGGGTCGTGAATAAATCTCTATTCAAGTGAAATTTGCATAGTTTGTCTCCTTTCCATCATGGATAAATTTCACAAGGTTAACCCTATTACCGTTCGGTTTGAAGAAGCATTTCATGAAATTTTATATTTTTCAAATTTACCAAAATTTTAATACCAAAAAAGAGCAAAAAAGTAGTGTTAAGGATAAAATGACTTGAGAATAAAACGTATGTCAGCATTTAGGCCCCAATAGCTTGTCCCAGGGTTATATTTACACTTTTTTCTGACAAAATCATAAAAAATTTCAGCTTTTTTTTCATTGTGAGACTTACATTAGTTACATATAGCTAAAAAAAATCAACTTATTTTTTGGAGCCAACCAAAATCAATTCCGTTAGTTAAATTTCTTACACTGGCTTTCAATAATAAACCATAAACACAGCTATCAATGGCTTGACAGGTACGGGTAAACCTTTCCCATTATTAAGCCCAACGATGTGCAAAATCCATACATTAAGGTATGGTGGCTACTTTCTTTCTCTCTGTTGCCTATGGTTTCCTAGGAAGTTCTGGTATTCAAAGAACCACACAACTTGGGTTACATAGAGGGTGCCCAGATGCAGGCTAGAAACTAGCTAGGGAAAACCCAGACTCCCCTGCATCAGTATTCCAAAGCTCTTCTCACCGGGCTACCAGGCCCCCTTTTAATATTATCAAAATAAAAATTCAACTGCCCCATCCTCGGATAGAGGAATGTTCTCATGCTAGCGTAGGCAAAAATGACATTTGAACACACTTGTCACTCAACTTGAAGAAATTTTGTTGAAGGAATGGATAGTCATTAGGAAATAATACTCTATGGTAAGAGTAGAGAGACAGATTTAATATGTCATGGACAGCTTATTCCAATAAACTATCCAGCTCATACTCTATCAGTTTCTTGGCAAACAATTCAAAACATATATGAAATATATATCTGCAAAAGCACTTTATTCTGTCATTTCTGTAATTTCACTATTTTAATACATATTCAAAAGTATAAAAAAACCTGATATTTAATATTGGAATTAAAATGTAGTCAAATAAATGAACTCTCAGCGGTTTGTTATTAAATAATGAAAACTCAGAGAGCATGATGTGGATTAGGCTTTGAAAACTTATATTGCCATAACATTAATGAATTAACATAATTAATGCAAATTAATTCTTGTTTTAAGTTCATGCAAGCAAACAAACATAATACATAGAAAATAAATAAAAACCAAGGATACATTTGATTTACAATATAATTTTTATGCACTATAAGAGATTCATCACTTGGAGAAGACTTTCAGGTTATAGCAGTAACTCACTGATGCACTTAGGATCTTTATGCACTGCAGGTTCCGTAAGCCAACACGATTAGGCAAAAATATTTGAATGCAAAATAAATTATTAACCAAAATATTAATATCATGTAATACAGCAGGTCAAAATTATTATTAAGTCACAGCACCATTTATTCATTAACCTTTGGTTCATTAGGAATTCATAAAAAAAGGAAGAGTATACAATCACTAGCCCACATTAAATTTTGCAATGGGCACCATGTATGTTTATAAATTGTCATAATAAATGGAAAACCACCTCAAGTACGAATAAAAATTACAATCCATCAAGAGGAGTATATGAAGAGTCATGGGGACTCGGGGAGTCATGGGAGACTTGTTCTAATTAAGAACTTTGTGATAGAGACAGTAGCTAGGTAATGCTGGGTTAATAGTTTTAGGGATTATTTTTATGCGTAAATTCACAAAGATAATCAATGTAAAAAAAATATTATTTAAGAAATTAATGTAGGTGCATCAATTTCATCGATTTTAATGTACGATTCCAGCATTAAAAACTCGTAGAGTAGAACACCTAAATAAAATTGCAGATTCTAAAGAATCCTATTTGTATATGAAGAAATGGAGAAAGGGAACGCATCACTTGAGGAATCCAGCCTCATTTAATCAACCATTTGGATGAACTTCTTAGCGTTCACTCCTCCCAGTTTCTTGGAAGGGCAAGAGGAGCAGGAGGAGGGCACAAACAAGGTAGCCTTCCAAAATGAGTCACAGCCCTGTACCTTGAACTCATGCTAAAACAAGTTACCTAAAAACTGTTTCCAACATTACAGTAATTGGATACAACAAAAGAACATTTTCTTTTCTTCTTGTGGTATAAAACAAATTCAGCCTGAGAATGTGCGCATACGGCAATTAGGAATCATTTAGAAAATATTCACTCAAATTGTCTTAAGATAATGAATATTACTTAAAGGCTATTCGAATAACATTGATTTGATTTACTTCATCGACTGCGGTCAAAACTCATCGTGGAGATAATTGTGTTGGTGATACGAATCTTGACTGCTCGTTCCCCACAGCACTCTTTCCACGTGAGACAGTATCTGCGAGCTGGATTGGCTGCCTACGTCCTCCCCGTAATATGAGCCTTTGCGAGCACCCTCGTGGCCCAGAGACCCTCTGTAAAGTCTGAGGGTGGGGTAACCCCGAATTCCGACACGCTGACACAACTGACGATATGCCTCACAGTCCACTTTACCAGCTTTAACTCGTCCGGCCAGTTTCTGCAAAAAATTTACGACAAAAACCATGAGAATAGCAATGCAATAACAGATATTATTAGCTCCAGCAATGAGTGGGTTATGTAAGTTGTACCCCAACACCATTTACCAACCCAATCATATGCCTATTTTTACTCCAAAATGTACTCCATATTCAGCCTGCATATTATGGACCTCTTATGATACGATATACGGTACCTTT
Source organism: Hetaerina titia (assembly GCA_037158775.1). NCBI lineage: Eukaryota > Metazoa > Arthropoda > Insecta > Odonata > Calopterygidae > Hetaerina > Hetaerina titia. The sequence goes on from CM073770.1 coordinate 86,383,763, forward strand.
GACCTATAAGCATCTGCTGGCAAAATATTTACAGAATATTTTTTCCAGCATTATGCATAGTAAATGGTTGCCATTATGAACAATTTTGATAATATCACCATTTTGAGACAGCAGAGTTTTTAATATTTTCTTGAAAATATTTCCTAAAAATATACCCAAATAAATGAATTAACATGTATTATGTAGAACATTTAGTTTCATCTTACATTTGATGCTGCCGCAAAACTAAATACACATTGGGATAATGGGGTTGTCATCCCTCTGTCATTACAATACATTATAGCTCTTCGGATATACTCGGCATCTACAGGTGTTCAACTTTAAGTAGTATGAGAGTGTTGTATAGCATAGAAAATGGTTGCCTTTAATACGAATTTCAATAATATCAAAATAATAAGATAAACTAAGCGTCTCATAGAAATAGAATGGTTTGAGGCATCACTTTGTGGAAGCGATTCATATCGGGTCACATAAAAAGTTAAAATGATAAGAACCTCATGGGATGTTAAAGAGAGAAGATTGAGTTACAGTAACTCATTTAAACTTGAATTCATGAACTGCACTTTAGAACACGAAAACAGGGCAGCTGAAATGAATTTTAGTACAGCGATGACAAATTTCCAGGATTCTACAATGAATAAATGTTGATGTACGTGTAGCTGCTAATTTTTAATGTAACAATCCAATTTTCTTTTTGATAAGTGTTAACATAAAAATACTTTCATCTTTTCTGTCTGATACAAGTATTTTCCGTTAATTCTAACCTGAAAAATTAGGGGTATGCCTTATGGGCTGGGAAACACACTAATTAAAATGGTCGGACAATTCCATTACAGAGTTATTCCTGCCATCTTGGTTCAATTTATTCATTATTTTATATAAAAAATTATACTGCCTCCTACCTGGTTGATGTGGGAATATTTTTTCATTTCCTATCACACAGCTATGCATTTATATATACATGAATTTCACTATATGAGTGCCTATGGTAGGTTTAGACTAATTGGCATTTGGTTATTTGACAAGCATCTACACCATAGGATAACACTGCAATGCATAATAAATTCCCTATTTCATTGAAAAAAAAATACTTAGAAGTTAAATAAATATAATTGCATAAATTAACAATAAAACAAAATCATAGTTACTTAAATGGACAGCTCTTTAAATTGAGAATCAATATCATACTCCACTCAGAAAAATCCCATTTGCGTAAGGTAGTGAGTATGATCAAAATTCATCGAAAAGATAATTTTCTCAAAAGTGATAAAACACCTGATACATCCATTCCACAGCTATGCACACATTGCTAATTTAAACTTTTATGTGAAAAGGGCATATTGTCTTCCTTCCTCATCCTTTCCCCTTGCACAATTAATTGAGGGGAAGTGCAAATATTGCAAGTAAAGGAAATGGATGCAGAGTTTAAGTGTATTATTGACTTCAAACTTGTTTCTCTTTTGATCGACACAAATTAAGATAAGTACATACAAGGACAAGTCAAGCATTGACTGTAAATATGTGCTAGCAATTTGAAACACCACATCACCATTCTGTTAGTCTGTGGTAGTGATGTTCATAGTTTTTTACAGTGACTCACGGTAGCTGGGGCGATTCCAGAGAGCAACAATGTTGTGATTGTGACATATCCGAATGCAATATGCATAGTAGAGGAACTACATCCACAAGATGTTTATTTTGCAAGTACCAGAGAGTTGAACCCTGTTGACAGTCATTGACATATGAAGGTGATGATGATATGATATATCAAATGCAAGTCTGCCATTTTAGAGAGTTTACATTTAGTTTAAAGAAAGCACAAGTTCAGAGTTGAGATAATTTCTTGCTGGTACAATATTCAATATAATTTCAAGTTAGCTTAGAGACTAAGCGATGAGATGTTATACATTTTATAGGGAATGGAGAGTTATAGCAATGAATGAAGAACAGATATACTATACTTATATTAGGTATACATATCATTTTGCAATTTGTCAATGCTTGATGATGCTATAATTTTTGGGACAAACTTAGTATTAAAAATTTTTTTAAGCTATTATTTCAGATCACAGCTTCAAATTTCAATGTACAATTAGTTGATTGATTTAAATTTACCTGTACTAAAATTTCTGGAAAGTCTTGCGCTTTTGGAGGCAGAAAGCTTTTAACTCCAAATTTTAAATTATGAATTAAGTTGCATCACAATAAAAAGGTTATGGTGCATACTGCATTCAAGAAACAAATTAATTACTATGATTTAAGATGACAAAACAGTTAACATATTTTACCTGAGCGACCACTTCAAATTCTGGAGCAAATCGATGGCAATGCCCACACCAAGGAGCATAGAAATCAACCAACCATGGGTCCGAACTCTGCAGGACACGCTCTTCAAAGTATTCAGGAGGTAAATGCTGAACAACTGAAGGCACAAAGTTAAAAAGCCACTGACGCAGTGAGTCAGCATCCCGGTGGTAGCCACTGTATATCCTGAATATTATTTGAAAGAAGAAACCATCTTCAAGAAAATTAAATCAAAGTTTATCCTAAGCAGAGTAATCATTAATCAGTACACATTACTAAAAGAATCCATGAAACTATGTGTTAGATCAAGGTTTATGAGAACTGAGATTCAGAATTATTAATATATAAAAATATTTTTTTCCCCCACATAAATACATGACTGGATTATAACAAAACCAAAAGCATACAAATTCCAAGAAACTGAGGGAGATTCTATGACAGTAACTTTTAAATCATCTCATCTGCTAATATGCATTACAATTCAACAATTACCGGGATCCCGGTCAAGGCGAATGACTTCTACACTCTGAAATTGCAGCACTGTAAAAACATACAGTTCTCAGAATATTTAAAGCCAAGAACTTCCAAAGACCATTTATATTTATTAACTTGTTAAACTAAAATAAAAATAACGATACACTACACATTCACAAAAATAATATCAAAATGTTAATGAAAGAGAATTAATACAAATCCATGCACCCACTTTTTTCATGTGAAAAATTATGGAACTAAAATTGGGGGTAGGTAAGTGCCTAGAGAAAACCTGACACCAGGTGTTTCGCCTCTCCCCTTGCTTGCATTTTTTTTTCTTTTTTCTAATCACTTAGTGCCAATCAAGTTTACGGTCTTGGCATATTTTTGTTTACATTGATTCACAACCATAGCTATGTTCCTTGTATATTTAAATAACAAATGATGCTTAAAAAAAATACATTTTCCAATTTTTTGCTGTGTAACATCACAAAAAGTTAACAAATTTCAGGGCCATGGACAATAAAAGTTAATGTTTAGAGGCTGAGAAAGATTAATTACCTGTATACATGATAATTGTAATGATTGGAATACATGAAATAGCAATGATTTATCCTCAGCAAAATTCTCTGAGATCTTTTGATTATTTCTCGACTATTTTATGCCCACTGGTTACTCTATTGTAACATTACTTGTTCAAACATACTCTGGAAAAACATAAATTACTTCTATGACCTTAAGGAATACAAATCTGCCATTTACCAACAAAAACGAAAATGAGAAATAAGAAGGGAAATCTTTTTCTAACAACCCAGTATGCACATCATATTAAAAAAAATTAGAGGAGTTGAACAATACTAACTGAAGATTTTCCTTTGAAGAAAATTTATCTTAAAATAAACTGTGAAATTGATCTAATAACTGGAGCCACACCGCTGTTTACTTACGCTGTCTGAGATAAGCCTTTGGACCCCATTGGATAGAGCCTTATGGTGGGATAGGAGCGAATACCCTGTTGACCACAGAGGCCAGCCTCCATCTCACAGTTGACCTCCCCAATGTGAACATTTTCCATGTCAGACACCATCTGCATTTTATTTAGAGAAGAGAGTAATTCATTTCAGCAAAAAGTAAAGCCTCCATCCAACGGCAAACATATTTTATTTTCAAATTTGTAACTGCGATTAACCCCTCCTTGAACAAATATATACCAGATGTGTTGGACAAATAATGGGAATTTGACTTACTTTAAAAGAATTTTATTTATATTTTTCTAAATCAATGTTATGCCCTTCGAAGTAGTCCCTCATTCGATATTATAGCACTTGTGCCAGTGCTGTTTCCAATTCCCAAAACACTTTATCTTTGGTATAGGCTTTAGCTCTCTCAGCAATGCATTTTTAATCTCATCTATGCTTGTAAAATGATGCCCCTTTAAGGTTTTCTTTACTTTTAGGAACAGAATAACGTCACACAAGGCCATGTCTGGCAAATATGGGGGCTGGGACATCATTACAGTGCTGCTTTTGGCCAAAAATTCACCAACAAGGAGTGAGCAGTGTGAGAAGGTTCTTTATCGTGGTGGTGCAAAAGTCATGATTTTTTTACCGCAAATATGGATGTTTTTTCCATACAACTTCAAAAAACCGGTGTTAAACTTGTAACTAGCACTCTTAATTGATTGCTTGACATTGGGGCAAGAACTCGAGATGCACTATGCCATGCATTATGCACAATACGACATTAAAAAATTCCAGTTACTTTTTGAACACACCTCGTAGTAAAGACAATATCTTCCAGCAAAACTCACAAGAAAAGAATGAACAACAATTCTACACATTTTCTAATGATAAGTAGCTAATTTTGTATAGTTTTTTGCTACCTTAATGTAACAACATTTTTATCATACTTTATCCTGAAAAAATTAATGATGAACTAAAATTAGAACTCGGGGAAAAATGTAGAGCACAAACCATTTACTCAAAGACTCACAGTAACTCACAGATGACATCCCTTTGGCATCTTCTGTTAAAGAGTAGGCCAATGCCGGGTTTCTCTATACTCTTCTCCACATTCTCTAAAAATCCCACCTCTACCAAACTACCCACTTATCCCTATTAGCACAGATGAACTCAGCTGTTGGCTGCCTTCCTTAATAATTGCAACTGAGACAACTTAATAATTGCAATTAAGACAACATCCTTTTCCAGTGCTCTAAAGCTAGTCATTAAATTGTTTGATCACTAATATGTACCTGGAATTGATGTTAAGAAATGACAGTGAAGATAAAATATAGATAACAATTGAGTGGCTTGGGTTTATCCTCGTGGAATATTTACTACGAAATTTAAATGCAAATAGGGAGGCCACTTATTTTCTAGGATTCACTAACCAACTTTTTACTGATTTTTCTTACAATATGCTACCAATTTCCCAATGTTTCCCAAAAACTGTCAGCCTACATATAACCATGATTAGAATGATAAATCCTGAAATTGATATGCATAGTCAAGCAACAAGGATTTTGCTGAAAATGTGCTGCAATTCTTTGAAAAATATTTTTTTCACCGAAAAATTGGAGGCTTAAACACCATCATTTAAAAATTACAAAAACTCATAGTTCCCTGAAAACTAGTGTTTTGGAGGTCATAGCTCAAGTAATTTCAATCTAAGTCAATGGGTGTCATGATTCCAGAAATGGAACAGATGCTGTGAGATACAAGTGATTCGCTTTTCTCTCTTAAAACAACGAATATCAATGTAAACACATAAGTAAATACTACAATCATTTAGAAAATAATTTTCTCTAATATGTAAAATATTTTAAGGAGATCTGTAAATTATTTAGGCAGTAGAATACATGCAATTCCAATTGTCTACTGTTTTTATAACAGGGATGATTGAAGCAAGCTCCAGCAAAATTTATGTAAATATAACATACCAGAGAGTCAATCACACATTTTTTCAGCCTAAACTTAAAAGAACCTTTCAAGAACACAAAAATATTTTCAGTGATAGCACTTGATATTTAATTTAATTACAACCTTAGCTAGCTTACGCCACTGTGGTGCCAACTGCTGACAAGGTCCACACCATGGGGCAAAGAAGTCTACAATCCACATCTCACTAGCTGACTTCTTGCCAACATTTGTATAAAAATTATCCTCAGTCAGCTTCAACACTGGAAGAAAAATTAGAAAAAAATTACTCATAAACATTACAAACACAGACATACTAACTTAATTTCTACAACACGCAATATGAATTGGAAATAAACATTATCCTATGCATAATTACAAATGCACATGACCTGAAGCAATACAATAAAAATTCAACCAAAACGTTCACATGATTATCTCTGAGCAGGATTTCAACCGGTTTACAATGAATGACGTGCTAATTGCTGGAACATACCATACATAGGCTTAGATACCATTTTATGCCATGGAATATCCATAGATCTCACATAAGTTTAAGGTTTATACCCAACTTCTATATACCTCCCTAGAACCTAATATACTATAATGATGGATATTCCATAAAGAGTGATCATACATTTTTGATTTTCATAATTTATAAAATGTGATGGTCCTACTATATTATCCAACAATAATTAAATATTATAGCGAGACCTTGCACTCACAGCGTTCTCTTGTCATTAGGCGTGACATTTAACAGCTGCATCAAAATGAAATCATACAATTGCACCCATACTTAACGGATAGGGCAACATATCTTTCAACTTGAGCTCATTCTTAATTCTCCGTTGGGCATGCATTTTAAAAGTTTGTATGTTAATACATAATATGACACAGCCAGGGCAGGATAAAGGTTCGGAACAACCAGAGAATTTTTGCATTTTGATTGACTATGTCAACAGAAAACAGCAGGATAAAAAGTAGCCTGATAATTTATCTATTATCCTGCTTATTACCAGCTGAAACAGCCTCTACGGAACCTCAATTAAGTTGAGAACTAAGTATTTTGCTGAGAGACTAAACAAAGTCAGAATAACTTGGATCAAAAATAAAAATTGAAATTTTGTCAACATCACAACCCTAATTTTAAGAGAATCCAAGAAATACTATCTATGTCAATTATAAGAGGGAGAATAGATGAGACTATTCTACAGCCTCCTTCCAGATAAAAACCTATATAAATGAGTCCCAAAAGGTAGTAGCCAAGTACTATGATATATTCAAGAAAATATTTTTGTATTAGACCATCAGGAAAAAATTCCTTATATAACAGAAGTAGACAAAAAGATGAACTTAATGCGATATTTGGATACTGATTTCTACTTAGCTAGACATAACTTTAATAGCTCTTGAATTTGTTTGCATGTATAAGTTTTTATCATATAAAAATAAATATATATATATATATATATACACATTTGTATATGTATCCAAATATGTACATTTTTCAGTTGTTAGCTAATATCTTCAATTCGTTGCTAATTTGTTTAGCAATGCTGTTTTTTTATCATGCTACAAAATTTAGATCACGGGGAACTTTGTGCAACAACTATAATTGCCAATCTGACTTTTTATGAAATTTATAACTATATGTGTGTGTGTGTGTGTATATATATATATATATACTTAGTCATATCTTATCTTCCGAAGAAGACGGAGCTCAAGTCCGTCGAAATTATCAAGATAATATTGTGAGTGTTCTTTTTATGTGTTCTCGTGCTGTGTGTTACTGTCTAAGTTTTTTATTCAACACTTCCGTGTTACTTCGAAGAAATCATCTATATATATATATATATGTATGTATTATAATTAGGTAGTCTACCGGTTAAGGTAGGTTTTTAGATGGACATAACTATCAAATAAATATTTTGTAACTCCAAACAAAACCCAATCCAGCAACCTACTCTACATCAGGTCCCGCTTCCTCTTTGTGTATTTCTTTCCTCCCTTCATCCCGTCCAACATCCCTATCCTGTTCCTGGCCTTTCCTCATTTGCCTAACATTCTCCCCTCTATTACCTTCTTTAACATCAAATACCGCATATGCCTTCATCATACCTTTCATCCATCTTTCCTACCTCCATAGGATTTCTCTCAACAAACCACTCTCCTCACCCACCATCTCCAGTACTTCCTCATTTGTTTTCCTTTCATATATGTATATACATACATATAAAATACAGACCACCCACGTATGTATATATATATACATACGTGGGTGGTCTGAAAAGTTTTCGACTGAGGAAAAATGTCTTGTATCTTTGTTAGGTTGAAAACTTTTCAGACCACCCTTGTGTATATTATAGATAGTAACTATAGATAGATATAACTACTAGATATAATTATATAATGGATAGTTATAAAAAATAGACATATAACTATAACTATTGAAACTCAGCCCTTCATTGCCATCAAACATATTTTGAAGATATTATATTCCGACCTGTGCACTTCACAGTACAAAAAATTCACCCAGAAAATACTATTAACATCCATTTAAAAAGTTCACAAAGACAACATGAGAAACATTCAGTGTGCCATTAGGATTTTTTGACTTGTTTTTATCAAGAAAATTATAACAAAATTAATACAATGAGTTAATAAATTCAATTCTCAACCAATTCCTAGATGTGACTTATAATGTCCAGCCAAGGACATGCAATTTTTTTGTATCAAACAGGTATTATCACTGATAATGATAGCTGAAATTTATTGCCATTATGTGGTATGGTATCACAATATGCACTGTAACAATCATGCCAATAAATCAATTCAAATCATTACAGATAGTTTCTTGATATCATTAAAAGTATCACATAATTCCACACCAATGCTGTCAATGAAGTCATAGAAACTAGCGAATAATACATAATTGACATTAATAACAAGTGTCTCATGTACTAAGTGAGTTTTGGCTGTTGTTAACAAATGTTATGTCAAGATTCCTATTCATTATCTCAAAACCACCAGACCCGGAAATAGGAAGGTAATCAGTGACCGAGATGTTGTGGAATCCTCTATTGTGTTCTTAGATTTTATAAAGTCTCACAATTACCCAATAATTATTTTGTATGAAAGATGGTGACAAAGTCACTCAGCAATGGCATAAAATTTATTCTTTCTGCAGAGAAATGTTTTATGCAAGGCTATGATGAGAGACAAATGAAATTTACAACTCACAATTTCAGGAAACATTTTAAAGATGTAAAATACAACTAACAGTTTCAGGCTTAAAATATTTTTGCTTAACACCAACCCCACCCCCACCAAGGCAGTGACAGTCACCGTCTGTCCGTAAATGAGGGTCAACCTTTGCAAGCAAAAAACACCCCCCTTTGTACAGTCTGAGGCCAAAAACGTCCAATAGATACCCTCACCTTCCCTTCACCCACTAATGATTGCTGCACCTACACTACCACCCCTCTCCCTAACTTCCCCTACCTGGCGCCCGACTATATTCGTTGAAAAAATTTGTTGATTGTGCCTGATGATGATGCGCAGCATTGAAACCATGGTCGTATTGCATTAAAAGTGTGTGGAAGTGTAAATTTTTCCTTATTTTTTACCCTCATGTAAAGTATACTTTTAAGGAAATTCACAACTAGAGCCCTACAAAAAATTAAAACTCAGTCTACAAAAATCTCAAGTCATGGTGCATTCAACTCATTATCACTGACAAATCCTACTGAATCCTCATTCAAAAATTGCACAGGAGAAACTGGAACATCATAAAATTAATTAGTGCTGTACTGTAAACTTTCAAAAACACTACCTCCTTCAGTGTGTAAATTGCAGTCTAATGGTCTTCGACAGTCTTCGCTAAGCAGTCATGCTGTCCTAAGATATAGGCACCAAGCAGTGTCTCCTTGAATTTGTGCATCAAGCATGGCTTTTGATATGGGATGTAAAATTGGCGAATTTAATGCCATTATCACCAGTATTTCACACAATACAGGAAAATTTTAACAAAAAATGCATAGCATGATTACAATTCGCTACATAATATATGGAATCAATTTTCTAAAATTATACCAACAGATGTTTCTGTCGGCAAAAATTCTTTCATTCAATAAAAATGTTTCAGGAATCAAGGTGATACCAAAAGATAGAAATGTTCAAGACTTCCTCTACCATTAACTGTAGTTTGCCCTACATGTTTATTCTTACTTGATTTCTTCATATCAAACTTCATTCTACCCAGTAACTCATTTTTTCAAACACCATTAAGCTGCAGACCCTTTGGCAACTTTTGTTAAGAGTAGGCTAATGCCAATACCATGTTTCTCTCCACATTTCCTCCGTTCCCATTCATTCCTAATGGTGCAAATGACTTCCGGAATGGCGCAAATGATCAACTGTCGGTCGCCTCCTCTAAATCCACTACTACTATTGCAACCACTTTTGAAAATGATACAATTTGGCTATGATAATAATTGCCTAGAATGGTTTCTATGACCCTGAGTTAGGATATGTCAAACAACAAAAAATATAATTTCCTAATCTCTAATAAATAATGAAATATCATTATTACAAATATAAATCCTCATATGTATGATGTTATTAGCTCATGGCCACCTGTTCATTATTCAAGTTTTCAAATGCACAAAGAAATGTAAAAAAATAAAAAAAACAAACATACACAGAAAACCTCACCCACCTATTGGATCCAACATGTCTCTCACAAACTCCACCAAATCCCGTGCCGTGTGCCCTCCTTGGTATGTGTGGTCCTCCCCGGTGGAGGTGAATAACATCAACGTAGGGTAGGACCGAATTCCTCGGGACCGACAAAGCTCCACGTGAGTGGTACAGTCCACCATACCAAGCGAGACATTGCCTCCTAGAGCACGGCTTGCACGCCGGAACTCGGGGATCAATCGAAGGCACGGCGGGCACCATGGGGCGAAAAAGTCCACAACCCACGACCCAGGGCTGTTCACCCGAAGTCCACGATTGCCCCAGACGAAGTCGGAGGGCGTCAGAGACCTGACGTATGGAGCTTCGGCACTCTCCCGGGCAAAGTCGGCGAGGTCAGGTGCGGAATCCCGTCTGCCATGGTGGAATTCGTATGGGGGCTCATCCCTCAGAACCGCGCCACCAGATTTGAAGACGGCAATCATTGGATATCTAAGGACATATGCAATTGGAAAAGTGTAGTCAGGGAACACTTCTGAGGCAATTAAATTACACTTCAACCAATCCACAAAAATGTGCACATCCCTAAAAAAAAAGAAAATAAAAAATTATCACCTGTTTATGTGCATTTCTTGGCATAGAGTTGCTTCCCTTATGCAGTTAATTCTTCCAATGTGGAATGATGTAAGTAATGCAGGTAGTTTCTTCAGTTCAAGGCTTCCTTCCATCTCACCCAGGTGGAAATAAACAAGCCAATTGGATTTTGAACCTAGGGTCAGCTGCATTTTCATATCCTAACAGAGACAAACAGAAGAAAATAAGGAAAATTTACAACATTTTGTTGATAATGCAAGAATAATTTTCGAATAAACTCACCACTTCAGAAAAAAAAGATATAAAGACATTTGCAATTCCTCAAGCGAAGAAAATTTTATACTGGTGTGGTGTGATACTGAAAATATTCTCCAGATGATAAGATTTTATTTTTGGGAGATTTTATAAAAAGTTGATGTGGAAATTCTCAGGACATTTTAATACATACATCTGCATAAATACCCTACGAGGCACCAAAATGGTGTGTGGCAAGGGGACAACTATATACATTACACCATCTGCACTCCACTGAAGAGAAATAGCTTGAACTCACAGAGAACTGTGATGAATGCTTATTTTGAATGTGCAAATAAGTAAAAAAAGTACTAGACCTTTCAGCTCTTCAAGGAATTGCACAAATCATATAATACAGACTGTTGCACCATTAACTTTAAGTTAAAAAAACCTGACCCAAAATTCACATAATCCTGAAATTTATATTATTTTTACATTTTGGACGTTTCCCCATTAGAATACGATGTACCAAAAACTCAAATATAGTTCTGAATTTACATAAAATCTCATCGGACCATAGATAAGGTAAGCTATTTTTTGTCCAGGTTTTGTTCATACTCGGACATTTTTATGTAAATATGATGCATATTGGTTAATGCTAAATCAGTGTTTGTTAATTAATTAAACATAAAAGGTGCACGTTGATAAATTATGTCATTGGAACAAAATGGCCATTGAACCAGTAACTGACCATGACGTAATCTGAAATTCCCAAATTGCATTTCATTCCTTATTCCAACAATAGAATTTTCTCTTAATGACTTAAATCTAATTTTAGTTACGTGATATTTAATTTTGGTATTGACTAATAATGCAACCATTTCAGAGGGTAAAAATCATTCGCCTTGACCGGGATTCGAACCCGGATCCCTCGATATCTGGCCGAGTGCTTTAACCACTTAAGCTACCGAGACGTCCTCTTACACTCTGAAATTTTGGGGGCTTTAAACGACTAAGAATGCCTGTGACATTGTATGTACGGTATTTCGTCATAACATCTTATTCCTTTAAAGCCCCCAAAATTTCAGAGTGTAAGAGGACGTCTCGGTAGCTTAAGTGGTTAAAGCACTCGGCCGGATATCAAGGGATCCGGGTTCGAATCCCAGTCAAGGCGAATGATTTTTACTCTCTGAAATGGTTGAAATATTGACTAATATTCGAGACCGTAACCTTGACATTAAGTCAAGTGTATGGTCCCAGCATTTTTTTTGTTTACATTGATTCACACCCGTAGCAACCTTCCTTGTATATTTAAATTGACTAATATTGTTTTCAAAATGTTGAAAAAAATTAAGAACTTAAAACTAAGCAGAAGCTGGAAGTTTTGCAAAAATAGTACACAAATATAGTATAGGAGAAGAAAATTAAAAAAATTTCACCATTAGACCTTTTCTACTAGGATTCATTGCATCTGTTTGTATAACCAACTTTTTATTTTTAAAATGATTTATTATAACACTGCAAGAAATGTAACTAATAAAACATGAAAAGGCACTTTTAAAGTATTTCAATGTAACCTCAATTGTACAAAAATCTCAATTTTTTCAAAACCTCAACAATTTTTCACTGTTCTATTCATTATATTAGTGTATATTTGAGGTCTCACTATGCATTGGAATACTAATATGAAAGAACATATGAAAACTACTAAGAGCTCTCAGAGACCCTTGAGAAAATAATGAGGTTTTATTCTGAGATAAACAATATTTAGGGGACAAATTGAAGTATTATTGCTCAGGAAATTTAATGGAAAAAAGATAAATAAATTCTGTTCCACTACTCATTAATTGAATTCACCTTTGCCTGTAATTCAAGTACTTCAGCAGATAAATGACAATAGAGAATGAAGCAGATGTGGAGCTGGTTTAGACCACACACTTGAATGATAGTTTAAGCATCACTTTGTGGAAATAATCAATAATGATGACAACATGAAAAACACTTAAATTTTAACACTATTTCATTACACTGACCATTATTGGATTACAAGAGGGACATGTTCACAGAGTTCAGTACAGATGAGACATTTCATACTAAAACAGGTGGGGACTATAGGATTGGAAAATTGGGGATGGAATATCAGGGGTTGGTAAATGATTAAAAAAAATGTATGCATGGATGCCTAAATAGGCAAAGAAGGGGCAAGAAGAAGAGACAAGGAAATTACAAAAGGGTGAAGGGAAAGTTTCTACGAGGATTACAGATTACCTGAAGAGAGATAGATGACACAGAAGAGGTAAAAGAATGGCAGAGAAAGGATGATAAGAATGACATTAGCTGGCCTATTAACAACTTCAAATTGCTCTCCCGCTAAATTTAACCTCTTCTCAATATATGTTTGAAATAATATCAAAACTAATAAAATGATTATTACCAATTAACCAATTAGCAAAAATAAATGTAAGATCATAATCATTTAAAAAGTCCCTTGTCCTGTTATTTCAAGGCTATTTCAACCGAAGATTATACTTAAATAGATTCTTCAAAATCTTCATGTTCAAAACATTGACTAGGGGATATTTATATGACATTAAATGTTTAGGCACTTTTAATCATAGTTCTACTACTATTAATACATTTCAGAATGTGGATCCAATGCTAATGGACCAAAATAATAGTCAAGTCATTATGAAATTAAAGGAACCAAAATAAGAATTATTCGGACATCAGTGGGGGATCATCTTCATATAATGCTAAGAAAAGCCAGAATGTTTACCATTACTGAAAAAATGCAGACTCTCCAGCAATAAAAAAATACCTTACTTCATATTTCAATCAAATGTTTTTGCCAATATCCTCCATGCTAAGTTTTGTTTTCAATCAAGAGAACAGAAATATAATTAAAAAAATTTCTTTGTTGCAGTTCAATTTTTCCACAATTTGCTAACAATTAAGGCTCTTGTAATGTAATTCAATCAGATCAAATTAATGAATTTAATCCTCACATATGGATAGTGTCTTTTACTTTTACTCTTCTAGCAATGATCTGATGAAGTCTTCCAGACAAAATTCTTCTCCATGCTCTAGTGCAATACAAGGATAATAGATTCCAAGAAACTGGAAGAAATCTCTGCAGGCAAAATTTCAGAGTGTAGACGGATGCCTTGGTAACTTAACTCTCTAAGCATGCGGCCAGACCTCAAGGGATCCAGGTTCTAATCCTGGTCAAGGAAAATGATTTTTGCACTCCAAAATTGTTGTATTGCATTACAAGGATAGCACTACTCATTTCCAGGTATGTAAGCATTAAATAGGAATAAAGATGACTTATTTTGCTCAACTTATATACATTAACCAGACTGTTATTGGAAATAAAGTGGTGATGATGCAACTGAATTACAATTTTACAGCTACTCTGATAATTTTATCAGATTGAATGAATGAATTAAGTCCTCAAATATGGATCTTTCACTTTTATCATGCCAACACTGAGTTGACTAAATAGTCCATCCTCCCTCATAAATGCTACAAACGAGCCTGTCAAAACTCTCTCTTCCAAATTTTCCTAAACCATTAAGTAGTTCCACAGGAACATTATCTATTGCTACGGCTATCTTTGATTTCAATCCCCATTATGTCCTTTCTATCTCACCATCAGGTAAGCCGAGACCTAATGTATAATCTCATTGGCCTAATATCTTTACCACATACTTGTAGATCCTTTATGTATTCAGCCCATCTCTCTCATTCATTAAAATTAGCAATTTTCCACAAAAATAAAATTTATTAGTATAATGCAATCATCATCTTCGAAGATGATGTAGTTGCATTGAAACCGGTCGTATTAATAAATTTTATTTTTGTGGAAAATTGCTAATTTTAATTAATCATGTTATTCCACCATATCAAGCCTGAAACGTCTCTTTTTATCCATCTCTCTCAATTTTTTCCTGGTTCAATACATAACTTCCTTGTCATATATTTGATAGTCTGCATGGATATTCTCCTCTTACTTCCTTATGATCTTTCTGTATAGTGCATCTTTATCTCTGTACTTTGTGATCTCTTTTCTAATAGTTTTTATGGATGAACTTCAATGTATTAATGTCAAATTAACCACATCAAATGAGTTTTTGAAATATTTGGCTTTGAATTCTGTTTCTTACAAGAACCATTCATTATGCTTTAAATGTCAATATTCCTTGGGGAAGTAGGAGCAAAGGCATCCAATTTCATGTTTTGGGTTCCATAATGATAATAAAACCATGTAGTGTAATTACCCTTGACAAGTTCTATGAATGATTAAAAACCATGACATCAATGATGTCTGGTACAAGATAATCTCCAGAATAATAAATACATCATTATTATGTACCCAAACAAACATTAAAATGACAAATGCACATAAAAAAAGTCCATAAAACCATAATTCAACTGATGTTGTCATTCATATATTTTGTACCCTTTTGCATCCTGGAATAAATATTTTTAATTATATATTAATATTTGTTAACAAATAAAATACATCAGAAGGTGTTTTAAAAGTACCTCAAAACCTTCTCTGTCAAGTATTGTAGCCTCAGGAAGCTTGGATAGGATTTCTGTAGCAATTTCTTTTGTATCATCACTTGATATTTGTTGAGATTTTCCCTTAGCCACCTTACCAGCACCATAAAATTGAAGAGAGGAAGTAGGGTCCAAACGTTTACAGAGCTTAGCCTGTGTTTCACAGTCAATATGACCCACAGTGACAAGACCATCCTGAAATAATTGAAAATGCATTCTTGATAAAAAAAAGACCAATCTCATTTATTAAGGTCAAACTTGCACATCACTCTCCTAGTATTAAAACGTTCTTGAAATTTGGAAAGCAGCAAACAAATTTATCAGAAAGATTTTTCAGTATTATAAGCATTATATATAAAAATTCTCTTTGGTTAAATGAAATTTGGAGTTTTTGTTTGAATACCAACATCTTCCAATGGACGTGCTTTAGAACACCTTTACCACGCAATAACATTACTAAACAGCATTAGGTAAGTCAAAAAAACACACAAGAGACCAACACTCCTTTAAGTGTATAATTTATATTTGTTAGCATGCTCACATATTTAGCACAGTAATAAGTCAAAATTCAGAGATAAAATGTTTTATTTTATTTCAAAGAGAGAGAGAGGGAGAGTAAAAGACCTTAAATTTGAAAAAAAACTATCCTCTTAACCGAATCACATTCAAATACACAATTTTAAGAAGAAAAAAAGAGACTGAAAAAATGTGAGTCGTGATAACCCTGAAAGTTATTCAGGCCAAAGAGTTAATGCAAAGATATATATTCCTCAGCTATCTCATTTCATATATTACATGACCACAGAGTCAACCATCCAAATAGTTTACAATCAAACAGCAAATAACCCTTATGGAAATGTTCTTGTACATTTGCACAGGCAACTGTGGGATAAACAATCTTATATGTTTGACCATCTTTTGAGATATCCAATGTGTTTTGCAGGAATATTAAAACATTTGAAAATTTATTTCTGGAATTTAAAGCTCATCTTCTGAGTCATTGAGATGAGTTCTACAGAGGTAACCCCCTTTGACGGTAAGGACCAAGAACATCGTAGTAGTTTTGGGGGAAGCAACCGACAGCTGAAGTTATTTGCACCTTTAGGGATTGACAGGAAAGGAGGAAGAGTGGAGAGAAACCCGGCATCATTGGGATAATACTGAAAAATATCTACTGCCGCCGGGATTTGAGCCAGGGCCCTCTTGGTGGCAAGCCAGTATCTTATACATCGCACCATCCTGATCCCCACAAAGAATGTACCCAAGAGATTGGGATGGTGTGGTGGCTAACGTACTGGCTTCCCATGCCGAGGGCCCGGGTTCAAATCCAAGAGGAGGCAGCTATTTTTCAGTCATATCCCGATCCCTTCTTGAGGTGCTTTGTGGAGAGTACTTTGAGTGAGTACGCAGGCCATTGGATGGGATGTTAAACTGTGGACCCCTTGGCACCTTTCAATAAGGGTAGGCTAATTCCGATGCCGGGTTTCCCTCCACCCTTTCTCCTTTCCCATCCATCCCTTATGATGCAAAGGACCTAAGCTGTCAATCGCCTCCCCTGAAAGTACTACTATGTACCCAAGGAATTATAAGGGGCCTCCACCTGCTTTTCATTAGCATACGAAAAATTGGGCCACAGCCCATTACAATATTTCCATACAGAGAGGCAAGAAAACAATCTGGCCACCACATTGTAAGAGTCAAAGGTCAAAACAAAATATTTTTAGCAAAATGACATCCACTGGATTTGCTTTCAACTTTACATTGTGCAAGCAATTTACGATAATATGTGTAATCAATACTTTTAATCAATGAACTATGCTTAATCATTGAAAAATATGGACAATGCCTCTATAAGGAGTAAATAATTAAAAAGCTAGGAAGGTTTAATGTGTGAATGCCAAGCAATCAAATGGATGTCAAAATCCAAGCTAGCCTGGATTAAAAAAAAAACACGAATTTTTAGAATAGAGTGAATTTCTCTGCACACATTGTACACAAATGCAAATAAGTAGTGAGAAAAAAATGCCTAGTGTCAATCAACAAAAATGAGGGAGATTCAGGAAAAGCACACCTCAAATACAAGGGTATACATTTTTTGAAACTTACCAATATAGCTGCTACTATTTGCCTGGATTCATGCTCATGTCCATATTCAATAGAATTCCTGTGTGAGAAGAAAATGAGCCACGGCAACTCCTTTAATGATTTATCTTTTTGGGTCAGATCTTCAAAGTTGTCAGAGCAGATGTCAACTACTTGGGTTTGAAGACGCCTGAGGACATACTTCAGCATTTCATCCGTTTCCCTGTCACCATCATACCTTTCATGCTGAAGAGCAAAAATTAAAAGATTAATCAGAAGTTTTAATTATCCTATTATTATCATATTATTATTATTATTAGTAATCTATTGGTTAAGATTTTTGAAGAAGGTTAATGTTAGATTTTGGAGGGATATGACTACCCAATGAATATTTAGTTTCTCCTAACAAAACACAACCCAATATCCCACTCCTAAACAAGTCCCTCTTCATCTCTGTATACTTCCTTCCTGACTTCATCATGTCTAACATCCCTATCCTGTTCCTGCCCTTTTCTCGTTTGCCTAATATTCTCTCCTCTATCACAGTCTTTAACATCTCACTGCCAATCAATATGTTTTTCATACATTTTTCCAGCCTCCTTATTATTTCTTACAACAATCCCCTACCATGACACTTCCTCATTCTTTTTTCTTTTTTTCAAAAGCCTTGAATCTACTCTGTCTATCAACATGCTTCAGGGACCATGTTCCCGTGCCGTACATAACTATTCTCCATATCAAAGTTTGAACAAGCCTTTTCTTAATATCTTTACTGAAAGACCCTGTCATCAATTCCTTCCTCCTTGTGAAAGCTTATTTACCTAATGAATCCTTCTCCTTATGCCCCTACTATTTTGGCCATTTTGATCCAAAATACTTCCGAGATATGTAAATTGTTCTACCGCTATGGTTTTTGCCCTCCTAATTTAGCAATTAACTTAAGCCTTTCTCAGACTGGCAAACCACTAAACCTTTTAATTTTTTATTTTGATTCTCATTCACACTGAATTTCTAATTCACTCAGCAATGGTGCAAACTCCTTGGCTGACTGACTAACTAGCTTGGTCATCCGCAAACCTAACTGATTTCGTGAATTGTCCACCGACTTTCATTCCTATAAAAAGAGACATTTCAGGTGTGATATGGTGGAATATCATGATTAATTAAAAATAGGAATTTTCCACAAAATAAATTTTAATGCAACCGGTTTCAGTACTTGCTTTTCAGCATATATACTGGACTCTTGAGTTACGACTGTCCCCTGATGATGATGTATTAACATTGAAACTGGTTGCATAAAAATTTATTTTGTGAAATTCCTATCTCCAATTCTTCCCATGTGTTCTAAAAAGGTTGTGGATTAGCCTCCTATCCCTCCAATCTATTCCTATTTTCTGCTATGTCTTCATTAGTTTTCCCAATTCATTGTATCAAATGCTTTTACCAATGCAAAATGCTTTCTTTGGTCTAAGTGTCAGAATTTAAGTCTTTGTAGAACCTTTGCAGTTGGCATTATGTCAAATGGTGCTTGTGGCCAAAAAGAAAAGCAAGAACATCATATATGCATAAGTGTCAAATATCTAAACAAAGTTATTAAAAATAAGTCACAGTAACTACTTAAGAACTGGGTACTGTTGGGCCTAATGAGATATTCAAATTATGACTGAAGGAAAATCCTTTTAAAATGGTATTGCCTGACCATACATTGAATAAATAATGACCAAAAAATTGGGGTAAAAGATTGCATTTGGAAATAATTTTATTTTAAAGGAAAATAACATAAATGGCAAGCATATATTTAATAGTGTACTATAAAATATGCTCTGACTAAAATAAAACAGTTTCTGGCGTAACTTGGTGGAAAATCTTCATATTGATGTTTTTTTTAAATTAAACCTCTTTGCTTTTCCACATAAAATTTTTATTCTCACGACCCAGGTTTCGTTACACCTGATGATATTATACTATAACGAAACCTGGGTTGCGAGAATTAAAATTTTATGTGGAAAAGCAAAGTGGTTTAATTAAAAAAAAAGTCAATATGCTCTAACTAAAATCTTTTTGTTTTGTTAGCTGAAGCACCACTACAGAATAACGACTATATTTCACTTCATGAATTGCAAGAAGCAGGTGGTGGAAGATGTTATCAAAATCAATGTAAAACTTTTAATCAATGGCACCACTGCCAAAGCCTGAGATTACTCAACTATTTACTCAGTTCGGTCTTCTGCAAAACAATAGTTTCAGATAATGGACCCTGATTTGTCTCAAAAGAATTCCATGAACTTCACTTGAAAATCAGTATCCATCATGTTAAATTGTCACCCATGTAATTAATGCTAGTTCAAATTGGCAGGTGGAACTCAATGGTTAGTCCTAAGCTCTCAATGATGCTAATAAAAACACCCAATTAATGCAATGCCATCTTACAAATTGACCTTTTACATGCAGAAATGCTTCTAATCCCTAAACTAGAACATGTCAAATGGAGTCCATGCTAAGAAGGCAACTTCATATGAGACTGCTCTTGGTCAAACAATCTGTTCCCACTTCTACCCACCAAATATTATCTAGATACACACATATGTATTTTATGTATGGATTTCTAAACTTGGAGATGAAGTATTAATTTCAACCTGTTACAGTGTGATGAAATGGTTCACAGGCATCATACTGAAGCCATTAAGTTGGTCTACTTATTTTATAAAAAGAGATTAGGAAGCAAGCATGCAGTTCTAGCAATTTTGATCAAACAAAGTCTACTATGGTATCAGAAGAATAGGTGAAAGAACAAACGAAAAATGTATATGGGCAGGAATTATATCAACTGGACTGTTGTTCAATAAATGTACCTGCTTCTTCATAGTGGCCATTATTTTTAATTTGACACTAAACTCTGAACCTCTAGTAAACCCTAAACCAATTTCTGAAATATCACTACTTGAAGCATCTTTCGTGGTGATGCTAAAGGCTACCCAATTCCGGAGACATGAAGTCTCATGCACCCCACATGATTTTGAGGGAGAGGAAGAAAAACTATATTGGATATACTATATATGTTTCAAAAGACACAACTATTCCATGGGTGGGGGGTAATGTTTGGATATTCCGTTGAATTGAATTGAAAGAACCAAAAAGGAAAAAATTCAGAAGTATAAAAACCTGTCAAAAAAATGTCAAGATTAAAACAAAATTAAACGGCCGAATTATTCTTCATTCCTGGGAGTTATAACATAACTGATACAACTCACTGAAATAAATTCATCTAGGACCTAAAGAATCTTTGACATGATAATGATTATGTGATCCAATGGACACCTGTTCAAGACACACAAGCTTCCTGAAATTAAAACACGCAACTTTGTTTTCTAAATAATTTTTGTCGGTCAAGACCCAGGAATATTCAGGTGGTGGAAAACAAAGACTATGATAGCAATACACCAATTGAGGTTAGTAACTGTGGCTGCGATGAAACTAATGGGTATTTTCAATGCCACTTTATAATAAATATGACTCACATAGCAGTCACGCCAACAGTTCATCATGCTTGTAGTACATACCGATGGGTAGAGGATCAGTGTAGGATATGAATGGACTCCTTCCTGTTGGCATAACATCAAATCTTCCTCACAGTTAACAGCACCAATTCTCAGCGCGCCTTCAAGTGCGCGTGCCAGCCTTCTCCAGGCAGGAGCAAGATCGTGACAGTGGGAACACATCGGCGAATAGAAGTTAATGAACCACATACGCTCCGAATTAATTACACTTTGTTCTGAAAAGAAAAAAGAACTTATTTGAAAGAAGTTTTTGGTTCTTCATGACAATAAAAAACCACTTTCTTGCTGAATTTCTAATTAAGAAATTTACAATTCGAAAGATGAGAAACATTCAATATCATGCGAATTATTCATCGGGTCTTACCAAAGTCGGGTTTATTAAGGGTTATAATTTCAGGATCATCATCATAAATTCCAAATTGATCATGATAATATGTCCACGAGTGATAATGACCCTTTTTCTTGGAACTGTCTTCGTCACCGTAAAGGTCGTACTTTTTTCTAGAATCTTCATCTTTCAGGACTTCATAGGCCTTTGTTAGTTTTACAAATTTCTCGTGCGCCTCAGGATCATCCTACAATAAATGAGTACAGTATAGTCCACACATTGATAGTTAATAGCAAACAAATAGAGAAGCAATAACATAAAAAGTCTACATGACTTACTTTGTTTTTATCAGGGTGTAGGGTAATAGCAAGTTTTTTAAATGCTTTGCGTATTTCTCTATTATCTGCATCTTTTGATATTCCAAGAAGATCGTAGTAATCGTCTGTACTCGTGAGTGTCACGGCAAAAAGACTAACAATTATGAATATATTCCAAAACACACTCCTGAAATATAAAATAGTCAGTCGCTGCCTTTCTTTCATAACTTTAATTTTTCAAATTGTTCGTACTTATGAATAAAACCATGCCAAAAAGACAACTACTACATTAAAATGTAGCCCGTTACTTACATTTTAAATGAGGATAATATTCCCCTCTTAATATTATTACGTGCCGACCTTCAAGTGCATATTAATACACCCACTACCCTCATCATATGGACGCTGCCATTTTTGATTTACTAGGAAGCCTCCTATTGGTTCATCGGGACCATTACTTTCATTTCGTTTTTGTTTTTAATGATTCCATTCGTCTGCTTTTAGCCAATGATAATATTTAATACAACTCGTTGTAGGCTTTGAAGGAATAACAGGAACGGGCGAATAGTTGTTTGAATATCGTGGTGGAGAGCGGTCGGTGGCTGTGGAGCTCAGTAGTAAACAAGCGTATCGTTTTAACGTGCAAACGTTCTCAGTGACTTTGTGTAGACATCGTTGAATCTTCAGCATTTCATAAACATGTCTGTGTTCCAAAATTTACGGTACCAGTAGTTCTTGTGCATCCCTTCAGCATGTTTAATTGGACTAACGAGGATTAAAGGATACCCTCTAAGCTCCCTTTGTGGGTACCTGCTGTCTCTACACTTGTCAAACGAATGGTAACTATAACTGCTCCTCTTAATTTTTTCAATGTGTGCATTCCTTTTGTGCAATAATTGTGAGACCGCTAATTATTGAAAAAATGTCGAGGTGATGCCTTGTAATGAAGGGTGATTTTGCAGTGAAGGATTAGGATCCAGGTGATCTGTTTCGGCGAAAAGTGCTTGTTTTCAGGCAGTCAGTAAGAGTAGATTTGTGGTTGACTTTCTGATGTCTTTCACTTATAACTTATTATAATGTTGAATGCTTTTGCATACGTAGTTTTGTTGACGGTTTTTTAAATCAATGCTTTCAATATTTCGGCGGAAATATACCATTTGAGGTTCGAAGTTTTATTGGTTATGTTCATTTTTGTAGCCATCGAGACTGTTTATTCTGTGCGAGAGTATAGTATTTTTATAATTCCGGGAATAAAAGAACTTGCTTGTTAGATTTTATTATTATGCTGAAGGTGATATAATGACTTATCTCTGGCAGTGAATTTTATTATGTTATCATTGAATTTCTAGGCTAGAATTTACTGTTTAGCCACTTGCTAATGTAGTCTGTTGGTGGGTTCATATAGTCATTGTAGCGGCGATGAATTTTCCAAGTGAAGAACGATTGAATTCTTCCTAAACGTAATTCGAAAACAAAGGAAGTTTACAAACACAGTGGAAATGACGCTTCATGAAGAGATAAGATTAGGAAGTTCGAAGGCTGAGCTCTTCCCGATGAAGGTTCCCACGGCGGAAGGATGAAAGCCTCTTCCGTGGTGGTTTTAAGAGGGACAAGAGGAAGATGAGGAATTTAGTTTCTCAACCCGCCACGAGTGATGGTTTGCGGGGTATTATTCGGGAACAGCCTCTTGGTGAGAGTAATGCGATGCAGTTAGTGCACTCGACTCGGTGTTGAATGGCAAAGAATTGTTTTCCTAATTTCAATTAGCTGTAGCGGCTTGGAGAATGTGGCCCATTGACTGTTGCTAATTTCCAAAGCTACAGCGGGATTATTGTATATCTTCTTCTCGTAGTGACATTTAAAGATACATGTGCACTCACTTTTGTTATCATATACTCACTTTTGCTATCATATAGTTTCACAATATCCCTATTAGATGAACATTTGTATCCCTTGATATATTGGTATCTTGATTGTGGCTGTCGAGAACTCAAAATTCTTCTTGATTCACTAACGTTTAATTTGTGTTAATGCGATTATTTAAGGAAAAGCTGTGTTCAGATTTCAGCGAGAAATTAAAGTCGTACCCTACAGTTATAATTCAACATTTTATTTAGGTCCATTCCCAATTTTTCATTCGATGTTGTAGCAGCTCGCTGCGGTAACTATCCCGCACCGTGTTCTTATCCCTGATCGATACAAACGTCCGAATTGCAGTTGTAATGAGCACAATAAGAGTAAGAATGAGAAAGTTTTGACAGACCTGCGGGAAAATTTGAATGACAAATCATCCATAATAGTAATTGTAAGTTATGATAGTATTAAAGCGGTTTTTTGTGTAGGGATTGGTTCAATTTTCAACCGGGGGTATGGTTTATTTTTCTGTCTGTCATATATTATTTTTGTAGTTTTTCGGTGTAGCAGAGATATTATGGATGTAGCTATCTCTCATTTAACGCCTTTAACCATCTGTTTTGTGAAATAAGCGCCTATTGGCACAAAAATCAATTTCAGTGAGTTACCTTACGCCTGGCCGCCATATTCATGGTTGCAGACGTTTTCAATGTAATTGCATTGATATTAATCTTTCAATGGTTAAGACTCTCATTATAAAATTATGTTTGAAATATTATTTATCTAATGTTTCTTATTAATCCGTGAATTGTTTACTGTACACGCATGGGATACTAATGATGGCCTATATCTTGATAATAAATTGGTCATAAATATGAGCAATGTGACATTTAGATGATTGGTTGATGATGAGTGCTATGTAATAATACATAATAGAGGAAACCTGGACGCTTCCCGTCCAAGGTGATTTACCGGAATGCTTAGTTGAAGGCTAGAGGAGAGTTTAATCATAGCGTTAGATCCGCAGTTTTTTGTTGCAACACTCCCCGTCGGTTTCCGATTATAATATTTTGTTTTGCGTAGCATTAAGGAATAGTCAAATTTAAATTGATAAAATAAATAAAATTGCAATATTGTTGTCATAATTATGGTACGTAGCGTTTAAAGAAAGTAGGAGAACATTTAGCCTTTAAATGTAGGGCCCTGTTCATTTGTTTCCGCCCAAAATTGTGTGAAAGGAATTACTATGTTTTGTAGTTTTATACAGGATCGAAAGTCCTATAAATAAATAAGATGCGTATTTTATTTTACCAGACATGCTCCCTAACGAAATTGGCAATTTCTGCATGTGTTTCACAAGAAAGGGTTAATTTGTTGAAAATTTTCTCGGAAGGAAGTGTTTTCCGTAAAAATAAAATAATAAGTTCAGAATCAAATCGAAATCCACTTATCAGCAAAGCATTCGGAAGCACAGAGAAGAGTCAAGTGTTTAAAAAGTGCCAAATGGGAATACGACTTTTATGGATTAAATAAATTTACGCAGTTAATCTTTCTTAAAATATTATAATCACCTCGTGGCCATGATCAAACCCACTGGCAGCGATTCGCCAGGAATAACCTATGTTACCGAGGTTGCCTGCACAATAAGCGAGAGTACCCTTTTACTCATCCTTTCGCTACCGGCTACCTCTCCGGCACTTAACCCTCCTCGCGTGGTGGAACAGCGATAGGAATTGTCTCAGGGCAACTGGTCTCGGGTAAGAAGTTCCATGAATGAGAGCAATAATTTTCATATCTCAAATTAATTCTTTCCGTCGTTTTCTGAAGACGTTGAAGAGCATATTCAAAAAAATTAAAGGCTTGCTAGTTGAGAACAATGGGGATGATTTACCCTTTACGTCGCCGCAAAATACGATGGTAATAAAATGTTTATAAATGTGAAAGGGTCAATTAAATGCCGTAGGTATTTGGTGGTGGTCATGTGAATATTGAGGTGGCTATTGTATTTAGGCCATTAGGCGGTAAGATGACCCTACTGTTACCAAGAAAGACTATGAATATGACTTGATTGATTGATCAATAAGCCTCCTACTAAATGTCAATATTCCTTAACCGGTTGAAGTAATGCAAGGCAGGGCAACCGGTATTCACTTAAGATAGCCTAGTTTCTCATTCAATTCCCTGGACGTTGACTACTTGGGAAGGGTACGTCAGCCAAGTTTGCTTAGCGGCGCACGGCTTGAAATTCTGAAGGTGCAAATGCGAAGTATGGTCGTTCTAATTTTTAATGATAAATGTGGAATTGTGGCATGAAGGAGATTTTTGTGCGAATGCTATTCTCAACGAATCAGTATATGTAAACGTCATCATATTTTGGCTCTGCCAAAACAGGAATGGAGATCTGACGAGTGAAGAAAGTATTATTGCAGGTATACTCGTACATGCCTACGTAAGATGTAAATGGAGGGTGGGAAGGATGCAGGTGAAGAGGACGTCGTAGGTGGGGAAAACATTTCAGGAGGGCTGTATGAATGTGCCCTTTGCGGAAGGGCGAAAACGGTTGAACGTTTTTTTTTGCATATCAAGCCACCGATAGGGTGTATGGCAGGGGATGATTACACACCAGACTGCTTTTTACCCAAAATCATTCCCCATGTTCCTGAGTCGGACAAGGTTTTTTCTGATTCCTTGTAATTTTTGGGAAAAATGACATCTTAAATCTGTTCTGCGCTTGCTCTCTCTAATTTTATTGATATGTTCTCTCCTTTCGAAGTACGTTTGGGGCTAATAATAGATTTTCAATATTATTGCTAAAGAAACATCCTTCCAGTTTATTCAAGAGATTTCATCTGTAATATAACATACGTGCCTTGAGTCATTCCCTCTACTTTCGGTCCAATTCGCCAACTAAGCCAACCTCATGAGGATTCCCACGTGCCAGCAGCCCTTTCTAAATGAGGCCGGAGGGGTTAAATGAAAGCACAGTATGTGAGCTTGCATTCCCTTCCTAATATTCTCTTGAAGTGGTGTACACAGGTTTTAAAACGATTGCCTAAGTAGATACGCACGGTTACAAAATATCTAATTATAGAGAGAAATTTCAAACATACTTTATTTTTTTAAATATAGCATCGAAACAATTTCAAAGATCCCTAGGTTCACCCGTTGAGGATATCGACAAAAAGTAATGATAGAATGCCAACGTCTCAAGAAGCTGGAACAATAAATGATAATTTAGACTCAAGAAGATTCACATTGTAAGGGATCATATGAGTTAAGATGACCAGTAATGATATGAAGAAAATGTTTTAAATTCGCGAGGTAGAATGTGAGAAAAATGAACTTATTGAGTGATCACTGATCTCACTCACTGATCGCAAATAATATATTGTATCTGATAGTAAAAACGCGAAAATATAATAATGGAAGGAAAAGGGCTGCAAACTTGCGAAATTATCAGAATCAAGAAAAGGTATGCAGTAATGGTGGAAACCGTAGACGAAGCAGTGTGCAATAACTTACCGGAGTCACCTGCTGAAGTAGTCTTTAGGTGTCATTTAGGGGACTATTATTGTCGGAAACTCTTTGTTCGGCAAGCGAAACCCAGGGATTAAGGGGACAAGGAGAACTTAGGGAAATGATGGAATGAGCGGAATATGTCAATCTGGTGGTGAAGAGATTTGTTTCTTAATGATGAATAAAATGGAGATGCTAAGTGATGAGAGAACGCAGTGGAGATTGGTTGCGAAACCAGTCTTCAATTTGATATTTTCAGAGTGGCGATTGCTGTAATAATTTTTCGGAAAAGAATGAAATCACTTTCTCCGTGGATGTTAGAGTTTAGGTTCACTATTGCAATGGTTTTGGAGGAAAGAAAGAGGCCTTCTGAACTGCCATAGGAGTCATATGGTCATTTTCGACGCATGTCTGATTAGGCTTATGCTTTACAATTTCCGCCATGACACTACGAAATGTGAATATTTTTTAATCTCTTACCAGTGACATGTCTGTCGCCATGTGAAGTGTAAACATCTTCGGGCTGTTTTTGTAGACCTTTCGTATAGCATTGGTCGGTTCAATTTTTTAGTTGATTGTTGGGGCGCGCAAACGGAAAATTAGGAATAGTTTATGCGTCTGTTTTTTTCTGTGTGGAATGTCTTACCAAGACGACATCATAAGAGGCAGTTCTGAGTTAGAATGAATATTGTGTGTTGATTCATAGCGAACCCCTTTAATATGACGCCTGCGCTCAAACGAGGGGTTGATACGTTTTCCTTGTGTTTGCTGTGGACAACGTTTCTGAACACGATGATCAAGTTTAAATTCGGGATTTGCTGACACGTCAATGGGGCCAGATTAAGATGTCAATATTGGATAATTAAATGGAAAGACTTGGACGTGTTGAAATAACGGATATAATCGACGTAATTTTAAGGGTAAGTGTTCGTCATTCATAGTCTTTTAATGGGTCCTGCCTCGTGGCAATCTGTGTGGAAGTCCGGTAGGTCTACATCTACTCAATGCCCTGCAAGTCGCCGCAAGGGCGTGTTGCGGGGGGTGTTAGGGCACCACCCGAAATTAAGAAAAGAGAAAAAAACACATACAAAAGCCACAAACAAAAATGGTATACATTCATGCAGAAACCTTTACACCCCACACACATGCAAACGCACGAACTACCCACATATTTCTTATAATGTTGAATGCTATTGAATATCAGGTTTTATTGATTGTTTTTTAAATCAATGCTTTCAATATTTCGGCTGAAATATACCATTGGAGGTTTGAAGTTTTAAGGTCATTGTTTGAATATGTTTATTTGTGTAGCTATCAAGTCTGTTTATTCTGTGCGAGAATATAGTATTTTACGTTTCTAATTCCTGAAATGCAGGAACTTCCTTTTTGGATTTGATTATTATGCTGAAGGCGTTTCAATGTCTAAACCTTGACAGTGAATTTTATTATACTATCATTGAATTTCGAGGCTAGAATTTACTGTTTAGATACCTTCTGATGGAGTCTGTCGGTGGGTTCATTTACTCGTTTTAACGGCGATGAAATTTACAGGTGAAGAACAATTGAGTTCTTTCAAAACGTAATTAGAAAACAAAGAAGTTTGTGAAATTAACACTTCAGGGTAGGGGGGGCCAGTTCCTTTCCCTGTACCGGTTATGGTTTTCTAAGAAGATCTGGTACCCGGAAAATCACATAGCCTGGGTGGTGCTGAGGGTGCCCAGAGAGGTTTTCCCTGGAATCGAACCCGGGCCCACCGGTCATTAGTCCAACGCTCTACCCCTGGACTACCGCCATCCACACGCATATATACAAAAAATATTTCCGTCTTGAAATATATATATGTGTATATATATATATATATATATATATATATATATATATATATATATATATATATATATATATATATATACATACATACATTCAAATACGAAATCCCGCCATACGGCGAACACATATTACTTTCATACATAGAAATAGATATAAGGAAAGGGGATATGTGTTTTCCTATCCCCTTTCCTTATATCTATTTCTATGTGTGAAAGTTATATATATATATATATATATATATATATATAATTACGTAACTGCCTTGCCTGGGACGAGGCTCAAACCTGCTACTTATGGTATGGTTATCGGTTAGGCGCGAAGTCCACCAAATTAACTCGGCCGGATATTTACCCACCCTCTCCAACTAAAGATATCATCATAAGGTTTTAATCTCCTCCTGGTTGCCATCCACTTGACGTAGGGAAGTCGTTCTCTCTGCGGTGAGGTATAGATTTCCACTCGTATTGATTGACGAGTTTAATTTGGGCCACAAGTCTTACCTCACGAGGGAGAGCATAAAAAAGATGCTTGGACATGCTTCCATTCCATTTATTATGCTACTAGTGTGATGGTATTTCCAAAACGCTTTCTGTCAATTGTACAGTACGGAATATATGATAGGCTCAAGCGTGAATTATGGGGACTGTGTCATTTCAGCCAAAACTTTGTACAAAGGTGTTGGTTTATGTGTACTCTTCCATGCTCAAAAATTCAAGTCTTTTATTTTCCATCAATTGACATTTCTTGTGAGCAAAGTTTATTCTATGTAATATTTCTCGTTCAGTTACTATCTACAGAAGGAGGTGTATACTTTTTCACTGTCATGATTGATTTAATCTGCTTCATCCCATGGCAAAGATGCATTTGAATACCTCAAACGTATAAAAAGAGACGTTTCAGGTGTGATATGGTGGAATTATTATTAGGTAATCTACCGGTTAAGGTAGGTTTTTGGATGGACACAACTATCAAATAAACATTTTGTAACTCTCCACCTAGCAACCTAATCTATATCAGGTCCCTCTTCATCTCTGTGCACTTCTTTCTTCCCTTCATCCCGTCCAACATCCCTATCCTGTTCCTGCCCTTACTTCGCTTGCCAACATTCTCCCCTCTATTATCTTCTTCAACATTCTACTACCGCTCAATACGCCTTTCATCCATTTTTCCTGCCTCCTTAGGATTTCTCTCAACAAACCCCTCTCCTCACCCACCATCTCCAGTACTTCCTCATTTGTTTTCTTTTCATGGTGGAATATCATGATTAAATAAAATTGCCAGTTTTAATTGACCTCAAACGTAAGTCTCATATCAGACGAGGGAGCAAGGAAGTCAGACTCATCGAACATTTTTCCATACTTCTCTCGCGGTTATTGGAAGTTCTTCGCACATCCAGATTAACCTTTTGCCATTCTCTAGAGAGCGCCAACCGTCAGTTTTGTTAATACGTTAGCCTTAGCTTTTAACTCACAATCGGTTACAATTCCACATCCCCTGTATTTTATTTTGGGTGGAGTCATATAGTATGCCTCCCCTTACCCACAATTCCAGGTGCTGACCTTACCAGTGCACCTATTTGCGTGCATGCATTCCGTGGCTTGTATAGTTGTGGTTGATCAATCGCTCGAATCATTTTACTAGCATTCATATTTGTAATATTTCACTGAAGTACGCATCAAGCTCCATGAAGCCTTTAATTCGGAGTAGTTCTTGGATATTTTTGGCTAGGGATTCTTAAGATATACATCACCAAATATTACGGAATATCGTTTATTTTTTCGTATTATCGGTCAATATATGGTCTGCTCGTTAACCAGAGAGTTTTTTCAATGCCCTCACGTGAAGTGGCTCTATAATTTTCGACTTCTCTCCCCAATGTGTACCATTCTCGTTTCGGTCAATTGCTGAGCTGTTCGATACTCGAATCGACTTTCTTATCCGTTGATTATTGGGTATTGAGTTATGTTTTTAATTTCCAACTTAAATTTCCGTGGTTTTCATCTCGAGAATGGCATTGAGGGATATCCTTGTGTTTAATTTAATATTCCTCCCATTTAACGGCATGAATTAGTTACGTTTTAATTATTTTTTTCACTTTTAAGCTCCATTTTGCCCACCGTAGCTCAAGTCATCCGTTATTGACGACTTCCGAGTACCACTCGTGAATTTCGGCGATTTCCCAGAAGTTTTGCCAAAATTTATCTAGGGGGTTAATATAAACCTGTATTTGTGTGAAATATTTAAGGGTCCAGCCTATAATCTTAGTGCTTAAGTGATCATCGTGAAAGGGAATGTGGAATGGGATAGTTTGTCTGAGTAGTGTTTGGATATTTCGTAGGCTCGACACGTTTCCCGGAGAACGAATAGTTTTCGCCAAATGGCCATTTATGCATCTCTTTAATCCTTTGATGCGCGAGGTTGTGTATAAAAGACTCAAGAGGAAGCTTAGTAGCCTCTACCCAGGGTCATGCCTAATGATTGCGCTCTTATGCTTGTCACAAAGGACGCCGATCTCCTTTGTAAGGTTTCCCGTGGGTTGGCTTAGAGGTGTTTTCCCATCCTGAGAAGGTGAACGTTTAAGGTTCACTGATTCCGGCGTGAGCTTGGAAAGCCCAGCGACAGAGCATCTCGCCTGCTTATTTTATCGATAATTTCGGGTGTCTCAGTAGCTCGATGTTAATGAAAGAGCATCCTGAACCAATGTTCATACATAGAGAGATACTATGGTATTTCGATCAGTGATGATCTTCATCATTTAGGAAAATCGTTAATCAAAGTGGTATCAACTTCGAAAAGATGTCCGGACTTGTTAACTTTGCTCGAACGCTACAATTTTCAACTAAGCACGATAAGAATTGTTATAATGATTTAGGCTCTGTCGAAAGTTTTTTGATCCATGACTGTCATAGGAATGTAAAATCTATTTTTTGTCGTATCCACGTCTTTCTTAAGTTATATTGTGTTTTGGTTACAAGCTTATTTTTTTAAAAGTCCAAATAACTATGCGCGTCATACTTACTACCTCACTCCACTCTAAAAAATTTCCGTACTCGCTTGCCTTTGCGCGATCGCTTTCGGAGCAGTGCTGAGCTCGTCCACGTTCTTTTCGGAGAACGAACTAAGCGATGGCTAGGCTTCACCTTTCAAGGACTTGCCTCCTGTTGTCAAGACGCGAGAGAGTTAGCATCAGAGAATGAATGCACTACGGGTAAGATTTGTCATTGCTTGAGAGTCCCTGCGATGGGATGCGAGCCCGAAAGCTACTTCCTACGCGGCAGTGGTTCGAAGCTGACGCCTCTCGCTTAGAATTACGTAATTAACCGTATTGCGTAACGCATCGCCGCGGATCCGAGTGCATTAATTCCGGAATGTTACCTCGAGGTTGATCTTGCCTGCGCAGGAAATCACGACTTTGCATCGAAGAATCATGGGATTAAACCATCCGAGACGAGTCGCGTTCGTCTGAGGTATAGTACGAATATCTTCACCGCAATGGTCCCGTGAGGTAGCTCAATTCGTGTTTCGTGTGATTGAGATTAGGATGGGCGTTGGGACAGCGCGGAATCGAGGCACGGCTCTCAGGGCGTGTCAAATTAGGTAGAAATTGCTCTCACCCAGGACCTTTCAGAGGAAATTCGCGTTAGTTTAGAAAAAGGACTCTCGAAAAGGGATAATGCTCACCTTTGGGGGAAATTTCTGTTTTCGTGTAGGGAATTTGAGAAAACACTGTGGAGCAAAGTGTGATGTCCTTTGGATTATGTGTACACAGTCTGGGAGATGGGAATGATATTCTGAGGTATGGTGAAGGCGAGGAACAGAGCGAAAAAGCTCGAGAACCACCGGTCAAGAAGGATGCTTAGTGCTGCACACAATTTACCATTCTTGCCAGGAAATGGATCCATGCAACGAGGAGGCTAAAACAACTTCCCCACTGTGCATTTTCATCCATAAGAAAAGAGGAACGAATAAATATAACGAGAGAGGAAAGGATTAGTATCTATTATTTAATAAGTGTTAAGTCACATGCATCTGCATTGTGCCTGTCACTGTTAGCTTGGCAGGTCCAATGGCAGTTGTGAAGGGAAGATTAAAATACGCGTAATTGAAAATGTGATGTCGCAGGTGAATGATTAAGATCCAAAGTGGAAAGATCAGATACTTAACGGAGAGGTTTTTAAGTAGAATGAGTGTGAAAGAAGTCGGCGGTAAAGATACATAGAAAAAGTAATGGAAGACATTTTCGACAAAAACAATATGCTAATCAATTAGAGGTTTGCCTGAACAAGCTTGGTCAAACCATTCTTAGGAATGATGACCAAGAATGAGAATTGGCATGGCCACATGCTGAATACGCTGTTGATATTTAGGACCCACGAATAATTATCATAATTATGTAACTTGAAAGCTCTAAACGATTAATAAGAATGGTTGAACTGTTTAATAAATAATATATGGCATTTTTATAGAAATATATGCAAATAATATGTCGTATTTTTTAGACAACTATAATCGATGGGACGCAATTCCCAGAGACATCAGTTGAAACCAAATCTTTAGAAGGCACCGAAGATTTGTCTAATTTTTGACAATGAGAGTTGGAAAAAAAAACTCGACTGATTTTTGTTAATCCTCTCAGATAATAATTGATCCCTGAATTTTCAGATTAAAATTTCGTGTTCACGTTCACTTTTCGTGATCACGGCGAGGATAGGTTAAGCAACATATCATAGGCGTCGTTGGCCCAAATACTTGAGATATTAATACACTTTTTCCATGCTTTTTTTCGGTTGCCTAGCAGAGTATTATTCATTTATCCATCAAATAATAAACAGCTCATTAAGTAGTGTTCTCCCCTTACTACACCATACTGGCGGCTCTGGTTTGGTGACGTAGATAACTTGGTTAGACTTGTAGGCATTGAATCTCCTGAAAACATCTTCAGGTTACGCGTCATACGAATGTGGTTCATTAGGGAAGTATGTTGATATTTTGGTGACTGGAGCTCCTCTCTCATTGCCGATGATTTGTCTGGTTTCTACTTTTTCGCACATGTATGATACAGCTACATTAATTTCAGTCTGCTTGTAGATTTATTTACCAGAGCAACCGCAGTAATCAATCTCTTTCTATTCTCAATTCGTGTTCCCCCTCGGCCAACGCGTAACTTGAGTCTGTTGCAGATTCCAAATTTCCGTCTCTCGGTCTCTCAACGTTCCCTATTCCATCAACGTCCCGCTACATTTAATCCTCTAAGCATCCAGTATCCTTCCCTGGACCTCTCTTCCTCACTCAATGCTTTCACCTCCTTCCTTAAACGCCAGATAGTAACTTAGCTCTCTCTCGTTGCATTTGTGCTCTCCTGCCATTTTATAGCGATTCTTGATATTTTTTGTTAAGTTTTTATTATTGTTTATTGCTTTTACCCGTTTTTTTCCTTAGTGTACAAAATATATGTTTTTCCTGTCAGCCGATGTGAAAGCTTTTGTGCCGTTTTTGGCTGATTTTATAAATAAATAAACAAATGCGAGTTTTACAGGTGACGGTAGTTGATAATTCACCCTCGTCTTAAGCTCTACTGCATGTTCGAGTCTCACATCAATTTATAGAAGAGGCTCCATTTACCTTGCTCTATTCGGTTTCCCTAGTGACTTCTTGCTACCGAGATGTCACAGTTAGGACTCCCAGGTTATTTTAATGAAAAAGTGTGTTATTGGTTTTAGAAATATTAATTGTTAAAATATTAATAATGAACCAGTCAAATAAGATATTCAGATTGTGTTGCATGCTGGCATATAATTCTTCTATATTTTCTGTTTTATCTGCCCACCCACACCTTCACTCATTAGCATTCCCCTCCGAGAAGGACCATTGTGCAAGAGAGGTTAACGGCTGCAGTTTTCTCGGAGTGCAACTTGATCCGTTAAATTTCTCCCTGGCGAAAAAGTAAAACCGGGCCGATATGCCTCACCGGTCAAATAAGTGACCTGAGCGTTCGGCCTTGCCTTCGAGCTACTTTCTGTACTTTTGTAAGCGGGGGGCGAAAGAGTTTGTTTTTTGTTTCGCTTAAGTCGTCTTTTAGGTGGCGTTTTGTAAGGTCCTTGTGTTCTCACGCTGCCGTGTCTTGCCCTTGTATTTCGTGTTCAATCATTCGACTGAGACTGCTGTTCCAAAAACTCCTTATGCATTTGAAAACATATATTTATTCATTCAAGTTTTAACGTAGTTATATCGTTGAAAGGCTATGTTCTTAGCTTTGGTGAAAATTTTGATTACGTGGCAGAAATATCACATGAATATCGCGGTTAAATTATGTTTTTGCGAAAAAATTTTCTCGTGGGAGAATCAACATCGGATAAAGTTTTCCCTGGTGGACTAATACCTAAAATTATCAGCAATGCGTTGTCCTCAAACTGCTGAGTTCAGGTTTTGTTCCCTTCTAGCTGGTTATCGAATAGCTGAAACCGTATATTGCCATATTATTCCCTACTTGGAGGTATAGTCGATCTGCTTCCGCCCATCCCTCATCCCCCACTATCACTATTTTCGCATCAAAATAAAAATAATGTATATAGCCCTGTATAAGCTTATTATACAAGACCATATATACGTATATATTTTTTATATAGGCATTTTATAGACATTATTTGTCTGAAGATGTTTGGGGAGGATAATGAAATGCCTCCAGATTCATGGAGTGCCGTAACGTACGGTTCAGGAGCTTGTCTTTCAGAAAATAGGATTGTAGTAGAGACGTTTGCAATGCGGTTATGGAGAGGGAAGTATATGAAAAAAAATAAGTTGGTTCTGGAAGGATGGAGGATTAGCAGGGCGTAGGGGAAGACAAGCGAATTTGTGTTGGACATCATTGAGGGGGAGATTCGAGATGAAGAATAAGGCGAGCGAATTCATATTGGATATGATTGAAGAGGAGAGGAAATTGTCGGGGAAATTGGAAGAAATCAGAAAACGTGAATGGAGGAGATATCAAGCGGTCCCCAGATGTTGAAGGCTATGATCGATGAGATGGCATTATACATATAAGCGGGAGGAGGAGAGGTTTGGAAAAGTCGTTTTGGACAAAATGAATTGGAGTAGGAACTATTAAATGATGGAGAAGGAAATATTGTTAGCTTATTTTGTCTCTCAGAAGTGCTTAAATGTGACTAGGGAGATGTATAAGTGGACTGTGGTGGTAATATAAAATATATCGTTTGATTTCGCAGCACATATTGCTAAAGTAATCTATTTGTAGGAGGACTCCTGTTCTTCCTCCACCCACAGTGTTGAATCTTACATAACTCCTTGCATCATCTAAAACTGTCTAATTCGTAATCAGAAATACAGTGCCTTTGACCTAAGTAGTATTTGTATCGAGACTTATTTTCAAAAACGTGAATGATGCTACAGTGGTGAGGGCTGCAGAAATTGGCTGTTGATTTGTTTAGTGGCTCTTACAGCATCTTTCATGTATAATAACGGACGGCTGAGCATGTTTTGAGTATGATGCTCGTCACCTCGTCGTTTGATGCATTGTAGTTGTATTCTAATTGGCGCACATATAGTGTGGGCCAATTATTTATAAACTCTAAAGGTTTGTGATTGCTTCGTCCGTCGTTGGTACTCAAATGAATACTTATCAGTTGGTTGGTGGCTGTCTTGGAAGTCCATTATGTTCTCTTCATGGTCGGTGATTCAAGAGTTTCTGCCATCATATACCTATAGCTGTGGCGAAAATAATTCGTTCATTAGTGGTTATTGATAACATTTAATGGGCATTATACTTGCGAAAAATCCATTATTTTTCAAATGACCAATAGTCCCTGAAATCTTTACATTAGGAGGTATTAATTCGGCATTCGGAGCGAAACTTTGTTCGCCATGAGAGTGTGCATTGATCTTCGAGTCGAGGTGAACACTCAATTAGACACGGCCTTAATGAGGTGCTGATCCCAGTTCTGGCGCATTGGCGACTTTATAGCCGATGACTAATGTAATACGAACACAGTCAGTCAAAATTAATTTTTTTAGCTCGCTACCCTCTGGGCGCACGTGTAGAGGTATTGTGAAATCAGTCTTGAATAAGGTTAAAGGGAAAATCGTGTGCGATACCGGTTCTTGGGGTGTGTTGGGTAAGCTGTCCATACCGTTATGCTGCGGTGTGGGTGTGATGTGGGTACTCCAGTAAGGGAACAAAACAATTGCGCCCACCCAATACTCCCTCGACCTTCGATATAAACTCTCTCGGTTCTTATAGCTGTTGTATGGAGAATATTTTTACATCTTTCAAAATTTAAAATCCTTGCCGTCTTATTTAAATCTCGCCTTGACCGCGACTGGTCGTTGGGTATGCAAATTAGTCTGCGCCATCATCTTACCCCTCGTTTTTATTTGCGATTCTATTTTATGTCATGCCTATTATTTGGCTCTACGTGTAAGTGTTTGCCCTTTACATCATTTAATGTCACAAGGCCGGGTTTTTTTCGGCAGTAATGGAAAATGATGATAAATTGAAAAGGTGGTCGGGTTTTAGTAAGAATTGAAGCCTATCAGACTGGACGCAAAGGTTAAAGAAAAGGGTGAAGATCATATGTAGGTTGAATAATGGTCAAGATTAGGGAGAGGTGAAGAAACTGGGGGAAGATGAGGATGATTGGAGTAGTGGAGGCATATGGGACCTAAACAAATAGATTATTTATGATGTTGATGGTGGATATGTATCCACCATCAACATTTAAAATGTTTGTAAAATGAAATATATAGTATTATAATTCTCGGAGAGAATTGTTCAATACATTGTTTTTTTTGCAGTTTATGCTCAAATTTTGTCACTTGCCTGATCACAGAATTTCACTACCTGCAAAGTCATTCAATCCAATTGCGTTTTAAAAAAATGTCAGTGTGGCGTTAAACCATCTAATGATTCACCACGCTTGTCTGCATGAATTTCAGTAACAATTTTCAGAATATGACAATGTTTAACGAATCTGTCTCCTTTTATTAGTGCACGCAACCTATGGTTAGTATTTTGGAGTGTGCATCTACATCTACATAAATACCCCTCGAGCCACCAAAAAAAGTGTGTGGCTGGGGGTGTAGCACCAGGAGGAAAGGGTAAGAGATGATATGGTTGGGGTTTATTCAAATAGGTAGGGGAAGGGGGGGGGGCTGTAAGAAAAAGCATATATTCATCCACGCGCAGTCCCTGACCTGTACGTTAATACTAATTGTAATGAACTAACTCTTGGGGAATTTCGGCTACAAGCATTCTGATCTCTTATCGTTCTTGGAAAAAATGACATTTTAAACCTGTCAGTCTTACAGTCTATCTCTCTAGTCTTATATTCGTGATCCCTCCGACCGAAATACGTTGGGGTTCGTATTATATTCTTGATGTCATCGGAAAAGGGTCCATCTTTAAATGTTTTTAATAAGTTTAATCTATATTGTAAACGCCGCTGCGTAAGAGAATCCCAACCTAAATATCCTAAATAACCTAAAATAAATAAAATACGTGACAGCGAAACAGGACGATTGTTTCAATTTCCGATTAATGTTCGCCATTTTTGACCAATTTTAGGGGATTTTCTAATTCGTCCGAAATCTCTGTTGGTTTCGTTCTGTCTGTCCTTTCATTTGCATCATTGTCTTTGGAGCAGGGAGAGTGAAGATTGTGGAATAATAACTGTCTGGAAAATGGAACTTCGTATTTTATCCTCCATATTTGGTGAGTTGGAAATGTCTTTGTCGTTAATGGAGCCCGTCCCTTCCGCGGTATACATACTGGCAATGAGACGTTGCAAATGGAGGTCGATGCCATTCGAACTATAAATCTCCAAATGTGGATGAATTGAGTGGGTTGCAAGTGAACTATGTGCGGTTGCCAGGTTGTTTGACAGCTGATATTTCTTTCGAGGAAGAGGGGAGTCTATAAGTACATATTTATTCATTAAAGAAAATGTTTTGTGCCTTTTACACTCGTTGCAAAACGCATAATATACAAGTATATACATTTCCGTGGTGTTTGCTTGAATCCTTCTCCGTTAAAACTGTTTTGACCCGTTCCTCAGTCCGTTATAAGCCCTTTAACGTACAACTTCTGGCCGTATTTATTTGCCCTTCAAAAATAACTGTTTTATAATGCCTAAAATCGGTTATGTAATAGTTTTCAAAGGAAATTTAAACAATTCGATCGTTTAACTGCCAACCAAGGCACTTTTGTACATTTTTAACATGCATGTTTCGTTTTTTTTAGTGTTAATTTTTTGTCGTACGATAACAAACATTTAGTTAAAAATTTAAGATTTGCATACACTTATTAATTGTTTAATTTTCGGTCTCCTTAATCCCATTAATAGCCCAAAGTACTCGAGTGGACCTTGGTCTACCATCTCATCACTCAACGAGTAGTGGGGGATCGAGAT
Source organism: Hetaerina titia (assembly GCA_037158775.1). NCBI lineage: Eukaryota > Metazoa > Arthropoda > Insecta > Odonata > Calopterygidae > Hetaerina > Hetaerina titia. The sequence continues at coordinate 86,423,453 of CM073770.1, forward strand.
GATGCGGTGGCTATCGTACTGGCTTCCCACCCAAAGGGCCTGGGTTCGAATCCCGTCTGCATCGAATGTTTTTCAGTTGTATCCCGATCCCACCTTGAGGTGCATTGAGGAGAGCACTTTGAGTGAGCACGCCGTCCGTCGGATGGGACGTTAAGCTGGCTGGACCCCTTGGCGCTTTTCGTTACGAGCAACCACATGCCGTCGACGGGAACTCCACCCTTCTACATCTACATCTACTCAATATCCCGCAAGCCACCGCAAAGGCGTGTGGCGGGGGGTGTTAGGGCACCACCCGTAAATTAGGAAAAAAAACCGCATGCAGAAGCCAAACATTTTCAGCCCACAAACCAAACATGGTAAAAATTCATGCACGAACCCTTTCGCCCCAACTCTTTCACACACATGCAAACCCAAAAACTACCAACAAGCATACACATGCACAATCTTTGAATTTTTAATTTTGTTCCGAAGTGTAACTTAAATGTTTTTAATATTTCTAAATGGACTTCGGATTCTTACTATTATGATTTCTGATTGTTCTGGGAAAGATAAGTAGTGTGGGACCATTATAATTCCTTTAGTGTCATCGTTTAACTCGCTGGTCCTGAATCTCTCTGAAAGTCTAAGTCTCGCTTGTTCTCTTCGTATTTCAAGGGGCTCCCAGCCTAAATCCCCTAAGAGACCTGTTACACTTGTGTTCTTGTCATGCATATTTTTCACGAATCTAGCTGATTTTCTCTGGACTTTATCAACTCTTTTTTCCAGATTTTCTCCCAAGGATCCCAAATACTTGCGGGATTACCCTTCGTCCTTTCCTGTCCATCCCTAATGGCGCAAATGACCTTAGCTGTCGATCTCCTCCCATAAATACTACTGCTACTACTACGAATAGTGTAGAAAGCGATTTCATCAACGGTCGTTAATGTACGTCTACGATTTGATGTTCTTATGTATGAATAAAATAGTCCTTTTGTACCGAAATATGTCGGTGGTCATCAAAATGATAAGCGCAAAGTCTTAGTTGTGGTTACATTAGCGTAACTGAAGAATGTTTATCGCCGGACCTTTTTTCGGAATATTTAACGATTTCGAAATAATGTGAATTGTGATTTTCCACAGCGATTTTGTGCGTACAACACATTTCAAAGCCAATTCATTTTCAACCTTAAAAGTCAATGATACTTATGAGTATATGTATAATTTACACAAATTGGAGTCTGACGCCACTAATACTCCAAACAGACTCTTTGCTGGAAGTAGAAACAGCTCATAAATAGTATATGTTCATAGTACTTCCCCCCTTTCCTTCCGATGTCTTAAGTTACCACAGTCGGATCTTTAGTACGTCTTTCGATGGATTTTATTGCCTATATTTTTCAATCTTTCGGAACGCCAGGTGCTCTAAGCTACGGACACGCACATACGTGTCCGTCTAATGACAGTAAATTTTTAAAAAAATTGAAATAGCCTGTAATTAAGTGTTTTTTAAATTAAAAATAAGTTGTTTATGTCATAATTCGAGGACTTCTGAATGGAATTATGGATTTAAACACTAAGTACATGGTGCGAAAGAGAGGTCGGAAAAACTATCAAACTCGTTTACCCTCTTGCTCATGTTGACTTCAGCTGTGTTTGCCCTCAAAATTAATGGATTCATCACGTGTGGAAGAGAAAATAACCGTGCAGCAAGGATTTTTTATTTTGGTGCGAATACTTTTGAAAGGATCAAGTGATCATATTTGATCTCCAGACACCAATGTAATGAATTTGCATCGTGTTAATGATTTGGCAAATATTTTTCCATGTGACTTTCGCCTCGGAGCATGCCTCTAATTGGTATTGAAGCATGGGCAGTAACAACAGCCGAAAAAAGAAGGTTGGAAAGCGTTAAAAGTTTGGGAGAAGGGAAAAGATCAAATGTACGGACGAAATGATTCAGGAATACTTTCACGGAGAATAGGTGAAGTATAATGTAAACTAATGAAAGACTTGGGGAAAACCTTATCGGGAATATTTCGACACACAATGGCTAAAGTGGGCTGTCATCAGTGTCAGATTAACGGAAAGAAATCCAGAGGATGATTCTGGATCATGGACATAGAAAAAAGAAAGATTTGGATGTTGAAGAAATGAAGTAGACGTGAGGAGTTTAGCCGATGGAAGAATTATGTGGAGAGAATTATGTCAATAGAATTTTATGATTGATGACCGGTGTTGTTGATGATGATGATCATGATGTAATCCGCGGTAATGTCTCCCACCGGTAACCAGAGTACATACAATTTGGGACACTAATAGCGAGGCGTGAAACACGGGGCGAATTGTCCTTGTGTGTGGGCACGATGAAAAGGGTATCGCCAACCACTCTCCCCTCTCAGCATCCTCCCACGCCGTGAACCGGCAGCTGGGTGTGCGTCGGTTCGTGGGAGGATAGGGGTGATCCAACTGCGTCATTAACGATCCTTGAGGATTTTCCACAAAAGCCTGAGGGACAAAGGAAAACCTGAAATGTAGTGATTCGGATTGGGCATTACGCAATTGATATCATTCATTAAGGTTTACACTTTTTAATATAATTCGTTCAGCATTCATCTAAGTTGTTTGCGGCCATTACATTACGTAAAGAGCACGAGGAACGAGCTTTAATGAATGACGTCATTTTCTTCATAATTTTCTAATGAGCTATGCTTTTATGCTCCAGTTTGTATATAGTAATCGAATATGGATTTGTACAAGGTAGACATTGCCGTCCGCAAATAGGATATTGACTTAATCTTGGCTAAAAGGATCTTACAACCTCATTCACTCTTATTATGTAAGTACGTTATTAAATGCAAGTATGTTTTACATCCTGTTTGGATTGTCACATGTTTACCAGCATGTCATAGGAGTGTAAATATGTTCGATTCCTAGTTTATGGTATGGCCTGTGGTCGAGATTTTGTGTGAATATGGACCCAGTTTGGATATAAATTTTACTATTTCCGTCATGATAACACACCTCTCTTAAGATTGCATTTTCTTTCAACCTTCTCTTTTATTCTGCACGCATCGTATGTTCCTTGATATGGTATTTTTTTACGTTTCTTTCTTCAACTATATATACAGGCGCAATAATCGAAGAATAGACCCTGATAGAATACCCGTTTGGACAAGTAAGACCATGAGTAAATATTTATACGCGATTACCTTTGATTCCGCTGAGCTAATACAACGCCTGAAGTATTTAGATATCAAGAAACAGACTCCATGCTACGTCATCGTTAACGTCAAGTGTTGAAAGAGAATTATTAAGGAAATGACTATGAAATTATAGACAAAAAATTAAAATATCAATAATACCCTAAATTACACACGCTTTAAGACGTTCCACTCGGTGATTATGTTGAAACATAGGTAAATGAATACATTTGGAAACAATTATAAACTCGCACATGGAAATGTCAGGGCTCGCGGTTGATTGAGTGGCCGTGTTATTGACAAATGATTATAATAAACCCCCTGATAATGCTCTTTCCTTTTGGATGAAAATGCCCTGAGGGGACGTTGTTTTAGCGTCCTCGTTGCACGGGTCCATTTTTGGTGCGGGTCGAATGGCGCATTTGGTCTAATGGGGGGTAGCGTGTCGGATATCCCCTTTTAAACGTTTCAGGGTGACGCAGACGGCGCAACAGCGATTAGCGTTAGAGTGAACGCGGTTCCCGCGAGTATCCCAGTGTCAGTCCCGCCGGGAGTTTCATGCGCGCCCGTACAAGTGCAGGTACAGTGTGCTGTCTCCCCCCCCCTCTCCCTCAATCCTCAGCTCTCTTCCCCCCCCCCCCCCGTAAGAGTGTCGGTATCTGAATTTGTGTCATCGATCAAGGAGAAGACTTCGTCACGATCGCTTTTTATGCTTCGAGGACTCGAAGCACCATCCGTCCGTTCGTTCAAGCGATGATTCGCAAATCCCTCATCCAATTTCCACTTGCCTGCTCCTTACGATATGCTCGGAATTCCGTGTAAATGGCCGGCGGGCCGCCTCTTTGAAATAACGCTCGTGTGTAGATTAGATCGTTTGTATTGGGGTTTTATTTTGAGGAGAAGTCATCATTACGATAGCTGATTTGGCGCGTGGGAAAGTCCAAGTTTCTCTGCTGCGGAATCGACCGAGGAAAATATAGTCATCGCCATTCACTTGCCGGATCTGCAAAAACGGCGTCGTGATTATCCCAATGCACATTCGGGGTTAGACATCTGGATTGGATGCATCACGTTTAATAATTTCCATAAATTAACAAGACCTTTTGATTGGGATAGACGCTAATGTTTTAATTGGCTAAGTTAATTCTATGATAACCCGAAACATCAGGTTGTTCGGTGACGAAATGGTCATATATTGAATTCTAAGCCGTAAAACGGACTGCGGAGCTCTTTTAGGCGATCTCGAAAATATTATTGCTTGGTGTCACGAGAGGTTTCTCTGGCTTAATCTGAAAAAAAAATTCCGCGGTAATGCTTTTCTGGGAAGGGAAATCCCGCCTTCCCTTAGACTTGAGAGGGGTAGATATTAACAATGCTGTCCAAGTAGAGAGTCACAGTAACATCGGGTATATCAGTGCTAGTGGTGGACTTCGCCAGACCAATTCAGCCGTTGCAGTTTGTAACTGGATTTAATTCGTATTACTTATGACCCTTTTAATGTACATGTGTGAGGGTTCATTGTGTACATGAACACATAAATAACTCTGCAATAAAATAATTAATTTTATTATGATACAACCTAAATTTGTAATAGTGCTATGGTGATCAACATTAATGTATGCAATATGATCATTATTGCAATAGATGCGATTAGATTTTGCCAGTCGTGGAGGGGAATTCGTAAAATCGGTTATGTTTGCCGATGACCAAGCATTAGTTCTCAGTCAGCCCAGGGGTTGCAAGCATTGCTGAATGAATTGGAGGTTCAGTGCGATATATATGGGATGAGAATCAATATCAATAAAACGAAGCGCATGCGATTTTCCAGGATGAAAAAGGCTAAGCTAAACATTAAAATAGGAGGGGAAAAGTAGAGCAGGTAGAACATTTTACGTATCTCGGAAGTGTTTTGGACCAACACGGTCAAAGTGGTAGGGACGTAAGGAGAAGAATTGCGCTAGGCAAGGAGGCTTTCTCAAGGAGGAGGGAGTTGATGACGGGGACGTTGAGTAGAGATGTTAAGACAAGACTCGTAAAAACTCTGGTATGGAGCTGGGTATGTACGGCGCGGAAATGTGGTCACTGAAGCAGGAGGATAGACGTAGATTGGAGGCTTTTGAAATGTGGGTGTGGAGAAGAATGGAGAAGGTTAAATGGACCGAAAGGAAAACAAATGAGGAAGTACTAGAGATGGTGGGTGAGGAGAGGGGTTTATTGAGAGAAATCCTATGGAGGCTGGAAAAATGGATGAAAGGCGTATTGAGCGGTAGTGGAATGTTGAAGAAGGTAATAGAGGCGAGAATGTTGGGAAAGCGAGGTAAGGGCAGGAACAGGATAGGGATGTTGGACGGGATGAAGGGAGGAAAGAAGTACACAGAGATGAAGAGGGACCTGATGTAGATTAGGTTGCTGGATTGGGTTTCGTTTGGAGTAACAAAATATTTATTTGATAGTTGTGTCCATCCAAAAACCTGCCTTAACCGGTTGATTACCTTATAATAAATAAACAGTAAATCCGGAAAAATGGAACTCAAGCAGTTTAAAAGTTAGCTCTTAGAGAAATAATTTGAGACCATCGAATTTCGCGGTAGCTTTTTGTCGTGAAAAAATATGCACTTTTGAAGTTCACTTTGAAAGAAATAATCTGGGAATATCGAATTTTGCGGCAGCTGTTTGTAATGTACGAAGCGTCTACTCAGCTGTCGGCATTAATCATGACATTCGTTTGTAAAAGATATAACAGCTAGAGAAAGAATGTCACAGTTTGTCACTCCTCATTGAAGCGAAGGGATTAAAATCTAATTTTGCAGTGAACCGTGTCCCAAATATTTCCAGAGAAGTATATCCTTATCGGACCTAGCCTATATTAATTTGTATATTTCTACCCTATTTATGGAAAGAATAAGAAACCCTTGACTCCGTACCGTCTTGGCGTGATGTCTCACCAAACGGTCTTATTAATTTTCAGATTTATATATTAATAAGATGCAAGCACTACAGAAATGCGTGTGGGTTTACATCACAGCAATTAAGAAAACAAAGTAAGGTTGTGTCTTGACCTTAGATTGGTTTGATCTAGAATATAATCGTGGCAAATTTCAAGAAACTGCGGGAGATGCCGTAACAGTAACTTTTAACAGAGTCATCCGCTAACATGTATTTCAATGCAACAATTTCAGAGTGTAAAAATTGACCGATCAAGGCGAATGATTTTTACACTGAAATTGTTGCACATCACATTAATCATGGCATTGGGGAATAAGCGCAGAAAGGGTTAATTTCTCTTCTAAACTTAATGAAAAGGAAAATTGATGAATCTGTTACTAATTTCTAATGATCTAACGGTATACTTCCGCCTGCATGGCTAGTACGACATTGGGTATTGGATAGATTAGTGGGTAAAACCGTAAGCGATTAACGATTAGTGATAAGCATGAAGTTATTTGAAGCGCAAATACTACATTCAAAGCACCATGCACTGAATAAATATCTACAAATCGTGTGACTTCAATCCTGACGTCAGAGGACCAATCATGACCTCAAATAACTTAAATAGACGAGACCAAGGAGCGAAGTTGACGTAAATTGACACTAATCAATGAAAAAAATCCTTTCGCCCATTTACAATTCACGATCATGGTACACGTATTAGAGAACAATTGGTAATGCCACAAATTCGAATTACTGGTTAATAAAATATGACGTCATAGTTTTCTTTATTCCATTATTGATTTGCTAGTACTCCCAAATGTTTCCTAATCAGCAGATACTATCAGTATATTGTAGGTATAGGTGAATAATTCACTTCCCTAAAACGCCCTTAATTCATTAGTGACTGCACCTGCTGAAAATAATGGCGGTTGATGCTTGAGTATCGTTTATTGCTACGGTTAATTATTGCTGTTTGTTTTTATTAATTAGTATAATTATATTATTGATTATTTAAAAAAATTAGATAAACGTATGTGTATAGATAATCGCCTACCTTATTCGCTCTCGTTTAATCGAGACCTACTATTTATTAATCAAATATCGTGTCTCACCATTTTCATTGTGAATGCCGAAGTGCATATGGGTGTTTTCCTTGACCCGATGTTTGTCATGGGCAGGTAGAAGTGATTATTGACATGGTGGATTGCCTCAATAGACTGAAATCCTCAATCGCGACGGAATACAATGGATATAAGGTAAATAAATATTAATTTATGATCATTCCATCATACGGTATCCGGACACCGGCCTTAAGGAGCTCGGACGATACCTATTCACCGGATCGGTAGAACTGCAATTGACTGCGAATGTGTTCACATTGTTTCATCATCATCTAGTCAGTCATTGCGAAGGTTTATCGATGACGTTCCTCCATTCTTCTCCATTCACTATTAATGCCTTGCTTAGCTTTTCTGCCTTCAATCCGTCTTTATTTGGTCTCTGTATTTGTCCCGTAGGATGAGAGTTTTGCAAGTTGTGGACGAGAAACCAGTTTTCCTGTTCGTAGAAGTGAATGAAATTTTAGAAAAAACAAGAATGAAGTGAGGTCTGTAATCGGAGTAAGGAAGATGATTGTTGGACTAGGAAATAACGTTGGACTATGAAAACAAACTCAATTGAAAAAGTAAAAGTGGAAACTAAACAAGCGTTAAGAATAGGGGGGTTTGAGGTTTTTATACGCGCGCGCACACACACACACATACACACATATAAAGATGATTTCGTCGAAGTAACACGGAAGTGTTGAATAAAAAAACTTGGACAGCAACAAACAATATAAGAACACATAAAAAGAACACTCGCACGTTATTTCGACGGAAATTAAATTCCGTCGATATTATTATTTAATAACACTCGCACGTTATTTCGACGGAAATTAAATTAAATTCCGTCGATATTATTAATTAATAACGTGTGAGTCTTCTTTTTATGTGTTCTTATATTGTTTGTTGCTGTTCAAGTTTTTTATGCATATATATATTGACGCGGTAGTCCAAGGGGTAGAGCGTTGGACTACCGACCGGAGGGTCCCGGGTTGGATTCCCGGGCAAGGCACTCTGGGCACCTGCAGCTCCACCCAAACTAGTTGATTTTTCGGGTACCAGATCTTCCTGGGAAACCATAACCGGCACAGAGAAAGGAACTGGCCCCCCTACCCTGATGTGTGAATATTCACACGCCGTAGGGCTTGGTACATGGGTGAGCTCTACCATCACCTACTAAACCGACCTTCGGGTTGATTACTGTGTTTATGTTATATATGTATATATATATATTTATATATAACCCCTTTATATATAAATATATATATATATATATATATATATATATATATATATATATATATATATAGCAGGTCGCGATGGTCCAGTGGGTAGAGTGTTGGACTACTGACCGGAGGGTCCCGGGTTCGATTCCCGGGCAAGGCACTCTGGGCACCTGCAGCTCCACCCAAGCTAGTTGATTTTTCGGGTACCAGATCTTCCTGGGAAACTATAACCGGCACAGGGAAAGGAACTGGCCCCCCTACCCTGATGTGTGATTATTCACATGCCGTCGGGCTTGGCACACGGGTGAGCTCTACCATCACCTACTAAACCGACCTTCGGGTTGATTACTGTGTTTATGGTTTTTATATATATATATTTATAAAAAATAAATGTGTGTGTATCTTTTTACGCCATGGTCGATAGTAACAATAACGTAGAGTCCATCCAAAATGCAGAATATGTTGTGTTGTGGAAGAAAGATGCAGATGAAATGAATTGAAAAAAATAACAAAAGGAGTGCTTTGATGAGTGGGTTCAGAGAAAATCCATTATGAAGGAATGGAAGACACTTAGAAGAAAAGGAAGGAAAACCAATGCATATATCCTTGGGTACGATAGCATACTGAAAGCAGTAATTAAATGAATCATTGACTTTGAGAAATCGCGGAGAACGGCGAAGTATGGTACACGAGCACAGGTGACGGAAGCCATAAAAACTTTGGAGAAATGAAAAGATTTGCCGTTACCAAAACATCTTGCAGATCTTCTGTAAATCCTTCTCGGATTAATAATGCATTGCAATGATTAAGGGGCATGGTGGTCCCTTTGGGTAGAGCGTCGGACTACTCGCCCTTGTTCGACTACCGAGCACGCCTCTTGGGCACACAAAGCTCCACCCAAGCCGTCTGATATTTTTTGAGTACCAGATGTTCCTGGGAAACCACATAGGCGGCACTGGGAAAGTCTCCCCTTTTCCCTCCCCGCCCAGCTAATGTGTGAATCTAACACGCCGTGTAAGGTTTGGTATTTGTTGAGAGCTCTACTATTAGAACCATCCGTCGGGTTCATACTTCCTGTGGTTTTAGGATGATTTGTTCCTTGATATTCATCATGGGATCTCTTCTCCTATATTTTTATCTCCTAATATTTTGCCATCCCATCCATTGTGACTAGTCGCACCTTCGCATCCGTGACAGTGTATTATTTTCTCACAATGGGGGAAACAAAATCCGTGCGTGTAACACGGATGGCGGGAAGTGGTTCCCGCAGTGCAGCGGTGGGCAGGCGTGCAGGTCCGAGGGCCGCCGCAGTCGGTGGCGGTGTGCTTAGTGGCGGAACGCGCACCCGAATCGGGCGCTTCCATCTTGGCGCCCAATTAATTACGTTTCCGAGTGAGATAACGGTACTGCGAGCATATGATTTTGAAACCTGGCAGTCGACCGCGCTTCCACACCATTTCAATCTGTCGAAGGCCGCGAGTGTGGAGGGCTCTACAATGGCCGTGCGTATTCCTTTACTCCCGTCAGGAATAGGCCCTTTTCAACTTTGATAAAGCTCGCTCAAGACGTGCGCTACGGAGTCTCCTGCCCTTGGGAGTGACTTCTTTTTACGGTCTGTTGTGTATTAAGAATGTGGACATTTTGGAATGGAATTCAGTTTAAATTCCTAGTTGATTAAAGTCCAGTAGGCCTCGTTCAATTTCAATTTAGAATTTGGTGTCTTTTTTTCTGTCCATATCCCTTTTCCACGCTCCCGTAAAAAATGTTTGGTTTAATTACCATTCTTTAGTATTATTAGACGGTATTCATCTCGTATTTGGTGTACAGAAAATTATTCTCTGTTGAATGATCGCGCCGGTTATAGAAATGTATCTGTATTATTGTATTGTTCATAGAAACAAAAAATCACTGCCAGTCGTAGTGTGTATATGTATATATGCGTAATATATACACCTGTATAAATATTTGAATAAATATATGTATACATAAATATAAACATCTTGGTCAAAGAATCGGTGCTCTTGGTTACATGAAAGACCTTCACATCTCAGTGTAGATTACGTTTCCTCGATAGCTCAAGTGGTTAGAGAATGGGTCCGGCACGTCGAAAGATCCGGTGCTCAAGTCCCGGTAAAGGAAATATTTTTGCGCTTGTGATCTGCTCGATTCCGCCTTCCCCACATTTCCTGTGTTCGTCCTTTATATGTGTTCCTATCACGTTTTTCTTGTATCTATTTCCGTATGAATGAATATTTGTTCGCCCTATGGCAGGATTTCGTGTTTGAATGTGTAACATGGGACCGTGTTTGGACATTCTGGGACCATTTTGTGAAAGCCGTCGCTGTGACAGTACTCTTCCCCGTCAAAAAATCATTGAAATTTTAATGCAGGTTTCTCTGGGAGGTGTACATAACATAATTGGAACGTATTTGTGAAGGTATCATAGGAATTAAAAAGTGGGCGTAATTAATAGATTTAAAAATTCCTTTTAAGAATTAGTAAAAGTTCAAACTTAGTTGCACTCTCCAGAGTACTTTCGTAATATCTCATTTCCCGTGCAGACAAATCAAGTCTCTCGTTCTACATGCATTATTATCTGTAAGAGATCGTTTTTTTTGCGCTTTTGACTGAAGGCTGAACATTCATTTAGTGTTCCTTAAGAAAAATAATCCCTTAAGATCTTCGTTAAATTAGAATCAATGAGATCCCCTCGGTTGACTCTGAAGTAAAAGTTTTCGTAATTCACTGCGGGATAAAGAGAAAAAAATTGAAATGCAGTGTATGTAAAAAATAGTACGGCCTCAGAAGCACTCTCCGGGGAATAATTTTGTTTTTTGTTTTTATAGTAATACCGCTGTACAGTTTGGAATTGGGGTAATTGGGAAAATTCTGTTCGTCAAATTTGCTCTTCTGGATGGCTATCCGCTGACGAAGTTCCTATTAAAAATGAGATAGGAGAAGTGTGGAGATGATGATGAAGAATTGCAACGAAACGATTTTATGGCAGGATAGACTGGAGCATTTCAATGTACTACTTTCGTTGATCAATTCTTGTTTACTAAGTACCTATGTGTTTAACGCATGATCTTAAAGTGTTCATCCATCTACTCAACATGATTTTAGTCCATTGGTTTTGATTGAAGAGGTTTTAATTGTTGAGGCATTGTGCGATCTTTCAGGCGCTGGTCTCAAGCAGATCAGTGTGCGGACAGCTTTGTTTTTATGTTTTTTTTCATCAGTTTATATTGCCCTATTAAATATTCTTTCCGCGCCGGAATAAGTGGAAAATTTCATGTCATTCTTTTAATCTTCTTGTTTGCTTTGCCTATTACGCCGATTACGGCGATGAAACGTTTTGGCGAAAGAAGCAATCTGCGCCAATGTGCGGAACAGATTTAAGACGGGAAATTTGTTTCAAAGGGGTCCACAAAGTAATTTTTCGCCGTCCGAATCATTCAATGACGCCTCGGCGGTAAAGAGTGAAGCACCCGGGACGTGCTCCAAGCTGTGTTCACTCTTCTTTCATCGCAGTTGACAACCCGACGGTAATCATGAAAATGGTGCACAACAGACGCGATCTGAGTCTTCGGTTGAGGTTAAAAAGTAATCATTGGGCGACGCAGTCTTGGAAATAAACTTGGCGGATGCTGAAATGAGATTGGTGCACTCGGCAATTTTTTCAATTCCTTTTGATTTTTCTGGCGTGCTCCCGACTTGGGTAAGAGTCAAATCCAAATTCAATTTCTTTTGTGGTTTGATAACGATTGCGGTGGGCAGTTCCCTTTCGGATTTCAGTACATGGTCTGTCAATTTCAGCGCCGTTCGGGCACCCATTTATTATTTCCCAAAACACTTCTCGCCGTGTGGAGAGACGTGCTACGGTTTCAAAATTGATCTTGTCTACGTATTAGAAGGAAAAAGCGTTATTGTTGACCGCCAGCGACGTACTTGCTTCCAACCTCCTGGATGATAATGAGAATAAGATTGTATTATGTTGATTATTGGGTACATATGTCTCATTTTGATTATTTGGTACATTTTGGGTATACTGAAGTCTCTACAGGAGATATTTTTAAGCATTTATCAGGTGGTGCTTTCTGTGTAAAATTTCTCTACTTGCATTTTACAAGGTGAAGTGTACTGCTTTCACATAAATTACCCACATTTTATAAATGCATTTAAAATTTTAAAACTGTTTAATTAAAATTGGCAATTTTCCACAAAGGAAAATTTTTATTAATACGACCGGTTTCAATGTAACTTCATCATATTCACCAGACAATGCAACTACATCGTGAAGATGATGTAGTTACGTTGAAACCGGTCGTATTAATAAAAATTTTCCTTTGTGGAAAATTGCCAATTTTAATTAATCATGATATTCCACCATACCACACCTGAAATGTCTCTTTGTATGAAAAACTGTTGTTTTTAAATTAATTTGGTTTTAAATTCACGGTTAGTAGGTAGTGTGGTTCCAGTTTGTCATTCAAAGTTGGAATTAAAACTGTCGATTCGCTGTTTCAAGTTTCCTTCAAGCCAGTCGGATGAGTCGTTGTAATTTTCGTTTTGTATTGGCATACGATTTGTTTCGTGTTTTATGCAATGCATAATAATATTGATACCAATCTGATGTGCGTGGAAAATGCCCGAAAAATATGAAAAGTCATGTAAATGCATTATTGATAATGACTAGAAATTTTGAGAGATAGTGTGTAATAAATTAAAATTGTACGTCTGTAACGACGATTCAAATTTAATCCTTGCTTGATGATCGAATAGAATACAGTGAATAGAGAGGTGTCGTTTGCAGGCGAAAAAATAGCGTATTGTTTCCCTTGTAGCATTTATTATTTAATACTTGTGTTTGGGTAGAGATTCTTTTTAGGGCACTGGTCTGCTGTCTGTTCCACTAGGACCAGTCATCTCCACTGAAATTTGAATCGGGATAGAAAATTATTTTATTTTCCCCGGAAAGGTCATTGAAAACGGGACTTCCAAATCCAGCCATAACTCTTGCCAATCCTGCTGTTTTTTTTTCCTTTTGGAAGATCTGGAAATTGAAAATGACTTTTTGATTGTTTGAAGGGAGGAGTAAATGTTTCCATGCCTAAGGAGAGCCGAATTCATTAAGGAAAATCTTAGTTGCCTGCGGATAACCATCTGCGTCACGTGGCGACGTGGGGGTCATGAAATGACCACTCTCGTGGAGGTTGGCCTCCATGGAGGTTGATGATTATAGAACGCGGTGCCGAGTACAGCACGACGGTACATTTTTACCGGGATCGGGAGATGTCAACGAACCCTTCTCCCCCTCTTCCCACCAATTACTGCTCAGACCGCTCGCCTAAATATTTACGAAATTCAAGAGTGTTGCCGTGAGGATGATTGATGACCGATGCAGCCTCGACGCTGTTCACTTCAAGAGTCGTGGTGGGTGTGGCTTTTTCAGATTCCTTTAAGTGACACGGTCAAAGGAATGTCATGCGCATGCTGTTTTATTTTTTTCTTCCTTCTCGAAAACCTTTCGTCGATAAAGGTTGTCCTGAATTTGAACCATCGGACGTTACAAGTGCGAAAATCTCGTTTGATTTAAATTACATCTCCGACCTAAATTACATCTTTTTTTCGTCGACGAACCCCATTCATTTCACCTTTCTCTCACATCCCTGCGCGGTAGGCTAGAAGTGTCGATGTTTTTCAACCAATTTTCGGAGTGATTTGAATCTGATCAAAATTATTCCTTTTGGTACTTCCTTCGTGTTCCCTTCAGAATATCGACCTAGCTGGAACCGAGGTCATTTTTGTTTGTGGGTTAACGAAAACGGCCTTCGAGGAAGTGGTGGTGTCAGTCGTATGCACTCAAACTAATTAACTTGCATCACGACCGGTTTCTCTGTCGCAATGCTTGTGCGTCTCCCTGTTCAATGTTGCCCCAAGTTATACAAATTAGCTATGTCTTTGAAGCTTCTCTAGTTAGAAGATTCCACGCTCCTAGCATTTAGTCATGGCGCCATGTTTGCCCTGACGATGGCACTCCAAAGCGCTGCTGGGGCGTTCCAGCCGATTGTCTCTGTGGGCACATTTAGACGTTTGCATTCGGCCTTTTCTCTGGCGAGATGATTGTTACGGCTGCGGGTGGGTTTCTGGATTCCTCCAGTGTATGCCATTTCTCAGTGCTGACGAGAGAATCGTTTGGGTGGAGATCCAAGATGTAGATGGGGAGAATCGTGAAGAATTTGGGAGAAATTGAGAAAAAAAAGGGACCGACATTTTTTATTGAAGTCTGAAATTTGATGCTGCAATATCGGGAATGTGATATGGGACTCTTGAAATTCCAAATGAGAAGGACGTCCCTTTCTGTTGTGAGTTGAGTTCGTGTGTGACGTGGGTGATTGCTCGCGAAGGAAAGCGAAACTTGAATTTCGGACTGTTTCAGTAATAACAGCCATGAGGTGTGACATGTAAAATGTACAGAATCGTATTCAAAACACTAGGGAGAAAAATCGGAGGAAAGGACTAAATATTCTTGGGAAAATCCTGAATTGGCAATGGGAATTAATGAAAATAAGTAACCACCCTGGGGATTTTCCTTGGGGGTGGTTGAAAAAGGCCGTTCACGACCTACACCCACTTTGGCCGGGAATGGTTTAATGTTACTCCTTGAATGCCATTTAAAATAGTTGCAATTTTTTGATGTTAAAATTGTTCGATCGTAACTTTTATTATGAAACGCGTCATAAAGTGCGAGGTAGCGCGTTTTACCTGCTCAAAAGGTCCAGCTTTCAATTCTCGTTGAACTTGTCGAGGCACATCGGACGATGTAAATTTAGCCACCAAAGTTGCACTCTTGCGTGGTGTTGTTATCCATTTCCTGTTCTTCGTTTTACCAGCAGCATTTTCGCCAATCTTTCAAACTTCGTTTCCAGTCGTTAACTTAATTCCTTTTCCTCTCCATTTCCTTCACCACTTACGACCAAACGGTTCCTCAGCCCCCCGCCCTACTTTTTGTGACGTATCCATCGTCAGCACTTAATTAATTATCTCCAGCAAAGTAATAGGTATTATTCTCAAAGTCTTTTCGATTCTTTTCATCTTTGTCTGGCGCGTCCTCACTTTTTCATTCCATAGTTGCCTTTCGCAAACTTTCTTATCACCTTTCCCATCAGAAAGAGAAGCTTATTCCCCTTTTAATTCGTACAACTTACGCATGTAAGTGAACGCACGTTCACCTGCGGGCATGTCATGATTGAATCAGTAAGTGATTTATGTAACAACTTTCAGTAGTTATTTTTTTGTGATCTTTTATACAAGAGGTCGTTATGGTTTCATGGTAATGGGCAACAACCGGGGGGTCCCATCACGAGATCATCTGCATACCCAAACTAGTACCCAAGGCATAGTGAAGAAGAGTATTGCGGTGCTTTCCAAGCGGGAAGAGGGTAGATAGAGGGCGTCCATCCTTGTGAGTTTTCCGGAGCCTTTTGGCATAACGAGAATTACCTTGGGGCACTCTCCAGATAAAAACACAACAGCCGAAGAGCGAAAATGGGCCCGTGAATAATTTTCTTGATATCGCCTGCTGCACTAGTTAAAATAGTAAAAATTGCATTAAACAAAAATGTAGATTGTTTGGCTATGGTAACCATTTGCTATGGCGAATAAAGACAATTATTATTATTTCTAGTAATCCACCGGTTAAGGTATGTTTTAGATGGACAAAGGCATATGTACACTACGATACAACGACCAAAGAAATTTCATGATCAAAAAAGTCTTTCCCGTTAAAAAATAGAACAAAGGAGCATAAAATCAGTGGGATATGGGATACCGTATTTGAGGAACTCACCGCATCGACATGTGTTTCGATGGAAGTGGAAGTAATTCTCAACGAGCTTTCAAGGTGCTAATAAAATATTTTAGTTTAAATTTTACTTTAGTTGTGCTTTGTCCTTTTAAATAGTTATCCGCGCACATAGTGTGACATTTGTGGATTATTTATCTGTGTTAGTTAAAAATTATTTGTTGGGCCGTATCCTGGCCGTCCTGGGTCGCAGATTGGACACCCCTGATTCAGGTGAGATCTTGTGGTTGACACCGGGTTAGGTTCTCAACCGGCGTCAAGTGGGCTTCGTCTGAATCGAAGGCAGAGGAAGCTGTACCCCACGGATCGACACTCCCACCTAGGCTTGGATCCGCCAGATGGACCTGGGGATTTTGAGAAATTGGTTAGGTGGGGTGGGGGGACGTTTCTGGTTCCTCACCGTTGCGTGGTGCGCCCGTGCTCTGCGACCGTCTCGGGTCATTCCTCCTCCATTTACTCCGGCTTCGATCCCGCGGATGTGACGGATCGAGGCGTTGCGCGCATCGGCCGGTCCCCCACCCGATCAAACGGATCCCGCCTTCTTCCCACCCCACTCTCTCCCCCTTTCTCCCCCCTTTACTCTCGCCCCTCCCTCTCTCTTCCTCAGTCACGACGACCCCTTGCATCTTCCCGAGTGCTGCCGGATATTACCGATCCGCGCCCACCCAAAGGTGGCGCTACATACTTATGGTAAGGAGTTTCGTTGCGGAATATTATCCATTGAACGGTACGTGAATACGATATTATGTAATACAGGGTTCGTCCGGAAAATAAGTGTGTTGAGCTCAGGAAAAAAATGTATTACACTTTTACATATCTTAAGCTAATATTCCTCAAAATAGGACCCTTGTGCTCCCGCGAAGGCATCATCGGGAACCTCTCGAAGGCACGTCGTCACGGCCTCTTTGACGGCGTCCAAAGTCCCGTATCGCGTTCCTTTCAAACTCCTCTTTATCTTCGGGAACAGAAAAATGTCCGGTGGTGCCAAGTCCGGGCTGTAGGGCAAGTGCGGCAGCGTTGCCACGCCGTGCTTGGCCAAGAAGTCCGACACGACAAGCGCGGTGTGAGACGGCGCATTGCCGTGATGCAGCCGCCAGATGTTTTTGATCGCTGGCCGGACGCGGGCGACTCGTTTTCGAAGCCTGTCGAGCACTTGGACGTAAAATGCAGGATTTACAGTTTGTCGTTCAGGTACAAATTCGTAGTGGACGACTCCCCTTTTGTCAAAAAATGGGAAAAAATCAGTACACTTATTTTCCGGACGAACCCTGTAGCTTTTGCGGCACATTTAGAATATCCCAGAACCGTGATATCATTCCTCCACCAAGGAGCGAGTATAGATATTTGAAAATCATGCATTTTCCCATAATTCTATAGGTACTTTTAATCATTACGCAGTTACTTTAAATATTTTGTCACCGGAAATCTTTATTTATTAAAAAAATCAAACCAAATTTGTTCTAAATGAAAGAATGTGGCGTAAGGACTTCTTATTGTAGAAGTAAAATTTCAAGAACCTTATCATAAGGAATGCGTTGGGATACTTTCCGAAATACAGACATGCTAATAGAGGTAAGTTTCAGCTCGATGAGCTATATTTAAGTTAAAGATCTATTCGACGGAACGGATAGTAGGAGGGATGATATTTAGGGAAATACGATTCCATTGCTTCAGTTTACTGATGCCATCGCGGTTCCGTCAAGGGGAGAGAAATTGGATGGAGATAATAGAAGAGATTGATACTAGGATTATGTTAGGTGGGGTATTCATTGAAACGTGGTGGAGTTTTTTTTTTACATAGGAAGCAAAATAATTTCAAGTGGCTGAAGTACAAGACGCGTAATGAGTAGGATACTCAGGCCAAAGGTTGCTTTCAACAATAAAAAGATGCTCTGCACTTAAGTCCAACTTCAACAAGACGGGACGTGTGGTTAGATCTCCACTGCGGTATGATGGGGCGGACTAATGCAATAGTGGAAAGGATAACACGGGTTCTGTCCCGAAAAAGTAGAATAAATCCGGGAAAAATATTTTTTTGATCAAAGTATAACGTACTAAAAATTTTCATTCATGTGCATCGACACACCGATGCCAGAACCTCTGGCAGTCGCGGCACGCTTCCTGGAAGGCGTGAGACTGGAGCCTCGTTCAAGAACCTCGTCACGACCTCTTTGACGCTATCCAGCGTCCCAAAATGGCTGCCTTTCAAGCTCCTTTTTATTCTTGGGATATAAATGAGATCCGGGCGGCTGGGGCAGTGTTGCCACCGTTTGTTTGCTTGGCCATGTACTCGGTCAACAGGAAGGTGGCGTCGGACGGCGCGTTGTCGTACAGCCAGCTCCAGTTGGCAAAGATATCCTTCCTGGCGCGTTGTACTATTTTCCGCAGTATTTCGAGGAGTTTCACGTAAAATTTACCTTTCACACGCTGTCCCTGAGGCACAATCCCTTTGTAGATAATGCCTTTTGAGTCGAAAAGGGTGGCGATGAGCCGAGCGTTACTTATTTTGGGTAAATATCCTGTAGACGGTGGAAACTATGGAGGATGACCCGTATTGTATTATGTGATACGGAATTGGACTGTAGGTGGTTTTGAGAACAAAGTTGGATGGCGAAGGGCTGTCTTCAACCTATCCTAATTGATTAATTACATTGGAAGAGTAATTGTTAGGGGTAATGTACCGGAAAAAAACCCAAAGTACCGTATTGCACTGCTTCCCTTGCCCCCCACTCTCTCTCTCTCTCAGCACGCCAGCAGCATCATCGATTCTTTTAGAGGAACCCTGTTTTTTTTTCGGTCATGTCCTCGCCCTACATCTCCCTCATCCCCTCCTCTCTCTCTCCCTCGTCCTCCCCCTCCGCAACCAACCACCGCACATGGGATCCGTGTGATGCTCCGAGGTGCCTCGGTGCGTCCGAATGCCGCCCGGGGAAGGATTATGTGGAGTGGATTGCCATTTCTCAAGGCTCCTTTGGGTGGCGTTTTCCCCGCAGCGAGTTACATAGTCGCTGCCTGAAATGATTTTAGGCGGTTCACGGTCGGGGATTTTTATTTTTATGCTTGTGTAATTGGTCTTTTCACTCGTACGTGAATGTTCAAGGAAAATAAAAAAAAAGTTCGCGTGAAGAGTCGTAATTTTATGCTTCAGGGACCGTGGACCATGGAAAAATCCGAACGGAAAAGAATGGGAGCATTGGAAAACCGATGTTGGAGGCGGACGCTGAATATTAAACGTGGGAGGAGAATGAGAAGCGAGGAAGCTTATGGGAAGTAGGTGATAAGAGCAAGAAGCGTAGAACGACGTATATTGGAAAGGAGAGGCAAACGGGATCGAACTGATCTTGGACACGATGAATTTGCTAGGGGCATAAAAGGAAGAAAGGTCACACGAGGAATACCAAATAAAATTTGCTAGATCTCATTGATGGATAATTAAAAATGAATTATTTCAGGGCGTTTTCGGAGTTAAAATTGATTAAGGAAGTTTATAGATGAGCAGTCATATAATTGTTTGTTTGAAATATTTATTGAGTGGTTTAGTTGTCAAAAAGTAAAGTTGTAATTGAATTAGTTTCGTTTGTAACATATTATTAATTATATAATATTTTGTTTGTTGTAACATTATTATTTATCTAATTGCACCAGAGTGCAAGTGTCAATTAGAATAGAATGTGAAATGCATATTAATCGTCGGAGTTATGGTTTGGACGGAAGAGGACGTGGAGGTGCTTCACGATATGGTTGATGTGCCGGGAGCTCAACGCTACGGGACTCCAATGATTCCGTTCACGATAATGAATCATTATTCTTTTGTAAAACTCCCCACGCGCTATAGAGCACCGGAATCATAGCTTAGCGCTAGCGTTTTCACTGATTTTTATCCTCATTTACCTATTTTTTTTCAATGAAAGCAGTAGGGTTTCCGTCATTCGAGGAAATACGTATGTTGTTTCCAAATTATTTTCATGAATCTGTCCAAACAACGTTCACCCGCTTTTAGGAGATTTCCACCGAGGTAAATCTTCCGTTAACCGTGATTTTTCGTCTTTCGTTTGCAGATTTACGAATCATTTTTCTTCTCATCCCAAAGGGAAGTCCATTGGGTTATTTCACTTCTTAAATACAGTGTAATGTCGTCGAGATGAGGTTCCACCGCAGGTACTTTCAATTGGAAGGGAGGGAAGCTAATGTCGTAGAATAAATTTCGGAAAATTACCGCTAGCATAGGAAAGTTTAAGAAAATAGCATTACGCTCTCCGTTTTGCGTTATATTCTCCTGCCACTAGCCGAATCTGTCAGTGATACTGGTAACTACCAGAGTACATTCGTATTGGTGAATGGGAAAAGAGTACCATATTGTGTACAATTTTGTTCTAGCCGTTGGTATTCCGTGCCGAAGAAAAACGTCCAGGTATGTTTCTCTCCAAAAATGGGTTTTCAAGTCCGTCTGGATGACGCTAATCTTCACCCTCGACTCCGCTTCGCTGCCCCTCGGGCCCGCGAAGGGGGCTTTGATTAATCACGTGTCACTTTTCAAGCCACTTTTTGACATCCCCCGGCCCCGCTCTGACGTAACCTTCTCTCGGATCTTTTCCACTACCCTCCTCAGCATTGACATAAGATTTTTGAAGATGAAGTTCCATGGACCTGATTTCATAATTTACTGCCGGGATGGGAGGGTGTAGATTAATGGAACAAACTGTTGCTTGATGAGAGAATTGGGATTAGAGTCTCCTTTCGGAGTAATGAGGGAGTGATTAAAATGTGCAGTATTTGGAGTACTTTTTTATTTATTTAACAGATAATACGGAAATAACCATTTCGGTCTTAAAAATTGGATGTTGTAACGAGACAACTCAAGGGTGGGGAGTGATAGTCAAGTGGGTAGATCTCTGGGCGGCTGTCTGGATGGAACTTGTTTAGTAGAGCGAAGCCCCTGGACACTGACAAGCTGCCCGACCTTTTGGTAGTGTTCCGACTTTTGGTGGCGTTAAACCTTAGTGAGGAAAGGCAGATTACGGTGTTTAGTACGAAAGAATATCACCTTGAATGATGAGGAAAGATTCACAAAACTTACGGATTATTGGTAGGACTTAAATTTGAGGGGAGGAGCGGGATGGTGCGGTGGTTAACGTACTGGATTCCCTCCCAGAGGACCCGGGTTCGAATCCGGCGGCGCTAGATATTTTTCAGTGGTGTCCCGACCCCTACTTGAGGTGATTTGTAGAAAGTACTTCAAGTTAGTACGCCACCCGTCGGATGGGACATTGAAGTTGCGGATCCACTGTTGCCTTTCGTTAAGAGTAGGCTAATGTCGACGCCGAGTTTCTCTCCACCCTTCCTTTCCCATCCATTCCTAATGGCGCAAATAACCTTTGCTGTAGGTCGCCTCCCAAAAAAACCTCTGACACTACTTGAATTTGGATCTCACCTATCGCATAAAATTTCCACTTGACGACTTCATTAGTCGCAAAGAATAGGAAAATAAAAAAAGCAATGATTTGACGTACGTATTCTAAGACCTCCACCACAGGTACAACATTAAATTAATTAGCACTCTTGTGCTTGAGTGGGTAATGTCGTGAAAGCACTTACTGTTTTAGTCTTGTTTTAAAAAATATGACAATACGCCATAGGAAAATACTATAGTGAAAAGGGTAAATTGCGTAGTTTCAGGCGTGGTTTGGTGGAATTTGAACATAATAACTAACAAAATATTAGCAATATTTCACTAGATAATTATCGTAACCGGTCGTGGTTTAAATAATTACCTAGTGGAAAGTGGTACTATTGTTTTCGTTATTACCTGACAAAAATATTTTGTAGCAAGATGTTGAAGCTGAAGAAAATTTGGAGATGGAGAATGCAAGTTATAGTTCCACAGAAGAAAACCGTTATTGACGCACTCCAAACGGTTAATAGCAGAATCGAAGGCAAATAAATTCGAAGGAGTGAAAATACGAGCAGATAAGAGATCAAATTGGATATCTTGTTCAGAATAGTCATGGGATTGATGACTATAAACGGTGATTACGAGTTCGATCGATATGACTGCGGGAAAAGCCAGAATAGCCCCGGATACGCCCTTGCAGGAAAGAAGGGAATGTTTATGGCGAAAACGAACTGGATAGAATGCAATATAAAATGGGAATTCGTTTTGTGTCCTCCGTGCAAAATACTAGATTGAGCATCCAATCCGGATTAAACCAGCGGTAAGGGAATGTTATAGTTCCCATTTCAATACTTCTGTTCTATTCGGCTTCATCATGCCCCTTTCTTCTGTTAGATCCTTTGTATCTGGAGCAGAGCCGATTGGAATGAGATGATTTGACTAACCATAAAGAGTACGAGACCAATGGAGATAATGATTTATGTTTTTTTTTTAAAAATGGCCGGTTTTTATGGACATAAAATTCCAAATCTTGTATCAAAAGAAAAATAGTAACCATTCAGAATGCAAATATATAAATATATATCCATTGAAAATATTTTACCAACTATTCCCACACAACTTCTCTATCTAATAACTTTTCGTCAACATGGCAGAGCTTCGGCTATTGTTATAAATTTAGAAAATCGTAGATTCCATGGGTGTGTGGTGGTCCATTAAGTAGATCACTGGACTACTGACCGGAGAGCCGAGGATTGATTCCGGATGACGCCTCTGGACACCACCAGCTTCATCCAGGCTCCCTAATTTGGCGGGTACCAGAACTTCCTGAAAAACCAAAGGCAGCACCAAGGAAGGAACTGGCTCCCCATATTGCCCTGTTAATGTACATGTATGTTGAATTTCACGTACATCTATAAAAAGAGACGTTTCAGGCGTGTGATATGGTGGAATATCATGATTAATTAAAATCGACAATTTTTTGTGTGGAAAATTGCCGATTTTAATTAATTCACGTACACCGTTGGGCTTAGTAAGATGAGCTTTATTTTCCTATCAAATCAATCATAGGGTCGATTAACGTGATTGTAAATTCTTCAGTTATCTCGAACATGTTTTACTCCAGTGAAAAATCACTGTAAAAAGTCCTTAACCTCTTCAAATATGCATTTAACATGTACCGATAACTCAACGAAACTTGACAATACTCGAATATTATTTTCACAGAAAAATGGTCGAAATCATTTAGTATAATTCTATCTTAAATAAAATTGGCAATTTTCCACAAAAAAAAATAAAAAAAATATTAATACGACCGGTTTCGATGCAACTGCATCATCATCTGGTGATGATGTAGTTGCATCGAAACCGTTCGTATTAATAATTTTTTTATTTTTTTGTGGAAAATTGCCAATTTTATTTAATCATGTTATTCCACCATATCACGCCTGAAACGTCTCTTTTTATTTATAATTCTTTCGTTCTCTTTTTGGATCACAACTGATTAATGGAAAGCCTTGGGCATAATATCCATGATGTGCAAAATAGTGTAAAGCCAAATTCAACGTGGTTTCATTTACCGCTGCTCATCATTTAACACAATTTGTACTTCAGAAAAATAACTTTTAAATAACCCTCGGTGCAGTTGGGTTTAAGAGCTTTATCGATCATATTACAAGGAGTAATGAAAAAATGTGCGCCAGATAAAAAAAATAATAATGTTCCTGGAGAAGACCGACAAAAGATGAAGTGGACGGATTAAGCGACCACGAAGACGTTCTCCATATGGTGGGAAGGTAGGATACTTAAGCAGAGCGTCAAATAACAACAAAGGACGTCATTGTTCATTTTCCAATACAATACGGTTCACCGAATTCCAATATTGTAGGCACTGAGCTGTAAAAGATTCCCTGTGAATGTTGCAGAATGAAAGAATGAAATACGAGGCGTGTTCATAAAGTAAAGCCCGTTTGGTCACAGGAAAAAATATGCTCATATGAAACACATTTTATTGGCACTTTTAGTTAGCTAAAAACCTACTTCACTTATCTACATAATCGCCGTTCACTCCTAAGCATATTTCGTACCGCTGCACCAGCTTCTTTAACCCCTCTGCATAGAAACTCGCCGCCTGAGGGTTGAACCAATCGACAACGCCATTCTTGAGTTCCTCTTCGGTTTCGAAACGTTGTCCACCGAACCACTGTTTCAAGGTT
Organism: Hetaerina titia; assembly: GCA_037158775.1. Taxonomy (NCBI): domain Eukaryota; kingdom Metazoa; phylum Arthropoda; class Insecta; order Odonata; family Calopterygidae; genus Hetaerina; species Hetaerina titia. The sequence continues at coordinate 86,447,862 of CM073770.1, forward strand.
TCAAGAGTTCCCAACGACCCAAAAACTCTCGTCCACTGGACATTCTTTGCTCTTTGTGGTGGTCGGTGAGCATTTTCGGTACCCACCTTGCACGCAATGTGTGGTATCCGAAGTTTTCCGTAACAATATTGTAGACAGTAGTGCGTCCAAGTTGAGGAAATTGTTCAGCCAGGCCATTAATTGCCAATCGACGATCACATCGCAGTTTTTGTTCCACTTGCGAAACAATTTCATCGGTCAGAATTATGGGCCTACCACTTCGCTCTTCGTCATGGACATTTTTTCGTCCATTTTTAAAATCACAGCACCATTGTCTAACCTTTTCTTCACTCATAACTGTAGGTTTATAAACTAGGCATAATTCCCGATGAATTTCAGCAGCCGACATTCCTTTTGCATGCAAGAATCGTATGACAGAACGCACTTCAGAGCTGGCGGGATCAACGATTGTCGCGGACATTGTTGTTTGCATTCACGGACAAGCAAACGACTTCTGAAACAAAACAAATGCTGCTATAGCTTCTCAATGAATCAGGGGATGGCGCTGCAGGAGCAAAACTGTGTTCTGAAGCGCCAATATTTAAATATAAGCAAACGGTACTTACTTTAAGAATACGCCTCGTAGGAGGGACCATGGACTATTAATGAAAGTTTGGGGAATCCCTATTATTCACGTCAAAGGTTTAGATACGGAAGAAACAGAAACACCTTTTCCCGGATCTAGCTGTCGGTGGGTTGATGAATCCACCCATTCTAAAGGTACCGGGTTCAATTCCCGCCTATGTGAGGTACCTCCACCAAAGGATTGAATGCTTGCGTTAGTGTTATCACTTCACCGATCGACTCGAATGTTGATTTGATAGGTGTGGGTACATTGAATCAAAAACCGAGCCTATGAGGGACGTGTGACATTTTACACATGAGCAGGGCACGGTTCCTTTCCCTGTGCCTCCTTTGGTTTTCCCGGGTTATCTGGTATTCGTAAAATCACCGTGCATCCGGGTGCCCCAGCAACCGTGTTCCTCATCGACCGTATGCCTCAGGATCAGTAATCTTCCCCACAGATTACCATTTTCTTCCTGTTCGTTTTTTATTGTTCTAAATCGCCTTGTTTTGTGGCCGTAGGTGCTATGGTAGCATAGTGGTTAGGCCCGCTATCAAATGATTTATTTGAATAATATCTATTTTTACTCCCATGAATTGTCTTATCACACTGTGTGGTAATAAAAAAAAAGTTTAATTCTGTAGCAGCGATTCTATCCTTCCACAAATTCGTCCTGGAGTCCATAAACCTCATTAAGAAGGCAGACCATTGGGCTTCCGTCTAGAGGGTCTCGGGTTAAAATCTTGGACAATTCCTTACGATAAACCTATAAAATATAATCATTGTGATTTTACGATTGGCGAACTCCATTGGAAACGGGGACACTGGCCCGGGGCAAGAAACCTAACCCCACCCCCACAACCTCTCCATAATCTATGATAATTTGCAAGTTGCGCCGGTAACAAGGGTTTATTTCCGGGTAAGCTCTTGCCAAACTTCGGGCTGATTTCTTGTCGTTTTTCGTGAATCAGCGACGCGATCCGTAAGCACCTCCGCCTTGCCACTTGGAATGGCTCATTCACGAAAGTCATCTTTAATATCGGCACGTCCCGCGGTGACAGTTCGCCCGACTCGGTGGGGGAGGGAGGGTGGGAGTTCGTAGGAGTGTTTGTTCCGCGGTGGGTGATTGGAGGTGGGAAGGTGGTGTGCGTGCTTGTGGAGGTGGGAGGTAAGGGTGGGGGTCGGTCGGGTGCGGCCCCATCTCCATGGGAACGCGGTGGTCTCCCGTCCCCTCTCCTCCCCCCATTCCGCGCCGCCCCCGCAGGCTCGTATATCGATCCCGTGGACCGGTGCCGCCCCTACTACGCTCGCTCGCACGCTCTCTTTCGGGAGCGGGTCCCCGCTCGCTCTCTCCCCCGTCGCCTACCGCACCTCCGGCAGGCCGCCGCTCCCACGACCCCCCTTCTTTCTACGCCCCAACCCGGCCGGCCCTTTTCCTCCTTCCTCCCCGCTCGAATTGTACACCCCCTCGGCCACCCTTAACTGAATCACCTCCCTCTTTATCCCGCTCTCTCCCGCGAAAAATGTGGAAGAAGAATTGGGGGCGTGGGTGGATTTTTTTTTTCAACCTCCCGATTATGGGTTGAGCAGGGTAGGAACTTCGCCCGGAGGCACGCGTTTCTCCCGTTCGCCTCGCCGCGCCCTGCGCCCTCTCTCCCGCCAAATAGCTCGAGGGGATGGGAGTGAGTGGGGGAGGGAAGCAGACAGCCTGACCAGACGCTGATTAATAACCGGCTCAGGTTCTCAACCTCGCTCTTCGATGTGCAGGTCGGGAGTCGACCGAGGACGGATAACCGTATATCCTTTGCAAAAGGAATTTATCAATAATTATCTTTTCGTTGTATTAAAGTAGTGGATTTGGTGTTCCTGGTTACCGAAGTGGTCACCCATTTCGGGAAATCGGGGAAAAGTAGCGATTCGCTCAAGCCATACGATTTGACTGGGATTCGAACACCGATGCCTCGGTGTATATATATATATATATATACTCAGCTCTCAGTCTGACCTGAAGAAGGCCTCGGAGTAGGCCGAAAGCTCAAATCATCTACAGTGTGAGTGTCCTTTTACGTGTTATGTTTTATTCTGTGTTATATTGTGCCGTCCAAAAGTTATATATATATAATTATGTATATGTATAGTTACATATATACATATAGAAAATATGTAAACATATAAATATAAACCATAAACACAATATTCGACCCGAAGGTTGGCTTGGTAGGTGATGGTCGAGTTCACCAGTACTAAGCCCGACGGCGTGTGAAATTCACACATCAGGGTAGGGGGGCCAGTTCCTTTTCCCGTGCCGGTAATGGTTTCCCAGAAAGATCTGGTACCCGAAAAATCAACTAGTGGAGCTGCAGGTGTCCAGAATGGCTTGCCCGGGAATCGAACCCGGGGCCTCCGGTTAGTAGTCCAACGCTCTACCCACTGGTACACTACCGCGACACATTTATATGTAACTCGGGGAGGAATTGGGAAAGCTGAGTAATATCCCAATTTGATCTTTGATTCGGAATTGTGATATGCAAGTCATGAATTCTCTTTGAGAACAATGTTATTATTACTATTCATCATTACAATGCAATTTAGCAATCAGCCATGTGCTAGGGTACAGTTAAACCAATCAAAATACTACATGTATATCAATCAGTCAAGGTACAGTTAAACAAAGCAGCCAATCAAACGAGGTGAAATTAAACCATTCAATATTTAAATATTACAGTTAAAATAATTAACATGCACAAAAATTACACTAAAAACAAGCAGTAATTAAAAGCAAGCCAGATTCGTAGGTTCTTTTAATTGTTAGATAATTTCACGTCTACTGTAGGTCGTCACGCTCGCAGCACTCGTCAAAAATCGAAATAATGGTTTGGCACCGACTTCCGACGTACAGTTGGCACATTAAACAAAGACTACGTAAATCAGTTTCCCATGGTCATTAAAGGAGGTTGATAGGAGTAGATTTGGAAGCTTTTGAAATGTGGGTGTGGAGAATGATGGAATAAGGTGAAATGGACGGAAAGGAAAACAAATGAGGAAGTCCTAGGTAAGGAGGGGGAGGATTTTTGGGAGAAATTTAAAGGAGGTAAGAAAGAAATATATAGGGAATTTTGATCAGCAATGGGATGTTGAAGAATGTAATTGAAGGGAGAATGTTAGGAAAACGCGGAAGTAGCAGAATTAGAATATGCATGTTGGAAGGAATGAAGGGAGGAAGATAGTATCCGGAGTTGAAGAGGTGCTTATTTTAGTGTTGGATGTCAAGTTGTGTTTTGTTAGGAGAGGCAAATTAATTATTGTTGAGCCGTTGTGTAACTGGTGTCCATCCAATACCTACCTTAATCTGTAGATTACCAATAATAATAATTATCAGTTTCCAAACAATTGGTAGAGAAATCTAGACGAAGTACGACATGCACCCATAGGATATCGTGAAAAGGTAATGAATTGGTAATCCTTAAAATTATTGGCTGCCCTGATTACCTACTAGGGTACCGGGTTCAAATCCTCAGCGATCTCTTTCGGGCGTTATCTTCGAAATCCACGTGTTGGGATATGCCGGAACTTCGCGTCAAAACCGATGGTGGCACATGAATTTTACCATACAAAAAAACTCCTCCTAATCTTACCTGTTTGAATTTCACACTACGGGAGTGGGGCTTAGTTGGATGTATGCTTTGTCTAAACATACTTTCCAATTAATTACCGGCCCCGGTGGTTGCAATGAAAACTATCCCCAGTTATCCGGGTAATTCCGACTTAGTGTGTATTGCCAATGCGTCGCATGTGACGTGAATATTATGGTGTCGTAATTGTTGTGATGTGTTTGATCTTGATCTGTGATTTGCGAAAACTCAATTTTGAGTGTCAGAGAACGCCTCTTCTTCACGCAGGATCACATGACATAGCACCCTGCCAGCCATCGCTAGGGGATGTGACAGTGGGTAATTACGCACCAGACTAATTTTAACAAACTATACTTCTCCCCCTAAGCGCGGTCGGGCAATGTTGGTCTGATCCTTCGTCGTTCGTGGGAAAAATGAAATCATATACGTACTATCTATCTGTTCTACACTTAATTAGAATTAGACGCGTCTGTGAGAACTGAAGGAGGCGGGCGGCATTACCGGAGGAACGTATAAGCACTTACGTGAACGTCCTTTATGTATTCTCTATTCTTGGGCAAGTTAGTATTATGTTACATTTTGCGATCTCCTCAGGTTTTTCAGTGAGTGTATACTTGATCCATAATGTCAGCACGTAGCGTAGATGGAGTGATTTGCGTTTCGACAAAGGTGAATCATCAAACGGCGCAATCCTAATGTTAATGCCGTTTGACGATGTGAATTCTATGTGCGCGTAATCAAATTTCAGAATGGTACACATGCATCTTGTTCACTCATGCCTCATGGGAATACTTCTACGCATTCTTGTTGGGTACGCCGAGTAAGGTGGCCCAGATGCTACGGAGGATTTGATTACTCTGTCCCTTCATTAGGGCAAGTTTCGTCGGAAGTGACTAACTTTTAGCTATTCCGCTCATTCTACGTGTTCCCCGGTGTAATTAAGGTGTAAACTAGGAAACTAGATGTGAAAGGCAATAATTAACCCGTTATCATTGAAGATATTCAGCCTAACTTGGCTGCAGTGCTCGTGTGTAATGTCGAGGGATTGGTCTAAAAATTCTCCCAGCGTGTCCGTAAATGGGTTTTATTTTTCATAAATCACTCATTTTATCGTTGTATTCAATGTAAAAGGTGATACCGTGCACTCGGTCGTGCTGCAACCCTTAAATTAGTGATTACAGTTTTTCAATTAACGTATTATTTCCCTAGTTTAAATTTTACAACAACACTCTTGGTTACTCAGTGATATAATGGTCAACTTTACTGCACGTAGGTAATTTTACCTTTTATGTGTGGAGCAACAGTTTCCGTGTTGGTAAATAGTTCAAGTATTCGGGTTATAATGAGGATTTTCGAACTTGGACCGTGTAGTATAAGGTATCATGATCATATTATATGCAGTAACATAATTGTAAGTTTTCAATCAAATATTCACAGACTTAATACAGTGTTCAATTCAATTTAGATTAACCCTTGTAAAAATTACGATTTAACAAACTACTCATTTAACAAGAAAATCCTTTTTTTGTCATCCGATGTAAATTTTATTTGTAGGTTATAGAAAATCCTCTCATAAACTCTCAATCTCCCAATACGGTGACGTTGATATCGAGCGGTAAGGTGCAACGTTCTCGCTAATTTCTTTACGTTGATCTCCTGTTTCCTATAAAAAAAAAGATGTGCGCAGTTGATGAATTATTTCCATCTTTGAAGTAGCGTAGGCTGAGGATAAAGAACTTGTCGGAGCATCACTCTGCTGCCATAAGGATTCATTGAACAGGAAGTTGTATTCTCGAGGTTATTTCCGCGCTCATAGAGGTGCACCAAATGGCCGCTCTACCATAATGAAACTCTCGATTCGAGTATTTCATGAAACAAAGGGATAAATATTTTAAAACAAAGGGCTCCAACTCGCTCGATGTGAGCACTCACGAGAGTGTATAAGCATTCCTTACTTGCCCCCCGCCCTTAATTTATCTCCAGTGTTGTACTATAATATTTCGTATATTATTAGGTAATCTACCGGTTAAGGTAGGTTTTTGGATGGACAAAACTATCAAATAAACATTTTGTAACTCCCCACCTAACAAACTAATCTATATCAGGTCCCTCTTCATCTCGGTGTACTTCTTTCCTCCCTTCATCCCGTCCAACATCCCTATCCTGTTCCTACCCTTACCTCGCTTGCCCAACATTCTCCCCTCTATTACCCTCTTCAACATTCCACTACCGCTCAATACGCCTTTCATCCATTTTTCCTGCCTCCATAGGATTTCTCTCAACAAACCCCTCTCCTCCCCCACCATTTCTAGCACTTCCTCATTTGTTTTCCTTTCGGTCCATTTCACCTTCTCCATTCTTCTCCACACCCACATTTCAAAAGCATCCAATCTACGTCTATCCTCTTGCTTCAGCGACCACGTTTCCGCGCCGTACATAGCTACGCTCCATATCAGAGTTTTTACGAGTCTTGTCTTAACATCCCTACTCAACGTCCCCGTCATCAACTCCCTCCTCCTTGAGAAAGCCTCCTTGCCTAGCGCAATTCTTCTCCTTACGTCCCTACCACTTTTACCGTGTTGGTCCAAAACACTTCCGAGATATGTAAACTGTTCTACCTGCTCTATTTTTTCCCCGCCTATTTTAATATTTAGCTTAGCCTTTTTCTTTCTGGAAAATCGCATAACCTTTGTTTTACTAATATTGATTCTCATCCCATATTTATCGCACTGAACCTCCAATTCACTCAACAATGCTTGCAACCCCTTGGCTGACTGAGCAACTAATGCTTGGTCATCAGCAAACCTAACCGATTTTACGAATTCCCCTCCGACTTTCATTCCTACCTCCAGTTCTTCCCATGCCTCTTTTATCATTTCCTCTACATATACGTTGAACAGTACCGGTGACCATGGGCAACCCTGCCTTACACCTCTTCCTAACACTGCCCATCCGGACTCTCCGTTCCCCACTCGCAACTGAGCAGTCTGAGACATGTACAGGTTGCGGATCAGTCTCCTGTCCCTCCAATCCATTCCTATTTTCTGCAATACACGCATTAATTTTTCCCAATTCACTCTATCAAACGCTTTTTCGAAATCTACAAAACAGGCAAAAACGTCCTGATTGTATTCTATATTCCTCTCGACTAGTGATCTCATTACTGCAATGGCATCACGCGTACCTCTTCCTTTTCTGAACCCAAACTGATCATCCCCTAAGTAATCATTTGCCTTACTCTCTATCCTTTTGTTGATGATCCTGAGAATAACTTTAGCTGCGTGGGATATCAAACTTATTGTTCTGTAATCCTCACATGACGAAGCCTTTGCCTTTTTGGAATAGGAACTAACACCGATCTCACAAAATCTTCCGGCCAGATTCCTTCCTCATAGATACTACGAATCAGTCCATATATGGCCTTCTTCCCACCTTTCCCTAACCATTTCAACATTTCTACAGGAATATTGTCCACCCCCACAGCCTTATTTGCTTTCATCTCCTTTAATGCCCTTTCTATTTCATCGTCGAGTATGCCTGGACCTAAGCTATCTTCTTCTACGTCATGTTCCTTTTCTATGTCTAACCTTGTCGGCCTAAGTTCTTTACCATACAGTGTTTCTATATATTCCTTCCATCTCTCTTGGATTTTTCCTGGTTCAACTATTATCTTACCCCATTTATCTTTAACTGTTAGCACAGATCTTGCCTTCTTACTTCCCGATAATAACTTAACCTTGCTGTATAGAGCACCAATTTCACCCTTCTTCTGTAAACTTTCCATATCCTCGCATGGCGTTTTCCACCATTCTTCTTTTGCTTTATTTGTGGCCCTTCTCAATTTATTGTTTAACTCTTTGTACTTCATTTTGCATATATATATATATATATATATATGTATATATATATATATAAAAGTTTGATAGCAACAAATAATATAAGAACACATAAAGAACACGCATGTAATTTCTTGATAATTTCGACCGAATTGTGCTCCGTCTTCGTCAGAAGATTCAGTAGAACTGTGTAAGTTTTACTGAATCTTCTGATGAAGACGGAGCACAATTCCATCGAAATTATCAAGAAATTACGTGTGTTCTTTGTTTGTGTTCTTATATTGTTTTTTGCTGTCAAAGTTTTTTATTCAACACTTCCGTGTTACTTCGGCGAAATCATCTATGTATATAGTGTATATGGTTATAAAATATTTTCACATATACAATATATTTTTTTAAATATATATATTGTGTATATATATATACGATAAATATATATAAACTATAAGCACAGTGACCGCCAGTTCCTTTCCCTGTGCCGGTTATGGGTTTCCAGGAAGATCTGGCACCTGAAAAATCGCATAGCTTGCGTGGAGCTGCAGGTGCCCAGTGAGGCTTGCCCGGGAATCGAACCCGGGCCCTCCGGTCAGTATTCCAACGCTCTATCCCTGGATGACCGAGACCCACACATACACACACACATGTGTTTTGTTAGGAGTCACAAAATATTTATTTGGTAGTTGTGTCCGTCCAAAAACCTACCTTAACCGGTAGATTACCTTATAATGTTACACACAATCTGTATTGTGGTTTAAACCCTAATCTACATTGTGATTTTAATCGTAATCTACGTACGTCTTAAGTAGAGTTATGAATTAATTCTGTAAGGAAATAACTATAATATCCAAAGAGTGAATGGAGTTAATTATTCTTAAATATGTCTCCGCTATCCAAAATAAACAAACTTTAATAAACGAACTTATTTTCATGAACTAAATACCTGATCAGAGAGAACTATTTTCGTGTTCTTATTACCATCACTAAAATTGCTAAATGGTTTCCTATCGCGAATTTTACCTAAGAAAATGATTTATGTACGATGTCGCTTAGCTAATCACCTTACACTCTAGATACTCATGTAAATAAGAAGCATTAAGAAATTTATCACCTACTCCTCCATTATTATGCTCGTTAGTCGCAAATGTTTTTTTTAAAGGTTTTTTTTTGTTCATACAATCAATTGATAGTACACGCATTCAGATTTCCGACCTAATTTTTCATGGTCGCCAAATGTTAACCATAACTCACAAACACCGTGGAAAAACAAAGCATTAACCATTGCTTACGTATTCTACGTACTTTTCGTGGTATACGTATGTTGTTACCTCGCATAGTTTTAGTTGCGTTTACGTATTAACTTCACGTATACAACTTGTGAGTAGGATATTTTTTACATTTGGAGTAATCCTTACTATTTTATACACCCGTGCACATTACTCTTTCTAACCACGCGAGGTGATTTCTTCCGGGAAATCACGGATTTATAGTTGGGATGCGAATACACAAGCCTCATTTGTCATTGGTTTACGTGTGACTAGAATCACCATGCACCCTCGCGGCCTTTCATTTCGAGTCAATGTCGCGTAATCACGGAATATTCTTCCGTATTACGATTCCCTCCGTTTCTCATCGTCGCAAATGCGTCTTCTGGTGTTGTCAGCATCCTCCCGGTCCGCGGCGTCTCAGAGTGATTGTTACGCAACACACGCCGTGGTGACCCTGGGGAGCCAGCAAACCTTCGCGCTCAAACGCGGGAAAAAAACATCGCGTTGGCAAATCATTGTCACGAGGAGTTACTCCATTAGGATTTAAAAGGAGGTGGCCGACAGAGAAATATCTCCATCTTTGAAGCTCCGGCTCATTTGTGAGCGTGCTCATCCCAGGGACGGAAATAAAGTTTACAGCGATTAGCGTCCCGGGAGCAAATGCTGTCATAAAACGATTGGGTCAGTTCGAAGTGGAAGGTTTTTTATTTTAATGGTATTCGTCGCGAAATTCCTTGAATGACGAACGCTGATATATATTAGCGAAATCCGGATGGGAAATATATCTTGCAAACGATATTCGAGTGTATTATATTGCTCCTCCAAGGCAGTAGAGTTAGATCCGACAGTATCGTATGTATTCACCACTTCTAATTCTTTTACTTAGTAGAAAATACTCCTAAGTCAGTGTGTAGAAAGGTAACGAAAGCACTGAAATACGAGTATGTCGTTCATTAGGTGACTGCCTTTAACGAGGAAATTGTTGTGTACTGGACACATTAAGGGAGTATCTTTTGTTTATATCAGTGTCCATTTTTACATCATTCTTATCTGTTAAAGTATAATATATCACAAAACACCAATCCCGCTTCAAGAGAATGTATTAGTGAAAACGTTGGCTGCAGAGTGGTTGCGTTCTCATTTTAATGAATCGGTTGAGTCTCCTAATTATTCATTCCGACTTCCGTTATTATAATTAATTTATTAAAATAAAAATATAAGTACTGATTGCATTCCATCTAAAACCTATTTAATATTAACGCGATGGCTTTATTTTTATTATTTTCAGCCTTGGTTTTAATCAAGTATTTTATGTATATCTCATTTGATTTTTTCGGTACTGTTATCTTTTTCGAATATCTATTTCCATGTGAATGAATATTTGCTCGCCGAATGGCAGGATTTTGTGTTTGAATGTGTATTCGGCCAATGTGGCTCGGTATATTTCTTCTAGCAATGCCTGCTACGAAACGCACTGTTCATATCCTTTATGATGTTGTATGATTACTAACCTACTGTCCTTCTTCGTCTTGTGTTTGTCTATTTCTCCTTTGGTGGGTGAAACAGCTCCCTAACGCCATCTCTTGGCCAACGAATTTGGCCACTTGGTCGCTTAAAGACCCTCAGATCTCAGTGTAAATTACGTTTCCTCGATAGCTCAAGTGGTAAGAGCATCGGCCCGGCAATTCAAAAGCTCCGGTGTTCAAGACCCGGTCAAGGTTAAATATCTCTTTCCATGTGAATGAATATTTGTTTGCCGTATGGCGGGATTGCGTGATTGAATGTATGTGTATAAACAAGGCATGTTCATGAAGTAAGGGCCGTTTGGTCACAGGAAAAAATGTACTCATATGAAACAAATTTTATTGGCACTTATAGTTAGCTACCAACCTACTTCACTTCTCAACATAATCGCCGTTCATTTCTAAGCATTTTTCGTACCGCTGCACCAGCTTCTTTAACCACTCTGCATAGAAGCTCGTCGCCTGAGAGTTGAACCAATTGACAACGCCGGTCTTGAGTTCCTCTTCGGTTTCGATACTTTGTCCACCGAGCCACTGTTTCAAGTGCAAGAAGGGGAAGTAGTCGCTAGATGAAAGGTCAGGACTGTATGGTGGGTGGTCAAAGAGTTCCCAACGTAAATCTCGAATTTTCTTATTGGTTTTGGCAGTAGTGTTAGACGCTCGTTATCGTGGAGGAGAATTACGCCAAATAACAGTTTCCCGCGTCGTTTGTTTTGGATCGTCTCAGTTTGTTGAGCGTTTCGCTGTACACTCAGCTGTAATTGTTTTCCCACGTTCCATAGAATCCACTAAAAGAACGTCGTTGATGTCCCAAAAAAAAGGTAGCCATAAATTTTCGACGTGTGTACGGAGTTGGCTTAAACTTTTTCGCTTTTGGTGAAAATGAGTGTCGCCACTGCATCGATTGCTGTTTTTTTTCTGGATTGATGTAGGATATCCACGTCTTGTCCCCGGTAACGATGCGAGAAAACAAGTCATCTCCATCTGGTTGATAACGGCCCAAAAACTCTCGTCCACTGGTCATTCTCTGCCCTTTGTGTTGGTCGGTGAGCATTTTCGGTGCCCACCTTGCACACAATGTGTGGTATCCGAGGTTTTCCGTGACAATATTGTAGACAGTAATACGTCCAAGTTGAGGAAATTGTTCAGCCAGGTCATCAATCGATGGTCACATCGCAGTTTTTTTTCCATTTGCGAAACAATTTCATCGGTCAGAATACTGGGCCTGCCACTTCGCTGTTCGTCATGGACATTTGTTCTTCCACTTTTAAAATCACGGCACCATTGTCTAACCTTTCCTTCACTCATAACTGTAGGTCCATAAACTAGGCATAATTCCCGATAAATTTCAGCAGCCGACAATCCTTTTGCATACAAGAATCGTATGACACAACGCACTTCACAGCCGACGGGATCAACGGTTGTCGCGGATATTGTTGTTTGCATGCACGGACAAACAAACGACTTCTGAAACAAAAAATGTTGCTATAGCTTCTCATTGAACCAGTGGATGGTGCTGTAGGAGTAAAACTGTGTTCTGAAGCGCCAACATTAATATATAGGCAAACGGCTCTTACTTTGTGAATATGCCTCGTAGTTTCCGGCATACTTACGTAACGGTTGGACAAAAATTTGAAAATTCTAATTAATGAAATCCATGGAAATTCACGGTGGACTAGCCATAAAATTCAACAGACGTGGTGTGCTATTGCCACATGCCATTCCGCGGGGAGAAAGGTTGATTGCATCGGTTCCATTTTGATGATGGATTTCTAAGACTCGACTCTTTTTGCGAAATTCGCGCTGGTCTGGTGAATGGGCCCTTCTCCCGAAGTTTGGTCTGTTTAAACTCGTGACATTGTCGCTGTGCCTGAGAGCATTTCGTCCTTCTGTTGTCCGACCGATTGGCGATTTTCAACATATATTCAGGAATCAGCCGATTCCATGCACTATGAATGTTAAAATCCTCGCACCTTTTGTGAAAAAATTGAGAGTAATGTTAAAAAAGATACCTCTTGATTATTACTGAAATAAAATGTAGCTAGCGTGTGGTTTATTCACATTTAAGGCGTTATGTATACTTAGTGGATGAGGTAAATAATTCTTCAGAGGTGTTTTATCTAGTGATGAGTTGCAGACTAATTATTTTACATTTACGTAGGTGTTCTACTCGTAATCTACTTGTAAACTACATGGTGAGTATACGCGTGATCTGTGTACGAGCAGACTCACCCAGAGTAGAATCCAGTTCAGCTATTATATTGGTTGGGCTGAGGCCTATCAAATGAAAGTATTGTATCACATAACGATGACCAATTTTCTCCATTTTCACAAATTCACTGAAAACGTTCACTATTGATGGCTGCCAAACGAATACTAACAAACGTGGTGTCTTCAAACTTGAAACATATGCTTTATAGATTGCGTACTTTCTAATACAGTAATTTTTCAAACAACTAATCGCCATCTGTAGGTCAGCCCGGGTACTTAAGGGACCACCCTCGTAAACTCCTTGTGCAAGTAAATGAATTTAATGCGTTATAACTTAACTGAAAGGTGACACTTTCTGCTTTGAGTTAATTATTCAAAATATACCTCTTCATCACGGCATAAACTTATTTGCAACAAGCGTAAGTAAAGAATTGTCAGTATTAAAAAAAATGAATGGAAGAATAAACGTTTTTTGTCACTCGGAGTTTATCGATGACCAACTCACAAAATTTGAGGTGTGCGTTTTGCATAGTTTACGAAAACGCTTATCATTCCTCAGATTTGTTTCTTGAACACCAATCAGGTACATAATACACGAACCATTTTAGTGACTCATAACGTGGACAACTTCTCATGGGATGGGAATGAAAGGGCAATTTGAAAGTACACGTGTTACTTTAACTGAGGTGGTGAGAATGTTTTCAGGTATTATCGCATGATGGCTAAGCCAAGAATTGAAACAAACTCCCAAAAAGAGCGACGGAAAGATAAATTGACGTTTTTGATTAATTGCGTTGTCTGAATAGAACCCGTAATCTACGTTCTTTACGTCGTCTACGTATTGTCTGTTTTCGATGTTGGCGGTACTATTTGATGCTTAAACACAGATCAATAGTTGTAGCTCGGTGAGCAGTCCTTTTAAGAAAGGTCGTTATTAACAATTTAATGTATTTATCTTTGTAAGATGTGATATTAGACGTGGAAGAGCTTGTGAAGTCTTCATCGTTCCTTTTACGTGTGTGTTGCCACCGATGGCTTAACGACGCTGTGAAAAATTCCATTCCATTTGAAAGCAGTTTGTGTAGTCAAGCTGGATTTTATTCGCCAAATAAGTGTGAGATGCTAAAAGAAGTTATATTCAAACATGACTTTAAAATACGAGTTACCTTGCTTTGCTTTTATTTTCCTACGCTTTTGTTGTTTTAGCGAGGCCTGCAGCATCACCGTCGTAAGCGCCATGGCTCTCCAAAGTTTCATCGACGAGTCCTCCTTTTGGATGATTTAGTGTGTTATCGTTTTGATTGTGAATCATCCCAAAGTCTATCGTGGAGAGCGATGCATATTTATGGAGGTGTTGATAATGCCGTTATTTATCATCGCTGGAAGTTCTGGCGGATGATTTGCAAGTTATCAAATTAGCAAACGCGTCCCAATTACCAAATATGTACTCGTCCGTCTTGTTTTTGTTTGATTACTCAGCATTCTCCTGTGGTTTTCTTTCCGATACTTTAATTTGATGGCCGGCAAGTTTACTTCTTCAGAGCAGAGCATCGGTAGCGGAGTTGAAAATGCGTCCATGACAGACAGCAATGGTTCATTCTTTCGATTAGGTGGCTGCAGTAATTTTTCGTATATTCCCGCCTAGGTGTTTTTTCTACCAACTAGAGCTTGGTCGTTCGGTCTACATGTATATGCAGGGGTTAGATGGAATAGGAACTATTATCTCAATCTCGCCTTAATAAAAAAATTCGATAAATAAGGATACAGTCCTGTGCATTCAATGAAGTACGCAAAACCTGTATAAGAGGAAGGGGATTGCGCTAATTCAGGTAAGGACGTAATTTTCCGTGGTAGTTGCCGAAAGAGTATTCCCAAAAATTAAATCGGGAACCATTGTATTAGTGTAGTGTTTATTTAAGGTGGTGGGATTTTTTGAATAAGTGACCAAGGGAATGAGAATAGGGTAAGGAAGTTCCAAAATCGTCTGAAAGAATTTGAGTCCGTTCTTATTATCCTCCTAGCACTGCATTTGAGCATTATAGTCCAAATTAGGTGTATCTTTTGATAATGTGCTGCTCTGTAGAAACTTCACAACGAAACTTAGTTTAGTTGAGTAGAATAGAGCGAGTTAGAATTTAGCGAGTTTATTCATTTAAACCAAAATTGGCTAGCTAAAACTGGCATTGATTTATTTCTCACGACTACTGTCCTATTTTACAGGTAGTTCTCCGTGGAGATTCTGTGGTAAATTTTTGAAACGACCGCGGAGAGATATAAATCTTGTCTTTTCATAGATAAATATTGAGGCATGCCTATCCATTCAATATTTAGCATGATACTCGCGTGTCTGGGATCGATCTTGTTTGCCTCATATGATTTTTTTCTTTTCTCTGGCTAATTTAATCGATATGATGATTATAAATGTTTATATCATTATTATTATTATTGGTAGTCTATCGTTAAAAGTATGTTTAGCCTGGACTGAACATTCCTCGGCTTTTTCTAACGAGACGCACCCTGATACTTCGTCCTGCATAAAACTTTTTATCGATTCTGCGTGCGTCGTTCCTTCATTCCTCACCGTTCCTTCCTTCATTTCGTCCGACATGTCTCTTCCTTCCCCCTGCCTCGCTTCCTCCCCTCTTATCACATTAATATGCATTAAATATTTTATATATGCTCTTCTTAACTTAGCATATAGGTGACAAAGTTTTTATGAAAGAGAGTAAGTAGTAATTCCTTTTAACCTCTTTTAACGATGTGTAGTTTTTGCCTTTTCCGTTTCGTTAAAGCCACAACCGGATTATCATCAATATGTAGTAGAAAGAGTACGTGGCAAACTAGTATAGCCAAAACTATCTCCGCGGTGACGAAGACAGATGAAAAAAGCCAATTGTAAGGTAGTGATTGTGAAAGCAGATAAAATGGAGAAATAATTATGACATTAATTATACCTTTCCTGTGTGCATGTAGTTGGCATATGAAGTAATCTGAAACCGATTTGGACCTAAACTGACAAGCATTAACCCAGTATATCTGCTGTAATTCGACGTTTCCTTTTCACTCTACAGTGTCTTTTACCGGTGTCCAATTAGTTGGAGACGTAACGATTTTTTTGTGTGAATCTTCACCATGAACATTGAGCGTTAAATTGAAAACGAGAGTCTCTGAATGCATACATGCAACCGAAAATCCTTTTATCGACTCGCGATGAGAAGAAAGACGGGGGAAAAAGAGTGATTTATTTTTTTCCCCATCTCCCTCGACTCTTGTACCATTCGTTGGTCGGTCGTGTGCATGTGTTCTCTCAGCACACAAGGCGAGGCGATGGGCTAGAGTGCCAGAAAAGGAGGAGAGATGGAATTGAATGGGTCGGAAGAATTGATGGCGGAATCGGAAGGTTCAGCCGAGCGTGAGGGACCGCCGTGACGGAAAGCACTGCATAAAACAATGGCCTACGAGCCCGTGGTATTTTGGGGCATCGTGACTCTCGCACCCTCCTACCTCCCATGCCTTCCCACCCACTCTCTCCCTCTCCCTCCCGGCTCGTAATCTCCTCCCATACTACCGCCCCCCCCCCACCAACCTCACCAGAATGGGAAAAAGTGTTAAAAACCCTTCCAGTTGAGGCGATGGCCTATTTACAGCCCACTTAATGCCTTTCAGAAGCTAGAGCCATAGAATTTGAAAGCTACCGCGAGGTTTATTTATCTCCTTCCCTCCTTCCCCTCCTTCCCTCGGGCGATTCTTTCTTTCGCGCGAAATCATTTAGAATTGCAAATCGGTTAAAGTGCACCAAAGTCGTCACTCTCGTCCTTTTCCCGTATTCATCTTCTTCCTCTGCACGGTTCTGATGTGAGAGTTTTCTCTCATTCGGGGTAAAGATTTTCTTGTCCTCCCTCCCTCTCGATGGGCACGAGATTTTCGCGGTTTACGATTTCGCCACAGGTTTCTCTGTATCCCTCAAAGTAATAAGCAAACCGTCAGCGGGTGAATGAATTCCGAAAGGGACCAACATACTATATTCGGTGAATTTTGCACGGAGGATTGGGGAAGGTTTTTTTCCCTGCTTGTTGGTTATCCGGGACATCCATTTTGAGGAAGCCGTTAATGACGTATTTAGGAATATTGTTGGAATGGAAATGAGGAAGTACTAGAGATGGTGTGCAAGGAGAGGGGTTGGGAGAGGAGAGTTTGTTGGGAGAAATCCTATGGAGGCAGGAAAAATGCATGAAGGGGGTATTGATCGGCATTGGTATGTTGAAAACTGTAATAGAGGGGAGAATGTTATGTAAACTAGGAAAGGGTAGGAACAGGATAGGGATGTTGGACGGGCTGAAGGGAGGAAGTACACAGAGACGAAGAGGGACCTGATGTAGAGTAGGTTGCTGGATTGGGTTTTGTTAGGAGTCACAAAATATTTATTTGATAATTGTGTCCATCCAAAATCCTACCTTAACCGGTAGATTACCTTGCAATAAAATAATTGGTATTGATTAAGAAGATCTTAGTCATATATTTCATGCGATGACTAATCGAAACACTAAGAAATGAATACTAGAATTCTATTCAGCACCACTAAGAACATTATTTTGGGGTGAAACCATTATTTGCCTAAGGAATTCTATTTTCCATTGGGACACTTTGCGTGAATTGAAGCTCTTTAACTTCTGAGCGACACAGTGTGTTGCGAAAAAAAAGATGGGAGGTCAGGTGCAGGAGTAGATATCCGGCGTCTTCCTTCAGTCGAGTCACGCCTTGCGTCCCCCCAACGCTCCATGCCGCCGGGTCTCTGAATGGGGAGGTATTTATCAAAAGCCATCTGGGAATCGGGGAGAAATTGGGGAGTGCTGGATTAGGAAAAAAAACCACGACGATCAAACCAGAAGGTTGATTTGATAGGTGAGGATAGAGCTCGCCACGTTCTAAGACCTGCGGCGGCGTGTGAAATTCACGCGCCAGGATATGTGGGTCACTTCCATTCCATTTTTATCCCCTTTTCGAAATAAAAAAAAATTTAACGTTAGTGCATTATAAATTTTGGGTTCGAATTTAATAAATTACTTTGTTCCTTTGAATCCTTCACCTACACCTAACCGTCCGGCTCCCCTCTCTTTTCCTTCCTCCCTCCCCCCCCTTTGCTCTCATTCCATGGGCTTGAATTGACCTTGCTTCTATGTTCACTTCGTTTTTTTTATTTATGTTTGCTTTTCCGTCCCTAATTCCTCCCCTTCCCCCATCATTGCATTACGTATTTAATATACCAATACGTAAGACGTACACCAGGGAGAGGGGTGAAATGACTTCATGAAAATGATGTCTGTGCATGCGGTGAAACCGGTCTGGGTAATGTAGTAAAATTGTGGAATATCAAAAACGCGATTTATTTTCATGGTTGTGAAATGGTAGCGGTTTTTACTTAAATTACCATAGAATGACAATTTTGTTCACTGCACCGGTGTACAAATTGAATTTTATATCGGGATGATGGAAACATCATTTATTTGTTGCATTATATTGGCATTTCACGTACATTCAAACACGAAATCCCGCCATATGGCGAACAAATATTCATTCACAAGAAAATATATATTAGGAAAAGTCATAGGAAAATATATTAAGGACGAACACAGGAGAGGTGGGGAAGGTGGAATCAGTCAAATCACGAGGTTTTATACACATATACATATAAATATTTATTAAATTATATACATATGTTCATTCACATAGAAATGGGAAAGGAACGCACATAAAGGACGAACACAAGACAGGTGGGGAAGGCGGATTTGAGCAGATCACAAATGTGAAAATATTTTCCTCGACCGGGACTTGAACACCGGATCTCTCCACTTGCCGGGCGGATGCTCTAACCACTTGAGCTATCGAGAAAACGTACTTTACACTGAAATCTGCAAATATATATTTTATATATATAGGCAAGGCACTTTGGGCACCTGCAGCTCCACCCAAGCTAGTTGATTTTTCGGGTACCAGGTCTTCCTGGGAAACCATAACCGGCACAGGGAAAGGAACTGGCGCCCCTACCCTGATGTGTGAATATTCACACGCCGTCGGGGTTGGTACATGAGTGAGCTCTATATATACACAGTCAAGCACGAAATCCCGCCAAACGGCGAACAAATATTAATTCAAATGGAAATAGACGTAAGGAAAAGGGATAGGAACATATATAAAGGACGAACACAGGAGAGTTGGGGAAAGCGGAATCAGGCAGAATCACGAACGTAAAAATATTCTTGGTCTAGGAAATATTTTTACGTTCGTGATTTTGCCTGGTTCCGCTTTCCCCACCTCTCCTGTGTTCGTCCTTTATATATGTTCCTATCCCTTTTCCTTACATCTATTTCCATGTGAATTTATATGTATATATATATATATTGTGGCATTATACTGGTCCTTCATTATGTGTATAATGACGGACCAAATTAATGCCGCAGATATTTTATATTTTTTTCAATTTTCCCGAAATGAATTTCAATTTGTGTCTTGGAGGAGTGTAGACAATTGTCATTCTAGTCTAATAAAGGTAGAAAAAACTTACCATTTCACAGTATGAAAGTATTCACACGGAGAAAAATTGGAAGGGATTGAAACACGCTTTTAGGGCAAGCACAAGAGAAGGCGGAAGGATGCGAATTCCAAACCGAAAAGAATCTTCTTGTCTAGGACTTGAACCAAGGATCTTCGTATTGGCGGGAATATATGTAATGTATTATTGGTCCATTTATTCCCTTTATCGAAGAATAAGGGGACCTCAGATTGAAACTTAAAAGCTCTCCCGTCTGAGAAAACGTTCTGCCCCGAAGGAAACCGAGGGTGAAAACGATAAGGAGACAGAGGGGAGAGTACGCTTTTGGTTTCCCGGAGCCCTTCCGCCGTTCGAGGGACAAGTTTCTGGACGTGGAGCGGCCGGATGTTTCGACACGAAACGACCCTGTCTCGTAATTGTTAGTTTGGAGGATGCGCTTCGTGCGTTACTTTGTCCTTTGTGTGCGGTGTGGTGAAATGCGTGAGGCCTTTTACGTAATTTGGTCTTACTTGGGTGCGGTTCTCCTTCCCTTCACTTACCTTCAATCTCGACTTTTGGTCTCTGTGTCTGAGGCCCGGATTTGGCCATACTCTCGGACTGTCAAAATAACAACTTGGTCATTATTCCTTGTTTGAAGGATCTGTCATGTGGAATGTGCTTGAATAAGTCATTTTTCTGAACGGATGTCATGCCGTATTATCTGTGGTATGATTTGGAAAATATTTGTGCCAGTCAAAAGAAATACTTTTTCTATGCCTCGTAGCGTATTTTTCCGATCAATTGTGGTTTTATTACAGCTGATAATTTCTCCATGACTTTAGGTCAATTCGTCCGTAATGCGATAGATTCCTTTTTTTTGTATCCTCAGTCTCTTCATGAAAGAAGGAATACGATGGCCAAATAAAATATGCAAGGGCATGCCACATCATATGATGGCAATCGCTTTTGAAAGGATTGAAGGAACAACTATCATTTTCTATGTAAATGAGTGTGAAATGTAGGGTTTGAGCTAAGAAATTGTCTCACGTGTTATAAGTTTGGTGACTCGCGAGCATAAACGTTCTATTGTACATAAATTGGTATTTTAGTTTCAGCATTGGGATAAAGACTTCGGGTATTCAGAATGTTGTTATAAGAAACCGAATATTGGTCAAAAAAGTTGTAGAATATTGTCGAATGATTTTGTTTTACCAGTCTGCATCCTTAAAAACTGTCTGTCAATGAGGCGGGAGTGTTCGACTGTGAGGAAGAAAATTAAGCAGTTTGGAAGCTGAGGCTGGAAGTCACTTGATGATTGGAAGTTAGATACCGCATTGCAGTTATTTGAGGTCCACATACGACCTGAATGTTTGCGTTCTATGAGAATCCTAGTCTATGCTGTTGATTGATCCTAAATAATGGGCTCCCGTTTTCCGATATTTGTCCCTTTTGTGCTTCCATCGACGACCGTGCCCCCGTCCTTGGCCTGCTGAGTTCGCGAACATTTTTGCTTGCACAAAGGGGAGGGAGGAGGTGAAATATTTTCTCGTAAATACATACTTGGAACTCTCCAACGCCATCGATCGATCGTTCCTCTCTTTTGTGATTCTTTACAGTTTTGGATTTAGTTCAACATACTAATTTACTCGTTCATTTCCCTTAACGGATAGCCTCGTATTTGTAATGCAAGCGAACCATCTCCCCCTCCCCCCCCCAAGGAATCGGCACTAATGCGTTGCTTTAATTGGTGCTTCGAGATTAGTATTTTAGCGAATCGTATATTTTTCCCTTTTCCCGGGGGATGAATTTTGAATTATTCCTCCTGTTTTCGCACAAATGTTTACTTTCTTGAATCGGTAAGGCAATATGTTCGGAATCGTTAAAATTCCGAATTGAAATTCGTGCATAAGATTGAATCGCGATTTCTTTAGTAGGCAGAGTGTGTCTTTAAAGTATGCGTTCTGTTAGCAAGTCTGGATTCGCCTTTCTCTCCCAGCTTCCCGCTTCCTCTCAGTTGTGCCTCTCCATGCGTGCAACGAAGTGGTAGGTCGTTGCGAAATTTGAAAAGGTTGGATGAGGAGAATGGGTATTATACAAGCAGTAGAGAATGCATCATGTGGGTTTGGAATTCTAAAGACGTGTTGTTTTTATATATTCATACTTTTTAAATGCTTAAGGGTCGGTAACTTCCTACTTTAAAATTTAGAATGTTGTTTTCGAAAGAAGATCTCCATCGGAAAAAAACTCGTTTTGACATCGTCTTTAAGCGCGTTAATTTTTCGTCTTTATCCTCCGTGCTCTTAACTCATTCATATTGTAATTAGTACCTCGGTTTTTATGCACGTATTCAAATCTGAAGAGAAGACTCTTTGGGCATGACTACGCTCGTGCATTGGGAACGAATGCCAATATGCATTTTGCTTCGAAGCTTAAGTCAAAGTCGTAGTTTGATCTGGCGTTGTTAAAGTTTAGCAAAAATCGACTGGACATATAAGTTTGGCAAACTACTAACTCAGAATATTGAGATAAACATATTTTAGGTAAATCAGTTCAGCTACAAGTTTTTATTTCACTTTATATTTAATTTTAATATGGACATTAATGCGAACGTTAATTTCTTAACTGTCTCTATACACGAATTAATATTTTTTGAAAATGTACTGGTCTTACACCGAGGCTACGAATTAAGTGTAATTTTTCAATCGAGATGATTTCGGTGTCCTCGTGTTATTTCTTGAGAAATATGTATCCTTGTTTTCAAAGTCCTTCGTAACCGTCGCTAATGACCCTAGGATTGTTGTGCCACTCAGTTAGCTCCTATGGAATGACCTTTTCATGTATTCATTGTCCTTCGGTTTCACGTCAGCCATTATTTCCCTCGTGAGTATCAACCGGGTCATCCCTTGCCTCCTTCTATTCATTACCTGTATTCAGCAAGTTATTGGTATCTTATAATATGCCGCGATTTCTGTTCCCATCCCTTTCCATTGTTTTCCAGAGATTTCTTTCTGCTCTCACTCTTCTTCATTGGTTCTTCTGTCTTCAAACTCCTTAAAGAGGTATTTTGAACTCTGCAAACGTGCTCGATGACCTAATGAGCTTTTGAATGTCTTTCAGTTACTCCACACAACTGTGCATACTTTTTTGTCTTTCTTGGTCTCGATTTCTCTAACCCTCATCAAACAAATATTGGTATCTCGTATAATTATCATCAGAGTACTAATATCATTAATTCCAATGCTACATAATTCAATGACTGATTCTTCAATTCCACCTGCTTTCTACCTCCCTTAGTTCCCTCCAAAATGCTTACCTATTCCTTCCGCTACCTCGCCTCCCCAACATTCTTCCCTGAATTGCAGTCTTCAGCATTCTATTGTCTCCCAGTGTCTTCACTTGTCCTGGCTTCTTCGAATTTCTCCCAGCAGTCTTCTCTCTTTCCCTAACATGCCAACTACTTCATTCTTAGTTTTCCTTTCCGTCCATTTAATTTTTTCCATTCTTCTCCAGGTCAACGTCTCGAAAGTGTCAAATCTACACTTATCCTCTTGCCTTTAATATTGCAGTGCGATATCATATTATTAAAATATTGCCATGTGTTAACTGGAAACAATAACAATTTTTATGATGGAAAGGAGACAAACTATGCAAATTTCACTTGAATAGAGATTTATTCACGACCCGGGTTACAAACACTTAATGTCATCTTCAGGTGAACTAACAATTTTTATATTTTATATTATATTTATTTATATTATTTATTTCAGTGAGGCAACAATTTTTATATTGGACCCAACCGATTAATTGAATCCCCGAAATAACTGAAAATTGAAATACAATTTTTCCTTTAAAACCCCCTTTAAATTCACGGCTTAAGAGTGCAGGACTCCTCGGTTTATCAATTATATTTGACATATACATATATAATATATTTTGACATATTTGATAACCTCTACTCCTGGTTCAGTTCCATATTGAAAACAAGTTGTTGCAAGGTATTAAAGGTAGGTTTTGGACAGTTTCTAACTGTAATATCCTCCTAAATTATCGCGAAAAAATTCCTTTTTCTTCATCCTACATTATTTCTTTCTTCATTTCTTTGTAACTTCTGCCCTCCTTCATGCTGTCTAAGAAACCTACTCCCTTCTTTCCTCTAACACTTTAACACAGCGTTCTCGTTTCTATTACTGTCGTCAACGTACCACAATCTTTCAATATATCCTCCACCACTTACTCTGCCTGTTTCGGATTTCTCACAATAACTCTTTTCCTATACTCACCCTGTTTAGAACACGGGCGTTTCGTCTTCCTTTCTCTCCAACTTATTCTCTTTATTCTCCTCCAAACCCACCACTCAAAGGCCTCCATTCTACGCTCATCCTCCTGCCTGAAAGATTGAGTCTAACATCCACAAAGCACTGCCTGCATTTCAAATGTCCTTACTAATTTTTGCTCGTATTCAGTTCTTTTAGCCAATGCCTCTTTCGCTAATGCGATTTTTCTCCTAATGTCCACCACTACTGTGTCCACTTTCCTGTAAAACACTGCCCAAAATACATGCATGCACATATAAATACATTAACTGCTCCAACCGCTGTAGTTTATTCCTTCCTATTCCGATTCTCCAGATTCTCATTACTTTCGTTTTCTTGTGACTATTCCTCATCCCAATGCCCCTCGCATTGTCTCAGCGATAAGTGCAATCCCTTGCCCGTTTGACGCACTACTGCTTGATCATCTGCAAACCTAGCAGACTTAACATCTCGATTGCCATTTTTGATTCTCAGAAAGTATGCCGCGTGATGAACGTGAACGGCTTATATTGCGATTATCAGTTTGCAGTCGCGGCTATCCCCTCCTTGTTCACTAGCATTCTCTTATAAGTTTGACCTCGCTTGATCACGCGTGAGTGACCTGTGAATAGCCCTGCGATCGGTCCACAAAAGAAATGAAGAGAAAGAGTGGCGATTTCGCCATTATGAATTTTGGACACAGTGAACTGTTTCTTTGCATGCATGGACGTGCTTTCTAATTTCCCTGAAGCCGGGCCTTTCCTTTCCCAACCCCGGTCTTCAACAATGGGATCGTCAGACAAGGGTACTTAGTCCCCTTTGCTTTAAGCACTTTCCCGATTCCCTTCCCCCCCCTCTCTCTCCCCATCCCTCCAGAGGCTAAACTCTCTCGTTTCCACGACCCCATCCCCCCCTCACCCAACAACTCTCTTCCCCTCGCCTGGATTGCTCCCGACCCAGCTCTGCGTATCTCCACGGACTTCCCATTCGACACAATGCCCACTCTTGTCTCATCCCCGTCCCCCGTGATACTTTCCACAATTTGCGAGTCAGGATTCCCCCGTGTGCAGGAGGCAGAGGAATTCAGTGGCCGTAAACTCCAGAGGGATTCCTGAGGAAACAGAAGAAAATATCCAATTTGGCGTCGTCCCGTCTTGATTAATTACATTGGAGTCCAATGGTTTTTTTTTCCTTCGAGATCATTTTTCACCGAGTATGCTGCTACATGCTTGGGATCCATTTCTACCTAGCGCAAATTTATTTTAGAGCCTCTTTAAAAAGTAAAGCTCTTTTTCAAAACTGAAGCTACTTGTAAGATAGTAAAAATCATACCCTGTTATAGTACTAATGTGAAGAGTATAGCAATAGATTTATTGCGATACTTTTGAAAGGTGTGAATGCATTACAATGGTTTGCAAATTGAGTTGTACATTCGAGACATGAGTACCCAGTAGGTGCGCGTAGCAATCGCAGCTGTTCGCATAAATAAAACGTGCTAATTGAAGTGATTTTGGCAACTAGTTAATTAGTACTTGCTTTAACTTTACCGATTTCTCTTTTCCTGCATTCCTGAACGTACATAAGAGTTATGTAGGGGGAACAGTCGAGGTTATTTTACAAGTCATTTGTAACAAAAATTCGATAGGCGGAAATTAAAATGCTCATATCGTAGCAAAAACGTTATTGGATGGTATTTTTCGATAAATGCCTAAGGCTGTTTGTTCTGTAATAGTGTATTTGATTAGGTAATCTACCGGTCAAGGTGGATTTTTGATGGACACCACTACCAAATAAAAATTTTGTCTCTCCAAACAAAACACAACTCAACATTCTACTCTACAGCAAGCCCTACTTCATCTCCGTAAACCTCCCTCCTCCCTTCATCCCGTACAACATCCCAATCTTATTCCTGCCCCTTCCTCACTTGGCTAACATTCCCCTCTCTATTACAGTCTTTAAAATCCCACTGCCGATCAATACTATCTTCATCCATTTTTCTTCTCCTCCATTCTATGCCTATCATCCTGCTTCATTGGCCATGTTTCCGCGCCGTACAATACTACGCTCCGTATCAAAGTTCTAACGAGCCTTTCCATAATCCTTATCCTTACTCAACGCCTCTTACATCAATTCCTTCATCCTTGTGAAAGCTTCTTTGCTTAACACATTTCTTGTCCTTGTCCCTACTACTTTGACCATTTTGGTCCAAAACACTTCCGAGATAAGTAAACTGTTCCACCTGCCTTACAGCTCTTCCTAAATCCGCCCATCTGGACTCTCCTTCCCCCACTCACACATGAGCAGTCTGAGACATGTACAGGTTGCGGATTAGCCTCCTATCCCTTCAGTCTATTCCTATTTTGTGCAGTATATTCAATAGTTTTTCCTAATTTACTCAATTAAGCGCCTTTTCGAAATCTACTAAACAGGCAAGAGCGTTGGACTACTGATCGGAGGGCCCGGGTTCGAGTCACGGTCAAGCCTTTAGCACTTGTAGCTCCACCCAAGCTATGTGATTTTTCGGGTACCAGATCTTCCTGGGGAATCATAACTGGCATATATATTCATATACATGTATCAGGGAAAGGAGCTGCCCCCCCCCCCTACCCTGATGTATGAATTTCACACGCCAGGCTTAGTACTGGGTGAACCATCGCCTAAAAAACCGACCTTCGGGTTTAATGCCTTCGGGGTGAAAGGGTGATTAAGAGAACTTAATAAGGGGAATCACTAAGGTCCTGGTCAAGGTCTGACCTTGAAGGAGCACCAATTTTTCTTTCTTTGAAACTTACGAATGGATTTCGCGCCAAGCCTCCGTTAATGTAACTCTCAGAAAATAATACATTTACCGGTCATTGCTCTTGTGTCTGCTCAACTGTGGAAAAAAATCGAGAGCCGAAATGCATTTTTTAAATGCAGTATTGGATCTTACAAGGCGGCAAATCTGGCGAACGAAGCCTTATTTGTGCGAGTTCGCGGAAATTATTATCTCCAGCACTCGGTCGTTATTGTCTGTCATCCCGTACGATTCCTTCCTCGAACCTCAAGAATATCAGCCTTGACCGTAGGGTGCAGTCAAATATTGATTAGTGGCTTCATTTAATAAAGAACGTATTAGACCAAGTCAGATTTCGTCGGGTCCATTTTTAAGTAACCATTTAATAATTATTAACTGGTTACAAAAATGAATAAATAATTATTTTGCCAATTATAATTGGCAAAACATTTGTTTATTAATTTTTGTAACGGTTCACGTTGTTATTGGATACGTAATAAATAGTGTCTCTGCTATGCATAGTAAATGATACGACTTCACATTAATGCCGAGTAAACTCAGTTTACATTTTTCTTGATGATGTTAAAGATCCCATTACATTTTATTTATCAAGGGGGGGAATATGTTCCCCACCTTAATAAATTGTTCCGACCCCATGTTTCATTTCTTTCTTGGATAGGATTTCATACAGTTTCTGACGACGCTAATGGTTTAGTTCTCACTGAATCTGGGAGTCTGTTTTTCATTAAATCACACCAATTTTCCTGTTATATAAAATAATCATAATACATTGACGTACCCTTCGTCCTTATCCGCAAAAGGTTGTTATTCCAAAATCAGCGGCATTTACATGATTTAAGGCAAGAAAAGTCTGATATTCGAATCGCGAATGAAGATAAAAAGTACGAACAGGCATCGAGAGGATGATGGAGTTAAAATTTTCGCAATGTACTCTAAAAAATGAATGTTCTCTTGAGGGAGAAGAGAAATAATAATGAATCTGTGACTAATTTCGTTAGTTGTTGCAATTTGGTTAGCTCTCTCTTTGGAATGAATCCAATAAGGATGGTGTAACGTAAATCAGAATTGATAATCTCCTCTATGATGTAAGCGTTTGTCGTTATGCATGTTATAGATTGCCTTTTGGTTGGCAATGGATCGTTTGGTTCCATAATGCGACGTCGAGTCCACTTTGGGAATACCAAAATCGAATCGTTACTGGTAGTGTGTGGTATAACAATACTTTCAATGCCACAGAAACGTTAAAAAATCCTATCCTAAAAAAAAGAGCCTATCGTAATGAAATGTGTGACGAGAATCATTTTTGTATAGAGTTCGCAAAAAGAAAAAATGCAGATTACGTAGGAATAAGAGCGGTTATGAGGAGGGTAGTACGAAATGAAATGCGAAGAGAACAAGCGAGACTTAAACTTTTAGAAAGATTCAGAACCAGTGAGTTTAGCGATGACACAAAAGGAATAATAATGGCCCCACACTACTTAGGTAGATCAGACCACAAAGATAAAATAAGGGAGATAGATTAAAATACTCATTCTTCCCCAGAACAATCAGAAATCATAATAGTAAGACTCCGAAGTCCATTTAGAAATATTAAATACATTTAAGTTACATGTCGGAACAAAATTAAAAATTCAAAGATCATGCATGTGTATGTTTGTTGGTAGTTTGTGGGTTTGCATGTGTGTGAAAGGGTTGTGGCGAAAGGGTTCGTGCATGAATGTTTACTATGTTTGGTTCGTGGACAATGAATTTGTGGCTGCTGCATGCAGTTTTTTTCTTTCTAATTTACGGGTGGTGCCCTAACACCCCCCGCCACACGCACTAGCGTCGGCTTGCGTGGTATTGAGTAGATGTAGTACCCGTTGGCTGCGGCAATGATAACGGATGAATTAAAAAGAAAGGTTAAAGGGAATGGAGGAGGAATAGAGTGCCAAGGGTTTCGTTGGAAGTGGGAATTGATGGAGTCATTCCAAGGTTATATACGACTATGTTTATGGCGGAGAGGAGTCTCACTCTTAGAGAGGAGAGTTTGGCTCTTACACATGCATGAGGAAGAAACGACATCGTGAAAAGCCTGGAAGTCCTTAAAAATGTTCGTTTGTCACATTAAATTGCGCTGTCCCGTAATGGCAACTTTTCGAATTTCCTCCATTCCCTTTGACACTTTGCTCACTTTTGAATTCCTTAATATTTTTATGGTCGCGTAATTTTTCTTTTGACAATCAATTTCGATTAATGCCTAAAACCTCCAAAATGTCTATTCACTCCCTACCGCACACCCACTTACCGAACAATCTCTCCTTTCCTCTGCTGTTTGGAGCCACTCCCGCAATTCACTTGCTTTTGCCTTCTCTGAATTTCCTTTGGCTTGATACGAATATTTCCCTCAAACCATTCACGAGATCGCCTAAGAACGCTTGTTCTTTCCATCCAAGTTTTATAATAATGAAATGAAATACTTTGTAATTCCACACGATTTATTTGAAAAACACGACCCAGGTTTCGACGTTGAACGTCATCATCAGGTCTGATGACCTGACCTGATGTCCTGGGTCGTGTTTTTCAAATACATTGTGTGGAATTACAAAGTAAAGTATTTTTCATTCATTTTTTTATCAAGTTTTTTATGTTCCAAACCCCTCGCACTACTCTTATACTACATTGCATTCGGAAGGAAATGCGAGTGTTACAATCGTTAGTTTTTGTAAATGTATGGTTTCTCTGATGGTAGATTAATGCGGCACCGATATTTAGGGGTCGTTTTCTCAATCGTCACTCCCACCCTATACATAATTTGAGACGCATTAGCCCTTCACAATATGGTATTTATTCTTCAGGGGTGGAAACGTGATGGATTTGACGGGGTGGCGAATGAATAAGTCTTCGAAGAGTGGGTGAAGACAACCCTATGGAGGACATTTAAAAGAGAGAAGAGGGGAACTAATTGGACATCGTGAAGCATGACACTTCCCTGAAGGCCGTAAATGAAAGAACAATAGAGGGGAAGAGTACGGAGGATCACAATGGATGGATTGCGCGAATCAAGTAATGGAAGATGTCAGTGGAAGAAAGTGCAAAGGATAGAAGATATTGGCGGAATAGATTGCGGAACTGTCGCGAAACGATCCTTGGATTGATAGATATCTCATAGTAATGATTTTTATCCCTATTGTTGGACTCATCTACATCTACTCAATACCCCGCAAGCCGCCGCAAGGGCGTGTGGCGGGGGTTGTTAGGGCACCACCCGTAATTTGGAAAGAAAAAAAACCGCATGCAGAAGCCACTACTATATAGTCCACAAATCAAGCATGGTAAACATTCATGAAAGAACCCTTTCACCCCACACACATGGAAACACACAAACCACCAACAAACATACACATGCACCTACATTGAAACCTAATATCTTTGAATTTTTTATTTTGTTCCGACTTGCAACTTAAATGTTTTTAATATTTCTAAAGGGGCTTCGGTTTCTTGCTATTATGATTTCTGATTTTTCTGTGAAAGAATGAATATTTGAATCTATCTGTATTGGAATCTAATCTCCCTTATTTTATCTTTGTGGTCTGATCTACCTAAGTAGTATGGGGCAATTATAATTCCTTTGGTGTCATCGTTAAACTTGCTGGTTCTGAATATTTCTAAAAGTTTAAGTCTCGCTTTTTCTCTTCGTATTTCAAGGGGCTCCCAGCCTAAATACCCTAAGAGACCTGTTACACTTGTGTTCTTAGTATAAATATTTGAAACGAACCTGGCGGATTTTCTCTGGACTTTATGTAATTCTTTTTGCCAGATTTTCTCCCAAAGATCCCAAATAAAGAGACTCCTTGCCTCCTTTCAAAATAAACTCTTTGGAGGGAATTTTGTGTTTAGCGACAGCAAGAACATACATACGGAGAATAGCGTCCGTGGGACAATATGGCCTAAAAATGAGGTGAAGTGTGAGAGTGGGGTTTTTGGGCGACGGTTTACCATTAGAATACGGGCCGAGGTGTGTGTGTGTGTGTCAAGGCAGGAGTCGCCAGACTGGTCGCCGTGGGGCGAACGGAGGAAGACGTGAGCGTGTGCTCTGTGACGGTCCTAAAATACCTTTTTGTTTGAGAAACAAGGGTTTGGGGAGGAACTAGGGTTGAATTGTAGGGCGGCTTGAGCGACCGCCGAGCCAGCTGCGTCGCGTGCAGTCTCATTAGGAGCTGCATCTACCATATGGCAGTATTTATCATGAACGCCACGCAGCCGTCGGAGGCGACCTGTACTCCGGCCCCAACGCCAGGCCGCCTCCATGTTGGGGGGTGGAACCATCACGAGGCTGTCCCAGCATGTTATTCTCAGCACTTCGTATCATCGCGACAGAAATTTGCGATTGGAATGACGTCTTCATCCTATTATGTGCTTCGCAGTCGTAATTATGAATCATCATCTGCAGCTCTACAGCCCGGTGTGGGCCTTGGCTTCCTCTATGATATGCCTCCATTCAGTTCTTATTCTTGCTTTTTCCTTCCATCTTGTAACTCCCATTGCCTTCAAGTCATCCTCCACATCCTGTAGCCATCTCTTCCTTGGTCTACCTCTTCTTCTGACTCTTTCCATCTTGCTATTAAGTATCAGTTTGGACATTCTGTCATTTTCCATCCTTTCTACATGGCCCAACTCTGCCAGCCGCAGTGACTTTGCAAATCTAACTATGTCCTTCCCTTCTAGCTTTTCATTTATCTCCATGTTCATTCTAATTCTCCATCTCTCTCCTTCTCTAATTGGGCCATAGATTCTCCTTAACATTTTCCTTTCGAATTTTCTAAGTGTTTCCTCATCCTGACTTGTTAATGTCCATGTTTCAACTCCATAAGTTACCATGGGTCTAATAAGCGTTTTATAGATCTTCATTTTTGTGTTCCTTGATAGTAACATTGATTTGAGAATTGTTACATTTGCAAATTATGCCCTGTTACTTTCCATTACTTTTTGGTTGATCTCCATGGATATCTTATTTTCATTGTTAAGTCTTACTCCTAGATAGGTAAATTCCTTGACACCCTCAAACTCATAATTCCCAATTATTATGTTTTGTAGGTGCCACTTGTTCTGATGAGCTGACATTTTCAAGTATTTGGTCTTCTCTTCACTAACCTTCAGGCCCCCTTCTTTACCAGTGTTTTCTAAAATGTTAAACATTTCTTTTAGGTCATTCACATTTCGTGCAATTAGTGGATATCTTATTTTCATTGTTAAGTCTTACTCCTAGATAGGTAAATTCCTTGACACCCTCAAACCTCAAATTATGAATTATTCGCACATTTAAATTTTTCGTAGAATCATTTTCAGTTCTCTGCCCGGTCCAGCTGTGGGAGTCTCGTAGGAGAGTCCGTTAAATTTCAAAATGCGTATGAATTTTTGACGGAGGGTATCCCCAAAAGACTCCCAAAGCTTAGGGATAACTATTAGTAATGGCTTCATCTTCCAGGAGGTTAAAAACTAAGCTTCAGTCTTTTTTCAGAGTGGTTTTCATCATTGAGTATGTAATCACTAATCATCTATGCTGGAAAATATAAGAAGAGAGGAGGATTGAGGTTAATAGAAAGGCATATGCGACCTTTATAGACCTATGGAAAGTCTTCGATAAAATTTTACTGGGGACTGTTATTTCAAAAGGCGACAGAAATAAGTATTGATTGGAAAGAGAGAAGAATGGTGTTTTAATACATTCAAGACACAGAAGACCTAAATTGATATCAAAGGATGTAATAAATAAGCAGTTAGGAGAAGAAGTGCAAGACAAGGCCTCCCTCTTCCACCTTACCTTTTTTAATGTACTTATAGAATACAATCATAATAATAAAAGAAAAGACCAAATGCATTAAATAAAACGAATGAAATATTTACGTGCCCACTTTTTAGGTGAGATAGTAATAATCGCTGACTCAATAAATAAGACATGAATAGGATGCTCAAAATACTGCCCAAAATTGATGGAAGGTTTTAAAGTAAGGACAAATAAGAAGACGAGAACAGCAGTAATAGGAAAGAGAAAAGAAAGTGACGTAAAAACAGACAAAACAATCTTGGAGCAGGTTGAATATGTGTGCTACTTAAGGAGCTTTATTAATAACGAAAAATAAATAAGATTTAAAAAGAAAAGTAGCTTTAGCGAAACAAGAATGCAAAAAGAACATACTAATTAATAATCATATGAACATGGGGACTCGGAAAAAGATTACCAAAATGTTCATTTCGTGTGTATTATTAAATACATGTGAAACATCCATCCATCGGGAATTCGGAAAGAATCGAGTTTGAGGCATCGGAAAGTGTTGAAAAGGAAATTAAACTGGGTTGAGGGAAAAGGCAATGGGAAATTTTTGTGTAAAGTGAATGAAGATAGATTAATTAAAAAAAACAATGTGGCAAAGTAGGGTAAAGCTGATTGGACGCTTGTTAAGGAATAATCAAATACTACTGGTATTTGCACATATTCGAAAGTAAAGTGGTAGGAAAGAAACCAAGAGGACGTCTTCACAGCTGCATTCTTTAAAAACATTGAAGTAAGAGATCGAATTGACATCGTATGCTAACTTGAAGGAAAGAACAATGAAAAGAGACGTGGCTATTAGGACAAGGCATAATAGCATTTAAAAGATGATCATGAGAAAATCTAGACAGTCGCTTCGTGCTGTTGCTTTTTATTGTTGAGTACTTAGATACAGAGCAATTCAAGATAATTGTCCGCGGTGCTCATATTCCTAGTTGTACGCTGCACCAGAGAGATAAATGAGTATAATCATCACTGCCACATAGCGAATAGTCTTGGGGCATCGGATGACGAATTAACCTCCCATGTTATCGTATTTCTTGGTGAAGGCTGCCTCTGTATTCCAAGCCAAAGATCAGTAATTTGAGACAGTGGACGTCTTTTCACATGCATGGAAAAGTTACCCAAAGTAAGACTGGTACATCGGTAGCCGTTTGCTATGTATTTCCTTCTTTCCATCGTTTTCTTCGTCTTATAATTAATTTGCCCGTCAAGACAACTATAACGATCATATTACGTACAAAAGTGGAGTTAATAACATGAAAAGTTGACTTGCTAATTAATTAAACTTAATTATATATATATATATATATATATAATAAATATTACACCCACAGAAACATAAAAGAAGGACACTTACAGTAGATATTTACGTTTCGACGGCACGGCCGTCGTCATCTGATGACGACGGCAGTGCCGTCGAAACGTAAATATCTACTGTAAGTGTCCTTCTTTTATGTTTCTGTGTGTGTAATATTTATTATCTTAGTGTTTGTGTGTTTGTGCGTCGCCGGATAGCGTCATTTTCAAGTATATATATAATTCACTAAATAGTTATAGCAAACACAGAAACTAAAACATATAAAAGAGGGACTCACTAGTTCTCGAATTTTCGGTGGTGCAACCACCTTTCTCAAGAGGAATTAGGAACAGAACTCTTCTGTGTTTGCTATAACTATTTAGTGAATTTTATTGTGCACGTTCGTGGCTTTTCCAAGAAAGTGACTATATATATATATATATATATATATATATATATATATATATTAATGAATGTATTTAGTCGCTCATTCATTATTTTCGTCAAGATAATATTCTAAAGAGCGACTATCGAAGAGGACTGAGTGGAGAGCTGAACCGAATCAATCTTCGATTTGTTACTGCGGGTGATAACGAGGAATTATGTTTTTTTTTGTGTAAAGAAAGGAACCGTTAAGAGCCCAATGCATTCTTCAAACGTCCCAGTTTCACCATCTTTCACTCACTTTCTCAAAGATATCTCCGGTTACCCATCCATCCGAAATAACGGGAGGGGTTGTGTTTTGTGTACGTTACCTATCTGAATTGACGAATTTCCTGCGTTTGCATCTCTTTTTAGAAGCGCAAAGAGAATTTACACTTCCATGGCCATTTGATTAATGCGTTTTGATTGTTTTTGTAAAGCATGTATAAATGTAGGTCGTCCGTACTGAATGATTCTACTGTCATGAGATCAACGACTATATTTTTTTTCGAACGTGCAAAGTTATGTTTTTTTTTGAGATTGTCGAATAACATCGCGAGACCAAGCTGCTACCTTCTCCTGAGGTGGTCTATTATTTCCTATGAATCAATCATTTTCTCTTTTCAGTTGGTTGATTATTTTCCTTTCATTGTCATGCAGCTTTATTTTGACCGTATGTATTAAGGTGTTTACGTCAAGGCAATAGTCATCCGCCATTTTAACCGTACGACTGTGTAGTCTCCTAAATTAACACGTAGTTTCAGAGGCCGCAAAGAGTTACTTTGATGGATGTTGCATAGATGCGTAGTCGCTTACCTTTTCATCGTCCGTGTCTATTAATTTAGAATACGTGCATATTTAACTTAGCGATGGATGTGAAATTTTGACTTCCAAATGCTTCGCAAACATTCGGTTCCTTTGTTTAATTTATCGAATTTTAGCTGTTTCTCCATTAATTTAATTTGTGTGTAACTTGGCTATAATTGCTCCCAGTTATACATGCATGACAACAATGTCAGCAAATGTAGAATACCAAATAAACAAAATGGCTTGTTCCACAAGAGGCATTTACTGTACTTGTATACTTGTACTATTACCTCTGCTAACCCCGCTCGCTTTACTTGCTTTTCTCACTTCACTTGGTTTTATCCATCTCACCGCGAACTATAAATTTCATCTACCCTTTAAAATTCACAGCACGAAACCAAATGTCTCCTGGATCTGTACTTTTTATGCAGAATTTCAGTTGATGATATGTTCTTTTATCTTGAAAGATTTTTCCATAATATAGAGAATATTTTAGACTTGAATAGTCATTACTTCCAGCATCATATCCCAAGACTATATTGTGTGTATCGTATCTTAATGTACCGACGTTAAATCTTAGAGTGTACTAAAACCAATACAAATGTAAATGTTTTTTTTTCCGCCTATTCCTTAATTTCACTCGATTCTTTAAGAGCCCTTTTGAAAGGTTTGAAATAATTTGGCGCTCACTCCTGCGAGTCGTTTTCCGCGAGCTATATTCGTCTTAAGGGACGAATGAATTTACGGGACTGAATGAATTGCAGCTAGTGGCTCTGTTCTTACCCTCAGAGCGTGCGTGGTGTGGTGGGGAAATCTTCGCCGGACAGCTTTTGGATCCGGACCTCAGGGGAGGAAGGAACTGGCATACCGTTCCGCCAGTCACCGCTAGTGCTCAGCACTGTGACGGCGAATATGCCGGAATGCTGTCTGGAATAACATATGAGCGTTTTTTTTCCGGAAAATGTTTCCATGCGTATTTTTTTGCGATCGGGATATGGATATATTTGCCCCAAAAATGAGAGCGTCTATTCTATCGTCGTGCTCCACGATTGCCACAAAAAAGGTCTTCGGTCATACTTGTTAGCAACTATCAATTTCGTTCATTGCCACGTCACACGTCATTTTATTCGTTATTTGAAAGAAGGATAGCACTTAATGAAAAGAGAAACTTTATAATTCCACATAGATTATTGCATAGAATTCACATTGAATTAAAATAATTAATATATTTAATATTTATATAATATATAATATTTCCACATAGAATCTATGTTGAATTATAAAGTTTCTCTTTTCATTATGTTAAGTTGATTCCATTAAGTTACGCCCGAGATAACGAATTATAAGGATAGCACTATTTTTTTAATACAATATTGATGTTCTTTGTTACAAAGAAGCTATATATGATTCATTAAGTTTATGGACAAAAATCCCTAGTGATTTTGCAGATTATTTCTCGAAGGACCTTCCTTTTTGGTGTTCGTTACACCCTTAAAATTCCATAAATAAAATAATTTTTAATTGTATTCTACCGTTTAAGATAGGTTTTCGATCAATATACGATAGACTGTACCCTCCTACATGTATTAGACTCGCCTAATAAGACAACCTCTAAACCCCAAATTACAATAAACTGTTCTTCAATTCCGCGTGCATCCTTTTCTTACCCTTCTCTCGCTTACCTAACGTCCTCTCATCTAACAAGCTTGATCATCCTCAAACCAAAAAATTATTTTATGCATTCTACACCGACTTTCACTCCTATCTCCAGTTCCTCCCTTACCATTTGTACCATTTGCTTTGGGGATCGAGATGGTGCGGTGGCTATCGTACCTGTTTCCCACCCAAAGGGTTCGAATCCCGGCTGCATGGAATATTTTTCACTGGTATCTCAAATCCCTACTTGAGGTGCTTTATGGAGGGCACTTTGGGTGAGTGCGCCGTCCGTCGGATGGGACGTTGAGCTGACGGATTCCCCTCGCCGCCTTTCGTTACGATTAGGCTAATGGCGACCCGGGCCTCCACCCTTCATCCTCTCCTGTCCATCCCTAATGGCGGAAATGACCTTCGCTGTCGGTCACCTCCCATAAATACTACTACTATCATTTTATATCGTTAATCCGTGAATTCCTTATACCTAACGCTTTCTGGCTACACTTCGTGGAAATTTAACAACTCATTTATATGGACATCCTTGTTTTACTCCTCTTCCTGATACACCTCATCGCGACTCCTTATTCCCTAAACTAATCTCATGCAA
Organism: Hetaerina titia; assembly: GCA_037158775.1. Classification (NCBI taxonomy): domain Eukaryota; kingdom Metazoa; phylum Arthropoda; class Insecta; order Odonata; family Calopterygidae; genus Hetaerina; species Hetaerina titia. The sequence continues at coordinate 86,485,153 of CM073770.1, forward strand.
AGATTAATTAAAATTGGCAATTCTCCAGAAAATAAAATTTTAATAAGACCGATTTCGATGTAACTACATCGTATTCTACACCAGAAGATGATGTAGTTACATCGAACCGGTCGTATTGAAATTTTATTTTGTGGAAAATTGCCAATTTTAATTAATCATGATATACCGCCGTATCACGCCTGAAACGTCTCTTTTTATTCATGCAAAGATTGCGGATGTCTTCCATTCCTTCAATCTACTCCTACATGTATGTTCTGTAATGTATTCATTAATTCGACCCACTTTACTTTATCAAATGCATTCTCGAAATAAACAGAACAAAGAAATATGTCCCGATTGTATTCTAAGAGTTGATCTCTATTAGTGATCTCATTACTGCAATTGCATCACGTGTACCTCTCCCCTTCTTGAACCCAAACTGATAATCCCCTAAGCAATCATTTGCCCTGCTCTCCATCCTCTCATTGAGGATTCTGAAACCCACTGCAGGTGCGTGCGAAATAAAAAAATACTCAATAGTCCTCGACTACGTTTGCCATTCCCTTAATGGGATGGGAACTATTACTGATCTGACGACATCTTCTCTGGCTAAGTTCCTTCCTCACAAATGCTACGATAAAAAAATTAATTAATGTCCTTTAAAAACTCTTCTCTCAACTTTTTTTCCTGAACCCTTAAGTAGTTCTGCGGGAATGTCTAACATCCCCACGGTCTCATATAATTTTAATTGAGTAATAATTAATAAATATAATTCAAATTTTGATGATTTTCTTGGGTTTATGATTTTGATTGGGTTTTAATGGAATAAAGGTCAAAGACTTTGGCTATATATTTCGTAATTTCAGTGAATGTTTTTCTACCGCGGGACATTGACTCTGAAAAAGAAACGTGCGAAAATGTCTAAATGCAATTTTCTTCATTTGTCGTCCTTCATTAATGTTTTTATATTATTGAAGTCTTGGCAAAAAAAACGGTCTATAAAACAGTTTCAAGGAGTGTAGTTCCTTTTAAATTGACGGCGAAATATTCTTCCTTATTACGGTGCCAAGAAAGGGAGACAGCTGACGTGGTTTCGACAAAGTTAGAAGGCGGCTTTTCGTGATTGAAGGAGATAGGAGTCCGAAATGGGAACATCAATTCCGTAGTATCTCTCCGAGAGATAAATTCGTCTCCCTGCCTGCGCCAAGGTCGTGGGTGTTTACGTGTGTTGTGGTCTAATCCCGAAAACGAAAGAAAATTGGCGCTAATAAGCATGGTATTTGGTAGTTTCCAAAAGGCAAAATCAAGAGAAATATGTCAGCGGTCATGTAAACCATGATTGTTGATTTCTTTTTTTTTGTTTCAAGTAAAACATTCCATTAGATGACAAAAAAAGAATGAACAAAAATGTTACATAAACATTTGAGCGCACACATGCCCCTGATTCGTGGATAAGAATCTAGTTGGGAAATCCGAGAAACCCATTTTAATTTGTGGTATTTGTGTGTGTAACGAGCGTAAACAATTGCGCTCGTTATGGTAACCTTTTGTAACTTATAAATACTTGGTAGAGCTGTAAGAAACTCATCAGGTCAGACTCTGCCGATAGCTCAAATAATCTACAATGTGAGTGTTCTTTTACGTGTTATCTATTTTATTCTGTGTTCTATTGTGCCGTCCAAATGTTATATATATATATATATATATATATATATATATAAAGTCACTTTCTTGAAAAATCCACGACCGTGCACCATAATATAAATTCACTGACTAGTCGACACAAACACAAGAACTAAAACATATAAAAGAGGGACTCACTGGTTCTCGAATTTTCGGTGGAGCAACCACCTTTCTCAAGAGGAATTAGGAACAGAACGAAAAAAAATATATATATAAATAAATATGTCAATATATATATATATATATATTTATGAATATATATAACCATAAACACAGTAATCAACCCGATGGTCGGTTTAGTAGGTGATGGTAGAGTTCACCCATGTACCAAGCCCGACGGCGTGTGAATATTCACACATCAGGGTAGGGGGGCCAGTTCCTTTCCCTGTGCCGGTTATGGTTTCCCAGGAAGACCTGGTACCCGAAAAATTAACTAGCTTGGGTGGAGCTGCAGGTGCCCAGAGTGCCTTGCCCGGGAATCGAACCCGGGACCCTCTGGTCAGTAGTCCAACGCTCTACCCACTAGACCACCGCGACCCGCATATATATATATAAATATATATATAAATAAATATATATATATATATATATATATATATATATATATATATATATATATATATATATATATATATATATATATAAATATATATAGACACACATTCAAACACGAAAACCAGCCATGTGGCGAAAAGGTCAAGGAAATATTTTTGCACTTGTGATATGCTCGATTCCTCACACCCATCCTGTGTTCGTCTTTTATATGTGTTCCTATCCCTTTTCCTCATAGAAAACTTATTTTCCTAATAGGAATGCTTTCTGGTCAGACTCAGTCTGACCTGAGGAGGACTTCAGAGAAGGCCGAAAGCTTAAACTTATATGCACACTCACGTCCGAAGGAGTAATTATTCGTTTAAGTGGATATTGCACTTAATGTGTGCATAAATAAACTGAGATAATCACTTTGAGTCACGTCGAAAAAGTTAATTGTCTGAGAGTATTTACGGTACTTGTAACTGTCGCATTCGCGTAATTCTACTTGTAGATTCGTCGTCTGGAAGTTTCGTTAAGTTCACCAGACAGTTAAGTTCAAAATGCCAACGCGGTTATACCTTTCTCATAGACATTAATTCGATTTTCTTGGGAACGGACGTAGTCCGAAATTTGAACTGTGACCGAGTCATGTGTGGATAACGGTGCGAATAAGATTTTTTACGGTTCCGATGGAAAAAAAGAAGAAATGCGAAATAAGTCAAAGGCTCTTCGGAGTCTTTCATCGTGCATGTTTATGTTGTCGTCTCACACGGAGGCAATTTCGCCAATTTCGTGTACATGTCCAAAAAATACCGGGTATAATTTTTCACTTTGTGCTAATCAAATGAACTTCATCGAAGTTCGCTTGTTTATTTAACCCTGCTTTGTTATTATCTTTATCTTTTTTTATATACCTCTCTCGCCCGTGGAGAATATGACGTCGCCCGGTGTTGTTATGCGCTTCGTCCGGTTGGAGGGGGAATGGAGGGAATGGAGACGCATATCTCGTGGTCTCGTCGTGAACTTAAGTTTCCATTGTGTCGTGGTATGAGCGTCGTGTATTTGTCCTCGCTCCGAGCCCCGCTCTAGTCGAGAGCGGTAGCCGGAGAGGAGGGTGGTTGTGCCCGCGAGGAGGACGGGGGAGGAGGGCGGTACGGGCGGGAGGAAGAGATCGCGAGGCGTCTATGCGTGCTCGGGGAGCCTTCGACGGGTGGGGTGGTTCTAAATAAAGAGGGTGGGGGGAGGAGGAGGAGGAGAGGATATGCCCGTCTTGTGGGAAAGGGGGGGGGTGATCTTTCTGTGCAGCAAGCTCCGCCGCTTCCTACCGCGATAAGGTCACGATCCGCGTCCGAACCCGTCGATACGTGCCGTGCCTCGAGATATCGTCCGAACCCTTCGGCCTCGGATCTCGTCTTCTTCGTACATGTGCGCGTTGGTTTCTTTTAATTCCTTGATAAGTTTTCAAAGGCTTTCTTTCGGTTAACTGATCTACCCAATTCAATCTTCCCTTTTATTTAATATTCGTCTGATACCAGTGCGTTAATCAGAAATCATAAATAAAAGATAAGAGAATCATTAATATTGTACCTCTCGGGTCGAACAGTTTATAATCAATTGATGACTAAATGAAAAAATGCAACGCAAATTGATTGCTAGGGATAACATTTGAAAATTTTTTGTCTCAGGGGTAACTTTATGAAATTTGCATGACATATTGAAATGAAATACTTTACTTTGTAATTCCACATAATTTATTTAAAAAAAAACACGACACAGGTTTAGACGTTGAGCGTCATCATCAGGCCATGATGACGACCTGATGATGACGTTCAACGTCGAAACCCGTGTCGTGTTTTTTAAACAAATTGTGTGGAATTACAAAGTAAAGTATTTCATTTCAATATGCTTAGAATAACCCTGAATTTAGGATTTAATTCATTATAAATCGATTTCACGTACACCAACCCGCGGATGGGTAATTTCATGGAATGAATGCGTAAGACACTTAGGGAAAGCCTGTACAGAATTCATATTTTACGACTTCCACTCTGTTTTAAATACCGTGATCGTAATATTTTTAATTTATTTTATTTATTTATCACCAGTCTCCCACGATAACTTCTACGGTCCGGCGTAATACAAGCTAAGGACATGATCGGAAATTTCGCTCGCGTCTTAATGACTCCTGTTTTACCTTTCGATGTATTTTGAACATGTCGTCATCGCTGTAATTATCGCATGACCGTGGTCACTTAAAATACAATTTTTAGTCGTAACTGTTATCTCCGTTAATACTTTGCACATTCATTAAGTTTTTTTTAGTAATTATTGTGATTTGGCTGACTTGAATCATAACTCAAATTGAATTGATTTTATAGATGTGTCCATTAGCGCTAATTGATTTTACATTTTTTACGTCTTCCTCAACGGGAATTATCTCCAATCTCTTTGAATCATGTTACTTTAAAATCTATGGTTGTTGGGCAGAGAAAGCGTTGCTTTTACTCGGGCACAAAAATGTTTATTAAGGATATTAATTTGTATCGCCATTTCATCATTTTTCACCTCATTGCGCCCTCGCCTGTTAAGCCTGAGATCAAGGGTAAGAACCCCGTATTGTCTTTTCACAGAAGGCTGTTTCCTTTGCAAAAATTTCGTTGCGATACGTCCAATGACGTCGCGAAATGGTAAAAATCCTGATTTTCAGCAACTCTTCCTAAAATAGTGAGCCTGGCCGTAAACGCACGTCTTGATTCTGTCAGACGGACGCTTCTTGTTGGGGCGAATCCGTTTGAGATACCTTATGGGAACATTGACGTCCAGACGCATCATGCGATTTTAACCGGAAGAGTCTTGAGAAAACCGTTATAGGAGTGGATGGAAATAAATTGAGGATGCTGTTTTTACTAGCAGTGAAAATAATATAGCCCACGTGCTCTGGAATAGGCTCATTTCGCTTTAAGTGGTTAACGACCTTATGTTTCCTTATTCTTTGTCTCTCCACCTTTTTTTTCCTGAGGAAAATGGCTATTTCGCTGACTTATTTTCTCTTTTCTCTTTACTCTCTCGTTTTTCTAAATGTATTTCAACCTGACACCGATACCCGAGTCTTGGTTTTTCTAGAATTTGTTTGTTAAAAAATATTATTATTAATATTCGTAGTGGCGAGACAAAATGCTACTTTAGTGGAAGGAAGTTATTATTCAAAGCCATTTGTTTTCGATGTTCATCCTCAGGATTTTGATTACTCTAGCGTTAATTGACTGTTAGTATTCTACTTCCGGTGCGGTCATTTCTGAACGTATTTTAATTTTCGAGGAAGAAGGCCAACGAAACGGTTTGAATTAACCTCACATTCATGCACAATAGGCAAGGAAATAGGGAACTTTTTGAGTATTATATACAAATGCTCAAAATTATGGCTAACATTTAGCCATCCTCGTAGCTTTCCTGTCGCGTGCGCAAACGGAATTAAATCTGTTGAACATACGGATCTTTCGCGAGAATCTTTCCATTGGTATGGCTGTACAAAATCTTCTCAATAAATGCCGAAACCTCTTTATCGACCTTTTCTATGCCGAAGTGAGGCATCAGTTGTGAATTCATCCAACCTATTCTTCGATTGTAGTTATTATCTCCTGAGAGGTTAAGGCTAAGATTGTTTATGGTCAATGATAATTGACCTTCCGTCTGTTTACGAAAGGAACGCCTGGGAACAAAAGTTTGGTTTTATATTGCCACTTATAGAAAATGTGGACATTGAGCTCCAGTGTGAATTATTGGACAATTAATTGCGAATATTCTTCGGGAGCTATCGAAGTTCCTGAAAGTGAATAGGTGCATTGTGAAATTGTATGAACAAGGGTGAAAATTCCAGTTCCATTGAACACCTGCTTGACCCAAAGTCGTATTTCGGCGCGCTGTAATATTATTCCACGTTTGCCGAGGGAAGGCCACGTGATTGTAAGGGAACCTTGAAAGAGGAGGTAATAACTGGAACGGAAGTCTTCTCTGGGTCAAGGGATAGGGTTTTTTCAAAATCTAGATTTGATCTTTTTTAATGATAACTCCTTTCCTAAGGCTCGCCTGGTAGTTTCTCTTTCCTTTGCCCGCTAGAATCTGCATTTCGTGCCTGTAGATTATCAATTACCTAGCTGAGGGGGGTGGGGGAGGTAGGAAATTGTCATTATCGTAAAATATTCTTTCTCGTAATAAGCTTTGAAGAATCGTAGGAATGTTCATTTCAGCTAAAGTAAACTCCAGTGGTGGAGTTGTATCTAGCTTTCGAATATAGCGGTGGATGCGCTATATCGATGCTCGTTTGATGGGGAACGGGTTAGTTTTGTGTTCCTTCACATTTATGGAAATTCAATTTTTGTAATGTGATATCATCAGGTAAGATGTTTCATCAGGACATATTTTAACGTGCCTTTTTTCTGAATTAATAATATTTAGTTCAGAGTTTTCCACATAAATTGTCTCATGATGTTATAAGTTTTTATGTTTTAATTTCTTCTCTAACTGCATTACCGTAAAGGAATGACGATGGCCTTCCTTCGGATGTGTTTTTAGCCAAATTTGACACTTTATGTGCTTCAAATATTAATATTTCCAATGTTAGATATTATGGTAAGAGAAATTATTTTCCCAGCGTAGCTTACTGACTTTATAACATGAGTATTTAAGTTGAAATGACCCTTCCGATTACCATCGACTCGCAGACTAAAGGTCACCAAGGTATCACTTTCAAATTCAATTCGAAAGCAATTTCAAATTCAGAATAAAATGACTCATTTTTTATGTTTTGCTCGTTAAAATAATTAAAATTTCATACTTACTACATGGTAAAGTATTCTATCTTACTTCGAAATTGCGATTACTCTATTCGCATTAACTCCTATCTCAAATAGGTACTGGAAACATGCTTAATATATTATTATGTATGATAATGTCAAATAGAGCAGTCAGGTGACAATAATGTAAACAGGACCTTACTGAGGCTGAAGTCAATCGCTTGAACTGATACCCTTTGTCTTATGAATTTAGTCTTTTAATGTCGACAAATACCAAAGTTTAATAGCCATTATTAAGGACACCGTTGGCACTGAGAATGGTTAAGTCAGTTTTTCGCAGCGCCAATGCCATTGCCAAAAGTTTCAATTACAACTGAGTCATATCTTATTATTCAGCTAATTTATTTTAAATTTTTATCAAACTTACATTATCGTAAGATGAAAGATCGTTTCTCTATGGCATGATGTTTGTGGAGAACACCGGAGTTGTGTGTCCGTGTGAAATTATTGGCACATTTGACTAAAATTGGAATTGATGTAGTTAGAGTTATTTTTAGTCATATGGCTTTTCTTTTTTTCTATGGTGAAGCTGTTCTTATATCTAATTGCTGAGGGTTAATGTGTGCCATCTTCTCACGCTGAAGGGTCAAGTTTCCGAACTTTCAGAGATTTTCAACCTTCTGCCATTTTCAATAATCCCAACAGGAATTTGGATGGGGCCTCTTGATTACCTCAAGTACAACATCAAAGCGCCGGTCGATCGGAAGTAATTGTTCCATTCGTTAATCTCAATGGGTTGTCCCTTATATTACTAGCTGTAATACACTCTTTAGTTAACTTTGTGTGCAGCGTCATTGACCATTTAATTTTCTTTCATTTCAGGAAGTCCAGTACCCCAACGGAAATTGGAATCAAGAAGTAAGTGGCGTATCTTTACATATTAATGCGATTATAGTTATCAGTTAGTACTTGTAATGCACTAGCTAATTATTCGCAAGTGCACACATGGTTTGAAAATCCTCACTGTGCACAACAAGGTTGGAAAGTATATTGCATTTACAACTGTACGCGCCTATTCTCAAAAGTCTGCCACTCTTGAAAACGCTGTTCCTGCGTAATAGAATGTTATTATAAAAAGGAAATATTAACGGTACAGAATTCGACTGGAATATTTGAATATGCAACTCAGCCTTCTTCGGGTTTAAGAGAACCTCAGTGCAGTTCGCAAACTCTTTTCATCAATTAATATTTTCAACGATACTCAACATAAAATACGTGTATAATTTTATTGTTAAGCTATGCCTAAAATGTTCCTCGTTCATGAAGGTAAATTTAGAGGACTTTTCCGGCAATCCACGTCGCTGTTGTCGGTGAATTTTTGATGCATTGCAATAGATTTTTCGTAAGATGATGGGTGCCTATCCCACCGCCATCATGTGTTAGGTAGTCGTAGTCTCGTGTTGAAGGTTGCTGAGAAGACAAGTCTTTAGAAGGAAAAGACGCCGAGTAGAAAAATAAGCCGTTACATAAGGTATCGTAAAAGGGAAAATACGGTTGAACAATGGGCTTAGCAGTCATACTCTCACGGAGCACACCCTTTGGTGGATGTAATTCAGCCTGACGTTCGTGACCAACTTCACGTATTGCAGTCACGGGCTCCTTGTAAATCCGCGAAGAATAAAATTTAACTCCATAGTCACAGCTTTGAAGCGTGTGTATGTCCACATCGTTGGGATCCCTCCGCGAAGACTTAAAACTGTGCGTGTCGTTGAAAATTTTAATGAACCAAATGGAGAGGAGAAATTATGTCAAGGGGGTTCTGTCAGATTTCAGCGCTCCCTGTACTTCACGGATGCCTTTTAGAAATCGCACATCCTCTATGCCAACAATTTCATGCGAACATGGCCGATCCATACGATGGAAATACCTTTTTGTTCGCCGATTTGCTGAACCACGGCGGTCCACGTGGAGATATCTTTTGGCTCACTTCGTCTTTCACACTCGGCTAGTTTTGAGCCTGAAATCGCGATAAGCATTCTGTTGTGAATAAGTTTCCCGCCGATCTGGGACTTGTCTTTTTCCCGAGTGTTGTCCCAAATAACAGCACAGTCCACCTTAGGTAGAATGTTCTTCCTCGCTGCTCTTTATTCACCAAACTACACGTCACTATTCATATAACATCATCGCCCAGCCTCTTTCACTGGCATTTGTTCTTATTCACACGGTAATGTATTATAATCGCTTCAGAGACTTGTTCTTTACGAGCTCTTCAAAGAAGGTCGTCAAAAGCACTGTACACTTTTATAATAAATTGAAGATGGTCTATTGTAAAGTTGGATGTCCGGTTGTGTTTTGTTAATAGAGGTAAGGGAATTGTCGCTGTACTAATTGTAGCTTGTGTCCATCAAAAACCTACCTTTACGCTAATTATAATATAGAACTTCGTATATGGTGGCTCATGTGGTGATTTACGTACAAATTTGAATGAGCGTAGTCTCTGGCTAATCTATTATGATTTCAGTGGATCCATCAAATGATGTAATAGACTGCAACTGTACTAGTGAACAGATAACAACAGCTAAGTATGGGGTGACTGATTTCTATAGTTTGTTCACCCTACCCTTGTCAATTAGAGGGGATATAAGTGCAGGAGAAGGGGTGAGTTTGAAGGGTATTAGGGACATTAGACGTCATGCACAGTGGCTGATTTTGGTTCTGACGACTCCACAAATTTAGATCCCTTTCGAGAGAGTGTATTTATTATTCGCATATGTAATTAAGATCGGAAGAGGAAACCGACCTCCCTTACTTCTGACCTTTATACCTTGATGCCCTTCCGATTCCCTTCATTCCTTCCCATTCTAATTTCTATTCGCGGATGTCTCCCCTCCGAATTAGAATCAACTCTCCTCATATCCGAAATTAAGTAGATCGACATGGGAAATAGGTTATTAAATATCGGCCGTCTTGTCCTGAATGAACTAAAAAAACAACATTGTTTGATTGTGGACGAACAAGGCTTTGTGCTTGGGTTCTCTATGACTAAATCCGCGATAAGTTATTTTTTTGAATCCAGCCTTTATCTTCTAAGCTACTCGAGTTGACTCGGTTACGATGAGTCACAACCTTGCGTTATTATGTATCACTTACAGGGTCAGGTTTAACTTCGTGGAAAACTTATACATCCATCAAACGAATGAGAGAACGTACATAACCAAATAAATTTTGTGGAAAAAGACGTTCTCCCTTTCATTTGTTGGGCTAACGTTATTAGTTGTGGAAACTCCCTCATTTTTCCACTCATCCAATCCAGTTTCAGTCATTGTGTTTTTGATGAGTGCATGAATCTTAGCATTTGTTTATCGCCGGGATAAAACCACGTGTGTTTTATCTATAACAATTACATTAGCATATATCCTTATTTATTTGAGATCGTTCCACGTTTTTATGTATTGAGGGCGTAGGTTTTGGTGAGATGAATTCGGTTTTCAAGGTGGAACATTATTTGAATTCCTGGATTCGTTTAATCTCTCGGTATTACCATTCTCGTTGCAATCTTTCACATCTCCGAGTTAACCGTTATTGACCTGTGCGACCGAATGAACTTCGGTGGATCAACCTTTGCTTTATCTTTTTACATCGTTACTTCATTCAGTTAAAACAGGGAAACTTCCTTGATTTTTATACCAATGACACGATTGCAGATAGCCTCTACGCTCACTTACGTTTACGTGAGTTATTTGCTGTATCATGATATAAATTTTGATAAAAGCCCAATGTAGGAATTTGCGTCTTTTAATTATTTACTTTCCGCTGGTCTTAAATGGCTCGACAGTCCCTGGGGATCCCGGTGAGGCACCGAAGCTTACAGACACCCATGGCCGAGGTAGGATAGTCACCACTCGCGTGACTAACCCGGCTGTCTTGACCCGTTACGTAGTCATAGTCATTTATTCTTTTAGTTCTAGTAGTTGAAATGTAGAAAATAAAAACCGTCAAGATTACCTATTGTCAGAGCAGGTTCTTATCCTTATTCACGTGGAGGACGAATGAATTTTAATAGTCTTATTTCTATTGAACTCCGTCGATGGGAAATTTAGGCATGTACATAGACCGTTTTCTTCCGATGACCTGTTAAGGAGTGATTGGTTTTGGGAGGGACGAAACGCAGGAGATTTCGTAACCCCGGCGTCGACGTCACTAAACTCCAGAGTTGAGTCTTAAAATTACCGATAAAGGTGGGGAGATTTTGGGACATAATTCCTCTTAGGTGAGAAATGATGTGATGTCGGGCCTAATTATTAGGACTATGATGTCGTTTCGTTTGCACAGTGCGGAAACATGGTCGTTGAAACGAGGTGTTAGGTGCGGATTGGAAGCTTGTGAGATGTGGTTGTGGAGAAGGATGCAAAAGGAAAAATGGACGGAAAGTACAACAAGCGAAGTAATAAGTATGGTGGGGGGAGGAGAGAGGATTGTTGGGAGAAATCCGAAGGAGGGAATCCAGAGGAGTTTTATTTGCAGTGGAATGGTGTGTAGACTGTGATACATGGATCGGATAATGTTAGGGAGAGAGGTAAGGTTAGGCATGTTGGATGGGATGGAGGGAAGTTAAATGTATGGGTAATTCAAGGAGAGTTTTTTTAGTGTGGGGTTTTAGGTTGTGTCTTGTTAGGCCAGGCTAAGAAATATTGGCTTCTTCATTTTGCCCATCCAAAAACTACCTTAACGGTAGTGTACCAAATAATAGTGTTCTGATTTGTTTCATGAATACTTACATGCCCTTCCCTTTTCGAATGAACAAAGTCAAAAAGTGTAGTACTAGGTTATTTCGATAAACATGGCTTTCTTCCTACTGCCTTGTATTATTTCATAATTATTTTCCGTTGCCAAAATAATGCATTGTATGGACACGATCTATTGCTCATGAAGGTTCAGGTATTCCTCGTTTTGAGGGTCCCCGCTTCCATATCCACCCTTGACTAGATTTCTTTAAGCTTTCCTTTCGAGCTTTTTACTCTCTTCTCATGCTTTGGCGTTTCGATTTATAATCATTACTTCTCGTCATTACAAAACATCCTGATGCATCCATTTATTTGCCCCATTACGCATGCACGTTTGCAATTAGTTATTTTCAATCATCCAGTACGAATCTTTTAATTTTAATTCACGTAAGTGTGTCTTGATAGATGGCATGATGATAAATCTTCTTCCTGTCTTGCCTTTTTCATTGAATTTTATTCTGAATCTTTTTTCACATGCATTTTGAATGATAATATTTGTCACGTGCGTAATTATTTAAAGATAATTCAATTAGTAATAGATGTGATTTATACTCGTATGAACCGTGTTTCTTTTTCGGAATATAAGGATAAATTGTATTAAACTTAATGTTTTCAGTCGTCGCCATGTGATGTTTCATTTTATGAACGGAGTTAGTTAAAGTTAGTACTTCGTGTTATGAATGAAAGCCAGTAAAGTCCAAAAAAAGACTTTATATTTTTAGAACTAGATCAATTCGTACAAAAAAATGTATACCTTGATAAAATACAGCGTTAATATCCCGAGAAAAATTTGAACTTTTTGTATAAAATCGAAACTTGGATTTATTTTATTCATTAACTAAGTTCATCTCATTCAATAGTTCTCCTAATTTTTTTGCGTATTCGTCATTATTAATGGATTTTTTTACCTATTTACTCTTATTTCTTTTCACCAGTGGTCATGCCTCAGGACGGAATGCATTTTATTCATTTAATTCTCTACTACATCTTTCATGCTCTATATTCTTTATCCTCGTATTTTTTCACCCGTTCTGCCTTCCATTAAGGGATCGTCCTCTAATATTTATCCCCGTTTTTTGTTCGTTAAAACATAAATAAAAAATCCGTAATTTTCTGTTATTCAGTCTGTCTTTAGGACATAGAAGCGTCGAGAATCGTGTCCGTTTTACTGAAGGGGCGGAATTATCCCTATCACGCTACCAACGACTGTACATCGTTTCGCGATGCGGCGATACCTCTTGCCCGTGAACTCAAATGCCATTTTATCTGCAGTAATATCGCATATATAGTTCATTCCACACATGAAAGGAAAATTCATTCCATATCGTCATTTCGTTCACCTAGTTTATACGCGGTTTCCCAAAGAGACGCACTTTATGCACGTTGAACATTTTTGAGGCATATTTAATGTGAAACGGAAAATAAATTCGCCACAAATATGAGGGACTTCAATAAACAGCGTTAATTGAAAAAAAACCCGTTAAAGATTATTGAAGAATTGTCACCATACTCCCAATAGCACATGATTTTTGAAGATTTTGTTTTCTTTAGAATTCGGTCCGTCCAGAAGAAGTGCTGTTCCCTTCCGCCTACGCCAGTGATATAACTCGGGAAAACCTCTGATGACCTAAGGAGTCATACCGGAGTGGGCGATAACCTATCGGCATTTCATTTTTAGTTTTATGAATTATTGGTTGATTATAGGTCAATTTTGATACAGAAAATATTTTTTTCATGTCTATCGGCGGCATTATTGAAAAAAATGAGATTAATTGTCATGTTGAATGTTTTCCGTCTTGCTGTTTGACCTCGAATGTTTGCTTTTAGATTTCCCCTTTCCAACGATGTTTCGGATCGAATTTTACGTTCTCCAACTTCCCGTAGGAGCACAAAATACCATTGACATTTATATCAAAATGCGACTGCTCATTTTTTTCTCTGTCAATTTTAGTCCTTCTCTCGTCCGAATAGGCTACGTACGGCCTCTAACGGGGTTTTGCCAGGTAGTTCATACCTGTACATTAAATAACATGTAACATGTAAATCCGATTCGCTTGGAAATAAATACCTTTGAAAAGAAGGAAAAAAATGAACGGGGATTCTAGGTATTATTGTTAGTTACCGTTTACTGCTGGTTAAAAAAATTATCGCAGAAGTCAAACCCAAAGGTTACGTGTCATAAGCGAGGGGAAGAGCTCAATCATCTTATACTAAGTCCCATAGTCGCGTGGAAATTCATATTTCACGGTCGGGAAATCAGTTCATTTCCACAGTTTTGACCTACCGAATGTGGTTTACCGGGGAGATTTGGAACGAGAAAATTGACAACAGGGAAAAGTTGAGGTTTGGGAAATTTAGACCCAGGACTCCTTGTCTTTAGGCTTACGCCGTACGCGCCATTAGTAAGCTACCACGCATTTGTGTAAACAAAATTGAGTATTAAATGATGTGATATACAGCAAGGCCATATGATTTTTTTTCAAGGATAATTCTGGGCCTGCAGTATAATTTATGCGAGAGATAACAGAAGAGCTTTCTAAGGGGTTTTTTTTTATTTTCGCCGCATATCCCTTCCGCATATTCAATCCCTGACCCACATGCCCGTCGGCCTACGTATATTTTAGCAAATAAGCTCAATCTCGTTGCGAGCGCGGAGTGCAAAAGAAGGGGAGGGGGAGGTTTTCCTCTCTCCGTGCTTTCCCGTGATCACTGGCCGGAACGATGTGAAATGAAGGGTGGAATTGAAGATTTTTAAAAAGTCCTATCTCGTGGGGGGGGGGGGGAAAGTATTTTTTTTCGGTTGGGGTAATTACCAGTAACACTCGAGAATTAGAAATAAGGCGGTGGTGGAGGTTGCGCAAACGCGGCTGTTAACCGTAAGTGCAGGTCACGCCATTACATTTGTCGGTGGCTCTCTTGAAACGGTGTTTTTTTTAATCACGATTTTTTTCTAAATCTCCTAAAAAAATGTATCCCGAGCCAAATTCGTCCCGTTCTCTAGTGCTTTGCGCCTTTTTTGAGGCAACTCGAAAACTTTTTAATTCGAATTATTGAACTTTCACAGGATGCGGTGCATTATTTTTGTCGTGACCGGCCGTCTCGAAATAACTTCCCGCAGTGAACGTTTTGTTCGGTGTCGTACCTGCAGCGGTTTCCGTATGAATGAAACACGGGTGGAGGGGGGAATTCCAGATGCGGATTCTCAGAAGTGGATTGCATGCCTCCCCGCAAAGTCCGAACACCTTGACCGAAGTAAATGCATGCATAATTTTCAATGGTGGAATTAATACCTTTTGGCTTTCATCAGTGGTGACCACCGTATCTTACTTTCATTCCATCTGGCAGGAGCGTTTTACGGAGTCGGAAGTGATCGATCAATGTATATAATATTTAAGATTTTCCACGATAATTTCTTCATTTATAAGATACTTCTGATGCGTGTAATTTATGGGAGAATCTCAGTCTAGTCGGTAAAGCTTTAGGCTACTGACCTAAGGACCCGGGTTGAAATGTGGTGGAAAGGGGCTCATTAAATTTTTTCTGCATTTTCTTTTGGATGCCCTGTCTTCCTGAGAAAACCCAGGCGGCACAGAGAAAGAAACTGTCCTTCTCTATTTTATGGTAAGGACTTCACGGGCCTCTTGTGAGGTTAGGTCTACCCTCACCCATCGAATCAACTTTCGAGTTGATTGATTGTTATAAAGTTGATGGTTTCCAGTTTGAATTAATGGAACATGCTTCAGCTCTCCTCTTCAGCTCTGAAGAGGACATTAATCGTCGAAACCATGATCGTATAAAAAATATAAGACATTTTTTAATACACAAAGTACAAAGTTTTACTCAAAATTAATTTAATGATATAATTGCTTGCTAATTCTGTTAATGGCGCGAGGGTGAATTTTCTGACATTTTGGTTAGTAATTACTTCATGGTTTAATATTTTTCCTTCGTGCTATCTTAGATAAAAGTAGGACAGTATTGTTATTTTGTACACTTACACTTTCATTCCATTTTCTAATGGGATATCCTCTCGACATCTTGCTCACTTCAAACTGCTGAAAAGAAAGCTTATGTTTTTGGAATCCAGAAGTGTTCTGCGACTTGGAGCTATCGTATTCGTTCACCCGAGTCCGCGCAAGTCGCGCTCGCTCTGCGTTTGAACGGCTATTTCCTTTTTGTTGGATAGTTTGTTAGCTTATAGTAGTTCTCTCACGAGAACAAATCGATCGAGGAAGTATATCCGACGACTTTGTTAGCTAAGGAGAAAACTTATTCGTTGTTATCTCAGGAAAACGAAATGAAATAGTGAATAAACAACTTTTCTTTCGCTAGGATTGTCGGGGTCCGATAGCTCTTATCGTGTGATGGAATGCCTAATCATAGCAATCATTTAGGTATTTAGTTTAATATGTTAATGTAAACCTCACCTTCCATTAACAATAAAGTTGATGTGAATTTCTTATAGCTCTGTAAGGAGACCAGTTCCTTTCCCTCTGTCGTCCCTATGGTGTCCCAATAAGACCTGGTGGCCGAAATGTCACTCTTCTTGGGTAAAGCCAGGGGTAACCAGAAGAAACTTCTGGAGTATAGTAAACCCCTAGTCCTCCCGTCGACAGCCTAAGGCTTGGCCCAGTAGGTCGTCACGCTGTGTGCTATCCATCACCTTTGGAAAAATAGCAGTCGATAGGTACATTATTAATCGTCTCTATCATTTACAAGTATTATTCAATGTGATATTTTTGTAATGATAGACATCGGTAGATTTGTAATTAATTGTGTATTGTGATATTTATTTCCGTCAAATGTAAAATTCTCGTGAGTCCACCTTTGAGGAGAAACTTTGGTAAGAATCCCTTTAACCTCCCTTTTTGCTCTGTCTTCTCAAGAAAACAACAGTGAGCAGTTGTAATAAACATGATTATTTCTTAGTGGGAGGGTAATCGACGTGGGGAAAACGGTAGTCGCGTGGCACCAAGAGTCCCTAGAATATTCCTCCAATAGGTGTCGCAGTGGCTGGGCGAAACGATGGTGATCGTGGCGCGCGTATGGGGCGAAACGGCCCAGATTAGGGAATCGCCGTTTGGGCGGATGTGCAAAATGGGAGGAAGGGCGGGCGAGTGCTGTGAAGGTCGGTCCACTGCGCTCGCAATCAAGCCACCCCTCGTCCTCCTTTTAACTTTGAGCGAGTGCCCACAAGTGGAAAATTGTCGGAATGCTCATTCGCGCGTACTGATGGTGGAGGCGCGTGGAACGGGTTGACGTGGGGGCATGGCATTCGCGTTCCCAGCGGCAAGAGGGGTAGAGAGGGTCCGTACTCGAGTCGACGAGTGTGGTGTCGATCCCTCGACCCTTCTTCGAGTGCCTGCGTGGTAAAAACCGTCGACTGTCGTTCGTTCAAAACCCCAATTCTCTTCCCCCCGCTCCCCGCATGCGAGCACGGACCTACCACCGTAGCCATCAACCAAGAGGTCGGTTTTGGTAGGAAGAGGGTCGAGACCGTCTCGTGCCGTGGTCACCCGTGCGTGAAATCACGCGTTCAAGGAAGAAGAGTTCCCTCCCCGAATGCCGCATGAGGATTCCCATTTCTAAACGTGGTTCCCGGAGAGTTGTGACGTGTGCGTTTAGTCGAGGTGGATCAGATGGATTAGAACCTGGGTCCCACCGGTGTGCCTCCGACTGATCAGTATTCACGCTTCCAGTGCGGAAATGGCGAGTTGCTTCTAATAGGAGGTGTATTGTCGATATTATTCCTTCAGTATGCTCACCGATTATACGTACATTTGTCAGGATTGGATGTTCACAAAGGATTCAGTGCTGTTGCTCAGTGCCAACTTTTGTGATTGCGCTGAATTGAATCGTGAGCGGCGACAGATGGCACCAACCGTAAACGGTTTTGGTGGTATTTTAAAATAGTAAGCGAATTTGTATGTCCTCAGGGTATGTGTCGATCATTATAACAGGATGGGGGTTAATTCCTTGCATCAATATTTTCAATTCCGAGCGTAGATCGTGAGGTATGACTGAGATTGGTGTTGTAGCATCCTCTCAAATTGTCAAGTTCTCGATCATACTCTTTTTTTTCCCCAACCTCAAACCAACAGTCTGTTTCTAAAGCGCCTCTTCAATAATCGATGGTTTCAGGCGTTATTTTATGAAATCGGTTCATTCTAAAGCGGATAAAATAATACTTTGTAATTCCACAGATTTATTTCACAAACACACGACCCGGGTTTCGACGTACAACGTCATCTTCACCTGAATCCTGAACCTGAAGATGACGTTGTACGTCGAAACCCGGGTCGTGTGTTTGTGAAATGAATCTGTGGAATTACAAAGTATTATTTTATCCGCCTCTTCAATATTTGGTTTCAGCCGTCATCTCACATCTTGTTTGTCTCTCATGTTGTGAGAGTACATGTGTCCCACGGAGGGTCTGTGTTGGTTCCTTGCATCTTTCCTCTTCCCTAAAAAAGTGTCAGAGTAACAAAGGCGAGAGAGGCTGCCAGGGTGCATCGGCACTGCCAAATTGACTCTGAAGGGCTTGTCCCGTTACCTTAGTTCTGACCCCAGATGCGTGTTAAATTTTTGCGTGTAAATTCTTTGCGTGCAAATTGACTTGTCTTTTGTGCTCGTCCAAATATGTACTTGTTTTCCTTTAACCCTTATGCCATTGTTTTCCGTTATTATGTCTCAAACTGCACGTGCGAGTGGCGGATGGAGTGTCGGGATGGGTAGTGTTAGGAAGAGTGGTGGGCATTCATAAAATCATGCAGGTTTATGGATGATCAAGCTTTCATTCCATCCAACCAAGGGGTAACAATTATTGCCTGAACATTATAAAAGGATAGGTTTTGAATGAGAATAATTTAAACAAGCGAAGATTATGAGATTTTCGAGAAAGAGGAAGGCTAAGTTAAATGTTTCAACATAAAATTAATTACGATGATTGCGTAAGTTAAGCTAATAATTTACTTATTTTGGTACGTAATACCCCAAAAATAGGAATTTCTTTCTAAACTATGTGCAGTAACTACACTCCACAAGCCGTCCGAATGGTTTGTGTGTGTCTGGGGTCGTTCTGGTACCAGCCATTCATTCATTAATATTATTTCGTACATGCACTTGAATATGTATTTGCTCACAAACAAAAACTGCTATACACATACATGCCTATTTGCAACATGTAATAATGGTTTTTTAAGACATTAAAATAATTTGAGTAATTAGGCTTCCTTAATTTTTTCGGCCTCTTTTATCCAATTTTGTTATGATAGCGTATCGTGTAAAGAAAGAACGAGTACTTGAATCTGTCTGTGACGGTGTCTCTCTCTCTCTTATTTTATTTAATTGTGGATGAATCCAATTAAATAAATTGGGGCTATAATAATTCCCACTGTCGCAAAAAAAGTCTGGTGTCTTTTTCCTTTCTAAAAATCTTGCCTGGTCTCTTCGAGAACAAAAGAGGCTCCCAACCTAATTCCTCCCCTGATGCTTACTCACTTCTCGTGGTAATTTTTATCAATAACTACCAGATTTTCTCTGAACCTTTTCCGATTCCTCAATTAACGTTTAATCCCATGTGTATCCCTAATACCTGCCGCGTATTCTAAATGTAACGTATCTAAAGCGAAGTAACATATCTCTCAATTTTTCATTACATTTTCATAAAACCCGTACAATGAAACCTAGCTTCCCTGAGGCTGACCCGCATGTTCTTATGACATGCATAAACCATGAAAGGTTTAATTTTCATGCAACACCCAAGCATTTTACGAGTTCTGAAATGCTTAACTTGACTCAATCTTTTTTATTATTTATATAATGTTTATCGGTTTTTCATTCCAAAACTGACCGTGCAGTACCATAGCACCATGAGATGCGCTAACTTATCTGCATGTAAGTTGGCGATGCCTTATTATTCTCGTGTGTATACTCGTTCGAGTGAACAGCAATGGAGGTCGGTCCGTGAATTTTCATGGAAAAAATATGATTTCTTGGCGGAAAAGATAAGTCGCTAAGAAGCGTGACGCCATGATCTCCAACGGTTTGATGGGAGTCGTAAGGCAGGGAAAGGAAGGAAGGCTATAAATTGAAGATGCCTTTCCTGCCGGTCTCTTAACTTTGCCTCGGAATGAGTTGCATATAATCCATTGCCTTGTTTTCATGAGCTTTATGTTACTACATGTCCCATTGGGGGGAAATTCCTCTTGCACCGAGTAGTTTACGATGCAAAGAAAACTTGCGAAGACGCGAGCCATAAAATCTGCGCTGATGAACATGGTTGCGACGATATCATGGCGTTAATATGCGCGTATTAATTGAACAGCAATAGATGCCGGTTCGTGAATTTTCAAGGAAGGAAATTACGACTCCTTGACGGAAGTGATAAGTCACTAAGGAGCGTAACGTCTTGATTGCCAACGGTATGATCGGAGTAGAAAGAGGGGAGGAGGGCTATCCGAAGAAGACGCCCCGGATACTGTTTGACATGGGCGTAACATCCGCGTGTGTCGGGGTTCCTTTACCCGTCATACTCGATCTTTTCCACTCCGCCAAATCCATGTACAGGGAGTTAGGGGTCTATTTGTCGGCCGGAGTGCCCACAATTAAACAGAAATCGGTGGCTCATGGGGGATGCATTGAAAATCTAATTAAGATGTAGATTAGGTTGCTGGATTGAGTTTTGTTTGGAGTTACAAAATGTTTATTTGATAGTTGTGTCCAGCCAAAAACCCTACCTTAACCGGTAGATTACCTATTAAAATATATAAACTTAGACAGCAACATACAGGGACGAGATAATGTTTTAACATTTTTAGTTATTGATAGCTAACATTTGGTTTTATAAATATATGTTTGAGCTCATATATATCCTTATCCCTCCTTGCAAATTTTGGTCAAAGATTAATGTTTTAGATTAAAGAGTTTTCCCTAGAACGAGTCATAGATCTCATGAAGTTGAGATAACCGTACATTTTATTGTGCGCGGAGTTAATTTCTGCATTGCAGTGTTTATATTTTTATATTCTAACGAAATACATAAAATTGCTACGATGGCAATGGAAATGCTATCAAAATAATGCTCAAAGTGTATTAACTTTCACACGAACTCGGGTAAAAATTTTTTTGAGTCCGGGGACGCCTCATTTTGTCACAGGCAGTAGGTATGAATGAGGCTATCGGAGAAAGGCCCCATTTGGTACATGTGGACCGAAATTTATTGATGGTGCTGAAGCGAACGCGGTGATTCTCCTCCCTTGGATTTCCCCTTCCACCCACGCATCATCTCCGAGAGTTTACCAGTTTACACACGAGGAGAGCCAATCAACAGTCGTGCAAGAGCTTCTCTCAACTTGCAAAAGTTTGGTGGTACAACTACGGTGATTAATAACGTGAGAAGTAGGTGTTTAATGCTTTGGCGTCTGGAAAAGGCGAAGGCGGAGCTTTTGCTAACATCGTGTTGTAGACCAGCTGGTGCCTTCCAAGACCTGAAATTGATAGCCCATTTATCGTGAAACAAAACAAATTATCGCTTAGTGGTGTCGTTCGAACTATTGTTCATCAATTATTTGCCATCGTGAGTAAAAAATCGCCATTCGACATCACGGACTACTCTCGGGTGTTTAAGACAACATTTCGGATTGGTGCTAGGTATGGGGGGCATAGAACTAAAATACATGCATTGACAAAGGGACATCTATGAATTCCTGGGGAAAAAGAAATGGAAAACCTAACTCCGCGTGCAAAAATTGACGAGGTCGTAATATGATGTTCGGAACAATTATGGTACTCGGACGTCGCCCTCACAAGACTCATCATGAAGCGAACACGTTGGGCAAATATGTTTACCCATCTTTTTAGAGACTTGATTCATTCAATGGGTTTTAGAAAAATGCAATGATAAAAGTAAGGGAGAGGTAATACCTTGCACTGATGAGGCTGCACTTGAAATGCGCGGCAAGTATTTTGTGACACGTTGGAGGAACAGTCGATTAAGGGGACACAATGCGCAAAGAATGGCCGCTAGGTTCGTGGAGAAATGTTACGATAGGTGTGTGAGCTTGACGCGGTTAATAGAGGAGCTAGGATGTTCATACCATCAAATCACAAAGGAAAAAGGCGGGAATAAGGCTATAAGAATGGTAGTGGACACTCGATTTAACTTATGACGCCGGAGAAATCATTAAGACACCCCATTATATCGTAAGATAAGATTAGATCATTCGGATAAGATAAGAGAGTGAGAGAAGGTTGGAGCAATGAATTCAAAGACTCTTTCTTCCCTTGCACGATATGCGATCACAACAAAAACAAACAGCGATAAAACTACGGTCGACGAGTGTAGTTGCTTACCTCGAACCCTTTTCCATTTTTTTGTTAACAGAAGGCTGGTGACCCAGCACCCCCCCCCCTGCCACACACCTCCCGGACGGTTTTCAGGGTGCGGCGTAGTTGTCAATAAAATCTGGATGGTTTGAAAGTATGCCACATTAATTAAGAATCCACACTGATCACTGCAGTGAACCACTGATGCACTGAATCCACACTCTTTTCGCTTATTTAGTGTCCTCTCATTTTCGAAAACGTGAACTGACAATAATTGTCTCTGGACCAAGAAATCATTCGATTTTTTTTTCCTTTTTTTTAATTGTTTGCTTTATATTTTGGAACGGGCGCACGTGGCAAGTAAAATACCACTCAATTTGTGCTTTCACGCAAGGAGATGTTGTAATGTGTTGCTGCTATTTCACGAAACTTTCTTTTAGTCAAGGCAGAAACCATCGTTTCATTGAGCATATAGCGATAGTGAAAGGATTATTTCTCGGTGTTTTCCGGCTCGGTTACTTCCTTCTCTCATAATATTGCGTGAGAATATCGAAATCAAGTTTTCGGAAAAGTAATGTAATTACTTAAGTCCCTCTGTTTATTTTTAATTCGAAATTTTTATAAGTTTATGTTTCAGAGAAATTGATATTGTTGAGCCCTTTATTTTTGTTCATTAAAAATCGTTCTTGATACAAGTTGATAAACATTTAACGTTAATGGATTTGCGGACGACATGGGCTGTGACCGCCGCCTGGAATTTATGTTATCATTATGTCACTAATAATTTTGGGCAATTTATTTATAACTATAATAATCGAGACGGTTTGGATATCAACAACCTTTTCCCTCCACTGCCAATCATCGATTCGAAGACTTAGATCGATCAATATCGAACTTTGTATCGAGTTTATATTGTGATTTTTCTACCAGGTCTAAGGAACACAAAATCATTGTAAACCACTAAAACGTTTGGGATCGGAGAAAGTCACATTTTGTCTTTGTTTTAATGGTTCCGTGTGTCTCGTCTATAATTCTTCACTCAATATGGACTCTCCTTTACACTTTCTAGTTCCCTTAAGTTTTAGACTAGTTTTAATATTCGCTTTCATTGACCGTTTGTTTTATACATTTAGAATTTGATCCGACAGACATTTGCCGAGCGAATCCATGGATATCGAATTTTATGCGTTTTTTTCACGAACGATGAAAGCGATCATTTTCACATTTCGTCCAAATTTACTATCAAAGTTCCAGCCGGCGGGTGTTGAACGTTTAACTCCACTGTTTTCAAAATCCGATCGATCCGGGAGAGGTCTCGGTCATTTTCGGTTAGCGGGAACGGATTGTGGGAGGGTACGAGATTTCAACATCAGTTGAATTGATAAATTACTTCTTATATCTTGTCATTTAGTCGAGCCAGCGGGGAACGACTTGAGACAACATTCGCGCGCATTTGCGTTGACGGGGAAGTGTAGGAGGGAAGAAGGGGTAGAGGGCGGGCATTGGACGCTGCCCCTCTTTGTCGATAAGGAATCGATCGATGGCGTACGCCCAGCACGCTCCACCCATCGGCTCGCCTCTTCCATCAGCTGTCAAGAAAATGATGGGCAGGAGCGGTTGGGTCGGGCCCGAAGCCATCTCGTGTCGCCGGCAGGTCCCGGTGGTTGCTTGCCGCTCCGTTGAATGCGTTCGCCGGGCACGTATCCAAGACAGGGACCCCACAGGGAGTCTTCGCCCCTCCCACGGGAGAACACTCACTAATGAGTCGTCTTTGTCCTATTGGGGAGTCGTCTTTTGTCTTATTGGGGACTACAGAATCTAAAGGCAATCGTGAATGAGGGAAGGGTGTTAATAAGGGGGCGCTGGATTTCAGGTTATTTAAAACTGCTTTGGCGAGTTGAGGCAGATTTAAATCTTGTGATTGCAATGATTAATGGTCAGTCAGTCAAGTCGCGACGTCATAATCGGGTATGTATCGCTTCATTGAAAGTAATACCGTATTTTACTCTGACGTCATTCAGTCTGGCATGTTATGAAGTGGATGATGCCACTTTATAAATTTCCAGTTCTAATACTTTTACCAGTTTTTGAATTTTATAATAATATCACCTAGTCCTATGATAATGTCACACAATATACATAGTACTTGGTAATCTAGAACTCTTAAGCACTTCTCTTCCAAAAGTACATTCCTGTTCTTTGTTTCTTTTACAGTGCTCAGAAAGAGAAAATAAATATTTGGTTTAGTGGAAATGATAATATTATATTTCTATAAATCTCAACGAGGTATTTCGAGGAAGTGCATTTTAATATTACATCGTTGTATTATTTGTAGGTGCGTAATGTGTTCAATGCCGGCATTATTATCATGTCAAATTCTTTGCATAATAAGTATCTTTCAATCACTTTGAATTTTGACTGTCAGTGATCGAATTGTATTAGGTAAATGTCTATCATGAGCTTAATGATAGCGGTATATATATATATATATATATATATATATATATATATTTGTAATATCTGACGTCTGATGAAATTTTGAACCCAATGCGCAGGTCCGAATGACCTGAGGACACCCCAAGGCCCGCTTCTGTAACGTATGTCGAATCAGTGACCTTTGTTGACGAATACATTGAATCTGCACACCACGCTGCACCTGCAGAATACATTGCATCTGTATAAAGAGCTGCATCTGCACATTACACTACACCTGTCAATTACAATGTATCAGCATGTCACTCTAAAATCAATCCCAAGGGAGCATTGCTGTGCCACTACGGAAAAACTTCATTTGAACCATCAAAGGACTGTGAAGTTACAGCTCGAATTGATTTGCGTTCATTGGTCAAGTTGAGCGTTCTTATTAAAGTGTATGCATTTGAATTTTACCATATGAATTGCGTCAGATAAAAATGAATCTCTTTGCTGGCAAGTTTTATGTCGTTCACATTCTCAAATTATCGCATTAATCAATAAAAAAAACTAATGTAAATGTATTCGTACTTCTTTCGCGAGAATCGTCTCATACGTCGGCCTTAAGAGGCTTCCAGGAGAGAGAGAGGGAGTGAAAAGGAATCACCTGGAACAACTTACGAGACTGCAAAATGAAAGAAGTAAGTGCTCGCAAAAAAGTGAAACTCACACAAGGGATTATTAAAGTTTTCGGTGGCACAACCATCTTCTTCAGAGGAAGAAATAACCTTCTTCTCTTTCTATCCAATCAAGGAAATGGTTGTGCTATCGAAAATTTTAATTCACCCTCGTGTGTCAGTTTTTTTGTGATCTCTATCTCTCTCTGTTTTTTTTATTTGCACATGTAATCAATTCGCTTAAAATTGATCCGATCTATGACAATATTATATCAGTATGATGAAAGTTGGAAATATTGATTTCATATTTGCTGATTTAATAAGTAGTTTTTCATGGAGTTATGATTTGGGCATATTTTATTTGCTGTATAAGTGATCGAAATTTCAATAAAAGTTTTTATCGTGTAAATTATTGACATATTGTCCCACGAGCATTTCCATGTACTCACACACGCATATATAGCATGTGCATGTGCGTATATTTATTCAAATTCACTTCTAATCATTCATAAAAAGAACTAATAAGTGATTCTTGAATGAATTCTTTTAACTTCATCTCTCTCCACTTATGTGTAAGATGCGAACCATATTTATTTTAGTGTTTAATTTTACTTTGGCCTGAATACGTGAATTTTCCAGATATTTTCGTTCACTTCATAAATATTTAAAATAAAATAGTGCATAAGTTATATCTTACGTATTTGCACGTAAATGTACTCGTATCATTATACTACCATTATAATGGATCACTATTGATATTATTATATGGTCGTCATGATGTAGAATCGTCATATGTTAGGACTTAACTTGGCATCTGCTGCACTCATATTTCGTTTCCTTGAAATAATAATTTATTATTATTTTATTATAATTGTTTATTCATAAATATTAACTATGGAAAATATATATTATTACCATAAAAAACCATAAACACAGTAATCAACCCGAAGGTCGGTTTAGTAGGTGATGGTAGAGCTCACCCGTGTACCAAGCCCGACGGCGTGTGAACATTCACGCATCAGGGTAGGGGGGCCAGTTCCTTTCCCTGTGCCGGTTATGGTTTCCCAGGAGGATCTAGTACCCAAAAAATCAACTAGCTTGGGTGGAGCTGCAGGTGCCCAGAGTGCCTTTCCCGGGAATCGAATCCGGGACCCTCCGGTCAGTAGTCCAACGTCCTACCCACTGGACCACCGCGACCCACATATTGTTACCATATGGTCATATGCAACGTGGTTACACGTGCATATTGTCTATTATTTTAAAATTTGCTCTATGTGAAAAACTCGTTTGTGAAATGTTGCGCCATTTTCAGCTGGCGGCGATATATTTCACAATTTTTAACTCCTCAAATACAATGTGAACTCCCATTGGTTATAAATATTATTCCAATAATATGATCAGAAAAGATCGAGCAATTCATTTATCAGTTTTTAATAATATGTGGAATATTGTCACCTCTTAAAATGAACGTTATTCGGGTGTTAGTCAAGAGTGACCCTCTTAAGAGCCCATGTTAAAAGCGTCGACTTTGGTGGAAAATATGTAAAAAGTAGCTTAGTCGATAAAACGTGATTCATGATAAGATAAGCTCTTCTCTACCTGGTTTCGGTTGGGTTTTGATGGGCCTTGACGCTACAAACGACCGCACTCCCGACCCCTAACTAATATCACCAAAATTTTTTTTAACCCCACGCTGCATACTACATTTTCTACCTCCCTTAATTCCATTATATTACGCCTATTCTTTTCCTCCCCCTAAATCATTTTCCCTGCATTCTCTCCTCCATTTTGTACCCTCTGCACCATCCAATCCCCTCCATAGAAACTCCTACATCCACTCGCTCTGCATTCTTCAGATTTCACCCAACAGCCTTCTCATTATATTGAAATCTCCAGAATATGTGGAATAAGTGACCCTGAGGTCAGAGCCACACATTTACGCCGATTCCTTTCGCAGACTAGAGTCCCCTTCCGTTTTCTCCACCCCGTGGGCACTTTTTTTTGGCCGGAGGGGGCGGAAAGGAAGGTGAAGTGGTGTGCATGGGTGCGGAGGACTTCTCTCCCCACGCTTTGAGGTGCAGCGAGCTTTCTCCGCAGAGGCCACAAGTCGCCAGGTTGCCTTTTGAGTCGTGGGAATCGGGTGTCGAGATGGTAAGAGAGAGAAGAGGGAGGATAAGGGGGAGGCGTCGGGGGTGGGAGGGGCACGTGAGCCCAGGTTCCGCCTGGAGTACGGTGAATGACCCGGGATTCGCGCCGTGCATCCCATGGGAAGCGACCGCCCACCGCTCTCACCATTATCCCCCGCGGGAGGATAAATAGAGTGATGCAATCTTGTAAGTTTTTACTCCTCCCCCATTCCCCTAAACCTTTTCACCTTAAGCACGCCTAAATTATGGGGCCTCGAGGCTTCCAGGCGCGTAAAGCTGTTAGCAGCGACATCCTCCGTTCCGAAGAGGCGTTATCTTCTTCGTTTCTCTCTCTATACCTCGCATCACCTTTCCGAATTGAGTGGAGTGCCACACTTTTTGCTCCTCCTCTTTTGGCCCTCGCTTCTTTTTCTCTATCTTTTACCATTCGTAAGGGAATCCGCGAGTCCAGTATCTGGGGAGCCGTCCATTGGCCCGAGTCCACACGCATATGCGATAGATATTTCGGGGAAGAAAAGGGCATATTTGTCGACTGAAATCCCTTTCTACCAGAGTGTGGATTCTTTGTCGTGACCATTTTCCTTCAGATCGTGCTCCGCTGAGCCAAGTGTCGCTTCTCCGTCAGCGCCGAGCGAAATATAAAAACGACATTCGGTTGAATTCCTTTTGATGAAAGGCATCGTTTGAATTCTCCACTTGCTCCGGTCACTTATGAATATCTGATGTTTTGCTTTTATGTTACCACATGCATAACGTTTTTGAGCAATATGTTAATTAGATATATATATAACAAAGTTTAAATGCAAGCTGTGATTCATTTCGGCTTCGAATTAGCAAAAGGATTGAGCATGCATTAAAAAAAATTTGAAGAATGCTTATTAATTTTTTATAAATGGTTTAATTTTTGCGAGAGGGAGCAATAATTAAAAAGAACCATTCGTCCAGTTGAAAAGGGTTAATCGTTTTCAAGGTTAGCATATTTTTTTATAATAATTAGCATATTTTCAACGAGTTGAGCACCCTTCGTTTTTTTATAAATGGTCTTTTTTTTACAAAAGAAGGACGGTGATAAAAAATGTGTAACTTTTAAAGGTTTCATGTGCAATCTTGACTGAGGTCGTGTCACGCATCGAATAAATAAATGAACGCAGCAATTATTTCAAAGGTGATACACGTGAGTTATAAGCATTGCCGATCCACGTTGGGAAAGGGAAGTTCGCATTAATGACCAAATAATTTCAATTTTCTACTATTCAATGAATTTAATTTCTTCCAGGAATCTATGCACTTCTTCATCTTCAATTTATTCATTGACTTATTTGTTTATTAATGAAAAAATAGAGCAGGTAGAACAGTTTATGCATCTCGGAAGTGTTTTGGACCAATACGGTCAGAGTAGTAGGGACGTAAGAAGAATCGCGCTAGGCAAGGAGGCTTTCTCAAGGAGGAGGGAGTTGGTGACGGGGACGTTGAGTAGGGAGGTTAAGAAAAAACTCTGATATGGAGCGTAGCTATGTACGGCGCGGAAACGTGGTCGCTGAAGCAGGAGGATAGACGTAGATTGGATGGAGGCTTTTGAAATGTGGGTGTGGAGAAGAATGGAGAAGGTGAAATGGACCGAAAGGAAAACAAACGAGGAAGTACTGGAGATGGTGGGTGAGGAGAGGGGTTTGTTGAGAGAAATCCTATGGAGGCAGGAAAAATGGATGAAAGGCCTATTGAGCGGTAGTGGAATGTTGAAGACTGTAATAGAGGGGAGATTGTTAGGCAAACGGGGAAAGGGCAGGAACAGGATAGGGATGTTGGACGGGATTAAGGGAGGAAAGAAGTACACAGAGATGAAGATCTGATGTAGATTAGGTTGCTGGATTGTGTTTTGTTAGGAGCCACAAAATATTCATTTGGTAGTTGTGTCCAGCCAAAAACCTACCTTAACCGGTAAAACCATAAACACAGTAATCAACCCGAAGGTCGGTTTAGTAGGTGATGGTAGAGCTCACCCATGTACCAAGCCCGACGGCGTGTGAATATTCACACATCAGGGTAAGGGGGCCAGTTCCTTTCCCTGTGCCGGTTATGGTTTCCCAGGAAGATCTGGTACCCGAAAAATCAACTAGCTTGGGTGGAGCTGCAGGTGCAGCAAAGTGCCTTGCCCGGGAATCGAACCCGGGACCCTCCGGTCAGCAGTCCAACGCTCTACCCACTAGATCACCGCGACCCACCTTAACCGGTAGATTACCTAATAATAATAATAATGTTCCAATTTATTACACCGCTATATTAAACGTGAAACTGCGCATTCGGTCGGTGAGTTAACGTTGAAATCGGTCGGCAAAATATGTATCATGACGTAGCCAAAGAGCTTTGTAGGCGCCTTGATCGATTTGGTCCGCGATGGTGTGACTCCGTCAAGCCTCCATCGTCCTTTGCAAGCCCAGCTCAAGACTATTAAGCGCGTGGAGGCGGGGCATCCATCGGCTGAATGCGGCTTCGGACCTGAATGCTTCGGGAGAAAAACTGCGAACGGTTTGAGTTGTATAACGCGCTCTACTTGTCAGCCACGTTAACAAATCCCACACCCTGCTATCTCCTCTCCGGTATGATGCACTTTCGTGCATCGTTAAATGCACCGCGATGATCCCTACTTCATAGTGTATATCACACGGCCATGAGGAAGGCTCATAGGCGTCACTTATTGAAAACCTGTGATGGTGGGGTTTGGGGAGACGACCGGCAGTTGAGGCCATTTGTTCCATAAGGGATAAATGCGAGTGATTTGGTTGGGGATAGGATGTTCAGGGCATGGAGGAAGGTTTGAGGGAAACTCTGCCTCAGCATTAGCTTACTCTTTAACGATTGATGTCAAAGTTGAACGTCCCATCCGACAAACTGCGTTCTCATTTGAAGTGCTCTCCATCAAATACTCCAAGTAGGGGTCGGGATACCACTGAAAAATCCCATCACCTCCGCGATCCGAGCCTGGGAATTCGGCGTGGGAGGCCAGTAGAGTAACCACCGCACTATCCTGATCCTTCGAAAACGTGTGATACTTGCAAGAGTGAAATTTAACTACTAGTTACCTTTCACATTGATACATGTTTCAATCGAATTAATGTGGGTATCTCACGACCAATGGTACTTCTCCGTTTTTTTGTGTAACTTGGTTACAGATGCGGCGAACTGGTTGGTCACTTTGGTTTTTTCATTGTGGATTAGAGTGTGAAGCTTCCTGCTGTGTGTCACGACTTAGGCCGAATTTGGTGGGTATCGCGTTTTTACAGTGATTACCGATAGGTATTGATTTTACGATACACATGCAGGAAGAGTGGAAAGAGCAGCACTTTTGCGTCCCCCGCCTCCTCCTCCTTCCCATGGGATACGTCGCTCCACTCGGACGGACCACACCTCCCCAGGGTCAAAGTGTTCCCGTAAATGACCTATTCCCTTGAAATAGTACGAAATAATCTCGATCACTGTGTATTTTTACCACTCGATTCTCCTGTTACCGATATGGAGCACCATCTTGACAAGGTTTCATGTACCCAACCGCGAATGATAATCGAAGAAAAAATTCAGTTTGTGGCATTACACGTGTTTTGGGCTCATAATAAATGAGTTTCATTTTCAGTGGAAGTGATTTTTCTGTCCACCTTCCGGCCCTGCGCTTTGTGCCTTTCGAAAATATGGCTTCAAATTTATTCCCGCCACATATGTTTTCGTTAGACAATAATGTGTCAATCCACGGCGCAAGAATTTAACTAATCAGACTCATAATATTTCAAATAGTTTCCGGCTTAACTTCGTAAAATTCCATTATAAAAGAACCAAAAAGCTACTTTTATTTTCGGACAGTACTTTATTGTAACGCAATTTCAATAACGTAAATAAACTGTGTGCATTTTCAAAGTGGTTAAGTTATTCACTAAGTTGAATGGCATTAGAGACAGTAAATACACGTACATACTATATAGATCGTAGCGACGCCTGACAGCTCTCATTTTTTGAAGCATTCAAATATATTTTTTCTGAGGACTGAAGAAGTATTTTGAAATAGATTTCCAATGATTGAATATGCTCGTGAAATTCATTGTTTCAATTACATTAAATGTATTTTGTGTTGTTAAACGTTAGCACTTATGTACGTAATAAAAATTTTTCCATGTGTTAGTTCTTTAATGACAGCTGTAATTCAGAGAATTTTGTTCTGTACCGCTCTGCACTTAATGATCTGTAATTATCATGTAAAATAATTTTATAGTATAACGTCTTACTACTAACCTAAGTCTGACTCACAGCTAAGTGTGTGAGTAGTCCCCCAAAAAGCATAAACAAATTCAATGAGATTCATGCAAAGTGGTGTAATTCTAAATAAAGGTTTACGGTGTCGTGAGTCAACTTATCGAATCCGATGGATGGAATGAGCCAACTTTTATCCACCAATTAATGGGATCATGATGAAGAGATATTGATTTAAAACATGATATATCAAATAGCTTTCTAAATGTGTTTAAGGTTATTTCTCATTTTTATGTAATCCGATACGGTTACATTGGGCTACGTTAAAATTCCCTCTCATCCCACTGCCTTTGGATAGGAATCCCTTTGTTGAGCTCAAGGTGTAACAGAACAGGTTTATCGTCACAGCTTGATATTCTGGTGGAATATTTTGCTATTTCTTTTTGATTCTTCGGTATCACTTTCAAAGAAGTATCCATTCCGTTGGAGTGCCGGTGATCGAATATGGGTTTCGGTTTTCGAATCGGCTTTCTCGCGAAAACTTGTCCACTTTGCCAACTACTATTTTTCCTTTGATGATCGGTCGCGTTGGAATCAAGCCTAGCTTCCCATGTCGGGAGCTAGTAATCCAAAACCATATTCCGGCAGGCCGTAGGTTTTTTTTCTGTGCTGTTCCCATCCATTGTGAAATATTTTAGATTCCAACCCCGTATGGAGAGCGTATTCTCAATCCGACGTAGGAATGTTGGGTCAATAATGCTAATGAAGTCCGCCGTGTGTGACATTATGTAGAAGGATTCTTTCGGTCTTGTTTGGGAGGCGACCGACAACTAAGGTCATTTGCGCCATTAGGGATGGGTGGGAAAGGAAGGGTGGAGAGAAACCCGGCGTCGGCATTAGCCTACTCTTGTCGAAAGGCGCCAAGGGATCCGCAGTTTAACGTCCCATCCGACGGACGTCGTACTCACTCAAAGTACTCTCCACAAAGCACCTCAATTAGGGATCGGGATACCACTGAAAAATACTTGTTGCCTTCAGGATTTGAACCCGGGCCTTCCCAATCCCCGGATCCTTTCGTGCCTCATCCAGATCGCACTAAGGTTTCAACTACCTTCACGGTTTAAATTTAGGCATTTTTTTTCTATATATTTTGTTTCCCAGTTTTCATTAATTCTATAATCTCCTTTACTAATAGTTTAAGTGAGGATTGAGAATAGTGCTTTCCTTTCATCGGAATAGAAAAATTTCGGGAAAGAAGAATTTTCTCAAAGAAAAATTAGATGTTCCTAGACAATTTCCAGTTGAAATTTGAAAAGTTGTTAGTAGTCACTCAGTGAAACCACTGCGTTATTGAGGTATGCGCAGTAAAGGTTGTTGAGTTCTACGAAGAAAAATTTATTGACCCCGGTCGTACAATTTTAACAAATTGTTTTTTTTGGAACGTAACAAACTGTATTATGTATTCTTTTACTATTTCCAGTGGGCGATAAAATAAAAAACATAATACCATCAAGGGCATCTTTCGATTTTGATTAAATGAAAGAAATATCCCCATCTGCTAGACTTTTATTTTGCCTCTTAGGTACCACAGAACACCGTTCCAGCGTGGATCGTAATTTATCCCGTTCCTCCCCGATCCCTCTCACTTTTTATCTTAAAACTATCCCTATCCCACAACTTTGCCCGCCCCTATCTCCCCGCCCGGCTGGCTTAGCGCTTTCATTCCTTTTAATGCCCCCGCAGCTAGGCGGGAGGGCGAGTAGTGGCTGTGGTAATGGAGGTTGGCTTGATTTGCGATCTCAAGCCTCCCCCTTTTCCCCAGAAACGAATGCGTCCCGTGTGGGTATCTCGACGCTGCAGCGCGCTTAGCAATTTTTTAAATCGCGATACGTGTTATTTTTTCTACGCCGCCCACACTTGTTCGATTTTTGCCCCTCCCCCCCTCTCTCTCTCTTCCTCCCCCCTCCCGGTGTCATTTCGGCCTCAGCTACAACGGTGCTCCGTCCTTTCACCGATAGGTTTTGGAAGCAATGAAATGGCTCACGAGATGCACGTTCACCTCTTTGCCTTTGGGCGTTGCTAAAGGTTAACAGGTCTACGATATATACAATTGGTGCTGTATTTCCTAAATATATTGACACTCGTATTCGTTTTATACTCTTACTATACACTTGCATGTATACTATACTTTTACTACACTATACATCTGAAAAAATATTGAAAATATATTTCATTGTCGTAAGAGTTACTTAGTTTGTAATTTTTCCGAGTGCAGGAAACGACTTTCGTAGATTATTCCGCATATGTTGTGATTGTATTATCTTTTAAGAGGTAATCTACCAGTTAAGGTAGGTTTTTGGATGGACAACACTACGTACACTACATCCGGTCCCTATTCATCTCTGTGTACTTCTTTCCTCCCTTCATCCCGTCCAACATCCCTATCCTGTTCCTACCCTTACCTCGCTTGCCCAACATTCTCCCCTCTATTACCCTCTTCAACATTCCACTACCGCTCAATACGCCTTTCATCCATTTTTCCTGCCTCCATAGGATTTCTCTCAACAAACCCCTCTCCTCCCGCACCATTTCTAGTACTTCCTCATTTGTTTTCCTTTCGGTCCATTTCACCTTCTCCATTCTTCTCCACACCCACATTTCAAAAGCCTCCAATCTACGTCCATCCTCCTGCTTCAGCGACCACGTTTCCGCGCCGTACATAGCTACGCTATATTGTAATATTTAATTTATTTCCAATGCGTGGGTATGCAAACGTGTTTCGACTTATGTTCAAAATAGCTAAAATTTTAAAGTGATATTCTTTCCCCTTACACGTTAAGCTATCCATTCTGAATTCACTGGTGAATTTCAACACCTAGCTGCTCGGACATGCGTCTTCCAGGGCAATTTGACTTATGTCTTATCATATGAGTACATTTTCGGTTGTAAACTGGTGGCGTTAAGAGAGTATTTCTTATAAAGTAAGTCCCTCTATCTCGTTTTTCAACTAGCAACAATTTTTTTCTTGAAAATAATTGTTATCTGAATAACGGAAACAGTGAAAATTTATCGTTGATGTTAAAAAGTAGGCATTTTATCCAAAAGCCGGCTGGAAGAAATTTCAATTTTAATATTTCCACGTCGATCTATCGATTACTCAATATCATCGATAGTGATGAACGAACAATATCGATATTTCTGTCAATATGGGTCAATCAATGTTAGCCATCAACAGGGAGAGGTTGCGTGAGAATGCCCGACTCAGGAAGAGATCGCATCATAAGCGCTGTTCGAAGTCGTGTTCTTCCAAATGTGTTAAAACAAAATATTATATGAAGCAATGTACATTTCACATAAGTCGTACTTGTCCGTGCATGTCTTGAGAGTTTGTTAACCATACCGTTTGGTAATGGCATTCCTACAAAGTGAACATTTATTTATTTATTTTATATTTGCTCGAAAACAGCACTTCGACCTTTACATCGGACTTTGAACATTAATATAACAATTTGACAATTACATACACCCAAGCCGTATGTGGAGGGAAAACCACCTTGGCGGTAATCGAACCCATGACCTCTGGGTTGGCAGACGAGGACCCCTTGCGGGAGGCATCATAAGTACGTAATATATCATGCGATTTACATAAAATGCAGGAACTATAGCATATGGCTGTTCAAATTTAATGTAAACCGCATTACTTTCTCTTTTTTTGTAGTTCTTGAGAACGGAATAAGTCGAGGTGACCACATACTACCAAATTCTGCCGACTTGATACAAAATTCCTTTCTTTGGAAAGTGTGCATAATTAGATCGTTAGTTAATCGACGCGCCGCCGATTGCGATCTCCCACCCACCCCGGCGAATTACTCCTTTCCAATCTCGTTAGTTAATTTTCTCCCC
Organism: Hetaerina titia; assembly: GCA_037158775.1. Classification (NCBI taxonomy): domain Eukaryota; kingdom Metazoa; phylum Arthropoda; class Insecta; order Odonata; family Calopterygidae; genus Hetaerina; species Hetaerina titia. The sequence goes on from CM073770.1 coordinate 86,520,627, forward strand.
TTGTGCTCGGCGAAAGGAAAAGGATTGCGATTCCTTCCTCGGAGCATACCACCATTATCGTAGGTTAGCAGTCGTGGGATCGACTTGTGGTATCTCTTCCAGTTATCCCATGTTCCACCAATTCATCAATCCTTTCCCCTTAGGTAGCTCATATCGACGTATTCCACGGCAGCTTTCTTCTCGCGATTCGCTCCTGGCCTTCATCCATGGTTCTTTCTACATCTACTCTATACCCCACAAGCCGGCGCTAGGGCGCGTGGCGGGGGGTGTTCGGGCAATACTCGTAATTAAGAAGAAAAAAACCGCATGAAAAAGCCACAAACAAAGCATTGTATACATTCATGCTAAAACCCTTTTAACTAACACACATGCAAACAACAAACTACCAACTAGCATACAAATGCACCTACAGAAACACCTAATATCTTTGCAATGTTTAATTTTGTTCCGACTTGTAAATTAAATGTTTTTAGTATTTCTATAGTGACTTTGGTTTCTTAATATTATGATTTCTGATTGTTCGGGGAAAGAATGGGTATTTGAATCTATCTCCCCTATTTTATTTTTGTGACCTGACTTACCTAAGTAGTGTGGGCCCATTATAATTCCTTTGGTGTCATCGTTAAACGCGTTGGTTTTGAATCTTTCTGAAAGTCTAAGTCTCGCTTTTTCTCTTGGTAGTTCAAGTGGCTCCCAGCCTAAATCCCCTGCGAGACCTGTCACCCTGGTGTTCTTATTATAACAATTTTTAACGAATCTGACGGATTTTCTCTGGACTTTATCCAATTCTTTTTGCCAGATTTTCTCCCAAGGATCCAAAATACTTGCGGAATATTCCAAATGAGGTCTAACTAGAGCAAAATAGCACCTTTCTTTAACTTTTTCATTACATTTCCCCACCACCCGTTTAATGAAACCCAGTTAAGCAGTTCCTTCTTTCCACGTGTCTTCCTTCCGCTACTATCTTCAAGGAAATATCGCACATCAGGACGTATACGGTTATTTATCCTCTTCTTTGTGCCCTGTCTTGTATAGATTGGTTTTGGCAGTTATTTCTCGGAGTGATACTTGTTCATCGTTCTTCTCGGACTGCATTTTTCCATGGTAATGTCTATTCTCCTCGGTCGCGACTACCGTCCATCCATAGACTATTGAGCGCTCGTAAGTAAGTTTATATAAATCATGTCATAATTGGAAACTGATATAATTCGCTGTTCGTAGTCGTTACTTCTGACTGTAAACCATATTCGCCTGGGCTATTCTTCTGCACCTTACTGCTTCTTCTATGGTTTTTTATGTAGTTTTCTCATCATTATTGGCAGTCTACCAATTGAAGCTCGGTTTTTCGGCAGTGCCTAATAAATCTCACGCATTTCGTGGGCTTCTTGCTGTCCTAGCTTATTTGCTGCTACAACTCTTCATACTTTCCACCAATTTATAACCTCCCAAAAATCCGACCGTCTTCACCGCTTACCTGGTAGTATGCCTCCTATGGCGTCCCAATAACCTTCATAGATTCCGTTTGGTTGTGGTTGAAGAAATTCATAATTGAAAAACAATTTTAAAACTTCTCCACAAAATAAGTTTCAATGAACGACAAGCGTTTAGACTCATAGAGTCGTCTTCCGATACGATAAGTACAAGGCGAGAGTGACACAGTATTATGTAAAACACAGTTGTGGACAGCAGTATAAACAAAGAACACTTGTGTGGGCAATACCTCATTATCTGTCAAAATACTATATATTGTAGTCTTCTCGGTTCGCACTTCTTGTAACTGAAGATGACACTGGTGAGTCAAAGCTATATTTGAGGTTATTTCTTGGAAAATACTCGAATTCTTATATAAATTATCTCATTTCGTCCCAGTATACCCTCCCTCAAGATCTTGTCCTTTTCCAATTTCATTGAGAAACTTCTGTCCCTGCCACACTTTTAAGTTTTTCGATTGTCCTTCCTTATATTTATTCGAAGGCTTAAGTCCTCTTTCCTGTGCCTGCAAGTTATTGTGTCAATTTATTTTATTTATCTTGGCATTGTACGTTTTGATTCCCATTCACCGAAAGTCTGGTATTACTGGCAGATCCTCTATCTTTTTCAAAAGTGTCAATGCGACAAACGACACGAACAAAAACCGAAACATTTTCCTTTCTCTATAAATGTTTATGTACAGTGTACATATATTATAATATGTATTTACATAGATGTTCCTGTACCCCTTCATATATTTTTTTTTCAAGTTTCCTTTATCCCATTTATTAATTTCTTTATTTGAACATTTAAAATGAAAGGTAATAGTGTGGATAGATCGGTATACGTTTATTATATGGGATGGCCATCGTCAATGGAATTGATCGGAAGATTGGGGCATTGCAGGTATCAGCCAGTACCATTTGGATTGAAAGTTATTGCATTTCTGCGGAGTTATAAATTCCACGGTAACGCGTCCTAACTTTCTAGAGCCTATGTGACGCACGAAAGGTGATGTGGCACATTCTGATATTTCAGTCAATAGTGTGCCTTGCTCAAGATTAGTTATTTATAGGCTGTTCATTTCCTTCTTCCGCAAGTCTTTCGTTTTCGGTCATCCGAAGGCGCAGTTCTCCTCCGCTGCAGTGACCATTCAAGACTCTCCCACGAAAGATTTCGGCTTATCGTTCCAGATTTATGTTTCTTCGTGGGTGCAACTCGATATCAATTACTCAGTCAGGCTCCTGCGATTTCTCCTTGCCAGGTGGATTTTCGTTTCGTCTATTCTAATTTTGGCCTCCCGGAGGCCAAGGTCCCTCTCGACGTGCTTCAAACGACTCGGCGCGATAAAACAGTGTGGAAATGTAATGGACGCCGTCTTTCAAGTCGAGATCTCGCTCGAGAGAGCAAACCGTCTCTTTGGTCGTTTAAACTTTGAACCATCCTGCGCTGGCAAGCACCCAGTCATCACCAATCGAGATTACTCATTACAGATGGTGTCTCCCAGTCAGCTCTCGTGAGGCGGATTAAAAATGTCGAGTCAAAAATATGAATATTCCATTTGTGATTTTCAATAAGTGGCGTGGGAAACAAACCATTTGTCACAACGGTGGCCTTTGACACTATTTATCTTCCGTCGGTGTTCTTTCTACATCGGTAATTTTGAAAAATAGGAATGGATGCATCACAAAACCGTCATGTTTCAATGGAATCGAAATGTGAATGCCCCAATGTATTTCCTTGACCTCTAGCTTGGTGTTGAATTAATCGCATCTGATACCATCGGCGATTGTCTTTCCCAAATCTGGTGTCATTCAGCTGTCTACTTTTGAATGTTTCTAAGAGGTATCGATGCTTTTAATCTCTTTCGATATTTCATAGCTTCCGCTTCTCAAAGCTAGAAGTCCTTTCACGTTCGCCCATTCTTTTGCAAGGCTTTTTCATGTGTCACTCGGACTAGTTCGAAAACATACGTGTTTTTTTTACTTTCGCTTCGTATTTTATGTTTGCATAAGTAGCACGTCGTGTGTGTGGCGCGAATGACCTTGATGCGCAAGGAGACGGAAGCTCCAATGCTGCTCTATCCGTCCATTTAATCTGCATCCCATTCTTGAACAGATTAGTAATAGTTTTGATGAAGATGAATGGTTAACAAATAGACAGTCCGACTTGTGATGGAGTAACCCTTTGAGGGACTGAATGAAGAAGCCAAAGGAAGTCGCGAGAGATGACGGGAAGGAAAAATTACACAAGCCTACAAAAAAAATTTTTTTTTGGTGCCGGGAATCTTTGTGATGATTTTAACTATATTTGTAGAGCTGAATCCAAATATGAAATCCGTTTTTATTTAACAGCTCTACTTTTTTAGATATGGCACATCTTACGATTAGTTGTTTTAATATTTGATATATTCCGGAAAATAATTTTCAAAGTTAAATAAATCTATAAGTATACTAATTTATAACCACTCTGAGGTGTTCCTTTTATTTTCAATAAACTGTCAATAAGTTTTATGTGTATTTCTATATTGTAGGCCAATGAAATAATTATTAATATAATATTCCCATATCATCATGTAGAAGAATTTTTCACGTAAGTAACAACATATCTATATCTTGAAAACTATAGCTGGTAGGAAAAAACTAGTGTCATATTTGGATTCAGCGCCCCAATTGTTCTTTAAATCAGCATTAAAAGCTCCGGCACCAAAACCACTGTTGGCCTGTGTTATTAATATAATATTCCCATATCATCATGTAGAAGATTTTATTACGTAAGTAACAACATCTATATCTTGAAAACTATAGCTGATAGGAAAAAACTAGTGTCATAATAGGATTCAGCACCCCAATTGTTCTTAAATCAGCATTAAAAGCTCCGGCACCAAAAACACTGTTGGCCTGTGTTATCGATCTCACTTTCTGTGGCATCTTAATCTTTTGCGGCATCACTATCTGTGGCATCAAAGCACTTTGCTGAACCATAACGGAATTGGAGGAAAGAGAAGTCAATAAAAGAAGACCCAACTCCAAAATGAACTGCGAGATAAAAATTATCGAACTCCGCCTCACTAAGGAGGTCTGAAAAAATTTGATAAGATAAAAAGAACAGAGGATATTCCGGGGTATTTACATCATTTCAAGTCGGCCGTGCCTTTGTCGAAGAATCATTCGAAAAGTGATCTCCGAGTAATTTTAATTAAGGCGTCACACATTTGAGTTGCGGATGGAGAAAACATAGCAAGAACTTTTTCATTCAAGAATCACGGGTCCCAGTCACGGCCATGAAATGTAACGGTGTAAGTTTCGCTCCTTACTTCGACGGAGGCAAACGCAAATGGTGATTTTTTTCTCGCCCTTCAACACACTTTTTCCTGCAGATATGTACCAACACTTGGGTCCTTACAGACACGTCAGAATGGCATTCATAACCTTACAATTGGTTAAGTGTAACCACATTGTGCACTTGCAGCATGAAATTTCCTTGCTATTCTGACTTGGAAGCGAGAAGAGGCTTAATAGAAACAAAGGGAGAGGAAGTAGTATGGTTATCTGATACTGCAACCCATTTTTCAATGCGGGAGTGTTGCGAACATGTGTCCGTGGTGATAACGCATAAATTGCATCCGATTCGTGGTTGCGTCGCAGAATACATCGCTGTGTCATCATGTTGCTCGGTGACCCAAGGTTCATTCACTCCTCGGTCTACCCCAAGGCCAAGGGTTCAAAGCCTGTCTCTGGCAGAATGGCGGTTGTGCTGTAACTTGAAGGACACTATACGGTTGAATTTACTTCGAGTAAAAACCGTTAGCATTCGGAACAGCGTAAAAACCCATGCACCCCTACTGCTTGGAGTATTTGATAGTGCCTGATTTGTGTTACTCGCATTTTAAAACCTTTTTTAGGGCTTGACTACCAAAAATTGATCTTACCGAATGCCATTAATCACCAATGACCAAATAGTCTTTTGGATGATGATACAACCTGCCACGCCCTCTCGTAGTGGCTTTCAGGGTAAGATATCGATGTACTCGTGGGTAAGGGGAGGATCCGCTGATTAGTGCGTAAAAGGTATGGAAGTAAAATGGGGAATACACATTAGAATATATGGATTTAGAATGAGTGCAATCTCGTTATGCTTGGATTCACTACACGGAGTGAAGGTGAAACATTGATTTAGAAGTTTATTTAAAGTTTGACCAAATTTAGAATGCGGCCTATTATCACATAAGTCTACACCATACCCCGGAAGCCGTCGTAGGGGCGTGTGTCGTCGTACATACTCGTATATATGTATATATAAATATATATTCATTAAAATGGAAATGGATATAAGGAAAAGGGATAGGAACACAAAATGGACGAACACAGGAGAGGTGGGGGAGGTGGAATCGAACAGATCACAAGCGAAAAAATATTCATATATAAGGATGACTTTTTATACCCTGATGAAGGTGGCTGGGACCACCGAAATATCGAAGTGAGTTATGTTTATGTTTATCCTTTTTTTGCCACTGTTTGTAATTGCTAGTGTGCTTCAAGAATAAGTTAACGCCCTAAAGATGCTCTCTCTCCAATAAATATATACAAATATTTATACATATGTATATATATATATATATATATATATATATATATATATATATATATATATAGATGTACATATATAATATATAGTAATAAAAATGGGAAAGTGAAATAGCTCCTTAACGCCATCTTCTGGTCAAGAAATCAGGAGTGGTTGCATAAACCACCCGCGGATTTCATTGTAATTTACGCTTCTTCGATAGCTCAAGTGATTAAGAGCATCGGTCCAGTAAGTCGAGGAGCCGTAGTTCGAGTCCCGGTTAAGGAAGTTTTTTTTGCACTCGCGATCTGCTCGATTCCACCTTCTCCGCCATTTCTGTATTCGTATTTATCCGTATAGCAATCCCTTTTCCTTTTGTCTCTATCCATAGCATGAGCTTGTACCTGTGTGGCTAGGTTTCAATTTTTTTTATGATTTAGTATGGTGTGAGGGAAGAACGAGTACCTATTTGAATCTCTTTGCGACGGTGTCTCCCTTATCTCGGTGGTCAAATCTGTCAATATATTTTGGTACCATAATAATTCCCTCGATATCGCTAGCTTAGATGTCCTCTAATTTTCGAAAAGTCCGTATTACCTACTATCTTCTTGTATCAAGGTTCTCCCAACCTTATTCTTCAAATATACCCTTCACGCCTACTCTAGTACCATAACAAGTTGGACAATTTTAGTGCATCTTGCTTGAGCATTTTCCAATTCCTTCGTTAAGGTTTTCTCCCATGCCTCCCAAATACGAGTGTTCCAAACATGGGTTATCCAATGCGAAGTTACAAATGCCCAAAGGAGAGAGGTCGTGGAGGAATTTCATAAATGTTCAATGAGATCCTAGAAGTTGTTAAGGGTAGAGAGAGAAACCAGGTGAGAGGTTTTCGTCACGAAGAGAGCGAACCAGAGGAAGACTTTCGAAAGTCACGTACGCTCGAGAGTATATTCCTGATCCCGAAGTGTTTTACAAGGGACATTTGGGGACATATATACGAGTATATATACACACACACACACAATCATGCCTTTTCATCATCATCGGTGTTTTAGAGGGTTGGTAGACTGTGACCCTCCACCTTTCCTTTCTTTTAATATCAACTCCCTTAAGCCCTGAATGCTTTCTCTTCTTGTATTATTCTTCACCTGTCCTGCGTGACCATCTCTTGTCCTTACTCTTGCGCCTCCCTTATATTATTCCTTCTATTAATCTCCTAGGAAATCTGTTATGTCTCAAGGAGTTCCCATAGTATCTGATTTTCCTTATTGTGATTCATATTGCCCTTTCATCCTACCCTATCCTGTATATAAACTTCCTTGTGTCTCGCTTCACTGCCATTTGATCTTCAGCATTCACTTCCATAACCAGGCTTCTTCCATGTGTCATCCATTTATCTATTTATTATCTTGCTTTTTATTGGTCCTTGCCTTTTATGTGGCTACTCCGCAAACCTTATCCTCGTTCAACATTGTAAATTCCACTTCGTGGTAAACGCTTTTCTTACCGTGGTTACTTATTGCATGAAGTCAGTAGAGTTCCTTCTCCCCCATATTACCTTGGTTTCGGGTGGGTGAATTTTAAGGTACTAATTGGAAGTTATCTAGCTAAGGCATGTGAAACAATGCAATTTATTATGGACAGGTCCTCTTAGTATGACACTTAGTGGAACACTTCATGATTCACTATTAATCCCTAAAAGTCGACTTCCTAACTGCCACCTGTGCAAACTGCAGCTTGTGTGATAAGAAGTAAATGCAGATGAAGGTCGTCGATCGAGACGAATGCGCGCAAGGAGTTCGTTAGTGTACCACCCGAAGGCATCGTCTCTTCCCGCCTCTAATTAATTCGTCCGTACGGGAGGGGGCCTTACTCAGACCTCCCCTTAGACTACCCGCGTGACCCCTGCAACTGGGCCGGACCTCTCTCGCTCTTTTGCCCTCCCTCCCTGCCTTTGTCCTCCCAGGCACCCCACTCCCCCCCTCCAAATCGTCGCGTGCTCCGCTTCCTTCGAGCTTGTTAAGAAAACCAACTTGGTGCATTTGTCTCGAACCGTCCGTCAGTGGCGTCGAGAATAATTCGAGAGCACGCTGGTTGACCCACTTCGGTCGACTTCTCTCGTCGCATCTCCTCCATATTTCTTTTCCTTTCCCATTCCCCCCTCCTCCCTCGGGGTCGCCCTGACCGTTGGCGAGTGTGTCGTCCCGGCCTTAATTGCACTTCCCATGGGTGTCGCCGAGGCACTCCCGTTCCATTTTCGCTCCGAGGGAGGAGGTGAAGGGCGCGTTTGGCGTGATTAATGCGGGAGGGAGTGGAAGATGAGGGCGGGAACCGACGGGATATAAGCCCCGGCTCATCCTCCGTTCCCCCGGCGGTGACGGAAGGCGTCCGGTGGCCACTTAATTCCGAGCGGTGGTGCTCTCGATATCAGAGCGCGCTCCTAATTGAATTCCCGCGGCAAACATCCCCCTTGACAACGCTTCTTTTTTTTTACGATCCATCGATTTTGGGTGGTGCTTGGCCTCCCTGATTTTTTTGCGCTCTCCGGGGAAGATATTTATATGAATATTCTCTAGACTATGGCTGCAGAAAATTCGCAGAAGGGGTTATCGTAACAAAACTAATCAATTTAAATATACAAGGAACGTAGCTACGGCCGTGAATCAATGTAAACAAAACTAATCAATATTGCTGTAGATAAAATCTTGATAATTATCATTGAGAATGGAAAATGACTGGTGTATAAACATATGAATTGGTCTTAGAAATCGTATCGCATTTTTTAAGAATAGCTAAACAAAGGTATATCGGCAATCAACAGAACTCGATTGAATTAATATTACTCAGCAGGCAAGTAGCACTAAATTGGTTACAGTAATCATACTAATGTATAAATATGAAAATTATTGTTTTTTTTTGGGGACATATCACGCCAAACACGCCACAGAGTAAGGGTTCCTAATTTTTTTGTATAAAAAGGGTAAAAATGCAAAAATTAGTATGGGCTAGGTCCGATTTGGGTATACTTTCCTGGAAATTTTTAAGATCGAATTAAAATTGATTTTTTGAAACAAAAGAAGTTCACACACAGATCCACTCACCACATGTTCCACTCAAGAATTAAAATTTCAATTCATTCGATGATTAGAATGGTTTGAGGCGTCACTTAGTGGAAGCGATTCATACCGGAAAAGAAATACTTAGTAATTCCACATATATTTTATTAAACACGGCCAAGGCATCGACTTACAAAATGTCACCTGATGATGACTTTGTAAGTCGAAACTTTGGTCGTGTTTAATAAAATATGTGTGGGATAACTAAGTATTTCTTTTCCGAGTCAATTCATTCTCTTCAATGAGGAGTGACAAATAAACTGTGGTGTTATTTCTCTAGCTATTATATAATATACAAACGTATGTTATATAATTTTTCCGACAGCTGAGTAGACGCTTCATGCTTTTGTAAACAGCTGTTACAAAATTCAATAGTCTCGGATTATCACTTATTCCGGTTTACTTTAAGAGTGTATAATATTTTCGGTCCAAGTACGTCTGCGAAATTCGATGATTTCGAATTATTTCTATAAGAGTTAGCTTTTATGGTTCATCCGTTCGTTTTTTCGCATTCAGTGTCCATTATACCTGGCAAAATCAAATCACATCCGTCCAAAGCATCTCCAGAATCCCATGCCCAGAAATGATGATACCTAATTGCAAACATTAATATATTTTACCATAGCAGTATTTCAGAATTGCGTTTTATACTGATAAAAGCAATTATTTTGATTAATATTTATTTATATTTTCACGTATACAGTACCACAACCTTTAATACGTGCGCAAAAAAGTCCTAAAGTACGAATTAAATCCAGTTGCATCTACACGGATAAATTGGTCCGACGAAGCCGCGCAAAGCTTCTAGTCTGAATATATGTCTTTAATATTTTCTGCTCTACTCAGCGTCTGCATGTTACGGGTAATTCTCCGTAAGTACGCGTGGAAGTGAGTGTTAGATCTCATCCATCATGATGATCCGTGCATCTATCACACTGCAGTAGTAAATATTAAAAAAAATTAGAATGGTTGTATTAGCTCTTTCTGCTGGTAAGTGCGTAAGTACATTTTGTGAAGGGATAATGATTCCTTATTTGTCTCTGTTCCTCCGTATTTGCCTCTTATCACTGTTCCGCTGTCAGTTTTTTTACCGTGGTCAAGTCAACCAGTGCCATACGTGGCTACCATAACTCCTCCCTAGTCATTATTCACCGTTAGTTTTTCACTCTCCACTCGTATGCCTGATGATTGCGGGGTTAGAATTATTTTTCGGGGCAAGTATTAAACAAAGAATTATTTGTCCTTGATGCTCCTTCTTCCGATTCCGGATTCAGGAGATTTTTTTTACTATTACGAAGACGTGCGCCGACGGCGGCTCCAGGCAGGTTCGAGTCCAGGCCCTTTTGCGCACGCCGGCGGCGGGTCAAGCGGCACTCGACTTGGAGCCGAGTCCGCCCTGTATTTTAACCTTCGTGAGTGATCCCCAACCTGGCTCCTCTAATGATTTAGATGCGATGATAATGTTTTACAACTCTATTTCCTGTATCATTCCTTCATTCGTACAAAGAATCGGGAAGAATGGACGCAGAACTTTTGGAATGACGATTGAAAGCTGAAGACTATTGAAAAAGGGGAGGAATGTAGGTAAGCGATGTTGGGGTAGGAAAATTTTGAAGGTTTGGAGAGAATGAAGATAGGAGGGAAAGATACGGAATCGAAGAGCAGTTTATTTTAGTGTGAGGTGTCATGTTTGTCATTGTTAAACGAGGGAATGAACTATATGAGTGTATAGATTCAGTGTCCATCCAGAACACACCATAGACGATAGACTTAACAAGTAATTGCACTAATAAATTGGCGGTCACGCAGAAATGTTTCACTATGAACGGTGGTTTTTTGAGAGCGACCGGAGTGTGTTATCGTTTTCGATGTCATTTTTAAGGCTTTTTTTTATCTTTACGCTGTTTTCTTTGGTTCTGTATACACACTTCGCTTCCAAGGTCACCCAGCTCCAAACTCGCCCTGCCGGCGTACAATAGTTTGCGATAGGAAATATCTCTCCTTTTCCAGTCTCCAAATAATCGGAAATGAGACCCAGACCTAGTTTCTGCCAATCCCTGTTCGTTTTGAGACTCTCTCTCTATGGAGAAAGTGTTTTCTGTTTGTGTAAGTAGGTGATAAGTACGACATCAGACCGCGGTCGTGAGGATTTTCGTGTTTGCCGATTTGGTCAAGGAAGACGGAGAAGATAGTCAGTCAGTCAGTCATACATGTAAGTTGACCCCAAATTCTGGCACGGGGATACTCGCCTGACTCCTGGTCATATTTTAAGATCACGAACCTCATAGTAATAATTAAGTATATGTTCAATTGACAATTATTTTGAAGGGTGTGCGTTAAAACAGAACTTCATATATTTAGGCAGCGTTTTGGTAGAAAATGGGCTTGGCTCTCGGGAAATCAGGAGAAGAGCTGCTTTGGAGAACGAAGTATTTGACAAATTAAAGGGGTTGATGACGGGGATATGCATAAAGTTAATTCAAGACGAAATCAAATGTTATTGACTGTTTTAATGTAGAAGTGAATTATTTTCAAAACTTGGTCGTTGAGTAAAGAAGATGTGTTAATTGGAGTTGCTTGATGTATGGGTATTTAGGGGAAATTTTAGATGGAGAGGAATAAAAACGCCGAAGATTTAAGTACGGTGGAGGAATAGAAGAAGTTGTGGGTGAAATTCAATCAGACGAAAAGGTTGAGGATGGTTGTGAGAAGGTATTGGAATTCCGAAGGTCATGATTAAAGGGGAATGGGTAAGCGACTGAGAGGAAGGATGAGAATAGTGTTTTTTGATACACACGATGGCTCATAGAAATAGCGGAGAACTGAAAAATAAAAGACTTAATTCAAGGCAAACAGAGAATTCAGACTCGAGTCAGTTCACGGCGATATGTAAATTTTATTAGGAGCAGTAAAAAATCTTTGTTAACAGTGATGCTCAGATTGTATGCAGATATTTCAGTGCAGCACTCCTATTTTTTTCTTACTCTTTCTTTCTCTAATTCCTTGAGTGTTCTTATTTTTTATTATATCCTCTATTATTTGCCGCGTTAACCCCATATTGTTCATATAATTAATTTACCAACTTGTCATTCTTGCCACAGTTTCCATATATTCGCATGCAATGTTGCTTCGCGTTGCTATTGCGACTCTTCCCTCTTCTTATTGCGCTGCTGTAGAGGATGCCGTGTGCATGCAAACTAAGCGTCGAGGTTGCCGTATCATCGTTATAGGAAAGGAACATGTGCGTTAGGCTTATTGAAATTCCCTGAATTGCCATATGCCATTCCCTGAATGCACAGCATGTCCGCATTAACGCAAAAACTTGTTTCTTACCTGACCACGGCCATTTTCAACTGTTGAGAGTTTCAGTTATTACTCTAATTATGGTGTGATTTAAAATTCGAGTCGCGTGTTTCATAGATAGTTATTATTTAGAAAGTAATAAACTTAGAATTCAGAGAATTTTCTTAGTTTTTAGCTGTGCCGAAAATGTTTTCACGGCAACTGACGGTATTGCAATGTTTGATCAGTAGCAGTTTCAATTTTGATTCATTTCCCAGCCCAGGTTTTCATCTTAGAGAAAATAGCTTTGGAGTGATAAGACGGAAATGTAAGGAAAATCCTTAAATGTGTATAAAATATGGAGAAGAGCCAGTTCATATTGAAGTTATTGAATTCCCTTTTTTAAATTTTATTTTCTTCTTAAAAAACCTTTTTTGGAGGTTGAAGGTTGAAGTTTTACGTTTTCCAAAAAAACGAAGTTTGGAACGTTCCAAAGATCACTTGGTTCAGGTTTTATGTTTAATTTGCAAAAGCCCAAAATAAAACAAATTTGGGGATTTTGTGAAAATTAAAGAATTCCATTGAAAGAATGAAATTCTCACAACTTTCACGAAATCTGTGTGGGGAAAATCTCAACTGAGATTTACCGTCGCCAGAGGATTTAGTTAGGTATGCTCGCAAAATATTATTTCGATGGAAACGAAAGCGCAATTTCAAGTCGAGAGACGTGAGTCGAGTGTACTCCCACACACGTAGATGACGAGCACCGTTTCCCAACTTAGGCATCGCAGATCTGGAGGGGCAGGTCGTTTTAACCCACCTGGTTCCGGAGCTGGAATATCCAAAATATCGCCCCTCCCTCCCCAAATGCTATATAGCCCTAATATGGGACTAGCAGTAGATTTATGTTCAAGCGTGACTCAGCTTTACTATCGTGACTGGCATTAAACTCGATGCGAGGCTATTTTCTGAGCCAGGCCGTCGTGTTCATTTTTTGTTTTAAATTTTGGAGATCAGTGAACTAATTAAAAATGAAAAGTACCAGCCTTTTCATTCGTATTTTTCGTAACTGCAATTCCGAATGCGAGAGAAGCATCAAGAGAAACATTAGATGCTGGTGATTAGGAATTAAATTACCTTGGTGTTCCACACGACATAATATTATTCGCGACCGTATTCGCTGCAGAGTATTATCAGCAACTGGCCAGGTGATGATGCTCTGTATCGAAACCGACCATAAATAAAATGAAGCCTTGTGGAACAGAAAAGTATATTCTTTATTGCTCATCATGAAGAAGTTCCACCAAATAACGCCGTCCACCATTGCCATGCATTTGATGCTGACCCTGGCGTCATAGATCGTCTTTCAACCATGCCAGAAAGCAGAATTGTTCCATCTGATTTCAACGTTTTGTACTACTTTTCCTGAAATGTGCAATGATGGATTGACTCTTACTTCTCATTTATTCATATTTCATTTGTTTATTATTTGTGCGCTTACATCTTTATTTCCTGCTGATTTATTTATTTTTTATTTATTAGCTAATCTACCGGTTAAGGTAGGTTTTTGGATGGACACAACTCTCAAATAAATATTTTGTAACCCCAAACAAAACCCAATCCAGCAACCTACTCTACATCAGGTCCCCCTTCATCTCTGTGTACTTCTTTCCTCCCCTCGCCCCGTCCAACATCCCTATCCTGTTCCTGCCCTTTCCTCGTGTGCCTAACATTCTCCCCTCTATTACCTTCTGATTTATTTATTATTTACTTATATATCCATGTATCAGTAAAAATATCAATCTGGATTGTGCAAGATACACGATTATAGCAGCCTAATAACCCAATTTGAACGTTAGAAATACATTACATTCGATACATTAGACATTCGTCCTATGCAACTCATTATGATGCTGTTCTCCATTCCTCTTGCTAGCATCGTACCTTTTCATGCACAACTCTTTCGTTTTACCTCCACGTCATGGAATGGGTAAACCGTTCCATTAATTCCATTCGTACTTTTCCTCCTCTTCGGGTCTAATACCGCCTTGAGTGGAGAAGCGCTCCCTCGTCGATGATGACGGATGATTTTATCTCCTCTCGTTAAAAGCGTTTCATCTTACATCTTTCCTCGCCTGCACGCCGGGCTTCGTGGGTGATCGACTCCCGTCTTGACTTTCTTCCCTGATGCCACATTTCCGCATAGTTCAATTTTCACTTCACTGCTATATCCGCCTACCTCGTGTCCCTAACCAAGCACAAAGAGTTTTCGACATTGCATTTTTTAGCATTTTCGCGTCATCCTTACTCCCCGGAGCATTGATCAAAACAACAAGTCATTTTTCAAGTCTTGTAATTTTAACACAAGTACTCCGACGACAGTAAAAATCGGTGCAACACTCTTGAATGAATTGCATGAATTAAAAACAAAACAGTTTTTCAAGAAACTGCGGGAGATGCCGCAACAGTAACTATTAACGGAGTCATCCGCTACGTGTGTATTATAATTACTCTCTGAAATTGTTGCATTATAATACACACGTAGCGGATGACTCCGTTAATAGTTACTGTTGCGGCATCTCCCGCAGTTTCTTGAAATGAACAGCCTAAGTGTTTGAAATTGGCTTTAACCTCGTGGACTGTGGCGCCTCGCGCACGACTACGAATGCCTGTGACATTGTATGTACGGTATTTCGTCACAACATCTTGTTCCTTTAAAGCCCCCAAAATTTCAGACTTTAAGAGGACGTCTCGGTAGCTTAAATGGTTAAAGCACTCGGCCGGATATCGAGGGATCCGGGTTCGAATCCCGGTCAAGGCGTATGGTTTTTACTCTCTGAAATTGTTGCATTATAAAACAGTTTTTGGCGTAACTTGGTGGAAAATCTTCACACTGACTTTTAATAATCAAACCACTTTACTTTTCCACATATACTTTTTAATTTTTACAACCCAGGTTTCGTTATAGCATAACATCATCAGACCTGATGATGTTATGCTATAACGAAACCTGGGTTGTAAAAATTAAAGAGTATATGTGGAAAAGTAAAGTGGTTTGATTATTAAAAGTCAGTTTGTATGAATTACTTGGTATGCAAATTTTGAAGGTTTTAATTGCATTTAAGACTTCATTCGAGGGACTTTTGAATCGAATTGCAGCTACGAGGAATTTGTTATTTGCACATTAGGGCTCTGCTGACGGTAATAATTGGGGCCGCACCTGTCCCTTCCCTAAGTTACAGAGTATGCGAATTAGATTTTTTAGAATGCGTTAAAGACTGCGTTCAGGGGACATGTGAATCGAATTCCAGCATTAAGAAGTGCCTGTAATTTGCACATAATGGCTCTGATGACGGTAATAATCAGCCCGACACTTATTCCTTGTCTACGTTGCACAGTGTGCAAACTTGAATGTTCTATCTTGTCTTTAAGACTGCGTTCGGAGGACTCCTAAATCAAGTTTCAGCAATGAGGAGGAGGGAACCTGATTTGTGGTATGTCCCTTGTTGGTATATCTTTCACGAGTGTGAAACTTTCCTGCCATGAGATATTAAATTTTATTAAAAAACATTAATTGATGTTTTCGATGCCGCATGAGGAGTGTAGGTGTGCAGTCCATGGTCGCACACCGATCCGAGTTCTTTACGGCACACAGTTCTTCAATTTTTTTCGGCGTCGCCTCTGCGCTCACCTCCTCTCTTGAGCAAGGGCAGCGCTTTTGGTGCTCGCGTGGCGGAATCCCGTCCCAGTTTTGCTGAGATCTGGGTTCGTCCCGTCGTTATTTCCTCGTGTCGCACTCGGTCGTACACGATACAAGGACACACACCACGAAACGCGGGAGGAAATGTGTGTGTGTGTGTGCAGGGGAAGGGGGATGGGGAGGACGTGCAGGCGCCAGTCTGGGGAGGCGGTCTCCGCTTGAGAACGGACGGGTGCGGGGGAAAAGTGGACGGCGGAAAATGCTCGTTCCGAAACGGATTCTCAACCGTCTCTTTGCCAGAAGCAAGAAGTATTCCCGAGGGAAGTAAAAAGAACTCGTCAAGTCGTCGCAAAAATAACTCAATCCGGCAAATTGTGGATCTTCCCGTTGCCATTTTCCTATGAGAGGGTTTTATGTAGTTGTAAACTGAAATTTGAAAATTAAACAACTTGACTTTTCCACTTGAAATTTAAAAAAAAATATTATTCTCTACCTAGGTTTCGTTATGGTATAACATCATACTCAGGTAGTGAATATTATTTTTTTTTAATTTTAAGTGGAAAAGCCAAGTTGTTTAAGTTTCAAATTTCAATATGAAGATTTTCCTCCAAGTTACGCGAGAAACTGTTTTATTTAGTTGTACACTATTGCCTTTTGTTTTGAATTGCATTTTAAATGTTGGTTTATTCGTCATTTCTGACCAATTTATTATTGTTTGTTTTCATATTTCCTGGCCCTCTGTTGTGGCGTGGCTTTCCAGTGGTTTGAACGCTGGTATTGACCAAAGTGCCCGGGTTCGATTCCGGTTGACACCTCTAATCACCCTCAGCTTCACTCAAGCTGTGTGTTTTTTTTTCCAGGAACCAAGTCTCCCTGTGAAGTGACTGGCGGTAGAAGGAAAGGGACTTTTCCCACCTTCTTACCCTGCTATTGGGAGAATTTCACCCGCCAGGCTTAGTATTAGGTGAGCTTACTTACCAAACCAACATTTGGGTTGATTACTGTGGTTTGGTTTCTCCGTTTGAGGGTCCAGGTTCCAATCTCGGCGGTGTCATAAATTTTCAGTGGTGTCCCGGTCACCATTTGGGTGCTGTTCGAAGAGCAGAACTTACGACCAGAGTGGAGTATGCCGTCCGTCGAATGCGATGTCAAATTAGATGACCTTTTGACGCATTTTATTATACGATCAGGGCTGATTCCGACGTCGTGTTTCTCTCCACACGTGCGCCATTCCTTGAAAATTCTACCCACCTCTCCTTAATGGTGCACAAGACCTTAGCTTTCGATCCCCTCGCCTAAAAACTACTACTAATTTTTAATGTACGAGTGGAGGGCAATAAATAAGTCGCAAACAGCAAGAATAACTTGGGAGATGTTGCGAACACTTCATTGGGAAGGCTTGGAACATGCACCGTACAGTTCCGACTTAGCCCCCAGTGGTTGTCACCTGTTCAGGCCCCTAAAAAGCCATTTATGATGATGCCATAGGTCCTAAAGGTTACTCGTTAGCTGCGACAGCAAACGAAAGACTTCTTTGCTGCAGGAAATCGAGGACTTGTAAAGAGATGGGATAAGTGTCTGAATGTACAACAGGATGAATATCTCGTAAAGTGAAATAAATTTCAGGAATTTGCTTTGATTATTATTGCCTCCATCCAGTTTTGCGGGTTATTCATTGACTTACCATCGTATATTTCTATTGATGGTGGTAAGGATCCATGTGACCATGCACACCCATCACGTTGATGCATTGCTCTATGGAGTACTCGTAGTTGATGAATCACTATTACTGTTATTTCATGATATGCGTCCAATCCTATATAGAATTGAATCGAACGTATGCACGAGGGCGTGGTCGGTAATGTTTCTTTCTGGGTGTCGAGTTCACCTGATGGGGGAGGAAATGAGCTACGTGGACACGCCCAAGAAGGAAAATGGCAATTTTAAGATTTCGAGGGGGATGACGTTCTCCGTCCCCGCCCCTACCCCCTAGTATTCACCCCGCCCTCGCTCGGTATCGGCGTCCCCTCAACGCCTCGTTGCGCCGGCAGAGTGGAGTGGAAAACCATGCGCTTGCGGGGGGGAACCTCGAAGGTCCACGCCTCCTGCTGCAACCCTCCTGATCGCTTTCCAACATCAAGGCCGCGTCCAACGACTCAATGAACTCTTGTGGCTGCTCTTCCATGGCGAGCTGACTAAAACCAGTGCGGTACTTTTCTACGAGGAAGCGTTGAGCTTCGTTCGTCACTAATTCTAGGTCCATGCACCCATCCTCGAGCCTTCGCAAGGACGTGTGGCGGGGGGTGTTAGGTCACCGATCGTGCTACATCCAATCCGGTACTTTCACGAACACGTGGCACCCCGGTATCCACTTGAAAAGGTCACATAGAAGGGGTCGCTCGGACATCATTCGTGCAACATCCATTACAGACATTTTTTTTACTGTTATGCCCTTAGTAACCACTCCGCTGACTACACGAAGAACACAAGCACAACATTTCATTTAAATGTATAGGCTCCGACATAAACGTACAAAGCAGTCATCAACTAACAGGTAGAATTCCACTCATGGAGGACGGAAAATTCAATTATGAATTTGATCTCCCGATGTAGATCTACAATTGGTCCACGAAGTTAATTTTTTATGCAAGGGATTCGTGTTCAATCATTATTTTGTGGAAGAAATGTTCTGAATCATACTTGGTTGTTATATTGACTTCACTACAAAGGATTGTACGCCGTACCTCTCTGATGGTTCGTTAAATGTGTGACCCCTAGGCTTATTTCGTCCCAGCCGACGTCGGGTTTCTATCCACACCTTTCCATTCATTTCCTGAATATATTTTTACCCTTACCAAATTACCTCAAACGTCCGTGACCTCCCTCAATAAATCGAAATATGGTTCGAAATGAATCCGTTATATCATCAACTAATATTTTTTTGCATTGGTTTACACTTAACGGGGCTTGGAAGCGTAGTTGGAAGAGCGTTTTGCTGCTTAATGGTTTTACTCCACTGAATAAGTTTTGATCTTTCATATTTATTTGATTTTTCAAATGTAGTCGTGAAATTTCATGATATTGAGCCTGGTGCCTTAGCAATCATGACATTTGAATTGGATGAATCATGTTACGGAGATGCTGACCCTAAAGTTGAAATAGAAAATAAATTGTTGAAGTGGAGACGTCTTTCCTGAAGAAGGTACCATTAGTTTACCACAGAAGTACTAAAGTAGGTGATAATATCCACTTCTAATTATGGAAACTTTAGAATGAACTAGTGTTATGTGTTATTTTCCCTGCATGACAAATATCATAACGGTCTTAATCGATTCAATCTAAGAGAGAATTGTTTAGACTTTCCTGACCTAGTCTTTAGTTTGTTTTGCATGAGATTTTTATTTCCTTAAAGCCATTGATGGTTCATCCAGCCTAATAGCATCTGAAGTACTACTATAAACTTATTCGAAGTCCATGTAAGGTTGTGTTAATTTCAGTTACATTCACTTCTTCGGATTCACATCTTCGGATCCGGATGCACTCATTTACACCCTAGCTTTGCTATCTTTCATGAACTTTATCTAATAAGGACGCCGCTGACGTAGAGGAACTGCCTCGATTTCCTTAGTTATGAATTTCGCTCGTCGGATGGTGCAGGGCACATGACAAGATCCGCCCTCGTCTGTCTTACCAACTTTGGGGATAGTTGTTATGGGCGATCTTTCTTTTCAGCAACAAAATCAGTGAAATTGTGGATATATCACATATCTTTTGTTTTTCAGTTTCATGAGATTGTTTTTCGATGGAACTATTTAATTTTCATCTTGCTAAGTATTTTTTTTAACAACCGTTATCTTTTTAGTTTCGAAATTAATCCTTACGAATGAGGCTCATTCTACTTTGAAAAATTAACCAATCCACATAAGAATCATCGGTTCGAAGAACAGAGTGGGGGTACCACAACCTGAACTAATCCATGGAAAGATGTGTAATTATAATGATGGCCTATCAAAATCAAATGGAAAAAAATTCGCGAGCCTTCGCTAATGGATAAAAGTCCAATAATAAAGTTTTAGTGGATTTTTTTCCATAGATTTCAGTGCCCATTCTCTTTTTATATTGCTGGGTGTCTAACTAAAAAGGTGAATTTTCCCTTCTATTGTCCTAGACCCGTTGAAATAAAAATGAGTGCCCTTGTGGGCTAGGAATCCTGTAAAAATACTGCTTGCCGAAAATTCCACGATGGTTTTGGGGGAATACTTAGTTGCATATCCACTAAACGTCTTAGCGATGACAATGAAAGAATCTATTTATCCGAACTGAGTTTCATCGCATCGCGGCCTCTCCTTTGATGGATAGGTCAACTAATGAAGAGTCACAAAGTGAATTCAACTTGGTTTTTTTCATTTATTTCGTTTCCTCAGTAGGTTGTTGAACTGACTATACAGTGTGCACTCTGCACGTACCTTTTAGGTAGCCATGAGTCATCAACGCCGTTTCCTCGTTCGTGGATGTCCACAGGCTTCCAGGTGTTTACCTCCTTCCCACGTTCTCGCCTGTGCATGACAAACGCCTTCGTTACTCCCTTAAAGTCAACTAGAGTAACAGCTGAAATACGTAGATGAATTCATCTACATAAATACCCCGCGAAGAACCAAAAAAGTGCATGGCAGGGGGTGCGAGCACCAGTTGGGATGAGTAATGGAGAGGACAAGTAAAGAAAAAAAATATTTACTAAAAACCTCCAAAGAACGTGCATATTTAAATGAATGCTGGCGGAATTCTTCGCTCAAAACCAGTGACAATTGCACTCAGTAAAATAGTAGTTCCTTCTGGTGCTTTCCCGGCGTATTTGCTGGATGAAGTTTTCTCGGGTCTTCCACCGGGTCAGGGGTTCCATGTTGGCCGACGTTTCGATGCCCGACTCGTGCATCGTCCTCAACATCATCAACCCTGAGGACGATGCGCGAGTCGGGCATCGAAACGTCGGCCAACATGGAACCCCTGACCCGGTGGAAGACCCGAGAAAACTTCATCTAGTAGTTCCTTGTTATTCGAAAAAAAATGAACCACATCCATTTATGCGACAGACCTCTACCATACCAAAAGTTCATGCAGAACTGGACAGTAAGAGGGAGAAATTCTGTTAATTCATGGGTATGCAACTCATGGTACCTGCCTCTAAGGTCAGTAGCCGGCGTGAGGAGTCCCCCTTCCACAGAGAGTGACGAGGGATGGAAGGAAAAGCTTGAAAACACAACAAAAAAATGTCATATTCGTGTCAAATACTTTCAAGATTTTCTATAAATATCTTAGAGTAACCTGTTTCTTGTGATCCCGGCATCTTTCGAGCGTTAAATGAGTAGCAAAGTCCTCGAGATGAGGCCGGAGAGCCAACATTAAAATGACCAGAGACGTCAGAGGGAACAGTGACCTTCCGTTTACTCGATCTCTTTTTGGTGTCTTCTCTTTCGTCTCACCAATACGAAATTCACCTTTGCTAAGAGTATTATTGTAAGGTAATCTACTGGTTAAGGTAGGTTTTTGGCTGGACACAACTACCAAATGAATATTTTGTGGCTCCTAACAAAACACAATCCAGCAACCTAATCTACATCAGATCTTCATCTCTGTGTACTTCTTTCCTCCCTTAATCCCGTCCAACATCCCTATCCTGTTCCTGCCCTTTCCCCGTTTGCCTAACAACCTCCCCTCTATTACAGTTTTCAACATTCCACTACCGCTCAATAGGCCTTTCATCCATTTTTCCTGCCCTCATAGGATTTCTCTCAACAAACCCCTCTCCTCACCCACCATCTTCAGTACTTCCTCATTTGTTTTCCTTTCGGTCCATTTCACCTTCATTCTTCTCCACACCCACATTTCAAAAGCCTCCATCCCATCTACGTCTATCCTCCACGTTTCCGCGCCGTACATAGCTACGCTCCATATCAGAGTTTTTACGAGTCTTTTCTTAACCTCCCTACTCAACTTCCCTGTCATCAACTTCTTCTTACTAGTGAAAACCTAGTTCTAATAATTTAAAAGTATTTTTGCTCTTAGAATCACAATTGGAAGTTTCCATTTAATTTGTATCGCATTACAATAATGCATATCATTTTATGGCTCAAAAAAACGATAAATTTGCCTCCCATTCCGAAGATTCGGGTTCTAATCCCGGCGTTGGCAGAATTTCTCTGTGATATCCATATCTATGCGTGGGGAGCGCTTACAGTGAAGTGCGCCGTACGTTGGATGGGGGTCGACTGTCGACTCATTGGTACCTATCGTGAAGAGTAGTAGATGCTGGTTTCTTTCTCTTCACCAATTTCCCAAAAAACCTCTTGAGGAATATCGAAAGTTCTCGTCGAAAAAACGTGGTGCCGAAAAAGGCCAATTCCCTCTAACTCATGATTAAATTACAAAAAAAATTAAAGGAAAAGTGCAAAGTCCTTCGGCATTACTAGCGAGACTTTGGCCGAGGTAGGAATTCATTCCATCAACTTTGTTGATGTTGCTCATGCAAGACTCGAGATATCATTGATGCGTGGTTGCACCTTTATTGATGAGTTAAAAACACTGGATTTACGCCCTGAGATCGCGGCTTCGATTCCTGGCGTAAATGTTTGATTCGAGAGAAACCTCCAGTGTGTTCGTTCGCCGTCCGTAGAGGGTTGAACATTTAACCGCTCCTCGCAACCTCATCGGTTGCGGCGGCCTTTTGCCTGCAGTAGGCTTCCTCGTTTCACCTTGGCCTTCCGTAAATGCTCACCTACCATAAAAATGAACATCGCGAATGACCACAGTTGCCTTACATGGTAACTGCCTCCTTTTCCAGTGCAGCTGCGTCCATCGATAATTAATGATTCAAGATGAAACCAATAAAAGAACATTCTGTTTGCCTTCATAATTTATTTTCTCGTGTGAGTACTACCCGGAAGTAAGTATACCTCTTTTAGTTTGCTCGTTAGTCCCTTAGGGCAGTTCAATCAAATTGCGAGCTCGCCGGATTCCAGCGGCGCCAATAACCTGAAGCTCCCAAGTTAAGGAATCCTTTCTGTGGCTGGTGAACAAGCTTCAAATCCGCATGTTGGCCGATTTTCCAGTGGAGTTATGATTCCTTCTAGGGTTAGGATGACGATATTCAGCAAATAAGCAATCACTCCAACCGTAGGGTGGGACGACGTAAATCCTGTGGACTATCTATAGTTTCTTCCCTTCGTCCAGGGTAAACCGATGCCAACTCGGAAGTTTCGCTGTGTCAGGCCATTCATTACTAAAGCTTGCTACCTATTCATTTCAAGTGCAATTCCGTCCATTGTTCTCAAGTTTGCCTCCTCGGGGGCTTGAAGACGGGAGACTACGATGAAATCCGAGGAGGATATTAGTGGTTACGCCAGAAGCCCTCTTCACTATTTCTGGAGGCGTCCTTTGCCCTATGCAGAGGACTTCGTGATTTCCATCTAGTATCAAATAAAATCGCGGAGGCTAATCGGAGTGGCGGTAATTGTCGAAGATATGTAGCAGTTGTGACCACATCGCCTTTGCATCGAAGATCGAGCATTTTTCAATTAAATTTTAAATGTAATATTTATCGATAAAAGCCGTCATAATATTGTCGTATCGACAAAAATATCCATATCCGTCCATTCGATCATGTTAGCCTTCCACAACATCATGCCTGATTCGACAAAACTAATGCATGGAGTTGACTTCTTTACGGCTGCGAGACATGTAAAATGAGTGGAAGAGGAGAGAAGATTGAAGGCGATGGAAATGTGGAAGAATGCTGAAAATAAAAATGGTTGAACGGAACAAGAAAATGAAGAAGTGCTTCGAAAAGTGGGCGAAGATAGAAGAAGCCTATGGTGGATACTTACACAAGAAGAAGAGGGAAACTAATTGGGCCCATCCTAAGACAGGATATCTAACGGAAGACCATAATTGTAGGAAACGTATTATGGAGGGGAAGAACTAGGGAGGAAGGTCAAGGTTTAATTACGATAAGTAGATAATGGAAAATGTCGGTGCAAGGGGACAATGGGGGAATGAAGAAATTGCCCTGGGACAGGACATAAATTGGAGAGTTTGCTAAAAACCATTCCTCGGAATGATAACTCGTGATGATGGGCAATTCAAATCAATTCTGTACATATAAGCCAATGGAGTGTTTACACAAATTGAACATTATTTGATATTACTTCGGAAAATGAAGTACTTTCTCCCTCTTAAGGGTGAATATCAACTTAAATGTCTGCCGATACACCGCTTTTGAAACGCGCGCATGTTTGTAAGACTAGATGTACAAGTAGATGGGTCTCTCTCGTCAAGGCATAGGCAGAGGACGCTTCGGGACAAACCGTTCCGGAAGTCTTCGAAGCAAACCCGAGTGAGCGAAATAAAACTTTTTTTTCTAAACGGTGCGAAAACGTTCCGCCGGGACATTTCTGTGCGTTTTGCCCCGGAACTCGATTCTGCTCCGTTTCGGGGAATCACGTCGATTCCTCCTCACTCTCTTCCCCAATTATTTCCGCGCCCCGCCCGATACCGTTGAGTCCAATTTGTCATGGCATGCGCACTCGATCTTTTCAACTTGTGGATTGCGCTTCCGGACGGTGTGGATTGGGAAGGACTGTCGAAATTAATATAAAAGGGACTGATGTGGGCAGCCGAACGCCGTGAGTTTAGGAACATACATAATCCCACTGCCACTTCGACAGTCCTCATCCGATTGGCCGTAGGCGATCGATAAGTGGAGAACGCCGGGTTCTTTTGAAACTGCGGAGTTAAAAGTGAGGGTGACTCATGAAGTAGATACCTTAATCACCCATTAGCCCCATTTTCTGACGTCTAAAACAACAAAACTCTTCCTCACTGACCAAGGCAAACAGCTGTTTCGTTTTAATCGGACTTGGCCCACATTTATGGGATTCGGTATTGAAATTCCCAAGTCCGTTTGTGTTTCTCTGATTTCTCATTATCGTGGGACGTAGACATTTCTTATCAACATTCCGAACGGAAACCTCCTTTACCCAGATCCTGTTTTTATTTCGCCGCTAAGAGTTAACGGGGCGTCGCCACGATTTTAAGAGCATTCGTCCAAGTTATTTCAGGTTTAAGAAATGCCTCGCAACTGTTTATTGCATCGGTGAAAATATTTTTCTGATGAATCGTATCCCATGTCCTTTCCTTTCGACTTCCACGGTTTATGTTTCGGACATTGCCCGCTAACTATTCAGCGAAAGGAAGAAATGAAACTTCTGTCGCGATAATAATCAGAATCATGAGTGTTATGGAAGTACGAAGGCAGTTTCCGATGTTATTCGTAGTGGTCTACCGATCAGAGGCAGTGAATATGAATGCACAGTCACCTGGTTTCCTCTGGGATCTAGTACTGCTGAATTTCATAACGGAATGATCGTTTAACGTGGTCGCTGAAGCAGGAGGATAGACGTAGATGGGATGGAGGCTTTTGAAATGTGGGTGTGGAGAAGAATGGAGAAGGTGAAATGGACCGAAAGGAAAACAAATGAGGAATTACCGGAGATGGTGGGTGAGGAGAGGGGTTTGTTGAGAGAAATCCTATGGAGGCAGGAAAAATGGATGAAAGGCGTATTGAGCGGTAGTGGAATGTTGAAGAAGGTGATAGAGGGGAGAATGTTGGGCAAGCGAGGAAAGGGCAGGAACAGGATAGGGATGTTGGGACGGGATGAAGGGAGGAAAGAATTACATAGAGATGAAGAGGGACCTGATGTAGATGAGGTTGCTGGATTGGGTTTTGTTTGGAGTTACAAAAAATATTTATTTGATAGTTGTGTCCATGCAAAAACCCTGCTTTAACCGGTAGATTACCTAATAAATGATCGTACACACTGCAGTGTCAACCCTAACAGCTTGTGTTGCAATAAGAAATGTTTTACAACTCCACATACACTACGCCTCTCTTCAGAGATACTAATCTCACGAATCTACATTTCCTACTTCAATTTCCCCAAACAAATCCTTTCCTTCCCTCACCGTGTCTAGAACGTGTTTTCCCATCGCATTTTCCGTTAGTTAAACAGAACGGAGTGAAATAAACAATACGAGATGAATTCGGGCAATTGTTTCCATCGTTGGACATCTGAGCTCGACTCATTTACCGTCGTTTCTGTTTAAAAACAATTATTTGTCCTTGAACTTTTTGTCCTGAGTTCGTCACGTCCCCCGCCCCACAAGTAGTGCTCTCTCTTTCTCTTGTCAGGAAAGAACCGCCACTGATTGCAGCAGTCCTTCCCTTTGCCTATTAGGCATCACGCATCAGCTGATGGGGAAGCCCTTTCGCAATCCTTCACCGTCTGGGGCCGCGACTGGCAACGCGAGCGAGTAGGAGAGCCAATTTTATCATCAAGACTTCGGGTCGATCGCTTTAGTGCCGTCGGTGGTGATTCATCGCCCGGTTACGCTGGAAAAGTTATACGTGACATTGAAAAAAAATATTTAGCTGTTGGCTGATTACCGACTCAGTCGCCTACATGAATGGGTAGTTTTGCAATCGAGGTAATAATTAATGATTTCGCTCATTCATCTATTAATTTGTATGTCCCAGGGTCAGTTGCAACCCCTTCAAACATTTATTAATGTCAATTTTTTCACGCCTTGCTCTTTTTTACGTCCCTTTTTGTTTGATCTTCGTATTAGTCTTAAAATCTTTACTGTGGGAATTTTCCTACTAAAACATATATGACGCAACGTTTCAGGTTAAACCAATTGGAATTTTTCCACCGTGAGGTTCCGAGTGCAAAAAAAACCCAGCACGTTCACACATGTGAGTACTGAAATAATCACGATGCCTACAATATAATTATCAATTATGTTGTTGAATTCGTAACGAGTTCATTATGACGTAAAGGTGTTTCCCCGACCACGTGGTGTATAAATCCAGTACTTATATAGTGTTAAATTTGACCTTGTTCTCACCCGTTCTTCTGGATAATTTCATCGTTTCTTAATTTTAGCCGTTAATTTCGAGCACGTTTCAAAATTTTTCCCACTCTCTGTTCCACTTTTCCACTCGTAACATGCCTCTAATCCGGTGGAGAGTGGTGCACTCCACGCATCTTGTTTCCCGCGCATCTTCTTCGGTCGTAACCCTATCCTACTCTTTGATCTCGGTAGTTGGCTCTTCATCACGAACGCCTTGTTGGCTGGAGCATCTCCGCTCTTCCCCACCTCTCTCCCCCGCCGTGTCACGCTGCTTCCGACGTGGATGAAATATTCCAATTACTGCTACAGTTTCTCTCCTCGAGGTGTGACTTACGCCCTCAACACTCCCCCATTACAGCAAACGGGAATAATTTTCTCTTTTTTTTTGAGAATTGTGTCGTGTTATTTCACGCCGCGTTGCTACCCAAAGTCGTGGACTCGGTTGGTGTGTGAGTCGACGACCATTACTACTAGTCACCTAACTCCGTTTTCGGATCGTTGAAAATGTTCATTTGCATATAGATTGGATATTTTACGGGAAAAAATGAACTCGTTTCGCTAATTGTCGTTGGTCTAATTGGGTGACGCGTGACATTCGTCGTCGCATTGAAGGCGCGATTCTCTCGATTTGGTCACTTGGGGTATTTTTTTGTCCTTACGTTTAATGGGAAATTACTCGCGATACTAGAGATTTATTGCTAGAGTCGAGGTGAATGCGTTTTTTAAGAAACTACTGGTTATGGAGCGAAGAATTCTTTTTCAAAGTCAATAGTTTCATTTCATTACAAAGTATTCTCCGCGTCGATTACGTAACTTCCTTTGACGTTGTCTCACGAGGGAGTGTTTCAAACTGTGAAAAAGCGATCCCGTTGAAAAACGTCCTGCGTAATTCTTCGCTCAAAATATGAATTCTTTCCAGTCTCTGGGATGACGATCGACCAAATTTAAGGATGAGGTTGGTGGAAGTATAGATTAGTCGTTGGTTTTCCAACTTCCTCATTAATATTGCTTTAGCGAGACATTTCCAGATTGGTTGACCGAAATACACAGGAACCCTTTCTTGATGGTGGTCTCTTATCCGTTATTCGAAGGATTAATATAATTACTTTGTCCCCCGAATAGATCATCGCTTACTTTCTTAATGTTTTGTAAATAATAACAACCTTGAGCAAAAATAATTTTCTTATTTTATTCTCGAATCGAAATAATTTCGTGAATTGATAAATCACAGAATTCTAAGACATTAATAAAAGCATGTACATAAGTATCCCGCGATCCGCCAAAAAGGTGTGTGGCAAGAGGTGTAAGCACCAGGTTTAATGGGTAATAGATAAGGAGAGGAAGGGTGTTTTAAGGGTTAGAAAAAAGGAAAAAAAAACATTCTATAAAAATTATCGAAAATACGTGCAATTCCATGTAAACGCTAGCGGAAAACTAAGTTCCTTACAATAGTTAAGGTATCTGCCCATGGAGCTCAACTAATTTTTAAAGCGGCAAAAGTCATCTTCTAAAACATAATAGTAACATTTCATGATCAAGGAAGGCACTTGGTTTCTCCGCATGGAATTTTTTTATCACGACCTAGTTCACGTTACAACGCATCATCTTCAGGTAAATTGAAAATTTTGGAACACAAAATTTCGATTTTCCAAAACTTTCCAGAATCAACAATTTACGTGGAAATGATGCGTTGTAACGTAACCTGGTCGGAATAAAAATAGTCAATGTGGAAAAACTGAGTGTCTGCTTTCATCATCTTATGGAATAATTACTGCGTCTAATGTTCCCTTACGTTAAGATGAGAGTTTATCTATTGAATGGTTGTAGGGAAAGTGAATTCATTTGAATCTTTTTTTAAGCCTCGCGCCAATCATCCGAATGGAGATCCGTATTCTGGGATGTCAATTAATATGAGTCTTGTATCTTCTCTCAGCTTTAGTGTAGTTCACGGTCAATATGTCTCATTATGGCTCATAACCTTTCCAATTCGAAACGACTCCTGTTACCATCCCGTCGCTCGCATTGTTCGGACAAATACTTCCGGCCCCGCGATCAACCCTTCAAGCCAAATTGTGTCCTCGTCCCCTTTTGTGGGACAACTTAAGCTCTTTATCAAGACCGCTGCTATTACTGACCATTTGGCGGACTAATCCGAGGAAATTATTCTCGTCACGTACACAACACGCGATTTTTCATTCGAAATAGTCATCGAGTATTATTAAATTTTCTTTTGCTCAGGACCGTATGCTTATTTTTTTCATGGATCATATTATAATATATTTTTTGGGTCTATCGTAACTGAAAATTAGCAGTCAAAATAACAGTTTTGAAGGTGGGGCTGCTCGCTATGCACAAATACGTTAAACTCGTAATGCGTCAAAATTCTTTTGCTTTTGTCTCCACGTGCTTCCAAACCAATGTGGAAATTTTCAATCGATTTCGCCCCTCGTGCTCTAGACCTTCGATCCGTCTAGGTGTAAGAAAAGTGGAAGTAATTTTATTGCTTTCTTAATAATTTATTGCTCCCATTTTTGGACTTTTTTATCCCATGACCTTTGTCAGTCTTGAACAACACTTCCTTCGCCCTCTATGTACGACTTAATTTACCAATATTATAAAATTTTATTAAAAATTATGTTTTAGTGATTCAGATGACTGTTTTCCGTCAAAGTCACATCATCCCAAACACCACCGGAAAGAGTCGTCTTCGTCGTCGTCGCCATTGTGTTCTGTCGAGGACAGACGACCCTCCATTGCCCAGCGTCAGCTCATGTGCCGCCCCTGAAATACACGGACGCCGAATCACTTTGTGAAATAAAGCGAGTGCTTTCAATAGTGTCGGGTGGCCTTATCAAGACCTAATGGAGACCTTCACTGCGAAATAGTTCCAGTATTTCACGCTTCATACTCGGAGGGATTAATAGGAAATTTTGCATTAATCATTGAATTATTACTTACGGAACCTCAAGGCCTGTGAAGTTCGTACACCGTGTTGGGTTGAGTTCTTTTTCCCTTTTTCGAATGCTGTGTTCCAGGAATATTTGAAAAGTTACGAATCAGTTTATAAGTCTTTGTAATTCTCACCTGCGGAGTCCCTCGATGTTAATAAGTGTTTCAGCGTGTGTTTCCTAGCTACGTTAGAGATTATGCATGCATGAAAGCTTAAGATTGCAAAAATATTTCCATGGGACTTGAATCTTTGATAAACAGGCCCCTGGTACATGAAATATTGGTGAATTGTTAGCTGAGGGTGTCTAGAGACATCGCCCGGACTTGAACCCGGGCACTTCGATCAGTAGTTGAACCTTTTAGCCACTAGACTGGATAAAGCCATCTTCTATTTCACCAAATGGTAAATATTGAAAAGAACTTCCACCCTACACATTATTATTAAAGAATAAGTATGGTAACGTGGGCAGTAAACCATCATTGCCAATTAACTTAGCAATGACGGTACTCGGTTGAAACTGTGTCGGTCTTTCTTAAACTCTGGGTGTAGAGTAACAAAATAATAGCTCATTTTAAAATGGAACGTTTACGCAAAGTATTGCCAGGAATTATTTTCAGTGTTGATTATTGTTTGGAAATATTCCCTTTTCTTTTGCGTTTGATCATTAAAACAACTTATGTTTTTAAATTTCGCACGAGTCCCAGGCCTTTATACGAAACGTCAAAAGCTTGTCGTGGGGTAAGGGAGAATTTGATCTAAACATGGAAAAATCAGGGAGCATGGAAAACAGGGAAAATATCGGTGTTTTAGAGTGAGGGTTTCTTTCGACGTTGGCGGTAGTCGACGAGGGAAACGGACACAAATTGAAATCTGGCTCTGGTGGAACTCTTGACAGCGCCTCCGACCTATCGTGCGCTCAAGTCATATCTCCGGTCGTATTTGGATGAGTTCCATGTCCCCAAGGACCCTCCCTCCAATTCCTCTCTCCCTCGGCCCTTAAGTACACGGGCCCGGGTCAATTCAGGTCCTCGGACCTGAATCTAGATTTTCCAC
Organism: Hetaerina titia; assembly: GCA_037158775.1. NCBI lineage: Eukaryota > Metazoa > Arthropoda > Insecta > Odonata > Calopterygidae > Hetaerina > Hetaerina titia. The sequence goes on from CM073770.1 coordinate 86,551,729, forward strand.
CGCTGGCCCATAAAATGTCTGTAGCCCACGCCCCCGTTCCCATGGTTCATGCCTTTTACTTTGTTGAGTGAAGGTAAAATCTTTCCGGATTCGTAAAGAGTAACAGTTCCTGTGTCACCGTGGGTCGAACGAAATTTTTTGGCCGCCCAAAGGAAAACGATGGTCGGTTTTTCTCAATGTCAGTTTATCTCCGTGAAATTGACCCTTCTGAACTCGATGATGATACGGCCTTCTCTTCCCATTGGTCCCCGAAGGCACGGATCTGTCCATCTCCGAAGTTCAAAGAGTTTCCAAGCCTGTATGCTATCACCTCTCGTACTCTCTCTTATACGTAGGCTGGTCTCTGGTTGCCCTAGAGTAGGTGATCTTAGGGTACATATAGATGCACAGTACGTTTCAAGTGTGAAAAATAAGTCGAATGATATCGTCATTACGTAGCCCTTTGGGGCCAAATCATTGGCTTCCCTCTACATCAATTTGATAGTGGCGTTAGCCAGGGCTTTATTTACTCCCTGTACAAATATTTTATTTTACAAGTTAGACTCGTTCGCTTGCACCAACAGGGATAACTACTTCAGATGGTGCCTAAGCGAAAATGTTTTACGGTATAGAAGTTAAAGAGAGACGATAAAAATTAAAATTCTGAGGGAGGAACTTTATTATTAGGTAAGTAGTAATAGAGAAAAATCTAGCGGAGCGTTATACAAAATGTAATAAAATATTCTGAATGGTTGTAAGCAGCCTTCATATTAAAAACATCGCCTGGAGCTAATGTCGTTCAGCATGAATACGTTCCGGAGCAATATACAAAAATATTTCTCGACCATGGGCTGACACTCCTTAAGCGTTCATGGCAAGAAATGGTAGGCTTTACTTTCTCAGGGAACTGGTAAGAGTCAAGGTGTTGCCGAATTGAATAGTAAAAATAAAAATGTCCGGGGAAAGAAAGGGTAGAACAAGTTATTGTCGTATTTCTTGCCTCGTACTAAACTACTTGCAATATTTGTTTGCTTTGCCAGAGGGTCGATACTTAAATATGTTCCGGAGGCTTGCGGAGCTGTGGGTTGGCTCGTGCTGGCTTAGTAGTTCGATGCCCGAGTGTTATTTTCGGCCATATCCCGATCCGTGATTTGGCACCCCGTGTGGGTGGAACTTCAACTGCAGTGAACTGCAAGTCCCTCCCTCCTCAGCTCCAAAACTCAAAATCCCTCTAGTGAGAATTGATTATGTTGTCACCAGGTTTCCTGCCTTAATTCTCCTTATTCGTTAATCTGAATGGCGCATTGCGCCGTCTTCTTTGGTCGAAGAATTGAGTCTATTGATTTTGTTTCATTATTTGATATTATGCCTGAGAGAATGCTGTTTTTATTGCGAATGGTGTAGTGTCATGTTATTACGAAGTAAGGTTAAAATCCTAGACGACTTTCCACGGCGTGGAAAGTATCGCCTTAATCTCTCTCACCGTTTTTATTGTGTCAACATCTCACCGATAGCATCACGAATCGCGTGCTCTCCTAGATTAATTATTGACTACCAAACCCGCCGTTTTGGTTGACTGAGTCAGAAACTTGATCGCCCTTATCCGAAATCCGACCCTTATTTTGAGACATGGCATTTGAAAACGTCTAGTATCTAAAGGAAGTTTTCACATCCATGGTGAATTTTGGTTCTAAGTGTGAAATTCGTTCCTTTCGTTCTAAGGGTGAAAGTGAAGATTTTGTGGCCACATGTCTTCCACACCATAGCGTATGATTTCTTTTATAAAGTGTACTGAATTGCTTATGGAGAATGTTCACCAACGAATTCAATTAAATAATTTAAAAATATACACTATATATATATTCTCCGGATGCCCTTAACCCATTCTCACTTCAACTTGTGTTGTCGTGACGATTTACCTTCAGTACGCTGAAGAGGGCTACTTTGTGGCCGAAGCACGCGTATTCGTATTCACCTTTCTTTTCCCTTTCCTTAGTTATCATTAAGGAATTCAATAGCTAAGGTAGTTTCATTATTCAGGGTTCTCTTGAGACTATTAAAATTTGTGGTTGATTCGCATTCTAGTTTCAAGTTCACCGCCGTCCAACATGATAAGAAAATGTTTTGGTAATGCTTGAGAGTTACTCTCTAAACCTATGCTTTTTATGGCTGTTGGGAGAGAATGGGTGCTCGATTTTTTTTCAATGAGACTGAAAAAAGAAGAACGTTGCAGAAAGAGGAGAGAAAGGCTGCGAGGCGTAAAAAGAAAGCAGCCATCTCCGTAGGAAATCTAGAATATTACTCTCAGCTTTCTTGGTATTTGTACCGAAGGAAAAATATTTGTTATCTTTTCGGAGTCCAAGAAGAGTGCAGATCAAATAAGAAAATGCGCAAATATTATGTGTTTACTTTCCTTGTGTTATGATAATCCTTTTAAAAATAATATCCACTGGTGCGTCGTTTAGTAAGAAATAAACGGAATGTTTTAGAGGTTTCAATAAAAAGTGTGGCGATAATTTTTTTCATTGGAATTTTCCGAAATATTCCCGCTAGAATTTATTAAATAATGTGTTTGAAGGATATTTATGCATAATGTCATCTGTTTGGTTGCATTATTTTCTGCTAGCTCTTTTGGAACTGAGGTGATCATCATTGGCTAATCGAAATAATTGCAACCCCGACATGTTTTCGTGAGTGAAACGTTTTTAATAAAGGAATTGATTCTTCTACTGATATTTTGTTTGTCAATTTTAGATCAAAAATTTTAATATTGATTTTGAAATTGATTACGATTGATTGATTTAGAAAGCGATTGACGCTAATAGTTTAATGCCGCCATGATGGGCGTTATTTTATTTTTGAATCTGTATTGTCACTTTTCCATCAACATAATATCGTTAGAAAATATTCCTTTACGAGGGATATCACATTTTTAAGGTATTTACCAATTTGATTTATTTTTTTCGGCAGTGTACCTACCGTTGGCGCGAGACTCTAGCATGATACTTCGACTTCCTGCTAGATGGTGTTAGTGATCATGAGTGGATAATGCGACATCGGCGAAGTGCTGCTGCGACGGATTTGGAATGGATTACGTGAGTGGCGGTCTGCCTGCCGTGCAGACAGCTGGGAAAGTGATACGAGCGCCATCTTTGAAGCGAGGGAAGAATGACGACGTTCCGATAAATGAGCGGGTAAGTAGTTTTTGAAACTTTTATTCGAGTCGAACTCAAGAATTTCAAATATTTTTATTTAAATCTGTATTATGCTTGAACTGCTAAGGTACATTATGATGTCATGTTCACAGAAGTTTTACGTATACATTGTTCATCGACTTGGTTACCATGCTGTTGTTTAAGTTTGGAAACTTTTGTATATATACCTGTAGGTTTATGAAATCGGCCATGCATTCTTTTTTGAGTGTCGGAAAATTCACCATTGCGTAAAGCACGCTTTAGGATATTCTAGAATATAACTATTCAATATTATTCAATTTACTTTTGGAGCTATAAGTTAATTATTTTTTTGGTTGAGTGAGGAATATGGAACTTCGACCTGAAAATAGTCTGCTGATGATGGCTTCTTTGTTACGAAACCGTTGTTTATTGCTAGCTGTAAGTCTAATTGGGCGATATTACTAATGCAATGGTGATGTCGATCAGCATTTGTTAGTACGGACGGAGACACTTTTATTTATTCACTGGATCAGAAATCACAGTTTTAAAGCATTTCGCTGAAAAAGATCCGATCACCAGACGGGTAAGTATATCTCCAACGCTTATGCTATTGCCTTCAATGTCAATTAGTTTGGATAGCGTCTTCAGGGAGCAGAATATAAATCGAGTCTTGAACTATTGCAATAAAAATTTGGATTTCTTAAGAAGTCATATCAGTTGACAATCCGTGATTCTTTACCAATGAAGTGCCTATGTGGAATGCGACATATTTTCAAGGAAGTTTCATTTGGCATTTAAACTTTGCGTTGAATATCGTGTGGTTACTCTGTGGTTTTGCGTCGAAACTTGATTCGTATTCAAACGCGTCGTTATACCCATTCACTGCCCCCACGGTGTCGTTATGACCTCAATAGATAAAACGGCTCTAATTTAACTCGGCCCATTCACTGGTGTCTTTCATAACATTTTGTGTGTGGGTTTATCGTGCTTAGTCTCTGATTTTAAATGTTTTGTTAATTGACGTTTATTATTGCGTAAGTAATTGGAATTAAGCATTTTATATAATTGACGTTATCACCTTCATTTTTTCACGTAACACCAACGGATTAGTCTTTAAATCCGAAGTTCGTATTAATACAACCTTCCGTTACCACCGTTATTTCTTTAGAGCACCCTATTTGTTGCATCTTTGCTTCTTGGGAATTTCCCGTCTCATTTTAGTTCTCTCCGGGTTCATTTTCCACTCTGGAAAATGTTGTGATTTTCCGTTCCTTCATAAAACGCAATACTGTGGTCAATTCTGTGTACGAATTTATAACCATCTTCGACGGCAAACTCCGGAAAACACTGCAAAAGTAACTGAAGATTCTCACTCATTCCTAATCAAGCGGAAATACTGTTTTATATTCCCCAATGGATCTGGTACTTTTCCGTTGTGGCGGAGTTTAGTGGGTAGTGCAGAACTTTAGAATGTATCTGCCAGGACATTTTATTTCAACGTAAATGTATTTATTTAAGCTTTTTTGAGCATTATTCAGGCAACATCTTTGAATCTGTTTAGAGAAATATTCGATAAAAAGGACTTATAATCCTGGAGTATATATATATATATATATATATATATACACACATTCAAACACGAAATACCGCCATATGGCGAATAAATATTCATTCACATTGAAATAGAGATAAGGAAAATGGTAATGGAACACATATAAAGGACGTACACAATAGAGGTGGGGATGACGGATGTGAGCAGATCACGAATGTAAAAATATTTTCCTCGACCGGTTTTTACATTCGTGATCTGCTCACATCCGCCATCCCCACCTCTATTGTGTACGTCCTTTATATGTGTTCCTTTACCATTTTCTTTATCTCTATTTCAATGTGAATGAATATATATATACTATATATATATATATATATATATATATATATATATATATATATATATATATATATATATATATATATATATATATATATATATATATGTATATCCCACCCATGGACTACAACCTTGTCGTGGTGGAAGGGCTTGTGTGTTCCGATGACCCCTAGAGCTGTGCTGGCGGGAGTAATAATAATTACTCCTGGAAGGGTCACCCATGCCAGATAGGTCGAAGGTTAGGAGCCAGACGAAAGGTAGTCCACGCAGCGTCTGTTCCTCAGTGAGGCGGCTGCAATGGCGTCTGACCCCAGTGGGGCGGCCATTAAGTGATGGTGTCACGTTAAAAACACTATTGAGGAAGGCAACGGGAAACCACCTCAATTATCATTCCCAAGAAAATATGATGGACGCAAAACAGAAATTGAGTCCTGGCAACTGCGGGACTCGGCCCAAGGGGCCGTGTGTCGTGCCCGGCAGCGGGGGAGGCAAGGCTTCCGCGGTCGTCATCCCACGAAATCCTTGCGGGCGAGAAATAACAGCAGCAGGACAGAAGATGCAGAAGAAGACGAAAGTAGTTAGAATAGGAACCTGGAACGCCAGGACAATGTTGAGGAGAGGCAAATTAGAAAATATTAAGCGAGAGATGGAAAGAGGTAACATAGATGTTTTAGGCCTCTGCGAGGTGAGATGGAAGGATAGCGGGGATTACTGGAGTGACAATTATAGAGTAATATACAGCGGCGGGGACGAGAGCCAACGAGGGGTTGCCGTAATTTTAAATAAAGGGGTAGGAAGAAGCGTAGTCAACATAGAGCAAGCGACAGATAGAATTTTACTCGTAGAGATTAAAGCAGAGCCGACGAACTTGGTCATTATTCAGGTATACATGCCACCGAGCAACCACAAGGAGGAAGAAGCCGATAGGATGTATGATGAGTTAGAAGATATCATCGCGAGTGTTCCTGCAGGGAAACATTTGATAGTGATGGGGGATTGGAATGCGACGGTAGGCGAAGGAAGAGATGGTGGTGAGGTGGGGGACTATGGGTTAGGCACGAGGAATGAACGCGGGGAGAAAGCAATTGAATTCTGCAGGAGACAGGGGTTAGTCATCACTAACACATGGTTTAGACACCACAAAAGGCGTAGGTATACATGGAAAATGCCAGGTGACTCAGAAAGGTATCAGTTAGATTATATTATGGTTAGGCACAGGTTTAGGAACAGTGTGATAAATTCGCACAGTTTCCCAGGAGCGGATGCGGACTCTGACCACAATTTAGTTGTTATGAAATGTAATGTTCGTTTCAAGAAGATAAGGCAAGGGCGGCGGGCTAAAAAATGGAATTTAGAAGCAGTAAATGAATTAACGAGGAAGGAGTATCAGGAGGCTGTAGAGAAAATGATGGATGACGGTAAAGAACTGAGTACTATCGAAGAAAAATGGGAATGTATCCCATATATGTAAATGTAAAAATGGGAAAAAGGGATATTGGAAGCCGCTAAAGACACTATAGGAACCGTTAACGGGAAAAGGATAAGGAAACCATGGGTAACGGATGAGATGATTGCAAAGATGGATGAGAGAAGAAGATGGAAAAATGTAAACACAGAGTTAGGCAAAATGAAGTTCAAAGAGTTAAACAATAAATTGAGAAGGGCCACAAATAAAGCAAAAGAAGAACGGTGGAAAACGCCATGCGAGGATATGGAAAGTTTACAGAAGAAGGGTGAAATTGGTGCTCTATACAGCAAGGTTAAGTTATTATCGGGAAGTAAGAAGGCAAGATCTGTGCTAACAGTTAAAGATAAATGGGGTAAGTTAATAGTTGAACCAGGAAAAATCCAAGAGAGATGGAAGGAATATATAGAAACACTGTATGGTAAAGAACTTAGGCCGACAAGGTTAGACATAGAAAAGGAACATGACGTAAAAGAAGATAGCTTGGGTCCAGGCATACTCGACGATGAAATAGAAAGGGCATTAAAGGAGATGAAAGCAAATAAGGCTGTGGGGCTGGACAATATTCCTGTAGAAATGTTGAAATGGTTAGGGAAAGGTGGGAAGAAGGCCATATATGGACTGATTCGTAGTATCTATGAGGAAGGAATCTGGCCGGAAGATTTTGTGAGATCGGTGTTAGTTCCTATTCCAAAAAAGGCAAAGGCTTCGTCATGTGAGGATTACAGAACAATAAGTTTGATATCCCACGCAGCTAAAGTTATTCTCAGGATCATCAACAAAAGGATAGAGAGTAAGGCAAATGATTACTTAGGGGATGATCAGTTTGGGTTCAGGAAAGGAAGAGGTACGCGTGATGCCATTGCAGTAATGAGATCACTAGTCGAGAGGAATATAGAATACAATCAGGACGTTTTTGCCTGTTTTGTAGATTTCGAAAAAGCGTTTGATAGAGTGAATTGGGAAAAATTAATGCGTGTATTGCAGAAAATAGGAATGGATTGGAGGGACAGGAGACTGATCCGCAACCTGTACATGTCTCAGACTGCTCAGGTGCGAGTGGGGAACGGAGAGTCCGGATGGGCAGTGTTAGGAAGAGGTGTAAGGCAGGGTTGCCCATTGTCACCGGTACTGTTCAACGTATATGTAGAGGAAATGATTAAAGAGGCATGGGAAGAACTGGAGGTAGGAATGAAAGTCGGAGGGGAATTCGTAAAATCGGTTAGGTTTGCTGATGACCAAGCATTAGTTGCTCAGTCAGCCAAGGGGTTGCAAGCATTGTTGAGTGAATTGGAGGTTCAGTGCGATAAATATGGGATGAGAATAAATATAAATAAAACAAAGGTTATGCGATTTTCCAGAAAGAAAAAGGCTAAGCTAAATATTAAAATAGGCGGGGAAAAAATAGAGCAGGTAGAACAGTTTACATATCTCGGAAGTGTTTTGGACCAACACGGTCAAAGTGGTAGGGACGTAAGGAGAAGAATTGCGCTAGGCAAGGAGGCTTTCTCAAGGAGGAGGGAGTTGATGACGGGGACGTTGAGGAGGGATGTTAAGACAAGACTCGTAAAAACTCTGATATGGAGCGTAGCTATGTACGGCGCGGAAACGTGGTCGCTGAAGCAGGAGTATAGACGTAGATTGGAGGCTTTTGAAATGTGGGTGTGGAGAAGAATGGAAAAGGTGAAATGGACCGAAAGGAAAACAAATGAGGAAGTACTAGAAATGGTGGGGGAGGAGAGGGGTTTGTTGAGAGAAATCCTATGGAGGCAGGAAAAATGGATGAAGGGCGTATTGAGCGGTAGTGGAATGTTGAAGAGGGTAATAGAGGGAAGAATGTTGGGCAAGCGAGGTAAGGGTAGGAACAGGATAGGGATGTTGGACGAGATGAAGGGAGGAAAGAAGTACACCGAGATGAAGAGGGACCTGATATAGATTAGTTTGCTAGGTGGGGAGTCACAAAATGTTTATTTGATAGTTGGTTCCATCCGAAAACCTTCCTTAACCGGTAGATTACCTAAAAAAAAATATATGTATATGTATTATATATACATGTATATATATTATATATATATATTATATATATATATTTTTTTACGAACACATTAGACCAGTCCGCGGGCCAACAAGGGCATATACCAACTCCGTGCGCCCGTGATTATTCTCTATGCAGTTCTACCACAGCGATGGTAGTATCGATGCGTAACGACATTGTTGCCACCTTTTGTGTGGACCGTGGTGTTATGGCGGGTGTTCGGTTTTCATTTGACTGCCTCTTATAGATAACTCAGAAAATTCGGAGAACTTGAATGCTTGTTTAAGGAAACATGGAATAATTATAGGATTTAATGAAATCACGTTTAAATATCTAGGCATTCGAAATTATAATCGTAAAATAATGCATAAATCAATGATGTGGTGATTCCAGATGGTGATAAGTGAATGATTTCGCTAAGATGAAGCAACACGCCGAATCACATATGCCGCGGCATCTTCTCTTAAATTTTTGCAGTGCTGGCTTATTCTTAAGGAGCCATTTGGTACAGTCGCGCATTCAATTTTTTTAACGTGCGAAAATACCGAGAAGCATTCTATCATTAATAATGGAGGCAGAAGAAAAATAATTGCCAGTAAACAACAATTTCAACCGGAAACTTGAAGATAGATCGACGATATGAAAAATCTCTTATTTAAAAAAAAACTCAATGAAAAACACTAACAAAACTTAAATGGAAGACCTTGATTTTGCATCGGCGTGGTAGCATGCATAAAAAAATAAGTATTTTTTATTTTCCCCCATTGAAAACTCGAAAAAATTCGTGTATGCTGTAATAGACGAGGAAGGCATATATTAATACGTATGCAATTTCTTAACGAGTCATTGACACTGAAATTTTCATCAGGAAAATTGAATGTTTGGGCTGGGGAAAGTGTAATGGGTAAAGAAAACCATAATTTAAGGATCTGCGGTGTAGAGGTCGAAACGAATATCGACTGTTAGTTATTCGTGTATTCATCGAAGATATCGAAGTTGTTTTGCGAGTCGTTGAATCTGTTGGTAAATCTATGTTGAAGCCTTCATCATCATTTCGAATCGGAGTTAAGACGCGGATGGCGTTCCCGAGTCGGAGTTGCTTTGCAGAGAAACGGGAGACCAAGAAAATACATCTCATGAGGATGGTTGGTGGTGGGGGGGGGGTTGAACCGTCCGTCACACATTACTTCTATCTTCTCTTTAGTTAGCCGAGTGGTGAAAGCAACCTCCCAAGCCTCGATCTCACCATTACAGTCTTTTCACGCACATTCTCGCTGGCACCACGCCTAGTTGTGTACCCGTTGCCGTAATCGATGCCATTGCGCGTATTCATGTTATGTTTGTGCTTTCTCTACTTCCCCAAGGTCTCCTCCCACCGTCCTGTCGGCTGCTTGTTTAGTTTGGAGGCGGAATGCCTGTCTTCTCCCTTTCTTCTTCTCGATGTTCCTCCTCTGGGTGTCAATAAGAAGTTCCTCGGGCCTGGTAAACATGCTCTGAAACCAAACATACATCAAAATCCTCAAAAGAGTGGGTTTCGATCGTCTTGCGACCGGCTTCGAAAGTGAATAAACATATTACTTGGGCGACATTCGACCATATTTATATTTTTTTGGACGCTTCTCCATTGTCAATCAGCTGGTTAATTTGGGACTATTCTTTTTTCGTTTGCCGATGAAGCAATGTGGGCACCGCGCCGAAGTTTTTTTCGTCCTGGCAGTGGTACGAGTATTACTGCAGGTCCATAAGCTAGGCACAACTCCCAGTGAAGTTGGGCAGCTGATGATCCTTTTGTACACGAAAATCGAATACAACGCTCTTCGCAAGAAGCGGGAGTAACGGTTTTCGTAGACATTGTTATCTTCATTCACCGAATGGCAAACGAGTACACAATCAAATCAATGGCTTCGGAAACAATCAATAGATGGCGCTACACGCGTACAACTATGTTCTGATCCGCCAGTAATTAAAAATAAGAAAACGGCCATAGCTTTTCGAATATGCCTCGTATTTATTACGGGTATCAGCTGATCATTGAGGCAATTTGGCCCCCTTAGGGTTTAGATTTGCATTTTGGGCAAGGATTAAGTTGTTGAGTAGTGCGGAAACATGCTTAGGCATCTCGGCGTTGGGCCAAGGTGAGGCTTCGGACAAGTGAACTTCCCGTAGACCAAGGAGAATTTGGTGCTTGGAATCTTCTACGTTCGGGGCTGCCGCTGCTGAGATTCGAGCTTGAACCTTCCAACTCGGGAGTATTCAGTGGGCTTGGTTCAGCTTGGGGGGTTTAAAAGACCGGAGCACCCAGATATGCGCCTTCTCACGGGTTCCCACTTCTATGCTACTAGCGGACTTGGGAAGGATTTTCAATCACCGAAACAGAGAAGCAGTCATCAAATTCTGTTTTGGTGATTGAAAACGTCAAAGGATGGAGTCAAAGGTTTATTACCAATGCAAAAGGCGATATGCCTGTATAAAGTGAGCTAAAGTAGCGAGGAACATTATTTGTGTATTTATGTTCTTTTAATAGATAAGTTTGATGTAACCAATGCAAGAGAGCTAAGTTTTGAGGCGGTTAAGAGAGAAGTCAACCTAAAATTTCCCCACTTAATGTGTTAATCACGGCCTGTTTGAATTGATGAAAATGAAGTGGATAGACAGACGCAGTTTACAGAAGAGTGCGAAAGGAACTAAAAGTCCGAGGAAGTGAGAAACCGATGAGGCACGTTCCGAGTCACAATAGCCCACCGAAGTCATGAGGTGGAGCATCACTGTGGAAGGCCAAGGGTGGATTAACAAGAAACTCTTCCAAGTGGAGGCTCTGTGCAAGGCTCCGGTGAATGAAGAGATCTCCTCAAAGAAAACAGGATAGTTCGGGAGGTGGGGGGGATATTGGAGGGAATTGATAACCTGCGCGACGTTGGTGATATTTTTCTCCACCCACCCACATCCCACAGAAGCAGGTACCGGATCTTGTCGGCGCAAGTGGTTTGGCGGGATTCTAGGCGGGTGGGGGGTCGCACAGCGAGACGCGGGCGGTGTCAATCGGAATCGAAAACGAAAAGGGACACTGTTTTTGTGGTCAAGCGCGCGCCTTCAACCGCGGCTCACGTGACGTCCTTTCCCCCTTCCACCCATCGGGAGGCAGCTGACTGCTCCCCCGAACAGGGAATAATTCTCAGGGCCCTCGGATGGGATATTTAAATTTTGCGGTCGCCGCAGATTGTGGGTCGGACGTCTTATGTTTCACTTCGAACATCGATCTTTTTTTCCCCCTCTTCTCCATCTGACGTGGGTTCAGAGCCGCGGAATGTACCCTGAAATGATGAAACGGACACACACACACACACACACACACGGTCGGAATTTGGTGTGCGTTACAGTCTTGTGTTGTAAGTATTCGGGTTGTTTTCTTTTTGTTACTTTTCCAACAAGGTACAAAATGCTGCGGGTAGGCTTCTCGGTTAAGATTCCCATTATCCAGTTCCATCGTCGTCTTCTCACAATCGCAGGTGTTTACCTTGCCCCCCCACCCCCCTTCCTCCTTCCAAGAAGCCCTTTTGCACGCCCTTGACGCAACCCATAACTTTAATCTTTTCTCAGTTTTTATTCCTAACCACAACATCTGTCATTGTAATTTTTTTCCCTTGATGGCTGAGAGCAACTGATGAACCCCTTGTACGTAACCCCATACTCCGCCACTACATTATCACATTTACTCAGGACCACCAGAAGTTGCGCTAGATTGACGCACGGTTTTCGCGAACTAGCGAACTTTTGATTTGGCAGGTTTTCAATGTTGTCCACACAGTTATCTATGTATCCATTTATTCTAAACTATTTTTTTCAAGCCTAACCTTTTTTGCTTTCCCTCAATTAAAACTTACGTGCGTAATATTTCATTAACATTACATTCAGTGATCATTATGGCGTCTTTCGAAGAAATTCAGGTTAGATTCACTCTTGGGATGTTCATGAACTCTTCTTGCAGTACTCATCGTCCTACGTAGCATATGGCGGCGTGATATCCGCATCTACGTACCTCTTCTTAATACCCCGAAAGCTGCCGCAAGGGTTTGTGGTGGGGGGTGTTGGGGCACCAGCCGTGAATGGATAAAAGTGCGCTTAAACATGAACATATAAACGTGAATATATATTTTCCGATGGACAACATACGCATGTGCAGCTACACACATTCATATGTCTGTACATCACGTTATGATGAATTTATTTTGCCTAATCAATGAACTGTGATTTTTAAACGAAACATATTGGGTTCCTCGGTTTCGATTTTGTTATGATTGTGTGTCGTGTGAAGGATGAACGAGAACTTGAACCTTCAAGTGACGGTGTCTTTTTCCGCGTTCATATAAAATTAAAAAAAAAAAACTGATCAATTGTCAAATTTTGGTTAGAAATAATCGATCATGGTTTCCACAGAGTGTCATCATCAATGTATCAAGGTATTCCCTTGATAATGACACCATTTAAAAACTATTATTGGTTGTTTTTATTTAATGTAGGAAAAAAACACCAATTTTTTTATCACGCATATACATGAAAATCCATTTTTATCACCAAATGACGCCGGAGATAGTCCCGTGGCGTATATCTCTCTTATTTTTTTATATCGAGTGCGGATACTACGTTTTGCTGCCCATTGGAGAGCCCAGGTTCAAATCGGGTGTAATCCCGTAAACCCTTGATCCAGACTCGATGATTTTTCGGTGAACGGATCCTCTTGGGAAATCGCAGGGGTTTGGCGTAAAAGAAATGCCCTCTCCTTCCCTGAACACATGTTCTACAGACGCCCTAATGCTCAGTGACCTTTGTCCTCACCTATGTAGTCAGCCTCCGAGTCGTTTACTTCGGGTGGTAGCATGTTACACGTTGCGCGTGTCTATATTTTTCACTTGACATGTTGCAACTACTTGAATTTTGAGAATATTTTCGCTTTACATCTGCATCTACTTAATACCGCGCAAGCCGCCTTAAGGGCGTGTGGCGGGGGGTTTTAGGGCACCACCCGTAATTAAGAAAAAACGAATGCAAAAGCCACACATTTATGCAGTCCACAAAAAAAATGGTATACACTCATGCAAAAACCTTTACACTCAACACACAAACTACCATCTAGCATACCCTTGCGCCTACAGATACACCTAATAACTTTGCAATGTTTAATTTTTACTTATTCAATGGGTATATTTTATTCAATTTAATTTAACTTTATTCAATTGGCATATTTAATCGGTCATTATTCGGTAGCCATTTCACGAAAAAGGCCCATAAGCCACTGTCGGGCTCAATGATAGTTTTCAGTAATCTTTTTCAATCGGCCATCTTCAGTGTAACCGTGGACAATACCATTTACCTCCTTAGTAGTCGTTGCAGTTCGAAGGGCGATTCCCACCGCGAGGGCCCGGTTTCGAATCTCGATGGAGGCCGGATTTTTCAGTGGTATCCCGATCCTTAATTTTGTCCTGTGTGGAAAGCACGCTTTAAGCGACTACGCCGACCGTCGGATGGGACGTTAAATTGCTCCTTGGCACCTATCCCAATTGACGCAAATAACCTCTGCTGTCGATCGTCTTCCCTGATAACTATGAGGAAGAATGATTTGCTAATTTGAAAGACAAATACTGTGAAAATCAGCAATTTACGCTGCTGCACGCTATAGCACCATTCGAGTGGGCGTTTCGAAGTGCATCATTTCGGAAGAGATTGAACCCCGGGGAATTGAGAAAGAGAGGAAACGCATTCCACGCTGCGCTGCGTATATGAGAATGGGGGGGACGGGGGACGGATGGGATTCATGAAGTGTGGAACTAGGGATCGAGGAGAAAGTAGGATGCTGTCTCCGGCTTCATCAATCGTTAATTGGAAATTTTAGCGAGTGGCTCGGTTTTTCCGAGCGGTTGCATCGTTTGTTTTGTTGTCCATTGTGGTGGTCGGTTGTGGGTGTCCAGCCGAGCGAGATATTAAGATCGCCTCCAAATTGAATGAAAGCGGCCTCCCGTACGTGCGTGGAAGGGCCTTTGCCGCTTCGGAGCGCGAACGGCAAGGATTTTCGGTTGAAATCGAATCATCCCGAGTGAATTAAATCATTTCGGTCAAATTTGGCGGTCAACGTTCGGGGTTTAATATTGCATTCGATGAAACGCAGTGGAATTGGACGCCAATCAATCTTTCGTTTACTCCCGGTCGTGTAAGTTTCGTTGCTCGGCGTTCCTTAAATGACCTCTCATCCGTAGGGCGTTACTGTTTTGATGCCGTCATTGAGAAGGGGTTCCCAAGTTGAGCGATTGGACTCAAATATTCGCGGTGTTTTCCAAATAAGATTTTGACCGACATAATTATTCGAGTTTTCAATTATGGTATGTTTCCTAAAAATTTCACTCGCTTCCCCAACATTCTCAACAGGAACTTCCCGATAAGTAGCGTATTTGGAGGTGTGTTTTTGTTTTTAAATTGCTGAAAGTGTGTAAACAAAAAATGCCGAGAACGTAAACTTGAATGGCTCCAAGTGATAAGAAAGAAAAGGGAGGAAAAACACACACACACAAAAGCTAAAATAAATAATAAAAATGACAAATAATAAAATAAACTTACAGCCACTCGATAACTAGGGTGTGTTAAGAAATAACAGTCACTCTCGTGAATCACAATCACACACACTCAGGGTTTACAAGGATCCGTCCTATGTCAGTGGCCCGTCAATCTCACAAATAAATGAAAATTATAAAAGGATTTAGTGAAACAGAAACGACTTACGTGAATACACAGTCACTCAATCACTCGGGTGTGTTAGACCTTTGTAAATTTCACAAACTCACTCAGTCAGGGTTTGCCTTTTCCCTTTTTCCCGTGTCCCTTTTCTTTCTTATCACTTAGTGCCAATCAAGTTTTACGGTCTCGGCGTTTTTGTTTACATTGAAACACGACCGTAGCTACGTTCCTTGTATGTTTAAATTATACTGCAAGTGTATTCTTAGTATATTTTGTTGCTTTTCTTAAGAGACCCTCTTTCTAATGTATCAGTTTTAGAGGGACTGCAGAAATTTCGCTCTCACACATTAAATGCACCGCGGATGTGACTGACGCCATTACATATCTCTGCACGTTTAAAGATATTTCTGAACGGGGGTTTTTGGCCAACCTGGAAAACTCGGGGAGTTTAACTTTTACGACCTATTGAAAAGAGACGTTTCAGGCGTGATATGATGGAATATCATGTTTAATTAAAAATTTGCAATCTTTCACAAAATAAGATTTAATACGACCGGTTTCAATGTAACTACATCATCATCATCAGGTGATGATGATGTAGTTACAGGTGATCACGACGATGTTACATTGAAACCGATCGTGTTAAATTTTCTTTTGTGGAAAATTGCATATTTTAAATGAACTTACGACCGGAAAATGAGAAAATATGGCGGACGCTGAGGCAAAATCTTCATGTACCGCGTTTGTCATTTTTGGTAAAATATTTCTTTTAGGAATGTTCCCATCGAGGGTCAATCTTTATTATCGCACAATTCTATTTTGGCGTTCTGTCTTGAGGTGAATAATTTTATTGTAACAATATGCGGTTTTTTTCTTTATATTGGTTTTGGTGTCCTTGAAGTCCATGTTCCTCTAAGTTTGGGTCCATTTTCGATGTATTTAGAGTTGAAGGGAATTTCTGTAGTCCTTAATATTCCTTACGTATCCGCGTATACTTCCGGTATACATTAGTATATTACGGCTGCGTAGATTTTCGCGGCGGTGGCTTGAAGGATTCTACATTTTCGGGTTTCACTGCGTTGTTGTTTAAAGCTGACGTCAGCTTTAAACAACAACGCGGTGAAACCCGAAAATCCAGAATCATTAGTATATTACGTTGCACATCTTATATCACAAGAAAAACCCACGTGTTTTTGTTGTTACTATTATGTTTGTAAACAAATTACCAATTTGTTTACAAACTTTTTCAAAATTACGAGCAAAGAAAAATTACAAACTTTAGAAAATTTGTTTTTATCTAAAATACACTTATCTGTGGATGTGAAACACTCGCGTAAAGTGAAAATACTCGCTGGAAATTCGGAGGATTCCTTGATAGCCGGATAGCAAGCACTCTGTTAGAAGCATATGTAGAAGCATAATGTCTCTCCAGTGGCATCCGTTCACAGCAGCTGCAAGGGAGGTTTCTCAATGTTTGTTTCCGATTAAAGTATGTCACCGACAATAACGAAGTCCCGACAGCGGAGCTGTTCTTTCAAAGGTTAAAACACAAATCGCCTTCAGTGAATAGTGCGGTGAAAACCGAGAAATAATTTTCGTGGAGAAATTTTCACTCGGAAGATCTGGCCATTTTCTCATTCGAGGCAGAAGAAAACGTCGCAATTCTTTCATGTCCACTAAACTCACCGCTGACGTCATCGGAGGGGGCGCATTGATATCCCGCAGCGTTTTCCTATTGTCGTGAAACATGCATGCCGCTTCACCGTCGGTGTGAAAAGAGTTTAGTGACGTAAGGGTCCGTCGCTCTCTGCGTACTATTATGAGGTCTCAGCCCTCAGCTGAGACCTCATAATAGTGAGGCCCAGCCTCCTCCTCTTTATTTTCCTGATTAATCTGAAATATTGTCCTTTGTTATTATTAGGCAATTTCCCGGTTAAGGTAGGTTTTTGGATGGACTCAACTATCAAATAAATATTTTGTAGCTCCAAACAAAAAACCCAATCCAGCAACCTAATCTACATCAGGTCCCTCTTCATCTCTGTGTACTTCTTTCCTCGTCTCATCCCCTCCAATATCCCTATCCTGTTCCTGCCCTTTCCTCGTTTGCCCAACATTCTCCCCTCTATTACCTTCTTCAACATTCCACTACCGCTCAATACGCCTTTCATCCATTTTTCCTGCCTTCATAGGATTTCTCTCAACAAACCCCTCTCCTCACCCACCATCCCTAGCACATCCTCAATTTCCTTTATTATGTTATTGTTTTAGTGTGATTTTAAGAGGAAATAGATATGATCTCGAGTAGATGTGAAACAAAACTCTCATTCTTTCATTTCGTTTTCAAAAGTCTTGCGCCGAATACTCTCCTCTTCTTGAAAATACCTGAGCCCTCGACTTAACCACCTCGGAATATTCACATACCAGAAATGGCGTTTTCATCGATAATCTTTTAATGCAATCGTACGCACATTGGGCCCGCATAATTGTCGATTCGATAGCTTATGGCACAGGGAATGGAATACTTCATACACCCGCCGTACGTAGTGTTATGGTGTGTATGAAGTACCCCACTGCTTATCGGAAAGGACCGGGTTCATATCCGGGTGATGAATCCGGACATGTCATGAGAAATCCTGACTATGATAATCCGCGCACCGTTATCTTCCTGGGAATCCGTTGTAGGCATGGAAACCTGGACCTGTACTTTTCATTCACTGGTGTGCTCTATGTGGGAAAGTTGAACTTTATGGCCACACCCATAAAAAACCTAATAATTTGAGTTTATTCAACTTCATATGTGGTCTTCTGATGATTTTAGGTAGATTTGGGATGGTCCCGAACAAATATTGTGTATCACATATCGGCGTGGATATTCTGCAACTCTGGACTGTTGTTCTCCTCTATTTTTCTTGTATTTCATCCTACATTCTGGCTCGAAATACCTGTTCTCTCCCCGTCTCATCTCCACTTGCCCAATAATTTCTCATGCATCGCGATCTCCAATAACCCATCCCCAGCACATTCTCCTTCTCAGCATCTCTTCCACCTGCTCCGTCTTCGAATTCTACCTGGCACCCTCCTTTTCTTTCACCTATGTACTGGGTCGATTATTGTTAATTATTTTGTTTACGTATTGTTAAGTAATGGGATATTTTTTAAACATATTTTTACGTATTTTGTTTGCGTATTTTTTGCATACGTATTTTTACATCCGCGTTGAAAAGTTCCGCGAATGTGTATGTTTTGTGCGAAATCCCAAGAGAGGGCAGGCGTGCATGCTGGGGTTTTTTAAGGGACCCCTCTAATAAGTGTGTCCCCCGGAAGAACAATCAATTAATTCCATGGGGTGGAACGGAAATTCTTTGTCGGGTCCTCATTGTTGAGGGAGGATTTGTCCAATGGTAGTTCGAACGTAATTATTGTGGACCTTAACATATTGTGAGCGATTTAGAGTTGGATTTGAAACTCGTATATTTCCTCTCTTTTTCCCCCTCTCGCACTTGTTCCCGTCCCATGTTTAGCTTGCGATTCCTTCCCCCTCTTGATTTTTAATGATTGTTTGGCTTCCCAGTGGGCACAATGCATTTGCTCACCCGTCATTACACATGCCCGGAGGGTTCCCCTTGTTTCAAGCGAGAGTTGACTCGTGAAAATGGTTTATTATTCCTTTACATTCCAAACCTTACTTGGCGCGGAGAACGCCTCGGATAGATTTTAGTATCTCCGCTTGTGGGATGGCGAAAATTTGTTGTCGTTCTTGAGGAATGAGCGAGCGTTCGTCTTCGGGTTTCCCTCCCCCTGACTCCCCTTGCTGATGCCGATCGTGTTCTTATTGGTCATCTATCGCAAAGGGCGAGTAAACTTACAATCACCCCCACTCTCACAATAGCGAGATTCTTGTGAGAGGGAGACCAGAGCCCTCTCCACAATCTCCAACTCTCCTCCTTCCATTGCTTGAATGAGATGAATTATTTAGATGTTCTGTCTAGACTTGGAGGATTTTAAATGCCTTCGGGGACATGGCCTGCGGGAGTTGACGATTCCAGAAGTATGAATTATAAATATTTCTCATCGCTACAATGTGCAAAGTTATTTATTTAGGTCATAATGGAGGAGTCACGGATAGTTTTACCTCATCCCGCTCCCTTTTCGTAATCCGTATGAGATTACTGTCTACCGGAAACAAAAAAAAATGTTGGGGCAACGTGAAGTTAACGCTTGTTATACGAAGGTGAAAATAATTGTTACACAAGGTCTGTTCAAAAAAAAGATCAGACTGTTTAAATAAATACTTTATTTTATTGGTTACCATTTAATCATTCTTATCGCCTTCAAAAACATCCCTTGGCTGCAAAATACAACGAACGCTCCCTGTGTTTGTTTCCGGCTTTCGATTGCCTTCTGGAACGCTTCGTTTGCGATAGCCTTTTTAATCTGCTGTACAATTTTGTTGAATGTCTTTAGTAGTTTCAATTCGGCGTCCTCAAGGTGGATTTCAAATTGGGAAATAGGGAATGGTCCGCTGGAGCAAGGACCGGAGAGTAACGTGGTCTGGGGATCTCTGGTGTGCTGTTTTTGACCAAAAACTCCGTAACAATCAATGATGTGTACGCCGGTGCGTTGTCGTGATGAAAGCACCAAGACAATTTTATCCACATGTATGTGCGTTGTCGTGATGAAAGCACCACATATGTGAGCTCTTCTGCAACATGGAGTGTCTTTACCTACTCATGACCTCAATATAGTGCTGTCCATGCACTGTTTATCCTTCGGGGATATGTTCATAATGAATAATTGCTTTCCAATCGAAGGAAACGAATAACGTCATCTTCACGTTCATTCGCGACATCTGAACTTATTTGGGTCGTGGGGAAGATGACCCCTTTCACCTTCCTTCCCCCAACATTGTGCCCGTCTAGAAGATTTATTGCCGAATGCTTCTCGAATCATTGCATTAGTTTCAGTTGCACTTTTCCCGCGGTTAAAACAAAATTCAATACGCGCGCGCTACACCTTCATTCTTACCGACGCAAGAATTTGAACAGCAAGCGTGTGCAAGTACAGAGAAGAATCTAGAAAGACCAGTCTCATATTTTTTCGGTCAGATCTTGTATACCACTTTCCATATGACGACTGCACTTTTTTAGCTTATATCTGTATATTCATTCATCCATTTAACTCAGTCCGCTCAACTGGTTTGGAAGCGCATTCGTTCTTCAAATAATTAATTTGAATTATCATGAATATAACTCGACATGCAAATTAATAGTTCATCGAACTTTAGTGTATGTGCATTATATATTTTCTGGACACTCGTTCGATGTTGTAGAGGCTACGGATGGGCAAAGCCAGATTAAGCAAGCAGTGAACCCCACGAATTAATCCGTGACGTTGGCTTCATTCAGGCTTACTTTATTGATTGCGTTCTCTATTTTTGTTCGCCACCTTGGAACATGAAAGACACAGAATGACATAGAAAGACTAATTCGGATGTCACCTTTTCGTGTTCACATCCAAATGACAAGAATCCAGCGGCGAAAAAAATGAGATATCGGGGTAATTTATGAATACATTGTTTTACCATTTTTTCCTTGACGAAGGAATGATAAATTCTGTGCTCTCGACTTATATTTAATTGTTTGCGCGCTAACTTTATAAAAAGTGTAATGACGAATGAATAACGTAACTTGAACACCTTGGATATTTCTTAGCGAAAGATGTTGAGATAACATTTGGGCAGGAACGAAGACAACGGAGGGTATCCCAAAAAAAGAGAATACTGATTCTTATTCTGTCTTAATATGGCTCAGAAACTTGGTTTTTGAGGCGAGTGAATAAGCGTAGATTGGAGGCTTTCGAGATGTTGGTCTGGGGAAGGATACAAAAAAAAAAATGAACAGAGAGGAAATCAAAAGTTGAAGTTCTAGACATTGTGTAGGAAGATGATTGTCGGATAAATTCGGAGATGGCAGGACAAATGGGTGCAGGAGGTACTTAAAGAGGCGATGAATTTGGTGGAAGCAGTAATATAGGGGACTTTGTTTGGATAGAGAGGTTGAGGGAGGAAAGGAATAGGCATATTGGATGGAATTACTCGTAGAAACGGTGTTAAAAATTATGCAGGGCCAAGGACTGAGAGTCTTTGTTAGATGTTGTATGATTTCTAAGGATATTGTGTGTCGTGCTTGTTAGGACTTAAGGGAAAAGTAGTGTATAATCCCAGATTCCATCAAACCCGCTAACCCGCTAGACTACTCTTACTAAACTCTCTAACGTTTGGGGGAAGTGATGGTTTAAATATAATATTTCATTTTTCCTTATCGGCGTCTGATACGTCCATCCATCCGAGCTCTGAAATTTTAAAGCTATGTCGCTAAATCGGTATTTACGTGATACTCGTAGATTATTTCAGTCAAATATGCATCGATTCGAAAAAATTAAAACCTGTGTCTTAGTTAAGTGAGATCATAATGATAAAAGATTTAATTATCACTAAGGCTATAATAATAATTTTTATTGAAATAAAGGAGAATACGATATAAGTTGATGAAGGGGTTCTTCGAAAGAAAAGTACTCGTATTTTAATTGGGGCTTGCAAGTCGGTAGTGGTCGTCTATGTTAAAATCGTCTTTGTTACTTAGGAATACTATATTGATTTCCATTGATAGAAGGGAATCACACGAGACACTTTTTATTAATATGTTGTCGGTCTCATGGCCATTGATATTAAATACTAATATACTTGAAAAATATATCAATGAATATCCTAATAATCGAGAAATTTCTTTGCATGTTTTGTTTATCTTAGTAACATGAAACTTGTACAACGGCCTAAGAGAGTTTATTAATTGTGACTAATTCGTATGCTCTGGGTGGATGTGCATAGTAATGAATTTTCAGTTTTTTTAGTTTTTCTCATTTATTTAGAAATAGTTAAATTTCAATAGATAAAAATATTGACTTTTTCATCTAACCAATTAGTTAGTGCCTTTGAGGTGTCTCTAGGTACGTTTTAAAAGTTGGAAAAAAATTGGTTTTATCATTTTTCTTCTGTCAATCTCACAGAGATGACTCAATTATTAGCTTATTACTTACATGAGGTACAACTTCTGCGAAGAGAAGAGATTCCTAAGAAATATTCTGCAACGTCTTTCTTTATGTAATGCTTATATCGAGTAAACAAATCACCCTACCAACAGATCCGGACGCCACCTGTTAGATATACCTGGAAATCAGGTGCATCTCCGGTGCACTCCGGGTCGAGTTCGAAAGCCTGCATGGCATGCGGGCGTTTTTTTATATACCTGCCTTGCCTAGCGGGACCCCTTCTTGGGTTCCTCGCCTCAAAGGGCGGGGGGGGGGGAATTGGCGCCTGTGAACAATTCCGGAAGCGTTCGGAGGGCGGACGAGGACGAAGGTGGTGTGCAGAGCGCCGCTCATAGAGATCCCCGCTTCAGGTGTGCCGGCGCCATCTGCTACTTCCCAACCGAGCGGATAGGTGGCAGAGGCGACCCGCCTCGGCTCTTTTGACTGACTCGGAACACAACAAGGCTGCTGCTCATGCTTTCCCTCCTCCGTCAGTCCACGGGAGGGGGAGAATGTGAAGTGGGAGGGTTGGGGGAAAGGAGGTGGGTGTCGGCGGCGGTGGTGGTGGTATTGGTAGTGGTGGAGGCGAGCTGTTTCCGTGAGTCCTTTCGCTCTAGGCCGCACGGCGCAGATCAGTGCGAGCTCTGAGGAACGTCGAGAGTGGGTGTGAGCGAGAGAGACGACGACGCGGAGGCAGCCTGCCCGAGCGACCCACCAGAAGCCAGCGGCCCTCCACGCATTTCGCACGCACCTGCCCGCGAAGGCGTGCTTGCGTGTTAAGCGTTTCTGTGGTGCTCGAGAATTGGGAAATAGTTCGACGTCGTCCTTTCCCTCTCTCTCTCTCTTTCCATTCGGCGGAGAGTTAAAAAAAAAAGTTCTCTCTCTCTCCTGCTCTGTAGGTGCGCGCCATCTCCCCCCCTCTCCCTATCGCCCCTCATGTGTGCTCGGCATCAAAGCGGTGGGCGTGTTTCGTGCGACGTCGGGAAGTGGTGGGCAGTCAGCGTTCCTCCGGTTTTGTTGTCTCCCCACACACACGAGCAAGTCGCCTTCGGCACGTTTCCGTCGCGCCACCGTGTGGAATAAGCCCTGGGCCGTTCGGGACGAAGGAATAGGTGTGGTGGTGGATCAGAGAGAAGAACAAACCCAAGAGTTATATTTTCCCTCTCTCTCTCTCTCGATTTTTGTTGACTTCTGTCCTCCCCGTTCCTTTCCCCATTCACTTGCCCCTCTCTGGTTTCTACTGGTGGAAATAATCAGTGCAGTGCAAGCGGGGGAGGTTGTCTCCTCTCTCTTCTTCCGTTCTTCTTCATCTTCCGAGTCCGTTCTCCTTCCTGTGGGAAGCTCGTCATGAGCCAAGGATGACGATGAACGCCGCCAAGGGACAAGTGATACGTGACCATAGGGATTCGACTCCCACCTCCGAGGTGAGTTGAGTGGTTTATGGCAATTTTTTTTAATATTCACACAGGGAGGAGTGGCCAGGGTCTCTCCCTATTCGTTTGGTTGCGGGATATTCCCCCATCCAGTCTTTTGTGCGTTGTTCTGCTTGTTTGTAGTCTTGGTGCGAGGCGAGGCCTCCCGCATGTTTTTCAGGCCACGGGGTGTCACTCACCTTCGTGGGCGCGTTCGTCTCTCCGCGTCGTGTTCAGACTTCGCTCGCCGAGCCGCGGAGTCGGTCAGTCATTCTTTTAAAGCCCCCACCGAAAGCCCAAAGCGCATAGTCCTCGATGTATGTTAGTTTGTTGTGGCGGGGTTTTAAAAAAAAAAAAACTTCCAATGTTCCCGGAGATTTAAAGAAGACGATATGCCCTTCATGCATCATTCGCGATGACGTAAAGAGAGATGTGCAATTTAAGAGAATTCGGAGTACGTGACATGATATTGTATTTCTGACGCGGTCGCCACTCTTGGATCTTTTAAAAGTCCGTCAACACGCGTGGGTGTGATGGTAAGAGTCGCGGAATTTATTTAACTTAAAATTATTTTTCTTTCGAATCGAAGAAGTCTCGAGAAAAACTTTTTTATTCTTGTCTTGGAATTATTTGTGCCAGGAACCCAAGAGGTATTTTTCGAATAGCCAGGTGAATGCATGATTATTTGATGTAATTACTTCATCAATTTCATAGCTTCATTTTGTGCGCTAGTAAAGTCCAATGACATGTGTACTGCGTCCCTTGTTTCTGAATTAATTGTAACTACTAGTGTTGAGCAATGTTGGCTGAGAAATAAGTTACTAATTTATTTATACCTAACGTCAGTTGAGGCCTTTGAATCTGGCAGTGGTTAGTCTAAGCTCCCCTGTCGAATCCTACTTTAACCAGTAGACGTCCATCAATAAAACAAGGCCATAATTCACAGAAAACACTGAGGGGAGACGCAGGGGAATGTGGCGCGTAAGCTTATGTGAATTTATTTGTTTTTACACCAATGTTAAGTATTTAAAAAAAACCTGAATAAACTTCGACAGAGAATTCAATTTATGTCAAAACTGATGTCTTCTTTTTATGAAGGTTCCACTGCATCCGACGTTACGGAAGTGAGAAATAAAGTACATCACTGAACTAGAAAGAAAAACATTTTCCCACGGAGGAAACTGATGACCGCAACTCGGTCTAGACGTCAAGATTAGTTAATGTCGGATTAGTTAATCTAGATTAGTTGATGACGGATTATTAATAAAGATGTTAAATTTAAAAATCCGTACGGATTAGGTAAATAGTTTTTGATTGACTACAAAAACTTCTTATACGCACTGCAGAAAAATTCGGAAAATGGTGTGCAGGGGACCTCAAAACTTGTATTTCTCCAAGCCGAATGGCTTCATCGAAACGATATTTTTCCTATATTATATATATATACTATATCTAATATATATTGTATATTAGATATAGTACAATCTATAATATAGTCTAATATATAATATATTATGTAGACACTATATCGTAATATTAGAACTTTGGTATTTGAGGAAATATGAGTGCAGACTGGAGCCTTTTGAGTGGTATGCTTTTGAGTGGCTTTAAGTCGGTATGGGGTAGGATTGAAAAGTATGCTAGGCATAAGAAAAAACAAGTGCTAGATAGAATGGGGAAAACAAGCAAGTTGGTGGGGGACATAGGAAAACGTGATTTGTGGAGACATTGATAGGTAGCGGCATGCGATAGATGACACAGTATGAGGTGTAAGGAAGGCGGTAGGCATTTGGACGGCTTGTGGTGGTTTAGAAATTCTTGACGTTGTGAAGGATGTGATATCGTAGGGAGGATGTTGTTTAACGTTCATATTACTTCGTTACCACAATTATTCTTGATCATTTGTCCTAGTTTTGGCTTGATACATTTTTTCACCCAATTCTCTCTCGACACATAATTTTAGCCTTCACTTTCATAGCTTCAATGTCCAACGTTTTTGGTTCCTGCATCCCATCTGCGGTCTCCAACTTGCAAAAGTATTAATATAGTTGAGCTGAGAATGTATTTACCTAAACCTAAACATATACCAATACTTATATGCTTATCAGGAGACGTCTGTCGAAATTTCATTTTCACTCAAACTTCGTTAAAAGTTAAATCTGTTTAAAGTTACTGTTGCGGCATCTCCCGCAGTTTCTTGAAATTCACTCAAACTTGCTTCTCGTCCTGTTTCCCTTCCGCTATTGTCTTCACAAACTGCCGTGCCCCTCAAAAGATGCGCTTCGGTGCATTCCGAAGACATCTTTCCTGCCCCTTCACAAAACTAACGAAAAAGGTCTCTTCTCCGAACTTCTTCATTATTTATTGGAACCGTTCATTTGATCTCATTATCTTTTTTCTATATTGTTTCCCATGGCTAGCCGCTTAAATCCTATCGCTAATACTACTTTCATGGGCTGTTGTGCATTTCGGTAATGCGTGAACTGTGTGTGCCACAGATCTAGGAGGCGTCGCTTTGTTTTCCCAATGTTTTTCGTGAGCATTTGGTGGGAATTCCAAGCGGGAACTGCATCGTGTCGGCCGGGGGGAAGGTCTCGCATATCGTACGGTTCGTGCGGACCCCGACCGCCGAGATGGTCGGTAAAATAAAGAGGAGAATTGACTTCCCCCGGGCGGGGGTTGGAATCAATGAAACATTCAGCGGGTTGACTTTTTCTTATCGCGGGTCGTTCACGGCGTGATATTTTATTCAATCACGAGAGAGGGGTTCGAAGCGTGTCGAGCCTAATGCCAGGAATGGGACGAGTGGTCCCGACTCGCATTCGTCGAACTTGCAACATTCATGGGATTATTTAGAGAATTTCCCCTTCCCTTCCCCCCCCTCTTGCAATCGCTCGGAATTTCTCCGCCGCCGCCGACGTGATAAAAAGAGAGTAATGCGAGGTGTAGGTGGATGCCCACGTCTTCTCCCTTTCCGAGTTTTTAAAGATTGTTCCGTGCGACAGGTCTGGCGTGTCATGTTCATCGGTGGAGGGAACCGTATGAGTTTTGACGGGTAGGTGGGCAACAGATGTCACATTATTCTCTTGAAATTTCCGACACTCTCTTCTGAGCCAGGGCGTGACCGTTGCTTTATATTCTGGTCAGTGGGATCGCTGCCGGTTGGCTTGTAGAATGCGAATCGCCGGACGGGACGTCGTAAAAGATTCCGCCCTGTGTTAAATTTCTCCGGCAACGTTTGTTGCCCGCTCTCGTAACAGTATTGGTCTTTCACAAAAAACCTCCGTCTCTCTCTTTTTCTAAGACGACAGTGCTCACTAAAGTATTTAGCCTCCATTTGAAAATGTTTCCGTGGATGAGTTCTCATTATTGATTCCTCTTAACGCTTTGTTATGCCGTGCAAGTGTGTGTTTTATTAAATTAAGAACACAATGTATATATCCACTGTTCTTTATTCTCGTACAACTAGTTTCAACGCTTAGGCGTCATCATCAGGTACCTAAATGGTATCAGTACCTAAAATGGTATGGCATCAGGTACCTAAAATGTATGTTTTCAATGAAATGAATTTTTCGTACCAGGAGTAGTAAGGACAATCGAGCAGCGGATTTCAATAGACAGGAGTCCTCCGTGACTGCATCAAATCATATGTTGTCCCATAGAAATAGTTTCCGGCAACGATGTTGGTCAAGTATTAAGATTTTTTTCATGAAAACTCGGCTCTGAAGAAGAATTTGACCACCCAAAGATTTCTACATCTACACAATACCCCGCAAGCCGCCGCAAGGGCGTGTGGCGGGGGGTGTTAGGGCACCACCCGTAATTTAGAAAAAAACAGCATGCAGAAGCCACAAATTTATAGCCCACAAACCAAGCATGGTAAACATTCATGCAAGAACCCTTTCACGCGCATGCAAACCCACAAACTACCAACAAACATACACATGCACAATCTTTGAATTTTTAATTTTTTTCCGACGTGTAACTTAAATGTTTTTAATATTTCTAAATGGACTTCGGATTCTTACTATTGTGATTTCTGATTGTTCTGGGAAAGATAAGTAGTGTGGGGCATTATGATTCCTTTAGTGTCATCGTTTAACTCGCTGGTCCTGAATCTCTCTGAAAGTCTAAGTCTCGCTTGTTCTCTTCGTATTTCAAGTGGCTCCCAGCCTAAATCTCCTAAGTTACACTTGTGCTCTTGTCATATATATTTTTCACGAATCTGGCGGATTTTCTCTGGACTTTATCTAATTCTTTTTGCCAGATTTTCTCCCAGGGATAAACGCGAATATAATTTGAATTACGTATGCGCTGTAATTTAATGCAAATGTTATTGTTTTAGCGTTACATTAACGGATTTCTGAAAAAAAAACGGAAGCGGTTTGGTTTTACAGAATGAATAGTGGAATGACTTTGATGTGCCGAGAGTAAGAATTCGCCATACGTACTGCATGTACGTATGTCATATCCCACGGCACCACTTCCTTCTCCTCCTCTGTTTGAGGTCACCACTCTCTTTATCTTTGCGAGTGTTGCTACTCCTTTCGATGTGTCTAGGCTTCCGATGTTAATATACCGTGCGGCCGGCACCAGGTGGCACTGTGGGTCACGTTCACTTTTAACGGAGCGAGGGCATTAAGCCCGCTGTTGGTCACATAATAGGAAGACAGTCGCCGGATATAGAAGGTATACCATGTATAAGCAGTGTGCGAAGGACTGGACCTTGTGGGTAGAGACTAGCAGTCAACTGCGCTACGAAACTCCCGCACTCGTCTACCTCCTCCACGCACTGCAGCATTTGTTGTTCGGGAACACCGACAGCTGAGGTCATTTGGGGTGAGTGGGTGATTAAGGGTTGAAGGGATTTGAGGGAGTGGAGAAGGATAAAGCTAAAGTTGGAGTTGGGATAGTCTTAATTGGAGGTGTCACCGGGCCCACAGTCAATCCAGGTCACCTTTAGTGACCCACACGTGGAGCCCTTGAGGGTATTTGAATGATGGTTAAGGATTCGTTACCTCGGGAATTCGAACCCATGCCGTTTGTGTGTGATATCAATGCAGGAGCCAAGAACTAGTCCACTTCTTTAGCAAGCATAATGAAAGTAGTCGTGGCTTTTATTGTTATATGTTTTTACGCCTCTCTCTCTACTTGAATCATAGCATTGCATTCCCTAATTATATATTTTTTTAAAATTTCAATCAGTTTGAGTATTTCTATTGCCTTCTCCAAATGTATTTTTGTTTACGCGTTTAGATATCATGTCTCACGTATTCCTGTTGCAAACATATATTATTTTTATCAGCTGGCAATTCTATCACACTTTCTTGCGTAGTTTTTCGACTTCCGTTTCTGTGACATTGCTCTATCTCTGCATTTCTTTTTTAACCACATACCTTTTGACCTATCGGTTTGTGCCCGCCTTTGGATGTCTCTGACCTCTTCCCATCGTCTTTAGAATAATTACCTACATACTATCGAAAAAATATGAAACCTAAAAAAATCGAGAAAAGAATCGATATGTGATCGGAAATAAATGGTATCTTAAAAAGATCGAAATTGGAAAAAAACATCCCATCAGCCTTATGAAAAGGAAAAACTCATCTTCAGATATCATGGAGCTTTTTACCATGTCCCATAGAAACACCTACATATGATCGAAAAAAATATCCTTCCGCATGCATGAAAACGAAAAACGCAAAGAATGCCCGCTCGGTCACACGCCTGCGGAAAACGCCGACATCCCCAAGTCCCTAAAAACACGTATTCTATCAAACTATACATTAGTGGTTTTTGATTATATTCGCTAACAGTGTAAAAGAATAATATATATATATATATATTTTTTTTTTTAAGGTAATCTACCGGTTAAGGTAGGTTTTTCGATGGACACAACTATCAAATAAATATTTTGTAACTCCAAACAAAACCCAATCCAGCAACCTAATCTACATCAGGTCCCTCTTCATCTCTGTGTACTTCTTTCCTCCCTTCATCCCGTCCAACATCCCTACCCTGTTCCTGCCCTTTCCTCACTTGCCCAACATTCTCCCCTCTATTACCTTCTTCAACATTCCACTACCGCTCAATACGCTATATATATATATATATATATATATATATATATATATATATATATATATATATATATATATATATATATAGCGTATTGAGCGGATATATATATATATATATATATATATATATATATATATAACTTTTGGACGGCACAATAGAACACAGAATAAAACAGATAACACGTAAAAGGACACTCACACTGTAGATGATTTAAGCTTTCGGCCTACTCCGAGGCCTTCTTCAGGTCAGAGTCTGACCTGAAGAAGGCCTCGGAGTAGGCCGAAAGCTTAAATCATCTACAGTGTGAGTGTCCTTTTACGTGTTATCTGTTTTATTCTGTGTTCTATTGTGCCGTCCAAAAGTTATATTGCTCTCGTGAGTACTTCCGCATCATCGATATATATATATTTAAATATATATATATATATATATATATATATATATATATGATATACAAATATAAAAAATGTAATTTCATTCATGAAATATTATAATTTCAATAGCTTGACCACAAACGGTGGGTTTTACATCGAATGGAAACAATTGAATACTCTGAATTTTGATGAAAATGGGTATGGGTTCATTAGTATAAAGAAAAATGGGAGTTTTCCTACGAAGAAAACAAAGGTTTACATCAAGGGAGGAACTAATAATTGAGACTATGTTTTGGAGATGTAAAGATTTTAGCACGGGGATAAAATGTGAAGCGTAAAGTTAAATAGGGCATTTTTATTGGGTTTGGGGGTTGAAGTAGTGCCATAAATGCTATGAAGAGATACCTTTATGAGTAGTGCCGGAATGGACATTGAAATCTAAGATATAGGTAAAATGCGAATGGCAGCGAGGAAGTTGGATAAAGAGAACGAGTATTTTGAACGATGTGAATGAAATGAGGGTATATTATTAGCGTATTAGGCTACTTTAAGGAAGTTTGCAAGTATGTGAAATACTTTTTCACACTTCGTATCATCCAATACACTCTTAGATATTGGCCTCCCGTCTAATTTTCTGCTTACTTCGATATTTCCCGACTTCTTTTCCTTTTTAACCTGCCATATCCAAATCTCCTTCCGTTTTTCGTCTCCTGCTCATTCCTCTCCGTCTCATTTTCTACATTCTCAGTGCCCTTATGTCGAAAGCGTCCAATCTACGCCCATCCTCTTTCTTCAAGGCTTATAAAGAGAATGTATAATGAGGTTGATACGGCGTCAAACGAAAGCGGTGAGCTGGCGAGGGAAGGGGAGTTGTGGATGCGATGCGGGAAAGCCACGTGTAGGAAGGTACGGAGTTACGTATTTCTCCCAAGACGGGAGAGGGAAAACCAGAACAAGGGATGTTTGTGGTTCTTCATTTTATATTTAATTTTCTAAATTTACAAAATTGCAAATTTAAAGCTTTCCCGTGGATGAAACCCGCCTAAGATAAAACATTTACCCTGTAGCAATCGAAGTGTATTGAAGTGCATCGACTATTCTTTGAAGTCCATATATATTTTCAGTTTTAACTGTGCTAGAATAGGGAATATATGGATATCCAGATTTATTTCATATTGTTTTCTCTGTTAACTGTGCTAGAATAGGGAATAAATGAATATTAAAATTTATTTTAAGTTTTAAGTGAGTAAATTGTTTTATTTCATCCGTGTTGCTCTGAGGGGAGTAGCTTTACAATTTCAACATTCGTTGTAACTGACCTCCGACAAGATTTAAAAGATGGCGTTAGATAGCGTTTCAGAACGTGTGATTATCGATTTGTTTTAGTCTGTCTTCAGAAAAGATCTTTTACCTGTTTATGTGTTTGTATATTATTTATTTTTTTGGATCACCCCATTTTTCGACTGGTAAAGTGAGGCGAGCGGGAATCGATTTTACGCAATTCTAGGTTTCGCCTCTTATGTTGAAGATTTTATGATCGAAAGGAATTAATGGCCTTTAATAACAAGTGCTTGCACCCAAATTGAGATAAAATACCGCTTGTCCTTGTGACCTTTTGGCTAATTTGATTCAATGATGCTATCATCCTTGTGGGCCTGGGAGGATTAACGAGAGTGACAAACATGATGACGAAAAAGTCAAACTAAAATGTACTGTCATCGTGCTCCCTGAGCGAATGATATCAATATTAAGGAAATTAACTACGTGAGAATTCATAAACTATGAAAAAATTCTTACACCATGTTGATAGTTAGGAACTTTAAACATTATATGGTTTCGACAACATTGATATCATTCACTCAGTGAGCATGATGACATGTAAGATTTTAGTTTGACGTGTTTGTCATGTTTGGACACTAGTGTTAGATGTGATTAAACTAGGGCGATGATGCTGTCTGAAAACGAATATTCCATTTTTTTAAATCTTCAACCATACTTGATGATTTTTTATGCGTGCATATTTATGCTAATTTTGACACTAATATTTTTATCGTAGCGGCGTGTTAAATAATTAATTTTTTTATCCATATTACATTCGACCCCATAAACCATTGCTTGCCCGTTGACTTCTGAAAAGGTTAGGATATTTCTTTCGTCTCGTTAGGTGGGAATTAGTCGGAGAAAAAGAATTTCAAAATGCTTCTGCATCCAGATTACTTTTCGAAGTTTCTTCTGATATGGTCATAATCCGAGACAATTCCATGGTAGTGTCGCCTCGCAATTGGAAACGGGTGCCGCGTGCAGTATTCCTCGGAGTACATGATCGCGAGTCGGCATCATCTTGCTGGCCAGGGGGTGGCAGTGACCATTAGCACACAATGAAACCGTATTATTATAAGGAAATGTGTCACCGCTCCTTGGGAGTAACATCATAATGACGGCTCAGTTATCTTTTCCTTTCGGGTAAAATAACTTGAATGAAGTTGAATGCATTATTAACGAGCGAATTAAAAAATATTAATTCATATTCTTTGAATTCCTTCGTGCTCCGTTGTAATTTGATAGGTCCCCCGGATTTGAATTGAAACGGGAAATGGCTTCGCGTAGGAAATAATGGGGCCTTTCGGTGCATATACTTTAAGAAAGAAGTTATGTTTAAAATTTATATATTTTTTTGAGAAATCCCGTTCACCACCGCTTTTTAAGGGCGATGGATTTTAATAACTTTTCATTCGTAATTGAATTTTTCACGATGTTTTTTTTGGGGGGGGTTGAAGAGAGATAAAAGCAGAAGGGGTTAGAAATCTCTTTTTGCGACCCATTCAATGAAGTAGTTCCGTTAAGTGGAATTCCAACGTTCTTATGGGTGCAAAAAGATGTTTCGCGGGGTAAGAAGTCTCACGCGAGAACATTAAAACTCCGTGCACAAGTCTGGATGTGTTTCTAGGAGTATAACGGAAGAAGAAACCTTTTATTTTTTTTAAAGTGCAATTTGTGCGTAGAAATGGATTAAGTTGGACGTTTGGAGGTCCGTCCGCGTGACTACCCATCGTGAACGTTTCAGCCTGCCTTTCCATTGAGAGGCGTTTAATAAGTTCAGGTCGAGTTCCCTCGCGGAGACCCAAAAGGGGTGGATCCGGTCTTGAAAACGGCTCGCCGACCACGTGTTCGTGGATTGACGTCTTTCCTTTTTCTCTAATCGTCCCCCATTCTCCCCCCACCCCTCCCCCACCTACTTGACATCTTCGACCTTACCTTCCGTGTGTGTGTGTGTGTGTGGGCGGCCGTGTTTTGAATCGTACTGCTTCCAAGGATCTCACGGGGGCCCTTCTCTTCTTGTTTTTCCTCCATTTTGAGGAACCCGCGTGGAGCCGGACTAACTAGTCGGCTGACGGCCTCGGAGGGACATCGGTCGGAGGAGAGTTATGGGAGGGGTTCGGGCGGTGGGGTTTGCGGCGAAGGTTCGGGCTGAGGCCGGTTGGGAAGGTGCGTGGTGTGGTGGTGGTACGGATGCGTATGCAGATAGTGCATATTCACGCCCACTCTGTTGCGAGTCTGTTTGATGTCCATTTTCAAGTGTCGACATCCAGTGTTAAAGGAATAGCGACGTAGGCAATATCTATTGTCCTTGGACATTAAATATGTTATTGAACCTATTTCGTCGACGATAACTTCCAAATAATATTTCCAGTTGCTCTAGTGTTTCGCCTCCATAATTATTGGCTATCGCACTATCTCTATTTCCCAGGAAAGAATTTCAATACACAAGTGAGGAATCACTCCCCTAAAATAATATCCACTGATGTATAAACGAAATACACTTTGGTTTCAGTTTGTTTTTTTCCTGCAGAGTATTACTATATTACGCACCTTACATTCAAACGTAACCTAATATTAAAACCGATCGACCGCATCAAATTCGTATAGAATATTACGTAACGTGTTTTACAGTGGTGTGATTTCCCTAAGTGATAATATGGTTATTGCCTGCGTCTAGTTATGATGCATTCCTTTTTTGCCGGGTGATACCAAAAGTGGTTATATTTGTCGAGAAAAGCGTCTCCGTGGTAACATTAACATGCATTTTAATTGTGTGGTTAAAAAAAGAAGAATTGAAACAAGAGAACGGCGAGAATATCTCATTTAGTTTTAACTGAGTAAGTTTCGTCCTAACTGCGCGTAATTAATTGCTTGACCCTCCGTTGTGGCAGTACGGCTTTACACGACTTGGTTCGCAATCTTTCCCGCTCATAGTGTATGTGTTTAACGTAACGTGTGCTAGCGGAGTTATTTACGCTCCGTTCGCTTCCGTCGGCAAAACGAGAAAACCTTGATCGTGGACAGCCTGCGCCGAAGCACGTTCATTTTGCGCGTTATCCCCATATTCTGATTATTCTCCCTTCTTTTGTTTGTTCTCTCCGAACGCGGTCGGCTGAGTTTCTTTAGTAGGTCATCTTAAAATACTCGAATGAAAATTGTGAGATTGGGGAAAGAATGAGTCGGTCAACCTTTTTTTTTTAAGGAGGTTCGAGAATTATGAATGTTTGTCCGTTTATGAATGTCATTGTGTCGATTCGACATCAACGGCAAAACTCAGTCAAGAATTTTTCATCAATTCTTAGTAGATTATGAAAAGTATTTAGCATTTCAGCAATGATAGAACTAGCACCATGAGTGTTGTTCAGTGCATTTTACCAAGCTGCCCTCGATCTATTTCCAATCTCCCTCAATCGCTCCATTCGCCTCGTATTTTTCGACTGAATTCCTCTCCTTAGCTTTCCTTTAACATTATTTCTGTGCAGCAGAAGCGGACTTTTGCCGTCAGAACCGTTTTTGAAATAATTTTTAAATATTTTTTTTGCTATCGATCTTGGATCATTGCTAAATGACTTGATCCATGTCCGCGGAAGCACTCTATTTCAAAATAACTTCATCCATTTTTTGTTGACCTCGTCAGTTTTTTCCTGCCAGATTGAAACGCTTCGCCGGGCTGTCATATAATAACGCAAATCAAATTAGGCTCAATTTTATTTCAATTGGTGAGGTGTGAGATGAGAGAGCGTAAGAGACGAAAGAGAGACTATAAAGAGTCAATGAAAGAATACTTCGCAAAAGTATAATTATTCCCAAGCGTCTTGGTGTTGGGGTCAGCATTTAGGAAACGAGTTGATGTCAAGTAATGTAATGCGATGGGACTAGGAATTAGTTTGTCGTAAGCGAAAATTGCGTTAACAATACATTGCAACAATTTTAGAGAGTAATAATCATTCGCCTTGACCGGGTTTGGGACCGCGAATGATTTTTACTCACTGAAATTGTCTCAATGAAATGCATGTTAGCGGATGACTCCGTTAAAAGTTACTGTTGCGGCATCCCCCGCAGTTTCTTGAAAAATGCGTTAACCGTATTTTGTCACGCACGATTTCTTTTACGTTGTTGCCAGGCTTATCGGTTGGTATATCTTAAATCAGTGGTGAAACTAGAAATCATCCAAAAGTGTTGGGGCATTTTCAAAATTTAATCAAAGATCATTGATTAAAAAGCCTTTTCTCGTGAGAAAAATTTTGAAAATCGTTTTAAAGTTAAAATTAATTAATTAATGGGACTACTTTAGGGATCTCAACTCATCCTCAAGTAGATCAATATGCTCGGGAGACAGCAGATATTCGAAATAAGTTTCGCGTGTACAGTTGATATTTATATTTGATTTTATTAGATACAAAAAAATTCCCAGAGGTGAAAGGGGTATAGGCCTCAAATGCTCCGCCCACTTCGGCACCCCACCCCTGAGGTTTAGCTCGTATGAAGTTGTTTTAAGGCATACAGAGTCGTGACCACCGAGTCCTGAACAAGTGCGTCGTCGCTTGTTGAGTGCCCAAGTGGGTCAAAGATATGCGTACAAATAGCACACGGCTCCTCTCTGCCGACAGTGCGTGCACACGTCGCGAGAAGGACTTCTATCATCGAAATCTCTCCATCTCGCACCGTTTTGAACGATGGAGAGACTCGCATTGCGACGGTAGAGATAGATCATAGCTGCCAGCAGGCTTTTAATTCGTTAACCGAGCCAGTATTCACTTAAGGAGATTGCATCGAATTGTCTGGTATATGTCATTTTGATAAAATCTACTCGATTTGTAGTCCTAAGTGTACTCTATCAAATGATTGTGAAAAAAAGTGTCAAACCATGTTGGTTTTCGTAGAAATTGAAAATATCGGATTTCATGATTGCACTTTTTGAAATGGAGGACTAACACCGGTAGAATTATGGATTGATTGTGCAGAAATACATGTATTTCCCACGAAAAACTGTTATCACGTGCGTAATTGTACGATATTAGAAGTAGTGTCTATATATCAGCACCTTTCCACCTTTGTTTAAATGATAAATAATTTGAGGAAAAAACGGCGGAAATACGATAGTTTTAAAAATTGGCGCCTCAGAACTAGTCCAGAATACGTTTTAGAGCACGTTTAAAAAATTATTACGAACCTTAAGAGAGTGCTTAAAAATTGTATATTCACTTCAGGTCTATGTAAGAACTACTCATGAATGAGTGTTGCATTTAGCTCATCTCTGTTCATTAATACGTCAACCGTAAGATGTGACGCATACGACCGGCGCACTCATGATCAATCCCCCTTTAAAAAGAGGCGCGAGCGGAAAGGGGACTGGATCGTTTAAAACTTGGGATCCCCCGTTCGGGTCGCTCCCTCTCGCTGCCACAAAACAACGCTCGCCGACGTGATGAGCTCCTTCCTTTCCTCCCTTTCGCTCCGCGGGCTTTGAACGGGAGATGGCCGGGGCAGTGCGGGGTGGAATGGGGGGAGAAGTTGGTGAGTGGATGGCGGCGGCGGTGGTGGTGTTGAGAGGGAGGGGATGGGGCCAGCACGGTCGAGGGAGCGTGAAGCAGTTTTATCTTAAGGGGTCACCACTCGTCCTTCCGAGGCTGCACATGCTTCGGTGGTTGAGCACAGAGGGAGTGAAAGGGGGGACGGGGGAGGGGCGTCGGGTGGGAATACGATGAATACACGAGAGAGCAAGGGGAGGCGACTGTTGTTTTGGAGGGGTGGTCACTACTCTCCGTCCGCCTTTGCCCATCCACCAGAAATTCACGTTGGCCTCCCACCGAAATGTCTTTCTTTCCGCCCAGGAGTTCCACCTCCACTGCCGGACGGAATCGGGTTCTTCGTCTTGGTTTGCAGTACTATATGCTTTTGAGATGATGATATATTCTGTACCGGAACATGGCATTTTCATAAAAGTAAAGCAGTATTCCGGATTTCTTCCATCGCAAATGTATCAAATCTCCTGTATTTTGTGCCATAACCCGACATTTTCCTAGGTAAAGCAATATTCCGGATTTCTTCCATATCGAAAGTATCAAATCTCCTGTATTCTGTGCCAGAACCCGACATTTTACCAGGTAAAGCAGGATTTTGGATATTTTTCATCTCGAAATCACCTAATCTCCTGTATTCGATTGATGGAAGATTTGTTACTAATCCCGGGTCTTCTCTAGCTCTCTTTGATTACTATAAAGGTCTAGAAATAATGCTACATGAATCAGCCTTAAGGTTGGTGTCGTAGGTTGAGCGACGAATTCACCTCTTACTGAAACAATGTCGAAATTCTCACATTCAGGGAAGGAGGGGAGGAAGTTTCCATTTTCCTGTCCCTCTTGCGTTTGCCGAGGAAGATCGGATGCTAGAAAAATCGCACGGTTTGGCTAAAACTGGGAGTGGACAGAGTTGTCACCCAGAAGAATTTGAAGCTAGGTCTTCGGGTAACAGATTGGGCGCTACATTCAACGGGCTACCATATCCCCTCAGAAATAAAAACCCTTATATATTCCGTGTATTAATCAATAATCGTTGTTTAAACAATACTGACGGAATTTTCAAGGTTTTTCAATGTAGTGTTTATTCTAAGCAATCCTCTGCACACGTACTCAATCAAAAGTAGGTCGAAGGGATATTAAAAGGATGTTAAATGTCCTCGAATAAATTTTGCGTTGAAACATCTTGAAAATGAGGTTTTTTTTTACGCGAAAGCGCGTTCCACGGACTTGGTTCAGTGGACTGTGTGGTTGGAGGCAGACGCGTCAGGGGCGTGGCCAAGATGAGTCGAGGGGGGGGGGAGAGGGAATTTTTGAAGGGCTGCCTCGCTTCTTAGGGCGGGGGGGGGGCAATGTATTTCGGGCCTTCCAGTCTTCGGTTAAGTCGTTACAGGTTCTAGTGACGGGGTATTAAAAGTCACAAATCGATTGAATCTTTTTCACAGTCATTTTTTAAGGTTTCGCCCTTTCCCCGAAATCCTTTGCGGATTCCGGACATCCATTTATGTTTTCAATCTTCCCCCCACCCTCCCCAACCCTTTCCCACGCCTCACTCTGGTGTTGTCCCATGCGAAAAAAAATCTCAATTTCGCTAGAAATGTAGAATCAAGAGTTCTGGAAGTGACTTGCTGGATGCCTTTCAAGGGCTCTTTTTATTCTTTGATCATTTCACTTGATTGACTAACTTTATCTGGCAGATTTTCTGCGGGAGTTAAGAAGTCTTGAATCTCTATCGTCCGATGAAAGAAATAAAATACATATTTTGTATATAAAAATATCTCCGCTTGATTGTTTTCCACACAGATGAATTTTGAAATCTTTATGATTTGGGCCGTGGGATATAGTGGCAGGCGGTTTGCTCTGCTGGTTGAAACGGTAGGTTAAGGTACAATAAAGGCATGTATGGTATGGTGCACAATAGCAAGTTTGCCGTTTATAAATACGGGGAATCGCGCAATTAATCGAAAAAATTCGAAATAAAAATCAGATCTTAAGATATTATTCATGTTAAGCATATTAGGTGTGAAATCAATTGCTAATTGCCGCCCTTCTCCGTGCGTTTAATCGTAATGCTTGTCACATCACAAAACATTCATTCATCGCAGTATATTGAAACGCACTCTTAGTTTCAAAAGTGCACCACTACCGTTCAGCTTTGCGGAAAACGTTGTCATAATAGATTTGTGAGTCAACCCGAGTAAAGTTTCGTTTCACGCCTACGAGGAATTTCGGTTTGATTATAATCAGGAAGAAAGTGTTTCTAGACATAATGGAATATCTCTTTGAATTTCACTGTTACGCTGTCGAATAATCATCATGTAATAAATTCCGAAGAGGAAATTGTTTTCTATATAAAATTACTTGTCGTTGAAACGTCTTAAAGTATCATGACATAGTTAATATATGATTAGAGAGGCTGGTTTGTCAGTGGCCACTAAATGATCAATGGTCATTAGTCGACTCACTTAATTGCCATTTAAAAAGTCCCTGATATTATCTTATACCAATTTGTCCATACGCGAAGGTCTTATTTACATAGTTAACATAAGTTGTTTTTAACGAGAAATGAACTTCTTAAAAATGACTAGGATCTAGTGTGACTTAACGTACGGGTTCAAGTGAAACATTTTGTGTCGTATTATGGATCTCATTCTAGCAATTCGACCATGGATCCTTTTACCTAAGCTACAAGTTATCTTGTATGCATTCACTTCAGCGTAAATATTGCATCACGAGTGAATTTCACGGAATGTGAGTTGGTGAGTTTTCTGTGGCAATGAAGACTCGTTTTAGAACACTTGTGCTGTGAATAACACATTTTGAACTTAAATAAAACCTTAGCAGGGCATTGACGAATATTATCACCGTTAACGATTGGCTAAGAAGGGATGGATATAGCCTGTTTCTAAATGTGCACTGTAAGGTAAAATTCTAAACGAACGGTAACTGGGCAACGGAAGTTCGTAAACGGAGAGTAAGCCATTAATAAATCCGAAAGTAAGGTAAGCTAAGCTGAAATGTGGAATACTATGTGCGTTCAAGTTCAAAGATAGTCCCATTTTTTTTTCTCTGAGCTTGGGAGTAAGATGTGGTTGCGCTTAAAACGCGCGGGCATAAAAAAATTCATTTTGTGAAAATGTGTACGTGCACGGTGAGATAGCGTTGAGGAGCGACAATTTTCTCAACTTTTTGGTGCACGTTTTTGTCAGAAAAAAATTGGTGGATCTTAAAACTTGAAGACATCTTGTACGCATCGAGTGACAACTCTTCTTGCTGAGAAATTAGTGTGCAAAGATGCTCACACACTTCTTTATCAAGGAATTCGCGAACTTTGTCAGAAATGGAACAGCCAACGACCTTTTTCCAACTGTTTTTGAGGTACAGGGTTCGTCCGGAAAATAATTGTACTGAGCTCAGGAAAAAAAATTTATTACGCTTTTACATATCTTAAGCTAATATTCCTCAAAATAGGACCCTTGTGAGTCGATACACTTGTTCCAGCGGCGTTCCCATTCGTGGAACGCTCCCGCGAAGGCATCATCGGGAACCTCTCGAAGACACGTCGTCACGGCCTCTTTGACGGCGTCCAAAGTCCCGTATCGCGTTCCTTTCAAACTCCTCTTTATCTTCGGGAACAGAAACGTTCTCTAAAAAATGTGGATCATTTTTGCAGTGATCCGCAAGTTGTGTCGCGATTTCCAAACGATTGAGTCTTTGATCATCACTGAGCACTTTCGGCACCAACTTTGCACAAATTTTTCGCATCTGTAATTGGGCCCTAATAATCTCGTGCACTATTGTTTTTGGCACATTACACTGCTCTGCTATCATTCGAACAGTAAGACGACGATCAGAGTTCAGTACATCGCGATCTTTTCGCACATTTTCGTCGGTGAGTGTCGTTGATGGGCGTCCAGGCCGTGGTTCGTCGTCGACCTCTTCTCTGCCCTCCACGAACATCTTGTACCACCGAAAGATCATGTTTCTGGGCATTGCTGACTCCCCGTAAGCCTGGTTAATCATACCGACAGTTTCGGTAGACGATTTCCCAAGCTTTACCGCAAATTTGATGGAATAACGCTGCTCCAAAAACTTCGGCATCGCGTTCCGTGACATGGGTCGAGCGTGGAGGTTCGCGTTAATAGAGCTCCTCACTACACCACAGCTCAGAGCCGACTGCCTTTTTCAGCGTCGCTTGCCAACATACCCCCCTCCAATCGCAGCCCGTCAGAGCGGTGCTGGGCGCGCCTGGAGCGGCGGGAAAAAATCAGTACACTTATCTTCCGGACGAACCCTGTACATTCCCCGTTCCACTCCCCTTTCGGACGTCACTTTGGAACAAGCGCATTGCACAGAGGTTTATGGTTTTAAAATTTTCTTACGACCTTTTGTCGCCTTTTAAGATCCACTTTAATGGCACTCCGGGGAATGTGATATTTTGTCACTCTACTTCTTACTTTTTTCCCCTCTCTATGTAATCTGCCTGTTAAGTGCTTTATATTGCCCTCTTCCTTCCTCTCTGCATTAATAAAACCTTGAATGACTCACGTACAGATTCACGCTTGTCATCATTCGGTCTCTTATCGGGGTTATTTTAGATCTGGAATCTGCTGCTGCTTTCTTTCGAATCTCTGGTCTGTTCATGCTACTTGGGTTGGGTTCTATATTTCAGTAATTATGCATTCAAACAATGTAATAGTGTAAAACACAGCATTGCGGCCTTATAAATGAAAATTTCATGGACCAACATTTTTTTGTTTAAAAAACGAATTTGCGTCGCCATCGGATTAATGGTAATCCGTTTCCACGGTATCGGGGGTCAACAAACATTTTTGTGGCTATCCGTTTTAATAAAAAAATAGGAAGTATCCATTCTTTCCCTTCGCCCAGTGGAATTACTCTTGAGAAATCTTATTGAATGACGCAACATTATCCTGATTGGGATAATATTGCCTGCGAGTAATCGAAGCCAGTACTAATGGAGCTTCCGTCGTGAAGCTTCTAATGTAGATGCTCTTCATCTGTCAATGCGTAACTCGTTGAGCATTAATCGAATGCGCCTTTATTTTTATTTCTAATTTTAAGTGGAAAGAAAGCACCATTAGACGATCACTAGCACCGTGGTAAATGCGCGACGCTTTCAATGGACGCTACATTGGAGAAAGCTCGTTTCTCATAAGTGACGATTTGTGATCTCATCGTCACATGATTCGTCAACAAGCGACTCTCAGCTAAGAGCAGACGGGATTCAAAGTGAAGATGGCCGGGTGTCGGTTTCTCAAAAGCTAGAGCAATTCAAAAGTCCTTTAACGACAGTAATAAACTCTTATGTGTAACATAGTAAATCACGTCGTGCGTTTATGGACAGGAAACAAGTATTGCAACACATTCATTGTGATTGGAAGGTTATGTCTTTGCCAACTGCTATGGATTGCAAGAAACTGCAGGGAGATGCCGCAACAGTAACTTTTAGCGGAGTCATCCGCTACGTATAGCATTACAATGCAACAATTTCAGAGTGTATAAATCATCCCGGTCTAGGCGATTGATTTTTACATTCTGAAATTGTTACATTGTAATACTATGGATTGATTATCGGCGCATAGTATTTGAGAAACGCCCCCCCCCCGGGGGGGGACTTGATGCCTTCCCTCCCAAATTCATTTTAGTCTGAGAAGAGTTGTCGGCCTTGATAGGCGATCGTTCCAATGCCAACTTTAAGATTTAATTCGTGTTTTTTGTATTGCAGTGCATTTAACTGTGACTGCAGCGGCAAAAGGTTTGCGAATCTTGTTCTCGGCTCCGAGCCCTGGTTCCAACCAATTCTTTCGAAGCCGATGATTGTAGGTGCACAGCATTGCATATTATTACACCCGAAACGTTGTGGACTAGATGTAAATGAGTTTTTTATTGACTCCGAGTAGCGTGAATATGATTAGGTTCGTTACTTCGTGTCGATCCGGCGTTTTATAAAATATTAAATGCAAAAATAATGTATCTGACTTTGCATTCGATGAATAATTCATAATAACAATCGATTCAAGTTTCACTTCACGCTGTTGTTCAGTCTCTCTATCTTCTTTGAAGTGTTGCTTTTGTTTTCTTGTCGAATTTTTAATCACTGTTACGTCACGTTGCCGCCATGATTGTCATTCGAATTCAACTGTAACGTTATCCGTATTGTGCATTTTAAGAGCTCGACCCGTGGAGGGTTGTAGGAATTGTATTTGGCTGTGGCTAAATTCAATTTTCTACGGTGAACAAAAAAACATTTCGTGAGATTCACCGAATCGCATTTGTGACTTAAATATTTAGCTTGAAAAGGATTTTTCAGAATATTAAAATTAAAATATTAACTCTTCGCGTCGTAAAAATAATAGCTCCAAGATGAAAGAACATTTCATGAAGACTTTTAACTACTGAATCAAATGAAATGTGTGACCAAACCCAAAGGGATATCATTATTCCCAAACAAACATTTGGAAACAGCGAAAATAAAATGGATAACCATCCCGTAATTATTTGGAGACCAGCTGACTTTGATGAATAAGCGGGGCAACTACGATGGGAGAGACTCCAGTCGAGATTTATGAAGCACGTCATTTCAGAGGT
Source organism: Hetaerina titia (assembly GCA_037158775.1). Lineage (NCBI taxonomy): Eukaryota > Metazoa > Arthropoda > Insecta > Odonata > Calopterygidae > Hetaerina > Hetaerina titia. Next base: position 86,595,399 of record CM073770.1, read on the forward strand.
GAAAGTGAAGGCATATGAAGAAAAAACAATAGGTAATATCATTAAAGAGCTGTTTGTAGAGATATGTATTCAACCAATCCTAAGATTGATGATGGCCATTCGGTGACAATGCCTCGCTGAGATTTGTAGGTAATTTTTGTTATTATATCAAGAAAAGGACATTTTAACTTTTATAAATATCAGGTAATTTTATACGTGACTCACTTCGCTCTTATTTATCATCCTATGAGACTTCTTGAGGACTTTTGAAAATCTGCGATGGGGTTTCGGTAGAAAAATCCTGTCGGTTCTCCAAAAACCCCGTGGTAAAAGTAGCGTTTTGCCTAAGTTTTTTCTTCTTCCTTCTTTCTGCTTTATCCGTCTACAGACCACGTCAAATAAATAACTCAATGACTCATTTTCCTCATTATATTTAATTTATGCGCACGCATTTTTCATTTTTTTTTTAAAGTTTCGATTCGTCAGAATTCAAATCTGCGCAGTGCGCAATGGTACTCCGGGTGTAGAGTCCTTTCATTTATATTATTCTTCAGTTTCCACGTACCTCCGACAGTGCATTTGTTTGTCAGAAATTCGTCCAGTAAAATTTATTTCAAATTATCGTCTGTAAGTCACCTACAACCTGTACTATCTCCTGATTCTGTGTGTCCTTTGGTGTGACAGCTTATTAATGGTACACAGTAGTATTATGTATACTAATATCCTAGACGACTTGTTCTATCTTGTGTGAACTCTTTCTCCCCCTCTATTCTTAGCGAGAGCATTTAGTTGTTTATCAGATGGGCACACAGCCACGTTTTGCCGTACGATACAGGAAATGATCACAAGGCCGGAAGAATATTCTGCTTTTATTTTGTTGTATTTGCGTGTCCCACTTCTACCAATTGCTGTATGCTTATTAGCCAAAGCTCTGTCTTTATACTTATTTCTTGTCTATTATGGATTCGTACAATGTAGCTGCAATGAGTTTCTCATGGGACGTGGTTAGGCCAGGGGTAGAGCGTTGGGCTACTGGCCGGGCATGCCTCTCTGGGCACCCTCAGCTCTACCCAGGCCGTGTTATTTTTCTGGGGCCAGAACTTCCTGGGAAACCATAATCGGCACAAGGAAAGGATCTGATCCCCCTATCTGATGTGTGAATTTCACACGCCGTTGGACTTAACATTGGGAAAGCTCTTCTATACACCATCTCCTGTCAAAATGAACTTCGGATTTATATTTTTTTATAATTTATTAATTGGTTTCGAGTTTCAGACTTGATATGGTGAAAGAAGTCCTCATTGTGGTATAATATGGTATCCTATGCGGGCATCATTGATTGGAACATAAAATTTATGACGGGGTGAGTTTCAAAAAGTCAAAAAAGAAATTTTATGGGTATATTAAAATTGTCAAGTTGCCTTTATGACTTTGAAAATGACAAAAGTGGTTTTTTATGAAGAAAGCGAGTTTTGTAAATTCGTCCCACGAGCAATAAGTGTCTATTCCTCTATACCTTACCCCGCCCGAATGACTCTGAACCCTCCATGGACTCCGGTGGCCGACTAACGGTGGACTAATTCAAGTTCTATGACGGTTCTCACCCGTAAGGGTCCTTCCTAGGTATCGGAAAACAATTGCCTGTTATGAGACAATGGAGATGTCTGATTTTCGGTCAATCACGCCATGAACCCGCCCACGCGTGCACGCGCTCTTGCTCCTCCAGAAGTATTCACCGTCCCATCTCACCAGAATCCATTTCCGATGTCGCGTTCTTTCGCGCGGTGATTCGAAAAGTATTCATCTCCGGACCTCCCGCTCTCTTTGTTTCCGTAGGCATCCGCCCCCTAATTCGTTGGAGCCCTGCGTCGCACCTTCTTCGTCCGACAGATCTGTCGAGTGACCCCGTGACTCTTTTTGTTTTCACTCGGCGTTTTTCGTGCACGATTGAATTCTTCGTCGACGTGTATCTGCGTTAGATATCTTTTTCAGATTAGTTTTCACTGTCAAAATTGAAAAGAGCTTCCTTCCCTGCCAGTAGGAGACATAATGATGATTTTGGGTGATGAACAATGGTCATAATGAAGAACAGATATTAACAATTTTCCACTAGATAAGTATTTCCTTTATCTAGTGGAAAATTGTTAATGAATGTTTTTTATTATGCTCGAATTCCACCACATCATGCCTGAAATTGCTCAAAAATGATCCTGGCCAAATATCTTTTTAAGCCTCTTATTTTCCATATACTTTATTTGGGGTTAAATATTTCTTTTTTCCCGTTTGGCGTTTTGTCCGTCAACGTGATACTGAAGTCTTCTCTCTTCTCAGAGTCTGTTGAGGTAATGTCAGGCACTTTTCAGTGACCGAAAGCAGTGGGTATATCCTACATTTAACAACTAATTTATTAATAAAGCAAAAGGGAACGTACTACGGCCGAATGAATGAAATGAATACAAATTACCCAAAGCCGTACTCTTGGGGGCACTAGTTAGGGGACACGGGGGAGGGTGCAAAGAATAAGGATAACAAAACTGCACACACTCTCTCACTCCAGTATTTGCAGTGCAAATTGACCGTTGCAAGTCACAAACACACACGCACTCAGGGTTTACGGGGGGTTTGCACCCTCCCCCGTGTCCCATAACTAGTGCCCCCAAGAGTACGGCTTTGGGTAATTTGTATTCATTTCATTCATTCGGCTTTGGGTAATTTGTATTCATTGCAACTAATTTATTCTTTTTTTGGATTTTTGTCGCCGGATTTCAATTATCATTTGATTGTACTCGACTTACGATATTTCTCTTCCAACTCGCTCATCTGAGGGCAGTCATAATTGGAAATCTACTAATTACTTGGTATGGACGGTCCCAAAAACTATTGCAAGTTATATTTTCCATCTGTCACTCTGTAATTTACCTTTTCAACTCCCCAGAAAAGTAAAAAAGTCTGCCTTCCGCTCTGTACAATTTTTTCTCTCAGTTTTTCTCCATGCCCGCATATCAGTGATCTCTAATCTATCATTTGCGATATGGATATGGGTCAAATAAAGCAAAAAAAAAACATTTAGGCCGAGGAAGACCAGCATTCGATGTTTTAAACATGATGAGAGAGGGGATGATGTTGTTTGGTGGAATCCGAAGAAAATAGAAAAAGTGAGTGGAGGAAAGATTGAAAGCTAGATGGATGTCGAAATCCGCAATGGGAGGAACATTTCTTGTGACATGAGATGAAGTTTAGACACACTATCTACGCGATTTAAATTAATTTTCCACTAGGAAAGTTGGCTTTTGAGTTCATTTTGTCTAACTCAATGTAAGGTTCATTTTGGCAGACTTTGGCAAACTCGAAGCATTTTTCTTACGAGTATTCCAAACCCGACACCAATTTGCCCTCCGCCCTTTGTTGAGCCACCCAAAACTCCGCCGTCAATTATCTATAGGTATATTAACTCGGTTGTATGTACGTTCTTAGAATTTTCCCTAATGTATGCGAAAGAACGCGAGAAATGTCTCCTGGAAATAAGACAGTGAGGGGAAAAATTTCAGGATGTTCGAAAATTTCAGATATTAATTATTCATTAAGACTAAGAAGGATACACGTTGTTTTAAGTTACGAGAGTGACGTTATGAATGTTTGTGATGACATGAATATTCTCCATTTAGAGAGTTCGGGAATAACCTCGATACAAAATCGCGTATGAACTGCATACAGCCTTTCAAGGCTGCATGAAAGAAAAACGGACTAGGGCGACATGGGAACTTAGACGTGACAACGCGGGTATAATCCACTGGCGTTTCTCTAAACCTGTGTGCTGTCGCCTGGATCAAATGGAGGGTATGCGTACTCTCCATTCTGGTTTACACGTATTTTAGTTCTGAAAGGCACTGATCGGAATACTCACCATTGCACCATTTCCCCATTCCTGGAAATGGCTTCGTAATATGATGAAAGAGTTGAGAGAAGAGAAATAAATGGCCGAGCGATTTAATTTTCATCGTTCTCGCCTCGTCGCGGCGGCCTTCCCGAGGTTATCTCTCGACCGCTGGGTTTGGGAAAGGGGGCGTTGCAGGAAGGGGGCGTCGTTCCATTAGGGCGGTCATGTGTTCGGAGGGAAGTGTTGGGTGGGGCTGGTTGGTGGTCCGCGTGAAAGGCTAGGTGGGTCCCTACCCCCCCCCAGAGTGAATTGAAAGGAGGGGGGACGACAAGAGGCGCGATAGTTTGGTCGGACTGGTCGGGAGCACAGCCGAATGGTTTCGATCTCCGAATGTGGTCGGCGTCGCAGTTCGGGGACGCCTATTGGGGGCTGTGCAGTTCAGATTCGGTCGAATTCAAATCACATCGCTGTGAATCAATTGTAAATAATTCTCCACCGTTTGGTGGTTCCTTGGAGTTGCGAGAAATGGTATGCAGGGATTATTAGGCAATGGTTTTCCGCTGATGATATCCCCCTCCAAAAAAAGGCATCACCTTTGTCTTAGTCCATTTGCTGAAGTTGTTTCGGAAATAAGTAACCCAACCAGGTTGTTGGACGTAGTTTATTTAATGTCATTAGTCGTGTCTAAATTGGTGAAACTTTGTACTTATTCGTGATAGTATTGGAATTTAGGTGCTCAAACGGGTACGTTTGTCAAACAAAAGCGCATCAATTGTAATCGTCGTCGTAATAGCAATATTTCAAGGTATTATTCTACCTATTACCTTTATGTTTTGGAAAAATTCTAGCCTGTACTACTCTCTACTCATTGTGAGAATTTTTTTTGTTTTCCCAAACCTTTTCCTTTTTCACTTCTCCAGAACTTCTATCTGCCCTCATACCACCCAAAAAGTCATTTATCTTCCGTCATATACTCCGCTTACCCGGATTACTTACTGTCGTCAATATCCCACTGCGTCTCAGTATTTATTCCATTCAATTTTTCTGCATTTCCCCTGATAACTTACCCTCTACGCCCACCACATTTGAAACTTCTTTTGCCTTCCTCTCTGTCCAAATCGTTTTCTCCATTCTCCTCCGCACTCAATTCCAAAAGGACCGCAATCAGAACTCATACTCTAGCCTCAAAGACCAGGTCTCACATCCATAAATCACTACGCTCCGTGTCCCGAAGTTTCTGCTTATCTTTTCTCACATCATTACTCCGTGTACCAATTATCAATTGTCGAACACGTCGGCTGTCCTGAGTATTTAATGAAAAGATGAATACAATAGTACGATTGTTATGGGTAGTTTTCGTTTATTAGCCTAATTGATCAATGGACAGATAATTACAGCATTCTTTCACCAAGTAAGACTCGAACCTGCGGCATTTTTACATGGTTCAATACTAACCTGTATATTGAGATCGAAATATTCAGGAATACTCTTTTCGTTATGCTGTCAGTAGCCAGTATCGACGTTATTTAATTGAAATTCAAACAGTCGCGGGAGATGCCGCGAAAGCACTTGAACGGATTCATCCGCTGATATGCACCGAAATGCAGTATTTTTGAGTGTGAAAAATCAGTGCCTTGACTGGGATTCGAACCCGGTTTCACTCTTATTTCCTACCGAGTCCTTTAGCCAAAGGCCTCTGTAGCCTAATTGGTAAACGGAGGGATCCTGGTTCGAGTCCCGGTTAAGACGAATGAGTGTTTTTACGCCGTGAAATTTCTGAATGATTTAATACTAACTTGCCGACGATTTGCTTATGATTTGACGTCATATGAAACGATGTACCTTAAAAAAATTTCGGATTAAATTTTTTGGTGCAACTTCCTTCAAATTCTTGTATACAACTACATGTTTCCCTGTTCCTTCGACTCTCGAGGAGCCACCTTCTTCGCTCGCGCTACGGCAGTCTTTGTATGCATAATACGAGTATGAATTTCGGGAAACCGTCGATGGGTGACCTCGTTAAAAACTCTTATGACGTGCGAATGTTTAAAATAATGCATTAAAGCTTTAACGTGTAAATGGCATGGACAATATTTTAAGCGTCTGAAACTTTGAGAATGCCCGAAATAGATCGGTGGCGGGGAGCAATTCGTTTTGTCGTATCATCCGGCGCCATTGCCAGGCGTTGTTTTTTTTTCCCCTCCCGACTCATTTCGAATGGGATTGATTCCTTACGAAAATGGAGGTTCGATTTTCAAGGTCGCTCAAATAGCTCTCTTCTTTTTCAAAGTCTCGGAATCGATTTTTTTGAGGCTGAAATAGACGCCTTTAGAGTGCTAGCCTCTCGCGTGTCATCACCTGATAGGTCCGTCTATCGCCGTTTCCAACGCCTTCGCAGGTAATTGTGTTTCAGCACGTGAGTGCCCTGCATTATTTGAGTCTTGACCTTTGAATTTCCACTTGATTGCCATGGGCGGGTTTAATTCCGTTTTAGAGAGGTTAACGTAGGTTATCTTTTCTGCCGTCTTTGAAAAAATTGATTTCTCCAAAGGTCTTGGATCGTCCCTTGGTATCCTCGAGCGCTCGACTATATCCAGCTCCGTTTTAAATGGTGTGGCTCAGTAGTTTCCAGTTAATTAGTTTATCAGTTAAAAATTGTGGAGTTTTTCCATGCATCCCTTTAGGAGTTTATACTAGTATCAGCGATTAAACAAATATACCCTATGTACCGCGCGGATTCTTTACGCGTGAAAGTGTACTTATTGTCCAACATATAATTTTGTTTTATGGAATTACAACCGTGAATTATCAACATGAACTTTACTTGACGGCGCACGAGGGTTGCTACTTATATTTTGTGCGAATAATGAAAATACAGTAATTTATTGTTGAAAATGGCTTTATTGTTTGACGAAGTATTCTCCGTGATAACCAATACACTTTTGCATGTGCTCGAATTAATTTTCGTAACACTTTTTCCACTCCGATTGAGGTAGCTCCAAAAAAATGGTTTTTAAATGCATCAGTGGCTTCTTTAGGCACCAGAAAAACGTTGTTCACGCAATTTTTTCTCGATAAACGGGAATAAAAAGAAGCCATTTGGTGCTAAATCAGGGCTTCACGGAGGATGACCCATAAATTCGACGTTTTAGCCAATCAAATAGGTAGTTGTTTCAGCCGATCAGCGAGAGAGCTTGCATTTTCATGATGAAGAATGATCCTTCGTTGCCTCTTCTTTTTCCGTATTTCACCAAGCACTCCTGGCAAACGAATGCTCGTGTAAGTTAGCGTTAAAAGGGTCAAACTTACAGGTGGAGACGTCAGATGGCGCCTAAAACACTTAGTGTTGTCAAGGGCCAAAAGATAAATAGCAACCCTCCTATGAGACCCACCGGTATATTAGACGGACCGTGGTTTCAGAATGGCCCACATCCATACCAATACCAATACCGATACCAAATCAGTCCACGTTCGGAAAAGGCAATTAACGCAGCCGCAATTAAGCCGCCGCAAGGGCGTGCGGCGGGGGGTGTTGGGTGTAACACAGTTTAAATTAGATTGTGTAGCTTAATTTGTCTCCTTTTGCCATGTTTGTTCGGATATTTTTTAAATTAACACTTTCAAAGCAAAGAGTTATTGGTTCATTGCATTAACATTCTCCCAACTCAAGGAATTGGTTAGGGAATTGGTCTTTTATGCCCATCATCGCGCATAAAGGTTTGACGCAGGCAACTCCTCAGACTCCCAAGTGCTTTAAAGTAGACAGGTATATTTGCGGAGCTGTATTTTTTTTGGTCCATTTATGGTGGCGTGAGTCGTCCTCGACGAGTGTGATGCAATCGAGCATCACTTCGCATACGTGAACCGGGTAATTAAAATGGTGAGTTGGCAGGGGTGAATACGTTTTATCTGCCGGGCCGGTCATTTAAGGAACAAAGACCCTGAGATCATTTGAAATACCTGCGTGGGCTGCGTCATCACTCTTGTTCGTAGTCGGAGAGTGAAGGAAACCCCCGTCGAAGCGTCTCATTTTTCAGCAAGCATGTACTACGTAATTGTGTGCGGGGTCGGATTCAGACACTCCTATAGGCGGAAGGGGGGACGATGAATGACCCCGTTTCCTCCCGTGGGTCGGAAATATGTTATTCCCAACATAATTGATCGCTGTCGGCGTTATTGGGAGCAGGGGCGAATGGCTAGAAGGTCCGAGGCTCGATTCCGGGTTACGTATCTGGTAACACCCCAGCTTAGCTCGGGTTCTGTAATTTTTCGGTTACTAGATGTTCCTGTGAAACCGCTGCGGGAGAGAAACTGGTTACTTTACCCTGACATTGTTTGGGGCTTCGTAGTACAACGTGAATATATCTGTCACTAAGTCTTCGGGTTGACAGTTGTAGTTAGTATTGGTGGTACCCTTCGTGATACCAGATTTCCCAACAGCATTTTAACCCCCTTACCTTTCAATCAAATGATCGTTGACGAAAGAGGCTCTTCTCTCTAGCTCATTCAGGAGTTGTGCGTAGAATGTCATGCGCTGGATCTCGGATAACTAAACTAAACTTCGGATACATAGAGGCCTGGCAGGCGCTAATCAATATAAATACAACATAATGGGAAGAGTTGACCCCAGCCGTACACAGCATGTTGCGAAATAATAAAATGGTAATTGAACATGGTTAATTATTGCGTACAATGATTTAAAAAAATTACAATGATCATCAGGTACATTCATGAAACAACTACTTCCATTGACTACTGTGTTGATTTCTTTAATCAAAAGATTGATAAAATCATCAAATGTGTTAAACGTCAATGTTCGACCGTTTAATTTGCTGTTACGACTTCGTAATTGGGAAGGGTTGACAGCGGGATGGTACGCGTCGTCTGGAATATGGCCCGTGAATTGTGAAAAGCGGGACACGCGTTTCTCTTGGGCAACCATATAGGAGACAATAAAAAGTTTACCTATTATGATATTCATGAAATATTCAAATCCGAGACAAATTTTCGTTTCTACCCGGTGCTCTTAAATAACTTCTCGCCGATTCTCACCGTTTCGCCATGGGGTATCTGGGGTGAATTTTCAACCTCGCAATATTGCATGTTCGAGTCGGCGATGTTTTTGTGTCTGTGTGTGGGTGCCTTTGTTGGATGACTTTTATGACCCGAGGGGTGTCGTATAACTTGAGGTAGGGAGAGAGAGAGAGATAGAGATGATAAGTGTAAATATTTATCGCTCGTTTGGGGGAAAAAGCGGGAGGTTCTTTTGACTGCGATTCAGGGTTTGAAGGACTTCCATGTTCGAGAGACAGTCGATTAAATTTCTGCGATCACGTGCTGTGAAAATTGCGAAACGGTTTCCCGCTAATTATGGAATTATTTGGGGCACTCGCTGTCCGCACGGGTTTTCGGTACATTGGTAGCTCACCCTTCAGTTCGGCAAAAGCGTTGGAAATATAATTTGAATTACACCTTCTTTAAGAATTCGGTTCCATTTTTTTGCTTTCTCACTACCGCTCGATTGCATTCGGTTCGACTTGTTTCTATTCCGACCTGACAGAGTGTTCAAGCGTTCAAAATAAAGTGACTTACGTCACTTTAAAATAATAGGCAAGTAATAGATAATAATCAAGAATTCATTCTAAGATGTAAAACATTTTTGTAGAAAATTCCCTTATTTCAACTCAGACTGAAATTGATGTCGTTCTTAAATTAGCAAAGGACTGCCATGCTGTTCAAATGTGTTTCGTTATCTCATGTTAACAGTTCGGAGATGACTAAAAGTTTCTAGTTTATCTCTCCGATGTGTTATGCCAATTAAATAGTACAAGTTTAATTTACACTTTCGATTATAACTGACTGGCACTGGAAAACTTGGATAATATGACTGCTATTCATAGCATCTCTGGCTTCTTATTCAACCCATATGTGAAAATCTGATTCTCAGTAATGATAGGTATTTACATCTCTGGCCCAGCGTCTAAACGGATATATGGACATAGAATCGGAAAGTACGTTAATTGATAATAATAATTGTTAAAATGGACACTTGAGTGAACGCTACTTCGAAAAAAATCAAACGGTGCGGCAACTACACTCGGTCAACCGTATTATAAAAAGTGTGTGCATTGAATTACTATTGTTTACCTAACCCAACCAACCCTTGACGTATTGCATCCGCCAGCACGACATCTATTAGCCCTAAAGTGTTACTTGTATATCTGTATTACCTGTATGTCGGCTGGGGCTTGGGTAACTGACTTCCTATTATGCTACTGCAAAACGATGAGTGCAAAACAGTGAGTGGAATTTTATATTAGGGGGAACTGTATCCTTCCTATGCGTCTTACCTGCGAGGTTTCCCACAAAGTTCTGGTTTCCAAAAAACTGCGCATTTAGCTTTGTATTATTTAAGGTCTCCCGAAGTCTTCAATCGGGGTAGAACCCGAGACTCTTTCGTTTGAAGCTGAACGCTCAATCAACGAACGATCAGTTTCAATCAGTTTCCATCGCCGCCCATTAAAACTTAACTGCGACTTTTTTTGCGTCGGTTTTTTGTGTGTCTGTGTGCTTTTTACATCGACGTATTTAAAAAAAAAGATGCCCTGACCTCCCATGGACGATTCCTTCAATGAATGAACGTGTCGCTTTCCCGACTCCTGATGACAGGTTCCGATTAACAAAACTCTCATGAAATTGACGTGGCTGGTGACCTCATATTCGTCCATTTAGGTGCTTTGTTTGTTGTTCATCCACGGACCCTGGACGGTCGGCAAAGGTGACCTCCGAGACCGTCTCACGGGAACCCGAGGAATTCTTTTCGTGAGAGGGCTTAGCCGATTGTTCGCCGTCGTTCGCGCGGAGGGAGTCGCCGTGCAGAGATTTCAGGAGCTCCCCTCCTGTTGGACGAAGTAAGGGGGGGGGGGACGCGATCGTAATAAACGGGGAATGGCGCGGGGGAATGGCGATAAGAGAGGCCTTGCTCGGGCGGCTGCTTCGTTGGTAGGAGGCGTCGGGTGTCAGAAACAAAGGAAGGTCGCGGGGAGACACAACTCGAAGGCGCTGGTAAACCAAGGGATGCCATCGAGGGTGGGTGAAGGTGTGTGTGTGGGAGAATAAATGAAATTCGCGGGGGGACGTCGAATGGAAATGCTAATGCCATTGCCTCGGTGCAGTCGCCTCGCCTGTCTCGTTCTTGCCTCTTCGCAGACAATAGGCGAGCGGATTGTGAGCGGCTGACAATGAAGAGTGTTAGTCAGTCCTGTTTTTCATTCGCACCCGCGAGACGGCGTCATATCCACGCCCCCTCACCCCCGGAGAAGTTCTTTCCTCTCCTTTTCACCATTCGCTTCGTGATGCTGGTGGCCGGGTCGGTTTTGTTTCGCTGCTGGATTTTCGTCGCGCCTGAAATTTCAAACGTTCTCAGTTCGTTTCGGCAATTCATATGCGGTGATGTTATGCCCTTGGATAAAGAGCCGTCTGCTAAACCTCTTTCTCAAGTATATCTGAAAGTTAACGACATGTGATACATGTGTTTCGGCCGCCGTGGTTGGATTCCATATATTATATATCGTGCCCGTGGCGACTTGTCACCCCAAAGGTCATAAGAGTACGAAACCCAGCGTGTTGGTTGGTTATGTTTATTCGAATACAATGTCCTTTAAGGGGGTTTGGTTTATATTTAAATGTTAATAGATTCATCAAGAAATTTGAAATTGTTTGGTTACATCTAAACAACTATATGCGTAAGCAAGAAAAAATCTTTACCAGGCGTGGCCTTTTACAGTAATTCAAGACTTTTAATAAACTTAACCCTCCTTTTTGTAATAAGACTTTAGTTTCAAAGTCACTCTTTGCATTTATAGATTTTGACTTAAAGGTGATGGAAATTACGTCATATCCTAAACGTATCATACAATTTTAAATCTCCTGCCATTATTCTGCTTTAATTTTCACATCAATTTGCTTGAAACTTTATTTTATAAATTCGCGCGGATATACCATATACATAGGATATACTATACTTTTAAATTTCCAAGCATATGGTACTAAGTCGCAATTAATTATAAGTCATTTGATAAGATTAGGTGCTCTATTTATCCATCTTTAAATAAATAAAATACAGAAAATCAACAAAGTTCGATGACAATTATCGCCTCGACCACCTTAAATTAAGTGGCAGGACGTTATCATATAATACCACAATATCTTTGAAAAAGATTGGATGTAAACATTGTGAGACTGCGGCTCCCATTATTAAAAAAGTGGCTTGTTTTACTTCAGGATGTTGTTGGCTAATACAATTATACTTACTCGGTGGCCGGGTTCGTTTTTATGACATTCAATTAAATGTGGGCGTTATTTTTTCGGGTGGGTAGAATGTGGGGAGAACGCAAAAAGCGGAGGGAAATCCAACTTTGGTCCTTGCCCGAAGGATGTATTAGGCAATGAGATTGAGCTCACGTTGGAGATTGAAAATTTGGAAAGGGCGAGGTTCATTGAATTGAGCCCCCGTGCGTGCTCAACCCATTTAAGAGAACATAACTCACCCAGCCCGCTTTGTACGTGAAATATTCTATAATTGCGCTCATTTGGATCTCCCTGGGCAAACTAATCTACCAGTAGCATTACGAAAGCATAGAGATAAGATGTTCCACTTTACGTTGTTCCGGATTGAAATAGTAGAGCAAATTTCCTTCATCTCTACTTAGAAGTTGGACTGATAGGTCATAGTAGAGGGACGCGACTGTTCTTTTCCGTGTGGTGCCCAGAAATCTTAACATTTCAATTTCAACTGCGAGTACCTAGAGCCTTGACGTGGATTTGAGTCCCATGGTGTGTCGAAATAAAAGTATGTTTTTTCCCTGGCGGGCAATTCGGGTTGTTAACTTAGTCAGGGGGTTTGAACCCCGCCTTGTGAATGATTTTATCCACATTTACATAACACCCCGCAAACCGCCGCTAGGGCGTGTGGCGGGGGGTGTTAGGTCATCATCTGTAAAAGGGAAAAAAATCACATGCAAAATCAACACATACATGCAAAACTATACCCACAGTGGCGTATACATTCATGCAAAAATCCTTTAATTCCACGCGCATGTAAATACATATGCTATCATCTAACAAATAATTGTACCGTAGAATTCAGTAAGAAATTTATCCAATAACGTGCAATTTGAAAAGTAAGAAGGCGCGAAACAAGATGATTGTAGCGTAAACGCGGGTAGTGTTGGGTTGTTAGGCACACTGATGGCTAGTCAGGAGAAACTTAACAGAATCCCAGGGTCAGATGCGTACGGAGAGATAAAAAAAAATTAAGTTCACGTTGGATGTGTAATTGCGGTAATTAGTTCTCAGTGGAGAAAGACTGGCAGAGATTTTCACCGACAGTCCTGCACCGGTTTTCTTTCTTAAAGAGCGGATGAGAAGGAATCGTGGGGAATTTCCGCCAGACCGGAATTCGAAGCCCTGCCCTAGGGATGGGAGGGATACTACAGAGACAGATACACTACCTGATCGCGCAGACGGTCCCCGACTTGTACGTTTCGGAAAGCAGTGTCTCGCAGTGGGCGTGTTGACACCCGAAACCTGTTACACTGCGAGATGACTCATTGTCCGTGCAACTTGGCGCCAGCCACGTGCACCTTTCTCCTTTATATTCCTTTGAGCCTTTCCCTTTGTGCAAACGACACTGTTGCCCGTGGGTAGTAAGGTATATATGGCGGGGCATTGCAAAGCTGGTACTGCTCTTAATTTAGTTACACCGAATGTTTGTCTTTGCTTAATAATGGATCGTATGTGCAATGTTTGCTCTCGACAGCACGCCTTTGATCTATTCTTTGACGTGGTTTAAGATGCACGAGAACATTTCGTTAGTAGGCTTCCGTCTTCTTCATAACCGTGGAGATCGGTTACTTGTTTAATGCACTTCTATGCTCAATTAACTCTGGGTTTTCGAAAGTTACCAGAGATAAACAGGTATACTCAGCGTGTGTATGGTTACTTTAAGAAATAAATTATATTCATTTGTGAGTAGAGAGGTAAGAGAATGTTCGCAATAGATGCGATGCGATGTTTGAACTAAAACAGTCTTTCAGACATGACCTTTCGCACCGACAGACTTTTAAACGAGAACACCGAATTATGTTGTCATGTTTGAAATAGGATTTTGTTGTTTGAAGTAGGTTTTGTGGTATGAATTGGTTTTGTGGTATTGTGTTGTTTGAAATAGGTTTTTACTCAGTTTTACAGGTACTTGCAAATTTTATTTCATAGGTATAAAAAAAATCCGTTATCTATTTGTGGTACAGCGACCGATGCATACGTACCGTGAACATCATAGTTTTTGTATTTGTGTGCAGTTTGATCTATTACATTTGAGAAAACCATAATTTGAAAAAAAAGGCTCTCCTTATTGGGATTGGATTAATGTACCGGGGTTTTTTTTATGTTTCGTAGGCCTGCGATCATTTGAATTCAAGTGTTATTTCTTAAATAATGGTGTCAGCTCAACTGCTATCTTTGAAGTTAGCGACAGTATGAAACTGAGTGTCATTTCAATGCACCCTTGAGCAATGTTTGAACACCTGTGAGCTTAGAATAACACAACATAATAATTTTTAACGATCTTCCTCAAGTGACTCAACAACAAGCGTAAATTACATGATGGCAAGACTTCGTTGAGAGATACTGCTTGCCGTTCATCATTTGATCATCGCGGTTAAATTCGATAATGACCCTCGTATGATGACATAAATTTTGCCATGCTATATACTTAACCATGGAGAATTTATTAGATGTAATTTACTCCCAATTGTGTGACTAACAAACTGTCTCGGTGAATTAAATCCATAGCTTTGGCATCGCAGAATGTCTCATTCGTTGTCTTTATGTTTTGAAAACGCTGGTGGGCCCATATTTTTGATGAAGCAAATAGGAATTTTTTTTTCAGTTTCCAGCGTTGAAGGCAGGAAGATGAATTCGCGCTGTTAGCCATGTGATCAACGTAGGTTTTAAGTTATGAGACGAAATTATTTCCGTTCTCTTCTAGAGCTATGACCATACGATTTTTCTTTACGAGTTAATTATATGTTGCGAGATTTAATTACGGCGAGGATCTATTCCTTCTGCCCACACGCCAACCGAATTCCGCCCACCGCCTTCTTCGTTGTTTGGTAGTTTTCTAGAATATGAGTTGGACGGGGTTAAATTGAGGGAAAATAAATGTTAGGTGAAAGTAGGACGTTAGCTAGTGTTTTTCATATTAAAGCACGAGCCACAACTCATAAAAATACGTTCTCTACGTTGAAACTCACGGCGGTGTTAAACTGAAACTAGTCCACAGTTTTATGTCTTTGCAACACAGTGTACGGTTTGCATTTCCGAAATTGATCGTGTACCCGCTTCGGATAGGTTCTGTTGATGTGAATGGTGATTGCATTTGGGAAAAACGACACCTCCTTAGTTCAGGCGTTCATTTTTCTGACTCGTTAAGTCTTAAAGAGCGCTAGTTATTAACAGGTTTTGATAATTGCCATCGGTGTCATTAGTTCCAGTATTATTCACCCAGGGGATTGCAAATTGCTCAGAAAATTAACGGTTGTGGCAGATTCAATTCCTTCAGTTTCGCGTTTTTACCTGCTCTTGAGTTTTATTTGAGACCTTAATGGGGGAAGGACATGAATAAACTTTGCAAAAAGGATGGCATTACTTTTTTTTTGGCAGAGGTGGAAATAATTCTCTTGACTAGGCCTAGAGTTACTCGGTTGTAAAAAAAACAGTTGAAGCCTTAAAAAAAAACCGAACTCGACATCATGTACGAGTAAGTATTCCCCGATGACATGTGACTCCAACGTCGGATGAGGCTGACAGGCCTTCCCTTTGGATACAGTTATTCACCCACAATTCATCATGGCCACATTTTGCCTAATGGAAAATGCAACCTTTAGAATTCCAAGCACATATGTATACGGAGTACAAAATACATTTTGGTATTGGCATGTCTCAGTCTGTGACAGGATCCAGAATAGACAGAGACAAGATGAAGATTGTCCAAAGAGCAAAATCCAGCAATTCATCCTCTTTTGATGCTTCGTTTTAGCGTTTTTATTCATTTTTATATTTTTCTGTCAAAGTAGATAAAACCGGGTCTATCGTTCCGCGCAGATATTTCGACATATAATTTCGTGATACCTCATGCCCTTGTTTTGATTCGCATGAAGAACCTTAAGCTTCAGTGAGATCCCACCAATCAATGTTATCACCTCCTCCTCCTCCCCCATTTGGTCTTGTGGGCGGAAGAAAACTTATTTCTTAATTTAACAAGATAACGAGCTAAAATAAGCATTTTCAGGAGTGGAACCTCTGCATAATGGTGAAAAAATTGAAATCTACAAAGTCCTTAATACATTTATTTAGCGCCACATGTTTAGCCTGTCATCATCAGGTGCTATTTTCAAAACGCGTAATTTTGTCATCGAATACTAGCAGGAAGAAGGCTGCTCTAGTTCATGAACATTCGTTTTGACGAACAGGAACCTTCACACATTTTGAAATGCTGGGTTGAGAGCCGGCGGAAGAACGAATGTTGCATGTACTTCCTAACATACTGGATAAATACGAGTGCATATGCTCTGAATAGAATGGTTTAAGGCGTCACTTTGTGGAAGCGATTCATATCGGAAATGAAAACACTTTGTTCTTCCACATATTATATATTTTGTTATACAGGACCTAGGTTTTGACTTACAAAGTCATCATCGGATGATGACTTTGTAAGTCGACACCTCGGTCGTATATAATAAAATATGTGTGGAAGAACAAAGTGTTTTCTTTTCCGATACATATATTCTGAGTCGAATTAGCCCCTCAGATACAGACGGACTCGTTGTATATCCTGTATAATTTTCGCGGTCGAGATCACACTGGGAAGTTACGGGAAATCGACTACTGGACAGACAGTTTAGAGAATCTTTGTTTCTTCGAGCTTAGCGAATCTTTGTCCGTGAACAGGAGCAGATAGTTCTCATTAAATTACTCTGATAAATGATTGAACTGATATCCACCGGCCACAAGTTCTTGTGGTGGTTTGTAGAGTGGGATGTAGATGCTAAGGTTCCCATCATCATGGGAAAGTTTTGTGTTATACGAGTACTATGTAGAGAGAAGTTCCGGAATCAGATAATACTCGGAAGTGATGAGGAACAAAGAAGTAGCTCCCCGTAGGAGTATAGTACGTATGTCGTCGTTGATTTAATCGCAGTGAACTTGCTTCGCACTAACTCTTCCATCCGAACTTAATCCGAGTGGATAACCAAGGGGCCTTGGTTGACGAAAAGTACATGCCTGAAGTCGAAATGTGTTAGGATGCAGTTTTGTAATTCGCGTTGTTGTTGCCAAAAATGGTGTTTGATCCAATGATATGGAATGCACGGGAGGACAAAACATGGCGTCCGTACGAGCAAGTGTACCGGTTTCTCCTGATCTTTTACCATAGATATCTCACTTCGAGCGCGCGGAGTGGAATTATGTTTCCGCTCGTCGTGCATGACGAGGCGTTATGCATGGGAATTCGAGGTGCAATTGTTTCGGCATGTATGGTCCAATTAAAATAACTGGATACACTCGTGAGTCTCGGTGTGGTGGACAGCATGGGACGTGCAAGCCCTCTCTGCTTCTGCACAATCGCCATATGGACATGTAATATGAAGGGTGGTGGATGAAGTTGTATTATTAAACGCGCATTGTCAGTCGAACCCGGGAGTTATTCATGAAGAAGTGAACTTGAGTGCTTCCCACACGGGATCTGTTGCGTTCTGTTAATTAAAGACACAAGGGTAAAACAGTCGTTTATTAAAAAAATCGTTTTGAAATCTCGTTCAGATGGTTAGCGGAGATTTTGTGGAATTCATTTCTCGAGGGAAGATGATACAATACGGGAGGGAACATCTCAAAAGTGTGTTATGCTATGGCGCTGTTCATTTCAAACAAACCGTCCAACTAAATCGCTTCGTAAAAATGCCCGAGGAAAGTCTTTCTTTGTATAGCATATTTCAGATGGTGTAAGGATTTTATGATTAACATTTCCACCTGGACGAGGTGGGTAGTCCCAGCTTGTATAATATACATCTACACTACTTTATACCCCGCAAGCCGCCGCAAGGGCGTGTGGCGGGGGACGTTAGGGCACCACCCGTAATATTAAAAAAATCGCACGCAAAAGCCACAAATTTATCTACATCTACATAATACCCCGCAAGCCGCCGCAAGGGTGTGTGGCGGGGGGTGTTAGGCCACCACCCAAAAAAAGGAAAAAAGAAAAAGGAAAAAAGAAAAAGGAAAAAAGAAACACCGCATTCAAAACCAACACACACATGCAAACCCCAATCCACAACAGTGCACACATTCATTGCAACACCCCATCATTCGACGCGCATGCAACTACACATCTATCTATCCTCACTCCAAAAGCATGCAAGTACATACGCTTACCTACAACAAATAATTCCACCCTAGGATGCAGCAAGAAACCTATCACGAACGTGCCAGCTAGTTTATAGCAAGTAGCCAGGCGAAACACCACCACCACAAGAGCGTTCAATTTATACAGTCCACAAACAAAACATGGTATGCATTCATGCTAAAACCCTTAAAACCCCCACACATACAAACACACTAACTTCCAACTAACATACACATGCACCCACAGATACACCAAGTATCTTCGTAATGTTTAATTTTGTTCCGACTTGTAAATTAAATGTTTTTAATATTGCTAAAGTAACTTCGGTTTCTTACTATTATGATTTCTGATTGACGTGGGAGAGAATGAGTATTTGAATCTATCTGTGTTGGAATCTATCTCCCTTATTTTTTCTTTGTGATCTGATCTACCTAAGTAGTGTGGGGGTGGTATCCTGCCGACCAAACTTTTGGTCCAGAAAAATTCACTTTTTCTGACAAAGTCTGAATGATAATTCAGGAAAGACAGTGCATGTCATTACGTACTCTCAGGTACATCGTTTGCAAAAGGTTAAAACATTACCAAGCAATCGTTTTGGTGTTAGCGCTTAGTTTCTCGCTTGATATGACCTATCTTGAATTTTTCATGTTTTCCCGGTGATTTTCAGTTATTTAGTGCATTTCATTGTCCACGTATATAAATGTCATTTAAGGTTAAGCGATAGCTCAATTTCACTAGCGAATTTCGATAAAGATATTTAGGTGACGAAGATGTAAATGCATAGAGACTACTTGTTTATACATCGAGTAAAAAAAAGCGGGGATTGGGAAGATGTAGTGGCTAATATACTGGCTTCCCATCCTAAAATCCAGGAGGTGGTAGGATTTTTCAGTGGGATCTCGATCCCTACTTGAAGTAAGTGCTATGTGGATAGCACTTCAAGTGGAGCGCGCCATCCGTTGGATGGGACATTAAATTATATGTGACCCCTTTGGCGCCTATCTTTGAGAGCAGACTAATGACGATGCTGGGTTCCTCCTCTCCACCCTTCCTCCATTCCCTGAACACCCTACCTCTACCTCGCGGCAAATAACCTTAGCTATGATTCGTCTCCCATAATGGATACTACCTATCGAGTAACAAATAGCTATCGGCAATTTTTACCATATTGTGTAAGAAAATGTGGGTAGCTTTGTATCTTTGCATTCACTTCTTTCGCCTGAGGTAATGGGAGATTGAATTGAGTGAATCTTAATTTCTTTGGAAGAAATTTCAATTTCTCTATAACATAAATAAATACATATATATTTATTGACGGGTCGCGGTAGTCTAGTGGGTAGAGCGTTGGACTACTGACCGGAGGGTCCCGGGGCAAGGCACTCTGGGCACCTGCATCTCCACCCAAGCTAGTTAATTTTTCGGGTACCAGATCTCCCTGGGAAACCAAAACCGGCACAGGGAAAGGAACTGTCCTCCCTACTCTGATGTGTGAATATTCACACGCCGTCGGGCTTGTTACATGGATGAGCTCTACCATCACCTACTAAACCGACCTTCGGGTTGATTACTGTGTTAATGGTTTTTTTGTGTATATATTAGACGTAGATTGGAGGCATTTGAAATTTGGGTGTGGAGAAGAATGGAGAAGGTGAAATGGACCAAAAGGAAAACAAATGAGGAAGTACTGGGGATGGTGGGTGAGGAGAGGGGTTTGTTGAGGGAAATCCTACGGAGGCAGGAAAAATGGATGAAAGGCGTATTGAGCGGAAGTGGGATGTTGAAGACGGTAATAGAGGGGAGAATGTTGGGCAAACGAGGAAAGGGCAGGAATAGGATAGGGATGTTGGACGGGATGAAGGGAGGAAGGAAGTACACCGAGATGAAGAGGGACCTGATGTAGTGTACGTAGTGTTGCTGGGAGAAATCCCATGGAGGCCGTATTGATCGACAATTGGAGATTGTAATAGAGGGGAGAATGTTAGGCAAACGAGGGAAGAGCAGGAACAGGATAGGGATGTTGAATGAAGGGAGGAAGGAAGTACACAGAGATGAAGAGAGACCTGATATAGAGTAGGGGCTGGATTGGGTTTTGTTTGGAGTCGCATAATATTTTTTTAGTTAAAAGTTGTGTCCGTTCAAAAAGCTATCTTAACCGGTAGATTACCTTAGTGTTCAATCTTCTGTGTATCGGTCCACGACGCGGGAACATGATCTTTGAAGCAGTAGGATAATAGGCAGGATTTCCATGAAGTCAGGAATGCGAAGTTGGAATCGGGATTATGATATGCAATTCGGGGATCATCCTTGAGAAATGTGTACCTTGTATGTATTAGATCACTTTACATTTGCTGTAGGCCATCACATGTCAGGAATCGAAATATTAGTTTTGCACCGACTTTGGACTTACCGGGCGAAATAAATATTCACTTATAAATAGGTTATTCAGTTTCCCATGATCGTTGAGGCAGGAAGATAGGAGTTTATTGGAGGATTGTGAATGTGGAGAAGGATGGAAAAGGTTAAGTGAGCAGATAGGAAAACAAACAAGGAGGTAGGGAGGAGAGGGGATTATTGGGGGAAATCCAAAAGAGAGAGGAAAGATGGATGAAAATCATATTAATCGGCAGTGGGATGTTGAAGACTGTGATAGAAGGGAGAATGTTAGGCAAGTGAGGAAGGGGCAGGAATAGGATCGGGATATTGGACGGAATGAAGGGAGGAAGGAAGTATACGGAGATGAAGAGGGGCTTGTTGTAGAGTAGGATGTTGGATTGTGTTTTGTTTGGAGAGACAAGGAGATCGTCGCTGTACCGTTTGGTATCTTGTGTCCATCTAAAACTTAACCGGAAGATTACCGATGATGATAATAATTGTATCAACTCTTTGATACTTAAAATCCGAGTTGGCGATATTATCAAAATTTCGGAATGATTGTCGCAAATAATTTTATTTTTCAGTCCTAAACTGCCCAGGAGCTCGTGACGTATCTATGTAGATGTTTATCCGGCTTCTCTCAGTCGATGCCCCATAAATCTTTGTCGTTACTGATAGAAAAGAACAATTTGTTAATGGAAATTAATGGCAATCGGGGGAAATAAAGTGGGTGGTTGTGACGAATCCTCAGACCAGAATTACCTCGTGATACCCAGTGGATTCTCCGTTCTTTGCCCGCCGATTTAAGCCATCGAGAATGTTGTGTGCTGCTCCAAAAGCGTAGCCACTTTCCTCAGTCAACAGACTCGTTACTTCTGGGCCCTTGTTCCTGTGATGGGGCGACCCCTCGCTTGCTTCGCGGTTGTCGCTCGCTTCTATCGTGCGCCGGGCATCCGCGAAACAGTCGAATTCGAGAACGGTGGGATGTACTCCGACCGTTTACCTTACAGTGGAGACCTTGAAATTAGCATGGAGAGACCCTTAGCCCTCTCCCCCCTCCCATCCCGTATCCTAGCGTTTCGTGTAGCACGCGAACTCCAATAAACCGTTGCAATCGACTCACGCTCGCGCACGGGAATTTTAGTGGAGATCCCCGCATGGTCCCAATGCGCGCCGCTGCTTCGCAGGATTACCTAATTACCTTCAAAGTGCACATTAATGAGGGTGCAGCACGTGAGCACTCCTGGACTTAGCCCGTCCTATCGTGTTTAATGGAAGGAGGGAAGGTTATAGCCTGAAATCGTGAAACCCAGAGGGAATAGCTTAAGGTCTTATCTTAGAAAAGAAAAACCAGTCAATATTACCCCGATTACTTCGGAGGTCGCTCCGACGTTTGTGCTATAAAACGTCATCGCTATTCTAAGACTATTTCGGGTGTTCTTTCTTAATTATTTTTGACTACGGTTTTCTACTATTGAAGGTATATTTTGGATGGATACACGGGACTAACCACCGTTACATTTTAAATAAAGAAAAGATAGTCACAATTTTCCATTAGGTAAATTTAATAGTTGGACCAGGGTTCGATGTATTACATCATCTTCAGGTGATGCAATGCATCGTAATTCGGGCGTACAATTAAATTTATGCAGTGGAAAATTGTGACTATCTTTTCTTTATTATGTTCGCCTGAAACTACTCAACCGTTACATTTATTTCTTAGTCAAGCCTAGTCGGAGAAAACGTTACACCCGACACCACAGTAAATCCTTCATCAATGCTTAAGCACATACTCTTACATTCTACTTCCCGTCATCCCGTCTAATATCTCTACCATTTTCAGCCCATCCCCAACTTGCTCGCCTAACGTAATTCCCCTCTTTCGCAGTCTTCAGTCTATCCATTTCTCATTTAAAATTCTTTTCATCCGCATTTCCTGCCTCTTTCGAATTTCTATCAACAACATCTCTCTCTCCTCCTCCGCTATGCCGTGAAATTCTTCGTTTGTTTGGCTTACGGTACATTTAATTTTTACAACCTTCTTCCTAAATGCGTTTCCAATAATAATTACGCGTTCCGTTGAACAGTCCGTTCCAAAATTCTAGTGATATAATTTTCTGACTATCGGATATTCGTGAGGAACCAAATTTTGTGCCAGAGAAACGTACTGTCTTCCGGAATCCACCCGGAACACGTCGATATCACTTTTCCCAAGGTTTAGCTCCGGATGGGATCTACCCTCGCCTATCGAAATCAAATCGTTGGGATGGCGACTGTGATATTGAATATCGTCGAAAGTAAATGCGAAAACGGGTTTCACGAAAGGGGGAGGTTAGTTTTCGAGATGAATTTGACTGGTTGGGATTTCGTGGGTTTCGGTCTGCATTGGTCGTGAATGCCTTTGCTCTCCGAAAATCTTAACTCTCACGCGTATTATTGGGTGCCTTGATTCTTGTTTTAAAGGGTGTTGGCATGACCCTGTCTACCTCCTGTCCACCTGATAGTAGAGGAAAAAATTCACACCGCAAATCAATCTATTCTAGTTGATATTTAAGTCGTTATAGTAGAAGACACTGTCTCAGGCCTTGTTTGGTGGAAGTCTTTCTTACTGGGCGTAAATGAAGAAAGACTAACATTGCAGATTTCACTAGAATATTTATATTTCCCCATAAATTCACCTAATGATGATACGAAGCCATGGTGATGGAAAATAAAAGTTAGTCTACATTATTTTCGGCGTTATAGTGTAGTATAATGAATTGTGAAAGACAAAAGGCATGAGAAAACAGGAGAAAGGATAGAGCGGAAAAGATGGCAGTTATTTGGCTGGTAAACCTCGGAAAATATGTCGATAAACATAAACTTAATTTTGGGATAAATGTGGTTCAAAAAACCGACGTCTACATTTTCAAGTATTCTTGTATTTTGTGCCGAACAATAAGCTTTACGCATTGGGCAGATAAATCGAACGGTTCAATAGTAATTAATTATAAAGCTGTAGGAGAATTGCTTTAAGATCTCCACTCCTCTTTATTTTCGGCTAGTCTTTTTTGTTTTATTCATTACTGCTTAAATCCCCCATTATCTCTGTGACGTATCACATCTTATCTTAGGCTCGTTCCGACACTTTTTCCATCCGTTCTTACTTCTAATATCTTCTGGAATCCGTCATGCCTGAAATGGCAGGCTGAGGAAGTTGATCTTCATAGCTGGCTTCAAGCACCTATTCCATTAAATCCGCATGGCTCTCGGCGAAGCTTTTCCGCGAGTTTACATTCTCGTCGAATATAAGCTCGCGGAAAAAAAGGTGACCGGTGTTGGCATAATTTTGAAGTATTTTCTTACATACAATACGCTCTCTTGTAAGTGGTTTCCGTAATTGCAGCACGGATACTGCCCTTACGTAATGGAAAACGGGGTGACCTTTCTTGAGTTTTCTGGGTAGCATCGTCACAATGCCGGCGAGCGAAGAGGTCGTAAAACTAGTGTCGCAGGCGACGTGGTCGTCTTCGGTCTACATAAAACTGGAGAAAGACGATGGGTGGAAAAAATCGAGTGAGAGCTGCATGCATAATTCCAGCTCCAGGCTTTCAAAATAATTCATACGATGCTCCACTTTCGTAAGAGTTTTTTTGTTTTTATTCCGACGATTGAACGTAGGTTTTGGACAGTCCGTGACAACTAGTATAAATCTTCGTGCTCTTCTTAGCATTTATGCGCTGTACAAACTCTTTTTCTGCAAATTCACTCGTTCATCATCTTGGTACTGTTTACCCTTCGGATCAGAATAACTAGTTTTATTTCCTCAACTCTTCATCATTGTCTCTACCATCACGTTTCTCGGGATCACACTTGTCCCTCCTCCGTCCATTTTTTTCGAACTTCTTCGGAGTCTCCCCTCGTCTAACTCCCTCTACTCTCCAACCAAACTTATTCCTTCGTCTCTCTTCCTCTCCATTCCGCTCATTAGATCTGTCGTCGTCCATATCCAGTCTCCAGGATGTGCTCAGCCCCTCTCATACGAATGAAACGTCGTCGCCAATATGGGAATGGGTTTGCAGAACGAGACTGGTGCTTACCATTGCTTTTAAGTAGGTTTATTGCGTCTCTCGCATGAAGTGAGGGAAAAAATGACTCATTCGGTCTCAGGAACATTCTCTTGTATTTATTTTTTGTGCATGTTTATTTCACTTATCGCACGGCGGTCGAAGCGCAGCGATGGCTGGTCGTGGGTGAGGGCTCGCAAAGGTTCTCGCGCCCACGAATGGCGAGGGCACGGAGATCAGGGGTCGGCAACCTTATTCTCCTTATGGCGCCTGTCATAGTCGTTTTTTTTCCGTGACGACGACAGTGTCGGCACCCACGCGACTTAGGTCTGCGTGGACCGATAGGTGGTGTCCCACCCGAGGTCTCCCGAAGCGCAGTGGGCGTGGGTGGACTCTTTTTGTCATGCCTGTCACCGTTCGAATTTCGTGCACCGCCGTGCAAGGAAAATAGCACGAGCCGGAAGTGTCGATGGGCGTGAATCGTGACTCATAGGCGAAATAGCATTCTCATCGTATCGTCGAAAAAATTTATATTTGTCTCAAGTGTCAATGGTTTAAAAAAAAACACATTTGCTGTCCATTGACAGCTCACTTAGCAGCGTTTTCTGAACAGGCGTGTTTGATAAGATTGTTGATTTGGGAACAGTATCCACCACTCATATATTGATGACATTTCTTGGCCAATATGTACGATATTGCGTACTATAATTTACAAAAGTCTGTTTGCAGTCACGAGCTTTATTGTAATTTCGGGGGAGTTGAAAAAAATTCAGTTACACTGACTATTAATGACTAGCAAGCACTCCGGGCTCTCACGGTGACGAAAAACTACCACACCCAGTGTCTGACAGCCATTGAATGCCGATATAACGAAGGTTTTCACCTTTTCTACATCCTCGGCCCGCCGGTGACTGCAACTATTGGAAATAATGGTTCATTGCGGTCGATTCGGGAACCATAAAAGTAATCACTTCATCCAAAGCGTTTTTGGAATTTTAAGAAAATTATTGCTGTGATTTTGCATGCTCATTGCCGGTTGTCCTGCGTGAAAGGAAAAACCCAAGAGTTCGTTGAAAACTTAAACGAGTGATTACAGTGAATTCACATCCTGTAGGTGACTTGAACATTGCGGATTTAAATTAATATTCAATTATATAATCATTTTAGAGAGTAAAAATCATTCGCCTTGACCGGTATTCGAACCCGGATCCCTCGATATCCGGCCGAGTGCTTTAACCAATTAAGCTACCGAGACGTCCTCCTACACTCTGAAATTCTGTCATAAATGTACGGTATTTCGTCATAACATCTTGTTCCTTTAAAGCCCCCAACATTTCAGAGTGTAAGAGGACGTCTCGGTAGCTTAATTGGTTAAAGCACTCGGCCGGATATCGAGGGATCCGGGTTCGAATCCCGGTCAAGGCGAATGGTTTTTACTCTCTGAAATGGTTGCATTACAATGCACACATAGCGGGTGACTCCGTTAAAGTTACTGATACGGTTTCTTGAAAATAAATTATATGTTTATAAGTAAGAGAATGACGTAGCTGCTGGTGAATTCGTTGGTTACGCTATCGAGGCCCTCCACTGCCATCGATGTTTTATTTTGTTGGGCGTGTGTCAGCCATCGGACAATCCGAAGCTCGATTGTTTCTGTCACTGAGTTGAAAAGGCATGCATGGTGGCTGTAAGAGTTAATAGAGTAGGAGAATAATGAGTATGGTGGATTTATTCGGGAGGAAAGTAGGTTAATGGATGAAAAAAAGGAGTCGTGGGAAGGATTTAAAAGTGAATATGTTGAAGAAAATCAAGTGTTCGATCTCAGGGAACGCGTTGAAATAAAATTTCGGGTTATCTGAAGGAGTTTAAAAAATACTATGGATTAGAAAGGATAGTGATAGTAGAGTAGGGGGTCCCCGGAGGCGTCAGACCCGGAAAAAAAAATATATATATATAAATATATATATACATATATATGTGTATATATATGTATGTATATGTATATATATATATATATATATATATATATATATATATATGCGTAGCTATGTACGGCGCGGAAACGTGGTCGCTGAAGCAGGAGGATAGACGTAGATTGGAGGCTTTTGAAATGTGGGTGTGGAGAAGAATGGAGAAGGTGAAATGGACCGAAAGAAGGAAAACAAATGAGGAATTACTAGAAATGGTGGGGGAGGAGAGGGGTTTGTTGAGAGAAATCCTATGGAGGCAGGAAAAATGGATGAAAGGCGTATTGAGCGGTAGTGGAATGTTGAAGAGGGTAATAGAGGGGAGAATGTTGGGCAAGCGAGGTAAGGGTAGGAACAGGATAGGGATGTTGTACGGGATGAAGGGAGGAAGGAAGTACACCGAGATGAAGAGGGACCTGATATAGATTAGTTTGCTAGGTGGGGGGTCACAAAATGTTTATTTGATAGTTGTGTCCATCCAAAAACCTATCTTAACCGGTAGATTACCTAATAATTATATATATATATATATATATATATATATATATATATATATATATATATATATATATTATTATTAGGTAATCTACCGGTTAAGGTAGGTTTTTGGATGGACAAAACTATCAAATAAATATTTTGTAACTCCAAACAAAACCCAATCCAGCAACCTAAACTACATCATGTCCCTCTTCATCTCTGTGTACTTCTTTCCTCCCTTCATCCCATCCAACATCCCTATCATGTTCCTACCCTTTCCTCGCTTGCCCAACATTCTCCCCTCTATTACCCTCTTCAACATTCCACTACCGTTCAATACGCATTTCATCCATTTTTCTTGCCTCCATAGGATTTCTCTCAACAAACCCCTCTCCTCACCCACCATCTCCAGTACTTCCTCATTTGTTTTCCTTTCGGTCCATTTCACCTTCTCCATCCTTCTCCACACCCACATTTCAAAAGCCTCCAATCTACGTCTATCCTCCTGCTTCAGTGACCACGTTTCCGCACCATACATAGCTACGCTCCATATCAGAGTTTTTACGAGTCTTGTCTTAACATCTCTACTCAACGTCCCCGTCATCAACTCCCTCCTCCTTGAGAAAGCCTCCTTGCCTAGCGCAATTCTTCTCCTTACGTCCCTACTACTTTGACCGTATTGGTCCAAAACACTTCCGAGATATGTAAACTGTTCTACCTGCTCTACTTTTTCCCCGCCTATTTTAATATTTAGCTTAGCCTTTTTCTTTCTGGAAAATCGCATAACCTTTGTTTTATTAATATTGATTCTCATCCCATATTTATCGCACTGACCCTCCAATTCACTCAGCAATGCTTGCAACCCCTTGGCTGACTGAGCAACTAATGCTTGGTCATTAGCAAACCTAACCGATTTTACGAATTCCCCTCCGACTTTCATTCCTACCTCCAGTTCTTCCCATGCCTCTTTAATCATTTCCTCTACATATACGTTGAACAGTACCGGTGACAATGGGCAACCCTGCCTTACACCTCTTCCTAACACTGCCCATCCGGACTCCCCGTTCCCCACTCGCACCTGAGCAGTCTGAGACATGTACAGGTTGCGGATCAGTCTCCTGTCCCTCCAATCCATTCCTATTTTCTGCAATGCACGCATTAATTTTTCCCAATTCACTCTATCAAACGCTTTTTCGAAATCTACAAAACAGGCAAAAACGTCCTGATTGTATTCTATATTCCTCTCGACTAGTGATCTCATTACTGCAATGGCATCACGCGTACCTCTTCCTTTCCTAAACCCAAACTGATCATCCCCTAAGTAATCATTTGCCTTACTCTCTATCCTTTTGTTGATGATCCTGAGAATAACTTTAGCTGCGTGGGATATCAAACTTATTGTTCTGTAATTCTCACATGACGTAGACTTTGCCTTTTTTGGAATAGGAACTAACACCGATCTCACAAAATCTTCCGGCCAGATTTCTTCCTCATAGATACTACGAATCAGTCCATATATGGCCTTCTTTCCACCTTTTCCTAACCATTTCAACATTTCTACAGGAATGTTGTCCACCCCCACGGCCTTATTTGCTTTCATCTCCTTTAGTGCCCTTTCTATTTCATCGTCGAGTATGTCTGGACCTAAGCTATCTTCTTCTACGTCATGTTCCTTTTCTATGTCTAACCTTGTCGGCCTAAGTTCTTTACCATACAGTGTTTCTATATATTCCTTCCATCTCTCTTGGATTTTTCCTGGTTCAACTATTATCTTACCCTACTTATCTTTCACTGTTAGCACAGATCTTGCCTTCTTACTTCCCGATAATAACTTAACTTTGCTGTATAGAGCACCAATTTCACCCTTCTTCTGTAAATTTTCCATATCCTCGCATTGCGTTTTCCACCATTCTTCTTTTGATTTATTTGTGGCCCTTCTCAATTTATTGTTTAACTCTTTGTACTTCATTTTACCTAACTCTGTGTTTACATTTTTCCATCTTCTCCTCTCATCCATCTTTGCAATCATTTCATCCGTTACCCATGGTTTCCTTATCCTTTTCCCGTTAACGGTTCCTATAGTGTCTTTAGCGGCTTCCAATATCCCTTTCTTGATACATTCCCATTTTTCTTCGATAGTACTCAGTTCTTTATCGTCACCCATTATTTTCTCTACAGCCTGCCGATACTCCTTCTTCGTTAATTCATTTACTGCTTCTAAATTCCATTTTTTAACCTGCCGCCCTTGCCTTATCTTCTTGAAACGAACATTACATTTCATAACAACTAAATTTTGGTCAGAGTCCGCGTCCGCTCCTGGGAAACTGTGCGAATTTATCACACTGTTCCTAAACCTGTGCCTAACCATAATATAATCTAACTGATACCTTTTTGAGTCACCTGGCATTTTCCATGTATACCTACGTCTTTTGTGGTGTCTAAACCATGTGTTGGTGATGACTAACCCCTGTCTCCTGCAGAATTCAATTGCTTTCTCCCCGTGTTCATTCCTCGTGATATATATATATATATATATATATATATATATATATATATATATATATATATATATATATATATATATATATATATATTATACATACGGCGCGATGTGGTGGAAGTCGAACATAATGAATAACTGATCTTTGCACTTTTCCACTTATTTTACAATCTGGTTTTGATGTATTACGTCGTCATCAGGTCTGATCACCTGATGATGATGTAATACATCGAAACCCGGTCGTGAAATAAAGTTTATCTTGTGGAAAAGTGATACGATCGGTTATTCATTACTCGGTAAAGAATTCCATATTGTCACTTACCCTTCTAATATTTTTCTAACTCGGTGCATATAAAACAAACCGGACTGGATTGCATGTAACGGCACATGAGGTCTAATAGGTTTCCCGCCAACGCGAGACATCCGAAAAAAACTCCACGCTTGAATGACTGATAGCAGGCCTCTATGTGTCAATCGCCTTAACTTCCTAAGCGACCGAAATTGTTTCGAGGTATCAAAATACGTATATGCGTTTCATCATTATTCTCTCTGCGGCTAATCGCTGTGAATCCTCCTCATCCTTCTGAGCACCTTCGCATAGCAAATGAGGCAGTTTGACCTTATTGACAGACAACGTGGTGAAACCCAACGCGACGTTCCGGCATCGTTGTGACATAAAAGAAAGACGCCCGAGTCGTAAATATGTTTAAAAGGTACCGATTGACACCGAAGTCTGAACTCAAAAGAAACCGAGCTAAAAATAATGTATGGGATTTTAGGGAAGGCGTGACACTATTTTTAACCATTTTAGAACCGCTCCACTTTCATTTGTACTTTTTTCAAAGCTGCGCTCCCTGGAGACCTTAAAAAAAAGGAAGTCACAGTGTGGCGTACTCTTTATTTTTTTCTTCAAAGGTGGAAGAGATTCGATACTTACGGCGTGATATCAAGCATAGCCCTCCTCTCGTTTTTTTTTCTGCTTTACAACCCTCCGTCTCTCTCTCTCACGCCCTTGAGCTCCAGGCTCAATTTGTAGACGAACCTAAGATATCTTTCCAGGTGATGGCCGAGGAATTTCGGAGATGCGAGCCACTTCTGCCACGCGATCATCTCGGACAGTGAAAAATAAGAAAAACACCCCCCTCGGTCGAAGCCTTAATTTGAGACAAGTAATGAAGGAAATACAGAGTCTACATAAATAATTATCATATCCTTCAACAGAGTTCAAAGCAGTTCCCCGCAAGCTTTGTGAAACATTGTCACGGAAATATAGTGGGTGTGGCTGAAGGTGTGATTAGAAAAAAAACTAGGACGGGAGTCCCTCCTTTTTGTGAAGACAGCAGGGTGAGACTAATTGCAACACTTTCGGAAATATTCTTGGCGTTATATTCCACTAGCCACACCAGGGGAACTAATTCGGTCCCCTCAAACTTCTTCGGATGATTTATACCGCCGGGTTAAATCAGGAGGAACCAAATCTTGGATCTGTTTAAAATGATATTTTTTACCTCGACTCAAATTCGAGCACAGCAAAATAAAAGGGAGGTGCCCCAATAAAAACGACCGAAAAATGTTCGTTTGTGATCTACTGATTCTTTTACAAATCGATTTCACAATTTCGATCAATTCGAATTCACATATTACAATCGCCGCCCATGCACCCGCGACCACACTAGGCACCAGTAGCTTGCGGCGCATAAGGTTTGGTTTTTAATTTGGTTGTTTAATTAAAAAAAACTTGATTTTCTAAAATATTTTCAATTTTTTTTGTTCCAAGTACTGCTTTCACCACACGTAAAATTTTGACTCCACCCTCTCTTCATATTCTTTGATTACAATGCTGGATTCGGAATAAGAAGCAATTGCAGCTGTGTTGTCGAGAGGATACTTTGGTATATTCCTCTTTTGGGGAAGGAGTCAAAATTGAACTTCAAGAGTAAAATTATACCTTATTATTTCCGTGGCGGAATTCTCCTCCTGAGTGCTTAAAATTCCATCCTGAGGGGGGTAGCTTCACCCCCCGTTTAAGAACCTCTGTTCCAGAGAGGTCCGGATTAGAATGGGGAACACAAAAGGGGGTTCCTGTCCCCCGGGGGGAAGGGGGTACTACGGTGAGAAGGGCCCCGTTGCCTCTTCTTCCTTCGACCCGTTTCATTCCCCGCGTCCCATCGATCCGAGGTACCCCGGCCCCGTAAAGGGGGTGTGTGGTAGGGGGAGCGCTGGGGAGCTTTCGGGGGGGGGGGGAGGCGTCCCACCCTATCAGCTGGCCGATGCCCGCGACCTTGGAGCTCTTTTCCCCCCTTCTGCGCCCTGCCATCGTGTTTTCCGTGGGCGGCAGAGGGGAAGCGACCGACTTATAAGGGGAGAGGCTCTACGCTGTAAAAAGGACTGAAGGGAGGAAGGAAAATAAGAGAGAGAAAGGTGTGGTAAGGGCGGAAGGGGTGCGAGAGCACCTGGCCCAAGGATCTCCCTCTTCTTTAAAACTCCTCCCTGCTGCCCTTCCCCGCCCGTCAGCCATCTCTGCGTTCGCCACATCGGGGACCACGCTCTTCTCTGGCCGGCCCACCGGCTCTTGCACCTGCCCCAGTGAGGCACTGGGGCAGAGCGTCGCCGCCGTAACTGAGGACGCTTATCTCCCTCTCTCTCTGGCGAAGTACAACAGTCCACTCATATCTAACATCTACACAAAGCCCCGCAAGAGCTTGTGACCGCGGGATGTTGTTAGGGCAACAACCATTCATGCATAACTAGGGTACACTTATGCATAAATATGAGTATGTATTTGCTTGTACACGTAAACACATACTTGCGTAAGTGCCCGGGTGTTTGCAATTGTCTTCTATGTAATATTTAGCGGTTGTGTGGAAAAAAAGATTAGTGTGTGTCAATTTCGCCCAAATAAAACGCGGTAAATAAAATAAATAGAATAAAGAAATCCATCGTACTGTCTTCATCTACATCTACTCAATGCTCCGCAAGGGCGTGTGACGGAGGGTGCTAGGGCACCACCCGTAATTTAGAGGAGAAAAAACCGCATGCAGAAGCCACAAAGTTATAGTCCACAAACCAAACATGGTATCTACATAATGGTATACATTCATGCTAGAACCCTTTCACCCCACACACATGCAAACACACAAACTACCAACAAACATACACTTGCACCTACATTTAAACATTGCGATTTTGAATTTTTTTTCCGACTTTCAAATTAAATGCTTTTAATATTTCTAAAGTGACTTCAGTTTCTTAGTATTATGATTTCTGATTGTTCGGGGAAAGAATGAGTATTTGTATCTATCTGTATTTGAATATTTCCCCCTTATTTTATCTTTGTGTTCTGATCTACCTAAGTAGTGTGGGGCCATTATTATTCCTTTTGTGTCATCGTTGAACTCGCTGGTTCTGAATCTTTCTGAAAGTCTAAGTCTTGCTTGTTCTCTTCGTATTTCGAGGGGCTCCCAGCCTAAATCTCCTAAGAGACCTGAAGTCTCAAGTCATGCAATAACGAGTAAAGCTTTCTTTATGAGGACATCAGACTTTTTCCTTTAAAACTATAGAAGTGGTCACGTTTGGTTTTATTAAAGAGTATGAATATACCCTTATACGAGGGAAGGAGAGGTAGTTGGACCTATCAATGTCATGTCTTTCTCTTTTTATCCTGGTGCTCGACACTGTCGATGTGGGGCCATAATAATTCTCTCTCCAACACGAGCAAACTCAAATAGTGTTCAGAAAGAAAATCTTGTATCTTTACGTACACTGTGAGATGGGAGTGGAGTCGTATTGTCAACTTACGCCAGACAAAAAGCCACGTAAAAGTCACTTGGAAGGTTTGTTCTTATCTACATAATACCCCGCCAGCCGCCGCAAGGGCGTGTGGCGGGGGGGGGGGGGGCGGGGGCTCACCACATGTAAAAGGGAGAAAAATAAATAAAAGCCGCATTCAAAACCAACACATACATGCAAACCCATTCCCAGAGTGGTGCATACATTCATGCAAAACTCCTATCATTTTACACGCATGCAAATGC
This sequence comes from Hetaerina titia, assembly GCA_037158775.1. Lineage (NCBI taxonomy): Eukaryota > Metazoa > Arthropoda > Insecta > Odonata > Calopterygidae > Hetaerina > Hetaerina titia. The sequence goes on from CM073770.1 coordinate 86,629,113, forward strand.
ATAACTAAAATGAGTCCGAGCGTGAACCCGAGGAGGGTTCAAATGGGTAGACCTGAATCGATATATAAACGTGATCGTCGTAATCGCCGGAACCAATCTGGAGTTTGATTTTTTTTAGAGTGTCAGGTTGAGAGTTCACCTCAAACTTAGCCTTGAGGCAAATTAAATTCACACATTCGTAGTAGGGGGAAAATTACCTTTCCTCATTCCACCATCGGTTTCCCGGCAACGTACTGACGTCCAAGAAATCACACAACTTGCAATTTAGATGTGGTTATCTCGAAGGTATTTTTCTCGGTGTTCACCATTGTGCTGTCGTATTTCTTGGACCTCTCCTTTCCGAATTTTTCAACACGTTCTGAGTTCTCTGTTCGTGAGTCAGGAAAGTTTGCCGTTTTGAAGGCTCTCTTCGTGAAAGAAAGAAGTGAAAGCGTGATGTCATGAATATGGTGCACGACGTCGCCCTCATTCTTACGGCGAACGGAGACATACAATTTTCGCTTTGTGTTGAGAGTGACCTCACGGATTCTCTCCATTGAGAGTGAGAGCCTCGATAAGGCTAGGGTTACAATGATGCGCTCGCGTAGAAAAAAAAGAACCTGCCACTCGCCCCCCTTTCTTAGAGTAGGTTTCTCCCATTCTCGCCACCTTTCTCACTTTCCCTCCCACCCCCCATCCCTCTCACCCGAATTATCTCAACGTTGTTTCCAACACTGCTGGCTTGGTGATCAGTGGTTGATTTTTCTCTCGCGCGTGGTGAGCAGACTTGGCAACACAGTACGATTCTTCCTTTTAAGTCTGGAGTTGAGGTTCTTTAAAACTCCGCCCACTTGCATCCGAAAGATTTGCGAACGGACAATAGCGTCCCTAGAATTTCCAAATCCCCGAGTCCTGTGTGTGTCCGAAAGGAAATGAAAGAGAGCGGTTCGGGAAATTTGACAGCAAGGGAAAAACGGTCTTGTGAAGCCACTAGCAACATAAAGTGAACTGATGAGAATAGAGCATCTATTATTCGGGTGTCAAAAAGAGCCAGCGAAGGATGAAAAAAGAAGAAAAAAAACGTGTTGCATGTTGAGCGAAGTGAGCGTCACGCGAAGAGGCGATTCTGTGTCGCGGAAATTCTCCCGAGGGAATTTGAACGGAATGACTTCAAAGCTTTCGTCCGGGTTGCTTTCGCGGAAAATGTGAAGTTGTGGCATTAATCACGTTAGGAGCAGCGGAAGGCGGGATCTTTGCCGATCGGGTCGATTAAATCTCGACTCCAAACTCGTGTGTCGTCGTCGTGGGGGGGGGGGAAGGGGGATCGTGAAATTTAAAAACCCTACTTTTGGAATATGCCGCAAGTATTTGGGATCCTTGGGAGAAAATCTGACAAAATGAATTGATAAAGTCCAGAGAAAATTCCCCAGATTCGTTAAAAAATTTTATAATAAGAATACCAGGGTGACAGGTCTCTAGGGGGATTTAGGCTGGGAGCTATTTGAAATATGAAGAGAACAAGCGAGGCTTGTAGATGTAGACATTTAGAAAGATTCAAAACCAACGAGTTCAACGATGACACCATAGGAATTATAATGGCCCCACACTACGTAGGTAGATCAGAGAACAGAGATAAAATAAGGGAGATAGAATCCAATACAGATAGATTCAAATACTCTTTCTTTCCCAGAACAATCAGAAATCATAGTAGTAAGAAACCGAATCCAGTTTAGAAATATTAAAAACATTTAATTTACAAGTCGGAACAAAATTAAACATTGCGAAGATATTTGGTGTATCTGTCGGTGCATGTGTATGTTAGTTGGTTGTTAGTTGGCAGTACTGTGATAGTGTTCTCATCAGCATTCGAAACTAGCTATTTTTTCGTGGTGTCCATTTCCGTCATTATCTGTTGTCGCATTTTCATCGCTCGTCGCTTTTTGTTCTGGACAATTTGTGACTGCACTGGGCTAACATTTGGCGCCTACTGACCATTTCCAGTAAAAAATTTGCATTCCACAAATTGGATTGGGACGCAAATCTTCAGATGATATTGTTTTGTTTAAACCTGGTGCTTCAGTATTAAGTTTTTGTGGGAGTGGTTGATTGTAACCAATATCGGTTGATATTGGTTACAATCAAGCAGTCAACACGTGGCTAAGTTTCCCTTGCCAGTGGTGACTATTTATCTCCTTTTGTTGTTGCTTATTTCACTTGCACGTGTCCTCGACTTGGTGCCTCGCAAAAAATATTTTTAACTGTTACTAAATTAAGCTAAACTAAGTTAAATACTGCCCTGATATCATGGCACTATCACATTACAAGGTTAAAACCTGTTAGGTATATCTCTATTTCTGAATTTAACAGTGTTTGACATCGACTAACAAGATCCAGTCAGTCTTCTGGAACTGGACGACGAAATTTTCGCGTAAATGCTTGATTAAACTGATTAATATTTAATGAGTTAACATGTAATTACAAAACCGCGTCATGTTTGATTCTAGCATATATATTTGTTTCGCTGCTACACAGATATGCGTTTAATTGCGCAAAGAACATCCAACGTGAAAGTTAACTCGTCCTCGGATCATGCACATTTCAGTTCCGTCATCCGTCTTGTTGCTCTGTTGTTTATGTGCCTTACTGTTCTAAGTTTTATTTAATGTTCGAACGGGTTATCTTATTAAGAGAGCTAAACTGATCAATGTTGGCACTTGAATGCTTGAATAAGTTTAAATTGGTCGAAATAGTATCTCGTGCATGCCCCGGTCCAATTCGGAATACTAACAATAAGTGAATTCTAGCTTGAAGTCCTTGAACTTCGGGGGTGAAACTTGAGTGGTCTTTTATAAGCTGTGCTCAGACTGGGCAAATATGGCATTTTGTTGATAGTGTAGACTTAAATGAGGATCTCCTGAGGTCGAATGAGGTAATGTGGGTTTTGCGTGGCTATAGATCGCTAAAGCCTTTACGTTCCTCAGTCACAACCCTTGTGTGAAGGTTTTACCACGGGAAGTGGTTCGATGGTCGTTTCCTCATTACCACTGTGCCCCGTTTCCCTACTAAAAGTTCCAGTTGTGTGCTCATCCATAGAACCTTCTAACTGCAGTGATCATGTTCCTACTCATACCAGTATTTACATTTGACATGGCATGCGGTTAATGACATTTTAACTTTGCACTACTGGATGTTATTTGGGGCCTTTTAAATTAAATTTGCAGCAATGAGAATCGGTCTATGGCGCTTTTGATTGAACTTCCTCTCACCCTTCCTCGGTTCAAGTTAAAATGAAAATAGGGACAAATCATGTGAACATTTACGCCAAGTTGATAATATTCCTTGTGGTAAAGAATATTTTATTTCAACATCTCATTTATAAGTCTTCCGAAGGGTTGCTCTGCCGCTGACGAATGCGTCTGAAGGCGAAAAAAGTTGATTTGCCGCGTTGGTACTCATTTGATATCCTCTTCCTCCCCCATCTCATCAATCATTGCCGTGGTATTTTGATCTTTCCGGTGTTGTGTGTCAGAAACAGAAGGTTCCTCCAATTCTTCTTTCTTGTGTTGTGGCCTCCCGAAAAAGCCGTAATTTGTTCCTTTGCTGAACGTTCAAGGGAGTTAATGGAAGTTTGATGTCATTCCCAAAAGGCATTTTATCATCACCACTGCGGAAACGTAGTTTTTTTGTGAGTGATTTTCTTTTAATTGCTGGACTAATTGAGGTTTAGGAAATTTCAGCTCATTTCCCGCCTTGTCATCTAAATTAGTTGGAACGCTCTAGTGCGTTTTGTTTGTCAAATATCTGCAATTGAAAAATAATGATTTTTGGAAGATGCGTTGCGGCATTGTGAAGGCGGAGTCACTTGTGCACTGATATGCGGTTCATTCGTACGGGTGTGTGTGGGCCACACGAAATTCTACCAGCCAAATCATCTATTTACGTCTAAGACAGCCGCCACATATGCGACACCTATAATGGGGATTAGTAAAAAAAATGACAAACAAAATGAATCGAAGATGGCGTGCGTCGTTTTAAATTTGAGAATAAAACCTTTCGCACGAATAGTTTCATTTTTACTGTCTCGTTGCAACATATCTCGCAATTTCATGCCATCTGGTTTGACACTTATAATAAGAATTAAACTTATAAAAGTGCGTAGTGATGATTTTTGGAATATGAGTACTTCCCTCCCGAACGCATACTGTATCAGGAATACGGAAGGGGATGAGGATGGTGCCGTGGCTAATGTACAAGCTTCCCACCGTCAGAACCCTGATTCGAATCCCGGAGCCGACAGATTTTTTTTCAGTTGTATCCCGATCCCTACTGTGGAGGCCACTTTAAGTGAGTGCGACGTCCGTCGACGTTAAATTGCGAACCCCTTGGCGCCTTTCGACAAGAGTATACTAATGCCGACGCCGGGTTTCTCTCCACCCTTCCTTTCCCATCCATCCCTAATGTTGTGTGTGTTGGTTTTTGAAGGCGGTATTTCTTTTTTCCTTTTTTGGGTGGTGACCTTACACCCCCCGCCACACGCCCTTGCGGCGGCTTGCGGGGTATTATGTAGATGTAGATGTAATGGCGCAAATGACCTTAGCTGTCGGTCGCCTCCCCAACAAAACTACAACTCTATTTGTAAAACTACTACTACTACTAATACGGAAATAGAAATTTTGCACTCGATTAAATACTTAGGCGTTACCCTCTCTCACGACCTCTCTTGGGTGAAACATGCAAGCTGGCAAAAAATTAGGGGCAAGCTTACAAAACATTGGGATTTATGAGGAAGATTATTAGGGAAATGTGAAAGAGAGTTTTAAGAGCATTGTTATCTTTCACTAGTTATACCTCATGCTGAATATTCTGCTAGCATATGGGATCTTCATAAATTTGGATTGATTGCCTAGTTAGATCGCTTGCAGCGTGGAGGAGCTAGATTTGGAAAACGTTGTTATGACGAACTAGTAGCGGATCTAAATAATTATAGGAACTATGTAGGGATTCACCCACGGAGTGAAGGTTAAATAAATTACAGATTAAACATATTGAATAAATTGGAAGGAGGTCTCTAGCGATGGTGTTGAAAATGTATCATTACCTCCATAGTACTACGGTATAAGAGGGCATGTAAATAAAATGAGAGATATTAGATGTAGACCAGATAGATTTAAGATATATTTTCTCCCACGAACGAGGAGGTATCAGAGTAACGTTATCTGATCGGGCTAGAAAGGGGAAGGTGTTTTGGGCCAGTGGTAGTCTGGTGTGTAATCACCCTCTGCCAGACACCCCTGTGTTGGCTTGCAAGGTACCATGTATGCATCTCTCAAATCTTTTCCAAAAATTAACTTCTCATCAAATCTTTAAATGCCTTAGTAAAGATTTAATTTCCTTAATGGGTGTCATTGGAAAGCGTGCATCAGGGAATTCTGAAACGTTTGCTTCAGGATAACCTTTGTGTTCACCATACAGATACTTTATATCAAGGAGCAGTACATTCCCTGTCCTGTTCATTCTGTCAGCGGCTGGCGTAAAGATACTTGTAAACAATGAAGGATCTTTCTTTTTATGTTTTACATCGCTTCAGATAACGAGTAACGTTGAATAGTCGAGACCTTGCTTGCCCACAGTGAGCGAGCAACTGTTGAAGGGTGTGTTCTGTTTAGGTGAGACGACTACTCGGGCTGGATTTCTAGCTATTTCGCATTATTCCGTCGGAGTTGTCGATTTCGTATTAAATTCTCCGAACCGCCAAATAGTTGTGACTCACGCATTCGTTCGACGAATGGCGAACTTTGTGACTCACATCTAGACTGTAGGGTTCAGCACATGTAGACGTAATTATGTAGATAATTGTATGTTTTATTAGAGAAGACCAGATATGAATTTACCCAAAGACGACTGCGATGAGTCGCAAACAAAATTACATTCGCAATGTATCAAGGTTCCGGGGATGTACTCCTCATTGTTCTGTTGATAATCAATTTTCTTGTGCTTCTCATACCGCTTCTGTTTCACAAATGTCATTTCGTGTGGAACTACGTAAGGAAGACTTACCTACACTTGGCTGAGGTTTAAATGCAGGTTATGTTCGTCCGGAAGGTAAATCTTTGTTTTGCATAAACTACTAGGCTCTTATCATCTTCGTAGTGAAGTTTGAAGTAAAAACTGTGTAGCTACTTTTTTTCGGACCTTTACGATGGCAATATATACGGTGTCGGAATTATACGAAGCGTGACGTAATGATCCCTCAGCCGCTCTGCCTCATTCCAGTTTATTATTTCCTCGAAGAAAATTGGAAAAAATTATGCGCGCTGGCTTGAGCCTAACCCGAGTTCAGGTATCACCAATCCCTAGCTATGTTTACGCAATACATGTTTTAGACATGCGTTAGTCTCACTGAAAAACAACGTGAAGGAAAAACGCTATATTTTTGTTTTAGATCCGTCATGAAAATGTGACTCGAAGCGAATAAGTTTTTACCATTCTGGCGTGTAGATTTTTCTTTTTTTTATTCAGCATCCAATTTCCCGTGCATAGAGCACGGGGTGGGCGTAGTTTGGAAAAGTTTACTGCGAGGATAGAGAGGTCGCTCCCTTCCCATTGGTCGTACGCGATCTCCACGACGCACTCACTCCCTCTTTCGCCCTCTTTTTTTTCACCTCCCGTCGCAACCGCTTACGTTCCCCTCCCCGTCCCATTCCATCCGGTCCCACTCAGCTCTCCCCCTCCCCCCTCGACCCGTCCGCGAGGGGGCGAGAAGTGTGTGTTCCCTCGCGTGGGATCCGAGCGTATCCCCATCGCTCCTTTTATACGCTATCGCCGTGGGTGGAGCCGACAGACCCTCCCCCCTCACAACAACCGTCATTTCGCCCCCGTCCTTTCCCTGCTCTCCCCTGAAAGAAATGAGAAAAAAACCCTTCTTCTGTTCCCCCTTCGACGATCACCGCAGACCCACCTCGCCCTCTCCTTCCTCCCAGTCCGACCGCCCCACGCTTCCCGCGAGACTGCGGAGATGTCCACGGGTAGTGGGATGGGCGAAATCTTGACTTCATCTACTAGTCAGTTTGTACCTTTCGTATTTCCAAGCTGCTGCTGCTGTTCCACCGACCTAAATGAAATTTTGTGCCCTTGGCATTTTGGAAGCGTAAATGATTACCGTCGGGGATCGGTCTGGGCTTGGTGTGCTGGTTTCCCGCCACAAGGGTCCGGGGTCGAATCTGGGTAGAGGATTAATTTTCCAGTGGGAACCCGATTTCGATTCGGGGCTATGTGGAGAGCAGTTCAATTTGTAGCACGCCCACCGTCTGAGGGGACGTTTAAATATTCTCATCCCTTGGCGTGGCCTTTTCGTATTATTGGGGCGTACGCGTAGTAGGTTAGCGTCGACGCCGGGATTCTCTCCACCCTTACCGTATTCCCTCTGATACCACGCAACGTATCCCAGGGTTTCATTTCTTCGGGTCATGTCGTTTAAAATCAGTCTCGAATTATATAAATAATGGGAATTATCCAAAGGCAAGATAATAGAATCGGAGAAAGCCCACTCTGAGCTACTCACAAAGAGAGGAATTTCCGCATTAGGTACCGTCCAGCACGTTTTTAATCCTTTAAAACCCCTCAGGCATCCGATACTCACCTCAGGAGACCTTTATTCGATATTTTATAATGACATGTTTTACATATTTTCGTAAATATCGCAGTAATCAAGCAGAAGTGTGGTAAACCAAGAGAGGAGAGAACGGTTATTTTATCAAGATGTAATTTTAAAAATTGATATTTAATTTATTACTGAAATTTCAATGCGAATGTTTTTTTGGATTTTTCTCTTCGTTAGGTAGGGAAGAAAAGTAAAATCTGCTCTTGACATAGAGCTGGAAGATCCATCTCCATGAGGATATTGTGTAGACTTGTTAGGTTTATATAATATAACGCGAGGAATTCAATTAAAATGATTAGCTCGTGTTTGCCGGAGGGTGTCATTTGAAAGGCCTTTTTGGGTACACAATTCCCCCCCCCCCCCCGTGTTTCCCCCCACTTTATAAAGTTCCTGGCCACGCCACGGTGTCCTCCCCATGTCGCCGCGGTCTAGCGGCTACGTTGTTACACGTTCGTTTCCGTCGTCTCGACGCGTCCGTCATTTTATAATCTCTCCCCTGGTGCCAGGATCGACCATATCCCTCCATCCGCCGCTTCCGGCTTTAAATTTTGAATTCAATGACATTTCCGTGTACGTTTTAAAGGATTCGAATTCTGAGACGAAATTAGTTTTGTTTGCCCCGCAAGTTTCGTTACCTTACCGACTAACCGGTCGGTCGGAATGGCGTCAGTGATATCGGTTCGCGGTCATGCGGACGTATTTACATTTCGTGTTGTTGACTCATATCTCATTTATTAACCACGGAACCTCTTGGAGTGGGAGAGGAACTGGGATATGAGTGAATGAATGGTCGGGAGGATTTTAGACTCGCTTGTCAGTGTTGTTGCCGTGATGTTCCCCGGAGGATCAATGATTTGGATTTTGTGCACGAAACGTTGGCGTTCGTTTTATTAGTTTTTCACGAAATGGAACGGAATGAATTTTTTAATGGTTGCATGTTGGAGTTTTTTCTGGATCTATCCTTTTATCCCTTGAATACAAAGCGGGTAATTTTGTCCACGAAGCGATCGTACTGACTGATATTGCGAATTGACCGGTAGAATTTGTGAATGATTGAAACGACATAAATGAAGTTAAGTTCTTCATAATATTTTTATGAACATACATTCGAATTAGGGATAAGGGTGTTTGTTTCAGTGTTAAAACACCTTCACCGTAAGGTTGCGCTTAATTTTCAAGTATATATGATTCTAGGGTTCATCTACATCTACATAAATTACCTGCGAGCCACCAAAAAGGTGTGTGGCAGGGGGCCCTGGGATTGCTGCATGTACATTTTACCCTGAATTGAATTCCACGCACCATTTTAGAATACTCTTTAAACTTGAGATGTATGAAATGAATCAAAAATGGCATCAGTCATCGAGAAAAAATAGTAAGGCAAACGTATGCATCACATAGGGTATTATAAATTATTGATAGTAATGATTTATTATTATTAGAGGTAATAGTAGTAGATTAGAAGTAATGATAGATAGAAGAAATTAAATATTATTAGAAGGGTACCAAGGTCGTCATTCATTGGTGAACCAAAAAAAATAGTTTGAAGGCAAATAATGTTTGATATTTTTATTTTAAATATTCAGACTGGTGTAATCATTCTTTACTGGGAGTATTTAAGCGTGGATGATGTAGGTTTGTCATCTGAAATGTTTTCTACCTCTGCGTTTTCCAATTGGACCCTGGATAGATGTCTTTCGTCCATATGCAGAGAACTTCAGTAATCATTTTCTCCGGATCATAATACCAACGAAGCTGACAAGTTTGGCATTATGAATTCGCTAATGGGAAGGGTTAACTTCACCTATGAAATAGAAACCAATCAATCCCTACCGTTTTTGGATATTAGAGAAAACCGGACTAATACAAACAATCTTTCATTCGACATTTACAGAAAACCCACACACACCAGCAACTACATACATCAGTCGTCCTTTGATCACGGTACACACAGACACGCGGCGTTTCATTCCCTAATACATAGACTCGTAAAAAAAAAAGTTAACCCTTCCCATTATTCTATACGGCGGTAGTTACCGTTCGCCCTATACATTATGAATTGGCTCTTTCTGTTTAATCACCGTCTCCTCCTCTTCTTGTGGTGATTTTGAATTGTTTCATTTTGCGACATTTATGCACGTGCAACTTTGGTTTAGCTCTCTCCAAATCTCGTATAGACGATTACCTTAAGTGTCGTGGTAAGTTGATTTCTTCAATACTGAGTTAGTCCATAAATAATGGGTGTTCTTTCGAGTATTTTTCCCTGATGGATTCAGAGGTTCGCAACTTTATCCAATTTTAAATTACGAAATCCATAAAACGAAATGGCGATGGATGACGTGAAATATGGATTGAATTGTGAAAATAGTCCTTTCAGAAGATTAAGTAAAATATCCATAAATCTTTATTAATACCTCAAGGTATAAAATTTTACGCTTGCCAAATCTTGATCATGAAAACATCACGTCGTTATCATGTGAATTTGAACGAACATTCATTTGGAATAGTGTTATTTGTGTGGATTTACAATTGATGTCAATATTTGAAAGAGTGTAATATCATCGTTATTATCTGCAGCAGGTTGAGAAAAGAAATTTATTTAGCATGCTTAGAAAATTTAGATATTTAGATATCGATATTGTGATTCTGGTGCGCTATGTCCCCAGGAGATGCTGATGGAAATAGGTTGAAAGCGATAATGATCATACTAGAGTGCCGTCGTGCAAAGAAAATAGCTTTGAATCTCTCTTTCTGCAAGGTTTCTTTTCACTAGTAGATAACAACACACCTTCACGTACAGGCAGGGACTGTTTTCAAGAAAAGGTCCATTTGATTGCACCGAAGTCCCATAAAAAGTCTCTACCGAGCGTGCCGAGGAATTCTCTTCCGTTAACGGTGTCTTGGGTAATGGTTTTGAGGCACTCACCGGTGTCCGGAAGAACCTGGTTTGTAACCAACCCGAACAGATTGAATTCCTTGTCTTTGCTAGTATCTTAGGAAGGGAGAAGAACATAGAATTGAACATCTATCACAGCATCAAATAATGTGCGCTAGAAGTGTGTTATGTGATGCTGTGTGGATGCATACTTGTTATCCTTTCTTGCGTTTGAGATGGCTCCATTCCTTCTGCGGATTTACGTGGCTATCTGTCGTTTTCTCTCGTGAATAACGTGCTATAAATTAGTTCCCATAGTAAGTGTGGCTTAATATCATTAGGTTTAGTTATTTAGATTTGCTTACGGATCTTAAAATATCAGGGGGCACCGGAAAACAGTAAATTAATGAGTCCGCGTTTCATTATTTCGAGTTAAATTATAAGTAACCGTGAATTTAACTACCAACATTTGCGTGAGCGGAAAAACTATGAAAATGATACATGTCTTGGTTTCGACAATCGATGAGAATTTGAACTCGCTCAATGTCCTGAGACTGGAGGAACATGGCAAAAGTTAAATTATTATACTTAACAAGGGATGTACGATAGAAATCCGTAGACCTGTGGAGTAATAAGGGAAATCAGGTCGCTCCTAATGTCGCCGACTAGTCTGATGGACTTTTAAAAGAAGTTTTATATGCAGAGGTTGACCATTTATTTATTTGATCGTGAAAAGTGTAGGCGTGTGTGTGTCATGAATGACATCAGTATGTGCGTAATTCTCTATCACCAGAGTCCTGTTTCAAATAGTAAAGGCAATCTCACCAGTGCATCAATTGATTAGTTTTAATGTTAATCTGTCAATGCTTTCCCGGTATTGTTTACAGACATATCTTCAAGTTATCCTTGAATGGTTTAGATAGTTTAAAAAATAATGAATGATTTAAATAGAACGTTTTTTGTATTATTTCTTTTTTATTCTATCTAAAAACATTCAAGGTGGATGCTGACAGTTATCTCTAGCACATTTAGCCCGAAATGTTATACGAGTTATAAAAACTTATATTCTTATTTAAATAAATCCAGAAGAATGAATGTATCGCAGCAAAAAGCCATTTATTTTCTACGACTCATCAAAAGTGCAACTATTTTTTTTCGGTTTCATCCCTCAATTGAAGTCTTCAATTCGTAGCTATTGAATGGTTGATAGCATTAAAACACTTTCGTAGATGCTCGATCACCCCAATTACTTTGGATCATGAATAAATGTTATTACTGTGCACAGTATTGTAGCTGCTTCCTGTCCTACGAATTCTATTTCTGTACCTCAATACCTATGTGAGCTAGTTGATCAACCCTCCATTGCGACATGGAACGTAAGGTTGAGAATATATCATTTGGATGTCATGTTTTAGTTATACGTTAGCCCAGTGTAGCACCTTAAAGATGGTCACGTTTTTGTAAGTTTCTTCTCTCCTCCAGGCTAATCAGCTTTACAAATTGTTATTAATTAAGCGCGATGACTTGACGATTTGGGTGTGAAGCCCGATTGGCAAGTTTATTTTACCATGATCAGTAACTATTGGTTGCAGTAAGAAACATTTTTATGCCTAACTTACATATTGTGTAAAGCTGCTTTCCAAATGCATGGAAATACTAGTAGTAATAGTATTATGATATTAGACTAGCCTACCTTAAGGTAAGTGAAAGATTTACTTAATGGAATCCATTATCGACGATCCATTACTTGCATTGCTAACATGATATTTTCGAGAATGTAGTATTTGCTTATAATCTACGGGAACAGCATCCTCGAGTTGTTATAAATCCACTTTCAGACTGGAAACCTAAATACGAAACACCGAAACCGATTTTAAATGATATTATGTGATACTACAGTCCAACTTTTGGATTCCACCTTTCATCTAAAATTGAACCTAATCCAAAGAAAATGCACTGAGTATCAATAATGGTGACTGCACAGTTACACAAGGATTTTGTTTCTGAGGGTTCGACCACAATTGTATATATTGGCCAAATCCTTAATAAATCAATGTTATAATTGTACCATATTTTATCAATAAATACTTAATTAGTGAATGTACGCATATGTAAATGTATAGATATCATTTAAAGTTCCAACATTTTTTTAAAACGAATTATTGCGTCGCCAGCACTGAATTTCCCAACAAAATTAAAAGGGGATCTTATAACGCAGCTTTCACTTATGCAGCCGCTCGGATTCGGCCATGTAAAAATGAACACTTTACTTAACACATCACAGGAGAAAATTTAATCGGGGAATGGCTTTGAGAACATAAATCCAAAGACGCCGGCTTCAAGACTTTTTAGCAAAAGTGTAGACACGAAGGTCTGTCATGACTGGATAGCAGAATTTGGGCTCTGGATTCCACTTTCTAAGTCGTACTTGCATGTAGCCAGAGAGGATAAATTGGGAATAAGTTCGAATATGCTTCGTAAGAATCAATTTGATGTCTTTATTAAAAACGATTTACGAGATAATGTAGGGAAAAGTCGACCAGAATTCATGACGCAAAACTAGTTCGCAGTTGTTGAGTTCCAACTTTTTTCGGTCGTTAGAGTGGATGCTGAATAATAGCTCAACTTCACCAGCAGGTACTTAAAGTAGGACTAGTGAATTGCAGCAGCTTCATAAAATTTCAGTTATTACTTTTGGAAAGTCATTTAGTCAGGTATGTGATACGTGAAATTATAACTGCTTGATATATGGTACAGGACACATTTCCAACATTAACTCTGTTGTCTGTTTGGACAAGATATAAGACACGACATTCAAATTATTTGTGATTCCTGGAAAGATTATACGGGTAGGTTACCATTGAAAAACGTCTCGTGGTCTCTCAGAGAGTTATTACCCCAGTACTAGCGATATCTCGTATATTCTTTTAATTTTCTATGAAGTAGACTGATGCCAATGAAGGAGAAATCCAATTCGAGATTTTATTCGAAGTTACATTAGCAGATTTTTTCTCTCCAAGTGAATTTTCTCATTTCAGATGCAAATTCGGTTACTTGCAGACCACCCATATCGATTTTTGCATGCGTGGAAGTGTGGGAAGGTTTTCCTTTCCGATCCAGAATCCTCCTTCAACCATTTCTTTAAGTTCCCGCTCCAGAATCAGCCTCACGTGTCCAATTGAAAGGGGGCGAGTCTTACGCTTCGCTGACCGCATCCGTCCGAACCCCGTCTCTCCGGAAAGAATTCCGCCGTTCCCGGAGGCACCGGCGCGACGTCCGCTCTTGCCCCCCAACCTCTTCCTCCTCCACTTCCCCACCGGGTCCAATCAGAACGAGATCGTCTTCGACGTGCCTTTCGGTCACTTCCGGATTCTACCGGTGAGGCTCAATGCAGAGTGATGCGAGTCGGGTTCGGGTATGGGGTTTGCATCGAGGTGTACACGTCTGTCTGGTGTATTGAACCACAGGGAGGCGTGAGAGGAAAGACTGGTGTAGTCTCTTCGGAACTGGGTGGGTTCACGACACATTCGACGGGGTCATTCGATAGATTCCCCTGGCTCTATCTCGGCTCTGGTCGATTTTTGGATCTAGAGAGAAAATTGAATTTGTGCTTCTCTCCAACATTGTCTTGTCATTTCTTTTTGGCGTACCGCATTGAAGTGGCTCTTTTTTTTCTTGTTCTGTCTGAACGTGCCACCTGCCCATTCCGAGCTGTCTCCATGGGTGTGGGGTTTGCAATAAAAAGTTTGTGATTTTCTTTTCTTTTTTCTTTCTTCTGATTTGTAAATTATTAGATGCGTGGGGTGTTGAGCTTTGAAGGTTCGGTTCCATCATATCACGCTGATTTTGATCCTGTGTCAAATAATTGGATAGATTTTTGATATTCGATTAATTATTATTTACGGTGAGTTGTAACACTTGTCCACATTGTTTTCTTCTACATTGATTGGCTATTTTGACCAACTGCCACATCTCACGAGCAATCAAGTATTTATAAGATACTGCACCTGCTTTTTAAACATTTCTGGTATCCATTGTAATTGAATAAAATACTCCATAAATGTTCATACTCCGGTTTAAACTTAATTAAAACCATTTTTTCGACAACTAGTGTCATTACCAGAGTACCCTTAGAAATTTACGGATGAATGTTCTCGTCTTACTATCATTGAAATTGAACATTTATCGGCGTAGGTAGAATCAAGCCTTTATTATGCTATTTCCATTGTATTTTTTTGCTGCTGAGCGAAGGGAATTTAACCCTCGGACGACATCCACGGGAATTCAACCCTCGGTCTAAATACAGAATTTGTACACAATGGCTTTCGTGTTGTGACTGTTACGTTAAGGACAGTGTAAGGAAAATCCGGTTGTTAAAATATGCCATGTTTAAAATGTTCTATTTAAAGTATCCAATAAAAAATCAAACGGGGTGTGAAATACGAGTATCATAAAATAATAAATGGTATTTAATGCCCACCATCCATGGCGTGCATACTTAGAATATATGATATCCGACCAAATCTAAATTGGAAATGATTAAATCATGTGGGTGGAGTACATTGGAAACGATTTTTTAGGATGCGGTAGCAATTAATGTATTTTTTAAATTATCATCAAGATAATTTAAAACGGATGTCAAGGTTAGAATGAGAGTTCATTTGTTATGGTTGCGATGGGATAAAAGTTCAAAACAATTTCATCTCGAATTGACGTGATTGCTCCTTGTTCATCCACGGGGCGTCACATTTAAGGTCAGATTGATCTTAAGTGAGGTTCGTTTTTATTTGCCCATGATCGGGTTCCATTATTTGTTCGACTCATTGATGAGCCCGATAAATCTCCCTCCGTGATTTTCTTTGCGTTATCCGTTTATGATTAATTCATACCTTTTTGTGTGGTTCAGCTTGATGTTTTGCCGTTCTGTTCACCCTGAAGATCTTGATGCTATCACTTCCCCCCTTCGACTTTTGAACCATTTTGTAGGGAAGCGATAACAATCGGTTAGATTTCTGTGTCCGATATCATTCATTTGGAGGTGCCTTTCTCGAACCACGAATCCGAAAGCGCTTTACAGGAGATTTTTTTAAATGTTCTTTGTCACACTTTCATCTTCTGGTGAAATGTTCCGCGTGTATTCCTACCATCTGCCATCAAAAAACTCCAGAACCTGGGGGGACACACGAGCGCACAGGTGTCACCGTATTTCGTGCGTCGTAATATATCGATGCAAATATGATGCAAAACTATTTGAAGGGGTGGTTTCCTTTTTTTCGTCACCTTTCGTGTCAGAACGAATTGGTCGACACGTGTGTGGTAGTTCTCCCTCCCCCCCCCCCCAACCTCCTCTTCTTTTAAATTCTCACGTCTTTCTTCAAAGTGTGACAGCGTCATAAGGTGAAAACGAAGCTCTCCCATTGCACGAAATCTGGTTTGTTCTACGCTCTCGCCAAGAAATTAGATTCGACCGCGTACGGAGGAGAGCAAAAAAAAATAAATAAAAAACTGTATTGTAGCGACCTTGGTCACCATCATGGCAACACAGTAATGGGATTGGTTCCATATTGGTTCCATTATACTCTTCTCTCAGTCACTTTCTTTGAAAGCTTCTCTACACTCATCACTTGAATACCTGTCATCAACTATCACTCGTTCGTCCTTGGGGTCCTCGAAAGATTTTCTAACCTCTAGCTTTCTATCACGGTCATCCCTTAGCCATCGTGCTTCCTATTTATCAAATTAGCCACCCTCATCTCCCTTCTTTTCATCCACTCCTGGGTGTAAATTCTTCATTAATCACCCATTCTCTCGAATGGAGTACCGCTACTTGTCGGCAGCCTCACATTTCCATCACTTCTGACGTTCTTTGTCCTATTGTTTGATTTCGCTTCATTCATTTCAACCTGTTTACTTTTGTGTTCATTAATACCCTCTCCAGTATGGTTTCCGATACAAAGGGTAGGCTTAGGCATTATTTTAGAGAGCATGCTCCCGTGAGCTTAATATTCTTTCTGCCTACGCATTTCCTGGTAGAAAACTTAGGTATAATTTGAACGCAGCCTACCTTCGGCCCCCAGACTACTGCGTGGAAAGCTGTGCTTGCCCGAACTAAGACAACTTTTGATGAATATTTATACAATGCCTTCTTAGTGCGTGCGTTCACTTTAAACTTTCTACGGTCAACAAACCATATATAGGAACGGCCGGATTGTACGGCTTGCGTTCCGTCGAGCTCCTGGTGAATTTATGAGGAGAACTTTCGAAATAATGGTCCCCCAATTCCGAAACTTTAATCCCCGTTTGTGAAATGTATTCATTGAAATGAGTTCTCTTTCCGTTGACTAACCTTGCGAAGGTGGGTGGTCGGAGTGTACAGTTAAAAAAAAAAAAACTGCGGGAAATACTGCGAGAGTAAAATTTAACCGAGTCATCCGCTAACATGAATGACAATGCAACAATTTCAAAGTGCATAAAAATCATTCACCTCGACCAGGATTCGAACCCGGATTCCTCGATGTTCGGCCGATAGATTCATCCAGTTAATCTATCCTTGCCTCGTTGGATTAACTGGCTAATGCACTCGGCCGGGCATCGAGGAATCCGGGTTCGAATCCTGGTCAAGGCGAATGGTTTTTTACACACTTTGAAATTGTTGGATTTTTGGAGTGTAGTTGCTTTGGCGTTATTCCTTGTTGTTTGCTTAACCTCATGCTTTGGAGTATTTTTCCTAGTACAAGAGGAATCAGCAGTGAGAGTACAGGTACCTGTATGTATTTCAAACTTAAAGTAGTACTGTCATAGAAATGTGGAATCAATTTGTTAAAACTTCTACATGGACTGCATTTTTCTGAGGATGTGTGACTTGGACGATAGGAGCAGGAGAGAAAAGAAGATTGGAGGCGATGGAAATTTAGTGCTACAGAAACAATTAAGAAAATAGAGTGACAAATGAAGAAGTAAAATGGAAGAGTGGACGTAGTAAGGAAGCTTTATGAATGACTCGTAAAAGAAGAAGTGGGAAATTGATTGTGCATCCTGAAGCACGGTAGTTTAATGAAGGCCATAAATGAAAGAAACATAGAAGCATTATAGGGGAAAGCCTAGCTTTTTAGTGACAGGTTATGTAAAATGTCTAAGGAGCTATTAGGGAATGAAGAAATTAGCAGGAAAAAAGATAATCTGGAGAGCGACAACAAACCAATCCTCAGGTTGATAAGCCGTAATGATGTTTATAAAGTGATCACTTACTATCCTCATGATTCTTTCCATTGATTATTTTTTTGACATTTGCGCGAGTAATTATGATTGATAATTAGGCTAATACAAGCCACTTAACTAAAACTATGTCAATTTTTATCTAAAAAAAATTGTTTCACATTTGTTCCGTATGATAAAGTCATTGCTTCTTCAAATTCAAAATATAAAAGAATATATCGTGCGCATGCGCGCTACTCGAACTTAGTCTTTTTTCTCATGAAAATGAACGCTCGAATTTTTGGAGGGCTGCTATATTTTTCATATTCTCGATCCATTATCGCTATATTTCCGTTCATTTTTCTAGCTATCATGTCATCAATTTCTTTCAAGTCCTGTTGGAGTTAACTGTCGTCTATGACGTGAAAAACGCCACAGCCTGCGTAGTGGACGTTGATCGTGTTTTTCCGTACAATTTGAATTTTTAACTAAAGTTGACGCGAAGATTTTGTCTCTCTCTTTCCCGAAAATATGAAAGGAAGCGTCGTTGAATGCCATAAACGTTCACGTGGGCCGGAAAATATCGCTTTCAGCTTTCATTTGAGTCGGGTTGTCTCGGGTGAAATCTCATCAACGGCTGCCCCGAGGGTATAGGTGTTGTTACTAGGTCAAGGGCGGGTTCAACATTCGCCAAGGTAGTAAGCGCGTCTTCTTTTCCTCGGTGTGTCCGAAAAAAATATCCACTGATTTTTTTTTTTAGACGGTCGGAGAAAGTATGCGATAGTCGCTGTACTTGTTCTGGAAAGTGATTAAAAATGAAAGTCGTGTCAGGGAAGTGCCGCGCAT
This sequence comes from Hetaerina titia, assembly GCA_037158775.1. NCBI lineage: Eukaryota > Metazoa > Arthropoda > Insecta > Odonata > Calopterygidae > Hetaerina > Hetaerina titia. The sequence goes on from CM073770.1 coordinate 86,647,667, forward strand.
ACATATCGTTGACGAGTTCAGCGAGGATAAGATTTTGCACTTGGGACATATTTCGCGGCCGTTAAATTTTGGTGTGCGGTGACCTTGTTTTTTTTTAACATTGCTGCTGGTCAAGAATTGAAGAGGAAACCGTTCAAAATGACGAAGGTATCATTCATGCGTTCATTGGAAAGTGTCCCGTTTCGTTTTCTCGAAGCTTTTGAAAAATCGATTTGGGGGACTGTAGTTATAAAGTAGATGTTGCCTAGAGAATAAGGAAACTCACGCGTCACATGTCTCTCCTCCCTTCTAAATTCACTCCCTCACACTGTCGATCCTTTTAATTTATCATACAACAATTTCACCACACAAGCTTCATCCCACCTTTTAACAAATTAAATGTTTCCCCGGTCCATGCTCGGTTCTCGTTGTTATTGTTATGCTTTTATTTTCTTTTTGTCCTCTTTCATTTTTAAAAAATATTTTTCACTGTAAATTGGCGCGACTACTGCATATGAATAATGCCTAAAAAATAGATATGCAATGCATGATTATTTTCGGGTGATTGGTTTACTGTGTCAGATAAACCTTTCACCAATATGTATCCCATAGTTGGTAACATAATGGCTCTAATTTGTTATCATTAATTTAACGCCAGTTGTTTCATTCCTTTCCTTGTATTAGTGGTATGGCACATTAAATACTTAATGCGCAAATTGATATAAGTTGAGTAATGGGTTCCATCGCTGACGAATGCTTCGAGACCGTTTAGAGAGGACAAATAAATTTAAACAAATACTTCCTTCGATTTATTGAAAAATATAAGGGGTAGAGGAAGAAGAAGGAAAATAGATGAGGCGCACTGGGATTTCCGATTGCATGCTATCATGCGTTTTTGGAAATGCAATAATAAGGTAAGGTAATCATCCACACCAAGGAAAACGATGGTTGATTTGACAGGCTGAGGGTAGAGCTCACCACTCATTATTCTTTGCATCGTTTGACATGCACATATCGAGGCACAAGAGGCTAACAAATCCTGTTTGGTCTGCGATTTCTCGGAAAACCCTGAAAATCAGATAGGTCGCGTCATAAAACGAATGTCAAGGCACTCCAACAATGATCCGGGCGCCCCAACCCACGAGATTATTCCTCGTCGAAGCAAGGCTCATGTTATTGCTTCACTGCTTGTAAGGGATGCTGAAACTCCCCAGGCATTCGCAGCGAAGCATTCCCTGAGTTTTTCCGCCTTTTGCTGGTACTGATAAAATCTTGCTGATATTCATCTTACACCTTCGCTAGTCATGCGAATGACCTCGATTTTCCAGCTCACGAGAGCGAATATTCTACCTCAATGTAAACATCCTTACATCCTGTTATCATCGCGGGCCGAGATGGATAATCTTGATTATCCTTCCGAATATTTCTCACGGGAAAACACGTCCAAAGTTTTCAAGTTTATATCCCAGCTGAAATGGGAGCTTAGGTGAAAGCATTGGGGCTCTTTGAATAAACTCTGAATTTAAGAATTTGATGGGGAAGACATTATTTCATGGTGGAACACTTACTGATGGAAGACTGGATTTATTTCGTGTAATTGATTCGGTAAGTTTGTTTTGTTTTCGCCTACGTTGACTAATTTGACTGTCGTCGTAAACTCGAATGTGACTTACAAGGTTGCCTGATAATGCCGTGAAACACGTGCGGCAAATTACCGTTTTAAATATGTTATGGAACAGTGGTAATATTCATTTTCAATTGAGAAGTAGGCTAGAGGGAAATCAACATCCATCGTATGAAATTTCCAAGGTATCATGTTTGCCGCTTTGGAAAGCACTCGTCGCTCACGGCGAGGCACCCTGCGATGCTGCGATTTTAAAGGTTCTAGTCTCTTTATATGTATATCCCACGTATGAATTTTGCAATAATGTGCAGATATACGAAGTGTGTTCAAAAATTAACGAGAATTTTAATTTTTTGGGCAATAATATTTATTTATTCTTATACGTTGATGTTGTCACCTTCAAAGTAGTCCCCATTGGAGATTATGCACTTGTGCCAGCGCTTCTTCCAATCTCAATCAAACACTTCTCAAACTCGATCTTTGAGATAGCCTTTAGTTCTTTCAGTGATGCGCTTTTAATGCCACCTACGGCTGTAACGACGGCCCTTCAAGGTTCTCTTAATTTTTGGAAATAGGAAAAAGTCATACGGAGCCATATCTGGTGACTATGGAGGCTCGGGCATCGTTACAGTATTGTTTTTGGCCAAAAATTCACGAAAAAGCAATGAAGTGTGAGCTGGTGCATTATCGTGGTGCAAAAGCCATGAATTTATCGTATGTATTTATAATGTACGTTTACCTATCACTGCAGAAGGAAATCTTGTTGTGTCAAACAAAAAATATCACGGTACGAATTGGGCGATAAAATTATTGGAAGCGGTGATGAGTGAATTCACTTGCATGTACGAGAGAGACTCAAGAAGCAAGGAAAGTTGACTTAGTTGTCAATATTGAATTTCGAAAAAGAGTTATCCGCGAATTTCAGTACACTCATTCCTCCAATCGGCGAGCATCCTTCGAGGTCTTTTTTTACCAAGACGACGCAATATATTTTGTGATCATTCTCCTGTCTGTTTTATTTGATATTTTTTAAGATACACTGTAAGCTGGGACAGATATATTGAGATACCAAGAATTAGTGAATAGTAGTGCCATGACGTGACTTTGATTGACATATTTTCTATGAAACTTCCTAATCGTGTTGTTTTGACTTGAGAGATAACATTGAATTCAAGGTAGGATTATCCATTGAATTGGGGTGAAGATGGGAATAAAATTAAGAGTTGCCTAAGTCTGATTAAGCGGGAAGCCACGTGGAAATTGAAGAAACATGATTTGTATTCATGGTGAACATGACTATATAATGCTCGCCTTGCAGCTGCACTTGGGGGTTGTATGCAGCATTACGAAGGCTTGTAATCAGTAGGCTTATATTTGTAAATTTTACGGTGATTCCACTTTTTTTCGAGTAGAAGTATAATGGAAAACGGAAAATTGCTGAAATTTGTGGAGGATTTAAAAAATCTTTTTTCTGTTTACTTTTTACATTCGTTCATGTCATTGAGTGGCCATACATTAAAGGTTTTATTTTAGTTTCTATCACTCTGCATGGAGGATAGAAGTAGATTGGAATCTTTTGAAATGTGGGTTAGAGAAAATGGAGAAGGTGAAATGGACCGAGAGGAAAACAAATGAGGAATTACTGGAGATGGTGGGTGAGGAGAGGGGTTTGTTGAGAGAAATCCTATGGAGGCAGGAAAAATTGATGAAAGGTGTATTAAGCGGTAGTGGAATGTTGAAGAAGATAATAGAGGGGAGAATGTTAGGCAAACGAGGAAGGGGCAGGAAAAGGATAGGAATGTTGGACGTGATGAAGGGAGGAAAGAAGTACACAGAGATGAAGAGGGACCTGATGCAGAGTAGGTTGCTCTATTGTGTTTTGTTAGGAGTCACTAAATATTTATTTGGAAGTTGTGTCCATCCAAAAAACTACCTTAACCGGAAGATTACCTGATAATAATAATCACTCTACATATTCTTAGATTTGTGGTTGTCCTTCGACTTGGCTTTGAGATTGTTGGTCGCGAAAACTGAATTTTGGAAACTTGTTATTTTCAATCCGCGTGGTCTTTCCCCCTCACACCATGCGATCTCCTCCGTGAAAACACTCCCGAGATTTATTCGCCAGGCGAGTCGCGTATCTTTGCAGGGATGTCGGAGGAAAGGCGAGGGAGGGGAGGTCGCCGCTTCTTCCTCGCGGATGACAGCGTACTTTGTCGTATGATGCTTTCGACCCCGAGCGCAGAAGGCCTACCACATATGGGTGCCGCGTGATTGATTATGGCGCAGTGCCAAGCAGACTGCGGTGGCCGTCCATCCCCCTCCGGTTCCACCCCCTTCCGCACTGTCGCGGTACGGTAGACGTCTCGGAGGTGTGCTTAGCTTACCTCTCTCCATCTCGACTGCGACTCCTCCTCACCGTCTTGGCCGCGCGATGAAATAGGGCGCGCGAAATTAGAGAAAATGAAACGGACTTTTTTTTTAAGGAGTACCACTCCCCCTCTCCCTTCAACCTTCCTTCTCTCCCACTTCTGTCTTCGAGTGTTCTTCTTCTTTCGTGGTCGCAGATAAGGGGGGTATCACTGCCCTCGCAGGCCCTGTGGGCCGCGCGCGCCAGCTTACCGTAGCCTTTTTATGCGTTTATAAATACGAGCTAATAAATGAATAAATAATTCCACGTGCATAAGTGCAATTAAATTTACAAACTTAATTTTACATATAAATCGTGCAATACTGGGTTTACGGGATGGGAAAGGGTTTTAATGGATTGGATCGGGAATGGAAGCCTTCAGACTAACAGTCCCCGAATGAAAGAAGGAATCTCATAATGATGGGGTTTTTAGTGGAATAACTGGAGATAAACCGAATGTATCCTTCTTGAATTTAGATAACGTAGTTTATGTCCAAAATCTCCTCTCGTGCGTGATATATCAATTTCGTATTTGAACACCGCAGACGGTATACGATATGCATCGTACAAGCACCGCAATTAGATTGAATACGTTGGGATGTACATAAATGTAATTTATTTTTAGAGCATGCAATATGAAGTTAACATTGGTATTGTTTGTGTGCAGCTTGGCGCACTGAAGTAATTAAGCAGTGGTTATGGATACCTTCTCCCCCTTGGCATGTTGAATTATATCGGTAAAGAATTATATGATATCGATGTGGGCAATGTGATTTAAACACATTTATCTCCTCATATCCCCTTATCAAGTCGATATTTTTCATATCAATGGTTGTTAATGTGCATCATCGGCCACGACGTGTTGATACTTGTACCTATCGCATGGAAATCGCACGTCTAAATCGATTCGCAACGAAATATTGCGAAGCTCTCCCAAAGAGGTTTAGGGGGCGCGTGATTTCTGGTGATGGGGCGTGCGCGGGATCATGATGCTCCGGCCGTTTGGAGAGTTATCGCCGCGTGAAACTCGCGAATTCGGCCCCCGCCACGCTCCGACGTTCTCATAATTGACCGCCTTTTTTTCTAAAAAAAACGAGATCCGAAGGAATTGTTCATATTTGGATGAGGACCCAGGAGGACGTTCGTTCAAAACTACCGAAAAACCCATCATTTCGGTTGGCTTGAATCCGATGTTCAAAATGAAGCTCAACAATAGTGGTTCCAGGGTGAGGTTGGCGCGTGAATATCACGTAATGATCTGTTTGGTAGTTTCGTGACTTGTAACCGCCCGGCGATAACCCCGCCTATTTAATGTTTTTTATGGGCATTTCACTCTTCCAAAAAGATGCCCCAAACTGAGAATACGTGCGGTATCTAAGCGAGGAAAGGAAGTGTGGTGGCCAATTAGTTGACTCTGTTGCGGGTTCTTACCACGAATTTATCAGACAGGGGATTGGGATGGTGCGCTGATTGATGTACTGTCTTCCCATTGTAAGGGCCAGGGTTCGAATCGAGTCTGTGGATTTTGTTTTCAGTGATATCTCGAACCCTACTTGCGGTCCTATGTGGAGAGCACTTCAAGCGAAGCACGCATTCCCTCGGGTCAAGCTTTGAACTGTTGACCTCTAGTCGCCTTTCATTTAGAATAAGGCTGATACCGACGCCGGGCTTCTCCATTCATTCGCTGCTTTTCCTACCCCTACAGAATGACCCACCTATAACTAATGGCGCGAATGACCTCAGCTGTTGGTCGCCTACCCTTTTAACTTTTGCAATGGGTTTAACAGGCGTGAGGTACAAATCGTCCGCCGTTATGAAACAGCAGTCACGATAATCGCTAGCCTAATTTTATTTATGATGGAAACCGTGTATTAATACCCTCCGATATTAATTTCCCCTGCTATATTTCCCTGTGGTGATTTTTTCTCAATTTATTCTGGGTAATGTGAACTTGCTCAGCAGAATGATTGCTAAGTTAACGTAAGCCACGTGGGAGATTTTTTTGTAATGACGTAGACATATTGATTGAATTGAGCTCTTCAGGCTAACTGTATTGAATAAATGAAATGACTCCAATAGCCGTAAACGATTAATCTTTCAAAACAAAATACAAATGAAGTTAGTTGGCTAAAGCCACAAGTCAAAGTATAGGGTATAGGGTGAAAAAGGAAAGGGATGAGAAAGGTGAATACCAATACGCGTATTTCGGCCAAAAAGTAGCCCTCTTCAGCGTACTGAAGGTGAATCGTCACGACAACACAAGTTGAAGTGAGAATAGGTTAAGGGCATCCGAAGAATATATAGTTGCGAGATGTGGTAAGCCAACTAACTTCATTTGTATTTTGTTTTGAAAGGTTGATTGTTTATGGCTGTTGGAGCCATTTCATTTATTCAATGACGTAGACGTTTATGGTTAAACATTTTCATTCTCTTTGCTTCGCAGTAAATTTATGAGGGGAGGTCATTTGCTCCATTCAAGATAGGTGGGTCATTAAGTAGAGGTGGTATGATCAGGGAATGGAAAAAAGTTAGAAGGAAAACCCGGCGACGACCTAATTACAATTGAACAAAATACAGCAATTGGGTCCACAGTTTAACGTCTCGTCCGATTGACGGCTTAATCTAATTGAAGTCCTCTCCACGTGGCACTCAACCTAGGGTTCAGGATACCACTGAACAATCATACCTCCCACTGGATTCGAAATTAGATCGTAGGGGAGGGAAGCCAGTACATAAGCCACCGCACCATCACGATCACAAGCATATTGTTGTGCGGAGCATTAATCTCATGTCGAGGGTAAAAAAATATAAGGGAAACTTTGCACTTCCACACACTTTAAATGCAATACCATGGTTTCGATGCTGCGCATCATCATTAGGTGCTGATGCGCAGCATCGAAACAATGGTATTGCATTTAAAGTGTGTGGGAGTGCAAAGTTTTCCTTATATTTTTTTTTACCCTCATCATGAAGGAATTCCACAAAGTTAAGCCTGAAACTGTTAGTTTAATCTCATGTCTTAAAGTTCATAACATATTTTTGGAAAAAATTGCAGGAGTCAGTCACTAAACGATCTGGCATACTTTGTCCTTGGAGAAATGCGTAATTATTGAATTCGAAGAAATGGTCCTGTTGATTTTAAGTAGCGAAAATCGGTTGGGTTGAAGAAACGGCCGTGTTTCCGCGCCAAGGCCCTTGAAACGGGACTCTTTGGAGTGCCTCAGGTTCTACACCACCGGTTAAGTGTAACAAAGTGTTTTGGGGGGTGGTGGTGTTGATGATAAATGGCGGAGGTGTGAGGGTGTAAGGGGACCGGAACTATTGCAGGGAAATCTATTAAACGTTAATTTCCCCTCCCCTTGTGAGTGAAAACATTTAATTGACTATTAACGCCTCTGAAGGCTTTGTGTTATATTATATTTCGACAAACGTTTTTCTTTCAAATTGTCATTAATTTGGGTGTTTTTTCTCTCTTTTCAGGTAAGACACATGCATGCATATTAAACTACGGAGAGAGGAAGAATTTTCTTCTGCCACCATTGTGTTTGGCCAAGTAAATGTCACATAAGCTGCACCGGGGACAAGTTAAGTGATGGGTGTATTTTTTTTGGTATCAAAACGTGTTCATTCTTTCTGTAACACGCCACGTAAACGTCCTTGACTTTGAAATTGTCGTTCCGCCACGCCACTAATTGGCGGTACGTAATGATCTTTTTCAACGTTAATCTCGATAATCGTCATGTCTTATCATTGCGAATGCACTTCTTAAGAACCTGTTTATCTCAGCTTAAATTGCAGCTTTTCGATGCTTGCAACGAGTTTGCTCATACATATTTTCCGATGTTTGACAATAACCAGCGCTCTTTTTTGAAATACGCCGAAGTAGTAAGCAGAAGTTAATGAACAAGGTGCAATTTTATATCTATAGTGAGCTCAATCATAAAACCTGCTTAACTTTGAATGTGATTATTGTAGGTTATATTCGTTGTGACTGGGTTTGAATAAATTGGGAAGAATAGATATTAATGAATACGTAATTGAATCTTATTGATTTGGGGTCCTGAAGCGAATTACAAAGCGTAATGTCGGCATTTTTTTTAACCATTACCCATTGGAGACATTTTTCATCACTTTTAAATTCGCTTTAATTGTATCTTTGGTTGTCCTCATTGTTTTCGTAACAGTAAGCACTAAACGTTGTAACTTTTAATGGCGCTCAACTCCCCATCACGTTTAATCTAACTAGACTCTGGTCGCATTTCGTTAAGTCTAAACAAGTCCCTTATCTTCACAGGAACTTGACAATCTATCGGTAATGACTTTCTGAGTTCACTCGTTTCTATTTCTAAATCTTAACCACTGCGATAGCAGTATGGAGTACGCCAAATTTTGTTGACTCGTTCCCCCTCGATACAATGCGAAATTCGATGAAAACCACATCGAATTGAGAGATAATTGAAAGGAATTCTTCGGGTTATTTCGTTTTTTTTTCTTCTTCTGAAGGTTTTCCATCCAGACTTCGCGATTTATTTGAAAATAGCAACCATTTTTGGGACTAGCAAGAGAATCTTAGACAATCAATGCGTTCGTCTGTTGGAATTGTTTACGCGATTGCAGATTGTAATCATGCATGTATCTTAAGGTCCACACATGACTCATCGGGTTAAGTAAACAGTCCGATTTTTATCACAGACATCATTGGAAGAGAGTTTGATTGGAAATAGGATGAAAACAATTGAAATCTTATCGTTTAAAGTCGGCTTGCGATGAAACATTTTGCAAAATTTCACCGAAATAAATCGCGTCATTAATTCACACTTAAAATATTGCGACCGACCTGTATTGATGCGTATAGTCATCTTCAAGGTGCATATCATGCCTAGAAAATTACCTGTGCTGAAAAATTTTTCCCGGACAGTTACTTAGCCGGAATGACGGAAGTTGCCTACCTGTCTTTCCGTTTTCCTTTTGGTAGTTGGAACTCGATAATTATTCTTTAGTCTAGTAATGCACTTGTTATGCGATACCGCACCCGCCTTGGAGTTGAAGTCTCACGTGGTTGGAGGACTCCCATCTAGGCCGAGAAGATGGGGGTGTTACGTTTGCATCCTTATTTCGAAAGGGAACAAAAGAATCGTACGTAGTGTTGAAATTAATAATCTCCGCGGAGATATTTTAAAAATATTTACCATATCACGCACGTACAAGACAGTTGCCACCCTACATTTTATGCACTGACTTTCCCACTAGCCCGCCACGCTAATAATTCGGAATTAATTATGGAGCGTAGCAGATGTAGCTATGTCATGATGTAGCAGAGATTGTCTGACGTAGGACATCTTTTGAACAGGACGATCAATTTTCAACTTTATCGGTGTATAAGGCGTAGAGGGTAAGGCCTTGTCCCAGGTGTTTTGGAAATTTATATACACGTATATATATTTTTTTGAATTCATCGTTTCATTGAAAGATAACATCAGTGGAACACGTTGATCAAAGAACATCTTTTGGCTCTCCTTGAGGTCAGAAAGTTCAAAATTTAACAGAATGACATGAGAAAATGAAGAAAAATTGTTGCAAATACAGAACAGCTGGAATGTTTTTTTTTTAATTTTACCCTAACCTAAATCCAATTTTAATCCCATCCCCACTGTTGTACAACTGATGTTGAATACAAAACCTTTGCGCCGCGAGGATAATCACACAAATCGCCACCCTAAAGACTATACTATCAGAAGGTTGCATGAGTTACTCATCCACATAAACAAGACGCCGTTGTTTTCATTCAAGGGAGCAGCGGAGTTGAAAATACGCGTCGGAAACACAGAAATACGAGCAGGGAGTGATTCCGGAGCTCTCTGAAGTCCAATGGGTTTCTAAAATCCCGTGATCGTCACTCTAATGACCGCCGCCAAGGTCCACATCTCCTCTGAAATCGCGTTCCCCCGTTCGTCTGGGTGGGGGAAGGGCGGCCGGGGAAGAGGGACAAACGCACTCCCACTTCTTCCCTATCCAACTCACCGGACGGACGGAAAGCCATCGGAAAACAGTTTTCGCGCCTCTTGGAAATCATTTTCGACACCGTCCCCTCTCTCTCTCTCTCTCTATCCAGCCAGCTTTTTTATCATGTTATTTCTGCTTCGGCGTCTCTCGTCTGTATTTTTGTGTGTGTATATGTCTATAAAATTATTATTATAAGGCAATCTATCGGTTTAGGTAGGTTTTTGGATGGTACCAATGACTATCAAATAAATATCTTGTGGCTCCAAACAAAACCCAATCCAGCACCTACTGTACATCAGGTCTCTCTTCATCTCTGTGTACTTCCTCCCTTCATCCAACATTCTTATCCTGTTCTTGCCCTCTCCTCGTTTGCCTAACATTCTCCCCTCTATTACAGTCTTCAACATTCCACTGCCGCTCAATAATACGCCTTTCATCCATTTTTCCTGCCTCCATAGGATTTCTCCCAAAACACCGCTCTCCTCGCCTACCATCCCTAGTACTTCCTCGTTTGTTTTCCTTTCGGTCCATTTCACCTTCTCCATTCTTCTCCACACCCATTCGTCAAGAGCCTCCAATCTACGTTTATCCTCCTGCTTCAGTGATCACGTTTCCACGCCGTACATAGCTACGCTCCATATCAAAGTTTTTACGAGTCTTTTCTTAACCTCCCTACTCAACGTCCCTGTATATACCTGTTTGTGTATGTATGTGTGTATATATATATATATACACACACATTATATATATATAATGTAAATGGACTAACTAGTCAACGCAAACACAGAAACTGAAACATATAAAAGAGGGACTCAATGGTTCTCGAATTTTTGGTGGTGCAACCACCTTTCTCAAGAGGAATTAGGAACAGAACTCGCAGATTAGAGTTCTGTTCCTAATTCCTCTTGAGAAAGTTGGTTGCACCACCAAAAATTCGAGAACCAGTGAGTCCCTCTTTTATATGTTTCAGTTTCTGTGTTTGTGTCGACTAGTTAGTCCATTTACATTATTGTTCACGTTCGTGGGATTTTCAAGAAAGTGACTTTATATATATATATTATAAAAACGCAAATATATATATGTATATATATATATATATATATATATATATATATATATATATATCCCTCTCTCTCTCATCGCTTGGAAACGTGTACTCGCTCGCGGCAAATTGATCTGTTGACCTAAAAAGTTAGCGCTGGAGAGAAAATTACAGAGTGTGAGAGAGGAAAGAAATGTTTGGATGGGGGAGTGTAGGTAGTTCTGGAATGGGAGAAGTGCTCTCATCGTTTCTTTCCCAGAGAGTCTCGCGGTATTGCCGGCGTGGCGGAAGGAGGGCAAGTGGGTAGGGGAGGGAGGTGCGGGGGCGGATGCGAAAAGGAAAGGCCGCTCAAAGATAGGCGGGGATGTGTTTGGGGATGTGGCGGACGGGGCGGGTTGGGGGGGGAGTAGGTGAGAGCGGAAGGGATGTGACACGCGTTTAACCGCGCGTCGCTCCGAATCTCTGTCCTTGAAAATTAGGTTTTGGAGTGTGGGTTGTAATAGATAGCGGATTGTAGGCAGTAAAATTGTAATACATTGCCGTATTTGTATATAGTAGTCTCATCCAACACCAAAACCCTTTTGTAGATATTGATAACTTCAGCTGTGGAAAAATTTGAAACCCATAATCAACTCTTCAACCGATTTTGGTTTGATAGATGGGAGTAGAGCGAAACTCAAGTCGTAAAGGGTGTGAAATTAGTACGTCAGCGCAAGTAGTTGGCCCAGTTAGTGATCATATAGGACCGTAGAGATTTAGACTCATTTAAATGCAACAATTTCAGAGTGTAAAAATCATTCGCCTTGTCCGGGATTCGAACCCGGATCCCTCGATGCCCGGATGAATCCTGTAAAAGTTACTGTTGCGGCATTTCCCGCAGTTTCTTGAAAGTTTCTCATTTAGTTGAAGTGCCTCAGAGTCTTTCATCTTGTTCATTTAGTCATGAACTTCCGGTGACTCGGTCCAATTTGTACCCCAGACCCCTTGAGTGTCCTCGTGTGGTTGGCATTCGCTCAGCTACTCCGTCGAGTTCGTAAGAATCGGAAAACGAAAGGGAGCGATGAATAGTTCTCGTTGCAGATAGTGCGCGAGTCCACCAACACAGAGGAAGCCGCTATCAATGTTGTGTTCTTGATGGAAACCAGGAGAACATTAAATGCTGATGAGTGTGTGCGATAGGGTGGAGTCGTGTGTTGGAGAAATGTGAGTGCCGGTTGTGGAGCGTGGAGTGGGCTTTGAGTTGGAGATTTCAACATCTCCGCGTGTGTGCACTCGTGAAGTGTTAAGTCCAAGCACTCCACAACGTTTCCGCCGATCTCCTTAGCCACGTTTATGGCGAACCTCCCAGCTAAGAGCAAGAGAAAGATCGATTGAGGTAGTGAATGGGTGCAAGCATGCACATGGTACAGTTATCTCATTAGAGGGGATAATGTGCTAAAAATATGAGCTCATTCGAGATTCGGTGGCTCGTTGAACGAAAGGAACAGTCAAAGAGAATCGTGTGCTTTACAATTTTGGGTCGGGACTAAATTTCGCCGAAGTTCGGCCGGAAGAGATAGGAAAACACTGCTTAAAAGTTCTCTCCGATGACTAGGAATATCCATGGTGATCAATGATAAGTAATAGACATGATCAACTATGAAAAAAATACATAAAAATAGAAAGGACGTGAATAAATGTTATTGGCGATGTTATAGTCTAAGCCAAGTATCCAGGTTGCACGTAAGTTTTAGCCGGTCCCGGTGGCGGCGGGGTAACTCCCTCAAATTCCAAAATCAGAAATCGCGCGTTCTAGCCCTGTCTAAGTGGGTTTTCCTCAATCAAGTGGATGGATATTTGTGATTGTCGTTATGGTAGTGTATGGTATAAGAATTTAGATTTTAGAAGAGACTGTGATGTCTTACTCTCTCCCCAATAAAGTCGTTGAATAAATAAATAAACACGTTTTCTAAATTGAAGAGAAGCAGTTTCCTATTTTATTTGGGAACAAAGTTTATAAATCCGTATAGTGGCGGTGTGTCTATCCACAATTCCAAACTTGTAGTTCGATCCTACCTACAATACCAGCGTTGCCTTACGTTGATTGTAAATTAATTAATTGTTTCCGGTAGGTATTCAGAGTCATATTAATAACACGATATTTGATTTATAGTTGCTCCCACCGACGATGCTATCATGCATCGGAGGTAATCGATAACACCCTCAATATAGCAGTGGGAAGAAGTTAAACAAGCATCACTCCGTGTTGGCCACGCCAGATTTGTGCGTTGTTTTCCACTCAACAGAGTGGAGCCCATGATGTCGAATCTTCGCGATAGAGGTCAGCGACAGATTAACACGGAAGCGCACATTGTAATCGCACGAAGACCGAGAAAAATGTAATCCAAAATCCTAAGCTGATCTGGTTAAGGCGTGGAGAAACTATTAGACATTAAGTTAATTCAGTTTGGTATTAGTCATGAACTTTTAAAATGAAGTTTTAAAAAGATGTTGCTCTCTTTTGCCGAAATTTCTCAGCCAGGAATAGTTTTTGTCCAGGTTATATTCGTGAGGTAATCTACGGCATAAATTTGATTGTTTTTAGTTAATTGTACGCAGTTATAAATTTTAACTAGCTGCGATGTCATTAGCAGTGCGATATTATAGTATGGTCGCCGTCGTCATGGCACTATTTGTAAATGTGGCGTAAAACAAAACAACGTCGCGACAGAAAAACTTAATTTTGCGAGTGAATCAGTACTGTTCTGAAGTACGCGTTTGTGAAAACCGTAGTTTCGAGAGACCTGGGTGTTCCAAAGCCAACGAGCACCCAGCAGTGTTGGAGAAAAACCCGAGTTTCGACGGCGCACGCATAGACTTGCGACGTGTTCCGCTGGTGCGCTATGCACCAGGATGACAGACATGGGGTCCAGCTCAGGGCTTCTTACATCTAGACATTTGGGGGAGCGCTAACATTTAACATCTCTCATTAATGGTCAGGGCGACTCCGAGGGTCATGATTTCTTTGAAACTGTTATCTTCCTTTTCTTTAGATTAACTTTTGACTCGTTGCTACGAAGTAAACTTTATATATTTCGCGTATCCCGTTAACGGCTTTATTTTATTGTGAGGTTATTTATCAATCGGGTAGCAATTAGGCTTAGATGCTTCGATCGCAGACTCTTTATCGGAGGATCTCCAAATGTTCATCCTTCTGGCGAGCAAAATTCATTCCATGTGAAAAGACTTCAGCTTCGAAGAATGCTCTGGAGCTATAAGGAAATCGGAGGTAGATCTTACATTAGTGGAGATTGGTACGTTGGAAAATGGAGGTAGATCTTAAATTAGTTCTTTCTATGCACCTGTCAAGGAGAGAATATTTGCGCCTGCTTGACATCCCGTATTATAGAAATTTAAAAAGCATGCTGCGTGAATATTTCAGAATTTGGGTTGTTAGTTAAGTGAAAGTTCATGATCACGAATAAAACATAAATATATTCAGGCCACTGCGTGATAATTTCATGATTGAATTTAACATGCGCCAGAAACTGAGAACTTTCCCCAAATCGAAATTTCATTATGGCATGGTTTTATTACCCATAAAACCAACCAAAACCCTTTCAATTATAGTGCCGCAGTGATAGGTTAAGATGTAGTGATTACTTGGCATCGAGAAAGACGTACGTGTGAAATCCATTTCAGTTCCTTTTCCTGTGCAGCGTGCGGTTTTCCATGAATAAAGTCGCACGTAATGCACACAGAGAGCCACACGAAATTCGCACAGCTTGGGGTTTAGCTGAGTGTGTCCTTAGTACCGCCCGAATTATCGGCGAATGCTCTGCCGGTTAAACTACCGAACCGCCCTCATTTTATTACGTGACCGTAATTACTATGCAGAGTTTATCCCGACGGTGAACTTCCAGGTATCCAAAATAAAACGAGTTTCTCCCAAGGTAGTCTAAGCAATATTTTTATGGAGAGATAATCCCCTCTGTTATTTTAACGATCGTGGGTACGTATGTTCTCTCTGATTTTATGTTGCTGACCTCAAGGCACACCAGTCAAAAGACTGCCGTATGAATTCACTCGCAAGAAAGTTGCGAAAGTCCAACGTCTTTAAGTCTGCGATCTCAGTCTGAAGTTCTCTTTTGTTCCTCATGCATTCAGTATGGGTTACTGCAAACGTTATCGAAGACTTGTATCTGAAAAATAGTAAACCCACTAATCTTGACTTACTAAGTTGTTGCCTTTATAGTCCGCTAATTTTAAAATGGGATGCCAGTGATGCTTGGTTTAAAATAATGGTGTCTCCGTCGCGCGTGTACCAACTTGGGAAACATAGACCTTAACCCACTTGTCCTTGAGACTTACCTTAACCTTTTTTATGTTTGCGTCTGTTCATTTCTGGTATTCCGACGGTGAAGTGTCCCTTGGCAATGCCGTTCTTCCTCGAGGAATGGCGAGGGATTTGCAGTTTCATCCCCGAATGATTAATCATCGCAATGCAAATGACACCGGCGACCTTTTTGCAGTGGTCCCCTCGCCTTGAGTTCACAAGTTTATGAAAGGTTCGAAGGCGACGGGGAGGGGGGGAAGGTAGGGAAGGAAGGGGGGAGGGTGGAACTGTGCTCTTAGGAATCGAATCGGGGCACGCTTTGCGCTTTCACCCTTGGCTGCAACCGTGCGGATTCAAAAGTCCGCGCTGCTACAATTTGATAGGATCAGGTGTAAGAAGATCCTTCCGCCTGCTGCGAATTAACACCGGAGGATTGAATACCCCGCGGAGCAATTTCACGCATGCTTGAACCCAGAGGCGGACGAAACCGCATCAAGTAAATGCGCTGCTCCTTGAAGGTGTGTGTGTTTGTACTCCTGAAGAAAACGCAATCGAAGAAAAGAGGCAACATGAACGTTACGCTCTCTTGCCGTCACTTGATCGTGTTTGGAAACTGTTGTACCTTTGCCTCCATTTGATCGTCGCACGAATTGATCGATATATCGATATGAAAAATTGTATTTGCGGCACCTTGTGGCATTCAATCATTCGAAGGCTAGGTTATAAATGAGACTTACGAGAGTTAGCATTGCGTGTGTGATTTGGGTTCCGTCGAAGGTGACACCATGGAGAGCTCTAACGAGAAAGCTTATTCAAATCATCGAACCCCATCTCGATTTTCCAGGTATTTTCCTGTTTCCCTTGAACTTGCTCTGGGTGGGAGACTTTTTGTAGACCTAATTGAATGTGCACTAGTTAAAATTCATGGACGATATACAATTCTTCTCTATTACCTTAAGCCGAACCCTTCCTTACTTGGCCTGCTCCGGTTGTCCAAGGTTCGCATCCGTTCTCCGGCATCGCATTTTCTGTACTTTGTTTGTCTCTCAAACGAAACTACTCTGCGAAATGACTCCATCCACCGGAGCTGCTCAAAAAACATATCTTCTTACTGCTATGTTGTAACTGGCCGCTGAATTTCAGTACGAAGATTGACCCCCGGAGTTAGACCTAGGTTTATCCAAGCCATTGATGCTGCATGCAAATCTATTAGTTCATACCTTGGAACTTGTTGAGAGTATCGAACGTAGGCGAATAAATTTTAATTAATCGTAAACTTATACTTCGGTCGCTCAACATTTCCGCTCCTATTCTACCACTTTCCCACGTAAGTTCAACTTCACCACTTCAAATTCTTACCCGAGCATCGATTTTGTATGTTTTTAGAACGGTGCCTCCATTTAAAGTGACATCAAGGAACCTCTCTTGCGAAATGGGCAGTGCTTAAAAAGACTCTACGACCACCAATACGAGAAAGTGTAGCATATTTTAGTTCTCATATGAGAAACGTACGCTTGTCTTCTGATGCGAACTTTTTTACAGACTTTAAACAGGCTCTTGTATGAGTGGATGAGGTGGTAGGGGAGGGAAAATAACATTTAGCGTATCATATTTTTCCGTGTACGCAAATGTCGGAGATTCTAATGACGTCAATGGCACCCGCCGGGTGAAAATTCATGAGGCAACGTTGTAAATACCTCGGGTTGCAAAATGCTTTCGCCGGGACTGTGCCGAAAGTGTTAGAGGCGATTTTAAACGTGGAAATTGATATTAAAAAAGTATTTCTTTTTATCATGCCCGATGCGTGAAAGAACCCATCAAGTCGGACCGGGAAGATCTCTCTCACTTCCAGTCGGGGGGCTCAAGGTTGAGGCATACCTCGGGCATCTGCGAAGTCCACCGCGAGGTGATAAAAAAGCAACCCAACAAGTCAGATTCGGGGTGACGTCTTTTGGAAGAGAAGGTGGACGTAGAGATGGGTGAGGGGAGGGTGAAAGAGAGAGAGAGAGTGGACGATGGATGAATTGGGGGAAAGTAATCCGAGAGAATGAGGATGAGTGGTGTGGATGAATCGAGTTTCCCTGTTTATGTTTTCCTTTTGGATGGATTCGAAAGAGTGGGGAGACGTTATAGTAAATGAGGCCGCGTGAGGTAAGCCCTCTCAAAAGTTCAATGTCGACGCTCGGGCGTTCGGGAAATCCGATTTCGAAAGTCCAGAATCGAAAGGGGCGTCTCGTCGTTGAGATTCATTTCTGAGGGGAAGGGTGGAGAGTGTCGGGGGTCGGGAGAAAGAGCATTCGTTCGTTCGTCGGACCGGGCGAGAATAACTGGCCGGAGCACCCTGACACGGTCCCCGCAAAAAAAAGAGAAATAAACGGTCGCTCGCGATAACGAGGTCGGATGGGGAAAAATGACGAGTCTCGCGGAGTGAAATATTATTCTCTCAGTGTGTCGTTGGATGGGGAAAAACATTTTTCGGGAGGGAAGTTGTGTTGGAATTATTTTAATGGGAAGACTCGGTAAAATATTTCGGCGGAGGTGATTTGGGTTAGGGATGGTCTCTCAGTGGCCCGAACCAAGACTCGGGAATATGGTTTCGACACAGATACGTAAAGTGATCCGGAAGAAATCTAATGTAAATAAGGATACGGAGTGATTTTCGTCACAAACGGTTACATTCTTTTCCGTACACTAAAATAATCCCTTGGGGTGTCGAGTTAACCTATTGGTTTTAGCATTAGGGTGGCGGCTGAAGGGTTTCAGGGTCAATTCCGACTTTGAACTTAGCTATAAGCGTCCTAAGACAAAGGTTCAAAGGCTTCGTTAGAAACAGCATTTTACACGAGGAGAGAAACCGGCTGGAATGTGTGTTAATTGCCAATCGCAATGGGGCTGTTTATAACTCAAGACATGGGATCTGCTATTGTCTATCCAAACAAACTTCGGGTGGAGTACACTGTGGATGGTAATGTTTATGTTACTGTGGTAATTATCATTGTTTCATCACGGTTTGCTTGGAAATAATCATTAAAAAAGCTCCTCAATTATTTCATAATACGCTCTATCCACCCCAAGTTTGTGTTTTGAAGTAAATACAAATAATGACTTGTTTTGAGCAGATTTTTCGTTCGGATATCATACAATAATCCTGTTTAATGTAAACAAAAAAATGTCGAGACCGTTAACTTGATTTTGGCATTTTTTGATTCGGCATTTTTTTTACATTGATTCACGACCGTAGCTACGCTCCTTGTATATTTAAATCCTGTTTAATTTCCGTGTTCATAAAACATTAAAACCATTTCCCGACAAACTTGGTGCTCGTGCACTTGCACTTAATTTAAGGTAAAAATATATTAAATGTTGCAATCCATGCCGTTCTAACTGGATATATGTTACATACTTTTGGATGGGGACTTTTTAAAGAATCCATTGAAAAGTTCACTAACTAGGGAAAATTTTCGACGGGGCTAATTATTAACTCGCTACGAATTTTCTCATATCTGCGAAGTCAGTTCTACGTATTTTTTTATTTTGTCTTGCAGGATATTTAAAGAACTCGATGGGTGAGGCAAGCAACAAACCTGTCTCCATTTTTTTCACACAAAACCCGTGAATTATTTCATTGACAAACGTTAAAAAGGCAGAGAGTAATAAAAATATCGGGCTAGGAATAGAATTTGGAAATACGTGATTTTTTCAGATACCTATCTTTCACATGGTTGCCTCTAGAATGCCTTCTTTTTTTTAAAAAAGCGATGTGGATGGAAGAGAGATTTAATGGAATGGTTAAAGTGACGTTGATGGCCGTGATAGAGATAGAGGTGTGAGTGTTCGGTAAGCCGGGTGGAGGGAAGTTAAAATAATAAAATTTACCATAGGATTAAGGTTGGGGCGTAGTGGCCAAGTGAATAGAGAGAGCTGGGCTACTTTTAGCAGTGTCCGGTTCGATTCAGGGTGACGCCTCTCGGGTCCCCTCAGCTTCACTCAAGCCCCGTGATATTTCGGGTACCCGTTCATCCTGGGTAATCACAGGCGTCATATGGTAAGGAACTCCTTCCATCTTATTTAAGTGTGTATTACACACGACTTTTATTTGGTTTAGTATTCGGAAGGCTCTGCTCTCACCTATCAAGTCAACCTTCGGGTGGATGCCTGCGATTGTGTTGACCACGTTAAGGAAGGTAGAAAGTTTGAGACGATGGGGAATGGCTCATGGGAAAACGTATTTATCTTTTGATGTACTTATAAATGAAGTATTAGTGTGGCAGAACATTCGACCTGGTAAAACAATTTTCGGGGTCGTTTCACACATTTTAATTGATTGATTGAATGGTTTCAACATTCCGATTGGTTGGATATCCATAATGATAACAGCGTCCTTGTCCTGGAGGGAAGTTTCGTCTCTGGGAACCAGTGACGGCAAAGGTTATTAACAGAGTACCTTACTAGTAAGACGAATCGTCCGTCCAGACGTCAGGAATATGTGTATTCGTTCTTTTTTAGAATAAGATCCCATTAACTTTCGGAAGCTCAAATTAAAAAAAAAGTTATGTTATCAAATAGAAGTGCTCCTTGCGCACCAAAATATTTAATCACTCTTCAAGGTTTTATCAGTAGGTGGAGTTTCGGCGTTTGTGTTTCGAATTTATGACTCAAGAATCAAACCCTAATGAAAGAGGCAACATTATGTTTAAGTGACATGGAAGATTCGTCCATGCAAAATTAATTTGTTTCCAAACTAGGTCAAACGGTGGTTTGAATAAACTTGGAAATCTCGCCTTTGAGAGCATTGTTCAAATATCTCGGCAATAAACTCGCTATTTTAATTGTCCTTATAATTTTACTTTTTGCCCTCCCAGCTCTCGCTCACCTCCCTTAAACTTTAGCCAATAAAACGACATGGTCACCGAATGAGATGAATATTTCGGATATAAAAGGATGTGCCAAACTCATGGGTGAAATGTTTCTGCAATTTTATTTGCAAATCCATGCAACCGTTCTCCCGTTGGAGAGCAGAACGTTCGAATCGTCTCCGGAGGCGCAGGCATTCTTTACATCAGTTTCTGCCCGAGGCGGAAGGACCTGAAATGGCCGAAATGTTTCAAAGTCAGCATTTGAGACTAACCTCCAGCTGATAAATGGATTCTCAAGACAAATGATAAGGACATGTAGAGTCTCTAGATTTTTTTCCTCGTCGATTCAAGAGCCCATTAGGGTGATGAGTAAATTAATGATCTGAAATATTTTTCTTGTCCTCTTTTGTCCATTTGAATATGCATCTCGCACAAATTCATATGTTGTATCCAACAGGCTTCCGCGTTAATTCGCAGCTACCTCTTCGTTTATCCGTAAGTACTTTAAACTCGAACTGAAGGGCCGATTTGTTTATCTGTTTTTCGTTCATTTCTTGGTCAATTCCGTGTCTATTTTAGTTCGTAGTACCCAAAAAAATTTAATACAATTTTGCGAGAGCGTAATCTGTAAAAATAGACGAATGTTAGTGCACTTGTGGGGAAATTTACAAGCGTCATTTACTCAATCGGATTCGAATATATCCGATACACCGCATCCCGACCGGTATTCGAAAACCAAGTGTTTAAAACTTTGCCATGCCAAGTTATTTTACGATTTGATTTTGTCCTTATTCTGATTGGTTTTAGGCATGGTTCCTCTCTGCCTGGAAGTGTTGATTGGTGTCCTTGTCGCGCAAAAACGTCTCCTTCTGTCCTATTAGCCGGAATAAAGTCTCTGCAGGAAATTCTCTGGCGGCCTGCCATCGAATTGATCATGTTGCCCAAAAAAGAAGCATCTACATTTACCCAAAACCCCACAAGCCGCCGCAAGGGCGTGTGGCGGGGGTGTTAGGGCACCAGCCCTAACTTAAAAAAAAACCACATGCAGAGGCCATAAATTTATAGCCCACAAACCAAGCATGGTAAATATTCATGCAAGAACCCTTTAGCCCCAACCCTTTCACACACATGAAAACCCACAAACTACCAACAAACATACACATGCACAATCTTTGAATTTTTAATTTTGTTCCGACTTGTATGACTCGTAACGTAAATGTTTTTAATATTAGGAAACGCGAGGATGCAGAATGTGGGAAGGCAGCAATGGTACCGTGATTGGAATTGCAGTTTGCAGTGGCTGTATGTTTTGCTACTACGTGCATCTTGTGGTTTTGAGGCGTTTCGCACCATAAACTATACGCACGAGTACGTCGTATGTACCCTATGCTTATGTAAAACGATATTTCTTGAGCACAGCGACCACGTTGAAACCCGGAGCCCGTTTCTGAAAGCTACAGATTAGTTTACAAGTGCTTTAAATTCGCAACATAAGGAGGTATCTATTGGTAATTAATAGGCAGCAATTGTTATATGCTTACGTAATTCACTTTGCGAATTTGAAAGTTTTTATTGAACATTGAAGATTGTCTTCAAACAAATTGCAAATCGACTTGTAGCTTTGTGAAACATTTCGCATTCGAGTCCGCAATCTTCGGGTTAGTCCCCAGGTTCTCCGTCTGCCTTCGAATGCGTAAGCTGTGAGTGTTACGTTATATACGGTGAATTTATTACGCACGGTTGGACTCAGCTTCTGTAGTTTCGGAAAACAGAGCGTAGGGCGGGAAAAACTCGATGCGTATGAGATAATTCTCATCTTATCAGTTTTGATGATAAAACGTACTTGGGATTACAGTATACGATTTAATTACGATAATGGCAATGTGATCATGGATTCACTTTTTATGTTTTGATATCTTTAGGTATGGATCCAATTCAAAGCGTTGTTTCCTTCAATTCAAAATAGACGCCGGTGAAAGTAAAGCCTTTAGAAGAAAGAAGCGGATGTTTTTATTAATGCTAAATACGCGTTGGTTTCAATTTTAAGGTTAATCTGATCATATTATAAAAGGAAATTCAAAATTCCTTCTGTACTATTTCTTATTATATATGCCCATGTCCTTAGTTCTCCTGGAGGCGGAAAAAATTCGATATGAGAGTTAATGCAATCAAATCGTTCAGTTTTGCAAGTATTCGGGAATTCACCAAGTCTTTACGCCGACAGGTCTCGTGAAGGTAGGCGGTGTGAAAACAGAAAAAAAACCCCGTTGGATTCTTCCTGCAAATTTTCGTCAGTCTTCGATCACAACTAAGCAGGAAAGACTCGTAAAATCGTCTTACTTCGTCGATACTAGCTCATTAAATACGTATTTTGAAAGATCGAGCTGTTCGTACTAAAACCAGGGTCCTGTAAATACTGCGGTGGAGGTGTTACATATTTCAGTCTTCCTATTTCTCTTTAGTTGTAAACGGCTATTAATTTCAATCGTATTTTGAGTAATGCCCATGAAGACTTCCGTGGATTATAATTGACGTTTCACGAGGAAGTAATGTACGACCGATGACATTGATGCGTGAGATATGTCGCTACTGCTTAAGTGGCAATTCGCGACTCTTAGATGTCGCGAATTACCACCTGCGAATTTCACACCGCGACTTTTGAAGACTTTTGAATAATCATCTTAAGTGAGCGGCATCATTGAGAGCACAGGTTCGGGTTTCATCGTGTGAAGAATCCGGATATAACATTATCGTTGGGATTTCCTGTGACATCCCCTCTTTCCTACGCATTGATAAATTGGATACAACTTTCATCGTTCAATATAGCGATCGGGAGGGAATCGAGTAATGGTATTTAAATGGTTACGCTCAACACTGATAAGTAGAGAAATGAGTTCTTGAATGTTTTCCGAACTTCATCATTTGGTCTATTTTCTCCTCATAAGGCCATTCCAATCGTGATTCATTGATGTTCACACTCGTCCCCTGGCAACTTGGTTTATGGGACAGAGTAAGTTCGTGTTTCCATCGTGGAGCTATCGTATTAAAAATAAGAAAATTTGTGAAAATTTAAAGCTTTAATGGCGTGGGTGGGGATCGGATTACAGCAAAGACTGGCTTCCCATCCCGAGAATCTGGGTTCGAGTCGCGGTCGTAGTAGAATTTTTCAGTGGTATCCCAATCCATACTTGGCTGCGATGTGGAGAGCACATCTAGTGAAGTCCGTCGGTTTGGACATTAAATTCGGAGTCTTTATAATATGTATAACAATTGTTAAGTTTAAATAAATTAATTTAATATGTGAAAATAATAATTTTCTTATTGTTTCCCCTAATTATTAAATTCCTAAATTCACATCCACCACTAAGTGTTTGAGAGTTTGAACTTCCAAGTCCCTTGAAGGTATTTCGCCCTCCGGTGTGAAGAGAAATCAATGTGGAAGTTATGTGCGATATAGGTAACAGTTGATGATCAAATTCAGTTAATTTTTCGGGATCTTGCGTACCGATGGATGCATAATAGCCGATTTATTGATAACCCGCCAGTGGGTCGTACCCAAAGGTGACGGGTTCGAAACCAAGCCCATGAGATGGATGTCCCGCTGTCATATAGTGGATTTTTATCACTGTAGCACACAATGGGACGTGGCCTCAATCGCTCAAGTGCATTAACGATCGCTACTGCATAATACCCTGAAGGCAGGCGTTACCGTATTTCGGCACGTTGCCATTTTTCTGTGTGTCACTCATCCCCCCCCCCCCCCCCCACCGTTGGTGAAACTCGGCGCTTCGGTGTCTGCGTCCATTCGTCAAACATTCATTCGTGTTTGGCCTCGATGACACCCGTCTCTCTCCCTCCCTCCCTCTGCACCCCTTCCCTTCCCGGCGTAGTAGTGGTGCTGGAGAACGCCGCCGTCTCGTGAATAGCATCATCCTCTGCTGGTGTCGTCCTCCGTCTGGGGCTCGACGAAGATAAACGTCAGGGTTTCATTGGCGTCCGGGCCATGGAAACGAAATGACAAGCATGCCTTTCACCGGTGTTAAAGCCATTCCTTTCTCTGTCGAATGTATTGGGTTTGGTCGGGACGCGAAAAATCTCCCTTTATAGCACTGAATCTTTGACGTCAAAGCCGTTGTGCCCTTCTAGCTTGGGATTTGGAGTGAAGGGGGCAGGGGAAGGGTGTAGTCTTCAGGGTGGCTTGTATTCATCAAGGTTTTCCTTATTTTCTTTTTGGGTCACAAAATTTTTACTGACGAGAGACAGTCGAACGAATGAGTCGGAAGTGTTAATTCGTATTTAAATGTACTCATTGTGGATTTTGTCTACTAAATCCGACGACGGTGGCACCGCAATGATGTTGGATGCGTCACCCGGACGATATTATTTTGTGACGTTTCCGGTCAGTGATATTAGTGCAAGGAACGATTTCAGTTCTTCTAACTCTTTGGAAACAATTCGTCACATATCTATTGCATATTCCGCTCACGTTAATATTTAAATGCCATTATATTTCTTCCTAACGACGTAATATCGTTAATCGCGCAAGGAATTTGAATGTTAACGTGGGCATCGCCCTCTACTTACGTGCATGCTTTCATACTTTATCTGATGGATTTTCTACCCAGTGATTCGAAGAACTTTGGCAACGTCGGCGATCTTATATTCGTGATAATTGTTTAATGACGTTACGAAGTCCAAGACATGCATTTGCTTAGAGAGTGTCAGGAAACCTTTTATATTTTGATAAATTATTTTTATAAACAGCTGAGTGGACACACGAAGTTGCAATAAGACAATGGCGGGTGGCTAGAAATTAAGAACAAAATAAGCAGGTTGGCATAATAGCAGCAAGTGGGATAACTTCATAACTTAAGTGGACCATGTATATTTTTTACCAACATAGCCTCGCCATTTATACTACGTTCGACAATAGCACGTAATGATATGTGCTTTAGGAACAAAGATTTCCCCTCACTTGTACGTACTGCAAAAAAGTCAGTTTTGAACTCTTTTTCAACGCCTTGGGCAATTTAATCCTCCCTTGGACACCCTCATAGTTTACTAAAGGACCCTCAGCTTCAAATCTCCCTTTAAAAATTGGATGTTCTCTTTTCATAAAAAGAACGATTTCTATCTACATTTTGGCCTTGTCTTCAGATAATTTTAAATCCCATTACTACAGCTACTCTAGTATTATGCTATTCTGCTCGAGGTTCTCATTGTCTATTCAGATGATCGTTTCACAGCCCCTGCTTTTAAGACCTCGCACCCCACATAATAGAGGGCCACTCTATCAGCACAATGGTTTCTACGAGACTGTAAGATTATAATCTGAAAGTTTGAGGAGAATTCTTGGGTGGAGGTTTGTGCTGATATTCTCATTTAAACGACGGCAAAAGAATTGGGGGAGAGAGAGGTTTCCACCCTTAGGAGAAAGAAATACATACCAAGGTCGTCTAAAAAAAGACACGTCGTTCGAACAGCTTTTTATTAAGGTTTGGGATTCGTCTGGGGATGGTGGTACGCGAAACTCTTTTATTTGCCTTTATTTGTGCAAGTAATTGGCTGGTTTTCGCCGTTCAGGACTTTGCCTAAATTAGAATTTGATCAAGGAGACTCACGGAAGCAATTAGCGAGATCGCTGGCGTATAGCGATGGGGATATTAGGGGCCACGCTCAACCGTGGCCATCGCTCCTCCATCTTTAGTTTTTTTTGTTTTTCTTAATTTATGCGGCATTGACCGGCTCCGCCTGGCATTGACGAATTTCACTCGCGTTTGACCGTAAGAAGCAGGGAGGCTCTTCGACCTTGGTGGGAAAGTGGATCCGTTCAGGAGGGAAAGAATCATCCTGGTCCAGGTTGAATGGAGGCCTTAACTTCGCCGCCGTCCGACCGGGAAGCGTATCTTCTTCCTTCGCCGGGATTATTTACGATGGATAATTGGGACCTGCGCTTATGTTGATCGCTCTCGTCAAGTCCGAATTTCGCGCTTTCCCCGTGCGGAAGAATATTCCTCCGTTGGCGAGGAGCTTTTTTTTTATAAACGACTGACGTTCGTCAAAAAAGAGGAAAGTTATCAAAAAAGCTAATAGAGAGAATGATCAAGCACATTCTGTACCACAGGACTGCATATTAAAACATTATTATAACTTAATGTATGCCTGTAATTTCGCTTCTGGATTTGAATATTGTACCATTAAAGAGGCCATCTTCAGAATACTATATGCATGTAATCTCGCGCATTACATTCGCTGGTGGTTTCTACATGCCATTTTCATTATCGATATGCTGAATGCATTCCCTCAAAAAGAGTAGTGCAGAATTAAAAATTTAAATAGCTCTTTTTTTATAATATTTTTGCTCATATTTATTTACGACACACAAACGCCGATCTCAGTTTCCTCGTGAAATCATCGCCAGGGCATAAACACAATATTCATTCTGTGTCGAAATTTGGTAATTGATGCGTTAGCGTCCTTTAAAATACATTTTTCCTGTTCGTAGTTTCACGATGTTATACTTGTACGGGTGGAAAAATGCCATCTTTAAATCGCAGGTCATCGCTGTATGTCATTGGCTATGCGGAGCCTTGTAGTGAAATATTACATACTTGTAATTTTACCATTACAGTAAGGGTTAAGCGTAAGTCTAGCGGTTCAAATTTAAGTTTACGCATAGTCTATTTGCGTCGAATTAATTAATTTTAAACGATAATGTGTGCTATACGCTCTTCCACTACTCCGTCCGCACAAAACGTCCGCGTTTTTTTTTCGTTAATGGCACTTAATCGAAATGTACAAGGCGGATACATACATACACGAATATCAGTTAAATATATATTTATATGGCGAAGGTGGACATCCTTGTTTTACTGTTTGCTTCTTTCTTACATCCCTACACTTCGATTAAAGTGCTTTGGTTCTGATAGAGCTGAAATATAAGCCTCCTTGTTTTTGTAGTCTATAGTATTCCCATTTTCCCAGTTTGAAACATTCTTCTGTAGTCTCGAGTCAGGAAAAGAGGTATTGAAATGACGTTGTTTGGCTGCCTACTTTCAGTAATTCAATTAAAACATGTAATTAGTTGCTTGGCAATTATGACTGTAGGCCAACATCCGCGGCTAAGTGAGGTCAATGCCATTGCTGTTAAAAACAAACCGTGATTTTTCTTCTGTTAGCACTTGCGTGTTAAACATTCGTTTTAATATTTTAGCCTTCGTAAAGCAAAGTCATTTGCTATCAGCAATAGAGGGATTCTTGGCTCTTTCAATTATTATATCTCTACCCGGTGTAATAATCGGTGATACGGTTGTACGATAATTTAATATTTATTTTATTTTAGTATTTTAGTACTTAATGTAGAAATTTTGATGGCCTCTAAATTCTCTTGAAAATTCGCGAATAAGCTATTCGTTAAAAAAAGACTAATGCACTCATCTATTAAAGCAAGTTTCTTAGAAATTTTACCCAGCAAAAGTTTATCCTTCATTTACATTCGCCCGCCTTGATTAACGATGTCTCGCATGTCAATACAGGCATTTAATTGAAGCACGTAAGACTAAACTTAAAATGGCAGTTATGTTTCTGCTGATATGTTATCACGCTACCATTTAATCGTATAAAAACGTGCATTTTGGGATTTTCAATTTCATAGGATAATTTTTTGACCTCGCTTTAGTGCCCACAATTGAACTATAGAGTATCGCAATAACTAAAACATTTGTTTCCAATTCGTACTCAAACGAGCAATACAGTAACTGAAATTGCAACTGATCACTACCACTTCTTTTAATCTTTTTTTCTAATAGAACCCGCTGCAACTCTACACGTATCTTTCACGGTCCCAAAGTGTAGTCATGGGATTTAATTACACCGGATATGAAGGTGTCGCAAATATTGGGTCTATTTTGAAAGAGATTCGGTCTAATACTCTTAAGACAGTGAAAGTGGTCAAACGTTCATTGCACTTCAGAGAATGCTTAACGGTTTTAATTTTTGAATTATGCTTTGCAGTTGATAAACATTATTTCGTTTGGCCATCTGATTTTAATGGGCATGGGTAATTTTTATTTATTCCATCTGATTTTAATTTCTGATGTGTGCATTCATTATATGTTGTAAAGCCCGTGCATATCGAGTAAATGCTGTTATCGACATAAGATAATATCATGATTACAATTTTTTTATGAAGTGTCTATGGGGTATATTTATCACTGCACTCCTGGAATTGTGTTATCTTTCATCCTTGAGCTACAAAGTGCAATTATTATTTACCTTTATATAATTTATGTCTTCATAGCTGGCAATGCGTTGAAGAACGTTTGCTTATGCTCTGCCATTTATCATTAACGCAACCCAAGTTCAGCACGTGTCCAGTACATTACTTGGGTATGAAAAGACATGATTCGTAAACTCGTTATTTTTTTGTGCCACTTATAACCATTGTTATTTTTTAATTATTTGGTCATTCGACTCGGGGACGATGTTTCTGGAAAGTCACTGCAGATCCGATGCGGGTATACGAATACTCCCCCCCCCCCCCCACCGTGCATGTGAGCGTGTCCGAAAATCGATTCCGAAAAAAATAGTCGCAGCCCACTTTCATGCCGCTCTCGTTGGACTCGAAACGTTCTATCAAGCACGGAGAGTCATCGAAAGGGTTGCATTGGTCTAAAATCTCGATGGTCTCATGCCAGACGCTCTGAGGCCACCAAGGAGAGCGTGTACCCGCGGCTGGCGCGTCCTCTCCCGTGCAGACCGTGGAGAGGTGATGATGGGTCGTTCAGCCGATCGGTTGGAAGAACGGCTATGCGTGTCCTGGGGTACGTCTCCCTCCCACCTCAAAAGGGCGCACGGACCTTCGCTCTTCCCTCCAGCGTGAAATCGCGGTCTTCATCCCCAGTTTTCGATAGATCGATATACGAGTCCTCAAGGGGGAAACAGACGCGTAAGATCCGACGACATCGGCGGACCCGCTGGAAAGAAGGGCAGCCGGCTCTGTGGATGCTCCTGGGCAGGGCGTGAGGGAAATGGAGATAGATGGCAGTGTGCGCGGACCTTCCGAAGGTCGTCAAGAGGACGCTAGATTTGCCCCTCGAGTGTGGATGAAGCAGAAGGGTGGGGGAAGGGGTGAGGTGTGTCGGCTTGGTCTTGCGTGGACCCCCACTCCATACCCCTCCCGCGGCTCCTCCCCTGAGGAATTGCTCCTGGAATGCGCGTTCTATCCGCTTGTTGCTTTTTTTCCAGCTCTCTCTTTCTCTCTCCTCCCCTCCATCTGGCTCGTTCCCTGGAACCGCCCCCGGTGAAAACGTGCTCCCTCTCCCCTCTTGTTAATTAGTGCTCTTACCTCTCCATGGCTGTCGCCGTTAGCGCAAGGTGGGATTTGCGTCGCATACAGATTCCTCGTTTCGCCGATGCTCACCGATGCCGTCGGTTTACGTAATTGGGAAAAAAGATGTCAAATTTTTGGACACGGTTGTTCTCACTTGCACCTTCGTCGTAGATGTTTAAATATGCCCTAATTCGTGTGGAAAAAAATATATGGTTCCAAAAGCTTACACATTTATTTCCTTTCTAAATGTCACAGAACTTTGTCTATGCTCTGCTTCCGCGGTTTATTGTTTACGCGTCCATTAGTAATTTGAACGTATTTAATATGAATTCATCTGCTTAAGGCAATGAACTGCAAAAATTAATAATTCAATGCAAGCGTTACCAAGACTACACTTGTTTTGTGACAATTATCCAACATGGGAAACTTAATGTGTAAGTTGAATAAGAGTTTTTTACCTATATTAATTAGAATATTTTATCAATGTTTTACAGTTTATGAATTAATGATTTGATACATTTAGCCTTTACCTTAACCTCTGTTCGCGTTCGTTTAAATCTTGGTGTTTTTAGAATTCTGGCAAGGTTGACCTGCAACTTTCTGGCTAGCCCCATCCCTGTGTTTTACGTATTAAGTTTGCGGTGTCTTACGTTCGAGGAAGTGTTCGACGCAGGTTCATGAGCGGAGGACATTTTCTCATATCGTAGGAAAAACTGTGGTAAACCGTCATAGGAGTTCGGTAAACTTGGTTTCCCAAAAAAGTGCGAGGATAGTTTTAACTTTAGCTTGACAGGGAAATAGCGAATTTGCCAATTGGCGCTGCTTTGAGGGCTCTCAAACTATTACAAGGGTTATTACAAACTTTTAATAGGGTTATGCCAATCTAATAGCAGAAATTCCCACGTCGATAAAACCATCAAATCTAGATACCATCGAGAAACTGTAGGGTATTGTTTTATAGCCAGTTACCATGTGAAGTAGGACTTAAAGCGCTTGGTGGCAGCTTAATCGATACAGGTGTTTAGCATTTTCTAGGCATCAAATAACAAGTATGCTTATTTTAATTCAGTGTTTTTGTTCTGCGCCAACTAGTGCCGTTTTGCATTCAACGCCCTCTTTATTTCCTTAAAAAAAATAAATTACAACCATAAACTGGAGCCTCCATTTCTGGGATAGGATGTGAATCCTTTGAACTTAGCCGGCGACGGGTAATACGCCCACCAGTCTTCAGCAGGCTGTCATGAATTATCCTCCTCTTCATCCGTGGGACGACGCAATGGGCGTGTGTAAAAATATTATTATTCTTTATTATTAATGTTCCGTATGAAATGGTACCGCGGATGACGGGCAATAACTCTCGGGAAGAATGCCTCAGAGAGTCCTTATTCATCGGTGCCCTCCAAGGGGGCCAGACGAGGAAAATATGTCCCACGGTTAAGGCGCCGCGGGAAGGTTGTGGCGTCCATCCGATTGTGGGAATCGCCCTCGTAATAAGCCCCTTTGTGTGTTTTCTCCATTCCATTCAATCTGCGGAACTCGTGAAAAGGCCTAAATCCCCCGACTCAATTGAAAATCAATAGGGCTCTCATCATCCGTTGCTTTTTTTTTAGTGCTAAAATTTATGTGTGAAATTCTTGGAAGTTTCCCCGTCAAACTTCTTTTCTTTTCTGTTTTGTTTTCGACCATCGGTTCTTCCGGCCGAAGGGTCGTGACGGATGCATTTTCTTCCGATGCGACTTCTTAACCCCCACTTCGCCCCTTTCGATTCAAATGCTATCTCCGCCAGAGATCGTCTTCGTGACATCCGCTCGATTCTTCCATTCTGGTTCTCCCCGTCCGACGTCTCCGTCTCTACCTTTTTGTTCCATTTTCCCATTGGAGGAGACGTTCCCAAGGCGACGCCGATGCACCAATGATGGGTGTTTCAGTCTTAAGTTTTACATGCGTACATGTTCCGCGTGCCAACAGTCCTTATGTCCATCAAGTACGCTGGATCTCTTCTGTAACTGATGGGAGTCAAACGTCACTTTGTGGATTCGTTCTATATCGTAATAGGAATAGAGTTCATGGTTAAATTTGCATGCAAGGTGTCAAAGTGGATTTCATAGCAATGTATGAAATTGCGAAAGCTAGGAATGAACAAGACTTGCTGATTTTGGAGTAGCAGCTGCTTTTTCAGTGAGGTGGGGTTTATTCCAAACTGTCAAAGTTACTTTTGTCCTCAGAGAAGGGTGGTTGTGCCATCCAAAGTTTCAGAATATGTGTGAGTGCCCTTTTTTATGTTTCTGCCTCTGTTTGCTCTCTAAAAATATATACGATTTCATCGAAGTAACACGGAAGTGTTGAATAAAAATCTTTGACAGCAACAAACAATATAAGAACACATAAAAAGAACACTGGCACGTAATTTCTTGATAATTTCGACGGAATTGAGCTCAGTCTTCATCAGAAGAGGCAGTAGGTCTGCATCTACTGAATCCTACTGCAGTCCTACTACATCTTCTGATGAAAACGGAGCTCAATTCCGTCGAAATTATCAAGAAATAACGTACGAGTGTTCTTTTGATGTGTTCTTATATTTTTTGCTGAAGTCAGATTTTTATATGTGTATGTATATATATATATATATAATATATCGGGTCGCGGTAGACCTGGGGTAGAGCGTTGTACTACTGAACGGAGGGTCCGGGTTCGATTCCCGGGGAAGTCTCTCTGGGCACCTGCAGCTCCATCCAAGCTGTGTGGTTTTTCGGGCACCAGATCTTCCTGGGATCATACCTGGCACAGGGAAAGGAACTAGCCCCCCTACCCTGATGTGTGAATTTCACAGCCCGTTGGGCTTAGTACTGGGTGAAATCTACCACCACCTTCCAAATCGACCTTCGGGTTTATGGTTACTGTGGTATTTACTGTGTTTATGATTTAAAAAACATACATACATACCTACACACACTCAAACACGACAACTCGCCAATTGGCGAACACATACTCATTCGCTGGGAAATAGATAAAAATGATAGGGTCACAAAAAAAGTCGAACACAGGAATCGTGGGGAAGGTGGAATCGAGCAGATCATAAGCGCAAAAATATTTCCTTGACCGGGAGTCGAACCACGGATCTTCGAATTGCTGGGCCGTTGCTCTTAACCTCTTGAGCTATAGAGGGAACGTAAAGATCCGTGGATCCGGAACCGAACGGTGTTGTAGAAAAAAGCGTGGGAAATTTCCACGCAGTGTTTTGTTTCATTGACTTTGGTAGCCTTTCAACCAATCAACTCTAACCTCACATTTAAATGGAGCCTTTGAGTTGACAAATGGTTTGTTTGGAGCCCTGAAAGTAGGGTTGGCTGTCAGATTGACTGGCGAGTCGGAGCTACAGCAAAAGTCTGCCGTTTTGTCCCAGCAAGCAAAGTTTTCAAAGACTTTTAAATGTAATAGGGACGACTCGATGCCGGAATCGAAATCGAACGAATGACCCCTGGCGAAACTAAATCCAATTATAATTTCTCCAAGTTTTGCGCCCGAAAGCTCTGGAGCGTTCTACAACCTGAGGGGGGGAGAGTAAAGGATGAGCTTCACCCTACCCCGTTTGGAAATGGTTGTCCGGGATTAAGATTTCCTGAGTTAGAGAAATATTAAACGAATTCACCCTTCGGAAAATGATTATAACGTCTTTTGACTTTCAAGTCATTTCATGACTGTTGAACTTGATGAATGAAAATCATTCTGAATTATTCTATTTTTCCCTTATTTATTTCTTAGTCATCACCCTTGTCAAAAAACGTTCGGTATAACGGTGTTATTCGTCCAATTCATGCATTAAAAACATAAATAATCAAATAGTGACAACTTTTCTCTCGGCACGTTGTATTTATTGTAATTTCTCGGATACAAGTATGTATTTACTCCTTTGAATATTTCACCACCAATATTTCATTAATAGTCGGAAATGTTGTCGATAATGTATATGTAGGCCTATGACCCAGCTAACCACAGTCAGCGCCCTTAGGAAGGTGTTTTTTGGTTGTGCACTCCCAATTTTAGAATACTATTCACCAATCTGGTCGATCGCCTCCCCAAATACTTTAGTTACTCAACAGACCTCTTAATTTCTTTATTGCCATTTCCTGTTATCGCATCCCTTCCCTCAAAAATACAACCCGGGACTTTACTCTCTCATCCCTCGGCATTTCCTATCTCTACCGCCATCGATTACTATGTGATATGAAATTCTTACATAGAATCTTTAACGGAACTCTCCGTACCAACGACCTTTTTCCTATTCTCAATTCGTGTTCCCCGGCGACCAACACGTAACTAGAGTCTGTTGCAGATTCCAAATTTCCGTCTCTCGGTCTCTCAACGTTCCCTATTCCATCGATTTCCCGCTACATTTAATTCCCTGAGCATCCAGTATCCTTCCCTGGACCTCCCTTCCTCTCTCAACGCTTTCACCTCCTTCTTTAAACGCCAGATAGTAACTTAGCTTTTTCTAGTTGCATACGTATATGCTCTCCTGCCTTCTTATTATTGTGGACTTATTTTGTGATTGCGACAAGGAACTACTTTGCGGCCCGAAGTTTCCACTACCTAGATGCCTAATCGACGTTGGAAATTTTAATTTATCGCCAGGACTTCACATTATTCGCTGCGCTGAGTCTCTTACCCAAGCGGTTGGCCAGAAATTATTTGGTGGAGCCGAGTGGGATTAGTCTTTTGAAACTTTTATCTTTCGGACTTTCCTTGCCGCTTGTGAATAACATCAGAACTTTACTTATTCTCCGGAAAAAATACGTAAGCCTAGTGAATTAACTGGAAGCTAATCTTGACTTGATATCTTTAATCATTTATTCAACTCTATTTCAACTAATCTGATGATTTTTTAATACAAACAGAAATACGGTATCTCGTCGCTGTCTTTAAGATTAATCACTGAGGTTTATCGTGTGAAATGGCTTCTTAAAAAAATGAGTTTTCAGCACGTTGGCGAGTTTTTTTATTTGTGTATCAAAGGACGGCGTTGAACTTTTAAATGGATCGGAATACGGGTGTAATAGAATTTCCCAACTAAATACGTCAAAGTAAACACTAAAACCTTGTTCATAATTTCTTATTGCTATAATGCAACCATTTCAGAGAGTAAAAATCATTCGCCTTGACCGGGATTCGAACCCGGATCCCTCGATATCCGGCCGAGTGCTTTAACCAATTAAGCTACCGAGACGTCCTCTTACACTCTAAAATTATGGGGGCTTTAAAGGAACAAGATGTTATGACGAAATACCGTACATACAATGTCACGCACGACTACGAATGCCTGTGAGATTGTATGTACGGTATTTCGTCATAACATCTTGTTCCTTTAAAGCCCCCATAATTTCAGAGTGAAAGAGGACGTCTCGGTAGCTTAATTGGTTAAAGCACTCGGCCGGATATCGAGGGATCCGGGTTCGAATCCCGGTCAAGGCGAATGATTTTTACTCTCTGAAATGGTTGCATTATAATGCACACATAGCGGGTGACTCCGTTAAAGTTACTGTTACAGTTTCTCTAAAATTTTCTTATTGCTAATTTTCTTCAATGAGCAATCTTTCATGCCGATTGTTTTTTTATTCTCAATCCTTCGGAAACAAATTTGGAAATTTTCTTCACCATATTTTTTTCATGCTGTTTACATTTTCCACTCCGGGTCTGTGCATAACATTACAATGCTCAATTAACCCAACCACGAATATTCCGATGGAATTTGTTCCACTTATTGCCTTGCGCTTATGTTAATTCAAGACTTACTCACCAATACTGTCATGTGCAATTCATTAATACATATAATTCCGCATTGGCAAAATTTAAGTGCGATAAATAAAGGAAGAATAGTAGATAAACGAAACGTATTCCTGTGCGAAGCCAAGTTTCATGTACAGGTCCAACTCTCGTATCCCTGACATGCTCAAATAGTCGGTATCCAATGCCTACCATTAAGAAAATATTATTCTAAGGGTCCATCTTGTATGGGAACGTCGTGCGAGGGTAGTCCCGGAATCAGCTTATAAGCCAATATGTGACCGAGTTGAATGATTATTTTTTAATCACGACAACTGGAAATGTTCTTCTGGTTGATGCTTCACAGAAGCTCTTGTCTGGAATCACGGAGAAATTAAAAACGCCCTGCACTGCACCTTCCCGTCATAATTTGTCTCCATTCGGTCAGGGTGTATTTTATACAGATGTCTGCCTAGCTTTATGTCAGTTTTGCTTTTACGAGGGTAGTCCCAGAAGTACCCGGTCTGACCTAGAGATGGCAGTATTTGTTTGAAAAATATCACTGTATTAGAGAGTATGCAATCTATAAAGCAAACGTTTCGAGTTTGAAGACGCCACGCTGTTTAGTATTTGTTTGCTAGCCATCAATGGTGAACGTTTTCAGGGAATTTGTGAAAATGGAGAAAAATGGTTATCGTTATGTGATACAATACTTTTATTTGAAAGGCCAACCGTGAAGTGATGTCGGAAGTTAATGGCTAATTTGTGGAGCAAGACAGTTCTTATTATAAAAAGTCTATCAAACTAATTGGAAATCGCTGGGAAAAGTGTATAGAACTAATAGAAGATAATGTTGAAAAATACATTTCTTTTCCAAATTTTTGTGTTTTCTTTATTGGGTCGGGTATTTCTAGAATTACCCTCATATATCAGGGGTATGTATTCATTAGATATTGAATTCCCGTTAGGGGTCCTCCAACGCAGGTTCCGGAAGATACTTACTCCTTAATACTTCTCCTTAGAAAAGTTGGACACTATCGATACCCTTTATCTCAATTAATTCCTTCTGCAATTTAGAAGTGTACATATTAGCCATTGCCGTTTTCATCAGAACTTCGGTATGGTGATCGATTTCCGGTTTCCACATCGATAATTTACGGCAAGAGTATTCTGAGATGACGGTACAGAGAATGAATCGATAAAATAAAATGGAGGGAAAGAAAACCGAACGAAGTTTGTCGGGTGAAATTCGAAGAAGGCAGGAAATGCGAATCGGGGTTTTGGAATTGAGATCTTGATATTGAGAAACAATGGGAAGGCTGTAATGGTTGGGTAGGGAAGAAATAGAGGGAGGGAGAGAATAGTAAATTTGGTTGGGAAGTAGAAAGACAGAAAAAATAATGCGTTTTGGAAGAAGTTTGTTGGGAGAAATCCTATGGAGGCAGGAAAAATGGATGAAAATGGGCAGTGGGTAATTGATAGGCAGTGGGATGTTGAAGACTGTAATAGAGGGGATAATGCTAGACAAAGGAGGAAAAGGCAGGAATACGATAGGGATATTGGACGGGATGAAGGGAGGAAGTAAGTACACAGAGATGAAGAGGGACCTGATGTAGAGTAGGAGAGTAGGTGCCGGTTTGTGTTTTTTTAGGAATCACAAAATATTTATTTAATAGTTGTGTCCATCCGAAAACCTACCTTAACCGGTAGATTACCTAGGTAAGATAATCTGCCGGTGAAGGTAGGTTTTTAGATGGACGCAACTATCACACAATTAACTTGCGATTCCAAACAAAGCCCAATCCAGCAACCTACTCTACATCAGGCCCCTCTTCATCTCTGTGTACTTCCTTCCTACCTTCATCGCGTCCAACACCCCTACCCTGTTCCTGCCCTTTCCTCGCTTGCCCAGTATTCTCCCCTCTGTTACAGTCATCAACATCCCACTGCCTCTCAATGCGCCTTTCATCCATTTTTCCTGCCTCCATAGGATTTCTCTCAACAAGTCCCTCTCCTCGCCCACCATCCCTAGTACTTCCTCATTTCCATATAATATAATTTAAAGAATGATGTAGTATTGTAGAGCATATGACTTCTTCATGCTTTGAAGTACCTGCTGCGTTAGGAGACCACCTTATTATGAAATAGTTTTCTAAAAGTACATCTATCCGGCTTACTCTAATTAACGACGATGGCAATGATACACTTAACAATCAAAGTGTTGACTGCAGTATGAGTGATTGCAATTACAACTGTGAAAAAAATTTGTAGATTGTGTCTAAGTGATGAAGCCGCAGCTGTGGCGAAATGTGTCGGCGGTCAAAAGAATGAAAGGCGGGGTTAAAGACCTTTAGCCAATGGTGCATTGCCTCCAGGAATACCTTCTCTCGCCTTTTCGTGGCCGAACAGGAAGGACGGGGGGGAACTTCCTCAATTGCCTCCCTCCCCTCTTCGCTTTTAACTCTTAGGCCAGCGCGTACGGCCCTGGAATTATCATCAGTGTCGTAAATGCATCGTGTCAGCGGAAAGGGTAACTGTCTTGTACGAATTTTGAAGTTTTAATTCGTTACCCGAACACAGACGAGCGTCTACTGTGTCTATGTCGTTCCTGGCTGGTCGCTATCCCTCGTGGAGGTACGGTCATCCCTACTTGCCACTCTTATGCGTCGGTCTGCGTTGCACCCAAAGAGCGGTGGCCGGGACCGTGTGATACACAAGCGTGTGGACGTGCCAGTCATTAAAAATTAAGAGGGAGAAGCATTTACTGGAGATATTGGTATTAACTTTATAATTTGTCCGTAAGTCGTTAGGAAATTAAATGGACGTAAAGGGAAACTAACGATGAAATGAAGAGAGGCGGCTATTGGGAGAAATTCGAAAGAGGCAGTACAAGTGGGTGCAGGAGATGTTTAGAGGCAATAGAATGCTGAAAGCGGTAATAGAGGGAAGAATCCTGGGAAAGCAAAGGAGAGAGAAGAAAAGAACAAGCCATTTGGATGGAAATGAGATAGGCAGAAAGTATCCAGAGCTAAAGAATGAGATATTGTGATATACGAGAGTACTCACTCGTACATAGAGTGAGAGGTTGAAGGATATTTTGTCTGTGCTCACAAATACAGCATTTTTTGGTTTCGTGGTCCATCAAAAACCTACCTAAAACCGGTGGATTTTTGCTGATAGTTAATCATATTTTTGCCCTGATCGTGGATTGTGCGAGGGAAAAGCGAATTCTTGGTTTTTTTTTATGAAATTCATCGACTGCATATTTCTATCTCACTTCGTCATTATTCTCTCACCCGTCGATGTAATTATGTCGTAGGTTTATTTCAAAAGTGTCATAATTGAAAATTGTCGATGAAACATTACCCGGCAGTGGGGTGTTGAAGACGGTAATAGAGGGGAGAATATTAGGCATACGAGGAAAGGGCAGGAACAGAATAGGTATGTTGGACGGGATGAAGGGAGGAAGTACACAGAGATGAAGAGGGACCTGATGTAGAGTAGGTAGTAGGTAGAGTAGGTGTCCACCTTATAATAATAATCTAACATCCTTCCAGTCTCCGCAGAGGCTTCACGCCGAGGTGGCGTCGTAATGGCGCGACGCATCGTACTCTCTCTTTGTCTTTCCTCCTCCGAGTGCAGTTTTTCACGAATCGTGCATCATTGTCATTGCATGCTCTTCCGTGCACGTCTTCTGTGATTCGCGTCTTTTTAATTTTCTTCCTCTGTTGTTCAAGCGGTCCAAGCGGCGATATTTCTCTTCGCCGTCTCCGTCCCTTTTCGGACGGTTCGCCCCACGCTCATTCGCATTCGTCGAGGCAGCGACGTCATAATCGCTCCTCTGGCGAATGGTGGGTGGATGGGCGGGTCGCGAAGAGGGCGCAACAATGGGTCTTCGTGACTCCGGAGAGGATCCGGCGGGCGGGCGGGTGAACCCTTCTCCCCCACAACTCCCTCCACCCCTGGGCGTTGTCAGGATGCCGGAGTGAATGAATGGTGGTGGAACGAGAACTCTTCCAAGGCGGAATGAATGTTGAGGATAAGAGGCGGGGCTGGAGGGGGGGAGGATTCTGAATTGAACGGAGGTGCAACCTTGAGATTACCCAGCATCGCATAGGGAAAGAGGTTCTAGTGGTAATTCAGGAGTAGTTGCCCGTTGATTTGCAAATCGCTCACTTTCTGTCACGCTTCTCTTGCTCTCATTCGTCATTTGTCCCCTGAAGGCAGTTTTCCACCTTGCTCAAATCAGTATTCTCAATTCAGGATACTTTAAAATCGTATCGTTCAAAAGAGGGTGTCTTATTTGATAAAAGACTCGAGTTCGCTTTTCAGAAGTGGAAAGAAAAACAGCGCGAAACTCCGATTCTCGAATCCAACTACTAATGACAGATGAAACGGGGAGTTTGAGGAGACTTCTTATTGGTGCGCTGGGAACAATTTTTCAATCAGCACTGGCATCTAACAAAACACATTAAGAGTTCAGCGAATCGAGAGTCGAAAATGAGAGTTGGATCGTGTGAAAAGGTTCATCCGAGGTTTCGTTCCAAAGTTCGAAGCAATGTATTGAGCATCATGTAACTGAAGTAAACGTCGTGTAAAACTATCTTAAGAGTTACTGATTTGAATCAGCCTCTACCCAATCGTCCTATGGGCTAACATTTTTCATGCCTAAATGTCCCTTCCTCTTTGACGCTTGTTGCGATTTGTTTTAATTATTAAATCCGAGATGTTCTGCAATGATGCGCGTTTAACTTTTCACTCTGCGACCGTCTTCGTCAGAAGTTCTGCATCAAAATATTCCCGATAGGTTTTTTTATTCTACCTTTTCCGAGTTTTCCTAAGTTGTCTTCTCCTGCTCTTCGTGAAATCGTTTCGATGGTCATTCGATCCATTTTCATTCGATCCATCGACTTTCATCATTCGCCTGTAGAACCACGCATCTAGTGCTTCAAATATTTCATTTTCTGATGATGTCATTGTCCGCGACCCAGTGCCACGAAGAAATAGGGTTCAGAAAATAGTTCGTCAGGGAGGTGTATCCTTACTTCCGGGAATATTTTTTGACTTTTGGTAGACTCTTGATTTGATGGAATATCTTATGTGCCTGAGCTATTCTATTAATTGATTCCTTCTCGATTCTTCCGCCGTTGCCTTTTCCAAATTGTAAAGCTGTTGCATTTCTGGAAGACCTCTCCCAAATGTCACTAAAATAATGACGTCCGGATATGGGTGGCTTCCTCCCTAAAATTAAGCCTCCCTGAATGAAATGTCTGCTCGTAGACTCGAAAGGACTCTGTGTCAAAGTCTTCATTTGAGTGGGTGTGGCGGGTGGGAGACGCATTTTCAATTGAATGCTTGAATGGTATTGCTCACTTTTTTTCAAAATTTTGAGCAACCTGACGAATGTTAGCTCGCGTGTTACATCACGCGACTGCTAACCATCCCCCGGTGACTTTTGCCAAAAAAAATAACGATTAGCCCAAAACATCTTCCATTCTAAGGTGTAAGGGATCTCCAATCGATTCAACCGACGTATCCAGTGGCCAGGAAAAAAAATGTATTTACCTCTGCTACCTTTTCGATCGACCTAATCAGTAACTAACTGTAATGAACGAAGAATAATTAATTATGTCGAGGTAAATAAAACAGTTTCTGGCGTAACTTGGTGGAAACTCTCCATATTGATATTTGGAAATTGAAAAACTTTGCTTTTCCACTTCAATTAAAAAAAATTAAGTGGAAAAGCCAAATTGTTTAATTTTCAAATGTCAATATGTCGAGGTATTTAAGTCTGAAATAGTTTTAGTTTTAAATGGACTCTTTACAAGTTGGCGTTGAGTATCCGTATATGCGTACTCGTACTCCTGAGTTGATGCCTTTCTCCGTCACTATCGGATGCTAGATGAAAGGGCTCGCGTCCCATCAATTTTTAATGATCCTTAAAGAAAGGAAGCGATTGTGCTGATTACTGAGTACAATTGTGCTAGTAAAAGCTCTTTTTTTTAAGTTGGTGGCGAAGAAAATTGACTCGTGTGGTCGTTTGGAATTTAAGATTTCATTTCGAACTAAGTTTCTCCTCGTGACGCTTCCACGGTCTTCCCTCCTGGGGTCTTCACCACTTGGGGTATACTTAGATGCCGCGCGCTCTCTCTCCCCAGTTTTCAGCGTCTTTCCTTTACAAGAATCTCGCGTGGAGTGGCGTTACTGCATTTTAATTGTAGGTCGTAAAAACGGCAACGTCGTTTTATGAAGCATTCCAAATATCATAATTGCAAACGCGTTACTCAGAGAAGAAGTGAGAGGATGTATTTATATGGTTTTATTTTACTTATTATTTTTTTTTAAGTTTTGCCTTCTGCCACGGTCAGCGGTGAGCGTTTACTGGCTATTAAAAGATCGTTCGCATGTTATTCCGTGTCCCTTGGGAGCGGAGAGGAATGCGTTTTGCTCTGATGCTAGTTAATCTATGGAGGAATGAAAAAGAAGTTGATCTCTTAGATGGGGAGCATGAAGAGTGGTTTTCAAACCGGATATATATGGGATGAATAGTGGCGGAACACCTTTTAATTTAGGGATCCATCGATACCTTATCACTTATCGAGATTGTATGAAGCGTTCGTAGAATTCCCTTAGTTTGAAGTACTCTTCACCTAAGCATCCAAGTTAAACCTTTATTTGTCGCGGATATATATATATATATATATATATATATATATATATATATATATGCGGGTCGCGGTGGTCTACTTGGTAGAGCATTGGACTACTGACCGGAGGGTCCCGGGTTCGATTCCCGGGCAAAGCACTTTGGGCACCTGCAGCTCCACCCAAGCTAGATGATTTTTCGGGTACCAGATCTTCCTGGGAAACCATAACCGGCACAGGGAAAGGAACTGGCCCCCCTACCCTGATGTGTGAATATTCACACGCCGTCGGGCTTAGTACATGGGTGAGCTCTACCATCACCTACTAAACCGACCTTCGGGTTGATTACTGTGTTTATGGTTTATATATATATATA
This sequence comes from Hetaerina titia, assembly GCA_037158775.1. Taxonomy (NCBI): domain Eukaryota; kingdom Metazoa; phylum Arthropoda; class Insecta; order Odonata; family Calopterygidae; genus Hetaerina; species Hetaerina titia. The sequence continues at coordinate 86,690,008 of CM073770.1, forward strand.
TATATATATATATATATATATATATATATATATATATTTACTAAATAGTCATGCAAACACAGAAACAGAAGTTCTGTTCCTAATTCCTCTTGAGAAAGGTGGTTGCACCACCGAAAATTCGAGAACTAGTGAGTCCCTCTTTTATATGTTTTAGTTTCTGTGTTTGCTATGACTATTTAGTGAATTCACATTATTGTGCACGTTCGTGGGTTTTCCAAGAAAGTGACTATATATATATATTTATATATATTAGTCCGTGGAATCCGCTATCGCTCGGGGGGTTCCTTTAAATCTATGCTCTGAGTCCGATTGACCTGTGCGCAGGCTGTGAATTAATGATCGCACTTCATATTTGACTCAATTCGTAAAGTTTATTCATTAATTTCACTATTGAGGCAGGTATTTTTTTCCAACCAATTGCCAACCAGCATATATGTTTAATAATTTCATTGATGCCATTAATTTTGCTGCTAAAATTTGCAAGTATAGTCTATGGACCTCCCTAAGTTGAAACTTCTCGATTTCGGAACAATATTTGTTCCTGAAGATGGTCTTCGCTTGTCTTGTTACCGCTGACAAATTTTGTGTTCAGTTAGTTACTGTACCCTCCACCAACATGTGACTAGCCTGCCTTAGTCACTGTTTTTTTTACCAGCGAATGCATCTTATGAGGTTTAGTCAGTCATGCCTCAACGTATACGTTGGCACAACACTTGCGGACGTCCTTGTCCTAATATAAGGGCCGACGTCATTTACCGAAACGCCCAAGACGTGAACTCGATCGAGTTTCCGGTTATTTTTTTACTTGTGTAATATGCTGACTATGGAGGAATAGCAATATAATTTGCCATTAACAAAGGTATCAGTGGTTCCTTGTCACGTACGGAATTGATGAAGTACTTTTAAGTTCATTGACAAGTTCATTAACCCCGTCATTCCCCGGAAAAATTAAAGTCCTAGTGCTGACATTGACAAAACTTGAGACGGCTGTATACCTACTCTAGAACTGATCAGTTAAAGAAATATCATTATTCTATTGCCTATATCACGATATGAACCACATGATTGTTTCCTAAAAGTATGTCTTGCCAATCTCATCCTTTCGTCTTACAGTATAATTTCGAGGCAGGTGTTCCAACACTTCCCCGCCTCTTGCATCGGATCGCGAGGGATTGTGTAAATTTAAAACGTAAATGAAAGGAAACAGATCCAGTTATTTAATCGAGCATATCCGTACTTAAATTGCGCCGTCAAAGAAGTGAGCGACTTATGGTACAACGCCGGCGGGTAGAAACATATTTTGATGAACTTTATACTCAAGGATTCGTTTTTTCATCTGGCAGAATTCACGATCGCAACAAAATGAACGACGCACTAACAAATCGATACCAATCTTATCTCCGAAAGCATCTTTTCCGGTGTTTTGATACCTCTCCCACACGCTCTTGTGGAGCCGGATATCTTTGATAGGTAGAATCATCTTTTGAGGAATTTATTTTTCACTTTCTTCGGTTCTGAAACGATTCTCAAATTCCCATAGGCTTCTCTAAAGCTTCTGGAGGTCGGAAAGGCAAGAGCGCGACCACCTTCGTCCCGGGCCGCGCGCGGCGTTCAAAAATCAGGGTGACCTTATTTATGGACGCTTAAGAGCGCAGGTACGTATTCCTCAGCGCCCGCGTACTTGTTCCGCGTACTTAGAATTCCACGAAATCGAGGCGACATCCAACTTGGGCCGACCATGGCGTAATCTATCTATCTATCTATCTATCTATCTATCTATCTCTCTCTCTCTCTCTCTCACCGAAGCACATGCGAATGCCACGAGAGTGGGACTCGGGGAGCGGAGTGGGCGGGCAATGAATGTGGCCGGCAGCCTCCGCTCCCAGGCGCACCCAGGAGCTCCAGTCTCCCCTTCCGAGTCATGAAAAGTCCGCCCCAAGCCACTAGTCAGCACGCTCGCTCTCCTTGGTACTCTGGGGCGAAAAGGGGGAAAGCTATGTGGAAGATTTTTTTGATAGAATGTGGGTTGATGAGATCTCCGAATGCGACTTATGTCAGTGATACGTCAAGTGTAAGAGTGATATACGACCTCGTGTGACTGGTCTGAAATTAAGTATGGTGTTGAAAACAAAGGCGTTAAACGTGACCACTGTATTTCATCGTGATTGTGGATGAATGTGTGAAAGATGGATGTTTTTGAATGATGTAGGCGTAGTGATTGGAGATGCAAATAAATGCGCGCGTTCTCCTGAACATTGACTGAGGGCTTATAAGATATTCAGTAGGATGAAGAGCTTGTAAAACAGCACAAGGAATAAATATGCTTCGAAATTGGAAACAATGGGAGTTTAATTAGGCGAGTGGCTGTATTGAGTGTGAACAGTGTAAGAATTGAGGACGTGATCGATTTCCTATATCTTGGCAGAATGTTAGCGAAGAATGGTAGGATGGCATGAAGAGAATAAAAGGTATTGCGGACGATGGCAGTTGGGTCATAGTAATAATAATAGTATTAGTATAATAATAGTTAGCAGCCTACCGTTCAATTTAGTGACCATTAAAAGGGCACAAATTTGACACCCGAGCATGTTTATTATCCTCGGATAACAAGACAGAACCTGACACCACACACTGCAATAAACCTTTCTTCAAATCCGCACATTCCATTTTCCTTCATTCCGTCCAAAATGCCTAACCTTTTTCTCCCCCTATCTCACCCTTAATTCATTCATACAGCATTCCAAGTGCTGAATCAAATTGTTTATATATTTATTTATTAATAATTGCAATATAAATTAAATTTGAATCAAAATATTCTGCATCCAAATTTCCTGCCTCCTTTCTAGTTTTCCAGAAAAATCCTCTCCCTTTCCCCACTATTCGTAGTAATTCGTCGATCGTTTCCTTTTCTGTTCATTTTACCTTTCCTATTCTTCTCCACATCCATATTTCTACAGCCTCAAATATATAGTATGCCTATCATCTTGTTGCCATGAACAAGTTACTGCAGCGTACGAAATAACGTTCCATATCAAAGTTTTCATTAATATTCTCTTAACATTGACAGGTAGTATGTGTTGTATATTAAGCGTTGTCTTAGGTAACAAAAATGGCATGCGGAACTTCTCAATAAATTATTGCGTGGATGTGTAATTTTATTTGTGTACTAGAATAAGGGTAAATGTCGAGTGTGTTTGCGGTAAAAATAGGTGAGAAAGAAGGTGAGGCATGAGTGGGGGCTATGAAGGAATGTGGACTGGACAGGCAATAGACAAGTATGGAAGAGGTGAGCTAACCTGGTTTGGTCATGTTGGGAAAATGGATGAGAGTCAAATGACCAAATATAGATTCGAGAGAAGAGTGAATCCATCCAATGAAAGAGAGAACGCACTTTTTCTCTGTTTCATTTGATGGGTATGCAAAAGTTACACGAAGTGAAGCCTTACCTTGTATGGTTTATTGGTAATGTTAGAAGAGTAACTGGTAATAGAGGAAATGAATGAAAGACCATCAAAATCACTGTTGAATATTCTCGAAGAGACAAGACGAGGAGTTTTAGAAGAATATTTTATTCTATTATTTTCTGACTATTCTGACTTGAAGAGGAATAAATATTCAGTCAACGCCGAGAGCAAGCGTACAAAGTTCTCCATATCGATTTGAATATATAATCTCTCTACTATTTTCAGCTTTGAAAATTTCAGCATTTGCCACGAGTGGAAAAAATACCTATTTCAATAGAACTCGTACTAAAATTTTCGAATATCATCGCGAGTGCTGTAGAAGTGGTTCAGAAAATACGTAGACCAATCCACCGCACTGGCGATTCTCTCATGAAATTTTACAATTGTAGTTGGCACTTCCGGCTTTTGTGTAAAAAGTTAAAGTCGCAGTAATATCATTGCACACTTGGCCGGACCGATGTTAAGTACAATTAAGGAATGAGACCATCATGTTCATTGTGAGTAAAAACTATTTAAAGTTGCAGATTTTGCGAACTCTCTACCTTTGTGTTCACCTAATTCTTTCTACGCTGCTTTTAAAGAGACAATCGGGTCGAACAAAGGCGGAAGCAAATCACTATGTCAACTTCTCGGAGATATTATCTTATCCCTTGAGTTCAACAGTAAAGGCCCCTTATGTTCGTCACACCGGTGGAGGAGGAGGGTGTTTCTTTGAAGTTTATCCTTAGCGACGACCTTTTTTTGGAATTGCAATTTCAGCTATCGAGTAAGCCTATTCCAATCGTCTTGAGTTCGAAGAAACGTTATCGTTGGAACTAAGTGGAAGTCTTCAGGAGCATTTGAGTGTCTAACAGACTTAATTTGGTTGAAACTTATCCGCAAAAATGGAATGAGAGCGCTTTTTAGCTATACAATTTGTATTGATTAAATTCGAAGGTGGTAATCCAATCGGTAGAGCCCTTGGTTAATTGACTAGAGGGCCCGGATTTGATCACGGTGATCCTGTGGAAAGTTCTAGGCTCCCGAAGTTTCAGGCGAGCTGGGCGATTTTGAAGGTAACAGATATTCCTGGGAGACCACAGGTAGAACAGGGAAAGGAGCTGATACCCCAAACCTGATTTGCGTACTTCACAAGTCGTTTAGGATGTTCTATGTTTCTATGTAAAGCATACATAGGATTGGGAGTAAGTAACCTTCTACCATCGCATAGCAAGGCATCATTTTGGTTGAAAGCGGTGATGGATTGATTAAATAATGAACTATTCAAAACTAGAGTTGGAACCATATTTTCCGATTTAGGGTTTGCATACGGGTTTATATCAAACATTGGTGTCAATAATGGTATGATCCCTACGGTTTAAATATGATGAATGTAATTCCATTGTTCTTCAGAGTTTAAAGCACCAATCGTTTTCATTGAAGTCATCATCAGAGGAATCATTTCATCGTCTCATACCAGGGATCCTACCTACATTAGGAAATACATTCACTCAAAACTGACACGCAACCGATTTCCATGCAATATTAACGTGGTGATTTATGGGTAATTTAACCCTCGCCAGGGATCAGTCACACGCGATAAATATTTTTGTGTGTGGAATATAGAAAAAATATATATTGTAAATATTAGTCCGGAAACTAATGAGTGTTGTCATTTAGAAAGTATGAAATCCAGGCGCTTGCCGCCACATCAACGGACTTACGGTCGGCTGAGCAAGTCGTCTTCCCGCAAGTGGCCGCGAGTTTCGAGTTTTTGCGGCCCACGTCGACGAGTTTTCTGTCGCCGATCCCTACCGCCCCTTGAACGTGTGCACGGGACGTAAGGAGTAATGTGCGAGGGGGGGGGAAATTGTGACGCGTAAGCATTTTCGGGGAGAGAGTAGTGGTAGGACGAGCGGGAATGGACCACTGGTCACCGGAGATGCGGGACACCGGTCGCTCGGCGCAATTGAGCGCCAAAGTGGCCGTGGAAGAGCGACCTCGTGACGTCAACCCCCTCGGGAGTGCACCTTCAGGGAGCCTAAGAATGGATAGAAACCCTCGACTGCACCCCGATGGGTCCGAGTTCAATCCCAGATAGCCATAGACACTCCCCGAGTTTCACCAAAGTTGTGTGTTCGTCAGGTATCAGATCCTCTTGGATAATAGCAGGTTGCACAGGGAAATGAACCGACCTCCCACTGCTGTGAATGCGCGGATTTAAAACTGTGGGTCATAGTACGGAAGGGCGTGGTAACTTATGGTGTGTTCAATCTTGAATTTTCCTGGTTCAAATGTAGGGAGAGGCTTTCATCAGCTCCATCTGAAATAAATGCTGTGCAATTTTTCTGGATGTGGCTGATTGCAAAAGGAAAGGACGTTTCCTCCCCCCTCTCCTGAATATGCGAGTTTCACATGCCATAGGGGACTCCCTTGCCATCTAAATTTTTAAAAAATAACAATATTACTTTACTCGAACACTCCATTATTTCATATTTGTTTATGTTTAATAATGCGCCATATCATGTATGTATGTAAGTTTACATGTGTTAGTGTATTTGAAATATACGTTTTTGTGTCAGTGAATGAGGAATTGGTAGTTCATTGAATAGAGTGTTGAGCTTTACCCTAGCAGAATGAATGTTTTCGCTAACTAGATATTTCTCGGAAATCGCAGGTGGCACAGGGTAAGGAGCTGCTTCCTCTGCCTTAAATGTGTGAGAATTTCACTCTCCGTATTGAACTTAGTTTTCGGTGAAGTCTACCCTAAGTTATATATCAACCTTTTGATTTATTACTGACAAACATGTTGATTACAGGTTGATCCTTCCCCCCCCCCCCTGCCATACACCCTTGCGGTGGATTATGGGGTAGTATATAGATACAGGGGACTGTTAAGGGATGAGTTCTATCAATGGCTCACCAAGCCAACCTTCACTTTGATCACTGTGGTGTTTGATATCCGGAGTTTGTAATGGGTGCAAATCGATCAAATCTGGCTTAAGAGTGGATTGGGCGGCTGTCTAGTTGAATAGTTCCACGGTCGGGACCCGTCAATCACGAAAAGTGTTGATGACATTTTGATTTGCAGTTTTCTTTTATTGGTTCTGCCTAAGTTTTGAAAAATAAACTTGGATTCTGGGGAGGGAGGTTTTTAAGTGTGTACTGGGTTCTAGTTCGCACGTCTTCATGACTAAGATGGTGCCGGCGATGGCCGCAGTAAATCTCTTCCGCTAGGGCTTCGGAAAACCTAGGGATGACGATCATTCATTCGTGAGCCACTTTTTCGAGGGAAATCTCTTTTTGGGCATTTATTTTAATTGCCGCGTAGCCATTGAGGAAATGGTCCGAGATTGGATCATTTACTCCAACGGAGGTAATGGGGAGGGATGTCGTTTGGCGGAAATGTTCCACTAGGTGTGAAAAGGGTCAGTGAAAACTCCGGCAAAGCGTGAACCTTCATCAAAAGCATTGATTTTTAGTCCACCTGCCGTTTGAAATTGGGTGAGGAAGGTCGGCTTCGCGCGACGATGCTTTTTAGTCGGGGGTAGGAATGTGTTTAGTTAAGTGTAGCGTCGAGGGGTAGAGACGCCAAAATCATCGGTGGTCGTGTTAATCGATTAAATTATCAAGGACCAAATTTTTAATTTTTTCTGCCAATCTGCAGGATGTCTTTCGATTCTCGTCATATGGACGGGAGATGAGCCAATTTGCTTTCGCGCTTGCGACGAGCCAACGACAAATTTATGACACGAAAATGCGTCTCGCTCGTAAATAAAAACACCTAGCTTAGTATTTTGATGTCGGATACAGTTTCTTGTGAGTCATAGCAAAAGTTAAATGAGCGGTAACAGTTAATTTTTCAATCATCTTTTAAGTTCTTATTTTAAGAACTGCATAAACAGTGATAGTAGTGCTTCGATTGATATCGCCATCTATTTCGCTCGGAAAAGGAAGTTCCTGAATTTTAAATACCATAGAAGCACGGAAAGGGGGATTATTTTCCTGAATAATTAAGTTTCCTGACAGGACTTGCGAGGGTAGAAGTGATATCATTGTCAAAATTGTAAATTAATGGCATTAAATGTGATTTCGCCTAGTTAATTTAGAATTCAGGTGAACGGTAGAGAAATCACGATGGTGCCATGCACTAATGGGGTAACAAGTCATTGTCGTATCAAGCGATAGGTACATGTCGTTGCTAAATAGGGGTGACAAGTCTACGCTAATGACCAGTCACTTTACAATGCCATTGACGCCAAGCCACAAGTCAATGGCGTGGCTGATTCTGGGTTGCAAGAGCCAATGATTTGTCATTTGGTAACACCTAATTATTGATACGTCATTAGTATGCGACCGCGCATGGGTCTTCTGATGGGTTTAAAACGATGACCATGTTCTGTGGCGAAACCCGGGTCGTTTGAATACTAGTAAATTAGGAACCACCAGGTCTTTTCAATGTGTGTCTTTTCTTCTAACCGAGTCTTGCAGTGAATTCTTCAGTTCACTCTTCTTCACTCTGTGTTGCCTTTCGAAGGGGTGATAATGAACATCTCACGGTCTGGGTTGATAGTTGAAAATGTTATCACTTGCGGGAATATCCTTACCTCGTAGTCGCTTCTTTGGTAGTTATTCTATTATCCGAGTTTGAGGGCTATGCGCGAGGTAGCATACACATCGTTTTCCTTTTTTGGACATATGTTATTTAATGGTCTTAATGGAGGGAGGGCTAGAATTTTTCACGGATCCGAACCCCGGCTTCGCGATCGCCTCGGTCGGCCTGAAATCGTGTCGCAATTACGATTGGTAATCTGGTAATCGTCGCCAGCCGGTTTGAAGCACAGGTGGTGTATTCAGGTTTTCGAATAGGATTTCTCTAAAGTGGATAAACTGTGACGTTTTCTTCTCAATGTCTTCAGGGATCATCCATAAACCACAGAGTTAATTTAATGACTTTCCCCTTCCCCACGGAGCTAATGTTTTCATCATCATTCCTCCTCCCACCTCAATCCTTCTGCATGTTACGTAACTATTGCTTTGATGATGACTTGATGAATTTTATTGCTTTCGTGGAAGATCTTCGGAATGCAGGTGCTTGAGAGATTTTACGAGAGACGGGTTGAATCTCGAGTCGTAAGGTAAGGAATGTAAAGAATCGTTCGTGAGGGCTGCGGCGATTGTCTTTGAGAAGTTCGTCCAAAATCGTTGTTACGTGACTGTTGATGCATAATCCTGCTCACGTGTGACACATGAAACTATATCATACTATCATATTCACGCGGTGTATGGACGATCCCTTAACTTAATCGCTGCATATAAAGCTTATAGGTTCAGGCTTCAGAAGTTTTGTGTGTCCATAAAATGAAAGAGAGAAACGTACTTTTCCACAGAATTTATTCTCTACCTATATTCTCAACCAGAACTCTTAACATTTATTGTGCACTTAGAGCCAGCGTTTAATAATTATGACTTGACGCGTATTCCAGTAAAGTGTCGGCAAGACCTGAAAGTCAGGACAGCCAATGAAATTATAAGACGCATTGGAAGTCTGGAGCGGTTTTTTTGAAATCTTGTCCAAATGAACGTATTATCTGGAAATCAACATGGACGAAACCATGCATCTTCTGTCACTTAGAACTAATCCAAAGTTTGCTTTGTTTATAAATTTGAAAATGATAATTACTACTCTCGAGCCGTTTCGTTTCCCACTTCTGGGCCACATTCGACCGGCAGGAACACGCATTGATGCATCGATACTGATGGCGGCACAAAGATTGACTTTACTGACTTTATTGACTCTTTACTAACAGCGACACCATTCGGGAGAAAATATAAGATAAACTCTTCAACATATCATGGATTCGGCAAGACTTTTTGGTGTCTAATTTCTGTCCATGCGTGCAACTTTTGTCTTGTTCCCCCCCTGCTCTTCTGCTTCAAAGCTCTTCTCTGCTTTGCAAATAATTATTCAGAGATTTTAATTCCATTGTAAATCAATGCATTAATGATATCTGTAGCACACCTTATTAATTAGACTTGATGCCGGCGTGCAAGGAACAAGATAGCGCGTTTTTTGATAAAATTAACATACATCCCTGATAAATCTGTTCTGGGGATAGCACGAAGCTGGTTAACACCTTTCTTGCTTGAAAATAATTTCTGCATTGACACGCCAGTAAAAAAGGCTGAATTGAAAATAGCGAGAGAGGTATAGATATAAACAGGAGCGATCGGTGTTAATTGTTTTTTTTTTTATTTCCCTTGCTGATTTATTTTCGCTCATAATTTGCACGTGAAGGGACGCATGTTTTCGCGGGCGCGGCGAGCTTTTAATCGGTATTGATGACGAAATGACTCTCTTTCGCCTTATCACATTGCGCCGGTGGGGAGGGGCAGACCTGACGTTTACCTTCAAACGTTTTGACCCATTTTATTAGTGTCGTCAGAATGATAATGAGTGGAGGGCCTTGCGATTCACTTGGCTCGGTCCCATGTCTGCCTGCCTCCACTCCCAGCGGAATGCAAAATGATTGCTCGTTTGCTCTCTTTTTCAGCTTCGCGCCATGAGCTCATGGTAGCTTTCCCATTCACAATCCTTCCTTAATAATAGCGTGTTACGCAGTGTTTGTTTGTTTCTGTGGAGGTTGTTACAATTCCATGACAGACTATTGCTGGATCCCATTTGTAGTCGCCGCGGATTGAATCCAGGAAGGATTGCGACGTCGGTGGTATTTGCCCGATGTCATTGATATTACGAGCAGCATTAACCAACACATGCTTCCCCAGTCTGTAACATACGCGAAGTTAAATTGTTCGTTAAGTGTTAAGTCAAATGGAGTATTAGTTATTGTCCCGCTCCGTTTATCGTATGGAAACGTAATAATTTGTCTTCTTCGTCCCGTTCTGGGTTCTATTTATTTATTTTACACCGATGAATTGCATAATATGCCATAGGAATCATAGTTCATAACGACATGAAAACGTATAAAGTGCAATCAGCATGAATCCCTGCTACAGGAAACGTGCCTCCTCAGGACGGAATAGCTTTTACTTGGAAAATCAAAACATTAGGTGTAACCCTTGGCAAATAAAAATCAAAACAAATAATTAAGGTCTAAGTATGGTGGTGGAATAGAGATGGCTCCTTGGAGAAATTCGGAGAAAGCAGGACAAGTGGATGTAGGAGATACTAGGAGGAAATGGGATGCTGAAGATGGTACTAGAGGGGAGAATGCTGGGTAATCTAAGTAGGGAGGAAGAAAAAGAATATGCATTTTGAATGGAATTAAGAGGGGGGTACAAATCATTCATAGCTAAAGAACGAGTTATTGTAATATGTAGCATAGGGTTCAAGGTTATTTTGCCTGGGCTTAGGAGTAGCCGTGTGCATTGCCATGGTCCATCGAAATGTTCCCTAACCTGGTAGACTACTCCTAACAATAATGAATTATAATACGGAAGACAATTGGACAACAACCAGATGCCAAGAGTATCTCAACGTTCGCCTGGATAGATACATGCGAAGCTAACAGCCTCCGTTTACCTCTGGTATTGACAAGCGTAACTGGATAAATTACATAATTCAAAAACAAACAGGTGGGCAGAAATGAATAAATTTTGGGCACCGAGAAACAGCAGTAAAAAAATGTCATACCGATGCGTGCGACTTGGTGTAATAGTTGACAATGTAAATCATTCCACATGGCTGGGAATCGACGGCGAAGATTCCACTTATCTGAATGGTTGAACTAGTATGATTGCGTCTCCAACCTAATTGAATTCGGTTCGGCTGGGGGTTCAATATGGTTCATTTATCGTATTGTCTTTACATTCGGAAAAACACATTGTACCTCAATTATTTCAAATAATGCTGACAGATATCTTTCGAGATCTTTGTGATCAGACGGACTTTTTATTGAAAGCTCCGAAATGTTCTCTGGTCTGTGCATGCAAACATGTAGGTCTCTCTACATCATCTAGACGTAAATTTATAGATTTATCGCATATAACCGCATTTTTCTAGGGCTCAGTTACTCAGGTCTCACTTTTGTTCTAAAATTAGCATTCAATTACGGTAACTTTTGAGAGGTTGCCAAAAAACACGGAGAAATAAGGGTAACATATATATTATATATTTATATATAAATTCACTTTCTTGAAAATCCCACGAACGTGCACGATAATGAAAATGGACTAACTAGTCGACACGAACACAGAAACTGAAACATATAAAAGAGGGACTCACTGGTTCTCGAATTTTCGGTGGTGCAACCACCTTGCTCAAGAGGACCACCACCTTCCTCTTGAGAAAGGTGGTTGCACCACCGAAAATTCGAGAACCAGTGAGTCCCTCTTTTATATGTTTCAGATTCTGTGTTTGTGTCAACTAGTTAGTCCATTTTCATTATATATTTATGTAAATGTATATATCCGGTACTACTGTTTCTTCTGATGAAGGCGGAGCTAAATTCGTCGAAATTATTAAGAAATAACGTGTGAGTGTTCTTTTTATGTGTTCTTATATTTTTTGTTGCTGTCCAATTTTTTTATATATACAGTTAGTAGGACGAAAGCTCAAACAATCTACAATATGAGTGTCCTTCTACGTGTTGTCTATTTTATTTTGTGTTATATTGTGCCGTCCAAATATTATATTGCTCTCTTGAGCGTTCTACATCATCGATATATATGTGTGTGTGTATATATATATATATGCGCATGCAATAACGTGCCTGTAAATGCTTGGCTGGCATTTTTCTAAATCCCTTACGTCAGAGTAGGCGCCGCATGTTAATGTCCCGGTGAACCATGACCCAGAATATTTTATGTAAAAATTATTCGATACGACGGGTCCTTCTCTCCATGGTTTCGCCTCGGCCTTCCCTAACAGGTGTGTCGTGAATGTTGACGAAGAGAGGCGGGATTACATCACTTGTTCTTCGTCGTAGCCAGTCCGCGGAGGACGACGGCGCGCCTGTGCTTATCCCACCTCCCACGTGGTTTCGGGGCACTGCGACGTTATACGAGCGTGACTCCGGGATGAAATCTCTCGGAGGCTGCTGCAGCCGATGGATTATTGGGCAACCACTAGATAGTTTCTCGTATGCTTCACCCAGTTTCGGAAATCCATAAATATTGAATTCCTCCCTGACCTAGAGCCACACTCTGGAAGGTGGAAGATGTATGCCGAACGCTAGCTGCACCTCTGGATCGCAGTACCCGATGGAGAAGACAGGATACAAGAGATCACATGGGAAAAAATAACTCATGTTTTTTAGAAAATGTGTACCGGGCCTACATCTTTGGTTAATAATCATTGTTGTGAGTTGAAAAAAATTAATTAAATTTTTGCGATCATTGGTTTTCATTTAGTGTTTTTAACTTGCGTTTACAGATAACTATTTGAAAACTCGAGTATGTTGTTTCCCATCATATTTATTCGTATATGTTGCGAAGTAAGGTCGGTGTTATGGGAAAAAATATCGTGTTTGTTTGGTATTCAGCGGGTATCGCCTGGGTATGTTTAGGCTCTCGTTTCACCACTACCCCATGTGTCGTATTTATGCACGGATATGCGTTTCATGGTGTTCATTTAAATTTCTTTACGTTGCCTTGCAAAGAAAAAACATTACTGAAGATAACTATGATTGGATTTAACTAATTTGAAGAGGCTATGTTATGAAGTTCAATGATATAAGTGGCATCTAATGGACAGAAGAATTATTGATTACTTGAACTTGTTTTTAAAAGGGAATAAGGTTTAGCTGTGGTACCAATTATGACTTTCAGGTGAGCATTTACTAGAGCGATGTTGCAATTTTGTAAATGTTGTACTTTTGACTTCGGTGGTTGATTTTTTTTGTTTTTTTTTCTAAATCGCGAGTTCAAAAGCAAAGTGAGTTTAAAATGAGTGTGTAGATGTGTTTAAATATCTCCTAGTCCCTTAGTACTACCCCTTCGTTTTAAAATTGATAAGGAAGTTTATGTTTTTGTGAGAAAAACTGGAAGAGTCGAGAGGAAATGTATTTCATTTTAGGGTTAAAAAAAACCTTGGTTGTGCGAATAAAGCGCTCATGGTATCCGTAAAAGGCTATTTGCTATCGCCGACCACAGTTTCTACGTCATCAGGTGATTCTAGTTAAGAATTTCCGGCTTAATTCAAAACCAGACATAATGCAGATGACTGAGCTCGGAAAGTGGCACCTGCCCTAGCCCTAAGTGTTCATTCTGGGGCGAGGGCTTGAAGCAACCCTAACGAAAGCGTGGGCGTTGTGAACGAGAGAATATTTAATGAACTCCACGAACGTTTGGCCCGTATATTAATTCTATTTTTTCGAAAATGTTTTGTTAATCGGATTTAGAACACGCGTACAATATGTAAGTAAAAACATCTATTAAAAGATGAGAAGTATGTTTTGCACTATAATTCATTTGAAAAGAGGGGAAATACTATAAAACCGCAGATGGATCAGACATTACTGATAGTGGGAACATTGATTTTCCTAGAACATCAGATTGACGGGTCAAGCCGCTGAAAGAGGCGCTCGCTCAAATGTCGTCACATCGTTAATAATAATTAAACTTTTCTCATTTCATTCCTCAAATGAAGCGATAAGTTAATTATCTGCAAGTAACATAGCCTTCATTAAATCTGGAGCGCATAGCCCGCCATCTCAGTGGTACTCTCTATTAACTAACGTGGAATATTCTCCAGAATTTGACTAGGGCAGAAAGATGAATTGGCGAGTGCTTGAGGAGCAATGACCTCGGGACGAAAGTATCGAATTTCCGTACGAGAGACGTAGCACGTCTAGACGATCCTGGGGCGCGCATGAACGTGGAATATCTATGCCCGCCATACGTGACATGGAGCCAAATTAACTAATAATTAGTTCATGTGGCGACCTGTCTCAGCGACTCGGGATTAATTGGCTGGCTAATGCCCCGGCCTAAATTTCATGTTTAATATTCGTCCAAAGTAAGGTATTTTCGAAGTATACCGCTATCTCCTGTGCCTTTGTGTGGCAAAAGGAGTAGACGTTACCATCATCATCATTCTTAAGAATGTAAGTTCTTCTTTTAAAACTAAAACAGTTAAACTCTTCCCTAGTGTTAGGGGTGGATGGGCGACGAGCGTGAAGCTGAATAGAGAACCCCAGTTGGAAAATAGAAAATTACATTACGCTCGTAATAAGTAATTTTCATTTACTAGGCATCTCCTCGCTGTCCTAGTATTATGCCTAATTTTATGCAAATTTTCAAAAGCTCCTCTCTTTGAACTGCGATCCAGGCACTTACTCGTACTTTAATTTATATCGTGGTTAGAGCAAGGACTTGAGCGAATCTTATTGTACTCCTTATGAATTCACCCGATATAAAATATTATTACGTATTATAATATTATTACTTTTTCTGTATGTAGAGCGTTTGATATGTTAAGTTATTAAATAATTTCTTCAAGAAATAAAATGCCCTTCTTAATTTTCCCCAACAGTCTTTTAAGACCGGACGGTAGGCTCTAAATGACATGATATTGAGGACATGGGGCCCTGAAAGTTGAAATTTTCCAAAAGCGATGCGTGAAAGGTACCATGTTGGGTTTGAATTTTTTGCCGTTTTTAAATGAAGTTTTCTTTGCAAATAATGACCACAAAATAGTGTTTTGGAAATAATATATGATTTTATGTGAAAATAGTAAAGTTGACAAATAGAATTACGCAGTCTCAGTATCCCACGTCTGTCCCTACCCATGTGGGACTCATCATCACTCGCAGGGAGTCTGCGGATTGGTTTTGTAGCATCTCTCCAAACTACGTAACTCCTTGCGCCGACGTTTCAATTCCGTGCTTCTCTTATACGATATTGTAATAGTTTGTACTTGTATATCATCCCTGGCCTTTTTCTATTATTTTTCCCACCCATGTTTCCATTAATTATGACATTTAGTGAACTTCGTGCCCAAGGCTGTATCCAATGAATTTCCTTCCTGCTTCTTCTTGCCTCATAGGCTTCTCTCTTCACCCGCTCTTCAAGGTACTACTTCATTTGCTACTCTGTCCATACATTTATTTTCATCATTCATCTATTGAACACCATCCCTTCTAACAGTCTTTTCTCTGCTACCCCTATCCTCCACGTTTCCCATCCGTAGCTACCGATTATTAATAAGTACGTGAATAGCATTTCAATAGTATATATTTTTCAGTTCAGTGTGAAAAATTCCTGAAAAATTTTATGTATTTTCGAAATTGTTCGCGGAGAGTAATTGTTACTAGGTAAACGAGGCCGTGTCCGGATAAACTACGAATGACAACCCTAATTTTTCCGAAGACTTCGCCCACGCTTCGTTCCCGGAACACCGCGGTCAGCGGACGAACGCCGTACCCACGGGTATATATATATAAAGTGTCGGCAATGGTAAACCCCGTGCGTGACGTATCGCAAGGGATTACCTTGGTTTCATTGCCCTAAACACGTCACATGAAACGTAAATACCTACCGTGAACAGTAGCCGAAGCAGGAACTCCTCACTTGCAAAATGAACCTCCAGCCGACGTGTTCGAAGAATTAATTCACCACCGGCATTCGACCTCGATGGACGCTGCCTCTCTCAGCCGCCGACCGATGTCGAACTCTCCAGCCTAGGGGGAAAGGGAAGTGAACCTTTGAGCAAGCATCGGGCGAGAGGGGAGCGGGACGGCGCGGCGGTGGTGGGTGGGGCCAGAGTCACCCACGGTAACCGACGTGACCCCCACAGCAACAGCAGTTTGTGTGTGTATGTGTGTGTGCAATTCCAGTCATGAATGAAACTTGGTCCCCTTGTCCTCGCTTTTCATCGGGCGGAGCCGATTCAATTATTCTCTCACTGGAATAAATCAGTGGTGGGTCATTCTTCGCGTGCGAATTTATTTTTTGGGCGGGCGTTTTCGGACGCGTGTTTTGAAAATGAGACGTTGGTCGGTCAAAATGGACATTATAGCTCATCCTTGTCGTGAATAGTTGTAAACTGCGTCATTGGCCGCGCGTTTCTAAACGTTTTAATGTCGATTTTCCATCCTTTTTTTTTTGGGTTGAATGTTACAATTTTTTTTTATTAATCTTAATTGGCCTCTTCTTGGCATTTAAGTTGGTGCTACTTCTTTTGCCTCACATATAGGTTAACCACACCCCGCTAATTCGGTGAATTATACATACTGTTCGTCGGAAGTGGAGACTGACGTCAGGGATTTTTATGGCACCATGGAGAAATTCGATATTAAATTTTTTTCTAGATCTTCGAGCGCCTAGGGAGGGGGGAGGATGAAAAGAAGACTCCGGAAATTTGACCAACCGGGGCACCAACCCCGAAATAATGCCACATTCGACTACCGAAGATGAAATCACAGGAATGAATGTGTTAGAGAATTGAGGGGAATGTTAACACTAGTGTAGCATTCGCGTTAGACATCCGGAAAGCCAAAAGTTTACATATTCCACCAGAAAGACTTGGTGTTCCTCAAGGGTCATTTACTTTTTGAGTGAAATTCTGTTAATTCTAAAGGTAGCGTTATTTGTAATTACATTTTTTCATTGCAGGATTCTCATCCCGGTAAAAAGTAATCCTGCACTATGAATTTCTTTCAAATTATAGCAATTAGACAGATTAGGAAATTAACTCTCTAGAGAAAAGAACTCCCCACTATTCCTCCGTTTGTCTTTCAATGGTGAAAAATGCAATGCAATAAAATGTAAAATAATTAATAATAAAAATAAACAATGAAATGCAATAAAATGAAAAAATAGTGAAAATTACTGTAGCCATTTTGGCAAAATTATTATTCGTAACGTCATTTTTTGCATTCATAAAGGTATAATTATCGGTCGGGCTATGATGTCCACAGACCTGATATGGGAATATTAGACGAGACCCGAGAAGTACATTGAAGAGTTAACTTTTATTCCTGAATAATCATTCGAACCCTCGGCCTTTTGGGACATTGATGGACCACGTTCAGTCAGAACCCTGTCCTCCGGTCAGTAACCCGGCCCACTAGGCAACCACGCCTATTGTTTCCCATACTCTCCTTCGACTCGTGAATATTAATTTTTTTTCTATTTCACTCGGAGTCACTAGGACTAGTGCGCACTGCCGGATTCTCCGAGTCAGTCCGCAGAGGCTGAATGTCGTAGACGAATACGGAAGCCACATTCGGAGTTGAGAACACCTTATCTGTATAAGGCCGCTTCACTTTTACCACCACCCGATACCGACTGCAAACCCAGAGCGGCGGTGGTTTTGTACTGCCGGCTGTGGCGGCGGGGGAATAGTCGTCGGGGTCTTTCTTGTCGGTCCGTTCGTTTGGCGAGCAGGCAGTCAGGCCGGCAGCCTCGCGCCGTCGCCGGCCTCAGGGTGTCCTTGGATGTGGGGAGCGGCCCCGGGCGTAGGGTGAGGGGGGGGGGGTCCGACCTGAGGGGGCGGAAGTGTCGTCCGAGCCGGAGAGGCGAAGGAGTCCGAATAAGGCGAGGGGCCGATGACAGGTGAAACGGTGGGGGGCGCAGTGGGGAGTGGCAATGAGGTGGGGGGGGGGTCAGAGGGAGGCGTTGTTTCCGAGCACCCGCAAAGGGAGAGGAGAATGGATTATGAACTCGGCACTGGCCAGATCGCTTGATGCTGGTTTGTGCGGTATTCTTATCTTCGACAGTCTTGGATCGCACGAATGAAGCGGGAAAATTATTTTATTTTTGTCCTACAGGTTTCCTTGTAAATGTTCTTTCGTTTTAGTGTCCTGTATTTCGTGCAAGTGTTCTTTCGTTGACCAGTATTTGGTATGAAGTCGCAACCGTCTGTTTTCAAAGCTGTTTGGTGCCCTGGCAAGTCACTTTTTGAGCTTAAATTATGCCTGTTTTCGAACCGTTTTCATTACTTCGATTGCAGAAAACTTGAATTCCAGTGGAAATTGAGTTTCCTCGATAGCTCAAATTGTAGAGTATAAGTCCAGTAATTCGAAAGTACCTGTTTCAAGTGTTGGTCTAATGAACTTTTTTTTTCTGCCTGGAATCTTGTGTTCCTAGCCCTTATCCCTCTTATTTGTATATATTCGTACGAGTAAGAAAGAATTCTGATGCCGAGGAAACCGTTATAGTACTAATTTCGTAAGTAGATTAAACTATTCAGGTAATGTAAGATCTTTTGGATCCCGCACTTATTCGCTTAAATGTTCTCTTGTTATATCCTTCCATATTTTCCCGTAGTGATACCAACTGCCGATGCCCTAGTCGGAGGGAACGAATAATATTACCCCGCCTAAACCACAAGGCTCAAGATTACGTGATTACATTTTTACGTAATTATTTTTGGGAACTTTTCTCCAGTTTTATCCCGCATTTATTAATCCCCCTTTAAGTTCACCTCATCCGCTTAATGCATGAGATTTCCGGTATACGGGGTTATCTATCTCTCCTACTCCTCGATTTCTCACCATTCTGCTTTACATGGATGGCAGATATCTTCCCAAATTGTTGATCATGGACCATGTTTTCTCAGCGTTCCAACCCTCCAGCTTATTATTTCCTCTAACATGTATTTTGGTTTTTTTTCAAATTGCTTTATTTCAAAAGAAGTTTTGAGTTGAAGTTTAAAAAAAAAGCCATAATAGTTTCTTATTCTGGATGGTTCCCCGTGAGATTTTTTGAATACGTCATTCCTTTTGAATTCGTTTGAAAGACATTGTGAACTTTAAAGGACATAATGGATTCGGCCTCATAGAACTGAAATGGAGTCGGACAGAAAAACTGAATAAATTAGCGAGTATGAAAGTTGGCAAGCATGTGAGTGTGAATCTCAACTGGACATCTCTTCGCGAGTTGGGTTGGTCTGCGCGCCAGTCTGTTTCAGGGCCGTCTGTTCAAATAAAATCTCGAATAGAGTTCGGGAAGGCAAATAGAAACCGAGGGAACTCAAAAAGAGCGTACCATTTTCTCAACATTGTCTAAGAGATGGATCTAATCTGGGATTTGAGTAATGAAGTCCACAAATGGGTGCTCATTCACTCTCAAAATGCTCATTTCCATTACGATTTGCGTACAAAAGTAATTTAAAAATTTATTTAACCTTAATATTGCTCGGGTCGGTGTTAAGACAGATAAATCGCTGGTGGATTTGCATCGCTAACAGCACTTTTTCCTTTCCTTACTAAATGATATGTAATAATACATAAATAATATAAGATATTATTAAAATCAGGCCTTTATTTATGCGACATAATGCTTGTCCATAGAATCACTTTAGTTTGTTTTTGATGACATATATATGTGTGTGTGTGCTTACATATAGCCTTTTCCAACAGATTTACATCTCATTCACAAAATGAAGGACATTTGTAAGTGTCATAAACACGGAATAGCATATAAATATATGCCTGCAGAGGTAGGAGGGTTACAGATAGGATGATTTTCATTTTATTAATCTTGCAATACTATATTAGTACTGAGCATCCCATAATACCTTTTTCTTACGTGTATTTTTTGCCTGTGGCTCATCACTACCTAAATACATTAATATGAGGGCTCTATATTCGTCCTCGGATGGGTGGAAACTTAATAAAACGTGGAATTCCGGAGAGCTCTTTGTAATCAATGTAAATGAACGAAGCACGAATTTTATTATTCGGAACTCATAATACCGGCTGCAATTTGAACTTTCTTGCGTACAAATTTTGCCTACATTGCTATTTTTCTCCAAGCAAGACTAATGGGATTTTTTCGATTTTCTGCATTATTATATACCGCTCAGGTGCATATTTTCAGCGCGCATTTTGTAGTTTTTCTCTGTTATTATTCTAGGCATTTTGCTGCTAACATAGCAGCATTGGATTCTAATTGAAAATTGTCAGTTAATTATTATTAGCCTTTCCAGTAAAATAATTCTAGAATAGAAGTTTGCGTAGTGTTTATAATTGCAATCGATGGCTTTAATAGAGCAATAATGTCCAAACCCAGCGCGAAAACTTGGACGTCAATGGTCCTGATGCAACAGTTTCCCAAAGCGTCCGATTGGTGACATCAAATTTGTTTTATTTGATAAGTTATAAATCTCAGTGCAAACTCTTGAATTTTAAATGATCACCGCTGCCCTCGAATGAAGAGTCGAAACAACGACAACCAAGTATGAGGCCCATGTATGTAGTGACATTCCTCAGGTAAAACTATTTTTCATGAGATGCATACTGATTCATCTGTACTGACTAAGTTCTTGTCCTCTCCATTTCTCCAGAATCAGCTGACCCATTGTCATTTGTTGGTAATTGCTTGAAGTAATTCACTTCAGTCTAACAAGCGCCATCGACATGCATTGCAATGTTTTATCATATAATTGCAACACGTAAAAAATCCCAGATGTTCCCAGCTTTGCTCTGAATACTGAGTTCGTTTAAATTGAATATAACGTTATTTTCAGGATGATTCATGTTAGGGTTTCTGTATCATTCACCAGGCGTGGCAGTGCGAAGGTTAGTATCGGGTGGATTAAAGAACTTACTTTTTCGGAAATGTATTCGTATCTTCAAGCATTGTTTTACCATTGAAATAATGTTTAAAGAAAAATTAGATTCTGTAACAGTTTCCTTCTATTTCTAAATGGTATCACTCAATTCCCGTGTATGATTTCGCGAAAATATGTGAGACGTATGGTAGTTTTAAAAAGTCATTAGGTCAAATTGGCAATTTATAAAAACAGAATCGTCCTTTATGATGCAAATTGTTGTCTCGTTTAAGCTATCTTCTCTTTCTCTACTTTTTTTATTTTAAATCCGAATGTCATAGCTTGTCTGGATGGAGAGGCAACACAGCACAAGTGTTGTCATCATAATGTGCTGAGAGGTTGTATCACTGTTGTACGGCCAAGGGGCGAAATTTAAAGCGCAAGTTGGCCTACTTCATTTCGCGGGGAACTGGGTGATTTTAAAACACTTGGTAGTGCTCGAGATTTGAAAATGAAGGCGTGAACTTCACATTAACCTAGGTCAGTTTCGCGAGCAATCCAGGAAACTTCCATAGTGCTGCGTGAACAAAAATATCGCAAATTCATCCTTTACGTTTGCGGAGATTTCAACGCTCGGCTTTTTTAGACTCGATCGTGAGGCGATTAAAATTTTGCTTCCAAAATGGAGATTTTGATATGCGTTATTTTAATAAGTTAACAAATTCCCTGCATACCCGGAAGCACAAGGGCACGCTTTATGATTTCTTTAATTGACGTCGAGTAGTTGCTGAAGATGCGGTGTCGGTCCTTAAAAGACAAGTTTTTAAACTGCCGTTTTCATCAAAGCCTTCGGTAAAGTTATTATGTAGTTGCAAGATGCGAATGTAAGGAGAAAGCCAGGATTGTGCTGAAAATATTAGAATAAAGAGATAATATCGTTGTACGTACGTATCTACTCACATGTATTGCAGATATCTGAAGACGTTAACCGAGGAAAGAATGAATGGAAAAAGTGCGAAGGTGTTTTGAAAATGAAATACGTTAAGCAGATGATGAAATGCATATTTAGAGATCAATGAATATCCTGGATGAGAAGAGAATGAAGCGGGAAGCTGCGTGTAACCAACGATCGAAAGGTTACTTTCTGATTATTGCTTTAAAATATGACTACTTTCAAATTTATATTGCCGGGAAATGCCAATCAGAAAATATATTCTTCTGAAAAAATTCGAAAATCAAAATTTTAACCCCTTCATTGTGAATAATGAAGCCGGGACACAGTTAAATCATGGGTAGGTATCATTGTGTAAGAATCTTCGCACTAAACGATGTCCTGAGGATGCAATTCCTTTCCTCCGCTACCGTCAACGTTTTTGTATAAAAATGGGCCATAATTTTACTGTGTAATACTAATGAATAGTAGTATCAAACTCATTTCTCTGTATTTGTATCCGAACGTCTTCCAAGCGGATCATTTCATGAATTGTTTAGCAATAAAGTCTTCCACTGGAGTTGGGATCGCTTAAGAGCGAATTGAGAGGCAATGTGCCGTTTACATCTACGTACGTGTTTATATAATACTTGCCCCGCGAGATAAGGGCGCGTGTCACTTTCTTGCGTGGACTTAGGGAGGTAGACAGACTGTCCGCTCGACCTCTCCCCTCCCATCCCAAGTGTATTTTATTGCCAAGAGTTTTTCCTTTCGACGGACGCTCAAAAGGCCTCTCCCGCCTATCCTGTCACCTCCTCCTCGCGTCTCATTCCTCTCATACATTCGCGGAGTCCCTCCTCCTACGCCGCGCGGGACCACCTTGCCGCTCGCAAACGCGTTCTTGGAACACGACATGTTCTATCTTAGGCAGTGGCGTATGTCGCAGTTTCCACGCTCAGGGGCATGCGCCTCCGCATACCTCCTCATTTATATCGAGGAGGGAATGGTCAGCTTTTGCGTATTTAGTTTATGTGATGCTTGCCTTTTCAAAGACGTAGTTGTAGGCGGCATGATAGTCAAGAGGGATAGAGCGTTAGGCCACTGACCCGAGGCCCCGGGTTCCAATCCGGGTGAGTCCTTTGGAGTTTCACTCCAATTGTATTATGCTTGTGGTACCAGAGTTTCCTGGGAAACCGCAGATGCTTCAAGAAAAGAAAATGGTTCTCCTTATCGTGATGCGTGCCCTTAGAAACTTTGTCTTAATACAAAAACGATCCCCTATCCATTTTTATATATGCCCTCGCGTATGAAACTAAACTTCGGATTGATTGCTGTAATTTTTTTTTAAGTTCAGGTTTCATCTTTCAAGCGTCATCTGGAGCGTTGTGATTTATGGGTGTGAGAGGCGGGTCTTTGAGACAAGGGAATGGGCATAGAGTTGGAGGCTTTTCAGTTGTGGGTGTTGAGGAGAATGGAGAAATTAAGTTGTATGGAGAGGAAGATCAGCACCGAGATTTTAAATAGGGTGGGCAAAGAGAGGAAGCTATTGGGGAGAATCCGAAAATGGCAAAAAAATGGTGTTGGAAAAATATTATTTCCTGAAATAATCAAATATTTGTGTTTCAATTTCAGCTAACCAACTAACTAATTTTCTTGTAGCATTCCTAACTATGGGGAGAGTACCCTAGACGTAGGCTCTGACGCTGTTATGCGGCATGTTCTGTATATCATGCTCACAATCAATAATACTTGTTAAGATCTTTAGTCGTCTTAGAATTCTCGTACATTGACGTAATGAGGTTTTGAAGATCATTAACATTGATATAATCTATCTATATATATATATTATATGTATATATATATATATATTATACATATATATTATATGTATATGTATATATATATATTATACATATATATTATATGTATATGTGTATACATTATATATATATGTATATATATTATATATATATATATATACATATATATATTTATATGTCAGACTCATCATCATCCTTATTATCAGTAGTCATCAATCCCAAAATTGGTTTGACGTAACCTTCATCTCAATTGTTCTGGCTCTAACTTGTTCATTTCTTCTCTTTCACGTGCGTAGTTACTTGCTTCATATATCTCACCGGGGTTTTCCGAATTTTTTCCATTGACGTATCTTTCTGCATTTTTTCGTGCGATCAGCTGTCGTGCCTTAAATAATTCATGTCCGTTAAGTTCATCACCTCTTCATTTCAGTCTTTCCGACGAACTAATTCCTTCTCTTTACTATTCGCTGAACTTTTTTAGCTGGTCATTTGCAGCCCTATTGTTATCCATCCTTCTTTCGTGCCACTATTTCTCTAGGGTTTTCAATCATACTTTCTCTGCTGCCATGGAAGTCCACATCTCGCATTCGTGGAGAAGTACAATCCATTTGAAGGTTTTGAATGAGTGTTTTCGAAATACGTATTCTCTCTTGTATTTTTTCTTGAGTGGATTTAACTTATTTTTGAATGTCCTGTTGGCTTTTTCTCTTATTAGATTTTCCTTCTATTAGATTTCCTCCTCTATTCTTTCCTCGCTTTTTACAACGCCCGCGATCGAGCCTTCCGAATAGAAAAACAATATTTCCTTAATCAAAAGTCGACTACCGGAATCTATTCTAGACTTGGATTGCCCAAATTAACGTTTGTGTAGCCTACTGTGTTGTGTTTGTGAAACTTATGTCCATCGAATTGACTTATTCCTCGTTGAGCGCTTTATTATCTTTCGTCGTAATGGTACGTCATATTTTTCTGTTCATTGCTTGGCGATCCTGCTTCCCAAATGGCAAAATTGTACCTTTCCTTCGAGATACTGTTTGCCTACATTTATATTTGAGTTGCCCACTTCTCTTCTGGAGGTGCATAAAATCGCTTTGGTGTTGTTTTTTTCTCGCGCCGCGATATTCAGATTCGACGAACAATGGCAGGGCCCTGGAGGACGGGGGTCCCGGCGTGTTTCTTAGGTGCCCTCACCGTCGTTTTTGCGCGGGTTGCTCTCTCGCATCCACTGGAATTCCGCGTGGGCCGCGCGCGGTCGCTGGAGTGAGGCAACCGCTTTTACATATGCGTCGCAATAGGTTCTCGCTCGGTGATTTTTCCTGAATCGTTTGATCTCCCCACACGATCCCCACTCGCCAAGCCAATTCGGCCCTCAGTGTGCCGTTGTTATTGCGGGAACGCTGTCGTGTTGAAAATAATAAAAGCACCTCCCGATGATAA
Source organism: Hetaerina titia (assembly GCA_037158775.1). Lineage (NCBI taxonomy): Eukaryota > Metazoa > Arthropoda > Insecta > Odonata > Calopterygidae > Hetaerina > Hetaerina titia. Next base: position 86,715,097 of record CM073770.1, read on the forward strand.
TCTACACGTGTGCATAATTCTTGTGAAGGGAGGAAAAAAATGTGTTCTTATCTGAGTGCGGATCAGAATTCTCATTGTTGGGAGAGGACGTAATGATTCAATGACGTCACCGGAGACCATCGTCGACATACTCAATCGGTTATCGTCTATTTGCGGAGAGCGGATGGAAGGAAAACTCGGACTGTCTCTTGAAATATCTTCAAAAACGAATGTAATAAGAACTCTATTATACAAATATCCATTTGAACTTAAAAACATAGACCAGTATCACTTGAACGCGATGCATATAATTGCGAATGTAATGATAAACGCAAATTGAAAGGTGAGCACAGTAAAATCCCCTTAACATTCCACTTTTCATTCTTTGATTAGGGGTAATAAAAGTGATACATCTCAATGTAACGACTTGGTAGTCCAGTGGTCAATACGCTGGCCTACAGACTGGATGGCCCGGATTCGAGTCTTGTGGACGCCTCTGAACACCTTCAGCTTCATCCAAGCTGTGTGATTTTTGAGATAATAGGGCTTCCTGGGAAACCGCAGGTCCCTCACCCTAAATGTTAGAACGAGGTGAGCTCCACCCTTCTCACCCATCAAATCAACCGTGGGGTTCATTAATGTGGTTTTGTTACTTGAAACAGTTGTGTCTATAATTGTAATTATATAGAGAATCAGATGTTTGGTGCAAGCAGCCATAATATGCTGGTTGCATAATTGCTGGTCCAAACGATGAAAATCATATCTTGCACGTCGTAAAAAAAATTGGACTAAAAGTTGAATTTATTTTCGCAAAAACAATGCCTACATGTTTAATACTTACAAAACCTCGTACCTAAAATACGTGCACCTATCGGACTCTTATCTGCACGTCATGCAGAACTGTTGAGTACTTCTAAATTAAATGCTGTTGACGTCTTTCCGAGGTGAGGAGCAATAATTACTGATTCTGTTTTGCAGTTCACTTTCTGGGACTGTGAAAAATCGATGTGATGCTGTTGTAGTATTTCTTTTTTTAAAGGAATATCAAATCGATATTTCAGTCGCGCTGTATTTTGAATGCGCCAGTTTAATAAGCGGGCACACATTACGTAGCACTTTTGTTTGCGATCGTGTGAAAATGATTGTTCGAGAAATGGGGTCAAGTCATTCATTTTCCTGCTATATCTCAAGGTCCCCTAACTGAGGCATTAAAATTTAAGAGGGTGTTACTGTTTCCCCGATTTCGACTGAATTGATTGAGGGAAGACAATGCCTCCTCGATATAAAGGCCCCTTTTTTTTCGATAATTGACATTTTAATTCCCTCTCCTCTGTAAAAATTAGGCAATGGTTGGTGCCATTGTGTTATAAAATCCAGTGCGCCCAATTTGGAATAGAAATAATCACTAAGGACGGGCGTAATCGGGGTTAATTGACTCGACCTGCGGACGTCGACGTTTTAATCGCACGCCTCCCGTCTTGAGCAACTGATCCCGGGAATTTTAGTCAGCGCGGGAACGGGCCACGTAAATCGAAACAAATGATGTCGGGGTAAGTTTTTATTGCTTGATTTCGGGGGCGTCAGCGTACCTAAGATCCCTGTGACGTGATCGCATGCATCTCTGGGCGCTACTCGCCTGAATACATGTGTGTATGAAGCAGTGAAAAGTGTACCCGCATGACTTAAATTTTAATCTCTAATGGGAAGCATAAATTCCGGTAATTCGGTCATTTTTCCTCATATCATCGGCTGGGGAGAAAGTGTTTTGAATTTTTGATGCAGGATTTTCTTTTTCTTGGGCCAGGAAGAGCGTTTTTATGCCACTCGAGAATGGATGTTGTCGAATTTTCCCTCACGCCCAAATAGTGTTGTGTTACAGGCTCACCGGCCAACTCTTTTACATTCGTTGGATGAATTCTTTAGGGAATGAATTGGCGGAGAGAATGAATGGATGCTCTGTTGTCATGTGATCGATTGTCTTTGAGTTTAAGGTACCGTATAACCTCAGACATCAATTTCGAAGGTTTTTGGTACATAGCTGTTCGAGATGACTATGTTCCTCGGATTCCGTTTCGAATCAGCCTTTTATCTTAAGGTCGTGCCGTCGACGTATGCGCCGCATTCGCCCGTTTGATTTATTTCTGCGTCTAGGGATGGTTAATCACGTCAAGAACTGTGCTTTTAATTATGCTACGATTTCTGGGGAATAGGGAGGTGTGCCATATCATTACGTATGGGAAATCGGGAGAGGAGGTTTCTGGATGAAACTTACGTAAGGTTGCATCTTTACAGCCATTGTTCTTATGAAAGAATTTTAATTTTCCTTGATCAACGAAGGAAACGTTAAGCAATGCTCACAGATGAAATTGTCACTTCCCAATGATTTATGCATTTATCAGGCCATTGGAAGATCATCGAAAGCGTTCATATAACTTCAATTTTATTCATTCTAATACATAAATAAGTTATTCATGGTTGTATTTTGTACTTTGTGTTGTATTCGCATAGCTTTAGCAGCTATACGAAGAAGTTCGGAGTGGATCTGGGATGTTAGTGCTGGCCATGGATCACTCGAGCACGTCGAGAGAAATGAAGTCCTCGCGGCCTTTTGTGTGATCGCGCCAATGACACCGCAATGCCTCAGTTGATCGGTTCACGCTTGCGCGGGCTTCAAACAAACCGTGGGCCAACCTTAGACCAACCCTCTTCTGCTCTCAGTAGTGTAAATCGATACATTAAAAAATTCTCAACGAATCCATCTAATATTTAAATGAAGAACTAATTTTATGTAACCCTTTCGTTTTTTATTGTGACATTAAATATGTCCGCTAGCCAATTACGTTCTTTATTTTTTTAATAAAATATCCGAATTTTTTTCGAAGAAAGGTGAATCTGCAAGCGTTATCTTTGATTTTCTCTAGATGCTTGGGTATTTTTTTGCTTGGGGTGGCGTTTTCAAGCTAACGATCTGTAAAATGCGGTACTTTCATGTGTCTTATCAATTCGCACTCGTCGGCAAATATATATATCTCTCTCTCAGAGGTGAACCCTCTTCTTCCCTCCGCTTCGCCTCTTTGTAACCGTTTCCACGCCTTCCGAATTTGCTTCCCTGCCTTTCAATTCCTTAAAATTCACCATTTTGAGCCGTTAGGTTCCTTATAAACTCAAAGAAGGCAGTGCAAGTGGATGGAGGAGATACTGAGTGGCAAAGAGATGCTGAAGACGGTAATAGAGGGGAGAATGTTGGGAAATCGAGGTAGAGGGAGGAAGATAATGGGAATTTTGAATGGAATGAATGGAGGTAGGATATAAGGTAAGTGCATAACAGTCAGAGGGGATTCAAGGAAGAGGGACGTATTCCAAACAAATAACGTTGCAGAAAAGAAAAAAAGCCGCCTTTTTTTGAGCAAATTTAATGTTTTCTGCATAAAATTTACCCCGACCCCATTCTGGTGAGGGAATGTAGTCGATTCAAATCTTGTGGTAACGAGATGCGCGAGAGATTAGGGAATGTTTGGGAAATTACGGATAGAAAGGGACGTGAGAGGAGGATTTGGGGAGAGAAATCAAAGTGATCGGGAGGCATTTAAGTATACTATTTGGCCACATGGTCATTCGCTTCTCTCATTGAGGCTTTTTGTCCCCGCCGTGGACTCCCTAAGGTCAGTTCCCCTGAACCGCAAAGTATCAATCGACATTTTCCAGTTGATCACTGAGAATCCCTTTTACAGGAAAGGATCGTCAAACAGCAGGAACTTGAACCATTTTAGAAACGTGGGGTCTTACCTTCCTTAAGCCTACCTACTGCGCTGGTCCTACGAGCTATGGATTTGTTGATAGGTTTTCGCGGAGCGGGCACTTCCATTAACTGACTGCAACACTTTCTCAACACCTTTCGAAGAACTTGCTCTCCTCCCCGTCTTTATCTCCTTTATATAATTGGTCACACACCACCTGAAAGAGATCTCACCTTCTCGCCACCCCCCACCTATTATTCCCGATTCACGTAGAAAACTCGTTATTTTTTTACGTAGCTTTGGCGCAACCACTTTAAGATAAAATTGTGGGAACAACGAAGTTTAATGAAAGAAATAGAATTGCATTCTCTCTTTCGAATTCCGGACAGTCTCGGTTCCGCGTTAATCTGCCTTCGGTCACATCCACGTGAGATGCTTCGGTATAAGAAAAATGAAAGGAATTGAAAGAGTTTTTGCGCCTGGGCGCTGTAATTCACCTTTGCCGCCCCATTAGTGGATTTTAAATTTCATATCCTCGGATGAGATCGGAGGCGACCCCTAATCCGACCCCTTCGCCTCCCGTTCTTCTATAAGGGCCTCGCCCTTCGTCAACCGGTTTTGTCAGACAAGCGCGCGCGCTCCATCCCGCTCCGATAAGCCGAGCTGCACACTGGGAAAAGAGCCTCGAGCCAATCCGCGTCCTCCATTCGTCGTCAACCCCTTGGCTTCTTTCTCCTCCTTTCTCTCACTCACGAAACCTCCCTCATGCCCCACATTCGAACCTTCCTCCCCCGGTCGTCCCTGCCTCGCACAGAATCCCCTCCCCCACCGCACACATCCGCTTCCACCCGCGACTCCTCCGTTGGCACATCCATCACAACAACCCTCACACCACTCTGGCGGAAGCCTCCTCTTTGTCTTTTACCATCCCTCTCTCACTCCTGGTTCAACTTCCCTCGCGTGTTCGACATGTTCGCCATTTTCTCCGCTCCGCCGGCACCGAACAATTTCCTTTCCCTACTGTCCTTTTAATTCCCGTTTGAATTCGCGATCGACTTTCGCTTATCCCTCTTACTTGTCCGTTCCATCCATCTTGTTGCTCGGTTGAATGAAGTGCGTCTCACTTCCGTGTCCGTGGTCGTCTCTGCGGCCACATGCAGCACTCAGTCCACAAACCCCTTAAACTCTAGCTTAGTGTTCCGATTTCCTCCGGGCTTTTCCTCGCCTGCTATGAACTCGTTGAGTTAGGTGAATTAACGTAAGAGCATGGAAGATGAATTATTTTCATTATTCTGAGATGAAAGAAATTCAAATTCGTCACATAAAGAAAAACATTTTGTGTGGAAAGTCCAGTAATTGATGTTATGGAAGCCTAGATGAACATTTAATTCTCCCCTCGTTCCAAGCACTCCGGTTTTATATCCGGCTGTCTTCCAGCTGTCCAAATAGCCACGAGGAGTAATTTTTGGTACACCTGATCTTTCTGGGAAATCGCCAGTTCCTTGGGCATTGGAACTGACGTATGTTGACCAGTTTCTCCTTTCCCTTCTCGTTGAGCAGATTTTCTTTTAAAATTGCAGATTTATTTTTTAATATTTTGGAGATAATAATGAATTAACTTGTGTAGACAAGGATGTATTATGCTAAAATTCTGGCATGAGTATTTCACTACAACGCAGCATTTTATGTCCACTGTTGAAATCTCTTTTAGTGAACCGAGTGGAAAAAGACTACGGTTGAAATCACCGATCCATATTTGCCGGGGAAAATTTTTTGTTTGATTTATTGATGCGCAAATTGATTTCTTTGTATAAATCTAGTTGTTTTTTTTTTAATTTTGATAATTCTTAGATAGAATATTTTTCCGATGTATTCCAAATACATGATCCCTTGTTCAGTGTCATTACCGAGGTGAAGTTCACCTCTCTTGTAACAATCGCGTCACTTTTAAATACCGCAATAAGATGCGTGTTCACATTTATTTATGTCGTCCTCATCTAATTTTTATGAACAAATCCGTGTTTCCCTCGTTTTTATCCCCAAATGTGGCCACATTATTTTGCATATCTCGAAACTCTATTCTGACCCCAAAACTTTTCACTATCTCACCTGGTAATGTGAATCAACTTCCTGCTGACGCCAGGAATATTTTAAAAAAATTCGAATGTGGAGTTAGTATTCTTGAAATATATGCTAATGAAGTTAGTGTTTGCACTTAATTTGTAAGGAAAGAACATGACTTTTCATGCTCGCGGACGATAGATCGTATGAAACGCTTGCTTACCATTTGATCAATTAAAGATTATTCTCTACACACCCGCGCTGTCCCAGTTCTATTCCTGACCAATTGAATTCTTATAAAAACTCTTTTCAGGTGGTGTTAATGCATTCTAAAGAGGATGAAACAGTGTTTTTCTTTAATACTGCTGCTCTTAGCTGGACGAATTCTGGTCAAAAATTGTACAGGAGGAAAAAATCTAGTATTAATAAACAATCATCCTAAACGACTCGCAATTTGTGATCGGTTTTCTCGAACGCCTCCGTAAGAATGCAAATGGCGGAATAACAATTTCGGCTCTTTATGCTAGCAATCACTCTAAATGCTTTCCTAAAAAACGGTTCGCGGAGAAAATTGGCACACTTTTCATAAACAGAAAGTCAACCTAGGTGTCGTCATGAAATGAAGCATTCTTCATTCAAACAAAGAAACTTCTCCCTCGGCTATTCTAGTTTCCATTTTGATTCTCTCTGGCACGAAAACTGGTCATTAATTTGGCGTAGCTTCGTCAAAGAGAGAGATTTGAAAATAATGGGAGATAATTCCAAGAGTTTGTATGATTTCGTGAGTAGCTATAGATAATGTGCAAAACGTTTTTGTTTTGCATGTATCGCTTTTATCATGTTTTCGCACTCTTGTCTTCACTCAGCATAAAATGCTATTTCGATGGTGGTGTTTAATGCATATTAATGGTTGGTTAATTAGGGGAATAAATTCATTTGCGTGAAAATGAAAGTGATGAGTTTCTAAAAAGAAATATGTAAACCAATCTAAGCATCAACGTAACTGTGTACAAATCAAAGCTCGAATCACGGCAGTGTGTAGTAGTTTGCTTGGCCAATCGCCTCTGATCGCCATTCCTCTAATAATAATAGTAATTGCTCATTTCATTGTGCACTGCCGCAGTACAGTAGTTCCGTGACATTAACGTCAGAACATGGCTTTGTAGCCAAGGTGAAGAAGGAACACTCAGCAACGGTGGTCAACTTAACTGTTGGTAATCACACCATCCGCCTAACACGGGTGGTGTGAGACTCGTTCTGCGTGTTGATTTTAAGCCACTGTTTTCAACCGCACCGTTGCTTTATGTTATTAAAAAAAATAATGATAATAAAATTAACTCCATCCATTCTCGGTCTCCCCAGCCCCCAAGACACGATCTCACCCGACCTCTTTCACTCAGCTAAACGTCAATTGCCTCGTGAGATTTCTTGTTGTTTCCCAGGGGCATTCACAGACCTGCTATCCTTTTGCACGCATCGGAGAGGCTTTGTGCGGGAAGATGAGCGGTCGGCGGAGCTGGGATGGTGAACGTTCATTTTTCTCCGGTTTTAGCTTGGCTTGTGAAAAATGCGTGGAAATAGAGGTTTTTCCTCGCCCAATGAATTGTACCTGGCTAATTGTTGTTTAGGTACGTACTTTACAAACATCAAAACACAATTAGTACATCATACGAGACTAGGCTGACTGTCCAACCTATGAATCCAAATTATCATTCACAGCATTCTCTGTATTTGCACAAGTCATACACTAGGTCACGGATGGGTGGTGGCCAATTTTGGACCATTAAATCAACCTGAATGAAATGCAAAACATGTTTGATAATGATAACAATTTTTTCTCTATCGAGTTGCAATGTTTGATAAGGTTTCAGTATTTCGTGTTTCAATGACGGATGGGAATGACTCCAGTCGATTTATATATATTAAAATCTGTTTGAACCAGATTTCCACTGTCGTTGAAATGTGAAGGTCCTGTCAAATAAAAAGTGAACTTACCAGAAATCTCAAAACTTACCTCCTGCAAGCTTAGAAACTAAACTCGGTTAATCGGCTTGTTTTCCCCACATTTTAGCTGTCTGAATTATACACAGTGTTGCCTGAATTATATTATTAGGTAATCTACCGATTAAGGTAGGTTTTTGGATGGACACAACTATCAAATAAACATTTTGTGACTCCCCACCTAGCAAACTAATCTATATCAGGTCCCTCTTCATCTCGGTGTACTTCTTTCCTCCCTTCATCCCGTCCAACATCCCTATCCTGTTCGTGCCCTTACCTCGCTTGCCCAACATTCTCCCCTCTATTACCTTCTTCAACATTTCACTACAGCTCAATACGCCTTTCATCCATTTTTCCTGCCTCCATAGGATTTCTCTCACAAACCCCTCTCCTCACCCACCATCCCTAGTACTTCCACATTTGTTCTCCTTTCGGTCCATTTCACCTTCTCCATTCCTGAATCATATGTATAGCCAAAATGACCTGCCAATTCTAAGCGTCGCAGAGTAGGTATAAATCTCGTTCAGGAATGAACCGTACCTTGTGCTAAAATTTGAAGGCTGCGGGTTACATAAAAATCGCATCGCTTTCAAGTGCTCTCCCGAATTGTGTATTGCTGACTTCTGAAGGTGTTTGGTCTACTGATGGTCCTTGGATATCCTTAAGCAAACAGCGCTCGAGGTTCAGTAAGACTTTCTCAAAAATAAATCCTTTCATTTGTTTTTAATCACTCTAGCCAGTAAGATTTTTGTTCGCTCCTTTTGTTCAAGGTTGTTTGAACTGTAAATCTTGGCGCAACTAATTTTTTTGTGCGTACATCTTTTCTATTGAATCATCTGACGTTAATCACTCACTCTAAATATTACGATGCCGTCTTCACGCTCAAGGTTTTGGATTATCGCTGATTTTTTTTTCAACGCGTGCGAGAAAATTGGCGGAGATAACAGATTCCCGCGGTCATTCGACGCGCGAGCAATTTGCTTGCGCGTGCCCCGCGATGAGCCTCGCGTTCCCGGGCCGGTGGTTGGAGCGCGTGCCGCACCGCTGCTGTCACGGCTGTGACCGAAAAGGGCCGATTTGCGCGGCTCACACGTCACCGTCACGTCCGTTCCTCTCGAAAGCCCATACCCCCCCGGCCCTCAAATCGTCCCTAAGGGGAAGTCCTTCCGGGATGACCATAAACGCCGTGCCATGGAGTGTATCGCGTACCATGGAGTGGTCCTTAACACTCGCACTCGGTGCCATGGTTGTGTGACGCCGCTTTGGGCCTAATCGGCGCGTGTCGTATCCAACTTGGTGCAAGACATGCATGTATTTGATTGAGTTGCGATTTGCATGTCTCCATACCATGTGCCTATTTTCCTTTTAAAAACTCCTGACTGCTTTGAAAGAGTTTACGAAAGTTGCATTGCCATCAGTTTAATCTTATAGTACATTCTATGTGATAGTACTGGTAATCCAAGCGGAATAATTTAATTTAATATGCTAGCCTATGCATTTCAATAAAATTCATCTTTTATTTGTTCCCGATTTAATAATTAGCATTAATATCAATTACTTCATTGCTAAATTTGATTTTTTTAGCATAAAATAAAGCAGAAAGTTTTAGTGTTGTATTATGAGCGGTGCAAAGTCAACCTCGGTCATCAACGTACTCCATACTCACCTAGTTCATCTGCCACTTGTCATTTAATTATTCACTCGGTTAAACAACGAAGGAATTGATATTGTGGTAAAGACTTCATTTTTGTCATCAATCATATTATCCAGTTCTTGAAGTCCATGACTGGATAGTTTTGGCATAGTCCCACGACACACGCTAATTAATGAGTGAGGAAAAGGTCTCTTTCCTCTCTTTCTGCGTCAATCTATGCGTTTTTCTCTTTGCGGAATAATCCGAAGGAGACTCTCTAGGAAATGTGCAGCCAACCGTAGTGAAACTCTCAAGCTTGGGCGGTTTCAACACAAAGGATCGGAAGAATTTTTCCGGGAGATGACCACGAGCGTACGAGTCTTCCATTTAGTGAACATGAAATGTAATACATGACCGCCGAAATGTGCTTAAAAAAGATTCCTGGCTCCAGTGATCTGTTATAAATGTTAATTGAGACTTAATTACTTATTTAAGACGCAAATGGCTATAAAATTTCTTTCGCCATCCAATAGTGGGAGATAACTTGCTTTGAAAATACGAGAGACCATAGCGAAGTGGGATAGAAGGTAGAGCAAACCAGTCTTTGATTGCCGATTGCTTGTGGGTGATTAATGTATTTCTCGGAGTCATTTGTGACTCCCCGTCTCTCTAACATTTCCGCTTATTGCCTTTTTTACGGCGAGGCTATTAATTTAAAAACTAGAAAATTCATTCAGTGTTTTACATATATTCCTCAACTATGTTCGCAAGCATCTTTGGTTGCCAAGAAATACTGAGGGATACCTCCTCTTCTGTTTTTCTTCATGCATCACTTCAGACATGCCAGAACCTTATATTCCCCAGCTTGTGAGATTTTAAATCCGAAGCTACAATAAACATTTCATGGGTGGGTTGTTCCAGTAGTGCATGTGTTCGTCATGAACGCCAGCGGTAAATAAAATCCTAGCCAGACATTTTAGTTTAATTTCCCTTTTGAAGTTTAAGACAGCAGACACGTTTGGACCACGAATTCGGTCCAGAACCTTGAGGTGTATTGTGATCGGAAATCTACATCTTACACAATACCCCGCAAGCCATCACACGGGTGTATGGCGGGTGGTGTTAGGGCGCGAGCCATGCGTGCAGGAATATTAATTCATAAATGCATTTGAATATATGTTAGCGAGTGTAGAATACAACTCGTGCACGCACATGCCTAAATAGGTAATGCAATAATTTTGTGTGTTTGAATAAATCAATAAATTATAGTCAATAAATTATTATCAATATATTCTTGCTCTTAATTTTGTTTTAGGTAATCATTCTGTGTCGTGCGAGGGAAGGACAAATATTTGAATCTGTATTTGACAGTTTCTATCTCTCTTATTTTATCTTTGTGGTCGAATCAATCGATATAATATGGTCCCGTAATGATTACTTCGGTGTTTCGAGAAAACTCCGATGTCCTATACCTTACTAAAGGTCTGCAAGTCTTGTCTGCCTGACATTAATCCTTATAAGGTTGGAAATATGTCCAAAGTTCGACGATTTGCTTCGTTGATACGGAAATACTGCTCATTAATTATGAGTGCTTTGAAAATATGGTGCAGAAACATGGATCGTCCGCTAGCTATGACGTTTAGTATCTCATCACGGCAATGGTTGGAACCCTGCATCTCCCTCGAAATAACTCATTAATGCGAAAGTACCCTTTGAAACTTCGACGCGACTCATTAGTGCACATGAGTTGTTCCATATCTTTTGGTGCGCATATATGTCAGCTTGAAATGAGGAAAGTTAGCCAGGTCGATGTATCATGCACCCGCACGTGGGTGTTTTATGTCTCATAATTATGTCAATTTCGAGGTTTTTACTCCCTCTTATACTTTCGGTAGTGGGTGCCTGGTCCCTCGTCGGAATTGAGTGCGGTTCGTGGTTGGAAATATGGTCAATTCATATTACTTTCCTCAAAGGTTCCAGAGTCCGGTGTCGTGTTTCTCTCTCTCTCTACGCGAAGAGCGAGCGCCAGAGTGAATTTCCCGAGTTGTTCTCCCTCTGTCGCCTTAATGGGAGGCGCAGGGTCAATCCCGCCGAGTTACTCCTCGTTTAGCTAGAATTTAAACGATGACGGGACACTTCGACGAGAGGATCGCCGTAAATTTTTGTCCACTCCGCCATTTACGCCAAGTCCTAATCCTTGGATCACCCTTCCGACGTCTGGTTCGTGATGGGTTTTAATACAGGGACCTCGAATGAAATAATGATACTTATTGGTTACCTAGAGGTCTCTCTCTTCTCTCTTCGGCGTTATAAGTGGCGGATTCAATTTATTAAGGGACTTGAGGCAAGGAAAACGATTTTGGAATCGTGCGCCGGAGTCAGTTGTGAGCGGAGATTCGAGTTTTTCGATCTTAACTGCGTCGACGATTGCGGATGGATACTACGTTCAATTAACGTGCATAAGGAGGTGACTGTTTTAAATTTTTAGGTTTTCTTTTTTGGTTTCCATGCCTACAAGGGGCACGGTCCCTTTTACGAAACGATTTACGAAGAGGAAATATTATTCAAGCAAACTTTTTTGTCTTTTGTAGGACTGCTGGAGAAGTGAATTCGAGACGAGAAATGAAGACCTTACACCAGATATACAAAGTAGCTAGGGCAAATTCAAATACGTTGAAAGAAAGAAGAAGAAATCGTTTAAGATATTTCGAAGGTCGTTCGGTCCATTGGCGATCGTTTCTTTCGATCCAAACCTCCCACACATCTTCGTCGCTACTCGTCGTCCCCGTTCACATATCAGCCAACTTTATCACCGCCACGACCACTAGGGCGTACACGAATGGCGGGAATGTTGGGAAAACGATCCAGGGAATGGTAAACTTCTTTGTAAACTACCGTGGTGTTTACGATTTATACAAAGGAAAGCATCCTTTTATCTAATCTTAATGAGTGGAGTCCAAGTTAATGAAGGATCCGGGGGAGTGTCGTGGGCAACTTGTGGAAGGAAATTGGTGGTGAGTGAGAGTTACGGGATCTCTCTCGCGCTCTCTAGCGCAGAGGAAGATAAGCAATGCGCTTCACCTGGAAATGTGTCTATCGATAAGGATGCGGAATATTTCTCTGAAGTAATGTACTATTTTCGTGCTGGCCATTCAATCTCTTGAAGATTTACTGCCTTTTTCGGTTTTGTGAATGCTTCGCTGCTTGTAAAGATGCAAATTGTCGTCCGAATTGAGCTCAACGTTTGATATTGAATGACTTCTTCATCTGCTTTTCGTAGCATTTGAAACATATTTACTTATTCAATTCCGTGATTTTTGGGTTCGTAAACAGAGACTGGTTCACTAGAACCCATGTTAAAAGCGTCGAGAATAACAGATAAATGTGCAAAAAGTTGCTCATTTTTTTTATCATCCCCGTCGATAAAACCATGCGTCGGAGATTCCTTCGTTGAACTTTTCAGAATATTTGGAATAAATAACTGTGAGGCCAGAACCGATTTCAGAGTGCTCTGTTCATTCGGTTCCTGGAAACTCAGGGGGCAGGTCGAGATTGGCTCGTCGGGATCCCAGAGGTCGATAAAAAGGCTTAACCCCGTCGTTTTGGTCCCTAGGAACCATGGTGACGATTCGAGAGTACCTAATCAGGATCCTAGGGATGCGGGGGATAGCGGTGGGGAGCGAAAGAAGATTAATTCCCAACTTTTCATTTCGTCCTGTCCAAGTCGTGAGAGCAACGCTTTATAACATTGAAACTCTTTCATATGTAACCACTTGTTATCCGTCCAAACTTTAAAAATAAAAATATAATTTTGCATTTCCCGCGTTTAATTAAACGCTTCTTGCCCTCTGTGGGCCGCACTCCGGTATCCCCTACGCAATATGCCAAATTGTTTGCAATCAAACGCGTTTGAAATTTACTGTCATCATTATCATTATCTCTTCTTCATTTGCTTGTTATGGATGGCATGAAAAAATATTTCGATGATGAGAAGAACACGTGTCCTCGGAGATGACGTAATTTAGGATTTTCCCATCTTGATCGTTGGATGTTTTATCTTCAGATTTTGCACGCCTTGATGGGCTTGCCACGCGAAACGACTTAAAAGAGACTCTTGAGAAGAGAAGATCTTGGCAGAGAGATATTTATTTTCCACTGCCCACCGGTGATGTCTAAGAAATGTCGATGTGATGATAATCATCGGTTGTATCGAGAAACATCAACATTGTAGTCTAACTTATTAATATTATCGATAATGAATTTTATCGTTTTCGTCTATCTTCCCTAATTACGACGAGTGTTACTAGTTCTGTATATCTCATTATTGTTTTGTATTCACCCACGTTTAGAAAATCGCCCAAATTATCTACATAGTTCATGGCATCGAAATCATCACATCGGCAATATTATTATATTTTGGCTATCCTCCTCGTCGTTGTGCCGCAAGTATCGTCGATGCCGTCTACATCATTATTAGACGATATTCATTGTAACTATGTATCGTCAAAAGACGATATAGATGACTCTACTGTAATGGGATTTCCATTTCCACGAGAAGTGTTCCCGTATTTTCTCTCGTATGTTTACAGCCTAGCTATCGCAGCAAACCTGCGTGAAACAAGCAAACCAAGCCATATTGGTAGTGTCGTCCTTACCGTAACGTCGACGATAGTGGTCGATCCTTGATGTATAGGTTCCTATAAATTATTCATATAGATCTGGTCGATGCGAAATAATGCCGGCATTTCGCCCATCTACATGTACCGTCATATTGTAAGGTGCCATGAGGGGAAAGTCAATCCTTCCACACGCGTGGAGATCGACTTTTCCCGAGAAGTGTCAAACGCGCTTCGGTGCAGGAGTTTGAGATAACCTTCGCCGTGCAGAAAACTCTGCGGACAAAGGCGGACGCCTTACATGTACATAAGGTTTTGCGCGAGTGTGAGGGAAAGAGAGATAAAGAGTGAAAGAGACGGAAAGGGAAAAAGAGGCATGAGGGTAGCAGAGGAGGAGGGTGGGATGGGGGGGGGGGGAACTTTGTTGAAGGATGCTCTGAGTCGCCGCCGCCGGTTCGCCTTCGCTCTCGATGTGGAAGCCGAAGGTAGAGCGAAGGGTGTGGGGGAGGGAGAGAAGGAGTGCCCCGATGACCGGGGCGCAACCGTTTTTCTTCCCCGTTGCCTTGACCTTGCACACACTTCCGGCTCGCTGATGAAGGCATCTTGTTTTTTTATCTCTGGGCGTTTGATCGCTCTGCTGTAAGGAAAAAACACTCCCCGAGTAAGTGATCATTCCTCCTATCGGTGCAGTTAAAGATCGTTCATTTCTATTCTCCACGTCCCCTTCCTCATAGTGTCCCTGTGTTTCGCATTTCGCTCCTTTCCCCGTGTCGTCCTTCGACCGAAGGGATGAAACGAAAGAGAAATGAATTTTTAAATGTCAGGGCGAGAATTAGCAATGCAATATGGATTCAGCCTTCCGCCTGGCATTAATACATTAATATCACCAGGATCGTGTGGGTGCTTATTTACATTCGAATGTCTTTATTAATGTGATTGTGCTCTGAGGAGGATTCTTCGTGCATGCCGTTTGAGGTAACTTGCTGTCCTAGAAACATTCCAGTTTTGAATCATGATGATAAATTTTCCTTTTTTTTTCTTTTCTGCGCTGAGCAATTGGGATTCGTGGTAAGATTTCAGGTTCAAAGTGAAAGGCGCACACATTTCTCAATCATACAGAAACTTGAGTTTAATTGTTTGAAACGGAATCCGTTTGCACCATGTTTCGTGTCGTCCTTGAAATATTTTGGATTTAGATGCGCCAAAGATGAATGAGTGTGAGGGAAGTGTGCTCTGCTGCTTTGGTCTGGTTGAGAATATGGATGAGTATTGAATCACCAATCATGTTAGAGGAGAGTTAACGATGTTAGAGGAAGGGTTAGACCGAGAGGTTCATGGACCATACAAACCCTCAAGACGAGGAATATGTTAGAAGTCTCAGGAACAGAAGAGGATGTATGAAATAATGCGTGAATATAACGGAGGTGAAAGAAGTATGGAAGAAATTAACAAAGTAGAGTTGTTCCGGAAGTAAATTAAATCATAGTTTATTTACCGCGTCGCCCAGGAAGATAGAGACGAGAAGGCTAGTTTGTATGCATTAGAGAATGCACGTTTTATTCCCAGCAATTCCCTGACATGTGAAAGGAATTTACATGTTCATAAACTTAATATATTGGTTCAAATTTTATTGTTGGAATCATCGCATTATGAATAAAGTGTGATAAAGATCTGGCTATGTATGCGATAAGATCCCAGTGGCATAAAGGTGCCTATAAAAGATTTTTTTAAACGAAAAATGTATAGGTGCTTACCGGTGGACTCGTCTATAGCACCGAGTATTTACAAAATCGTGCATTTTAGTGGGTATTACATATATTTTTATCGTGCGTGGGAACTCTTTGTGCTTTTATCTTACGCGTTTGTTACGGAACTGTGCCATTTCACAATGCATGCAGGGAATAAAATTTTCTCAATCACTATTCATGTGCGTGTTATTCGTTAGTTACCATATGCATGAACGTAGCTAGTGCTAATCCCGCCGGCATATCCAAATTTTACAATCCTGATTTGGAATTGCAGCATGGAAACTATACTTAATTGGCAGAGGGTAAATTGCTTTCTTCATTCGCAGGAGACTTCTGGAAAATCGACTAATCGCAGCTTTAGATTGCGCATTTGGGAATGAAAAATTCCAATTCAGTCACGTTCGCTCGTTGGTAGAGTTAGCGGAAAAACGAATGCACTAAACTTTGGTGGATTAAATTAACTGTCGTAATCCTTCCATGTGTTTTACTTTGCTATAGAGTAATTATAAGTCACTCCACCATGGAATCACACGCTACTCTCCTAGGTTTTGTTTTACAGGTAATAGAAACGCAAAGCAGGTCCTTCGATACCCTTTTTTTCTTGCGGACTACTTGCATCTGAATAAAAAAATAATAGCTTCAATTTTCTATCATGTACAAATTTGATGCATTAGCAAGACTTCCATTTCTGTCAAATGGATTTTGAATGTTACTAATCAACATTTCTGTATGGGAATTTAAACATGAGTATTTGTCAAGCCATAGGATAATTCTGTCCGCTTGCACGAGAAAATATTTATGTCCGCATAAAATTGGCATTAAAACATTTCTTGTGATTCACCACATTTTCTTAAGGTTCAACGCCATTTTTAAGCGTAGCACCAATCATTATATGTATTTTGTTAATTACTGCTTTTTAAAATGACGGCAACATTGGTGTAAATATTAAGATAAAATGTAAGGGTTGCTATTCAGCTCCGGACTGTAATATATCCTTAGAAATTTACTTTTTTGCCATTTCTTCGCGTGGCTTCTTAGGTTTAGTTCTAAATGTGGAAAGCGTACATAGACATACACCTTACGTCTATTATATTTAATAGAAGAAGTAAGAGAGACATCAATTAATGTAAAGATAATTGGACACCAATGATATTGAAGCTATGAATATTCAGATTTCAATCAAATTGAATTTGATTCATATATAATCCCAACTAAAGAACTAGAAACAGGAATGACCCGACTTTTAGAAGTGGATAATCGCGCAGTTATACCTATACAAGCTCAAGTACGAATTCTAATTACAGCAGCAGATGTGCTTCACTCATGAACAGTACCTACACTGGGGGTAAAAGTAGATGCCACCCGAGGACGAATTAACCAGCGTGTATATTCATCCACGCAACCCAGCCTGTGGGATGGATGCGACGTTTTTTCATGGCATGTTCTTTATTACGACTTCCCTGCATCATTCGTTGATTTTCTAATGGAATTTCTGGGAATAAGGCTCTACGGACATTATCGTTGTACTAGGGTTTAAGGGAGTTATTTCAAGGCGACTTGTTGCGAAGCTCAAGAATCCCAGTTGGTGCTCGGATTTTGAGATTCTTGTATGATGCGATTTTATGTCCTCCTTTGCGTTCGCGTCTCCCACCAGTTATGGAAAACAGAGTTACTTGAACATATTTATGCAGATCACAGGCGTAATGAGGGTGAATTAAGAAACCTCTAACGTTTAAGTAACGATAGGGCGTTGTGGAGTTAATTTTGGTGGAGATTGGTGGTGAAAATGTGGTTTGAAAACATTTTTAAATGCGTTACATAAATAGCGCACATAAGAACACCCGGTACCATAGGTATCCTTTTTTGGGGAGCTTCCAGTTTATCGCTTAGGTCGTCATATTAGTTCGAACGTGTCGAATGATGCCCCCCCCCCTCTCGCTCATGAGAACTCATACCTGTGCACCAAGTTCTCAACCACGAAAAGTGGTGCGGATGGAGGCTGTTAAGAGGCGGCGGACGTTGGAATCACTTCCAAGCGAAGACCGCTCTACACTTGTACAGTCACTTGTACTTGACAGGCGAGATCGCAGCAAGAATGTTTGGAGGATAGCCTATCGAGCCAAACTTTGCGAGAATCCATTTTTAATGCATACATTTACGGTCACATTAGAATGAAACAATTGGAATAATTTACACTACATTTTGCGAAATGGGTGTTTTTTTCCTTTTTACTATTTAATTTAAAAGATCATACTAATGGTACCACCTGAAGATGGCGTTGAAAGTCGAAACCTTGGTCGTCTCGTAATAAAGTTTCAGTGGAATCACAAAGTTACTATTTTTTCACTTCCAATATGAATCGATTCTATAAAGTTACGCCGGAAACCATCAATTATAACCCAATGCCTTTTTCTTCGCTCAGCTTGCAAGGTTATGTGTAGATAGGCCACATCCATGCACTGTGGCAATTGATGAGTAAACCCTTACCGATGCGTCCGATGGTGACATAAATACTCGTACTTCGGCGAGTCTGTTTTATTATCGATTCAGAAAGATCATTAACTTGAAAATATCATCCAATTAGTTTTTATTAAAAGAGGGAGGGATGCTGCGGAGCATTTCGTAAAAATATTATTTTCAAATTCCGTGGGCAAAAAGTGCGATGTTGGGATTTGTCACACGAAATGCGATCTTGATGAATCGATAGTTTTTTGAAATTCACTTTTAAGGCGCTCATTCTCTTCCTCTTGCACTCCAGGTGTGTGCTAGGTGAGTGAGAGGGCAGGCGGTCCAATTTCAGTTGAAAATAAAACACGTCGCAGTGGTTGTGGCCAACGTGAAAGGCCCAAGGTGCATGAGCGCGCCCGGAGGTGGTCGAGGACGTCGTGCCGGGCTCGATGGAGCCTGCGATTCGTTTTGGTTTCGTGAGGGGCGTGGCGGATTCCTCCCTCGCCCAGGCCTTACACCTCGGCTGTTTGAAAGTGAAGTCATGCGTTTTAATAAGGTTCTAATGGTTTTCCTTTAGTCAGAGGAGCGCTTTGATGACAGAATTTACCAAGATATCGCACGTCTGAAGTTCACAAAGTAAAACGAAAGATTGTTTTGCAGGATAATTGACAACACAGGAAAAATATTTAAGTGTGGAGCAATCTCAAATTAGGTCCAATTGACTGTACATATGTAGCATTGTCCTCCTCTTTCCTTAATCCCTTAAGACCCACGACGCCCGTCATGGCCAGTGGCCCGAGGAATTAATTAGTGAGTATTGTAAGTTGGGGAATGAGATCCTACCAGTCACATTGGCTCATTTTCGCATTTGTGCCAAAAACGGGCCAAAATGTATAGTAGAAAAGACCCCAATAACTCACTAGATATTCGAAACAAGCTGTTATCCCTTCTTAAGGGACTGACTTGATGGCCTGGGTGCTGCTGTCCGTGCCCCACGGTCAGTAAGTATCGACACACTGAACGTACAATTATCACTTATGTATTCTACCGTTTAAGGTAGGTTTTGGATGGGCACAAGCTACCAAATGGTACAACGACAATTCCCTTACCTTTCCTAACGAAACACAACCCAACATCCAACACTAAAACAAGCCCCTATACATCTCCGTATACTTCCTTCCAACCTTCATTACGTCCAACATCCCGTTCCTATTCACGCCCCTTCCTCTTTCAGAGTCTTCAACATCCCACTGCCGGTCATTACGCTCTTCATACATTTTTCCTCTCTCCTTATGATTTCTCTCAACAATTCCTTCTCCTCCCCCATCATACCCAGCACTTCCTCATTCGTTTTCCTTTCTGTCCACTTCACCTTCTCCATCCTTCTCCGCACCCAGATTTCAGAAGCCTCCCAATCTACTGCTATCGTACTGCTTCAACGACCATGCATGTAATTTTCGCGCAGTACAAAACCACGCTCCATTTGAAGGTTTTGACGAGCCTTTTCCTAACATGTTGGCTCAACGTCCCTGCCATTGATGTTCTTTCACATTATTTGTTTCCGATTTAGAAGATAATAACCAATGATTATCATAATAGAATACTACGTGTTTTCATGTTTACAATTAAGCAGTCGAGGTACGAAAACCACATTCACGAGACGTGGTGGATAGGTACGATAGCTGTCGTGATAATGGCGGCCGCGAATAGTGTTCACCCTGTCAGTCATTTTTCTTCCCTTGTGTTCCTTCAGGAAATCAGTTGTGGCCATACCTTACCTGATGGAATAACCAGCAGTTTATCAATCGCATTAGTCAAACCCTGGTTAACTACTGTCTTTTCCCGTGAACGCATCTTTCCCAATAACCGTTGATAATTTAATTCATAGGGGTTATTATTATTTAAAGCACTCTACTAAGGCGCTTATATTTTCTTTACCGCTGAAATTATCATTCCGTCTGGTTTAGAGTTGGCAACTAGTAGTAATTTGTTAACTAAGGTTAGTGATGATCTGTTAACTAAGACAGTATGACCTATGGTGTCATTCCCATTGTATATGGCCTTTCGTGTAATTCAGAATATGAACCACTACCCCCATGTCTGAAGGGCGGATTCCCATTCGCGTCCTCAGGTTTTTTCCGGCGAGCGCATCACCTACCGTGAAATCCGCGTCAGTAAACACGTTTTGTAATTATTCTCACGTGATCAAATTTAGGTATCGATGCGAAATTCGCGCGATATACTGCTGCATCACTTAAAAACTTTTGCGTAATGTTTGGGGAAGTCAAAATTCGGCTATATCTTAGTTCCTCAATATCCTCCTTTAATCATGGCATCACGTTTATCACTTTTTATCATTTGAGAAAGGATTCTGTCCTTTCCTTTGGAGATACATTTACATGGTTTATCTCGTTCGTTTCAGTCCTCGTGTCGTTTATCTCTGTTCGTGCATGCCATTCGGGCGTTATAATGCGTATTTTGGCGTCTTAATTTGCCATCGTCTTAAGTCGATTTTTCGCTGGGAGAACGTTTGAATTCTCGTGCCATTCCCGCGGTTGTCAAGAGAACCGAGTCACTATTCTTTATTCTAAATTCCGTACAGTCGTGTTAGCCCGTTACTGTCATTTCAATCCGTAGATCTAGAAAATTAGCCTACGGTTAAATCGATTAGGGGGTTCGGTGTGAAAGATGGTCGAATTGTTAAATCAGCCTCTCTTTCAAGTTGTATGTTTAATGTGCGTTGTGAAACTTCCTTTTCGATATTGTGCATACTTTAAAACCTGGAGGCAGGCGGTTGTAATGGTGATCTGTTTTAACGGGCTGGTCTCATTAATGAACTAGGCTATCCGCTTAAATAAACCGTGCAGATCTGATGTGCGGCCACGAATAATATATCGGGGTGTGGGTTTCGCGCTGCATTAATATATTCACGTTTCTCATATTTTCGTCTCGTTATTCACTTTCTTTTCGTAAAATCTGAGAAGGCGAGGCCGCCGTGTTTTGCTTTGCGTGAAGCTTTAGATGGAGGGAGAAGGACTGCCCATTCATATGGTCCTCGTGAATTTTTCTTCTTATGGACTTTGTCTCCGGTTTTGACATAGTTTTGAATTTCCATTGAATGTGACAGTCGGTGATAAATTGTGCTTGTAAAATTCGGAATGCTTTTGTAAGTTGCTTCAAGGGACTACGAAATCGAATGAATGGTTTCGTGTTTTTCTTGTGACTATGCCGGCGTTACTGAAACAAAAGGTCTCCTGTGACCAGATTGGTGAAAAACGCTCCCCCCACCCCTCCTCCAAGAGACGAAGGGTTGAGGAAAAATACACAGAATCTTTTTAAGAAGTTTGCCGAAGAGTGTGTTTTTGTGTTCTACCCACATGAGATGAATGTTTGTTGTAATATCTCAAGAGTGTGTAATGGAGTTCGGACGAAATTTAGGGTAATTTTCCTGTCGTACAGTTGCTCCGACGTTATCATCATTGGCATCTGATACGCTCGCGATAAGGATGTCTGGTCATTAGTTTTTGCCTACTTCGCTATCTAAATGGGACATGTTAAATGAAGGCCTTGACTTGCTCAGAGAAAATGTTGGAGATTAATTGGTGCCATCCCATTGAGAAATGTGCGTTTCCGAGGACTGGAGTAAATTAACTGGCTCACTGTCAAAGAAATGCTTCTGTGTTGTGACGAGATTTGTCTGGAATGGGATTCGTTGTGAACGTCACCGCTAGTATGCGCAAGCGCTCGAC
Source organism: Hetaerina titia (assembly GCA_037158775.1). Taxonomy (NCBI): domain Eukaryota; kingdom Metazoa; phylum Arthropoda; class Insecta; order Odonata; family Calopterygidae; genus Hetaerina; species Hetaerina titia. The sequence goes on from CM073770.1 coordinate 86,737,069, forward strand.
ATTTTCTGGTAAAAGGACAACTTTTAACTAAGGAGGTTTTAATGCTGTACCGAGCACTTGGTTCTCTTAGGGAAAATGTTGAAATTCCACGCTGTGCGTTCCATCGCTTGACGTTTTTCATCTTGTATTCAAAAGAATTGAAGTAAAATTGCTTAAAATGCACTCCTATCGGCTGAAGCACCAGAACGTGGAGTATACTATATTTTCCGTGCAGTCGATTGGTGCGTGTTAAAGTAATAGGTTCGTGGGACAGTGCAAACATTTACGATTGGGCGTTGCTTGGTAGTTGCAAGTCCTTGTGGCAAATCAATCACAAGATTATTTGTTAAATTCAATCAAAGATTTATTGGAAACAGGTGCCGAGTCAGAAATTTATGTAAAATTTTATTGGTGATACGAGGGAAATGTTTCACTGTCACCAGTTCCGCTATCCTTTGTCCTTTAATGGCGGTGATGTGGTGGAATAATGAAAAATCAGCAACAATATTGGCAAAACGTTTTTGTGGCAAGTGAGTTCAGGAAAAAAATATTAACTTATGCAGTTCCCGAAATTCCATGAAGTTGTCCATAATTTACGTTATCTGGTATACGAAGCCCTTAGACCAACACTTGATTGCACATTAAGTTGTATGTGCAATTGTATGTGATATGAACAATCAATGAGAGAGAATGTTTGATTATGGTGTATTTACATCCGAAATTGGCCCGTGACTGGATCAGTTCAGGTTGGACTTCGCGATCATTCGTAGAATATTAGTAAGAATTCCTCGCTAATGTCGTTTTCCTTTTGTCCTTTCAGGTGAAGTTGGAGCGAGTCCTTGGTCTCACCGTTTCCAGCAATGCCGCCCTCGACTGCGACCCGACGTCCGAATTGGTCGCATACCCAGCGGGGTGAGTAACGTCTCGAGAGAGACGTCCAAATAGCCTATCAATTCAATCAAGTCTTCGGGCATTAATCATTCAGAACGTTGTAATGTGTGTGTGTATGAAAATGTGTGTGATAGTAAAATAAGTGATATTTGATGGGATTATGATTATTTATATGCACACACATTTTCATGTAATATATATATGTATATGTGTGTGTGTATATATATATATATATATATATATATATATATATATATATATATATATATATATATATATATATATATATATAAATTCACTGATATTCATAACAAACACAGAAACCAAAACACACAAAAGAGGGAAAACTCACTGGTTCTCGAATTTTCGGTGGTCCAACCACCTTTCTCAAAAGGAATTAGGAACAGAACTCTGTGTTTGTTTCTGTGTTTGTTATGACTATCAGTGAATTTACATTACACGTTTGTGGGTTTTCCAAAAAAGTGTATATATATATATATATATATATATATATATATATATATATATATATATATATACATTCAAACACGAAATCCCGCCATACGGCGAACAAATATTCATTCACATAGAAATTGAGATAAGGAAAATAGGAAAGGAACACATATAAAGGACGAACACAAGAGAGGTGGGGAAGGCGGTTTAGTCACGTCGTCACATCTTCCGTGACGAAATCCTGGTCTCCTTCCGCAGTCTCACTAACTCTACCGAGCTAGTATTTTGGAATAAATGATGAAAAAAAATATTCCGTCCCTTTCAAGTAACTCAGGCTGGCTTTCTAACCGAACATTGAAGTAGTTAGGTAAAAAGATAATTAAAAACTATGGTTCTGAAATGCATGCATAAACCACGATAATCTGTTGAATTAGCGCTGTACGCACAACCGAATGAAATTTGTCACGGGCTATAACAATGCCGAAGGGAGCTTTTTGTTAAGAATCGGAATAAGAATCATAGTATATCTAAAGATTTTACTAGGTGTACTGATTGATCTTGAAATGATACAAAACGTTTGAGATTATTTAGTATGTGTAATAAAGATTTTTTCAAGGAAGTTGGTTTTTGGTTGGCTTTTATGAGAGCTTGATTTGGGTTTCGGTTACGAGTGTCCCCTATTTTGCTCGAGGTCGATTCCGAATTGGATTTAGCATCCCGCGAAGTATCAATTACAAATGGTTGAGCAAAACAACCTTCGGGTTGATGCCTATCGTTTTGTTTTTTGATGACTTCCACGTCTGTGGAATACCTGCTTGAATGACTCAGCGAATGCATGTGGAAGTCGTTGTCGAAACCTCACTCTAAAAAAGGAGAGGGAAAACTCTATGCATTTTTATGTATATATATTACGAAAATTATATGTTTATATATATGTACACACACACATATATATATATATTCATTCATTAACATTGAAATAGAGATTAGGAAAATGGTAAAGGAACACATATAAAGGACGAACACAAGAGAGGTGGGGAAGGCGGATGTGAGCAGATCACGAATGTAAAAATACTTTCCTCGACCGGGACTTGAACACCGGATCCCTCCACTTGCCGGGCGGATGCTCTAAACCACCTGAGCTATCGAGGAAGGGTACTTTTACACTGAAATCTGCGATCTTATAAAGCGCCAAAGTGCTCCGAATCATTGCCCAGAAGATGGCGTTAGGGAGCTGTTACACCCACCATAGGAGAAATTGACAATCACAAGAGGAGAATGGACAGTAGGTTAGCAAGCATAAAACATCATACAGGATAGGAACGGTGCGTTTCATGGCACGCATAGCCAGAAGAAGAGACGAGCCACAATTGGAATTGGACGAGCCACACATGAAACCCCCCGGTCTAAGGGTATATATATGTTGGTCGCCTGTATGTCTGCACCTGAAGGTGACGTTGTACGTCGAAACCCGGGCCGTGTGTTTGTGAAATAAATCTGTGGAATTACAAAGTATTATTTTATCCGCTTAAGAGGGACTCACTGGTTCTCGAATTTTCGGTGGTGCAACCACCTTTCTCAAGAGGAAGGTGGTGGTCCTCTTGAGCAAGGTGGTTGCACCACCGAAAATTCGAGAACCAGTGAGTCCCTCTTTTATATGTTTTAGTTTCTGTGTTTGTGTTGACTATTTAGTGAATTTACATTATATATATATATATATATATATATATATATATATATATATATATATATATATATATATATATATATATATTTTTTTTTTTTGTTCGAAAACCCTGTGGAAACCTACGTGTATTTCCGTATAAAATCTCTCTAATTTACTTGTTCATTTATCTTTACGCTCACGTCAATTTGATCCACCTAGGTTGGAGGTAGATAGGAGGGAGGGCTTTTTGTGTGTCGTGCGTCCGATTTTGTGTTTGAGGTTAGTCTACTACCTTGATCAAAAAGTTCCCGGAATTTATTCAGAAAATTAAAAATACAAGTTTATTCATCTAAATCTATATTGTCCCCTTCAAAGTAATCCCCATCGACTGCAACACACTTATGCCAGCGCTTGATCCAATCCTCGAAACATTTTTTATATTCGGTTTTCGGTATGTCCATCAGTGCTTCCTGCGATTTTTCCATTACTTCCTCTCGGCTGCTAAAACGCGTTCCCCGTAATGATTTTTTAACTCGATTGAACAGAAAGAAGTCACAGGGAGCCAAATCAGGTGAATTCGGTGGCTGTTGGATGGTATTTGTTGCATTTTTCGTCAAAAAATACGAATAATGATAGCACTGTGCGACGGTCTCGACGCACTGTGCGACGATTTCTGGTCTCTTTCGGCGAATTGCTTCACGCAAACGTCTCATAACGCCCAAATAATACTCTTTGTTTACTGTCTGGCCTTCTGGCAAAAATTCATGATGCACTACACCGTTGTAATCCATGAAAACCGTCAGCATTGCCTTCTTTTTTGACTGAAAACGACGTGGTTTTTTTGGTCTCGGCTCATTTGGTGAACGCCATTCACTTGCCTGATGTCTGGATTGCGTGTCGTACTCATAAACCCACGTCTCGTCTCCAGTAATGATCCTTTTGATGAATGTGGGATCGGATCAGCCTCGCAAATCATGTCTTTTGCGACGTCAACACGGTCTCTTTTTTGCATGAAATTGAGGTCTTTTGGCACCAGCTTTGCTGCTACACGACGGAAACCCAAATCATTAACCACAACGTCTTGGGCGGATCAATAGGCAATGTTCAAGTCCTCCGCTATTTCTCTGATGGTTAATTTGCGGTTATTGACCAACATTTCTTTTACTTTATCAATTTTTTCACCGACTTTCGATGTCGATGGTCTGCCACTGCGTTCATCATCTTCGATTGACTCACGACCACTTCTGAACCGCTCGTGCCACTGGTAAACGACCGTTTTTTTTAGAGAATCGTTGCCGAAACACTTTTCCAACATTTCCAACGTCCGTGCGCCACTAAATCAGTTTTTTAGGCAAAATTTAATACAAGTTCGTTGTTGCAAATTTAAATCCATTTCTGCAATTGTAAAAAATCGCCAACACACACAGAGATAGATGTACTCTTGGCTACGTAACTTTTGCAAATGTCAAGTTATGACACTAAGATTTAAAGGGAATATCAACAACAGATGTACCAATTTAACAAAAAAAAACAGAACTCAAATCGGAACGATGGGAGCGCCACACGGTGGTTATTCCGGGAACTTTTTGTTCAAGGTAGTATGTGTATTTCATTTCCCATTTTATTAGTGCGTTCAAAGTGGTCTGACTAGTAGAAATTATAGCTAGAAACTTCAAATTACGGTGGTTTCTTCAGATGAGTTGCATATGATTTGTTAGTTATTTCATGTCAGTGGTTATTGGTTATTGCTCAATTAATTATTATTTTATGTAAGGGTTTGTATTTGGACTTGCCCCAGCGATGCTATTTTTTTTAGCTAGCCGCTCAACGCGTGCATGAACGATATTTTTCTTCGTTGTTTAATTAATATATTGTTATTTTTTTCGTTTTGGCCGACTGTTGTTAACGGTAATTCGAATCATAATTTTCCAGCCATGATCTTCGCCCAGTACTCCTTCATTCTCTCTACTCCCCTCAATCTGAATTGCGTTCTATCTCGGGAACTCAAGGTGGTTTCAATTCTGTTTGGAAGGATTTATTGTAGCACAAATGTTTCGTGCACGTGTCTTTGCACATCTTGAAATCAACTAACTTTATCTTCCTTTTCTCAAAGAAGTTGGATGCATTATGTGCTAGTCTTCCCTCCCCCATTTGGTGGATGTATCCGCAAATCACAGCAGTTCCTTTTCTCGTGGTTTTCCAAAGATCTTTTCCATCTGAGTTTATAGTCCTTGTGTCCCTCGTCTTGAATTTTTATCTCCAATAATGCCAGCCTCTAAACCAACCCTTATTAAGGTCAGAAATTTAGCTTCATTGATTGATTTAGTGCGGGTCGGTGTCTGGTTATGTTTTAATTTCGCACTGAGATATACATTTTTCTTGTTTTTGGCATTCCTGGTGAAGTTGTATGCCAAGTTAGATGCCTGAACTCATTTTCAACAAATCATTCTCCTAGCTATAAAAATCAATTCACCTTCTATAATTTTCCCTCTTCTAAACCTTACCATTTATGTATCGTTGTCTATTGGTGATGTTGAATTCTTTCGTGCTGGACTCGGGGTCAGACATTGGTTTTCCACCTTCACAGCCCTGATTTGTATCTCCACCTGGAGGTGAACCCATCCCCAATGATAACAAATCCAAAGTTTCCTTGTTTTTTTGAAACTTATATCCTTACAATTGGTGGTGGTCTGTATAAATGGTGCCCTTCTCTCAATCTATGCCCTTTTTTGTATTCCTTTCGATATTTCCTCAATTATTATTTCCGGGATGACCAAAGTCGGTACCGGCTCTTTCCGACTTTGTTTTCAGTCTAGCCCTCGAAGGACGCGCGGCGGACATCACTTCACTGGCGCGGAAATTGTTTCATTCCGTTTTTAGAATGATGCCCTCGCTGGTCTCCTTGATTGACCTGTCGCTTAAATGTTGAAGGAATCCCATATTAAGTCATTCGGAGAATATGGAGGACATGCAGAGAGAGCCATTGTCACCCGGTTGTCAAAACTTTTATGATGCCCTTTGGGTCGAACTGGAGGTAAAACAATTAGCGTTTTACTTTAGGAGTTTCAACGACAAAGGTCGCAGAATCCAATCTGAGTGACTAATCCAGGGAAAAACTTCATTTCCGATTGGAGATAAGAAATCGCAATGTTTGTGTTGATTTGACTGCTTCAATTGTGGTTTTCCAGAAATTAGTGAAAAATATGTTCTTGCTGTAACGACATCGTTCAGCGTGGTATTCGTGTATATCACAAGAAGTATTCTTCTGAACCCCTTGAGAATTACTTAATGTGGTGATATTAGACTTAATATTAATTTCGTTTTTTATAAAATAATGATGGTTCCTAGGGAAGGATTTGTCTTAATAATCCATTAATCATTAAGTTGTAAAATGAATCTTTTAGTTTAGGTAAGAAAAGAGAAAAATCAAGTTATTTCCGCAGTTTTATGTATAATACGATGGCATCACCTATCACCAATACAGGTAGTACGTATATATGAGATGCACGTTTTAGTATCGTAAATTGAGAGACACCGCTTGATATGTCCATTTTTATCATTTCAAGCACAAGTATAATTAACTGAATCGTGTTATGCTCATGCATCAATTTACATTGTAAAAGACTGGTTTGATTTTTACTGAATTATTCATCATTTTTGGGCGAAAATCATAATGACGTCTACATTTCACTGGCCGCCAATCAGGAACCTTTCCTGGGAACTGGAAAGTCTATTGATTAGCGATCACCGATAAATGTAGCTCGTCTATTATTTTCAGCTTTTTATGGTAGCAGCAAGTTTTCCTTTGTTATTTGCAAGATTATACGTTTTATATCTTGGGCAGCGGATAAAAATAGATATTTATCTAAAAGGGAAGCAATCGTTCCCGATCTCTAACTCTTTTCTGGTAATACCTAGCCAATAAAAAACAAAACTAGTAAATTGAGATTTATTTTCCTTTTGTATCTTATCAGGGAATGAGGTATAAGATAAGATTCACTTATTGTTTTCATAAGTGTAATGTTTAATGTTTCTTTGGATGTCATGGTCGTGCATGTTTGCTATATTTTTGATGACTTCCGTCATATAATGCATATAAAGGACGTCGCATCAAAGATTTACGATATGTTTTATGGCCACTTAGGTCGTCTCCGGCTTTTAGAATAGTTAAGAAGGCATTTTAAAGCAACATGGATTCGTAATTGTATATGTGCCCTTGTCTTTATACGATAGTCCACTCGCATTCGGCAAAAAAAACACTATCTGAAAATGGAATAATTCGATTTGAAACAATCCGGAGTGATATGTGGTGTGAATTGTACGAGGTCTATTCAAAAGGTATCGCGAATTTTGAATTTCCGCGGGTTACGTATATTTAATTTCCAATTTTTTTGTGGCGTTATGTTGGTACGTATGTCTCTCACTCATGCCGAAAATTGTGATCATTTTGAATGATCAGTTAATCGTTGACAGCTGTTTTGCTTGGATGTGTTTTGGCTTGTCTTCGATTTTTGCCCATTCCAATAAATGGATCAAAGAATCTGTATCAAATTTCGTGTGAAAAACGAAATTAAGTGCGCAGACGCATACCGAATGTTGACTGTGGCATATGGAGAAGCTACCATGGACCGAAGCAACGTTTATTGGTGGTACAAAATGTTCCCATAGGGCCGAGAAGATGTGAACGACGTAGAGCGTGCCGGACGCCCGAGCACAACAACAGACGAAAACATTGATGAAGTGAAGAAAATAGCCTCCAATGTTCATATGAAAATACAGAGCGGCGATGCTCTTTATCTAATTTGTGAGAGTATCCGAGGTTGTCAAATAGTTTCGTTAATGAGGATGGCTCTGAATCCTTGAGCCGCGGTTCATCCCAGTTTCTTTCAATTTGGTCCCGCAGTGAAATTTCTTTCCACTTAATGGAATGATTAAATTTTAGATTCGGGCATGAAATTATTTTGAAGCCATCGAAAAAACTGGGTGCAACTCTTTTTATTTTTTATCAGGTGAAATCTAGTAATCTCGGTCCATTTTCTTTCGCGTTGCTGATGGAGCGAGGCAGAAAAGTGAACTTGTCCGATCCCTTCCTCGGAGAATACATTTCGAGCTTTTTTCCCCTGGGTCGCTTTCTCATTAGAGAATAACCAAGCGAGCCCGGGTCGCGACTGGCTTTCCTCTCCTATCACATTTTGGAATCGGGCCCACTTATTCGCTCCCTTTCGAGTCTTGAAGGGAGAGGGTGGGGTAAGTGTAGAATGGGGGGGGGGAGTGGGTAAGAAGGTAACGGTAGAGAGGGGCGGAGTGCTGTATTCCTCCTCCGCTCCCCTTCCCCGCGCTCGCTCCTTCGCAAAACAATTTCAATTGCAAATCGCACTCGTCGTCCCGAAAGTTGGCTCGGTTCGAGGTTCTCCGGGGAAATAAAAATACTATCGGGTCGAGGATGAAAGTTGCGTGGTGTAGAGATTAAGCGAGCAGAAATCCGGCGACGCGCGTCGGTGGAGTTGTGGCGGAATATTTATTTTTTTTGGCAGCCGATTCCTTCCACGCTTGTCCTCAGCAGCTCTGCGCAGCGTGACCGGCAATGATGGGAGGTCCTCCCCCTCTCCACTTATTCGCACTGCAAGCCGTCACCGATGGGTGTGGCAACTCTTGCGGTTTTGTTTTCGTCTCATCACGGAAATGGCAGTGATGGTCCAAGGGGTTGTTGCAGTGATCGGGTCTTCTAAAAAAATCGTACATATCGGCTCACTCTGGTATAGTTGTTATGCAAAAATCCTGGGTGCCTGATCGGACACTTAACGATTATGTATTGCTTACTGGTTTGTAATTACATGTCTTTTGAACGGGTTGTACGACTGAAATATTTTTTGTGATTCCCCTCTCAATATATTGCCGACACTAGAGTAGTGTGATTTTTTCAAGAAACTGTAACAGTAACTTTAACGGAGTCACCCGCTATGTGTGCATTATAATGCAACAATTTCAGAGAGTAAAAATCATTCGCCTTGACCGGGATTCGAACCCGGATCCCTCGATATCCGGCCGAGTGCTTTAACCAATTAAGCTACCGAGACGTCCTCTTACACTCTGAAATTTTGTTTGCTCTCTGAAATGGTTGCATTATAGAGCAGTGTGGTTTTTTTCCGATGCCAGAACTTCCTGGGAAGCCATAGATGGCACAGGAAAAGGATCTTACACGCCGTTGGGTTTAGTATTGGGTGAACTCTACCCTCACTTATCAATCGACCTTCGGGTTGATGACTGTGTTTATAATACATATATATATATATATATATATATATATATATATATATATATATATATATATATATATATATATATATATATACATATGGATGGAAACAGATAGATAATATCGTCGAAGTAACACGGAAGTGTTGAATAAAAAACTTTGACAGCAACAAACAATATAAGAACACATAAAAGGAACACTCACACATTATTTCTTGATAATTTCGACGGAATTGAGCTCCGTCTTCATCAGAAGATTTGATAGGACTTCTGATGAAGATGAGTTCAATTCCGTCTAAATTATCAAGAAATAACGTGTGAGTGTTCCTTTTGTGTTCTTTATTGTTTGTTGCTGTCAAAGTTCTATATGTTATATATATATATATATATATATATATATATATATAAACACACCAACACTAAGATAATAAATATTACACACACTGAAACATAAAAGGACACTTACAGTAGATATTTACGTTTCGACGGCACGGCCGTCGTTATCAGAATCTATCTATATATATATATATATATATATATATATATATATATATATATATATATATATATATGATTTCTTCGAAGTAACACGGAAGTGTTGAATAAAAAACTTAGACAGTAACACACAGCACGAGAACACATAAAAAGAACACTCACAATATTATCTTGATAATTTCGACGGACTTGAGCTCCGTCTTCTTCGGAAGATAAGATATGACTAAGGAAAAGGGTACGCGGTGCAGAGAGAGTATGGGACGAGGGAGAGGGGAAAAAACAGGTAGTGGGGGAGGGGTGAAGGAGGGGTATATGGAGGGGGAGAAAGCGGAGCGGGGAACAGGTGGTGGGAGAGGGGTGAAGGAGGAGGTTATGGAGGGGGAAAGGGAGGCCAGAGGGGAGCGGAGATGGAATAAGGAGGATGCGGAAATAGTAAGAAGCGACACAGAAAACTAACAATTCATCCACAGATCCCACAACACCCATGACCAAGGCACCAACTCACCAAGTCATCATAAGGGCTTGACAAGTCAAAACACAGGACAAGGATGACAAAATGTATGCGGATGAATAAATTGTCCCACCACCTCGCAAGAAACAAATCCACCTCCATCCATCTCAGCCCCACCCCCCCATTTAGTAAACGACATTGAGACCCGGATGTTGATAGGCTTTACACAGCCATATAAATGCCAATTCCATTGTTTTTAATTTTATAGGGTTATCGGATGGGGGAAGGGATGCTAGCACGGAAACATTGTAACAGTGGTTGAAGGGGGTGTTGTGGTGGGAGGCATGTTTTGGGATGGGAAGACCCGCGGACGGGGAGGAGGGATTACATGAGGCGCGATGATTGTTCACCCTGAGGTTCAGGGGTGTAGAGCACTGGCCTAATTAAAATGCCGGGCAGAGTTTGCAAGTCAGAAGATAGATTACATTCTGAGATGTGCATGAGGAGTGGGGGAAGGGCGGGAGAGAGTTAAAAGGTGTGATGGAGAGGGGTGGAGTGGTGAAAATAGGACAAGTTTTGCATCTAGCTCGCAAGCACGGAGTGGGTGTGATTCTGGGGGTGGGAGGGGATTTGGAAAGAGGCTTGGTGGATTTGAGGAGATCTGATAGGTTGGCGGGCCGTTTGAAGGTAACAGAAGGGCATTTAGGAAGAAGGTTGGACGAAACGTTGTGATTTTTGAGGATGGGGTACAGGTCTTTGAGGATGAATTTAAGGGACTGGATGCCAGGGAAGTAGGTGGTGCATATTGAGAGAGGGTGGGAGTCTGTGGTTGAGGGAGGATTGGGGGTGTAGGATTTTTTTAGGATTTTTTTGTGAAGGAGAGAATCTGGGTATCCCCGTTGGAGGAGGGAATGGTGAAGGTTGTTGAGGTATTTGTTGAGGGATTCGGGATGGTTGCAAATGCGGTGCCCGCGGATAGAGAGGGAGTAAGGGAGGGAGCGTTTGGTGTGGTAGGGGTGGCAGCTGTTAAAATGAAGGTATTGTTGTTTGTTAGTAGGTTTAGTATGTACGGAGGTTAGAAATTTGTTGTTAGTTAGGGAAATATTTACATCGAGGAAAGTGATCTGTGATGATGAGATGTTGGAAGTGAAAGAAAGAGATGAGGAATCATTAAGTTGGGAGATGAAGGAATTGAGGGAGTCTATGTTATGTGGCCAGAGTAGAAAGATGTCATCAATGTACCGGAGCCACAGAAGGGGTTTAAGAGGGTAACTGGAAAGGAACTTCTCTTCCAGGACACCGAGGTGGAGGTTAGCGTATGACGGGCTGAATCTACTTCCCATGGCACAGCCCTTGATTTGGAGGTAAAAATTGTCATTAAAAGAAAAAGAGTTACGGGTGAGGATGATGTTAGAAAGGTCAATGAGAAAATCGGTGCTAGGAGTTTGAGGGCTAGGGCGTTTGGAGAGGAAGTGGTGTAGGGAAGCAAGGCCTTCTTCGTGAGGAATGGAGGTGTATAGGGATGTGACGTCAATTGTGGCCATAATGATCTTGGTGTCAGAAGGGAGGGAAATTGAGTGGAGCAGATTGAGGAAGTGGTAGGTATCTTTGACATAGGAGTGTAACGCGTGAACTAAAGGTTGGAGATAGTGGTCGACGAAGGCGGAAATTCTTTCGGTCGGGGAGTTGCGGGAGGAGACTATAGGACGCCCTGGGTTTTCGGGTTTGTGGATCTTGGGGAGGATATAGAAGTGGGGGGTGTTTGGATGGGAAGGTGAAAGGAGGGAGATGTGACTGGGGGATAGGTTTTCATTAGGGCCGTTGTCGCGGAGGAAAGCGATAATATCCTCTTGGAATGCAGGGTTAGGGTTAGACGGAATATGTTTATACGAAGAAGTATCTGCGAGTAGTCTGTTAGCTTCTTTTAGGTAATCAGTGGTGTTTAAGACTACCACTGTTGAGCCCTTGTCAGCGGAGGTGATGACCAGGTTGGGATTTTTTATTAGTTTTCTCAATTCGGATTCTTCTGCAGGGGAGAGGTTAGGTTTTGGGTTCAGAGAGTTGAGGAAAGAGGGACTAGATATTTTAGATAGGAGAAGATTAATAAATATTTCGACAGGGTGATTCGGGGGTAAAGGTTTAGGCTCAAAGTGGGCGGGCGGAACTTAGTTAAGGCGCTGTGTATGGGAGCGGGAGGATTAGAGTTGGCGGGTAGCGAAGACCAGAAGTGTCGCCATCTTAGATTTCTAGCGAAATTTATAGCGTCTGAGAGGATGGTAACATGATTGACTTTGGGGGTGGGGGAGAAAGAGAGGCCTTTACTTAGTAGTGAAACTTGCTGCTGGTTCAGGGTAAAACTGGAGAGGTTCAACACGTGTTCGGCAGTATCGCCTGTTTGGTCGACTGGCGGGGAAGGGGTAGCTTGAGAAAGGTTTTTTTGGTCGTGACGGCTGGGCAGATTTCTGGAAATCGGTAGTGTACGCGTGATCGGTTGCGTTAGCGGAGTCGGTGGGGCCGGTGGGGGTAGGTGCAACATAGTAGCTAAATCAGGTTTATGGAGGTGAAGGGGTGGGGAAGGAGGGTTAGGTTTCACGAGTTGGAGAGGTAAGGCAAGGCCCTGCCGGAAATAAGAAGCACAAAGATTGGAGAATTTTCTCAGAGCTTTACTACGTCGTAACTCAAGGGAGCGAAGAGCTGTTTTAAGAATTCGGCTAACATAGGGAAGGAAATGTGGGGAAGTGAGAGAAATAATATTAATGAGGGAACGCGTGGAATTGTGATATTTATGAATCAGGCTAGTATATTGATTTCGGATGTACGTGCAGAAGAGAAATGACTGCTGAAACTTCATGGTATGAAGACCGGGGTGTAGGGCTGGAGGTAGGCCTGATATAGGGAACTTGATGCATAAACCATTGGGCACGATGCCCAATGCGATGCATGCCGAAAGAAATTCAGAGTGGCAAGTGTATTGAGCGAGCTTCAGAGAGAATTTTTTGATAAGGCGTAACCAAGATGGTGTAGGGTCAAAGTCATTCATCATAAAGGAGGGGAAAAGTGGACAAGGAGGGTGTTGAGATGGAGAATAAAATGGAAGAGGAAAATTAGAGAAACAGTGGTGAAGGGAAGGATAGGACACTAAGAAAGGTAGTTACAGCTTACAGCACTGGAACCGTAGACGCAGCACGATGACAGAAGAAGACAACAGGAGATTGCTAATAGCAACAGTATAGATGATTTCTTCGAAGTAACACGGAAGTGTTGAATAAAAAACTTAGACAGTAACACACAGCACGAGAACACATAAAAAGAACACTCACAATATTATCTTGATAATTTCGACGGACTTGAGCTCCGTCTTCTTCGGAAGATAAGATATGACTAAGGAAAAGGGTACGCGGTGCAGAGAGAGTATGGGACGAGGGAGAGGGGAAAAAAACAGGTAGTGGGGGAGGGGTGAAGGAGGGGTATATGGAGGGGGAGAAAGCGGAGCGGGGAACAGGTGGTGGGAGAGGGGTGAAGGAGGATGTTATGGAGGAGGAAAGGGAGGCCAGAGGGGAGCGGAGATGGAATAAGGAGGATGCGGAAATAGTAACAAGCGACACAGAAAACTAACAATTCATCCACAGATCCCACAACACCCATGACCAAGGCACCAACTCACCAAGTCATCATAAGGGCTTGACAAGTCAAAACACAGGACAAGGATGACAAAATGTATGCGGATGAATAAATTGTCCCACCACCTCGCAAGAAACAAATCCACCTCCATCCATCTCAGCCCCACCCCCCCATTTAGTGAACGACATTGAGACCCGGATGTTGATAGGCTTTACACAGCCATATAAATGCCAATTCCATTGTTTTTAATTTTATAGGGTTATCGGATGGGGGAAGGGATGCTAGCACGGAAACATTGTAACAGTGGTTGAAGGGGGTGTTGTGGTGGGTCTTACACTACGGACATATGAAAATAAGTATGACGTATCCTCACTTTTGAATGTTCAATGAAAGATTTCAGAATTAACCTTAAAACTTCAAAACTCACCGCTTTTTTTAAAATTAAAACAATTGCGGCTTGCACTTACACAACTACACTATTGCTGCTTACTTACATCTAACTTGCAAAAACTGAATACACCCATGATAGGAAGTTTTAATATGGAGGAATAGAGGAGCTTCTCACTTACATTATGACCTTTGGAAAACAACTTTCTACTCGATGTCTTAAAGGTTTGGGCTTAAATGGTCTCTGAAGTTAGCCCCTCATCGTTACGTAATGGTGAAGTTCATACAGGTATAATATAAATAAGCACACCTCCATGAATTCAGTGGCATGCCCTCCAATGAAACAAGTGAAATGCTGCTTCATTAGCTGGAAGGAATAAATTACTAAATTATAAATAAGTTTTATTGTCTAATTTCAATAAAATGCGGGAGATGCCGGAACAGTAACTTTTGACGGAGTCATCCGCTACGTGTGCATTACAATGCAACAATTTCAGAGTGTAAAAATCATCCAAAAGATCATAAAAATCATCCCTTGACAGGGATCCCGCATCCCGGTCAAGGCGAATGATTTTTACGCTCTGAAATTGTTGCATTGTAAGTTTTATTGTGTCCGAGTCTAGTACCTGATGATGAATTAGTGTGCCAAAACGTTCGTCGCATTACAGTTTCTAATACAGGAAAAAAGTGCGATAGTTATTTAATTCTCCAAGATGAAATGTTGTTAAGTATAGTAATACTAAATGCTTTAAGCGCTAAAAATCAGAAACTAGATCCTAATACGCCGTGTCGACCATGTTGATATGAATCCCCCCAAATAGCTGATATATGGAGTATCGATAATTATCGTCAGCTCGACTTCATCGATTCGACGATTGTTACGGTTATTATCGATTGATACGTACGTTATAATGGAAATCATGACATTGACGATGTTTTCGATGTTTTAAAATGGGCTTAGTGAGAATATAATGCTTTTAAATAGTTTGGGTGGCGTTACTGATGTACAGTTGGACGAAATAAAGGAATTCCATTCCAGTTGACGGCCGAGAACATATTATACTCACGGAACCTGACCATTTCATCTTAAGAAAACTTGGACGAAATTGCCAATATGGGCGGTAATGCTCTTGGTATTTCCGGATATAACGGATACGTACCGTAACATCGATATATCGTTGCTATTGTGATATTTCCTCTTTATTGACGGTAGAGAATGGTTAATTAATTGTACATCCCTGGAAGTAGCAGTACAGTGGTGACGATACTTTGAAATTCTTGCAATTTAATGGTATTCTAGATTCTAACGTGCACCGGTCTTGAAAAGAAAAAAAAGTCTTCAAGGATTATAATAGCAGGAATCGAAGGACGGGAGATAAAAAGGGATGAAAATATTTGGGAACTGTCCTCGCTTTATGGTTATTCCTCGGGGGATCGCGTCTGATTTTCTTCCCTTAGTCCGTCGGGGCGCGACCATTTACATAACGGTCTCCCGACTAATCCCGGTGGACATAAAAGCTTTCGATCGGAGGTGAGGACCTCGAAATGGTGGATGGGATGCATTTGAGGAGGCTCCCGAGGGCAATGCACCGCCAGAGGGATCTCGTCGACTCGTTTCGCGGTGACATCACTCGCTGGCATCAGCCAACCAATGACAGAGTCCATCCCCTCATCCAATGATCGTCTATCCACAAGCGTTAGGGCGAGCGAAAACGTTTGCTGGCTCAACCTTCACGTCTTAACGGTCGAGAAGACTCTTGCATCTACAATGTACCATTCAACCCACCTCGAAGAGGCCGGCGTGCGTTAGGTAGGGTAGAAGGAATAAATAATCAATGTTCATTGGTAAAAGCAGATCAGGTTAACCTTAGATGAAACGAATTGATTATTTTTTTGTATAATTGAACTTATTTTTTAGGATTTATGTATGGTTATTTTAAGGACCTGTTTGTTTTCATGCCATTAAAATTTAAAGCGACGATTTTAGAGTGTAATATTATGTTAACTACCCGTGATAACATTTTGTGAAGCAAATTGAAGGAAATGAAGAATTCTTCTCGGGATTTCGACCGGGTCATGTTCTTCATTGTGTCAGACGTTTCAACCGACGGCATGGCCATCATCTACGGGACGAGTCGTCCGTTGAAACGTCGTCAGCAATCCAGAAATAAACCCAATGGAAATCCCGAGAAGAATTCACCAAGGACTGATGCCGGAAAAAGCATCAGATCCTTTCTCAAATTGAAGTAATTACATTCATGACGTACGTTTAAAACTTAATATCGTCCTTCTTTTTCTGAAGCTTTCAATCCGCCGAGTAGATATCACCATCATCACATGTACGGATTGGTGTTGTGCTCTCAGCTTCATTTATTCTTGGGAATTGCAGTGGACATTATTTATCATTTTCCGCAGGTAATAGATACCTTGAAGGTATCGAGATTCTTTAGAAATAGGAAGGCTAAGATAAATATTAAAGTTGGGGGGACATGCACTAGGGGAACAGTTGATCTATTTAGGAAGTGTTTCGAATGAAGGTGGGTAAAGTTTTATGGGAATTGAATGAAGGGTTGCGTTAAGTAAAGAAAGAGTTTGCAGAGAGGCGGGAGTGTATGACAAGCACCTTAAGTTAAGATAAAGGAAAGACTGGTGAAAATATTAATATGTGTGGGTAGCCGTTTAGTATGTCTTCAAAACTTGGTCGTTGAGGCGAGATGGTAAGAGTAGACTGGAGGCTTATGGGATGTGGGTGTGGGGGAAGAATGGGAAAGAATACAAGCGGAAAGAAACAATGAAGTTTAAGTTATGGCAGGGGAAAAGAGATGGCTCTTGGGAGAAATTCAAAGAAGGTGGGAAAAATGGATCTGTGAGACACTGAGAGGCAATGGGATGGGGATACTGAAAGCGGTAATAGAGGAGAGGATTCTGGAAAAGTGTGGAAGAGGGAGGAAAATGGGGATTTTGGATGAAATTAAGGGAGGTATAAAGTATTCAGAGCTATGAAATGTGCTGTTAAAATGCCTAATGGATTTTGTATATAGTTAGGGCTTAAGAGTACAGCAGTGTGTACTGCCAGGGTCCTTCAAAACCAATACTAAGCCAGTAGACTACTGCTATTATTAATATTGGCGTCTCGGTATTTGCCTGAATCATTTTCTGCTCAGTGCCGCCTTCCGATATTTTTGCAATTCCCTCAAGAAATAAGATGAGGTTCGCCGGTCCGTTTTAGGTTATATTTCGAAATCTGTTTTTAATCCTTGATTCTATGATGAACCTTTCCATCACCACCTTTAACAATCCATTCTATATTCATTATAGTCTTTGATAACACAATTAAAATTACTCCTAACTTCCTTTGTCTCATTTGTTCAGATGTCAAAGTCATTTGATTATATGCTCTGTGCGTTAGCATTGGAGCGCTGTCCTTCTCACCAGGTGCAGTTCTTTGGCAATCAACTACTCATTTTTACTCCAAAAATACATCTATTGCCTGTCAAATTTTATGTTAAATATCTGATTCCGTCCATACTTGATGTTCCTCTCTATGGGGGTGAACTCTCCTAATTTTAATTTTTTTCCAAAATCATTAACGAGCTTACTTTAGTCTGTCCTGGTTAGCATAAGGCCAGAAATTAACACCGTTGAAATCAAAGGAAATAACATCAGAATAATTCCAAAATAATTATCATGTAATGACTTAAACTAAGAGAAAAGGATGCGAAAGATTCATTGTTTTTAGTTCATAATTGCTTGGCATAGCCATTTGACAGTATTCATACCGGTATCTCTAACTGTGCAGTAACGAAGGTTGCCCTTCGAAGCTTCCTCTCGCCATTCAGTGACATTAATCAAACAAGTAGTTTTTGCAATTGTATTAGTCGAACAAAACAGTATTTTACTGCCTTACATTCATTTTAGACAGAAATATTGAAACTCCTCGGAGAACCAATAGCGTTGGAAAAGTGATTCTGCGATATCGAGACACTACTGCCATTTGATTTAAATTCCGTGGAAGTTGAATTATTTCGAACGCGCCGTACCATTAAATTAATAATTTCAACCTTGAAAGTGTCTCTCGCTGCTCAGCAAATGCCGTTTTGAAGCCAAATTATGATTCAGTCGACTCACTCAATATAATCCGGTCCCTGCTCGACTGCCAGCCTTGTTACTTCGAATTATTTGATCCTAAGGCGTGAGGTAAAATTTACGGTCCGATTTTCCTGCTGCAGGAAACGAAGCTTTTTCCCAATGCCTTAGATTAAAACTTCATCCACCATCGGCCGTGATATTTGTTACTCGCGATTTTGATCGCGAGGCGAACTGTTCACCAGTCCAGCTTGAACTAGGTGCTTAGTCAATTGTCAGAAAATCTCAGTGCTTCGGCATTTTCATACTATGAGAAAATATATTTAATCTCTGTTTCTCTCTTCTTCTCTCTGTTTGAAATAATCTTTGCCCTTATTTTTTTTGAACAAGGAGGAAATGATTCACCTTTTCCAGTGCTGTCAGTTAATTGCATGTCATTTAATTTCGGTAATCGAGCGTGCTATAAGGATCATTTTTGTTAGCATATCATGCATAGGCGGGTCCGGTGGTCTAGCGGGTAGAGCGTTGGACTACTGACCGGAGGGTCCCCGGTTCGATTCCCGGGCAAGGGGCACTTTGGGCACCTGCAGCTCCATCCAAGCTAGTTGATTTTTCGGGTACCAGATTTTCCTGGGAAACCATAACTGGCACAGGGAAAGGAACTGGCCCCTACCCTGATGTGTGAATATTCACACGCCGTTGGGCTTGGTACACGGGTGAGCTCTACCATCACCTACTAAACCGACCTTCAGGTACTGTGTTTTATCATGCATAGCCAGTTCGGTAAGAACCAACCACACATGTCTTTCACATTGTCTTGTCATTGTCACATTGGGGGTCTCAGTAAAAACATATGTATTTAATTGGGAGTAGGTTTAAATGTAAAACTAAAGAAATGGTTCCTAGGTGGCAGCTATGTTAATGTTTGCTGATGATTGCTTTGTTACGATGTTGCCTTCGAAATTACCTCTCCTGAAAACTCTTTGACCTCCATGCAGAAATTAACACTTAAAAGTCACTTCATGAATAGTCACTTCTTTAAGATGTGCGCGAATATTTGTTTCAATCCCGGTGTAATCCTCTAATTATTTTTTTAACTCTTTCAAACCTGCGACAAATTGGCTATATTTATTTGATTGGTCGTTTAACGAACTGTACTTAATTTAACGTTAGATCGTATTGATGGCATCATCTCTTATCCTGAAGAATAATAATTGCTGTATTATCCATAACTATTGGGGGGTCAACCCAGTAGGAGGTCAAGAGCATCTATGTAACAATCTTAAATAGTCCATTATGAAACGCTAATATCGTTGTAGCCTATAGTCTTAGAGCGATATTTCCTATATCGTCATTATGAGGATGAATTAGAGAAGTGGTAAGCTGATGAATGAAAGAATAAAATATTTATGGTATTTCGTATCGCTTTGGAAACTTTTAGAATAAGTCAAGACGATTAATGTGAGAATGTTATTTTTGAAATATTCGATGGGCACTTGGTAATCAAAAGTATGAGCAGGAATGCGCTAGATTTGAGGTAGCAATTAGTGAAATATTGTGCGGGGAAAAATAAACGGGAAGGAACTTATCGGAAATCGTCTTTAGAGACCCCTCCAGTCACGACGAGAGCCGGTTAAGGCCTTGATGTAGTCACAGTACGCTCGAATATGAAAATGGGGAGATAAGCTTTTAACGGCTTAGCTACTTAACGAGGGAATTTTACCTCAGGCCGTAAAGTTTTTTTTTATATTCTACGGTCGTAAGGGAATATTTCCCGCTTTATTTAAACAGAGCACTCGAGATTGCTTCAGATACCAATAAGTAGCTGAAACTAGATATCGGCAGTTGAAGTCACGTGAGAAAAATACTCCCAACAATGGTGGAATTAAATATGCATTTTTTCTTCCCTAAGAAGTTTAACGATCGGAGGAAAATGGCCTTTTCTTTCCTCTTCCCAGCTTACACAGCATTATCCCTTCCTTTGTACCCTTCAGCGTCCCAAGACCCCTCAAAAATACCTCTTCTGCCCACTTTTTCCTCTTGGAATTTTCCCTCTCCAACTACCTCTCATGTCCAACCGTATATAATTATTCGTCTTTGCTTTTCTCCTCCTTACAGCTCATGTTTTTCCATATCCATATCTCATATGTGTGCCTCGATGACAGTCAACACGGGCTAATTTCGGGATTATGCATCACGCTACATCTCAAAGGCCTGGCCAATCTTTTCACTATGATATTAATTAAAGAACCCAGGGACCATTTTTCAGCTCTTAAAGTCAGTTTACAAATCAATGTAATTTTCCCTTGCGTTTGCGTGCGTCTGGTACGTCTAAGTGGGGAAAGACTTGCAACTTTCCTACATTACACAGTGCGCGAATTTGAAAGTGTTTATTTTAAACTTAAGACTGATTTCAGAGGACTTGTAAATCGACTTGCAGTTTTGAGAAACGGGGTCCAAGTCATCATTACCCTAATCTTGATAAATCCTTTTTTCTTCCACAGTTCTACTCCTTATGTCGAGACCAGCTAATTTAAAAATGAATTTTAGTTAAAAACTTCACCTGTTAACCTCTCAAATGTCCTCAAGTGCATGAAGTGTATCTTATGTCATCAGGTATATCAATTATTATTATTAGGTAATCTACCGGTTAAGGTAGGTTTTTGGATGGACACAACTATCAAATAAATATTTTTTAGCTCCAAACAAAACGCAATCCAGCGACCTACTCTACATCAGGTCTCTCTTCATCTTTGTGTACTTCTTTCTCCCTTCATCCCGTCAAACATCCCTATCCTGTTCCTGCCCTTTCCTCGTTTGCCTAACATTCTCCTCTCTGTTACCTTCTTCGACATTCCACTACCGCTCAATACGCCTTTCATCCGTTTTTCCTACCTCCATAGGATTTCTCTCAACAAACCCCTCTCCTCACCCACCATCTTCAGTACTTCCTCATTTGTTTGCCTTTCGGTCCATTTCACCTTCTCCATTCTTCTCCACACCCACATTTCAAAAGCCTCCAATTTATGTCTATCCTCCTACTTCAGCGACCACGTTTCCGCGCCATACGTAGCTACGCTCCATATCAGAGTTTTTTACGAATATTTTCCTAACCTCCTTAAGGTATATCAATATATTATCTAATATGCTGGCCGAAGTATGATAGGTGGCTTTTTTTTCTCGAGGTACCTACTGTATGTTCGGGCGTTTTGTTGTTGACATCATCCTGTGTCTTCGAAGGAATCTTATATTGATTTTTAAAAAAAGAAAATCAATATTCCTAAGGTTTTGCTTTGGAAAACGCTTACACTGTCACTGAGTGCATAATCAGAGGGTTTTTTTTTTAATGCTGACAATTTTCGTGAATTGTCACCGTGGGCTCTTTTTAAAAGTGAGTTTCACTGGTGAGTGTCCCGAGAGAAAGAGACTAAGTCGTGTCATCATCCTATCCGCAGGTGCACCGTGGTGCTCTTCAACCCTCGCAAGAACCGCCAGAGTCACCTGCTCAATGGGTCGCGCAAGGCCATCACTTCGCTCTCCTTCTCGGCGGACGGCCGGTACATCGCGACCGGCGAGTGCGGCCATCTCCCCTCGGTGCGGGTGTGGGATCTCGCGGGGGCCGCGGCCTCCGGCGGAGACCACTCGACGGCGCAGATCGCCGAGTTCCCCGGTCACAAGTACGGGATCAACTGCGTGGTAAGTACCCGGAGTCGGAATTTTTTCCACCTCCCATCTTTTCGCCATGGGTAGATTTTCACATTCTGCATGTCCCATAAGTCGTCCGTAGGTGTATAGACGGAAATGGGGAGCAGGCGCCTGTGGAAAGGAGTACTGTTTATACGAGCATGGGGTAAAATAAGAGTGGGGAAGTTTTATGTTGCTGCTTGCGAGCGTTGCTCGAGGAGAAAAGGGGATCCGCAAATATTTTTATTTGCCTACATATTTATTTCTCTATTTCAATGTTCGTAGTCAAATCGGAAAATGTAAGTTGCACTTCGAATAACTACCTTCATGTCCGAACCCAAAAGCTCTGTTTTTCTCTTTACATACCGTACTTAGCAATTGATGGAATTTTCTCTAATAATTACCAATTCAGGTCGGGAAAATGTCTTTGTTGTCTTTTTCGTTTTATCCCATCAGTTATTAAGTGAATTTAGTGTTCAGAATAATGTTTCAGTTCAGAATTAATTTTCCCTTCCTCTCCCATATCCTCCCTTATCACTTACCCTTCCCACCTGGTGATTGAACCCCCTGCCGTACTCTTTTTTGGTGGGTCTCGGGGTATTTATTTCATGTCTAAGTAAAAATATGTTCATTATCTTACTTTCCTATATTTTGATTCTTCTTTTAGGCATTCTTCTTTTTAACTAACTTCTGTGTTATCGCTTCTATAAAAAATTATTAAATTCGGTATCTATTTGCCAATTGTCTGCAATGAAGGTGTTTCGTTGGAAATTTATGGATCGCGTCAGGGTTTTGTTTTAATGGGCTAGGGGAGAGAGGAGCTGGAGTTAAATCATCCAATTCAGAGTAAAAGTAAAAAAAAAATTGGGAGCAGCTGAAATTCAGGAAAAAAATGTAAAATTTCAAATCCATAATTACAGACGTTCATTTTTATGAGATTTTATTACTTTCTCGTGAATCCATATGCCGCTACCAATTAAGTCGGATAGCTTTATGTACATGAAATATTTATCAGTAAAATCACAAGAAAAGTTCTTTGAAATATCCAGTAAATATACGTACATGACCGTAAGCAGGGTCATTGTATAAAAACCCCCTCGAGGTGAAATCGTTGGACTCAAATTACGGTGTTATGCCCAAAAAAGACTTTCCCATCCCGAACCCCTGTGATAGGCTATATTTTTATAATTTTCGAGGCATCCTTTTTGTACCCGAATCTTCTTATTATCAAGCCGTATATGGCTAAGTTGAATGAATATCATTTGATGGACCAATAATAAGAAATCAATATTTTGTACGAGTCAGTCGCAAAATGCACATCAGGAATTATTGGAACTTAATGCGGTTTTTGCGAAAAGGGACAGCTATAACGGATCTATTTTTTCTTCCTCCATTATGCAATTGAACGTCCCTGCTTTCCATATAATACTGAATCATTGCGCCTTTTTTTAAGTCTGCATATTTTGCCAACATAGGTTTTTACTTGTGATTATTTCCATGGGATTGGAGCCTGCATGAGAGTGTCGTCCGAGTGACCATAAATATTTTGGGGATAGATTAGGTTACGAAATTCGTTGGCTGTGCGTTTCACCGTTCCTCTGATGCGAAATAGATTTCAGCCGCTGCCCAGACTTAGCTTTCAAAGAGTGGAAATAATGGAGACTCTACGACGAGCAAAACGATGAATAATTTATTGTCGAATCACCGTTGCCGTAACAAATGAACAATTCATATGGACATGCTGGATAGGTTTTACAAATCCACGACGTGTGCTTAAATAGGTGAAATCCATCCCATGTGCTTGCTTGCATGAATGTTTTAAGTCATTCGACGGCATATAGTAGGATTGTCACTAAATTATTCATGACCGCTGTTAACACTTTAGTCATGTTATGCATTGGAAATTGAAGTTGAAAATTCATGGGAGGCAACGAATTGACATACGTTTACTTAGTAAATTAGGAGGATTATCTCGAATATACAATCTTTCCGCGGGTCTCGGAAAGGTCAGTTAACAAGTTAAAGTGTGTTAAAGAATAGGTACTCTTTTGATTAACATTTCCCGTATTGACCTCGTATTGCAAAAAAAAATATTATTAATCATTTACCGCGGATGGTTATACACATAGCATCATTATTGTTAATTTAGTGACAGAAAAGGGTCAGCTTGCGGAGACCCAACTGAAGGACCCTTATTGTTATTATAAATCCAGTATTGAATCCTGTCGTCTATACATGTCGAATAAGTTGTTTTGAACCCTTAAAACGTAGTTTCTTGATGGTTTATTGTGCTGAATGCATGGTAGCTTCAGGAAAAATAGTGCTTCCGTACTAGGTGGGATTGAAGAAAGTGTTGCAAAATAGGTGATTCGGAAGTGTGTCATTTGCCGAAGGTAAGGGACTTAAAGAATGGTATCAGAGCGGCCAAAGAATATGCGTAAACCCTTCGGTATAATCGGTGTGGGTCGCCGCTCGCCATTCCTCAAGTTCTTTTTTTTTTAGTTAATCGCCCCAACAGCCAAGTTCGGCCTTTCGCATTGGGTTAATAATATAAAATACCGTAAGGAAAAATTGCAAACACCCAGGGTGTTGGAGGTGGAACCCCCTTGATCTCTGGGCCAGGCAACGTGGGCGTTACTCAATCCCCACCGAGGCCGGTCGTTTACGAATGGCGAATTTTTAAAGCGCAGGAAATACACAATTCGCAATATTGTAATAGGATATATCCCCTCTTCGACCATTATCTCGTAGCCCGCCTGGAGCTCATCAATACCGATGTTGTTTTATTTTTTTTTGGGAAAGAAGGGTTCCGGAAGTAAGGTTTGAGGTAAAAAAATGCATTGTTTCTGCGTGACGTTACGTTTCGGTGCGTGGATGAACGTGATGGGAACTCATCGGCATGCGCATGATTTGGGAGGAAGGGAAGGTATAAACATTTGAATATCCCCGGAGGAATGTTATCCTCCTTCGTCTGAATTTTCGCGCCTCATTAAATTCCTGTCACGACGTTCCCTCACTCGCGCCTCATTCGCGTGTTAAGTTCTCAGCGCGTGCTGAACTCGTAATTAAATTTCTCAGACGCAAATGCCGACGGCGACCGCGATTTGTTTTTATTTGATTATTTAAGTAAAAGTGTCATCTGGTTGAGTATCATTGGGATATATCATTGGGATGGGCTAAAAATTATTCACGTGGAACTTGGTGGAAATCGTTAAGTGAAAGTTTCCATGTGCCAGTAGGCAGTGGATATATTATATACTAATACCAGTCGATTTTCATGTCGGAAGGGGGATATGCCGGTGATATTTCACTGTCCGCCAGATTAGTTGAGCCAACAAAGTTGAGTATAGGTCTGTTTGTGAACCTAATTTTTCATCAACGAACGTCCCGCCCTAGGGTTTGTGGGAGTGTTTCCTAATTCATAAGTTGTTTTTTTTGTCCACATTCGGTGTGACTTCTTTCGGAATATCTTCCCGAGTAATGATGACACGGGAATGCGCGTCATGTACTGCAGCTGCCGAAGATTTTAAATATTGCGAGAAACTCCCTAGCTTTCGCATACTTATCCGTCATACTTCTCCTTATAGCACGTGCGCATTTGACTGAAAACTCAAAATAACTCCTCCTAATGTTTCTCTCGTGTAAACTGTATTGAATTTGAAGTACAAATAATGAAAAATTAAATTCATTTGCCGCACAAAATAAAATGTAAATTTCACTTACTTAAGCGTGGAGAAATCTTCTGGTATACGAGTACTATGGCAACTGCTCCTTTCTAATTTTTTGCTTTTACACCTGCAATTACCATAGCAGGCTGTAAAAGAAAGCTGGCTGAGCGAGATGACGATATGTCGATAAAGTTTCGATATGACTGTTGGATATATGATGATATTGCTTACATTAAGAAATGGATGAAAGATTGAAATGGATTATGAGCGATTAATTCGATATGCGATGTTGATGTTGTAAGATTATAGTCAGCAAAGATTATATGGACAAATTTAATTTCAATTTTCGATTTTGTACATATAACGAGTATATACCCGATAATGTCAGCGTGGTTCGTTTTACCCTCATAATTAACAATCAGCACGTCGATATATAATCACAAATCGATAGTTTTTATATCAACGGTCAGTGTAGGAAATCGGGTATACTAAGGGTATAGGTAATCGGGATTACTAAGAAATGGCCCTTTTCTTAAATTGAAATTCTTTTTATCGCCATTCAGCTTTTAATGATGCCAAGCATGTTTTTGCGTCTTATTTCCAATTGTTTACGGTAAATAAAAGCTGGATTAAACATGAAAATGTCTAATGCTCTGGTTTTAGTTCATAATCACTTCGACGAAGCCCGGATCCTCCCATTTGCATCAACCACGATGGATTATAATGCTCTCTCAACACGCGTTTTAAAATAATATTGAATAAGTCTGATGACATCGACATATCCTGTGTGCACTACTATTGTGTTAGTTGTCACACGGCTGTTTCATCACCGCGTATTAATCTACTGTAGTAGTGGCGGTGAGCGTTCTATCCTTGAGCTATTCCCGTAAGTGGACTCAGTTCGCATTTGATAATCGGTACACTTTTGTGTGTTGTTCTTCCATCCTGTTTTGATGCTTCGGAAAGCACGAGTGGCCTTGCCGCATTGCGTGAGCACGTCTCAACTGCAAAAGGGGAGGTGGTGGCCTCATCCTTCCTCGGGCGGGTGGATGAATTCACGCAGTCTTAAATTGGCGAATAAGTTCTTTGCCACTCACCGGCGTTTGAAACTGTTTCATAATTGGATAAATGTCATTTGTTTGTTACTAATGACGTTATGGAGGGTAGACGGAAGTTATCAATTATTCCCCCCCCCCTGTCTCCGCGTGGGTGAAACATTGTTTGATGTGGATAATTTATTATCAGGCTTCACCCAAGGTGGAATTCTTTCATTCTTCTGACACTTAGAAGGACAATTATTCTAATCTTATTTCTCCCTCTCTTTTCAAGCTTCTTTCATGTTTTAATGGCATGTATAATTTCTAACCAAAAACAATGAAAATCCTTAGAAATGATGGGGTAAGTAAGTTTTGGCTTACTAACACTGTTTATGGTTAGGTTACATTTCCCTCTTGAATTACGATTTTGATAAACAAAATGATGTTCAATAACACGAGTTCCTCCCAACCTATAAAATGCCAGGAATATTTTGTTACAGAATTCGTACCTAATAGACCTAGGCGGCCACTACGTGGAAGGGCTTTTGGTGAAGTCGGTAGATAGATCCCTTAATTTGGAGGTGATAGATTATGACCGAGGCAGTTCCCAATGATTGTAATTTGTGAAGTACATCGGGGACTAGAATTATGTTATTTGTTTGGAACGAAGTTGGCCCCCTTTTTTTATGAATAAATTTCAAAGTAATGTAACTATCTACTAAGGTGGTAGTCTAGGGGGTAGAGCGTTGGACTGCTGACCGGAAGGCCCGGGTTCGATTCCCGGGCAAGGCACTGGGCATCTGCAGCTCCACCCTATGTGATGTATCGGGAACCATGTCTTCCTGGGAAACCATAACCGGCACAGGGAAAGGAACTGGCCCTACCCTAATGTGTGAATTACTTGGTCGGTTGAATACTACGTTTATGGTTTATCTACTAAGTAGGCTTAACAATATGTAAAACAATTATTGGAAGCCCTCTCCTGTTCAGGACTCTTCCTTCTACATCCTAAATTCCAGTTATTAGATTGTTAATGTTTGAATAGTTTATAGCTAAGGAGTCAGCCAAATTTAAGTGTCAAATAAAGACGTATGTGACAATAATAAACAGACGGGTTAGGAAAGCATTCATCATAATAGGGTGGTCTTTCTGTGCGTAATTATGTGGGATGTAAATAAAAAGAAATGAACGAGCCGGCTCGCTGTTGCCTAGAATTGCGGCGAATGCGATTTTTGACGGTCTCGCAATTGAATTTCCATTCCCATTCGGCCCGGGACGCTCCCACGCGGCGTCGAGAGATGACCCCCCGCTTCTGGCGACTTAATCGATTCCGGCTACTCTCTGGGGTTATGCGCGGGATGGGACGAGATGGTCGCGGAGATGGTCCCGAGAAGTGCACAGGTGTGTGGCGAGGAGCGATGAAGGCTGGACGGAAGTTAGTGAAAGGGAGTGGGAACTGGTGGGAGTTGAAAGAAAAAAATGTATCGACTCTCGGACAAAAGGAGGAAAAAAAAGAGAGCGGGGAAAAAAAATTGCGACACTCGTCCGTGTGCCAAATAGTCGACGCGACATCCCCGGAGACGTCTCCGGAGGATATGAGGTGAGGGTGGAGGGGAGGCGAAAGGTTGGTAAGTTGGTCTCGGTGTTTCCTCAATTTAATTCTCGTTCTTAAATCAACGCCTTATTGCCTCTTCGGTAGGGTTTATGTCTGTCCAGCGTCGGGAAGGGTTTCGGCAACTGTAGATTGTAAATGATAACTTATCGTCATCACTTATAATCATTCCCCAAGATTGGTTTTTCGCAGCTCCCCACTCAATCCTTCCATCGACTGTCATCTTTGACGTGGACTCATTTTCTCTCTTGGACGTGCGTCTTACTCGACATATCTTACCTTGTCTTATCCTGGAGCTTCCTCTATATCTCTTCCCGTTCGCTTCTCCATCGACTACTGCCTTCAGTAAGACTGTAAGTATCTCAGAATTCATCCGAGAAATGGTATCTTCTTCTATCCAGAGTTATCATTAGTCTTCTCCTACCCTTCTTATGATGTCCTAGTCAGTTACTCTCTGCATTTCTTTAAAGTGTATCATTCACCTTCATTACAGCACATTTCCGATATTTCCAATCTTCTCTTTCCAACTGAAGTAATTTTCCATGCCTCACTAATGCCTCACTTCCTTGCCAGAATAATGGCAGCCCTCGATAGCCTTAAATCTTGCGTTTCACAATCATGTCTGGTCTAATTCACCAGGGAAGGGTGATAACCGCAGTCAATTCTATGCCCATGGCCCCGCTACTCTGTGGCACACGGCAGAGGTGCTATCCAATTTTATGTTGGCAACTCAGAACTGATGAAAGTGATTAAAACCCCAGTTGACATCTCATGATTTCTAATGCCACATCATGCCCGTTTCTCAAATTTACAAGTTGATTTACAAGTCCTCTGAAAACAGTCTCACATGTTACATAAAATTTATAGTTCACATGCTGGTGGCAACGGAGGCAAGTGACAAATGTTGCGCCATTTATAACGTTTCATCACCTGACTCCTTACGTCTGAATTGTTTGTAGGAAGACTTGTAGCTTTGAGGAACAGGTCCCTCGAGGTCTGTACTTCACCGTTAAGTATACTTGTCTTAACCGTAGGCAATTCTCCTCGCCCAATCTCCGTATTTTATTTCAGTCCCCTCACTCATCAACTCAAGGAACCTCAGGGCTTGTTAGATCTTGATTTTTGTCAGACCATTGTCGCCCCGGTGAGAAATTATGTCTTCGACGATGGCTATTACTCGTGTTCGTTCTGGGTCTGCAATCCATTTCAGTCTTGTCACTCAACAACTCACTCATTCTTAGTCTTCCCGACCGCGGCGGCATCGTCAGTGATGGAATGATACACGAACTTTCCTTCTTCCGAGTTTGACGAGGTATTTTACTGTTTTTCGCGACGGGGAGGTCGGTAGCTTCCCAGAAAGATGTTTTTCTGGAGACGTCGCTTCGGTCGTGTTCCCGCGGACGTCGAACCATCCACCTCTTCGCCGAAACCAGGGTATTGCCCGCCAGCCTGTGTTCTTGCGTATAGTAATGACGGAGTTGTGTGTGTGTGTGAGAACATGTGGGATATGCCCCACTCGTCCTCCCTCCCGGAATTGAGGTCGCCCGTGAGAATGTTGCGACTGGCCCCCTCTCTCTCTTTCTCCCGCGTGGGAGAAGAGATCGGTTCCTCTCCTCCCCCGTCTTATTCCCCCCTCCTTCCTTTATCTCTCTCCCCCCTCCACACACTTCCTCACCCCTTCTTTCTTCCACGCCCTCTCGTCTGCATTTTAATCTATCTTCCTTCTTTCCAGGTGGAATGGGCAAGTTATTCGTATATATTTGTCAGTTTGACGGGCCTCTTGAATGATATTTTATAGACCTTTCTACAGGGCAAGTTAGAATCAACTTAACTTCACATTAGAACGTACATCTGATCAGCTGTTACAGATACTTCAATAATGGAAATCTCTTCCTGTTCATAGCGACTCCAATGTAATCGACAACTCTTTTAAGAGTTGTCAATAAATGAATACAGACCCACACACATGCTTAATATGTGTATATATACATATAGACACACCATTTAAATATACTCAAATACATACTTTTACATAAACACCATTATGCTAACAAGTAAGACGTAATTACTACTGAAATCCGCGGGGTTTCATGCAAACAAGTTTCCCGGTCAAGGAAACATTTTTTTTCTGCTTGGAATCCGCACTGATGATGATTGCTTGAAGGTTGACATTAGCTTGAACTGGAAGGTATTAAGAGTGTGCATTGTGCTCGTGAATTTCCTTCGCGGCTCTCAAATTCTATTTCATGTCCTGCCTCGGCGTTCTTTGTCATGTTCCGAAGTGAGGTCCTGTTCTGTCGTCGCGCGGATCTCACGGCAACCGAGGCTACCAGAGCTAAGCGGGTTCAAACTGGTAGAGTTGGTAGCACCGATGCGTCCGCCTCCCCCACAACCATTGCAATCTCCTCCATTCCCCCGCGCCGCCTCCCCAAACCCCCATTTCCCTCTTTCGCCCGTCCCATTTCTTTCTTTATCTCACGACCCTCTCCCACGATGCAACGGCGCCCGGCTCGTAGACGTCGGAATTTCCTTTTTCTTTTATTTTTAACGCTCGGGAAAGCATAGCGATTTGATGCAGGCTGTCGTGTCGGTCATCGGATACGGGGGATGGGGTTGGACTGCCAATTCGTTTATGCAGGTTGCGCCTCGGGGTTATGTTCCAACATAATTCACGGGAATTGCGAGCTCGACTCCATGCGAGGAGGAACGTGCCACTTTTTTTTTGGAGTGAAACTGATTAGCGTGCGTAAATCTTGAATTTCGTGGCCAAAAGAATTTGTCGAAATCCTTTCTGAACGTGAGAATTCCATTGGATCACTCTGCTGATGTCACATTTTTTCCGTGTTGAAATGAAGGCGAATGGTATTTTTTTTTGGAGATGCTGGAGTAACGATAGTGAATTTTGGTCGAGAAATGTTTCCCAAAGAATTATGATGAAAAAGTTAATTGAGTATTTTTCACTTTTTGTTGAGCTTTGAAGTTTTACCTTTGGACTTGTTTTTTATTTGGTTAAGAGTAATTTTTTAAACTAACTTCTTTTGTGTATTCAATGTGAAAAGTTCTTTGCATAATTCGTAATATTTAAGCATGCACTTCAACCTAAATTCTCCGCTCTCAGTGTTATTTCTTTCAAGTTCTCTCTTGCAACCATACTAGACGTAGACACTTTTGAATCTCGATCCTCGCCTTGTTACTGGTGTAACCGGTAGACTCCCTCTATTCTGCTGACTCTTCCCCATGGAGAAACGCAACACTCTTTAGCATAAATATAATAATCTTCGAACTGACGCGTTAACGATTCTCCAGTGTTTCCACTCTCCACTTCGCTACCCTTCCCTTTATCACGCGGGCTCTTAACATACTTTGCATTTTTGTGCATCAACTTTACGGTCTCAGTTTGAGCCAATGACCTCATCCTTTACTTCCATTGGCC
Organism: Hetaerina titia; assembly: GCA_037158775.1. NCBI lineage: Eukaryota > Metazoa > Arthropoda > Insecta > Odonata > Calopterygidae > Hetaerina > Hetaerina titia. The sequence continues at coordinate 86,768,787 of CM073770.1, forward strand.
TTCCCCATAACCCACTCTTCATCGAGGAAAGCCCTTATAATGGGACTTTCACATCCCTGTTCTTACCCAGCTCAGTACGTAAATCAATTTCAAGACATAATTAGGGGTTAATCTTCAATATGGAATGTTGGATGACCTGCAGAAGTCGTGAACTTTGGAATGTAAATGTGTAAATCTTGGAGAGTTAGTCAATTACCATTACATTTGCCGTTAAAAACTCTGCAAGTAATCTTTGGAGGAACGTTGGGAGGCATAAACGCGGTTCTCTCAAGACGAATTTCATCATTTCTTTCGACAAAGTTCTTGTGTTTTCAGTTAAATCTTTCAATGTTACGGACTCCAAAAATTGGTCAAATTGAGGGATTTTTTGAGTGTCAAGATTTGGGCTCGTCACGATTTTGTATGAGTGTATATCTTTCCGTCCTCCTTTGCCGGAGACAATTTTTTGCTAGTGTTTATTTGGTATATTAGCGCGGGAAGTCGAGAAGTACAACGTAGGATAACGTCTAACAGACTTAAAAGTTTTGGAAATGGCTGTAAAACAGCTTATGATTATAGCAGTTGGTTAAAATGGATTACGGGTACCCGTAATTAATTTTAAGCAGCGTATTCTTCGTATGAGAAATATTATCAATTCTTGAATTCAGGAAGAATCAGCATTGATGAAGGTATTTCATAGCATTGTTCATAGCAATATTCATTTGTATCCTATAGTCGAGAGTGAACCTTTTTCTTCAGTAGAGTGACCATTTATAAATTAGCATAATTTATTTACAATTCTGAAAGGCTTTTGGTCATTTTTTGACGCGCTGCTAATGTGCATTTGTTTCTCCACTTAAGTCATGGTCAAATGGTTATTCAGAAGAAACCGGTCGTTGTGTTTTCAGTGAGACCCTGGTCAAGTACATTACTTTGACTTCCACGGATATCACCTGCGAATACGTATGTGCACCTGGAGCCATCACGTTTCCACGTTTGTGAGCAAACTTAATTTTGGTTAACATCCCTCTCGCGTTATTATTGTTTTCATCATCGTATATTTTTAATAGGTTGTTATGAAAATCTGTCAACTGAAACTGAATATTTTTCAACAGATGTGTGTATCTCTTGGAACCTTGAAAAAAATTATTTTACATTTTTTTTAGCGTAAGTGCACTGGATGTAGTTCTGAAATATTATCCTGAAGTGGATATTTCGATTTGTTGGGTGCCCTTTTTTTCCCGTTTGCGAAGGATAACTAAGCTGTTCGACCGTTGAAGTCTCCGGGAGTGGTCGAGTTAAGAGCTGTTCCAATTTCGCTCGCCTCATCACGGATATTTATAGCGTAGCGCATGGTGCTTTCTGTGCGGTTTACGTATGGATCGCTAAACTTAAAAAAAAAGAGGATTACCGCTGTTGTAGATTTAGGCTTTCTTAAAATGGACTCTGAAACGTACTGGAAACTTGTTTGAAGGAGTCTTTAAAGTCTTTATAATCGGTCTCTTTTTATTTCCTCTCATGTTTCGTCGCCGTCATGCCTCGACCATTAGGGATCTAAATTTTTGCGTAGTCAATTGTAACCTTTCAATCTGAAATTTACGGGGAGAAACCGCTGTTTTTTTTTTAATTGTCGAATGCGTGATACATCATTTTGTCTTTAATACCCTGCAAGATATCCCTTGTGCTGCACAGTATGTACTCTCACTTAAACAGTACGATAGGGGTCATTGAAGTGTGGTTAAAAAAATGGAGTTGTTGTTGTGGAATAAGGAAATTAATTTTCCACCACAAAACTTTAGATATATGAGTCAGGAATAAAAGTTCGGCAAAGAAAGCTTTCGGGTGTGGTCAGTTTGATTTTTTCCGTCGTAATCTCAGATTTGTAAGTCCATTTTTGCTGTCCACATTTATTTCAATGAAACTGTGTCATTTTAAAATACTGCTGGTTATCTGAGTGGCGAGTTCGATCGAGTCTGCTCATCGGTCTGTTTGTTATCTCTACCTCAATCCATATCTGAATTTTTACTGTAAACAGACATTATCTGCTTCGGAGTTTGACGAGTGAGAAAAGGGAATCAGTTCGATAGTGAGAATGCAAATTTAGATACAACTCAGGGTCCAGCGGTAACCAAAATATGGACAGATTGTCAACGCCGTGGATTCACGCAAGTTCTGATGCCTTGAGGTAAGAAGCTGGAGAAATTATTTTTCCGCACGATGCCTCGCGATCTTACCAACAAAGCGCAAATATGTTAGAGCACTTTTTCATTTTCTGAAGAAATTCCTTGAAATATCCTGTCGTCGTCTATGTTACAGTTTTGACACTTCGAGCTTTTTATTGGTTGATGAGTTATTAAATTTACCAAAGCCCTGAACTACTCAGCGTTTGTTTATTGCGTACCAATAAGTTTCATTTGCTCGAAACTATTGTAATGCATACCGCTGGATTCTTTGTTTTCATCTCTCGTTGAATGAGGTAAACGTTTTTGAAAGCTTATGAAAGGTTGAATTTATGTGCATTTTTCCCGTCAAAGCATCCGCCGCCTTCTCCAGGCCTCTTTGCCTCGGTAATATTTATGAACAATGAACTCACCCATGAGACCTTCACGCGCGCCAAACAACGCAGTGGATTATGCAACGTATATTGTGGAAGCGTTTGTAGTGGGGTAAACGGGCATTTAACCAATCAAACGCTTTCCGGAGAAGGAAAGTACTAGATTAATTGTGTGGATAGGCGTGGGGAAGGGCGCCAACGCGGTTGCTGCAGAAGAAGTAGCCGCGCCATCCTAGCACGTGGTGGTTGGTGACTCTTGGGAAATTCAATTCGGTCCCATTCCGAGGGAGAATTCTGGTTTTAATGGGACTCTCGGGGTCATCCATCACGCCCGGGGCTTCCTTTCAAAAATCAAGCACAAGCGTGCACGCTTAATTGGTCTTTTGATTGGCGGAGACCTTTTGACTCCTGCTTTCTAATCGATGCCTCGCCGGCGTCGTTTTCCATTCGTACTGGCGGCGACGACGGACTGCCTCCGTGCTTCGTGACTTCGCGCGGTGTGATGATGGACCCCGCCGGGTCGGTTCCTCCCTCCGCGAGGGCGATTGCTCTGACATCGGTTTGGCGAAATTCTCAGGGCGTGGAAGAATTTGCCATAATTTTCGGAAGTACTTTCTTAAAGCACGGCACGTTATTTGACCCTTATTCAGCAGCAGTAAATCGGAATCTTTGTCAATATGGACGGTTGATGTCGCGAAATACGTCGGTATCTGATCTATACGTTATAGATGTATCACCATAGGTGGAATATCGCTTTCAAATATAGATGTTGCAAAATTTTGGCGAACATAAATGTGTTGATTCTCGGGATATTGTTGGACTTCTCACGATTGGAATTATTAAAAGAATAAGAGCGCGTTCAAAGGTCCTATTGCCAAGAGATTCCTTCAGTGATGTACCCGAAGTCTTAATCGCGACGCTAAAATAATGCTGAGAGATCGATTTGGCCCGGTGACTAGAGCTTTGACTCATTATCGAGAGATCACCGGTGCAAATCGCGGCGGTGGCGAATTTTTTAGTGGCAATCCGAATATTGCATAAGTGCCGCTTAGTACTACGAGAGTACTTATAGAGTGCAATATTCCGTGCGTCAGATGGACGTTGAACTCTCTGAACCTCTGCTGCCTTTCATTAAGAGTAGGTCATTGCCGTCGCCGGAAATTCTCTATGTACCAATCACCAATCTATTTATAATGGCCCGAATGACCTCGGTTGTCGGGTGCCCCTCCTAAAAGTGCTACTACTACTCGGAGTTTAAATGCACATTTCAAGATGTGATCCTCGTCGACTTGAGAAGAGCGTTGTTTTTTATCGTTAAACCGATGTTAATCTTTCGGTGGCGCAGTAGCGTGACACACTAATTTGTGGGCTTCCGTAAATTACCGCGTTGGTTTCACCGTTTTTTTTACTATGGGAAAGTAATCGGTAGTTGTATTTATAGCGGGGCGTACTCCTTTTTATAAGAGTTTTAGTTTCGTGATACATGCTTGGAAAGTTACGGGTTTTCGGTATATCTTTCAGTAATGATGATCAATTTTCGTGCAGATCAAAATGTCGTTCATTTTCGAGGTCGGCAGCAAGGATTCATTCAGTCCGTGACTGAAACGCTAACGATGACGAGAGTACCGAGAGCAATTGGCGACATGTGTCCGCCAGTTGTGGGAAGCTAGGAGAGAACGAAGGACAGAGGTGTGGAAGGAGAGAGGAAATGTGGGAGGAGGAGGGGGAGATGAGAAGGTAAACTTCGCCCGTGCCTAAATCCCATCCACTCTCACATAAACATCAGGCCAAGTAGACATTTTTTTTTTTTATTTCACGACCGCACCACTTTCTCTTTCCCGCACGTATCGCGAAAAAGTAGAGAACCACGCCGTTTGCTCCGTCCTGCATACTTCTTTCCCAATTACAGAAGGAATGGAGGAAAAAAATTAAATTTTCCGAGCGGTTTTCCTTTTTTCGCCCCCTTCTTCTTCTTTCCCGCCCGGGGAAACTAGGCTACTCGACGCGGGGCTCGGCATCGCACCTGGCCGACGCCCACGTCCCCCACGCCGCGGAAAGATGCTAATCGCGATAATCAGTTTATTTGGCACGAGAGCGAGCGGGCGGGTGTCGCCATTAAGTGCGTGTATGTGCGGTAAGCGATATCCGAGCGGGAGAGTTCTCGTGTGCGGTGTCTTTTTCGGAGATGAGAGGCCGAGAGGGGTTCGGTCGGGGTGATTGACGGATGTCGATCAGTTCTTTCGGACGCGTCGACTGAATGTCTATCGTCGCGAAAATTCGCGTAGCCACGCGCGTTATGATCGCCCGGATGTAATTTTTTTTAGTAGATCGCCATTATCATCATCATCAGTTGGCGTTATATCCAAGAGTGGGTCTTCAACTGCTCTCCGCTTCTTCCACTCAACGATTACCCTCCTAGTGTCCTCATGTCCCCTCTCTCTCTCGATATGTAGTCAGTATTTTACTCGAGGGCCGTGAGGAGGTCAAAGTGCCCGGATAAGAGTTCAGTTTATTTTTTCGATTCGTCGTCGTCATAATTTATCTTACCAAATGCATTAAGATAGGCTTTTAGCGGTCCCATAAGCTTTTACATGTCGTCTTGGACGTAAGTCAGTCAGATACATTGTCCTTATTTGCACGCTCTTCAGTTCTTTTATACTTGATTCATGCCGTTCAACAATCCTATTCTTTTTCCTCTTCTTCCCCGCTTACCTAACATTCTCCCTCCTGTCGCGGCCTTTGATATTCCGCCACCTCTCAGTAGCTCTTCCTGACATTTTTGTCTACGTTCTTGGAATATTATCTAGATACATCTGTCACTAGAATGTCGGAAACTTCGTCTGTACTCCTTCCTTCTGCCCAATGTCTGTTCCCCATTGTTCTCTTTATCCACATCTGAAAAGTCTCTAATGTACTCTCATTCTCTTGCCTCATGTAATAAATATCCGAATCATACATCGAAAGGCTCAAGGTGTCAACCACTTTATTCTTTAGTTTGCCTGTCATCACTTCCCTCCTCTAAGCAAATCCTCCTCTTTCGCCTACGCAATCCTTCTCCTATTGTATATTCCCACTATAGTGTCCATTTTACTCAGGAATTCTACTCAGATGTGTGAATACTTCCACTTAATCTAATTTATTCCTTAAAGATTTTCAATTTTTTTTGATTGACATATATTTTTTATGTTTAAAATATTTCGTATGCAAATGGCTACGAAAATAATACACGAGAAATAGCGATTTTTTTTAGCAATTTAACCACTTTTCCTCAATGCTTGGAATTCTGGGTGCGTCAGTTTTTTCACTTCTCGCTTCATCTGCCGTATGCATATAATTCTCTTCGCTCCTTCCGTGGTTCTTCCAATTCATATTTTCCTTCCCTTCTTCCACGTCAGACTCTTCTGTCTAAGTGTCTAACGCTTGAGTTACGGTTTTTTGCTTCAAGCTAGATTTAGACGGGGATCCATGAAAAGGCTGCTCGTAGGAAGGATGCTGCCCGAAATGGGTTTTAGTTCCGCCTGCTGAATGTTTGGTAACATATTCCGTAGACTGTTGGAGAAATTCGCCTACAAAGCCTATCTTTGTAACCATAGCAATAGGCCTGTCAACATTTTTCTAAGTTAACTGTCCGATCGGATGCAAGCTTTCTTTCCGATCCTCATTTTCGTGCGAAACAATTTCGTCGCTCACTTTCCGCAGACGTATGGTACGCGCGGACATAAAAATTTACGTAGTGGGTCACAATCACTCGCGATCCTGAAATTGGTGTACTGTTCTACCTTCTACCAATCCCGAGAAATGAATTGGGAGGACCCAGAACTAGAACGCACCACGTTATAACTGGTATTAAGTCGATATGTGCACTATCGGTGCGTTTCGAATTTCCCTACATTTAGTTTTGTCACTCAATGCAATTTTATGTTACCAGCTTTCGGAAATGTTTCGGTTAATGCCTTGTTTTTTTCCCTTTGACCTCGCTGTCTTCGTGTCAAATGGTTTGGTTACCAAGCCCAAAAAATGTTAGACTTGTGGAATTTCCACGGGTGAAGCCGAAGGGAGGATGTCACCATTTTGGGTGTTGTGAGGTGTGAGCGCTTGTGTGGTAACATCAGAGGTTTTAATACTGTAAACAGAGGCTGGTCTCGGGGAGAAATGGAGAGAGAGCCTGCGCTATCCCTCTGTCCCTTGGGTTGGTTTGCACTTGGTGTTAGCGATTCGCGGGAGCGGCGGCCATAACTCTGCGTGGGTCTTCTGCGCCGAACTGGTCTCGTTTGTTTTGCTTTCCAACCGCCCACGCGTGCTTGTGAGTCGAATCCACTCTGTCGTCGAATTGCCATTTTAAATTTTTTTTGGAATTTCTCTGTTTATCTCATTCCTCCTCCCTCTCCGCGTAACCTTCCATAACAAATTACGCCGGGGACTGCACTTAAAATTTGAATTTAAACATCGCCGTGCCAAGTGATTTTTTTGTATTAAAAATGTTCAATAAAATCTTGATGATGACCAAGTCGAGCCCGTGATCAGTTTTTTGTAAAATATCCGATTGCAAAATTAACGTTTGTTTTCAATTTCCTTGACATGAATATAATATTTTCACTAAGTGACCCCTGGCACTTTCTCTTGGCGTGCGATTTTGAATGTAAAGAAAATTGGCGAATCGTCGGATTTGGACGATATAAATGAATGGCGACCACTTGGGAATTTATATGTCACTTATGTGGTAACTCTGTGAAATTGACGTCAACATATGGTAGGTAGATATCCACCTCCCACTATCGTCGTGATTTAGACGAGTATGAACATTGAACGTAATTTCTGTGCGATCAAAAAAAAATTCTATTTTCCTGTTATTTAATACGATCTGGGTTTGTGGTGTATTACGTCATCATCAGGCGTTTCAATTCCAACTCGTAACATCTGATTCTGCTCGATTCACATGGTCCATGCGTAATGTCTAAAATAGCATAATTCCCCCATCTTTTTTCTCTCTTCATCGTATCGTTGTTTTGAATCGATGATCGACTATAAAACATGGTGAATCTCAAACTTGGGTCACAGTATCGGATTTATATTGGATTGTTTGGTGTATGGAGATATCAATTTGTTGCGATATCTTCAGAAAATCTCGCATCGAAGTCGGAACATCGCATAGTCCATAGAATGAGTCGTCATTTCTTTGAGTCACAAAAGAAACATCGACACGACTCAGTTCATTGAAAGGCTCAACTTATCCTTTCTAATGATTCGCGTTAATGAAACGCATATTCATTCAATTACCCATGAATGGGAGACGCATACGGGTGCATTTCGCATCCAAACGAAGATGCTCAATCAACATTCAATTGACCCATTCAGTTGCGCATAGTAATGATGGAATTCGACAAGTCTCGGGGAAAAACTGACTTTGAGACTTTTCGCGAAAATCGTTGCGAACGAAGAGAAAAATCTTCACTCATTTATTGGAAATTCTGGGTTTATAGCCACCAGTAGCACGAATACTTACGTGCATGACTAATATGAGTCGATAAGTACCGTTCTTACGAAATTAAATGGAATGCCTAATTCCTGACCCACATTACGTTGGAAGGCAGTGTCAGAACGAGGACTTACGGAAAATTAAGAATGAGTTCGTGTCCTTTTTTTCCTCCCTTACGCAATTTGTGACCACGGCTTTATAAAACCATACGTGTGACAATTTGAACTATCCCATTATAACATTATACCGAATGCCAATAGTCACCAGTACCCAACCTTATCCCGCCCTGCCGCAAAGTGAATCTGCGGCTCGAATGCCAAGACTGCTCATTTGGAGAGACTCGGTTTCTGTACGTTACATTAACTTCATTGAAGCTCACGGTCGTGTTTCCATCGAGACGGCTGGAAATAGTTTAAAGCTATTCCAGCGATTTAATATTTCATTGTTAATGATGTCAAAAATTCGCACCAAAAATGTAGGTCACGGAATTCGGTTTAGATTCGTCGCAAAATTTCTGTCGTGGATGGAGATAAAAATGGAGATTCTTGATATATAGATATATAGACGTGGGGATTAATGTATCGGGAAATGGACTAACTTCGATTCTTCATATATAATAAGTCGAAAGCATGAAATCAAGACATGATTGTGATATTTTTGCTCATTTCGGCGCCGAAAAAAAACCAATGGCTCAAGTTTACCCATTGGAACTTCCTTACGTACGTTTGGCAATTATCGGCCCACCTCCATGAGATGTAATTGGAAATTCATCGAATATTAAAAGAAAAAGGTCTTCGTACTACTCCGCACTTTTATTTTAGCACATTTAAGACCGGTTTCGTCATAATAAGGGCTCATTAAAGTGAAACCGGTCGCAGTGTGTGTGTGTTTATAAAAGTGTGGAAAAATACGAAGGTCTTTTAAAATTTCAAAGGATCGACGCTAATGTTTCGCAACTAAAGTGTACAAGAGCGCAGCTGTTTTCGCGTGCACATATTTCCATTGAAAGGAATCAATTTTTTTCGGGAAAATCTTGACCCGAGTCTTCCGGTTCGATAGGCGATGCGCTCTCCGTCTGACCATGAGGTCGTGGGCTCGAGTACCGCCGTGGGAACGGATGTTGCGCAGTGACGTAACGGGACGGACGGCGGCGCGTTGAGTGGTGCGAAATGACCTCGGACACGGAGGCACTTTAAATCCGGTTGTTGTGGCCGTCTGTTCGAATTAAAGGGAAATTTATACGTATTTGATCCTTAAGCGCTAGGTTACGAGGCATAATATCACAGTGGAGAGAACGTTTGGCTGACATTCGTAGGGTAGGTTATTACCGATAGTATACTTACACATACAGACGAGCCAAAAATTGCTCTTTTTAGGGTGAAAAATCTTTCTTGAAAGCGTAAAATCATATCTTTTAGTGTGGAATGATGCATCATATTGAATGACCAGCTAGTCTTCCTATGGGTTTCATCCGATGTGATTCAATGGAAAAGGATTTGGCGTCGAAATTGTATTGGAGAACAAATTGTTTTTATGTCGCATTTTCCACTGAAATATTCTCTCCCCAAGGCCTTAATTAATAAGAAGAATGGAGATTGATAGAACATCTAATTTAATTTAATTATCAAATATTTTATGATGCGAGGGAAGTTGGAAAACAAAGCATTTTTTATTAAATTATTTCTTATCATAACGACCGGATCGTATGAGTTCACTCGATTGTGAAACATGGTCACTCGACCGTGTGACACGATATTCCTGGACCAGATGTTTTCTTTAAACAACTGATGTATTTTATTGAAGCAGAGCGTGAGTATGAATACATGTTTTCATTGAAACCGATTTTTATAAGTATCCATGCATTCCTGCCCTCATTGTTTTTAATGATAACCTATAAAAATACATCTACAATATATTAATGGAGTTTTTACAGTTCTGGTTAAACTCACCCGTCTGGTTTCTAAGTATCAGCCAGCTATGAAATTTATATATATATATATATATATATATATATATATATATATATATATATATATATATATATATGTATATGTGTGTGTGTGTGTGAATTCACTAAATAGTCATAGCAAACATAGAAACTAAAACATATAAAAGAGGGACTCACTAGTTCTCGAATTTTCGGTGGTGCAACCACCTTTCTCAAGAGGAATTAGGAACAGAACCTAGGAGTTCTGTTCCTAATTCCTCTTGAGAAAGGTGGTTGCACCACCGAAAATTCGAGAACTAGTGAGTCCCTCTTTTATATGTTTTAGTTTCTATGTTTGCTATGCCTATTTAGTGAATTCACATTATTGTGCACGTTCGTGGGTTTTCCAAGAAAGTGACTATATATATATATATATATATATATATATATACACTTATATAACAAATTTTATATACATATACTCGTATATATATGTAAATATTTTATGTGTATGAAGTTATCACGAGTGGACAAAGACAAAAACACAGAGGCACACAACAAAAGAAAAGACACTCACCAAGTTTCGAATTTTCGGTGGTCTACGCCACCTTTCTCAATGAAGAGGGCAGAACTTTGTCCATCCTTGTGAGTTCTGTCCTTCTCTTCCTTGAGAAAGATGGCGTGAGACACCGAAAATTCGAAACCTAGTGATTTTTTTATTTCTTTTTTGTGTGTTTCTGTGTTTTTGTCTTTATCCGCTAGTGCTAACTTCATACACATTATTCTTCACGTCCGTGAGACTTTTACAAAAGTGTTATATATATTTGTAGTATTTAAATAGTGTTATACATATACACATGCCTACATACATACAGACCTGTATATATCCATCATTTTCCGAAATCATGCTGATCTAATAAGATATGTTAATAATAGATAAATAGGTATGTATTAGAAGCTTTTGAGATGTTATTGTGGAGAAGGATGGGAAAGGTAAAATGGGCGAAAACAAAACAATCGAGGAAGTGCTATTATGCATGGTGGAAGAAGAGGGAGGATATTTGAAGTAATTTAAAGGAGGCAGGAAAGATGGAATCAGAGTATTTTGATAGGCGATGGAATTTTTAAGACTGTGATAGAGGGTAGGACGTTAGGCTAGCGAGATAGGAGGAAGAAAAGGATAGAGATGTTGGACAGAATGATGCAATGTTGAATGTATGCAGAATTGAATAACAGTTTAATGTATTTTTTGGTGTCAGGTTGTGTCGCATTAGGCGAGGCTGAGAAATGTAGCCAGAATCTACCTTAAACGGTAGAATGCCGAATAAAAGATATTAAATATCGTAATTTCTTCTTGGTATCCCCGCGCAAATGCGCGAGAGTCAGAATTAATTCGTCGCCAACCTCAATTTCAATCGCCTCAGGGGGCTCGGGTTCGTGCCATGTTAGCTCTTAAACCTTGCCGATCATCCGTGTATAATCGTGGGTTTGGTTCGAAAATTATTCCGACGCACATTTCGATCGCGGCTTCTGGTCTTGACCCGAAAGCTCTTTTTAAACTTTTTTTCCAATTATTTATCGTCGCGTTCAACCTCGTCTCCGAGAGAGAGAGAGACATCACGGTATCCCAATGGGCGAGGTGCATTAGCTCTCTCGCCATGCTCCCCGCGTGATGCCACACGCGGTATCGGCCCGATATCTTCCTTCCTCTCCTTTTCCGCGGCATGGAAATGTGTCAACAGGCGCGGTCGTTAGAGCCCATTGTATCGGAAGGGAGGAGAGAGATGGGGGGTGATCGATTTGATTCACGTCGGCATTCATGTGGGACGAGGGGGAGAGATGAAGGGCGGGACCATGGCGGTGTGGGGGAGAGAGATTGTCCTCTGTCCCCCCCTCCCCCGACTCTTCCTGACTTTCCGAGTGCTTCGAGACATAAAAGAGTGGTGGTGGGTTGGCCCGTCCCCTTCCCCTCCTCCCATATCTCCCCCCTCCCCCAATCGAGTCCTCTTAACCTCTCCTGGGTCATTTGCCCCTGCTTTCAGCCTACATCCCAGGGCCTCTTGATCTTTTTCCGTCCGCCCACGTCGTCGTCGTCCCCACACGCGAGAACCTCACGTACCACTTGAGTCGTATCCTTAATGGATGAAGAACCCTCGAAATTTAATTATCGCTCACCGCGAATTTTAAGGAATAAAAAAATTCACGCTTCATCTCCCTGGATGATGGGTGAGGGGAGAACCTATATAAAAAAGGCCATTAATCCATACGTTAATTAGAATGCTGGTGGAATGTAATGAGTGGAAAATAGTACGTATTTTAGGGGGCTGAAAAAAATATTTTGTGCCTTCAATTTCGTGGAAAAATTCGCTGGTTTGAGTAAGGTGCTTGCTAGATAGATCCCGGTCCTCGGGTTTAGTTTTCTCTCATCTGTTTTAGGTTATCGATCCGAGGACAGGTTTTAAACAGTTCTCTAAGTAATCGTATTTTAACATTCATCCATCTACTCAGTCCTTTATCGTTACTGTCGCCAATAAGTTGTGCCACTTATTCTCCATAATTCGTGCTTGGGCTTTCTCCATAATGCGCATGTCCCATTTTTTTCAGCAAAATACACGTATGATTCCATTGAATGAGATAGTTTCCATATACTGTTGATTGTTTTCAATAGATATTCCTATTTGCGCACAAATTTGAAGGATTGTTTTTCATTAATTCGATAAATTACATTTTAATCAGTCTTCTTCACGATTATTATCGCGGGAAAATATTTGTCAGTTGTGTCATTGATATCATGCTGTCATGAATATGATAGTTTCATTTGTTCCGCAGACAACGAAACCTCTGGTTCTAGGATTTCCGTCGTCTGGTTGGTTGTGGCTGTAGAAATAATGGTATTTGAGCACGATGTTGTGTTTTATGATTTAGAGAAAGTTCGCAATTTCTTAAGGAAACTGCGAAGCAAATTGACTATTGTGAAATACGTAAATTCACTTTCTTCGGTTTCAACAAATCGAATACATTATTTTAACACTTACGGCTCTGTAATGTGACAGCGGTAGAGGATTCAATGGGAGGGAGAGAGGGAGGCTGATCGCCCCTTTCGGCCTTCCCATCTTTGAATATGCGTCTGTCCCCGGGAGGGAATCGAATCCGTGAACATATGACCTGGGTAGGTAGGGCTATGGTCGCCGCCTTATACTAATGATTCCCTCTCACATTCGAGTGTTGGAATGGTATGCTTTCAGGAGAGAGAGAGAGAACAAGCGCACAGAAAATATAGGTGAAATACAAGATACGTTTAAGGTATAAGTTTAAAAGTTTAAGGTCTAAGACATTCCTAATTTTTTCTGGGAAAAGGAGTAAATAGGAAGATGGTAAAGCTTAAAATACCTATACACTATTCTGAGCACGGGACGTAGATGGCTGCACCGTGCAGTTCGCAGGATTCGCACAGCTTCCGCTGGAGTGGGAAGCGGTTTTCAATACTCGAAATGGCCTCATTTGGTGTACAAGGACATCATGCAATCCATCCGTTTTCTCCACATGCGTGATTCAATACCAATCGAAAATCACCGTCAGTTGTGTGAGACACTAGGTTACGTTATGGGATTGAACATTTTTGCGTTCGTGAGTGCGACTGTTCAATTGAAGGGCAAAGGTCGTCTGACGGTGAACCCAGGAAACCGCGGATCATCAGTAATTTTACAGTGGGCAAAAGGAACACCTAAAGAAGGAATCATCGAATCATGGCATCTACGTTGCGAAAAATGTGCAGAGAGATTATGTTGAGTAGTAACAAAAGTTGTAAGTTTCTGGTGTAATTAGTTTGTTAATATTAGAGGACTTAAGAATCTGAACGCCCCTTGTAAAGAAAAATGCTTATTTGAAAGAAGAATCTCTCCGTTGCGAGACAGAGTTGAATCTGGATTAAAGATTTTGTTTGAAGTCGTGAGACTCGATTGAAAATTACCCGAGTCTTTCTCTTCAAGTAACGTCACGATGGTGTGTGGTAGGGTGTGTTCACCTCTCATTAGTATATTAGGTGATTGATTGTTAGCATTCGCTGTCATCTTATCTTGAAAGGACTCATTACATTGACCCGATCGACGATTGATTTTCCTAAACGTTTCGTTGTCGTTTTCGGCTACCAATGTAGTATGGGGTTAGAATTATTCCCTTATTGTCAGCAATGATCACGTACGGTTTTTATTTATCGAGCGGTTTAAATCGTGGGTATAACCTCGATGTTTTCATTGGTTGCAAACCGTGGATTTCTAATAATCGTGTGACTATTTTTGATCGTCCATTCAAATTTTCTTGAATTAATCAGATAGCTTTTCTTCGTATCACATTTATTTCCGCAGTTATATCCTCCTACGCAAGGCACCTCGTTCGACGCATATGTAGGGTGCCGTGTGACCAACGCAGTTTAGCATCCCTCCTTGACTTTGTTTAATTCACAGGTGCATGTACGTATTTCAACGGTGGCCTCTCATTCGGGAAAAAAAGTCATTAATTGCTCATTATCGTCGAAATTTCGGGGACAAATGTGTAAAAGGGTCGACTTTATAGAAAAATTTCAGAGAATTCGATCTGAAATGCGGAAGTATGATGTAGGAATCGAGTATTCAAGATGTGAACGATTTTCCTTTTGCCAGCGAGATCGATTCGTGTCATTTGTAGTGCACTGCGCGCGCAGGTCTTGCAAAAACCGAGACCACAGTCGCGAGCGGCTCCAGCCACACCAGAGCCACACGTAGAGATGGAGACGTAGACGTAGAGATGGGAGATGGTTCATGTTATAAAAAAAATACCGAAATCAGATTCCAAAACAGACCGGGGAAAAAGGACTGGAATACTATATTATTCTGGAAAAATCGGGGATGAGATTTAATGAGTGGCTACCCTTCATATTTCTCCACGATTCAAAGAACTGTGGGAGATGCTCTTACTTTAACGAGGTCATCCAATGATGTAAATTAATTAATAAATGCGCTTAAGTAATTTCAGGTAATGAATGTGCCTGTGACATTTGTTTTTACAGAATTATAAATAAATTTCGTCATAAAATCTTGTTCCTTTAAAACCCATATGAATTCAGTGTGAGATGATGGCTCGGTGGCTTGACTGGCTAAAGTACAGGGTTCGTCCGGAAAATAAGTGTACTTAGTTGGGGAAAAAAATTATTACACTTTTACATATCTTAAGCTAATATTCCTCAAAATAGGACCCTTGTGAGTCGATACACTTGTTCCAGCGGCTTTCCCATTCCTGGAACGCTCCCGCGAAGGCATCATCGGGAACCTCTCGAAGACACGTCGTCACGGCCTCTTTGACGGCGTCCAAAGTCCCGTATCGCGTTCCTTTCAAATTCCTCATTATCTTCGGGAACAGAAAGAAGTCTCTAGACGTTCTCTAAAAAATGTGGATCATTTTTGCAGTGATCCGCAAATTGTGTCGCGATTTCCAAACGATTGAGTCTTTGATCATCACTGAGCACTTTCGGCACCAACTTTGCACAAATTTTTCGCATCTGTAATTGGTCCCTAATAATCTCGTGCACTATTATTTTTGGCACTTTACACTGCTCTGCTATCATCCGGACACTAAGACGACGATCAGAGTTCAGTACATCGCGAACGTTTCGCACATTTTCGTCGGTGAGTGTCGTTGATGGGCGTCCAGGCCGTGGTTCGTCGTCGACCTCTTCTCTGCCCTCCACGAACATCTTGTGCCACCGAAAGATCATGTTTCTGGACATGGCTGACTCCCCGTAAGCCTGGTTAATCATACCGACAGTTTCGGTAGACGATTTCCGAAGCTTTACCGCAAATTTGATGGAATAACGCTGCTCCAAAAACTTCGGCATCGCGTTCCGTGACGTGGGTCGAGCGTTGAGGTTTGCGTTAACAGAGCTCCTCACTACACCACAGCTCAGAGCCGACTGATATTTTCAGCGTCGCTTACCAACATACCCCCCTCCAATCGCAGCCCGTCAGAGCGGTGCTGGGCGCACCTGGAGCGGCGGGAAAAAAATCAGTACACTTATCTTCCGGACGAACCCTGTATGCCGTAAAAAAACTACGCCGAAATTGAAATTGCCTCTCCAGCATTGGTTTAATGATATTAGTCTCCACTATTGGTTTAATGGAGCCACTTTTCTTCAATTAAAACAATTTTGCGGAATTAGTCCTACGTCGTTGAATTATTCCACAGGGGGATTCTGACGATATGGTGGCTAACGTACTGGCCATTCAGACGTCCCGGGTTCAGATCCCGGAGGCTGCAGAAATTTTTCAGTGGTATCCCGATCCTTACTATAGTTGTTTTGTGGAGAGCGCTTTGTGTGAGTACGCCGTCCGTCGGATGGGACGTTAAACTTCGGACCCCGTGGCGCCTTTCGTGAAGAGTGGACTACTGCCGACGTCAGTTTTCTCTCCACCCTTCATCCTTTCCTGCCCATCCCTTGTGGCGCAAATGACCTCAACTGTCGGTCGCTTCCCCTAAAGTTACTTATTCCTCAGTGATAAGCAGCACGCTTGCAGATATTCGCCTAATACAAGTATTATTATAAGGTAATCTACCGGTTAAGATAGGTTTTTGGATGGATACAACTACCAAATAAATATTTTGTGACTCCTAACAAAACACAATCCAGTAACCTACTTTACATCAGGTCCCTCTTCATCTCTGAGTACTTCTTTCCTTCCTTCATCCCGTTCCACATTCCTATCCTTTTCCTGCCCCTTCCTCGTTTGCCTAACATTCTCCCCTCTATTGCCTTCTTTAACATCCCACTACCGCTCAATACGCCTTTCATCCAGCTTTCCTGCCTCCATAGGATTTCTACTAACAAACCCCTCTCCTCACCCACGATCCCCAGTACTTCCTTATTTGTTTTCCTTTCGGTCCATTCCACCTTCTCCATTCTTCTCCACACCCACATTTCAAAAGCCTCCAATCTACGTCTATCCTCCTGCTTCAGCGACCACGTTTCCGCGCCATACGTAGCTACACTCCATATCAAAGTTTTTACGAGTCTTCTCTTAACCTCCCTACTCAACGTCCTCGTCATCAACTCCCTCCTCCTTGAGAAAGCCTCTTTGCCTAGCGTAATTCTTCTCTTTACGTCCCTACTACTTTGACCGTGTTTGTCCAAAATACTTCCGAGATACGTATACTGTGAAGAATACAAGCATTACGTCAATGGGATGGCTAGGAGGATTTCTTTGCTGAAGTAGCCTAATTTTCGCGTGAAACTAGTCCGAATCGTCCATATCCAGTGGAGTATTGTTTTTATCCGATCTAGGGTCACTCCTCGGTGGGGGTTTATCCAGGGTCCACCCAAGTGGGTGACGTTAAAGAGGTCACCCGCGATGCGATGTTAGTCATTCGGGTGGACCCTCCCCCTCCCTTCGCGAGACGCGGGCTCCCGGAGTCGCTCCCGGCGCTCCTCCGTCCCTCAAATTGAATATCACCCCTCCCTCGGTGGTGCTAGAATGCCGTGATTGATTCTTACCGTTTGTCACCATTACTCGTTAAACGAGATCTAACGCGGCCATAAATTAGCAGCATTAGTTAAAGTCATTGAAAATGATTGGGATGAATCAGAATTTTAAATGGCCTTCAGGTCGAAACGCGCTCCCTTTCCCCCTCCGGCGGCGACCCATTAATCATTGAATCGTCAAGCTACGAAATTCGCGAGATAAGCAGGTGTCGGGCACACGTTAAAAAAAATAGGACTGGCGAAATTAAGATGGTGGGCGAAAATGAGAAAAAATGAACTGTCGTTTCGCGGATGGAGAATGGATGGATTTCAAAGGAGAGATTTTAAGTTTCTTGGAACCCGTTCATCTTTCTCGTCGAGTTCGATTCCCTATGCCATGCCCAGGGTTCATGGGAGTTGAAACCTGACTTCTACGCTTGACAATACCTCAAAGTTGTGCTGAGGTATATCTTTCCAAATTGTAAATATTGTCCCCAAAGGGCCGCCTTTTAATTCTGGAGACAGGCTTAAAAAAGTTTGCGCAACAACGCCGTTGTGTTGACAAAACCGGTTGGCGGCTACAACTGCGCAAGTGAGTGGAGAGGGGTGAGTTTTCGTGTCGCGAGTGTAGGGAGATAGTGTAGAGGAGATTTCTTAGGTGAATATTTGATACTACAAAATTTGCAATCGTAATTAGGGCCGAAAAATATCTTTGGACTGAAAATGTAAAATGAAAAGGAGGATTCTTTCTTTTTCCTAACTTACCCGTACCAAACGAAACCTTCCCTTATCCAATGAAACCTACCCCTGCCTTAAGATACCTAACTCAACTTGAACTACCCTTACCTAACGAAACCTAACCCTATCTCTGGACTTCTCCCAAGTCATGATAGTGCAAATTTGATCATTATATCCAAATTTAGATGTCGATATTATCATGTTTTTAGTATTTAATTTTGCTCTAATATACTTCGGCATTTATTTTCAAATTAATTTTATTTATTTTAACTTAATGGTAATTTTCAAATGAATTTTATTAAATTCACCCATTTAAACCCATGTGGATTTATGCAAGTCGCTCACGACAATCGGTGGATAAGCTCGTTGATCCAAGCATAGGAATCACTCCGTTTTTTTACGCAGTGGGCGCCATAAAGAATAGGGACCTCTGCCCTGTCCTTCTTCCCCGAACGAATGAATTTCACACGCCGCACCGCAGGGATTACCAAGAGGTGTGATAAGTTATAGACCGTCGCATGTCAAAACCAACCTTCGGGTCAATTGCTGTGGTCTGTGCGCAAATTGGGTATTTTCCGGAGTCAAAAGACATAGGTACTATAATTTGGGGTGGTGGGCGCGCGCTCGTATCGGTCGCCGGGGAGGCCACCCGTCGCGTCGGGAGGCGCGAGAGGATTTAGTCGGAGTGGAGAGGTTACGCCGGCCGCCCCTCGCCATATGGCCACCGCGGCGTATGACATAATTTCCACCGCCTCTTCCCATGATGTCACGGCCGTGGGCACCCATCCGCGGGGAGGAGGGAGCGTGTGTGTGGGGAGGAACAAGGCCGACCCACGCTCGTCTCGAATCCACTCCCCCCACACCTTCCGTCCACTCCACTCTTCCCATCATCACACGCTCACGGGCTTGTCCCAATGGCTAACCAACTACACGGAACTCCCCCCCCCCCTCCTTGGGGACAAGGGTGTGGGGGGAAGCACGCACGGTTCCCTTTCAATCCCTCCTCCTCTCGTATTACCCATTCATCCTTGTCCTCGATCTCCGATGCCAAAACGTAATTCCCGAATGTTCATCGCTCCGGCTGTGTTTCGTTCTACGTAATCCATTTCCACTCTGCTATCTTCTTGTTTTACTCCCCCTCTACACGCGACTCTTTCCGCGCCTATTCTTATTTGCGAATATCGGTCCGATTTAAACGACCGTGGGAGATACGGGGCTCAATATGGTTTGGTATGTGGTGAGAGAACTACCCAATATGTTCGTCTTGTTTCATTTTTATGGAGGTTGAGGCATCCTGACCACAAACACGCAAGAGATCAATACCTGTTAAGAATAAGTGTCAGGAATTACGATGTTTAAGTGATATTTAAGTGGCAATTGGAATTCAGGCGAGAAATGAAAGGAACTCCATTTTTTCCTTGAAATACGCGTGGTGTTCAGAACTATATTGGTACGTAATTATTGCGTACCAGTTTCGCTTGAATTCGAGTTGAAGGGTCTAAATCTGGTCGTCATAGTACGAACCCACCGAAACACTCCTATTTATATTATTTCGGTGACGCAATAGTCTTTGGCGAAAGTGTGAGAGCGAGCGTTCTCACACTCTTGAAGAAGAAGATGGTTGATCCAACGGATTATACAATATAAAGCGAGTGTTCTTTGTTATTCAGCCTTATGTTATTCTCATGTGTCACGGCTGTGTGACGAAATATTTTTAATGTTGTGGAATTGAAATTTAATTTGTCGAATTCCATTTTGCTCTGATATCGTACCACTCCCCGAGTGGCTCTAGATGTCGTGTGGAAATTCTGCCTGTGCCTATATGTGTGCACTGACTTAGTGAATACGATGTGACTAAAAGTGGATTGATGATTTTCAAAAAGATCCGTCAATATCTTCGCGTTACTACAGGCGTTAATTCGGTTTGCTAACTTGGTATCGTCATAGCGCCTTGCGAGTTAAGATTTAAACGCATTTTGGGAAGAAAGGAAATTAAATTCGTTCAAGAGCTATTCAATTAATTGTTATTTTCGTGCGAAGTAAAAGGAATGAGATTTGGAATAATTACTGTTCTAGAAATCTTTTTCTCATGGAAAGGGGTCCATGGTTAATTACTAAGCTTATGCAAAAAAAAAGAGAAAAAAGCAATGGTTTCCCGGCATTCATTAACAAGTGCATTTTCTGCGGACACCTTTCGCAGAGGGATGAGCTAATATATAGTATTTAATTATGTAAGTCGAAACCGTATTTCAAACCAGGACATTTCAAACAACTTGGAGTTATTTTTCATCTAAGTGTTTTAGATTTCACGTGTTAATTTTTTATTTCAAAATGGTTATAGTTTCATGCGAAAAATTAATTAAAACGCACAATGCGAGAATATGCTTTGCCATTTGGACCAATGGAGGAATTAACATTCTTAATTTTGAAGTTCGTATTTTCTCGCATATATTGCTTGCTATTTTTTTATCATATAAATAAATGTGAGTTTTGAGGAGTTTTGCATAAATTGTGCCGTCCAGTTTTTGACTTCTTTGCTATATTCAGTAATAGATGTTTTTCATAGCATTGAATCATATGTTCACCGAAGCCGATAAAAAAAATGTTTGCCTTAAATTACCCTTTTGAAGTATGTCAAATTTCTTACTTAATTCCTCTGAGTGGTCCGCGTTTTCAGTGAACAGTAAACTATAAATGTGTGACCAGTTGCGTACATTTTTTTGCATTGGACGTTTCGGAATATTTCTGGAGGAATTTTTATATATTTTACGCGGTCTTTTCAGCTTTTTGGCGAGGCTAATAGCGGATGTAGAAATACCAGCATAATGTGCTACAACTTAGGCTGTAGATAAGTATAATGACGACATTGAGCTCTGCATTGGATGAGATCTTTGCCGAGAAAGAGAGGGGAGGAAAGAGAAACGCCGCGAATCGATGTGATGTGCTTTCTTTTCAAACTTGCCACTCATTCCAGGCAGCCAAGGTGAAGGCCGGGTACTGATTCAGCCCTTCTTTTGTCTAACTCACGGTATGTGATGCAAGAGTCCGGGGTGTTCCTTTTTTTATTTTTCGCAGTCTCCAGGGAGAGTGCGTGGGTAGTTATCCCTCGCCGGCACCTGTTTTCGCCTCCATCGAAACTTTTCCGTCACATTGATTCGGATTTCCTGGAGAAGCGCGGAATTTCATCTACGCCGAGTCGCAAGGAGATTGTATAAAGGTTTTTTTTCTCTTTATTTTATCTCAAAGAATACTTCAACAGATTCAGACGAGATGTAGTGGAAGTTCGTCATTATGATAAAAACAAAATTTTGTTTTTCTCATACTCAAAAAATACTCCCCAGAGTACGCGGAACTTCCATTAAACTTAAGTTATTTCCATTCCAGCAAGGCAAGCGCAAGATTCCACTTGGGTACATGCGTTCAATTTGTCGTGTCTCTCTCTACCTCTGGAATACGGCTTTAAGAACTGTTCGTAAAACTGGAATTTCATTTGGAAATGTCCTTTCATCAAGTTCTAAGATATGCCAATTTTTTTCCGAGAGTAGGAAGTGGTAGAAAGAAGTACTCTTATTGACTAAATGACATAGATGGCTGCACCGTCCTGTGCACAGGGTTCGTGTAACTATCGCTAGAAGAGTGAGAAGCGTTTTAAAGACTTAAAAATGGTGTATTTAGTGTACAAGAAGAGCATGTGATAATCTATTTCTCCATTGCATGATTTAGCGCCGTCGACATTAATCGTCGATTGGCTGAGACATGCGGTGATAGTGTTATTGATTCGAAAAACGTTCGTTCGTAGGTGCGACAGTTCAAAGAAGGCCGTGCGTCGTGTAACAGCGAACCCAAGGACCATCAGATATTTTCCAATTGAAGAAAGGGACCTTAACAGAAGCCTTCTTAGCGGCCTTAAAATTTTGGTGTAGACGTTTTGAAAAATGTGCACGTTTATAGGGAGAATGTGTTGAGAAATAACTGAAGTTTTAACTTTCTGGCGTGAGTATTTTGTCAGAAAACATTAGAATCTCTGGAGACATGAATTCACCTCGTCAGACAGAATATTCATGAATGTCAGCTTCTTTTTTTGAATGACTTGCGCTCAGTTCGTTGAGTAATGACGTGAATAATTTCCATAAATAGAGCATCATTACTTCGTATTCCATATTCTTCATCTTTAGTTCTTATTGGTATAGAATAAGGTTAACATTTATCATTTTATGGTGTAATTTTATGTTGTACGTGAAGAATACTTTACGGTTTGTAATTTCTTCATGTACTCGTATTTGTTGTAATATACGAGTACATGAAGAAATTGACTCGTACCATGTTTGATTCTTTTGTTGAAAGATAAATTTTTCATATTGATGGCGAATTTGCTGTCAAAGGTCATCGGTCATTGAGACCGTTTCTAGGATGGATTATTCGCTTTATTTGCTGGGGAATTTTTCATCAGTAAAGATCTGCATTCATTGCGTGCGATATCGTTTGGGAAAAACATAACAATTGAAGCATTTAGGTGCGTTGAACAACGTTTGTGTTTTTTACATAGCGTAATCGCCAGGGAAACATTCGTATCTCCCGAAGCTCGTAAGCCAACGACTACATTTTACGATGGTTTTTTGTTATTGCCATAACATCAACAGGCTAAATGTGGCATAGGCGTTTACCGGCCAACCGCGTTGTTGACATGTATTTTCTTTCCAGTGATTAAACTTGGGGATTTCTCATTACCATATTTATATCTGCGCGTGGATGAAGTTTGTCGAATTTCCGTTTCGCTTAACATAATGATTGATAAACCAGTGATTTAATCGTAATTTAGCATTGTTATCCAATGATGTTTTAAAAATCAGAAGTGAAGATAAATGAATCGGGAACCATGGGTCATTTTTCATTGCTTACGTGGACATCTGCGTTAATCTTGGGTGAAAAAAATTGTCAAGAAGCGTCGTACGGGAAGATATCCTCTCCCCCATCGGATTGTAAACCATCTTGCTAATTGAGAACATAAAAATTGTTAAAATGAGTGTGTATACGTTTATTTCCGCCGTGATATAAAAGAGATTACAAGCCCAAGTCGCCGTTCACCCACCACGCTATTTATGTCTCCCTCACCGACATCCACGCATCAATTGAACCCTGAAGGGTTTGGTCATCATCTCCCACAACGCCTGACGTATGTACGAGTATTCCTTTCCTATCTTCTAACGGGCCAGGTTCGCCATCTCTTCTAACATAATGAAAAGTAAATTATAAAGTTTCTCTTTTCATTATGTTAAGTCGATTCCATGAAGTCACGCCCGAGACAACGAGTTATCTCTTCTAACGTTTGAATAATCGAATCGCTCATCTTTTCTCCAGGGTCACGATTCCATTAACTTTTCGATCATCCTTCGATTAAAATAACACGCTCAAGCCATCAAAATTTCTCACGTTTAATTCCCGAGGAACAAAATAGTGAGTTCCTGCAAACAATATGATAGGAATGTGTCTTCAATCTCACTCGATTAAAACTGGGGAACAGGGTTTACGTACGCATTCATCAAATAAATAATATAATGACCCTTATGGCTGGGAATATTTTGGTGATCCAGCCCGTGGCCTGGTCGGCACATTGCCGGACCGGGGAGTGGGAGCCCGGTAATCTTATGGGACTTCTGCGAAGAGGTTTGGGGTTGGTGGGTGTTGTGTGATTGAGTGGACGGCTGGCGTGGAGCGGCGTCTGGTGGGCGCGGGGAGGGCGGTGGGAGTCGGGGGGAGGTGACTCTTGGAAGAGAGAGAGAGAGAGAGGGACGGGGTGGGGTTGCGTGCCGTGACGCAACGCCCAAGAAATGAAAGCGAGATGAATTCCTTTCTTCTGCACTCACCTGGTGGTGATTCTGGCGACGGCGTCAGCGAGCGAGGTAGGCAGTGTTTGGACGTCGACAACCACACGCGAAAAAATTGCGTGGGAAGTCTCCCGACTCAATTAACTCTAAAATCGATTAATCGGGATCAAATACAGATTGTATTTTTTATAAATATAATATCGTTCATTCATCTGATTTCGATTCGACCAGTCGCAAGTACGTTTCGGCGTGATGCTCGCTCGTAAAGGAAAATCGATTGTGAGGAACTCCTTCTTTATGTAATGATAGATGGTGAGGACCTGTCGATGCGACTGCTCGGTTCGATCTCGTTTTTCATACAATTAACATAATAAATCTAGATGCATGATGCAATTCCATTGGATTCGCTAGCGGACAATTTTAAAAATGGAATATTTTTTGTTTTTTTAAATTAAATAATTTATTGGCACTTGATTCAATCATTTTCATTTGCTCGCTCACTTTTGGTAGAAAAATGCCTGGAATGCGAGTAGCTCGTAGTATGTATGTCTCCAGTTTTTCTGGTATTCGGAACGTTTGGAGGGTCAAATACGAGAAATCGAAAACCTGGAATTCAAGTGGGAGGCAGAAGATATTTAGTGGCCATAATATTTTTAATGGATTTAAACAGACCGCGATCTTTCTACTCATCGACTTCACCGATTTGGACTTCACTTGCTCCATTACTAACATTACTAGCTAAAAAAGTGTAGACATATTGTCCATAGGAAATTCATAGATCCCAAACTAGGGACAATCTCATCATTTTGAAAATATGAAAGTAGAATCATTTTCTCTTCCAATAGGTTGTAGTAGGCGTGGCGATTTATTATTAAAATTTCGTGATAAGCTTGAATTCCTCAAGGGGATATTGCAAGTATGACGACGTGCTGGTGGAGCGTTGGAATGGGTAAAAATTCCTGGGAAATGATGTGTGGCCGTGATGATTCTTCTCTCAAGTGAATTCGTGGAATCTCCGTACACAAAATAGGTACTTCCTTAATGCATGCAAAGCAGTCCCCCTTCCGCTTCTTTCCTTAGGTGTCGACGTGTGTGGGTGGCGGGAGTTCACGTTCAATATCTTTGTTCCACGCGGCCTTCTCCCCAGGAGGGCGTCGCCTGGACCACCCCGCCCGACTGGGAGACTTGGCTCACAGCATAAACGCACCCCTTTCCACTCGCTCCCCGCTCCTCCGCCCATCGGAAAAGATAAGGGGAGGATAAAAACAATGTTTTTCACTCGAATCGTGGCGCATCGAAATGAGAATCCTGGAGGTATTTCCGAAGTATTATTATTATTTTAATTACTTGAGACTACATTTATTAAGTTTCGTTATGAGTTTTACGGTTGCCTTAATTTTTTTTTAAATTTTATGCATGCGAGGCGAGTGTGAACGTTAATATGGCTCGTCCTCATATCGTCGAGCATGCCGGACGAGTTATTCGGGGTTTTTTTACGCATCGCACCAGTTAGGGTTTTTTTTACGCATCGAAAATCTGAAGTTCATAACTTTGCAGGCTTAACTTTGTGGTATTCCTTCATGATGAGGCTAGGAAAAGAAACTTTGTACTTCCACATAAAGATTTAATACTGATGCGCAGCATCGAAATCATGGCCATGTGAAGCATTAAATCTTTTTGTGAAAGTGCCAAAGTTTCTTTTTCTACCCTCATCGAGTCTGAAGTTTGCCCACGCTTCTGAGGGAGACCAATCTCTCCCACGCAAAAGCTTCTCGCTATCTCTCAAACACTTTTTATGCTATGTCTCTCTCTCTCTCTCTCACTCATTTTTAATATGATCGCAAGTGATCAATCTTTCTCACCTCCATCCCAACCAATCTATTTTCAGTTTCATGCTCTCTCAGTGGTTGCCGGAATCATACTTATTCAACCTAAGTCTGCCGGAGTAGTCTTAATAAGGGGAAATTTAGCTCTGGTCGTTGAATTCGTGAGTCAATCACAAGAGAAACCACGTCTAATGTATTCTCGTACACTTAAAAAATCATAGTTATCAGAACGTCATGGGTACCCCTCGTATTGTGTTGTCACTTTCGTCCCCTGACAATGACTATAATGGGCAACTACTCGTATTTCTGCGGAGGTGATGTCCCGAAATTTTCGCGGAATTTGAACTATTACAATAAATTGGCGTCTTTTTTTTCCTTGGAGTATTTTTTAATTAACTTTCGTTGCAGTATTGGATGAGTTCAATTAAATATATTCCCTAGCGCCCTTGAAATGTACCATTGCACTTGAGTAGTCCGTTTTAATCCATGAAGTGTGTTGAAGTATCACGTCGGACTAGCATAATCGTATTAAACCATATGGAACGTTTCCATGGTTAAAAGTCAAAAGCGTCGATTTAGACAATTTGATGGCCAGAATAAATGGAAAAATTGTATATATATATATATATATATATATATAATACACATGTATTCATAATGTATTAATACGGAGTCTTCGGAAATGTATTCAAGCGGAGTCGTTGAAAAAGCGACAGGCGAAAAATATTCGTCAAATAAAATCGCCCGAATCAGGCGAGTTGACAATACCAGTTTTGTGTTTCAATTAGTTGCGAAATACCCGTCACAATAAATAAAACTTTACGTTGATAGGGATTTCACAATAACTTGAACTGGTCCTTTTCTCCCTCCGAGGGTCTTGTCACCGCATTGCCATCGTTTGAGGTGGGCGTCAAAGAAATAACGAGTATCCAAATACTTCTGAGTGATTAGAAAGAGCTCTCCCGCCGACAAAACGTCAGCCACTGTTAATGACCCCTTGATTGCCACATAGAAATAGAAGAGAGATGATGTATATTATGAAACAGTTTATGTATATTAATGTCTCCGATGGCGTTCACTCTCGGGGAAATGTATGTCTGGCTTCAAATTGAATTTCTCTCTCTCTCCGGGGAGTATGAGAGTCCCTTCGCATTGGTGGTTTTTCCAGTTGGATGCGGATAGAGTTATCTCGCTCGATCGTTCTCTCCACTCGCCGTCGTTTGCATGCGGTATTGATGGTGGATTGTCATTTTGCAAATATTTCTCGCGGTTGGTTTCGTAATGGAAGTGTTAGTGACGGCGTCATGTCCGATTCAGCCGAATATCGTTTTGGATTGAAGACGACAAATAATAATTACACAAATGATTCTTAAAATGCGGGAACAACATGCCTTCCTGTCATGATTGTATTTGCGATTGGGAATAGGGGGTAAGTTGTTACGCGACTCAAGTAAAAGCTTGCCAACAAACTATTATTTTACTTTAACGTTCTCTCCTTCGGTGTGTCATTCGGATGTGTAAAATCGATGATGTTGGAGCAAAACCTCTGAGAAACGGTGGCACGACATACGAATAATATATATAATATAATAAAACACGATTGACCAAACAATTATATGAAATAAAAAGATCACCGAACTAAATTTTTCACGTTGCGGTGATCATTACGCCTTCTTCGGTGGTAGAATAGTTACACTGACATAAATTGACGAAGGCGGAATGACCGCCGAAAAGTATGAACATTTTCGTGTCCTCTTTCTTTACGTTTTATCCGCTGTAGAACAGTTTTTGTGAGATATTATGCGTACGCATGGGATAATTGAACACTCGCTCGGTAAATGGGCTTGTTTCAAGCGTCTTCGCGAGAAAAATAAAATGGAATACCGCCCGAGTTTTCCTAAGCAGTTACTTATAGTGACAGTACAAATGGTACAAGTACTTATAGGGATAGTACAAGGCGAATCCTAATTATCCCGCCTTTCTCTGGGTTTAAGAGCACCGGGGTAGGTTTTTTCAATTGGGTGCTTTCGCAGTCGTGCGTAAGATTAATAAATTACTGTAGTCGAAAGGTTGTTTCGTCCGACATAGCAACCCTGTCGATTATCGACCCCGAGCCACCTCGTCTATTCGGACGTCATTCCGAACTGAGAGGTATTCCCGTATGTTTATTAGCCCGCCAGAAACTCAACTGAGAGTTTCATAATGTCAATTGATTTCCATTATAGAATAAAGATAATAAAACAAGTGGTGGCATAACAAGGACGGTAAATACAAGAGGTGAATAAGAGAGGAGTAGGCGCGAGGGGAGGAAATTAATCGACGAGTTGACGTTTTAGTCGCGAGATGAAGGCGTTGTTGCGTGGGGAGATGAGACGGGACAAGAGCGGCCGTCAGCGGCAGGGCAAAAAACGGACAGGGAATCGGAGAAGGGAGCCCCCCCCCCCCAGTGGAAGAGGGTTCGTTGGGAGGTGGACGAGGGGTGGGTGTGCAACAGACCGTTCGGGAGGGAGTTGATATCTCCCTTCAACCCGCAGGCGGAATTCAGTCCGCACTCTTAACCCCGAGACTCCGCAAGTGTCGATCATTTCTTCCCCCGTCTCATGGGAGCCCGGCTTGGCGTTCGCCAATTTTGGGCCGGGGCGAGAGAACGGAGGTGGGGTGAGGAGTCCCGGCCAAAGCTCCTCCTCCCTCCGCCGCCAATTGCCCATCCTCCCCCCACTCCCCAACGGTGTCCATCCGGGCCAAATAAAGACGCTATCTAACGATCTAAGCTGATACTATTTCGTTCACTTGTGTTCTCCTCGGCCACGACCTAAACTGCTCGCCGATTCCTTGCGCCCACCTCACACCCCTCGCTTACCGTCAGTATCCTGTGATCATCCTACCCTTTGCCAGACTCCTCTCTTGCCCTTGAGCGTAAACTCTTCTCTCCAATGCGTAGAAAGTGGATCAAAGGATACGTCGATACGTTAAGGAAAAAAATAGATTCGAGCATAACTCTCCATCGCGTGAATCATTTCGCGATTATATATTTTTTAAAATTATTTGACCGCGATGGAAAACCTGAAAATAAGAAGCATAAGTAAACGCGGTCGAATCGGTAAAATGCCGATTTATTTGAGAGTTGGTGTGCAAGACGGAGATTTCCTCGAACCGATATGATGACTGATCTTGTCGGTCCGTTTAAAGGCCGCTTTTATGAGATCGATGTTGCATAAAATGGAATCGTCCGTTTGCACAGTCCATACGAGCTCGTAATGGGGAATTTTTTCCTTCCTTCCTCTTCCTTCTTTTGCCTCCTTACTCGTCCACTGTAAAGATATCGAGTGAAACAGTTCTCCCGTAGGGCGAACTCATTCTACTTCATTTCCCGGATAAAGATCTCTGAAGAGGAGGGAATGAGGTTTGTGTCGGTTCTGGAGCCGAGAAGGGAACTTTTTTTTGTTCGGGAATGGTGTGTGGTGCGGCGGGTTCAGCTTTTCCCACGCCCGGATCCAGGATTCGATTACATTGGGCGAGAGGGCTTCTTCGCTTTAGCACCGCTACGCTCCTTGCCTGGGTGTCTTGTGTATGGCGGTTTATGTACAGCTCTCCATCCTTGATCACGTGCAACGTAAATGGTAATGGGACTGTGGAAATAAGTGGGGTACTTCCGATAATTACGCCTTTCTGTAACCACAAGGCGACGCGGACCAAGGGTTTATCGTCAACCATCCTCCATTCCGTGTTAAAAATCCCACCTACCATAAATTACCCATCATATGACTCGTGGGCATCTTGGACTGTGCGATGTTCTGATTTGTTGCTGCAAGTACAATTATTAATTCATTGTTTTTGCGATAAATTTGTTTGGGCTGAAGTGCATTCAATGTTGCATTCACATCTTCAAATGCCTTTAAGTTAGTGATTTGGGACCTGGAGTCACGTTTCCGCCGGCGTTACTTTTTATAATTGAAACATTACTATCAG
The DNA here is from genome assembly GCA_037158775.1 of Hetaerina titia. Taxonomy (NCBI): domain Eukaryota; kingdom Metazoa; phylum Arthropoda; class Insecta; order Odonata; family Calopterygidae; genus Hetaerina; species Hetaerina titia. The sequence goes on from CM073770.1 coordinate 86,798,567, forward strand.
CCATTAAAATTCCGGTTTGCATTGTAATCAGGTGATTATGGCACAAACCATTAAACTGTTAGATGTTGTTTTAAGAGCTTTTTTTAACGTAATGGGAGAAATGTATTTTATAATGGTTCTTATTTTTATTGGTCAGCGAAACTTTTTACGATGCGTCCATCTATTTTTGTGCGACGTCGTGATTGTTTTAATATTTTCTCTTATCCAAAAATGTTGTGTTCACATCATCTTTATGTTTTTTCATCGAGGATCAATGTTGGATTTCGACCAAGGGAAAACTAAGTTTACATCTGGATACGATGTAGGTATTACGCTTTTGTTTAGCAGCTACGATAAGAAATGGACTTGGAATCGAATACGATTCATCCCTGTATCGTTCGACCTTGACCCCCCTTTAATGGCTAAATGGCCCTACGCACCAATCAATAAAAGCCTTTCAAAGTGAAAAATATGTAAATAGAATTTAACGAAAACATCAGGAAATGAGTTTTTTTAAGAAAGCCACGAAAATGTTGTCATCTATTTGTTGAGAGTTGGATGGATTTCATGAAACCAAAACCAAGTGTGTGCAGTGAGGTCTCGCTGTCCTTGGCTTAAATGTTTTGCCAGTGGCCGTTGCATATTGTGATAGAATTGAGATTTACTAGTATTGAAGTAATTTGAACTATTTTGAGGTATCAAATTTCCTCCCATTTAATAGATAGAGGATATTTCGTGAGGATCAAGTGAATCATTTAGTATCTGGAAGATTTTTGGGAAATGTGCGTATCCGGAAATGTTAGCAATGCCATCTGCCCCTTCCCATGATAGTACGGGAGCTGGTGGTATGCTGTGAACCTGATATTTACACTTGTAAGATTTGCGTTTAACGAGGACACCTAGCAGAGTACAAAAGAGGCAAGTTTTACAAGTTACCAGCTGTCTTTCCCCATGGGCAGGGGGGGATGAAAAATTTGCGAATCAGACATATTTTTTTGCGTCTTAAACTTGGCCGAGTAGTCAATGGGGATGCCAAAGACCACGTTTTGATCATTTTAAGATGATAATAGTGTGCCGAGTCCGGAAACCGGGCCCGCAAATTCGCAAAAAAATCGCGAATCGGACATATTTTTATCTCCGATTCGTGAATTTCGAGATCCGAAAAATTTGACTGATTCGCAATTTTTTTTGCGACTTTGCGGGATCGATTTGCAAATTTTCCGGAATCGGCACACCATTATCGTCTTCAAATGGTCAAAACGGGGTCTTGGCATCCCCATTGACTACTCGGCCAAGTTTAAGATGCAAAAAAATATGTCCGGTTCGCAAATATTTCATTCCCCCCTCCCACCCTCCCGGGGGAAATACAACGAAATACCCTATGAGGATCATATTTCTCGGTTATTGGCAAGGGACTCATTAAATGTGTACAGTTTTTGTGAGCGTAAATATGGTGGTCACAACATACCACCAGCTCCCGTACTATGACTTAAATCAATCCGTTATGCCTTTCGGTTCTCGGAGGGAGAGGTCGCCTTGTATCGCCGTATGTGTCTTGCTGTTGGGGTACCACCTCGCCGTCGGTGAACCTTATAAGACCCTCTACGTATTATATAGTAGTAACCTTCCCCATCGGAACCTCAAGAGTTATGACCATAAGCTTCAGCGCGTAAAAGGGAAAGCGTTATTATTAACCATCGACCTTGAGAGCCTGCAACGTGGGGAGATGATTTTTTTTTCCTGTGCTTGCGGACACTGGCGAATGAAAGCAATTGTAAGAAGACTCCCGGTAATTTTCTGCGGAAATGTTTCACGGAGAAAGGGCTTTGCTGGAATTGAAAGAAAGAGGCCACGGGCAGAGCGCCGCCGTGACGTCCCTTCCAGTATCTGTAATGCGGTGATGAGTTCGATGAATTTTCCATCAGAATAATCCATCCCACTTCATCCCGCTTCCTATGGCGTGATGTGTGGGTTGCGGCTGGCAAAGGATAACAGGAGTGTTTTAATCTTGCACGTGCCTCTTCTGATAGTTTGCCTGCGGAGCGATGTGGGGGGAAAAGCGCTCTGAAAGAGTCAGAAATATCAAATGCGAGGTTCGTGTTTTGCGAAAAATATCGAGAAAAAGCGTTGCATGCATGACGGAAGGCGAGACGGTGAGCGAGACTCTTTGAGCACGTCAGTGGTCTATGTTCTGTGGAAAACGCGAATGTTTTTGGTGAGGAAAATCTTTCTCGATGGCTGGATTGACCTCCAAGAACGTTTTTATAATGAAAAACTATAAATTTGTAATTTCACAGTATTTTATTTAGACACGACTCGTGTTTGCCGTTCACCGTTTAGGTCGTCTGATGACGTTGAAAGTCAGAACCCGGGTTATGCCCAACTAAAATATTGTGAAATGACTCAATCCATAGTCATGCCTCAAAGAACCAATTACTACAACCATTTTCGAGTTGAGGAGATTTGCGAGAGGTGAATAACCTAACGTAAACTGACTAACATTCTTCCTTCTGTCACGTACCATCTCTGTTTAAGATACTTTGCATCTGCATTTCCTGTCTCCTTTGGATTTCTCCCAACAACTCCCTCGCCTCCACACCAAGTCTTGTTAATAAAGCAAAAGGGAACGTACTACGGCCGAATGAATGCAATAAATACAAATTACCCAAAGCCGTACTCTTGGGGGCACTAGTTAGGGGACCCGGGGGAGGGTGCAAAGAATAAGGATAACAAAACTGCACACACTCTCTCACTCCGGTATTTGCAGTGCAAATTGACCGTTGCAAGTCACAAACACACACGCACTCAGGGTTTACGGGGGAAAAACCCCTCGCCAGGGACCACACACTCAGACAAGGCAAACAAAACCACACGCATTCCTTCACTCCGGTATATGCAGTACAAATTGACCGTCGCAAGTCGCAAACACACACGCACTCAGGGTTTACGGGGAATTTAACCCAACGGCAGGGACCCTTCACTCAGACAGACGTAAAAATAGAAATAGTAAAGGAACGGCACGCACTCCCTCACTTCGGTATTTGCAGTGCAAATTGACCGTTGCAAGTCACAAACACACACGCACTCAGGGTTTACGGGGAATTTAACCCAACGGCAGGGACCCTTCACTTAGACAGACGTAAAGATAGAAATAGTAAAGGAACGGCACGCACTCCCTCACTCCGGTATTTGCAGAGCAAATTGACCGTTTGTGAGTCGCAAACACACACGCACTCAGGGTTTACGGGGCTTTAACCCAGCGTCAGGGACCCTTCACACAGACTAGGAATACGGAAAGGGAAGTACACTGTGATGCAGTGTACGTGGGGAAAAAATAGTGCCGAAAAACCTGACACCAGGTGTTTCGCCTGCCAAGCAGGCCTCTTCAGAGAAGAATCTTTTGAGTCTTGTGTTTAATACGTCCCTGTCTCGAAGATGTATCGTTTCCTTCCGTTTTCAATGTGTACTTTTCACGAATATTTTCATTTCAATTATTTAAACTTGTCATGACTCTTCTCTTGCAAAATTATGTTTTCATGTCGCGACGCTTTGGAGGAGGTAGTTAAGGATTTAATTAAAGGCTTAAATACAAAATAAAAGGGAAACCTTGGTTTAGTTGCGACTTGCGTCATCGATATAGGTATTCCGAGTAATCTGGCACTGACGCGTGGAATGCTCAGCCCTGTACGATGAGAGGCTATCATTTAGTTCGGAAAACTCCGGATTATGTTTCAAAACGTCTCCTTTACAGTCATGTGGACCGAACGGGCGTTGATAGCAGGGTCACGAAGCAGGGAAGTCATGGCTCAAGGGTGAACGGTTTTTAATCCAATGTCCGCAGTGAATTGTCATTCTGTTTTCACCTCTCCCGTCGACCTTTCCGTTTCTTCCCTCTCCCTCCCCCACATCCCTTCGCTCTCGCCTTCCTGCTCAACATCTCCGTCCTCCGCTCGAATCGTTTCCCGTGCTCCGAGCAGGCTCGCCCTATTTGGATCCACGGAAGCGGGCGTCCCAAGCTCTTTGAATCTGGACCGCACAGTAAGGCAAGCCTTCGCACGCCAACCTTGTGGACGGACGGGTGCGTGGCTTCAATTTCGAGGGAGATTTCACGTCTCGCATTGTTGTCGTGACGTCTCCTGTGACAGTAAGTAGGGTCAACCTACCCGATCGGGTGACATGCCTTATTTCCTTAATGGACTTCCCGGAAAAGCATTGCAAATTGCTCTTTAAACGTGACTTGTCCTTGGCATTTATTCGCTGCGGGTGGGGGGGGGAGTTAAATTTAACCAAAGATATCAATTCCGGTGTCGTGATTCGTGAATGATATTATTTCCGTAGTAAACGTCGCCTCCGCGATGGTGGAAAATTTTAAGATCCCCTTTTAGAGAAATGAAGGATGATTTTTGCCACCCGTGGTGGTACGATGCGTGCACCAATGATGAAAGTTAGTGAATCATTATGGGGATGATGGAAATCTTCAACGAATCTCTTCTTGCAAACTTAATTTGGCGCTTCACTTTCTGAGAAATTTGTAGCATCCTATATGGCACCGCTTGGGGGTCGCTCGTTGTACGGTCCACCACTAATTATTTGTATTTAAGGGCCTATGTTGGTGTACATCGTTGCTTAGTTCTTTCTATTAAATGCCGCATCTTACCCGTTAAGTTACCATACAGTATTCCGTCCGGGTCGACTTGCATGACCCTCACTCGACGCAGCTCGAATCGGTCGAGTCGCACGGGACGACCTGGAGGAAGTGCTTATTGTGCTGATTTTGTCTTGGTAAAGGCAAAATTATCTCTCCTTTTTTTTAATTGAAACTACTACGGCATGATTATTCCAATTTCCATTTGTATTATTTGGGCAGCGTGGTTAATTATCACCCCATTACCATCTCACACTGTAGCGCTTTTCTCTTATTAATCACCATGCCTTAAAAGTGCTTCACGCCATACTTGCTTCTAATTGGTGGTAACATTCAATTTCGAGGGGAAAATAGTATCTCTTTTTTTCTTCACGTACGATACGAGTCATTCTTCGTTGCGAGTTGTCCGGAATCATGGTCCGAGTGACCCGGTCTTCTTAAATGGATTTTATGACCAAGGTAGGATTTAGGTCACTTTTTTTAAGAACCTCATCACGGAAGAACCCCTGGAAAGAAATTTGAACTCGTGGAGAATGCATGTTGGTGACATCAAAAACATCAAAGTACTTATCTAAACATTCAGAATGCAGTCGATGTCATCGTTAATACCATCGAGCCATCTGTGAGCCTCTCTAAGTACTTGGAACAAATTCATATCTTTGAGATGGAAGTGGATAAACTACGATTATATATGTTGTAAGAGCTTCGGCTCTCGCCTTGAAATACAGGGGACGACTTCCATTTATTAACGCCGCGAGTAATGAAATACTTTTTTTGCGGTACGGACGTTATTTGGCGGTCATTTTGTTTATGGGATCCTAATAGGCTTGTCGTTAAGTGTTTCTGGGGTCAAACTATCGTATCGACTTGACACCCATGTCCAAGGCGAGACTCGAACCCGCGACATTTGGGTCCGTAGGCGAGTGCGCTACTCAGCTGACTCAACCGTAAAGGGATTATAAAGTTGATCATTTAAAAAAATCCCTCATTTCGATTGGATCACAGAAGAGGGCAGCCTTATCTTAACTAAGGTCTTATTTCAGTACGAATTCTGTGGTGAGAATTCAAATACTCGATCTCACGAATGTTTTTTTTTAATTCTATATGAAATAATGAATATGTGAACCGCAAGAGATTCCCCTCGTTTAGTTTCTATCGACCCAGCTGTTCGGGAGCTGTAACTTTCGTGGGCCCGCAAATTGTAACCCGTGCAAGAACTTATTTAAGCACACCTGCGCAGGAATAGCTTCTCCCGCTCGAAATCCAATGTCGTTTGAAACTTGAACATTCGTTCCTGCCACTAGTGAGGCAGCAAGTTCCAGTTTTCCAGAACCTTGGCCATCGTCATCACCGACCAATGCGAGTTTTTTTTGTCTCGCCATTAGAACCGGATGTCACACTCTTGATCTGTGCTTTGAGACCGTGTTAACTCCATAATGGGGTGGCCTGGCTTCCCCGCGGATTTCCAGTATTAGGATCGAGAGAGAAAACAGTTATTACAAGGCTTAAAAATTGGAGACGTTTTTTTTCGTATGGCTATTAATGTGGGGGTAGGGATTTGTTGGAATAATCTGAAAATTATTTAAGAAACTGTCGTACGCAATTCCCTCGGGTCTGTTTTGTATCTACAGAGGAGTCCTTGGCGCTGTTTAGGGATATTTGAAGAGTATGATATGTAATTATTTGTTTCTTTTTTCGCTGATGGTTAAGCAGCTTGAGACGTATCGAAGTGAAGCTTTGTTATTCAATCGCCGGACTGGATGTGTGAATCGGTGACAGCACCTCTATACGTACTTTGAGAGCGCTAATGTAGATGTTACGTATTGGGGATGGGTTTGGACTTTTTTATTTATGATTTCTTTTTGTAAGGGCAAAAAAGATACAATTGTGTACTAACGAGGTGTTAGAATAAATGAACGTGGAACCTTATGAACGATTCACATTTTTGAGCGACATTCCATGATGGTTTTGATGTTTGATATATTTATATTTACTTTCGTGAAATTTGTCGTAATGAGTGGTCATCTAAGGGCGATGTAATAATCTATCAAACGATCTGCCAGTAGAAGAAAGTAATTGTTTGTCCATTTAAAAATTTGGTGCCATTCAATGAAACGACAAAATGTATGTGCGTGTTGATTGCATTTTTGATTCTCTTTAAGTTGCGGCGTTTTGGTGGGAGCTTTATGAAGTTATGTAGATTTTTCCGACTGATGTTTCTTTTGGAGGATTCCATCGAAGTTTTTTTTGCCGTTAACTTACCTGGGTGTTGTAGTCGGCCAATGATGGATTGTTGGTGACCCTCATTGGCCGGCGATGGAATGCCGAAGGGAGCAGAAAAAATAATTTCTCTATACCTAATATACACGCGTGAATTTTAGCGCGCGTTGCTCTAAAACTGATATAATATCTATACTTGTTAAATCATCCGAGGTATTTAGGATTCGTTGCCTTCATTTATAAGTGCATATGTTCTGATGTCTGAATGTTCAAAAACATGGGTTCATATGGTCAGTATCAATATAAATGTTCCGGGAGTGAGTGTTAGATAGAACGAGAGTCCGTACGAGAATTCAGCTGACATATCTTTGGCGAGGCTGGGAGTCGAACCCGGGATAATACAGCAACTGTTCGGAGGTTCTACCACCCCTGGTGTGGTCCAAAATTGGAATTTCGCTGTTTTGATTCCGAGGATGTGCTCAAGTACCACGGTTTTATCAAGCGAAAGTGTAAACGGTGAGATATCTCTTGATTCTCGCTAAGAGATAGTTATTGCACGTACTGAATGTTTCATCTCACTCTTGGGTGGGGGATGAAGATGATTTCCAAAGATTTTAAACGGTTTGGCTCGGTTTTACCGATGTTGTTTTCCTTCTGAGAGGCATCTCGAGCCTCTTTAGCGTATCGAAAACCATTGGATCTAACCCCACGATAAAGAAAAAGAAAGCGTAATAATTCATATAATTCATCTTCAGTCGAATTCGTCTTTAGTACCTGTCCATTTTAGAGGGGAGCGTTTTCCAAAATTTGAGGGTTCCCTATGGACCGGCGATAGTAGAACACCGGCATCCATGATAACGGATCCATATTCTCCGTGAATTATAGTCTTCTGCACAATTTTTATTAGTCTCTCGATCGCCTTGTGGACGATTTATCATGAATCCTAGGCGAACGGCTTTACAACGTGCCGTTCTGGCGCTGCAAGCGGTAGTGCACCCTCAAATAATGCCTCCCGAAATGTAATTTGTGGAGTAATTACGTTGCGAGGCGTCGGGCACGCAGTGGTGGAGTGGCTTTTTAATCTCGTGCGTGCGAGCGTGAGCAGATTCTTCGTGTTCCACCGTTACGTGCACCGACGTCCTGGGAACTGGTTGTTTCCTTTCCGGAGGTGGTGGCCGGAGTCGTCCCGTCCTCTCCAGCCTCGGGAAGGAGACGCTAGCTGGAAGGAACGCTCTCTCCCTTCCAATCTTTTTATGGGAAAATTAGGAGAGTTTAGAAAGCGAGCGACCGTAATCGCGAAATCGAAATTCATTGCCTATTCCTCTCTTCGTCGGACGTCCAAACATCTGCGGTCCGTTTAAGCGGCGGTTCATTTTATTCCCCGTGGTCGATGCTTTTCACCCGGGTAATGGCGCAGCTTAGGGTTTACTGTCTTCAGTCGTGGGTTCCTCGTGAGACTGCCACGCCCCACTTTTTGCGTAAACCCTCCTGTATCTCCTCCGTTGTTAAAGTGCGTCGCCGTAAAAATAACGCACATACGCCTTTGACGAATTGGTACACCACAGACTCCTCTACGTTCTTTTCTTCACCCAAGGTTGTTGGAGAAGGTGAGAAGGTGCTTTTGTGAGTTCAGTCCCTTCCCAGTTTCTAGTGCACGCTCCGTCAAGGTTTCGTTATTGATGTGATTTCCAGTCGTGAATTTTAAAAAATGTTGCATTGGATCAAAAATCAAGTGAAATAATTCGCCATACTGTGAGACTTGCTGCGTTTTAGTGCTGTTTAGTATTCAAAGCGAGTCGTTTGATTGTCACTCGAATTTCTTTATTTCGATTTCTTCAGCGTGACGGTGTTTTACGGGCGTTGAAATCACTATCGAAGGATCGAAGGCCTCAATTATTAGTTTCAACGGCCGATGATGAAGTTTCATCGAAAAAGAATTTACTAGACGCAAAAGTTTACTCCAGCAGAAATGTTCAACACGGCAATGTGTAACAACACATTGTGAAATATAAAAAAAATGTGTAAGTTCCACTGAGTTTTGTTTCCAAATACCGGTTTCGTCACCTGATGATGCCGAATGTTTGACGAAACCGGTCGTTTCGAGTAAAATTCTGTGGAACTTGCCAAGCTTTTATTTTTCACAATTCCTCTTGAAATTTCATAAAGTTGAGGCGAATACCATACAGGGCATGTAACGGGGCCATTTATAGTGCTTCGTTTTAACCAGTTCTTAATTGAGGGCCTTTTTTCCGCTTTTCTTTAAGAAATAGATATTTCGACGATATTAATATATTGTATACCAGAAACGCAAGTCTTATCATCGTCATTTATAATGAAAACGATGTAAGATAACAAGGCATATAACGCAGTCCGCACTAATATGCACCATTTTTGGGCATTTCGACTGAGACGAAAAAAAATTTTACCTTGCCAATTCGGAGTGAGGGTGAAAATGAGAAATGCAATTGTGTGAGACTGATTTATCAAGCAAACATTCCATTCTGGTTATCAAAATAAGATCGAAATCATGGAACACATTTCATCTCGAGGAGCCGAAACCAGTGGAACATTTCATGGAACAACTCGGGCACCGTTGAAAACTTGTTGGATAGCTCGTCCAACGAGAGCATGGGATTCGGGCGCTGTTATTCGTCTTGCGATGGCACTCAAGTTCGCCTCGATGTCCGCACTCGGATATCGTTCCTTTCCCTTCGGATTCCTTGTCGTCTTTTGTTGTGATGTTTCAATTTGTACAGCCTCGGTGAAAGCAAGGAGTATCTCGTGCGACACGCTGTATTCACGAGAGCTAGTGTTTTAACTACGGGGGTGCGGCTTCGTAGTCCGCTAGTTGTTTTTTTCTTACTCCCGTAACCTCACTATAAATTTGATGCTCGTCTCTATATCACCGTCGACCCAAAGAAAAGTAATGTAGGTTCTCTTGGCTACATAGGTGATTCCGATGCAGGATTCGCCTCTCCGAAGTTCAGTACGTGTGAGGGCGGCGACGTTGAGGCAGATGAGTGCTCCAATGGAAGAATCACTTCTCTATTTGGTCAAAGAGGCCAAGCGTGCTTCGGCAACTGAGTGGATAAATTTAGCCGACAGAGAACTACCGTCTATATAGTTGGTTAACTCGTGTTGATCTTAGCTCCGATTCTTCTTTTCTCGAGCGGGATAATTCTAGGGCACCGAACGAAAGGGATTCCCTGTTTCAAATCACTTTAGCATGGTGATACCATTTACTAATGTTAGACTGTTGTCGTTGAAATATTGCCGATGATATGCACATTCGTCACCCTTTTTGTGGAGGACATTTTATAAATTTTGGAAGCGTGAACGTAATTGGACACGCGTGGCATTAAAGGAATCAGCAAATCGTACTTTGTGCTGACTGTCATACTTCAGGTTCTGTCAACTCTTGACATTCTCCTTTCCTAATATAAAACATGGTGTTGATTTTTTTTAGATCGGCAGCTGTTGGCGAATCTTATCTAATGACATCATTTCCGTCTATGAATACCCATCGTGTAGTCGTTATGTTCGTCCTGTATTCGTTTATTTAAGTGTGAAGGGAAACGCGAATAAAATTGGAAAGTAATTCAGCTATTTAATTCTTTTTGTCTTTAATTGCAGTTTGGCTTGTATTTTAATCTTTGGGAAATGCTTTTATAAGTTATTACTTGGTGATGCGTATGATATTAATAATACTTATGAAATAACCCAATGGCACGTGGTTTGTGTATCATCCCGCTACGTGTAGCCCCTGATTTTAAAGTCCTTTGGCGGTTGCACTTCCAGAAGGGTAGCTAACATAGTACAGTGAGTGTAGTATAGCTTATCAAAAAAATAAAATGAAAGCACTCTGCTGGAAAACTGTCGTGGAACCTCTCTTTTACTCCAGCTATCGTCGCAATCGTAATATAGCTGCCTGTTTGGTCAATGAGTTGGAGCGCGGTAAAAAGAAATGTTCACGCATTTACTTGAGATTTCAATGATTTATTTTTCATTGATCTCTAGGAATGCAAGAGTTGGAACGAAAAAAAATACAGGATAATCAGTTTACAAAAGATCACATTAACATGTTCAAATGAGAAAGAAAGGGGAACAATTCTTATCGCAGCATAAGAGGCTTGAAAACCCTAGATGATTTAAAATTTTACTGATATTTCAAATATACCAATACTATTCTGTTAATGTTGAGAGTTAATTGTATCTTTTAACTGAACTCATTACGTACCACGGCATATTCAGGTACAAGTACTTGATTATTTAATAAATTAAATTAACTGAATGATTTCATACCTTAAATTATAAATGATTTCCACTAGCTGAAGTTGACCTTGGTTAGTTATGTATGATTTATTCTGTGGAGTTTTAAATTGACAAGCCTTATAAGATTTGTTGTAGTCACCTTTTGCATTAAAACGGCAAATAAAGTATTGATACTTGTGTAACATGAGTTCATTCTAATACTGCTACGGTTGTCATAGAATGCCACAGATGACGAGGTAACTTGGTCAGCAAATTAATTCTTTTAATATAGGAGACAACAATTCGAACGAGACTTCTCGACGGAAACTGAAAAAAATGTAAAATGTATACAATATTTTTGTCAAGTATTGATGGATTAATGATCATTCTCACTGAACCGTTATTTGTACTCTTCTTGAAATTTTGAAAGACGAAACTATGGCAACGGTCCAGCGAATGTTCACAACGGGGAAGCTTGAAATATATACGTATAATAATCCCTAAAGAATGAGTAGTGACTACAGCTTTGAGAAATTGCGCGTTGTTCTCGATACGTAAAGAGGAAATCAGAGCGTAGTCGAAAGTTACTCCCAAACTCTTAAATAGTCGTTGCACATGGAAGGACGGTGGTAAATTTTGATGAAACGTTAAAAATAAATGGTTGGAAAATTACGGCGCGTCGAACTGCGTAAAGAATGGCCTTACATTCACTTAAATCAATGATCTTAGTATTCGTGAAATGCCTTTCCAACCCGTGTTCCTTGCATTCGCCACTTGCCAGCGATGACCATGCGGACTCCACCCCGCGGAATTCCATTCACCACGGTGTGGGTGTCGCTTGAAGTGGCCCTGAGCGGTAAGCCAATCGAATGCCAGGATATAATGATTCATGCTCGAGTGTAGCGGGTCGCGGTGGTCTAGCGGGTAGAGCGTTGGACTGCTGACCAGAGGGTCCCGGGTTCGATTCCCGGGCAAGGCACTTTGGGCACCTGCAGCTCCACCCAAGCTAGTTGATTTTTCGGGTACCAGATATTCCTGGGAAACCATAACCGGCACAGGGAAAGGAACTGGCCCCCCTACCCTGATGTGTGAATATTCACACGCCGTCGGGCTTGGTACATGGGTGAGCTCTACCATCACCTACTAAACCGACCTTCGGGTTGATTACTGTGTTTATGGCTCGAGTGTAATCTCATTCGATTTTGCCGCAGTCCCGGAATAGATGATTTAAATAGTTTTGTCGGGTTTTTGACTCCCGGCAGTTATTTTTGCCCTCTCTAGTGTGACTCTAGGTGATCGTTGCGTTTGTATTTCGCTCTCGGATACTTCGAGAACCCTGAAACTCCTCTCTGCTGTCGGCGGCGACGGATGGAAACGTACCGTAGTGATAACGTATTATATTGAGAAATGCTCGTCTAATGAAGTAGGTAGGAGTTTCGTAGCTGTGTCAAATGTGAACATTGAAATTCCTTTGGAATATCACGGTTACACTAGAATAACTCATGACCTTCAAGGTGCATATTTAATACTAGTGTAACCGCTTTTAATAAGGATTGACGGAGTCTTGACGTAACCCGGGTCGAATGAGATGGTTGCTATGATTACTTGTGGCAGACATTAGATGCACTACTTCACTGAAGTTGTAGCAACGGTGTGAAATACCTTCTCACTTAAAAGAAGACCCGTGCACCGAGGGTGGTCCCAGAAGTACCCGACTCAACAAAGTAAACACAAGAATTTGGAAAAAAAGTATTTATTTTTCAACTTAATCTTCTTTCAGCTCTATATACATTTCCCAGCGGTTTTCAATTCGTTCGATATTCTTTTTATAATAATAACTGTCTTGCCCCTCAAAATAGCCATTAACTGCCGACATCACCTCTTCACGGTTGGCCTTTCAAATAAAAGTATTTTACCACATAACCAATTTTCTCTGTTTTCACAAATTCACTGAAAACGTTCACTATTGATGGTTGCCAAGCAAATACTAAACAACGGCGTCTTCAAACTTGAAACCTATGCTTTATAGATTGCATGCTTTCTAATACAGTGATATTTTTCAAACAACTACCGCCATCTCTAGGTCGGGCCGGGTACTTCTGGGACCACCCTCGTGAAAGCAAAACTGATATAAAGCTAGACAGACATCTGTATAAAATGCACCCTGATCGAATGTAGACAAATTATGACAGGAAGGTCCAGTGCAGGGCGTTTTTAATTTCTCCGTGATTCCAGACAAGAGCTTCTGTGAAGCATTAACCAGGAGAACATTTCCAATTCTCGTGATTAAAAAAAAATCATTCAACTCGGTCACATATTGGCTTATAAGCTGTGCCTATCCTGCCTTTGTCTTTCTTGGGGGGTTCTCCCAGTGGGATTACCTTGTGTTTCGGGCGAATCGTGTGAAACAGGTCACCTTATGGATTTTTAACGGTTTTTTTTCGGATAGGTAATCGAATGTCACGGCCTGGGAACCATCGCGGAAAGAACTGAGTTTCCCACGTCACGACTTTGTGCCGGGAACCGTGATTAATGAGATTCCAATTCGGTCGAGCTATATCGCAATGTCGTCGGCGGAACGAAGAAAGTATTCTTTATCCCAAATCACAATGGGAGTTCTACACTGCGGGGGATAACGAAGTTCTAGACCTTTGACTTAATCGTGCCTCTGCGGAGACCTTTGTTCCATCACCGTATAGTGACCAGTCCTCTCGCAGTTCTCATTCCAAGAGTGGGTCGAAGAGTTATTGATTTGGATACAGGGATATAGGGGGAAGTAGGGCAACGGGAGTACTTCAATCTGAGGAGGAATGGGGACGAAGAGAAAAGGAATTTGCGTTTAAAATTGAAATCCACGGGTATTCAACGCAAGAAGGCGAATGTGGGAACATTGGGGGAGGACATTTTTGTTAGATTTACTTTCGGTTTTCAATTTGTATCGTGATAAGGGCATAAAACAAACCTGGCAAATGAGGAATTTACAGTGTTGGCAGAAGAAAACGAATGACGAAGAGTATGGTTATTTAAATATGTTAAAAGCCTGATGTATTTCCCCTGGCTGTTCCGAAAAATATTATGCAGAATTGACGCGAAGGATACAAAACTTGTTTTACACGTAGATTCGTTTCAGCTTAATTAGTGTGGTAAATAACGCGGTGAAATATGGTGAATTTTAATGAATTCAATTTAAACAGAGAAAATAGTGTATTCATTAGCAAATACGATTATCTCATTTCTGTTAGTCGTTGACGTATTTTTATCGTGAAATTAAAATAAAATATTTAGCCTTGCACGCCACCTACCTTTTATTGATGGTGTTTGGAAAATCGGGAAGTAATCAGTATTTCAAAAGAGTATTATGTTTTTAATTTAGCATAGCATTATTTTATCCAGCCACGAGTGAGCTAGTATGGAATAAAACGACAGGTATTTGCAATATTCTATATGCTCATAGAGTAATAGTTTTGAAACAATATGTTCCCGATATCAGAATATCGTTTTACAATTATTATTTGTAGTATGCAAGGATGTGGAGGAAATCATGCATGTTTTGCTGATATATTTTATTGTTAGTACTGGTCTACCGGCATACATGTATGTTAGGTTTTGATGGAAACTGAAACTACAGGACCCTACGGTACTCCTCTAAGCCCAAACTAACGTGACACAAACTATCCTTAGACACCCTTCTACGTATTACAATTACAATTTCTTCAGTTCTGCATACCTTCTGCCTCCTTGTATGCCACCCTAAAGGCCTACTCTCTTCCTCTCTCTGCCTCTCTCTGCCTCGCTTTCCCAACTTTTATCATCGCTTTCAGTATCTCATTGACTCTGAGAATCTCCTGCATCCACTTGTTCTACCATCTTCAAATTTCTCTGAGCGGCTGTCTCTCTTCCCCTTCCATGCCTAGAACTTCATTTATTTTCCATCACTCTCCACACTCACATCTCGGAAGGCCTCCAAATTCATACTCGTATCCTCCTCAACTACCCAAGTTTCTGAGCAAAGCTACGTTCCAGATGAAAGTTTTTTCTGGGGTTTTCTTTACGTATATACTTAAAAACTCGATTTATGACTTTTTAACTCATCAAACTCTCTCCTCTAATTTCAGCAGCCTCCGGTTTACCATTCCTCGTACCTTTATGAAATTTAAACTACGAACCATAACATATAAGCCCAAAGAGGTGAGATATTCCAAAATGGTCATCAGGCTATAGTAATTTGTTCTGAGGAAAGCTGAAGAAAGAATGGCTGTGAATCCTCTATCGACGAGTCAACTCATCTCTCCTCGCACGGAATCCCTGATGGGAAACGTGCATACTTATTTACTCGTCCGTGCTCTGACTTACTCGTCAAAAAAAACTTCGTTGCCATTGGTTCAAGTTCATTCCTGTGACTTCTCCATCCGTACCACCACCGTGTGCCTTCGTCTCGAATTCGGATGGACGCGATTTACATTCAGCCGTGGAGGCGACTAAATGATCCGCGTGCTCTCGTGCAGAACGACCGCCTCCGCCCGGAGGCACGGGAATATTTTTTTTCACGCCATTCGAGCTTCCTCTCTCAGGTTCCATTGTTACTCCCTTTTGGCCCCATCCTTCGGATGCGATAACGCCACCCCCACCGTTCCACGACCGCCGGCCGATCGCTCTCCCACGTCCATCGCTTCGCATTTCCGCAGCGCCCGTGTGATGGCATCGTCGGCCGATCATGGGTGCCGGTCGTCCCATTGTGCGCGTCTGCGCGAGAAGTGGCATGCCGATGATCCATCGCCGGGCGGAATGGCGTTCCACTTCGCCCTCGGAACAAGTCCCGCCCTCTCTCTCTCCTCTGGGGGGCCCATGCTCACCATACTCCTTCCCATACAGTTTCTGCATGCATACGTACACGCGCGACGGAATGTTAAAAGATGCCAATCCATTTAGTTTGCAACTGTAGTAATTTATGAATACATTTCATTATGTCTGTGAAAAAACGAAAAGCTTATAGTATGTCTTCGTATTAATAATTTAGTATTAAAACACTCGTAATCCATCTAACCGTCGTCAAGTAGTCGGCTGCCATTGACAAGTGGGATTAATGCTATTCTTATTGTCGAATTAAATAAATCGAATTGAATTGACTGTTCGCTACAAATGTTTTCCAAACCCATCGAGGCGATTTTGTTCTGCATTACGATATATCCCTTCAACCTCCACGTAGGTGCGTGCCGCGGAGGGTATTACGACACAAGCCTTTAATTGTATTCGTAATAAGAATACCATATTACAGTTATTTTTGCTTGCAAATGTTGGGATACTTTGTCCTGAACGCCAATCGAGTGAGGGAGAAGAGACTTAAAATCATTCCGTGCTGGCTGGTGTCTTCTCCTATTTTATCCAGGTGGCCTTATCCGGCGAAATAGTTGGGGCCTTCTCAAAATTCTCTCTCTTCAGGTTTTAAAAGTTAACTCAGGTGCCCTCTTACCTTTCCAACTTTCATTCTGGCTTCCTCTCTTCGTGACTGGAGGTTACCCCACTCTCCTTTCCACGTAAAACCTCTGCCACGTGCTTTCTTCTCGTCAGATCCTTTCTCTATTTTTATAAATTTTATTTGTGCACTATCTGATATGAAGAAAATGTTAGTAAACTTTTTCACATGGATCGTATTGGTATCATATTCCGTAGTTAGGTCATTGAGAGGAGACGATTTGTGTAGATTGAGGCTTTTTTGAGTTGTGGGTATGGTGGAGAATGACAGAAATAGAATCGACAAAAGGAAACACCTACGGAGGACTGCGCGTGGTGAGGAACTTGAGAAGGTCGTTGAGATGAAGTCGACGAATACAGGAAAAATAGATACAGGTGGTAAAAATTAACCTCAGGTCAAGGCCAAAATTGAATTATATGACCGCGAGTTAAGTTCAAAACGTACCGTTAGCTCAATAGCTGACGGACGATGTTACTATGACTACAATGTTTATATTAAAAAATGAGCCAATCTTATTATTATTTGTTTATGTAATCGGATTTGTCGGTAATCTCAATGCTAAGTTAACTCACTTGAGCCAACGATTGGATTTAGCGAGGCATTATAAACCGGGACTTAAATGTAATTTAAATGATTGTTATACTAACTAATGCTTAAAATTGCTACTGTCCAAAAACATTTTAAGTCATGTGTTCCACATGTCTGCCGCGTGTACCGAATCCACATTTATTTCTCGTAGTGAATGTGAAATAGCCCTGCCCATTTTGCCTTTTCCCCGCTTCCTTACTGATGGAGCCAATATTAAGCGATTTTTCAGTCTCGGAAAGAGGTCGGTCGGCGTTCCGCAACCGTCGATGGAGGTTTCCGCGGACGATTGGCGCCGTTGATGTTATGTGCTACGTTGATGGATCGAGCGGCGAGTCCTAACAGAAAGTGCGGTGGCGCATTTGCTGTACCAACTGTGCCGTTCGTTCGTTTCCGACTGAAAATAGACTATCCGCGGTCACGTCTGGTGGAGTTTTATGGCACGGTGATCCTTCAATAAACTTCTTCTCCCTCAACGGAGCACATTAATGCCATTCGATGGTGAAACTAGGCATTGTTACTTTTCGCGCGTTGTCTCTTCATATTTTTATTTCAATTAGCGCTTTGCTTGAGAGCATAGGGTGTCCGTAAACTTTCATTCATGTGCATTTTATGCACGAACCTCCCCGCATTCATTTTGGTTTTCTGTAACATTTCAAAATTTAATATTTATTTTAGTATCCTGCAAGCCACCGCTTAGGTGTTTGGCAGGGGGTGAATACACACCGGACTAATTTTTACCCCTGCCGTGGTCGGACAACATTATTCTGATCCCTTATCGTTAGTGGGAAAAAAGGCAACTTAAATTTATCTACTCTGAACTTAATCTCTCTAATTTTATTGGCTTCATCTCGCCTACCATAGTGCGATATGGGCTAATAATACATTTTCAACATTTTCGTAAAAGATACCTTCCAATTTATGCAAGGGATTTAATCTGTAATTTAACTTTCACTCCGTGAATACGAATTAATTCCCAGGCTAATATCCAGTCAATAGTTAATAGCGATTGGTAGCGGCGTGGTGTGGTGACTAACGTACTGGCTTCCGACACATAGGGTCCGGGTTTGAATCCTGGATACAGCAGATCTTTTTCAGTGGTATCTCAATTCCTACTTAATTTGATTTGTGGTGAGCACTTTAAGTGAGTACGCCGTCCGTCGGATGGAACGTTAAGCTGGCTGGACCCCTTGGCGCCTTTCGTTAAGAGTAGGCTGAAGCCGACGCCGGGTTTCTCTCCACCCTCCATCCTCTATCCTTTACCATCCATCCCTAAATGGCGCAAATGACCTCAGCTGTCGGTCACGGCAGTATCGAACTTTGAGTGAGTCGGGTGCACTCTCAAGAGCGGTGATTTGGATACTTCCGTGTAGCCATTATTTAGCGTCTCCGTGGAGGTAAACCTCAATCAGTGTCCCCTTCGTTGAAATTCTCTCAGATCCTTCCCTTCGGCTCTTGGAAGAAATCGTGAGGTCCATTACTGGCTTTCTCGTCAACCCAAAACGATAACCAGGTCAAAAGCGTTGTCTCCCCTCATTAATTCGCTCTCGGGTGTATGTGGATTGTACTAGAGCTATTGTTGTCGTAGTTGGAGGAGCCAGCACAATGCGCCGATTGGTTGGCCGAGGACCACGTGTATTTTGTTCATTGGTTGACCAGCGAATATACTTCAGAGTCCCTCCAATTGGAAAGGCAGTGAGGTGGAAGAAAACCTTAATGCTACTCCCCTCGCAAAGGGCGTCTTATCTTTACCCACGCTGATATTAATATGGGAGACGTATACTACTCCGACCCTTACCACAGCGTTCCCGCAATCATTGGAGTATATGTCAAGCCGTATTCGGTCATGATAACGATACAGGATGTATAGTGAATAACTCTTGGCGAGTTTATAGAAGCACAATTCATTATGAATGTTGTAGTAAACATGGCCACGAATAACTACAAAGAGTATTTCCAAATTCCAGTGAGAATCTCACCAAACAAAAACCCGATGCATTTCCCGTCCGAGATTGGCATTTCCAACTTCGTTCAGGTTCGCTTTCATTGTGTAAACGCCGGTTCCAGCAAAGGCTAACATTTAAAACTTAGTCACGATGCGATTCTTTTGGTTTCGTGAAAGGTCACTGGCAATATCATCTTCACTGAGGTCCATGAGTGACTGCCATAGGTTGCGGTATGGTGTTAATTTTGTTGGGTGGGATTCGAGTGATCCGTGGCTGTTGAAAAGTGATCGGTTTTTATCTGTCGGGTGTGGCGTGCCGACTTCCTGTCGGGGAAACACAAAAAGTAAGGAACTGAAGTCCCATGTTTGGTTGGTTTTAAGGTTGCACTGAATCTTTACTGTAACCGCTGATGTGATATTATAGGGTGATGCCATAATATTGTTTGAGACAGAATCGGAAATGAATGAGTTTATCGGAGGGTTGGTGAAAAGTGAATTCCCAATTCCCACTTGGGGAATATGAGAAACAGATGGACATGTTTAATAGAACATATAATTTTAGGTGCATTCGAGTTCTAGGATATCCCAATTTATTCTGGGGCCCGAGGAGTAGATAGCAAAATAGTTGAGCTTAAAATACTGGGACACTCTTTATGAATACAAGATATATATATTCATTCACATGGAAATATATATATAAAGAAAGGGGGATAGGAACACACAAAAAGGACGAACACAGGAGGGGTGGGGAAGGCGAAATTGAGCAGATCACAAGTGTAAAAATTAGTTAATTAGTAAAAGTAGTTTAATTAATTAGTTAAAGTTATTTCCTCGATAGCTCAATTGGTTAGAGCATCCGCCCGGCAAGTGGAAAGATCCGGTGTTCCAACCCCGGGCAAGGAAATAATTTTACATATGTATATATTTGTAAAAATATACACACACGCTACTCTTTTGTATTAAATACGTCATTTAAAGTAGCCCTAGCGGTAATTATACGAACTCTGTGCATTGTCATATAATGCTTCACCGTACAATGCACAGAGTTCGTATAGTTACCGCTAGGGCTACTGTTAATGACGTATTTAATGTACAAGAGTAGCATGTCATCATCAGTTGTCTTCAACTCAATGGTTTAACACACCCATCGAAATTCATCGGCAATTGTGTGGGAGACATACAGTTAAGGAGTCATGGATGCGTATAAAATGTGCGTTCGTGGGTGCGAAAGTTCAAAGATGGTCGTAAGTCGTGAGCCAACGAACCCCAAGAAGCCACGGACCATCTGCAATTTTCCAGTGGGAAAAGGGGACCCATTCTGCAGAAGCGTTCTCGGCAACCATGTAATCATGACTTCGTTATTGAGAAAAACGTGTAAGAGGAGATTATGTGGAAAAGTAACAGAAAATTCATATCTCCGGTGTACGTAAGTAGTTTGTCAGAAAAAATTAGGAGTTCTTTAGAACTTGAAGGCCCCTCGTGCATCACGAGAACTAGATGAAGAAAATTTTGGAGGGAATGTCATTAGGGAAGAGATGTTGAGGAAGCCATATTCAACAAATAATGGAAGATGCTAGCTAACTCTCAGTTACGCAGAATTGAGAATAAGAGCAGGAAACAACCCACTGGAAGACTGCTTCAGACCAATGAGAGGATTAAGCACCCAAGAAGGTATAAGACTGTAACGACCTCGTTGATCCGTGTTTTTAAACAATGAGGGAAACCCCTGATGGTTTAAAATGTCGCCAATGTGTATGTCATTCACCGATGAACCGATTGAAAGGTATAAAATGTAGATAATCCTTATTAAAATCTTTTCGGATGCGTCTGATAAAAATAAGCTCGAACATTATCGTCTACTTTTAGTAAGAAGGCCGACTTTATGTTCTCAAACGCTCCTGGGTGTGTTATGCGTTGAAATCGAGTTTTTAATGAAAAATAGAGAATCATTCATAAAATTTTAATATGTTAAAAAGTCATCTTTGAAAAATTAAGTGACTATTTAAAATAGTTTTAGTGCGATTTTTTCGGCCGGCTTCATGCTCTAAAACTCTCTTGGATGTGAAAGATCTGTTTGCCGTGTGAATTAGTATAGTGCAATGAAGATTCGGTTCCAGGTACTTTGATCTAAATGTATGTTTGAATCGGAAATACTGTGGTTTTAAAGAGCTTGTATCTGGTTCCAACTGTATTCTTACCAATTTAGAATATGGACTAAATTTTGCGAATCTTTAGAAGCATTTAAAATTTTGAATATTTCTATACAGAAATTAAGTCGACGCACGTGGTGGCTAAACAGTCGAGCATTAAAGAAGGAAAAAATTACAGTTAATCGAAAAATAAATAATGAATTGGAAGTCGTAGTCGTGAAAACTTATAAATTTCAGTTCCTTGTACAAAGACGATACACTGTTGTGTATTGGACAGCCAACTTTCCCAACAGTGCGGAAACTTTCCCAAATACTATCGAGGTCTGGTAGAGGTTCAGGTGAGAAGAGAAGTCACCTTTAGTTAAGTGAATCAGTGAATCGAACTGTCCTCCGGTGGTGCAACCAGAAGCGATCTACTCGTGGGTGGGTATTGTTAAATTTTGCAAAAAATGAATAATTTTTGCAGAATTTGAAATGCGTAGGTTTCAGAACATTTAAATAGATAGTTTAACTCATCGTCCTTTTCACAATTCATTTGTCGTCCTTAATTGAAGATTGCTTCCTATTGTTGAGCAAAACTCTCATCGCCACTACTCTTTCAAATGTTTTTAAAGAAAACATTCAAGGCATACCCAAAGGAAAAAACGTATCTGTCGTCACACTTCGTATCACGGTATACCGGCACCTTGGGCTGCATATGTATCCACATGTGATGCCAGAAAATGTGTCCTATGCGAGTTGATATACGGTGCTCAACTCGTTATAAATGTTGGCGCCTGCCAGCCATTTAACCGTCCGAGGCACAGGGCCAGGGGAGAGCGTGTGATCACTGCTCTTTCGACGAGTGTCGAACCTTCATTCCAGTCGTCCAATCGATTACATCACGACTTCCGCGGAACAGTTTTTTCCTAAGGGTTATTATTTGACATACTCTAATTATACGAATATTGATCAAAATGCCTTACGGATTCACGAGTCTTCTTAAAGCAATATTTCTGGTATTGCACCTTAAAAAGTTACTGCTAGTTTTTACCCTCAATAACCAGTTAACATGTTAAAATTTACATTGAAATTGAATTCAGACTCTTGTAGATTTAAAAAAAAACGGGACATTCGTAGCATTGATTGTGACACGGCATTCCTTGGTCTCCGGATGTCTTCTCGTAAATAGTAATGCTTCGTAATAATACGCCCTATTCCATGATATTAATAAAATTTGGGGGGGGGGGGTAGTAGAATTGATATAAAAATAAAAAAACGGGGTAGAATGTACTGTAATTTGGGGTTATTGCATCTAATGTATTCAATTATAATCATGTATCACCAGTTTCATGAAAATCAAGGAATTAGGGTTCATGAATGCAAGACTTTTTACGTCCGCTGCAGTATACGTAAGGAGCCAGTAGTGTCCCAGGTTGGGAGGTCAGCTATCTTTGGATAGCAACGTAATAATCGTTTCTGTGATATAAGGATTTTGAAGACATGCCGTTGATGAAGGATGCCGAGGATGAATTTTAAATTTTAATTAACTATAACACGAAAGGGACGTGGTAGTCCAGCGGGTAGAGCGCTGGCCTGATTCGATTCCCGGGCACGCCTCTAAATTCCATCAGCTTCACCCAAAACATGTGATATTTGCGGGTGCCAGATATTCCTGGGAAACATAAGCGGCACAGGGAAAGAAACTACCCCCCCCCCCCCCACCGTTACCCTGAAATGTGAATTTCACACGCCGTCGGGCTTAGTAATGGGTGAACTCTACCTCCACCTAACAAACCGACCTTTGGGATGATAATTGTGGTGGTAACATGAAGCTCCAGAAAAAATTATCCTTTCCTGTTTTGTCCGGCACAATGTTATCCTGAAGCCACGGACCAAATTTCTCTCGCCGCGTCCCGGGGAGGTCACGGTGCGCGGATTTTGAGCCGGGATGCGGTGTTGTTTGCTCGACGCCCCTTCATTTCATCCCACCGCCACTTTTCGCTCATTTCCTCCCAGTCCGCTGCTACCCGCTCGCCTAAAGGGTGGACCGCTCTCGGAGCGAGACCTTTTGCGGAACGGCTTGCGTTATGGTTACATCACATCCAGGCGAATTTCGTGACTCGCTGGGGTGCGGGAGAGAAGGAGGTGCTTTCCTGAGCTCGCAACTTTTAACCGGCGGCGACTCATTCGGCTCGTTTCCACCTTCTCCTCGGCGAAGGCCTAAGGTTCGGTCGTGAGGGACGGATCGCGGGGCCCTTCTCTCCATTGCGCCCACCCCCCATCATCATCATTCTCAATTGTCGGTTCCATTGCTTTTCGAGCGGCGCGCGTCCGAACAAAAGGCGGATCATGTTCCTGTCACGCCCGTGCTGCCACCGGCGGTGCGCGCCATATTAAGCGGCATGGTCACGTCATATGCGCCTGTGCATCTGTCGCGTGCCTTTTGAATTCCTCTGACACCTCTATGTCGCAGTTGGCATATTTCGGAAGCCATCCCCGAATATTTGCTCACACATTCACTTCTTCCTTTCGTCTTCCCTTTCATTGGCATTGCATTTTGTTCAAATTTGAAGTGTGTCGTAAACTGCATTGTTAAATATCATTCCTCAGCGTCCTGGAGTGTGAGGGTTTTTTATTGTTGTTTTTCATATTTACATTGCTACGAGAGTAATCCAGAGAGTAGACACAACACAAACAGTAAACAGTAACAGTAAACTACACAAGTAGTAACAAACGACAAGCAGCGCGACCTTCCAACCACTGCAGTTCGAGGCGTACTGACCTTCTGTTTGCGTCAATTCAGCGACCATTCGGCTCTCTGTACTAGTTCTCACGCTACACGAAAACGGAAGTTACTATCTGAAGAGCCCTCGTATTTGTTATTTCTTAATGGCAAAGTCACAGTTTGTTCAATTTTCGGGCCCAGTGTCGCCCTGGTTGTGTTTTCAATGGATGTTTCCTGATGACTTTGGACTTGGGTTACAGATTCCCCATTCTTCTTCAGAGGGTATGGATGGAATGGAATTCGAGAGGATGATGATAAATTTGAGTTTGGAGATTGGTATTGGTAATCAATAAGTCAAATCAGTCTGTGAGTCCCTGAGGAAAGGCGAGAGAAACATAACCTTTTGTTCAGATATTGGATTTCAACTCTGATCAGGTGGAGCAGGAACCATATTGATCGGTACAAGTTTTGTGGGTATTGAAACTCTAGTGATCTGTGTGGAAATAAAAACTTTTCCTCTGAAAACTTCTCAACTTGAAAACTCTACAAACGGCGTCATGTGTAAACAGAAAATTAATGCTCATGTTTGTTTTGACACGTGCTACATATTTAGCTAAGTTTTGGCTGCTAAAAAGATATGTCCATTTTAAAGAGAAATGCTTAATTCATCCAACGATTGTTTTATTAATTCAATACCTATGGTGGAATAATTTATTTAAATGATCAGTAATTCATAAAAGTATAATAATTGCTAGAAGTTGGATGTACAGACTTGTAGCTAACAGATTCTCCTAATAAAGACAAACTCAAGGATTGCCATGATGTCATCCGAATGCCTATACATTTCAGTTCATGTGGCAATCACATGCCTACTTTTTCATAGCAAATCTTAATAATAGCAGTGGAATGTAACTTGGTGAAAAGCAATTATTTGGTTTTCAAGACAGGAGTCACATCTCAACTGCCTCTTTTGTTTTTCCTTGGTAACCTGAATTGCTTGGATGATCATGGCTTTGTGTTAATTTCAACAGAACTGTTAATTTTTCTTCCCTAACGGTGGGTTGTACAAGTTAATTTCAGCCACTGGTGAAGATTTAGCAATCCAGCCAAACCTCATCATATTCTACTAATTAAGAGTTTATTTTGAGAAATACATGTATTATTCTTCTACTTGAATTACCTGGTCATCAGTCTTAGTTCTTTCCCAGAATTGCCATATCCCCTGAATTCCCGGCTGAAATTTGGTCCAACTGTGATTGTCCATCATGGAAAATTCTGCAAAGTTGAACTTGAACTTATCATAGTAAGCCACAAATTATTGATTATTCTGATCAATGAAAATTTTCTTATCTGGCAGCAAAGAGTTGAGCAAAATGAAAGAAATTGGAAAAAAAGAAGCGTATAATTTTTGGTTCTGGCCATTAGTTGTTTCAAACGTAAAAGTAGGAGCATAAATTTCTCCTTGCTAATAGCATTTCAGAAAAATGTGCTTAAATGTGTTTGCGACTGCAATTATGGTACGATGAATATTTTATATTTTGTTTATTCAACATTAAATCAGTTGAGGCTCCATGAGTTCTCTACTCCCTAAACTCATGTGTGCTCTTGTTTGAGTGCAAAATTTGTGGTCGTTGTTGCTAAGCTAATGGAATTATTGAAACTACAAAGATTAATGGATGGCAATTTAAAGGGCAGGGATGTTTATTTCTATTATTATATATTCCAGTTGAAATTTCACTCACCCAGATGTCCTCTGGGACCACACCCCAAGCAATTTCACTTAACAATGATCCCCTCTTTTGTAATGTTACCAATGGGACTGCTTATGTCCTCTTTTTTCTATGTCATATGTTATTCATAAAAATGTTAATCCAAAAATTTGTCAATTGAAATTATTTATTGTTTTTTTTCCTTCATCCTCAGGCATTTTCCCCCAACCATAAATATGTGGTTTCCGTGGGATCGCAACATGACATGATAGTCAATGTATGGGACTGGCGTGGAGGTGTCAAGGTGGCGTCAAACAAAGTGTCTGCCAAAGTAAAGGCTGTCTCCTTTGCGGAAAATGGAAGTTACTTTGTCACAGTCGGCAACCGACATGTCAAGTTTTGGTACTTAGAATATTCTCGCTCATCAAAGGTAAGTGAACATGTTGGTGTTAATGATATTCATTTATTTATTTATTTTAGCATTAGTCCGAAAACAGCACATTTTTGGCCTTAACATCAGACTATTAACGATGATAACAATAGATGCAATTACAAATACCCAAGACCTAGGTGGAAGAAAACCCACCCAGGTGGGAATCGAACCTGTGACCTTTGGGTTGGCAGATGAGGACATTACCCCACTGCCACTGGGGGCGACTCCTATGAGCTATGGCTCACAGGAATCGGCCCCGTGGATATGGCTCCTTTAGAGTATTTAATTGTAACTGGTTACTGATGTAAAGAATAGATGTACACTAGTTTAAAGAAGCAGATTTCTCTACTTCAAAGATTGATTTATATGGTGGTATCTTTAGATATGAAAACCCAGCACATTGCTCAAATTATGATATTCCTACACTGATTAACATGCTTCATATAATTTCTTGTTGATATTCCAACTGGTGAATTAGGAAAGACTTGATAAGCAAAACCAGGGTTAGATAGATACAAAACATGCATGAGGAATGTCTTATCATTCCTCTTGTTATCTTAGATGTGTCTCTTTGTTGTATAACATATCAGTAGGTGTCATTTGAATCATTTGGAAGGTTGAAGGCTGATAGGTTATTTTATTGTTTTTAGTATTAGTCAGATAATTATTCTTGTTATTATTCAGTAGAATGAATACTCACCCTGCACAATCATATATAAGTGGAATAAAACTTTAAATATAATATAACTTTGTATCATTATAGCAATAGCTACTCTAATTTGGGGTAATTGCAACTAATATCTTTTGTTAGAATCATATACGATATGACTCATGTTTCATGGAAATCAAGGTCTATAGACAAAGCTTTATCATCATATCTGTCATTTGAAATTACTCTTATTCTCTGTTAAATTCTTTCATAATAGTGGGTACATTCTCACGGTATGTATTTAAAACAAATTATGTTATACATATTAATGCTTTTTTATGTCCATTGCAGTATAAGGAGCCAGTTCCCCTGATGGGGAGGTCTGCCATCTTAGGAGAGCAACGTAATAATCATTTCTGTGATGTAGCGTGTGGCCGTGGGGAAATGGCCGACTCAACTTATGCCATAACGAAATCTGGTCTGCTGTGTGAATTCAACAATAGGAGACTCCTCGACAAATGGGTGGAGCTAAGGGTGAATATAATAAGTTGATTAAGTTCATAGTTTGTGAACAAATTTATTTGGGAGTGAAAGAAATATTGACTATATATCTCTTGCATATATTTTCAACATTGTATGATTTTTGTGTATGCCATTTTTTTCTAAGCAGACTACGAGTGCTAACTGTATGGCTGTGGGTGAACATTTCATCTTCATTGGCTGTGCCGAGGGAATTGTTCGTTGTTTTAGTCCATCTACTCTTCAGTTTGTCACAACCCTCCCTAGAACTCATTACCTCGGGGTAGATGTAGCCAAAGGTCTCAGTATTAGGTATGTAAAAGAGTCAAATTATTGTTAATTTATTTCTCTTCATATCTGTGTTATTCAGCATGTGTCTTTGGCTCTGTGATTTAATTTCTTTGGATAAAATGCCAAACTGGCATTCGTAGCATTTTTGCCATTAATTCCAAGTATAGATGCATGTTATTATTCATGCAGATTCGAAAGTAATACACCATAAATTCAGATGTAAGTCTGATCACAATGAGTTAACTACTGAATACATGCAAACTACTGGAAGAGTGTTTGCTACAAGCTTTAAACAATCCATTTTTTTAGTTAATGTTAATCATTATTTTACTTTTCTTTTACTATTAATGTCTGGTCTTATTTTTTCTGTTTATGTAATGTTCAAATATATATTCCTATATATGTATAAGGGCATATTTGTACAAAAATGGCCCCTGGCACAACACCTTAGGCCACTTCCTCTTGTAGCTTTTATTGGATATTTTGTAGACATATTTTATGTGTAAGATTACTGTTTTAATGTGCACTGTGATATTTTTATGCACCTCTTTTGTGGAAATAGTTTTTCCTTACACTATTCAAGCTCTAGCATATTTGCCGAGTTGTAAAATATTGTTGAACTCATGTTACAGTCATATGGCATCCCATCCAAATAATGCCAAATACCCAGATGTCATTGCTGTGACCTATGATGAGCGTAACCACAAAGTGACCTGTGTGTATAATGACCACAGCTTGTACGTGTGGGATGTAAGGGACATTAAAAGGGTAAGTTATTCAAACGGAAGGTATCTTTAAATGTAATTATGTAGACTAGATGCAATTATTAAGATGGTATTTGTATTTGCAAATGGGCAAGCTCATGCAATAGCAGTTGTATTTTTTCATGGTGCTGAGTTGATGTGAATGTAAAAATATATATTTGAACACAATATCAGTCAGCACTTTGCTCAATCCACTATTAGGCATATTTAAAATTTCTGTGAAGAAAATTTTGCAAGATTGGTATCAGTCCTTTCTTAACAAGGTTAATGGAATAGGTGTGAACGTACTGGTTTCCCATCCTAAGGGTTTGAATTTTGGCAATGGCAGGATTTTTCAGTGGTATCCCAATCACTACTATGTTCTTTGTGGAGAGCACTTTAGGGGATTGCACCATCTATAGAATGGAAAGTTAAATTATGGACCTCTTAGCCTTCTTTTGTTGAGAGAAGGCTAATTCAGATGCTGGGTTTCTCTCCAGGCTTCCTCCATTCCCTGAATATCCTACCCACATTGAATTACCCACCTAGCCCTAATGGTGCAAATGACCTTAGTAGTCGGTCACCTCCATAACAACTACTACTATTTATCAACGTCAATGCTCCATAATGAAAATGAAGTTTGTAGTTTTTCACAAATTTATTTGGGGGATCACTTCCTAACCCCCCCAAATAAATTTGGGGGGGGTGAGGAAGGGAAAGAATGGTGGGTGAGGAGTTGGTAGGTGGGGAAGACATGTGCATTTGGGACTTCTGGACCTGAATCATGCTCTGGATATTGCTCTTCATGCCAGAGGGGTTGGGGATATGTGGACATGAAGGAGATGTTGGCTGTGGGAAAAAAAATGGGAGTGGGTGTGCCTGGTGTGATTTAAGGAGATGGGATAAGCAAAGAAAAGGAGAGGACAGGGGGTTTTGGGAACAATTCTTAAAAGGTGCTTATGGGGTTGGTGGAGGGGTTCTGGTTAGGAACATATTGGAGGAGGCTCAGAGTGTAAGGTGCCCAATATATATATTCATTGAAGGTGATATCTTTTTCACTTTGTGTATTACAATTTCTAATTGGCTGGGTAACTCCATCTTCCAACCTTTAGTCTCACTATCTAGCACTCCTGAGTTGAAATCGCTATAATCCCAGTTGACCATTGGTTGTTCAGGAAAGTGTGATTAGGGGTCATTGCATATGAAACACCTTTCATGTTCACCTATTCTCGTGGAAAAGAATTTACCTTTTTATGCACAACATGATACCAATTTTGCTCATAATTTTCTACCCTATTCGAGAAAATGTGTCCCATTTGTCTTTATCATTTGTCAGTACAATTTGTCTTATCTTGGAATGGTTGGGTGGCATCTTTTGATGATAGTAACAGGTCACTGTTTTTAATGAAGTCCTCACATGTTTTGCTGTAGACATTTTTCTTTGGGTTCTCATTAAGTCAGAAGTCATTCCATGAAATCTGATAATTTGAAGGTTAAAATCAATGTCAATAATACCATGATGTTACTATTCTTTAATTTGAAATACAATTTGTCATGATTTTGCCATTTAAGTTTCTGTGGGGATTGGGATGGTGTGGTGGCTAATCTTTTTCTGTGGTATACCCATCAATCCTTAATGGCACAAATGACCTCAGCTGTCAGTTGCCTCTCCTAAAAACTACTGTTAAGTTTTTGCTCATAAGAGAATGATTGCAAAATTAATTAATGTAGGAACTTGTCTTGCTCATGTTTGCACGAAGGATATTGATTTAAAGTGGATTATAATTATGAAGCATTGTTAAATCCTAAGAAAACCCTTGATGCTTTACTGGTCTTGTGTCTTGACTGTAATATGCTCCCTTTCACAGGTTGGCAAATCGCACTCATTCCTGTTCCACTCTGCCTGCATCTGGGGTGTCGAAATGTATCCCCAGTTGAGTGGGGTTTCAGATTTTGTGGGCCAGGGGAGTGGAGGTAAGGGTGGAACAGCACCGCTTGTCCCAGCCATGCCTCCAGGATCCTTTGTGACCTGCTCCAGTGATGATACAATTCGCTTCTGGAACCTTGATTTGGGAAGTAGTTCGTCATCTAGCCCCGCCGGGCAAAATGATTCAGCCTACCAGAAGAACATCTATAGCAATGTATGTTCAACTTTGCTCTAGATTTAAATGAGGCATATAATCATAAATATTTGGGATTGTTGGTTATTTCACCTATTTAATTGAGGGCTTTCAGTGAAGTGAAAATTGAATGAATTTATTCTTCATTTTAAGTGTTTCTACGCTGGTAACCAAAGCACCTGTGGTACCAAAGTACTGTGGTACTCTTTTGCTGGGTGAATCACATGTAAATAATGTTTAAAAACCAGATTTATTTCTTATAATTTCATCTACAGAAATGATTTCTTCAGATTCCTCTTGATTTGTATCTCAATTGTAGATATGTAGTTCACGAATTGCATTGGTATTGTCTCTATCAACTGCCATGTACTCTTCAATCCCATTTAGCCTTATAAGTTATCAAATAATGATAAATTCTCTTTTTATCAAATTTTATTTTGATTGTGTATTTTGATTTATTTCTGATGGAAATCATGTTATGGCAGTATATACCTGTATCTAATTTAGAGTAGAAGATCAGATTGAGATTTTAAAAATTTAATATTCTATGAGACTATTTTGCAATACTGTCAAGTTAACCAGTTGTAATTTTATTCATAATTTTTATGCACATTTACCAACTGGATTATAATACTAGACGATTGCTTCTTCAGGAATTGCTGAAAGTAGTGTATGTAGATCAAGAACTGACCTATCTGAAAGATCTTGATCTGTCAGCTGCTGGATCCACTGATAAATCTGATACATCTTATGATGGGCGAAATGGTGTGCGGTCAATACGAATCAGCCCCGATGGCAGGCATTTAGCATCTGGAGATAGGGCAGGAAATATAAGGTATGCAGTTTTCTTGTTTAAGTCTGACTGTTTTTCGGCATTGACTACATTGGTAACAGGAGGATTTTGGATCATTAGGCATAAATGTATTGAAATTTTGTAATCATTACATTAATTAGTTGTGAATTAGAAACCCGAACTGTAGCTGTACAGGCAAGTGAATCACGGAAACTTTCATTGGCTAGCAAATGAACAGTGCACTGCGCTACCCAAGTTTCATAATTACTAAACAGTCTTGGTTGTTTTGAAGGAATTAGGTGGAATATATTGTGCTCTGCAATTAATTGAGAATGGATTGTAAACATTGTAATACTGCTAATATTTTAAATCACAATCCAGTTTGAATAGATCTGCATATTTGAATGGCTAGTTAAAAATCATTGGATTTTCCACATGAACTTATTTGAATGACTATCGAAACTGAATTCAACACTATTCATTCTGCTATTGACAATATGTATTACATTCTATGCATAATTATAAATAAATAATTAATTTTTTGCATGTTATGCGCTTTAATTTTTGTTGAAGACATCCCTAAAGATTAATTAGAGTAGAATCTTAAGAATTCATTACACAAGGGTTCAGAAATAATTAAAAAATCAAAATGTATGATTACCTCAGGAAAATTGTATGCTTACATTTTGATATTCACTCAAAGTACAATTCCAGTTGGTTTAAATGAGGTACTTCAGTGATGTCATAACTACAAGGACTGCTTATCAATTGTGTGTTCTCTTTTTAACAGAATCCATGATCTCCATAGTTTGGATGAGGTTTGTCGCATTGAGGCACATGATGCTGAGGTTCTATGTCTCGAGTACACGAGGCCAGACTCTGGGTATCGTTATCTCGCTTCTGCATCCAGGGACAGACTTATTCATGTATTTAGTGTGGATGAGGTAAGAGCAATTAAAAATACCCCAACATTTTTCTGTAATTTTATTAATGGTGCTTTCAACTAAGGATTGTGGTATTCATTGCCATTTTATTGAAAATATTCCCGGATATTTATCAGGAAATTCCCTTTTTGCAGGAGTACAACTTCCTGCAGACTTTGGATGATCATTCGTCATCAATAACAGCTGTTAGGTTCCTCAATATGCATGGTCAACTGCAAATGGTTTCCTGTGGTGCTGACAAGTCCATTATTTTTAGGCAACTTCAGTCATCTGTAAGTGTGTCCCAAAAGTCTTTGAGAGTTTGATCTCCAAATGAATTTTCTGGTCCTTTTCAAATGAGGAAATTTCTGGTGCTTTTCAAATGAGGACATTTCTGGTTTACCTAAACATATTTCGAAGCCCTGATAACTTACCAGAAGAGGTGTATTAGAATCCAATAGTCCATTGAACATCAGTGTAATTGTTCCAAATTTCCATGTCTTGCTCTTTCCATGGATTTAGTATATAGGCATATGCTTCATGAGATTTCCCACACATATTATCATAACCTAAATTCCCTTTATGGTATAACAATGTGTCACATTTAACAAAAAATATCAAATTATAAATTTCAATTTAAAGATAAGTTGCAACGATTTCAGAGCGTAAAAATCATTTGCCTTGACTGGGAGCAATGAAATGCATGTTAACGGATGACTCCATTAAAAGTTACTGTTGCAGTATCTCCTGCAGTTTCTTGAAATTAATGATAAGTGTTTGTGATTGACTAGGGAACCCCAGACAACCCATGGCAGTTTTCAAGGGGTCACAATGTTGCTGGAAAGACTACCCTCTATGACATGGAGGTGGACTCTGGACAGAAGCATGTTCTCACTGCTTGTCAGGATAGGAATATCCGTGTGTATAATGTCGGCAGTGGGAAGCATAGCAAGACGTTCAAAGGCTCAGTTGGAGAAGATGGATCTCTAATAAAGGTAAGGTGGTAATTGGCAGTGGCATTGTTATTGCATGATGACATATTTTCCATGGAAATATTATTTACCCAAAAAATAACCTGTTCATCATGCTAAGTCAGGGTAATATCAGTTTAGTGAGCACTCAGCAAATCTGCGTATGTTGATGTATCAATGACATTTCAATGGGAACTTGACGTAAGCCAAAATTTTGCCAATTCGTCGGCAGCCATTTGAATTTTTTTTCATACATTAATGGATAAGACATGAGCATGCAATCAATCAATCAACTTTATTTTTTTCCAAAGATTTGGAAAATATAACACATTAAGTCATTGTAGTAAGTGAAAAAATTATTAAAAAATATATGGAAAATTAATTCAGTGTTTACCAATAAATTACTTCACTTCATAATATTATATCTTTGGCAGGTGGCATTTAAATTGATGGATTGCAAGCTGCACAACAAACACAAAATATGAAAGTTTTTGAATTGGAAGCTGGCTTTCATGCTTATTCCAAATTTAGCAATATTCATTAATTAATGCTAAAATTTAATCATACTTATACATATGCATAGTGTATGGAAATTGTTTATGTATTTATACATTACAATGATGTATTTGGTTTCATCATATAGCCATCTATCTGCCTCTCCTCCCTCAACTTCTCCCCAGCCTCTGATTCCGAAAACGGGAAGTTGTTTCGGTTCAGCTCTGCCAGCTTCATGTCACTCTTTGGCTGATTAAGTAATAAGCACCGCAGAAAATTGAAGCCAAATTTCTGATTTAATCTTCTTTCTACTCTCCTGTCTCCCTCCATGCCCCTCCTTGAAAATCTCCATTAGAACAGGAGCTGGCAATACCATTCATTCTATGTAGGCCTCATATTATATTACTGTGTGGCACCCTATTAATTTGATGTGTGGTGTTGGGGAAAACTTGCCAATCCAAAGTGGTCAAGTAGTATTAATCAGTATTTTTGTATTTGTAATTTTCACAGGTTGTTTTAGATGCAAGTGGAATATATGCTGCCACGAGCTGCACTGATAAAACATTAAGTATATACGATTACTATTCTGGTGAGTGTATGGCAACAATGTGGGGCCATTCAGAACTTGCTACTGGATTACGTTTCACAAATGATGGCCGGAGACTAGTGTCAGCTTCTGGGGATGGCTGTCTTTTTGTCTGGCGCCTGCCTCATGACATGGCCGTCACTGTTCATGCACGTCTATCGCAGCAAGCCGCCAGAGCTCATGGTTTGAGGGCATCTGGTCCCCAGCAACCCCATGTTCCTATCATAAAGTGAGTGAAATGTGAATGTTGGTTTTTTTTACCTAGTTACGGCCACATCAATGTTACGTGTATGTAACAAAAAACCTAAAAAAAACTTGGCGAAGGTCCATCTTCTTGAAATTTCAAGGAGATTAGTGGATTTGTGTAAATGTAGTTTTTGGTTATTTTGGAATAAGTGCTCACCCTCTCCCCCATTACATTATTGCTAGTGGTTCTGTCTAAATCCTTTTATTGTACTGCTTAATAGTATTATTTCATCTTAATTATACTTATGATGTGATGAGTGATTGTAATTTTTGTCAAATTCACTAAAACAGACGAATTCCACGATCATCAGTTTTACCTCTTTAAAGTTCAATCAATATTATGCATGTTAATTGTTTTTCACTTACCCATTTGCATGTGCCTTGGAACAATTTTTTTTGTACAGTTTTCCCGGAAAAGTAGAGTACACAAAATGAAAAGTTTTCATTTGATCAGCCACAAATGTTATCAGCTGTATTTGGCAGCATTATGTGGCATAAAAATGTTTGATATCATTCCATGGAGAAACTTATTTCATTGTAGTGAATCCTCTTTGGAATTGAAATTACTTATAAATGCATGGTAATGGAATAGATGTGAGTGCAATGATTACTTGCTGTTTTTTAAGTGTTTTGTTTTTGAAGTATGCATATTCATTGCCATTTACAGTCATCAGTTAACATTCTTTTGTTTAGAAAATTAAAGGAAATCAGTTGATGAATGTATGTTGACTGTGTTATGCCGTGCTTAGGTATTATTTGATAGGTAAATTCTTTGGAAGTTGAATCATTCAAAAATTAATGTATATTAGTGCTAGATATAATGAATTTTTTTCTGGAAAACCAAAAAAAAAAGTGTCCCTTTTCAATTCCATGTTGGTGACATCACTATTGAATCCAGTGCATTGAACTTGTTTTGATTTGGAAAATCCAAAGAATTCATTATGCAGTTTTTAGACATTTTGTTTCTCAAATTTTTAGTGCATTTATTTGGAATGCAATTTTTCATGGGTAACAAGCAGCTATTCTTATGTTAGGAGTATTTACATTGTGTAGCTTTATTAGTGTTTATTTTATCATTCTAACCAGGCGACCTCTTCCAATGCCCAATGGTCACCA
The DNA here is from genome assembly GCA_037158775.1 of Hetaerina titia. Classification (NCBI taxonomy): domain Eukaryota; kingdom Metazoa; phylum Arthropoda; class Insecta; order Odonata; family Calopterygidae; genus Hetaerina; species Hetaerina titia. The sequence continues at coordinate 86,834,116 of CM073770.1, forward strand.
CCTTGACAATGAGACATTTGGACCACCCCCACCTGACTTCTTGGATCCTAATGCCAATAGTATAGAGGAACCAGATTACAGGTAGAAATATTCACCTCTGTGTCTACACTTTCTGAAAGTGTACTCGGCAAGATCAGCACCCGAGTTCTTGAAGAATGACACTTATTTGCAGATTTCCACCAAAGAAAGATTCATATGCACTATATTTAAATGTGTTGCATACATTCGTTTCATTTGTTTCAAGAGTTTTTTAATGTTACAGCATGTAAAAATATGTTGTAAGTTAATCTGTTACTATGCAGAAATCTACAAATAAGCTGTATTCTCTGTCCGTCATAAAATTATATTTAGACATGGAAAAGGGAATATCATCTTCAGTTTGATAACTGACCAGCTGCAGTGTGTTTAATGAATTTCCAATTTCACAAGAGTTGTTATTTAGCCCATTTGACGTGTGATGTGTTTCTTTTTAACTACTGGCCACCGTTGATGACTTCCTACAATCCAATAAGTATTTGCTTGTCCTTGAGTTTTCTCACATGCTTCCCCAAAAAGTCAATGATGAAATATGGGATAATTAGGTTTTGTCCTGTACTCTGTCCTGAAAGGGTTTCTTCCATGCACTTCAGAATAGCATTTTAGAGTTATATAGTGAATATATGATCAAATTCTAATACTTGTATTAGATCCATTGGTGACTACCATAGTCATGAACTTGAAGATTATTTTAGCAATTCTTCATATTCATCTTTTAAGATAAATGTCCCAGCACACTTGGACATCAGTTACCAAGGTAAATGGAGTTCTGGAATAGCGTAGAGGATACATTGAGTGTTCATATGGGTGTATCCAGCCCTAAAAGGTATGATGGGATTAACCTAGCCATGACTATTTACAAACATGTAGCTTGAAAATATTTGAAATAGTTGGTGATCAACAAAACCTCATTACATCCAAAACATTTTAAACTTTATATATAGAATAGCCTTTGTATAATTTCAGCATTGGTAAGCTTATAAGTGGTGCATGAACTTATTATTTGTGTGTACACTTTATTTTAAATAGAATAATTTTTTAAAAGTTTAATAATTTCCTTAAAAAATTGTGTACGGTGAGACTTGGATATCTCAAAAATATCATGCAAGACGTCACAATATGGAGCATCATTATGACTGCTCTGATTTTATTAGAGGGTTCACAATGTAATGGGTTTCAAGGCCGAATGGCCTAATTATGAACTCCTGTGGGGCTTTCATACAAGCTTCAACGTTATCAACTGATTTATTAATCTAATTGAAAAGTGCATTATGCGTATATTAAGATAACTGTATTTAGAGTGAAATGAGATTAGTATAACATAATAACATTGTGATATAATAATAATAATGTGATAACATAATTACATTATTCTCTTTTGTTGTCTTTAAAAGGAAAACATTACATTTTCGTTTTACAATAATTTGTACCTTAAGAACCCAATCTCACACACTGAAGACAAAGTTCTCAAAGACAAGAGGTGTGGAGCGTATGAATTAAAGTGCTGGGAGTGTTCCACCAAATACACATGGCAAATGCGATAGAGATTTGAAGAAAGAATAAAGAAACACAAAACATGTGTAAAGGTAGAAACATTGCTCTTTGCAAAGTGTCTTATGGAACGTGACCACAAAAGTGACTTTGAGACTGAAATTCTCCATTTTAAAAATTAAGGCCATAGATTCCATGCATTGGAGCAATTAGAATTTTAAAATATGTCCATTGCAAGGATGAACTCGCAAGCAAAATTTTGTATTCCTGCCGCTCCTCCCTCTTGAATCTATTACTCTTTCACATCTCCACAGGGGGTATCCCCCACCAAATCAAATCCCCATTAACAGTCAATGATTGAAACTAAAAGCTGTACTTCTCCTTCCTTTCCCTCACATCTACATTTTAACTTTTTTACCCCTCCACCTTTCGTTCCACTCTGACCAACTTCCCCTCCCCCAACGCACCTCTCTGAAGAAATAGACACAAAGTTGTCTTCTGTGAGGGCCAACTGACAATGACATCCAACATAAACCTAGGTCGTGTTCTAAATAAATTGTGTGGAATTACAAAGTTACTCATTTCATTTCAATATGTTGTTCTCATTGAAATGCAATAGTCCTGAGTTCTTTTAGTTTTATAGAGAATATCTTGAGTACTTCAGTTGGTTTTATTTTTGGTCAGCATGAAATACTTCCATATAAGCTTCTTGAAAAAATACTTATGTGCATACACTGTAATTATGCAGGAATGCATAAATACAGTATAGCATTTTATTATCTCAAAATCTGGATAGCAAAACGTCATGTTAATGTGCAGCAATATGTTGTACATGGTATGAGTCATTAGTGCTGATTTATTTTTTGTATTTCCCTCTACTATCATCACGTTTCACCCTGCTCTTAGTTAGATGGTTTTTCTGTTAAAATCAATGCTTAGCTTTTCATTAGAATGTTTTTCAATTGCAAATCGTTGAGTGAATTGCATTTTAGGGATTCTTCTTGTTTCATTGCAAAAATTTCAGAGAGTAAAAATCATTCGCTCTGAAATTGTTGCAATGAAATGCATCTTAGCGGATGGCTCCGTTAAAAGTTACTGTTGCGGCATCTCCCGCAGTTTCTTGAAATTTATTCTTCCTCTTGTGTCAATTTTTTTCCAAAGGACAATAATATCTACTCTATATTTTTTAGTTACTAAAAATAACCATCCAAGCCACATCTGTGGTGAGAAAAATGTAAATTCAAAGAATTGGTTAGAGAGAATAATAAATAAGAAATCCTGATAGAAATGTGAAATAAGATCCTTGAATCGGGATTGAGAAAACTGAAATCTAACTCCTGTTCTGCTTTTAGGATTCAGAAATTGACCTGTCTCATGGATAATAATTTTCAGGTTCAGCGTGGGACAACTTCCATTATGGGCTAAAAAACAGATTGTGGAGGACGTTAGTCCCCCGACAAGTTTGGGGAGCAGCAGTGGCATTGGTGGCAGTGTTAGTGGTGGGGGTGGCAGTAGCAGTGCGGGCACAAGCAGTAGTGCAAGCAGTGGAAGGGGTGGCAATGGATCAGGGGTGGTGATGGGTTCTCGTCAGCAAGTTGACTTTCCCAAGGGGAGGTGGGCGCAACGGATTGATGCTGGTGGCATCACTGTCAAGTCTGTCTTGGAAAACGACAGTGTCATCCCATTTCCTGTCAGCCAGGGTAAAGATTGAGAGCATTAAAAATATTATTATTATCTTTGTAAATGACTATTTCCAGTGTTTACTGAACCTTTGGCTCCAAAAATGTAAACATATCGGTGTTCTTTTTGGATGTATTACATATAGGTACTCAAAAGGAAAATAAAGTTAATCTTTTCATTATGTTCATTATGGTGTCACCCTAGATTTTGAGTATTAATGATCTTGTGGTTTGTTCAAATTGTCTTTTCATGTGAATGCATCTAGACTTCAAATTATATATGACAATTTAACAATGTTTCAATTTGAATGAATTATTCAGATACAATATTTATTTGATTTGATTGAGTAAAATATTTGATATTCATCAATAATTACCACTCAAGTGCAATAAAACTTCATTAACGCAACATGGCTTCCTGTGATTGGTATACATTCCAATAAAATACTCATTTGCAATAGATTTACTGACTGAAGGAAGTTACTTGCTTTTACCTTTAATTGTGAATTTGAAAAAAAAATTTACCCGAAATAAAACATTTGTCACGAGTACCCAACCTGAACCTGTAGTTTGGATTTCTTTCAGTCTTTCTTTTATGTCATGAGAGGTATAACACTTATATCACTATTAAAAAATGTTGTATTTGTTAACGTAGAGGGTCTTTCATCACCCCAGAATATTCATACTGGAAATAACTTTCCTCCCTGGAAGTGCATGAAAGGATTATAGATTTACTAGGGTGAATCACTCCAGTACTGAAAATAAAAGATGATAATGCTATTTGTGTTAAGTATCTGTCTGCACAGCAATCCATCCAAAATCACTGGGAAGTAATCATTGAATTTACTGTCAACATGAGTCAAGTAGTGAATTGTGCATTATTTCAGTCCTGTGACCATTAAGTTTATTTCAAAACTTTTTTCTAAGGATTCATGGTGACAACAAATGAAAGTTTTAAATTTACAAAGGCATTTCACGGTCATGAAGGGAAAACCTTAAGTGAATCTTGATCCAGTGTAAAATTTTACAAAAGTTAAATTTCAATTTTTTACAGAGTATATTTTGTAAAATCAATGCAAATTCCCATAGATATGATCCCGTCCAACATGGATTCAGACAATTTGATGTTCTTTTAGAATGAAGCTCTTGGTTTCAGTGGAAATTTTACTGTATGAGTGTACAATGCTTATCTCTTTTATTGTGTGTAACAAGTGAAAATACTTGTTTTACTCGTTTTAAACATCAAAATATTTTATTTCAAATGATACACGATAGTAAGTACTGACAAAGAACCTTTATTTTCACAGATAAGCGTGTCGACTCAGATGGTTCGAAGGACAGTTCAATTGATAGTGGGACTGAAGTGAGACAGTACTCCAGTTTTAGAAGGGAGACAATGGTTGTATCTAAAAGGGTAAGACCCATTCCATTTGTCCAATCATGCATGGAAAATTATTCCAATGTCCATAAACACGCTGCTCAATTCATCACTGCAATCAAGCTTCACAAAAGATCACCTAATGTAAAGTCATATTATTTTGATCCCTTCTTCTTTTGAAATTGTTAGCCATGAAAGCTAAGGGCAGTCCGCAGTACTGTAGATGATGTAGTTGTATTTATAGGATGCATAGTTTGAGATACATCTACAGTAAAATTCAAGGTAATTATTTAGTTGTGTGTCCTAAAAAGTTTTTTTTATAGATAAAAATTTAACAAGACATTTTGTTCTTTAGCCTTGATGTTTAAGAAAGCTTGTGTGCAGACTTGTACTGCACTCGTGTGTTGCTCTTTGTTTGCAATGAAACTAGATCACATAGGGCACATTTTTTTAGCAATTATATTTATAATGCTTTGGTTAAGTTTCTATAGCTAAAAGTGGTTCAGTTTTGATTATATAAAAAAACATGATTGCTATTTTAATCATTTGATTTAGTTAATATAACCCATTGGGCTTTTATTATCCTGGTACAGAATCATAAGAAATTTTTATTTTGTTATTGGTTTTAGTTCATTTATTTTTAACACAGATACAACATTCACGCATCTTATGTGTGTCATATTGTTTGGGTCCCTTCATCTTCAAAAATATAACGTGTTACATAAAATAACTGCATTGTGTCTTTAAAAAATTCTTACGTATAGGGACTGGTTCCTGGTGCGCTTTAATTTTCTGCAATTTTGTAACAGTCATTTATACTGATGAAAGCCCTTAACAATGGTGAATTTTTTTGTGCCTAATATACGTCATACTTATGATAGGTCCGGTTAGATTTCATAATTATGCAATAAGTTTGTCCCAACGGCCACCTAACTTGTTTAATATAATGTTATTTGTGCAATAATAATTGTAACTGGAAGTTTAAAAAAGAATTGCATAATCATTTGTTGAAGTTAAAAACTTTTAATTACAAAAGATTAGAAATTGGTGGTGAAATGTTTTTGCATCCACAAGCAAAAACTTATTTTGCTGTAAACGTACAAATTCATTATGTTATTATGGAGGGCTGAATGATTTCAGGGTGATGGCGAGTCCCCAGACTTCCTACCTTGCCCCGAAAGCTACCAGGAATTAACAAATGGAGAAATTCCTAAACAGGTATGCTAATCAAGTTCTAATATGATTGCATGCTTAATAATGCTCATAAACCACCTAAATTCTTTCAATTAATTGGTTCACTAAATATGTAATCAATAAATCCTATGGCTCATGTCCCTATTCAACCAATATTCCAAGAAAAAGTTCAATGGAAACTGATAATTCATTTTAATTGCATATTATTTCTATCCTCAATATTTGTACCAATGCAGAATGCATTTTATTCTCCTGTATGGTCTAGGTGAGAAGAGTTCATTTATTTTAGAAGTCCTGACTGATGATAAAAATCTTAATGTGCTATAGTTTTATATAACTTGAAAAACTTGAGTATTTGTCGCAATTTGAGGATGGGTGTTTATTATCATGTATAAATGCTGTCATGACTTCATTTAAAATCAGCCCAAATCTTCAATAATTCCCTGAATTTAAAAGAAAGAGAATGCATCTATGCTAGAGATGTCATTCATCAGCTATGATAAAATTACTGGGTAACTAAGCTGAAATAGCAACGGAAGGTTTCGTTAGAAATATCTTGAAAATTGGATATGGATTTGAAGAGATGAGTATTTAGTTCATATATCATGCGTGTTCATATTTGATGCCCTCTTTGCTCTTCGTGATATCCTTTCTCTTATGAACTCTTTAGAATGTCACTTACGGGTACTGTCATTCTAATAGAAATATCATTCTTAGTGGTTCATGTTTTCACAACCAATAGGATTATGTAAAATAAATAATTTTATTATGCAACAATTTCAGAGAGTAAAAATCATTCGCCTTGACCGGGATTCGAACCCGGATCCCTCGATATCCGGCCGAGTGCTTTAACCATTTAAGCTACCGAGACGTCCTCTTACACTCTGAAATTTTGGGGGCTTTAAAGGAACAAGATGTTGTGACGAAACGAAAAGCATCTCCCGCAGTTCCTTGAAATAATTTTATACTATCTTCACTAGTGTTAGTGAATCACCGCAATCACAGAAATTCCTGCAGCATTGGTTCTATAAGTATGTTGTGGCATATCATGTGTTACATGGTGATGAGGGTTTTTATTTTTGTTTGATCAATTGCTGTAGAATATAATAGTAAGCCTACCAGTCTTAAAAAGAAACATCTGAAAGCTGCATTTGGAATATTTTTTTTGTCTTTGCTTCATCTAATGGTATTAACACTTGCCCTTCAGTTTTAGGAGTGTTAACAGTAATTTGGTGATGGTATCAATTTTTCCTGAACAATTCTTGCAAGGAGCATAATTGATATTGTGTTAACAAGTTTAATTGGATTTTGTAGTGTTTCATTGAAAGAAAAGAAGGAATTGATTTTGATTTGCTCATATAGAACTACAGATGAAATTATTCACGTGAACTGAAACTTATTTGATCAAAATATTGCTGCCAAAGGGAAAACCAAGGGTCCTGTCAGCATTAGTTTCATGAGGAAAAATTTCAAATTTATCTTCCATGCAGTCCTTTGAACTTGGCATAATTTAATGCTTGTTTTCCCATAATGAGCATAAATCTGTCAAAACCAAAATGAAGTGGTAGCAATTGTATAAAATGTACTCATTTGGCCTATGTTATGAAAAGAATGGATAATGGGGGTTTTTTTTTGGAGAATTAAATACCTTTGAAACTTGGGTAGAAACAATTTTGATTTTAATTGGCTTGGATAGCTGCCCAAAAGTATTCATCTCAGCAAGAGAACAATTCTTCCCCTCCTCTTCCTCACAACTGATGCCCTGCAATTATGTGCGTATGAATTTTTCAAATAATTTTCATTGAATCCATGTTTGACTGGGGTCAACCAAGCAGCAATGATAGACACTCTCTGGAGAGTTTTATTGTGAATTTTACCCTTTTAAAATAAATAGATAGCAATATATGTAAGTTAAAAAAAACAAAAAAAATGGACGATATTGATGGAAACGTAAAAAAATTATAAAGTTAATAGTCTTGAAAGGATAGAATAAGATGTAAAAGGGTGGCATGTATTTACATAAAAATAGGACCAGTCCTCCATTTCAAAGAGAAACATGGTTAAGCATGCCGATATGCGTGTTCCTTGTAGAGTCTAAAATAATCTTCTTATAGCTTCATTTTTAAAATGACTAATTTTTGGATGCAAAAATATCTCTGCCACCAAGACATCCCTGATACTTTCATCCTTACAATTTCATTTGAAAATGTTGACCACACTCTTAACTTGCTTGATACTCAGCCATATGTGCCTCACCCACACTGTTTTTTCAGCCAATATTAAGGGGAAAATTTAATAAAGCTGCAAAATATTTTATTTCACGCTATGATTTCCAGTTATCAAACCTGATCATAGTTACACATTAATCCTTTTTCTGCTTGGTGCAAGTAATAGAATAGTCCCGTGTGCTGGTAGTGATAGATATCTCTCTCACTCAACTGTTCTCTCTTGTCATTAATTTTGGCATACCTTCATCCACTTACTTACGCATATTCACAAACATCCTTAGGAAAACAAAAAATATTTGACATGCAAAAGAAAAACAAATTAGTTACGAAATAGTTTTTGGACAACTCTTTAAATATGGTAATTGAAACAACCCTATATTTATTAGATAAATGTTGATTGAAAGAAGGGAAACAGTCTACTTATCCATAGATGAAATAATTTTATAAAATGCAGTTTTTCTTTCTGCAACCTTTAGTAACCCCATCTGCCCATTCATCTTACCTCATGTTTACCTAGCAGTGAATGGCTATGAATGAAAAAAATAAAAGAAAATAATGATTAGTGGGAAAGGGATTGGACCATAGGTGGGGAGAGGTGGGAGAAGTTCTTGCTGTGACATATAGTTTGTGAAGGAAAGGAGTTCTACATTTACGAGGTTAATCCCAGAAGTACCTGACCCAACAAAGAAAGCACAGAAATTTTGGAAAAAAATGTATTTATTTTTCAATATAATCTCCTTTCAACTCTATGCACTTTTCCCAGCAATGTTTGATCAGTTTTATACCCTTTTTATAATAAGAACCGTCTTGCTCCTCAAAATAGCTATTAACTTCCGGCACCACATCTCCACAGTTGGAAAATATTTGACCACCAAACCATCTTTTTCAAGTTTGTGGACAGAAAATAATCCAATGGGGCTAAATCTGGCAAATAGAGTGCATGAGGTAGCGATTCAAACTTTCATTCAAACATTCATGAATTTTGGCCATTGCCATAATGGATGTGTGAGCCATTGTCTTGAAGAAATAACTTTTTCGTCTTAGCCAAATGTGGCCGCTTTTGCTTGATTTCTTTGCTCAAACGTTGCAAAAAGTTGGCATAATGCTCACCATTGATTGTTTTTCCTTTTTCAAGATAGTCAATGAAAATTATCCCATGGGCATCCCAAAAAACCACATCCATGACCTTGCCTGCAGATGAAATGGTCTTCGCCTTCTTTGGAGCCAGCTCTCCCTTTAGAATCCATTGTGTTGATTGTTCTTTTGTCTCGGGTGTGAAGTAATGGACCCATGTTTCATCCATGGTTATGAAGCAGTGCAAAAATTCTGCTTTGTTGATGTGAAACTTTGCTAAACACTCAATTGAAACATCTTCACGCAATACTGGTTTTGTTCGAGTGTGAGCAAACGCGGAACCCATCTTGCACATAGCTTTCTCATGTCCAAATTTTCAGTTAATATGCAATGTACCACACTTTTTGAAATGCCTACTATTTCTGCTAGCTCGTGCAATTTCAGTCAATGATCAATCAGTATCACTTTGTGGATTTTCTTCACTGTTTCCAGAGTTGTCACCTCATTTAGTCTGCTAATGCAATGCTCGTCTTGACAGCTTCTACAGTCTTGTTTAGAATCCAGTTCAACTTTTATATTGGTTGGGCTGAGGCCTTTCAAATAAAAGTATGATAACGATGACCAATTTCCTCCATTTTCACAAATTCACTGAAAATGTGCACTTTTGATAAATAAATACTAAACAACGTAGCATCTTCAAACTTGAAACATATGCTTTATAGATTGTGTACTTTCTAATACAGTGATATTTTTCAAACTTCTACGGCCATCTCTAGGTCAAGCTGGGTACTTCTGGGATCACTCTCATATGTAACCACAATATTTTTGTAATTTTACGTATGTATTATGATCAGAAAATATAGGTTAGGCTCTTGACATTTTCAGCGAATTGGGATACACTTATCAATGTTGTGAATAATTTTCACAAGTCACATTCCTAATGCATCTATCTCTAAATGTGATTTAGCAGTTGCAAGATAGAAATGTTCTTTAGCCTTTTTTAATTTAAAATTAACTTCCACCGATAATGTGCTTTGTAAAACATAATTATTTTTTCACCATTGTGAATAAGAAATCACTAAGATTCTGACTAAGGAATCACTTAAAGATTCTTACTGAATGAGATACATAAGAACTTATTTGCCAACATTCAGTATTTGGATTATTTAGTGAACAAGTTTGTCTTAATTGACATGAGATATAGAAACTAGTTTATACCATATTAAATGTTCAAGTTGCAGCATTATGGGGGCTCCCTGTGCGTGTAATATTTTTTAGTAGGCCACATTCCACATTTTTGAGAAATGATGTACCAGCAAGGATTTTCATGTATGATTTTGTTCAAACCAATTATTATTAAATATTTCTTCGGTTAATAATTTGAAGCTGCAGATTGTGTAGCATTGAATGCATTGAATTTGCCATCAAAAAGATACATTTAACTGATATCACGCAAACAGCATACTTTTAAGTCATGAGATTTAGAGTAAAACATCAAGTTTTCATACAGATATCACCATCAAATTCCTCGACATTATTGATGATCACTAAATCTTTTTCCTCAATGCAATGCACTTAGGTGTTTTTGTGTAGACCTATTTTTAAAATTTTTTAAATTTATGAGTGAATAAGTATGAATGTGGGGATATTTAAATAGAATATCAAATGCAGCGAGGGTACTGACTTCTGATAAATTTGTCTACATACATAACATTGTGGAAAAAAGGCATTTGGGGCACCATAATAAGTATGATCGAGATGGTCACCTAATGTTTTTTACTAGCATTTTGGGAAGGATGTAACATGCATGGCTTATATTGTAAAAAGGTATTAATATATTAAAGAATCCATTATTGCGTCATGAAAAAATTTTGAGTTAAAATTTAAGATAGATTTCCTAACCTTTGGAATTTTGGTTATTGATTTGTCTGAATTATTTTCTTTTTTTTTGGGTATGGTGTCCTGGTGATACCTTTCTTTCTCTTTTTCCATCCATATTCTCAAGGATTCAATTGGTTTCTTACATATTTAATGCCATCCCGCTCACTACATTAAACTTTGGATCCCTTGCAATACTCTATCTTCTGTGATAGATTTGGATAACTAATGGAAAAAACTGTGAAAGTCAGGAAGTAGACATTTCCAACCATACTGCATGCTTGTCAAATAAATGAAGTCCTGCAAAATGCCAAACATCCAATTGAGTGTAATTTCCTTTTTACTAGTAGTAAAGCCCTTCACATAGCAGTTTTGTTTTGATTTCACTTTTATATTTTAAAACTCTTGTATTTGATTCAATTTTGGGTGTTTAGTTGTCTTTTTGTTTTGGTTTAGTAGTTTGTTGCTCAATGTTGAATATTACAAGGATGAGCTCTTCTGATGGAAACCTGGATTCTTCACTCCTACTGGCATAGAATTATTCATTTTAAGTTTTGTTTTGTACCTGACATTTTGAAAAATAGCATGCATGAATTTTCCTTTTTCATAGAAACCATTAGAACTTGTTCATGAATGAACTGTGAATGAAGTGCTCCCATAATTAAATTTACAGTTTACCTAATTTTTTTTTTCATGACTGGGAAGGAATCTGTAAAAATCAATTTTTTTTGCAATTTGGCTAAGAAGGTTTTTGAAAAAAAAAACTCTTAAAATATTTGGGAAGTAAACTATTCTGTAAAATTTTTTGCATCATTCCAGCATCACATTTCATCACTTTTTTTTTTAATATTTTCAAAATGTGTCGGTCGCATATACCAGTGATCAATGCCTTGACATGAATATGTGAGAGCTAATGTTTTTCCTTTCACTGTTTAATGGCGAGCATTTTTGTTTTTGGAATTACCTTTGCACTTTGAGGTTATTATTTTTCTTTTCTACTGTTGCTTTTATTACTGCATTGTTGCTTTTGAGTTTGGACTTTCTCTTGGCATGCATGTAGGTTCAGGCGCTCACTGGAAAAGTGACTTTGACTAGAGGAGATGTGAGTGAACTTAGCAGAAATAGGCACCTAACAGATGACAGCAGCATTGGAAGCTACCGCTATGAAGTGAGTTCTTTATGGCATCATTTTTACTTGCATGTTTTTCTCTTGCCGTGACACAATTATAACCCATGAACCTTTTTTTTTTGTTTAACCTGGACAAGCAAACACGTATTACACAATACAGACTCACTCTATTTCTTGGAGCATGTCATTCATTATATTTTCTTTCCTTTGCCTCATAATCTACTGAAAGAATGCTCTTGTGGTTGGTGCTTTTGAGGGTGGGGTTGCTGTTTCGGTAAGTGGAGGGTAATTGCCATCAATACTCACTAACCGAGTATTTGACTAACTTATTTCATTAAAATATCATGTCAGTGTTTCAGTGTTAACCTTTTTAAAAAACAATAGGTTAAGTGAGATTTTTGGATTTTAAAAGTTCCAAGTAATAGTGGGACATGAGCCTTGATAAAAGTACCCAGATGAAGATTCAAACCATAATAACTGAGAAGAGTATCAATTTATTGGACTAACATTGTCAAAGTAAAATGTTAAAAGTTTTTTTTTGAAAAAGTCTAATTTTGACCAATGTTGTCCCCATATTTCTCTTAATTCTTCCTTGTCAATATGTGAGATTATTATTCTCAAATGAATCAGGACAACTGGAAAATCTGTTAACAACTAGGAGTAATTACGTAGTATAATTATCCTGCATAAATTAACTTTCCATCATCATCAGTATTTCAATCCTAGGATTGGTTTACTGCAGCTCTCCATTCGCCTCTATTTAATGTCAAATCCCTCAATCCCTGATATCTTCCCTGTTTTATGGCCTTCTTAATTTGTCCTATGTACATCTCTCTCGGTCTTCCTTGTGAAATCTTCCCTTGTATTTTTCCTTCTATTATAATCCTAATCAATCCATTGTGCCTCAATATGTGTCCAATCCATCTATTTCTTCTCTGCCATAGGGTTCTCAATATGGTCCTATCCTCTTCTGCTCTTCTATATACTTCCTCGATTGTTACTTTCTGTCCATTTAATCTTCTGCATTTTCCTCCAGCACCATGTTTCAAAGGCTGCTATTCTTTGCTGGCCCACTTTTCTAATGTTCCAACTCTCGTAATCGTAGAGCACAATGCTCCACATGAAAGCCTTGACAAATTGTTTCCTTTTTCCAACCTTAGGTTCTTTAAACATTGTAACTGCCTCTTCTTCATGAATGCATTCTTAGCTTGGGCTATTCTTCACTTGATGTCGATTGAACTTCTTCCATCCCATGTTATACTGCTGCCCAGGTAGATGAAGGATTCCACTTGCTCTAGTTTCATCCCTCGAGTTGTGATATCTGCATTCAGCTTCTCTCTTCCACAGACAAGGATTTTAGTTGTCTTCTTGTTGATGTTCATATTATATTCCCCCTAGAAAGCACCTAGAGTTACTGGCAAGTCCTCTTGTGTTTCCGCCACTACTGCAATGCCATCTGCAAGTCGGAGCATGTTGATTTCTTGTCCATTTACCTTGACTCCTTTGATACCCAAATCTTGTGTTTCTTTTATTGCCTCTTCCTGGTATACGTTGAATATTGTTGGAGAGAGGTTGCATCCTTGTCTTACTCCTTTGTTTATTTTGGCTTCCATTTTTCTTCCATTTTTGTTTGCATTGTTGTAACCTGATTCTTGTAGAGGTTATGAATAATTCTTCTGTCATTGTAGTCCAATCCAAGTGATTTTAGTATCTTGAACATCTTGTTCCATTCGGCATTGTCAAAGGCCTTCTCCAAGTACAACGAATGCCACATATAATGGCTTATTTATCTGTATCATTTTTTCGGCCAGAACTCTCAAGCTGAGAATTGCCTCTCCTGCACCTCGGTTTTTCTTTAATCCGAATTGGTTTTCTGAGAGGTTTCCTTCTATTCTTCGGCTAATTATCTGAGTAAGCATTTTCGATCCTTGAGTCACCAGAATCTGTGTTCTGTGTTCTTTGCATTTATCTGTTTTCAGTTTCTTCAGTATTGCACTGTATTAAATTTCCATGCATGAATTAAAATTAAGGGCGCTTCTGTTCATGTCAAAGGTGTAAAAAGTTGTTTTTTTCATATAGGAATGGGGGATGTGACATCTTTCTTTTCTTTTCACTTGAGGTTGAAGACAAAGTAATGTTAAGAAAGTACAAAGAAATATAAAATTCATGTATTGGAAGTCAACCACATGGGTTCTAAATTTTTGGAAATACATGTTTAGAAGAAAATCTGTACGTTTATAAAATAAGACAAATGTTGAAAATAACACATTAATATTTGAAAAATCATTAACTTATTTCTTTTGATATGTCTATAATTTAAAACTGGATTAATCATGTACACCTTCCTCCCTGGTAAATATTTATAGCATAGTAGTAGCTTTTTAAGTATGTACATACATTTAATCTACCTCTTAATTCATATTAGCAGTTTACTCCATTAAAAGTTACTGTTGTGGCATCTCCCACAGTTCTTTGAGATTATTTTTACTTATTTTTGCTTAATCTGGCCTGAGCCAGATTTTTGTTTTAGTGACCCTTCCAAGATTGACTTATTGTGCTTTTCATTTTGTGATTTTCTCAAAGGTAGTTTGATAGCATCACATAACAGTTATTCTTTTATTTTCCTGTTACAGGAGAATTTGCTGTTTTCTAAGCAAAATCTCTCCTGTTTGATTGTTTCTTTCCTACCTTCCGTCTGTCCATCACATCTGTAAAGACACATTTCATAATTCCTTGGAACTCCCTTTATTATTGTACTTTTTTCTCAAATATGGCACATCATGCAAGGTGATGTTGTCCTAGGCTCAGCAGAAGGTATAACCCATCATATGATATCTGAAGTGAGTATTCGACACAGACTAAAAGCCACTGCCTGAAGAGGGTGAGGGTCTTTCTTAAACAGTCAATGGCGTATGGTAAAAGTATGTGCTACCTTATACCCTGCACCTCAGCCTTGGCTTGGCAATGTTTCTCCTGGAATTTCATTGTTATTGAAAAGGAATCATAGGCTTAGGAGCTGACTTATTACCACAGTCTCCTGCTTGTAGGGCTCCAGATCCATTCCAATCCTTAATTCCCAGAATAATACAATTTTTTCACATGAACAAATTGTGCTCAAAACCTACCACAGAAGCACCTACATGCATTGTCTTTATTCTAGAATTTCATGGCACTTGCATCCATGAGCATTTACCTTCCAGTGAATTAGGTGGTGTCCATGAAGTGTGGGTTTCTATATAAGGATTCTGGTGTAGTCCAAAAGCAAAAATTCAAACTGTTATCACTGTTGGCCCATCTAATATTGAAACTGTTCATCCAATTAAGGGAAATCTCACCTAATCCAGGGAGACTTACTTTCTTCTCTTGATTGAATGAGTGAAACATATCTTTCTGTCATCATGCTAATATGCAATCCTGTACCTCCAGTCAGCATAGAAAGTTCTATCATGGTATCCTTACTTTCAAGATATCATAGAAAATGCTTGGCTATCTAATTCTTTTCAACTATGTAAATCATGATAGTCTCCATTTTCCATATTTCTGCAAGCCTTATGAAAACCCCTTGTTTAGCTCTTCATTAGCAATTCATCTCTTTCGTGGAATACTACCAATTGTAATACCATTTAAACTGTATAGATGTCCCTCACACAAATAGGATCACTTTCCCCTCTTCACTGAAAACATGCTCTTTTTCATGGATACAGAAATGAGAACATATGACTACATGTTGGATCAAGAATTTACTCCCATACTGGGCACCTACTCGGGTATTTTATTCCCTTGTATTAGAATTACATATCCAAAACTCACGCGTAAAAGAGTTGCAGTTTCTTTTATGCCACGCAATCTTTAACGGTTATATTAACTGCTCAACCCTTGCCCTTTTAGTGAAGAGTAAGCAAATCTAATAAAAGATGATGGTGGCAGACATATATCTTGCACAATAACCACAACTGACTCTTGTAGGTTTTCCCATTTCTTTTTGGTATCCTCTTTGAATATGATTTTCATTACTTGAAGGGAAAAATTTGTCCTGTAGCATTTGTCCTATAGATTGAGTGGTAATATTATGTTGAGATTCATGCTTATGTTTTGGTAAACTTTCATCCCAAGGGAAATGTGCCTGGCATGCATAATGTTCTCTTTAGCAGTAATGTATAGAAGGGCAAAATGATTACTCTATTATTCACATATTGGTGAAATTAATGGATGATAGAGATCATGAGTTCATGCTGAAGAAAGCTGTAAAGCTCTGGAGAATCTGTTGAATAGTCTGTGGAAAATAATAAGTAAAAATCACTGCTCCTTATTGAAACTCATCCATTCCATTCATGGGTTAATCGCTTTATAATATAAAACATACCCTGTTACATTAACTTAGCGCAGAGAAGAATCAATAAAAAAACATAAAAAATAAACTTGTGTAAATATTTTGAAATGAGTGGCAACATCTACACACTTATTTTACATTCCTTTTAATTGTTATTGTTGGTGATTTGAGTGATTCAAGTGATTTTGATTGACTTTGCTCTTGTGCGTATTCAGGATTTGGAGAGTACAGAGCATGATGGGGATGTAGAAGATTACTCAGAAGGGGAAGGAGAGTCAACTGAGCCAGAGCAAGCTGATCAGCGCCTCATGTACTATCCACCCGCAGAAGATCATCCGGGGAGGTATGTGTATCTGTTATCTGCTAATATGCCCTCAATCATTTTTGTTTACCTTTTCCAAAAAGGGAATCTCCACATGAAAAGACAATCACTTGTGCACCTCATTCTTAAAATAGTCCTTCAAAATGTTGTCTTCTGTTTGTGCTGTTACTTGTTTGCACGTAGAAATTCAAATTGTGGTAAATTTTACAGGCCTGCTGTCATGGCGAATGATTTGAGTGTTTGTGGAATGTGATGGATTGTTTTCATTTATTTCTCGGAAAAGATGCAAGGAGATATTATGTGTCCAATCATGGTCAATTTTGGTGCATGTATTACTGATTGTAGATGTTTGTAGAGGGTTTGCGTCATCCTCTTGTTTCTTGAGGTATGTGGAAGGCATTGAGAAAACGTGAGATATTTTTGGATCTCTTGTGCATGATTAGGAGAGGGTGTTATTCCTATGGCCCCAGTAAGTTCAACCTTGGTAGGTTTGTCATCAATTTCCATTGTTTTATGAATGCACCTATGGTACACTTTGTTTGAAATCTTTCAGAGACATTTTGATCTTAGGATTTTCAAATTCTAAGGCCATAAACCTGTCATGAATCCAGTTTATCAAACAGACCAGGGTATGAGAATGATTGTTGCATGTTGTTAAACATGAAGACCTGGTCACTGTGCTAATGGCATGGGAGGGTTGTATAGATGTTTGTACTTGAGGTCCCAGGGATATAAAGTAAGACCTTGATCATAAGTTATATGATGTTGTAGAATGTTAACTGTTGATCAGACCAAGATTTAAGCACAAGAAACCATTTTATTCTAGCATCAATTGCAGTTGATGGAGGATTTTCTTAAAATGTTGAGGCTCTTTTCTGGAGGAGGACTTATATTTCAGTAATTGGCAAAATTCATGCACTAAGATTAAGTCCAGTAAGATTGTTGAAATATATAGTAAATCGAAATTTCTGTTTATTTCTCCTATTAGCTACCAATCTTTAATAATTACCAGTGACCGGTAAGCCACACCAATCTAGTAAAATAGCTAAAGCTACTTTTTAATTATGCTTGTCAATGGAATAAGATGGGAAAGCCTAAAAGACTTTGAGCTTAATTTGTCATGCTAATGTCATGCCATGTTAACTACATCAGCTGAATACTAAAGTGGTTTTATCATAAGTTGGTCGTTGTGTATTCATTATTGCTTTTATTGAGCTCGTGTATTTGTGCATAATTAGATTCCAAGCTCTGCCGCTGCTAGTTATGCACATTAGAGCTTCTGTATGTTACAAAGTGTATTTCATCCCACACCCACACCGCCAACAATCTTGATTACTTTTTGGTTATGGAGGGTAGTGTGGGCATGTATAAATAATATTTAAACGAGTTTCATATCCTACAGGATGTACGATGGTCATTGAAATGTCACCTTTTAGTAATATTAAATAATGTACATTATGCCATAATTGATAGGTGGATATCTATTTCTCCCTTGCGAAATACCCTTTTTCATAATGGTACTTCGTTTGAAAAGATTTATCATTGATCACACTGTGGGAAATACATTTTATCAGCACCATATTTTTCTTAGGTTTGGGTGCTTTTTATTCTGCCAGTACAGACGTGCGAATCTTACAGTAGAAGAAGGCCATCAAGCAATTCTCATTTAAAATAGAATGATTAACATTTGTGAATTTCAATTATGGCAAGGGGAATAGTGGGAAATTTGTAGTTATGAATTGCATGTACAAAAGGCACGTAAGAATGCCTTTAAGCCCACTTCAGGATGGACTGCCGTATTCTTTGTTCTCATTGAATGCATTCGTTTTTCATTGGCCACATTTCCTAATTGGTTACAAATGCAAATTAGAGGGTCTTAGTTGAAGTAAAACACATAGTTGTGGGAGGATAGTTGAGCAGTTACTTGTAAAATCTTGTCTGGCCCTACAAATTTCATTTTGAGGATTATGTTCTGATGATTACTGAAACTGATGTTGTATTTAGTTAGTTATTCAATATTCCTGTGCTAAAAAAATACACCCTCACCACAACTTCACTGTGGAATTGAACACACCAATTAATCTTTGATTGGAAAGCATGTCTCCCCATTTTAAGTTCGTCAGTCCTGGGCCTGCCTGGTCCTTGCCTCCATATTTACAATGTGGAAGCACAGTTGCATCAACTCCTTTATGTTTATCATAAGTCAATATTTGGCAAGATGTACATTTTTCGTGGCTAAGGCTTTGCCCAAAATATTTGCTTTAACAATATATGTAAACACAAAAATCACCATACAGCCTCATCATAAATTAATGGGTTGTAAAAGATAAAGTGAAACTGGTTCAAGCTTACTTCTAAATTCAACCTTCAAAAAGTTCAGCATGTAGTACAGAGCATAACACTTAATAAACCTAATAGAAATCATAAAAAATTGTTTGTGACATATTAGTGAACTCAACTTTATCTCTAAATTGCTTGTCAAGAAAACATGTACAGTGCATTTTTAATGATATTTTTACTTAGAACATGGATGGAATTCGTTCAACACACATCATGGCATATATGCACCAGAAATGTGTGGTTTTGAATAGAATATATGATATATAATAAATAACTTATTACTAGACATGAAAGAATATTGGCTTTTTAATAAGTTAATTAGTACAGAAATGAAAATTTAATGTTACTTACTGTCTCCACTCAGTAATGAATTTCATCAGCCATGTATGGCTGAGACAGGCCTGTAGTGCCTGTAGTCAAATATTAGTAATCATAGCTATGAGCTCATACCTTAAGATTTGATTGAATGAAAGAATATCCTCATTTGGTTTTTCACCTTGACAGACATCTCATTTGTAGCAAGTGAATGTGTGCTGCTAAAATGCTCTCTAATGCTTGCAGTAATGAAGTTAAACTCTCTGAAAGAAAATAAAAAGAGTGCTCAGTCTCTCTCCCGAGCATTTTTTTTTATTTTGTTTCTTTTCTTGAGATGCTAGCTATTTTAATATTGGCATTCTTGCATTGTTGCCGCTTGGTGATAGCAGTGATTACACAGTCAACGCCATGGATGTGGAGGAACTGAGGAGGTCACAGCGACGTCTGAAGAAGCCTCGGCCTGAGCGTTTGGCGATTCCCTCGGTGGGTGGAGGGCAGTCGCAAGGAGGGAGTGGGGGGCTTCCAGTTGGCAGTGGTGGTGCAGGCTCAAAGATGTCAGTGCCGATGATATCTGTGTCGGCTGCTACTGGATCTTCTGTGTCTGGCAGCCAAGACAGCGAAGAGGAAGAACTGGAGGAGGAAGAGGAGGAGGAGGACGAGACTGCGGCTTCGACGCCTAGTGCAGATGCCTCTGATCGAAATCTCATGTCAATGCTGTCTATGAGGTGGGTTTTGTAATTTGGAATTGTTGGCAAGAGTTAATTTTTACAAATGTCATAATCAAGCACGCTTGATCTGATTGAATAATTGAACATAGGGAGTGGAGTATGGGATTGAAATTGAATTGTGGGTCAATGATGATGTATCTTTGGTTTTGAGATAATATAGCAACTCTTACTTAACAGTGAGGCCACATATATTCCTGAAGAGCATTAATTTATTTTTCAATTTGAAATTTCATTGATGTCAATAACATCAACCTGATTTTCTTTTATATATTATAAGAGATATTTAATCATGTCAGCCAGCATACATTTTCAAAGTGAGATAGTCAATTTGTCAACTATTGAGTATTATGTGATTGTTTCTAGCTCTAAAGGAGAAAAATCCTAAACTTTTTTCACTATCTAATGTAGAATCAAATTAGACATGTTTTGAGTATGTCGTATATATTTAAACAATCATTAGTTTTTCCCCTGGCTGGTAAAATCCTAAATTAACTGATCTTATTTTTTTATAATTTGGTATAAATACTTCATAAAGAAAAATTTGGTGAAGATCTGAACAGCTGTTTATGAGTAGATGGAAACTGAATCATTCCGTTGCATATGCAGTTGGATGTATCATTTGTAGAGAGATATATTTAAATGACTTATGAATTTGCAAAAAACTGAATCCACCAAAGACACAGGAAACATTTTTAAGTACTTAAATGTCATTTTAATGTCTCTCTAACGTAAAAACCACCACTCAACTTTGTTATTCATATGCCATATTTCTCTGTGAAAGTCAATTATTATTATTATTATTTAGTAATTTTTATGCAAGGTTTGGGCAGTTGATTTTTTAAGATCTTTATTAAGATAGATTTGGAAAAGAGTATAATTGTAATGATGTGACCTTATCCTTGTGTGTAGCTTGCCTGTCATGCACCTAATCCAATGTTTCTGTATTTTCCATAGCACTGAGAGCCTTGATCATGTTGGTCATCGAGAAAAGTTCTTGAAGAATACTTTTGAATCGCTGAGTGGTGGGACTGAGGATGGATGCGAGGGAGGCACTGAACGAAGTCCAACAAATGCCAAAGGAGGCAGCACAAGCATTTCCTCCCAGTTTAGAGGACCCACAGTTGCTGGAAACTCAAGTACTGCTTATGAATTAATTTTTTAGCACTTAATTGTATGTGAAATTATTGTCAAAGTAATTTTCTGTGGCTATCTAGTTCTGGATTGATTGTTATTCTGTCCACTGTCCTTGGTTTTAAGCAATACACTGCTGTCAACATTTATTAAATCATGGTGAAGAGCTATGTTCAGCTTCAGTCTATGTGATAATTAATAATCATTGCTTCCATATGATATTTACGTTTTTATTCAGAATATTTGCAAAGATATAAAAGTATGAGGAGTACAGACAATTGACATTTAAGTCCAACATCAATGTGATATCAGCAAGACATTTTATACTCCAATATGCCACTGAAATGCCTGGATGAAGCAATTAAGATTAATCTTTTTAATTCTTAATTTATATCAATTGTCTCCATTATTATTTTTTTGGCTGTTTTAAGTACAATACTTATGCAAGTTAAGAAAGTATGTTGATTTTTTCATTGATTGCTCATCAATTAATCACACATTTTTCAATCAAATTTCTCCATAGCTGAAGGAAGCAATCCCACATCAGTTGGAAGTAGTTCTTCATCTAGCTCCACTTTAAGGAATGTTGCAGTCATTAATGCAGCTCGACAAATTCGCCATGACTCCGAAACACTGAAGAAGAGAGAGGAGCTCCTAAGGCGGCTGGAGGAAACAAGGCGGAAATTACAAAGTGTAAGTGAAAGCCTGCCATCAATAATTGACTTTTTAGGGCTTAAAATTGTCATTAATGACTGGCACATGCATATTTCGGCTACAGCCAATCAGAGGGATCCTTTCAGCCATTTTTTTAAAACTAGGTCGAGGATTTTTTTATTAAAAATGTGATCCATCATATTTTTTGTTGATGTTTACACTTATTTTGATGTCACTTTCGGTAATAGATGCCTCTACTTCCATTGTCCTGTTCAGCAACCATGAATGGAATCAACTGGAATTCCTCAGTTTTATATTTACCCAAAGTCCATTGAAGTAGAAAAAAAATTTTTATGCATGTAGTATCTTGAGGTGATTTGTTATGCCTTTAAAAAACTATTGGAAAGTTTTCATCTATTTACTTGGCTTTGCTTGAGAACAATGCTAAATGTTGGAAAATAAAATATGTAATGAGACCCCTGCCCTCACATGAGAATTTTCGGTTGTGATACCTAAATTTTTGGACCCACATCCACACTTGATCGTGCATGCCATCATTTCCAAAATGCTGTGAGGTTTGGCAATCAGAATTTTAAGATGATTGAGATTTTGTTTAATCTTGCTAGTGTTAATGGCTAATTATTTATTCATGTACCAGAGCTGTGAGAACTGATAACCAAAGCCAAGATTCAAATGAATCCACGAATAAAAAAGTGGTGTTGAACCATCATTAATGTTTTCACCAATACACTTGCATACCACTGGATAATAAATGGTTACTGAGATTCTTTACCAGCCTTTGGTAATAAAAAGGTTAACCTTTAATTATTAAAAGTAATTTATAAACATTTTAAGGTTTTCATTTTCAGAACCTCCTTCATTTATAAGAGAGGTTGTACTGTGTGTGCTAAATGTCCATCATTGTGTGACGTACTACATTTTTAAACAATCATTCACAGGTTGGAATGCAGTCATCTTTGAAGACCAGCCAGAGCATATCAGATCTGAGCAACATTCCTGAGGATTCAAGGAAACTTGGTGGAGGCGGCATTGGTGGTGGTGGTGTCATTTCTGGAGGAAGGAAGGATAATTATTTAGGTAATGAAGAGGCTCACTGCATATCGCTTCCTTCAAATGTTCCATCACCTGATGTCACTAGGCGCAGTGGGTCCTCATCCCCAGGTCCCAGTGGCCCTCCACCATCTTCCATCTCTTTTCCTTCCTTCCCACTCTCCTCTCTTGGGGCCTCTGCAGACAGCACTACTAACCGTTCTTCCAGCATGGCTACTACTGCCGCAGAACCCACTAACAGCACTAATACTGCCTCCTCCTCTTCCGCGGCCACTAACCTTGGTGGAAATGCTTTTGGACGGAGGGGAGGCAGGCCGAGCGCGGCATTGTTCCTTGGTCTGTGCCCAGCACCCTATCGCCCCCCGCATCACCAGCAGCACCACGGCTCCTCTGGCGTGCACGGCGCGAGCAACCATTCCCTGCCGGAGTCCCCGGTCTGCGAGCCAATGGACTCGCCCCTAACCTTCCTCACCCACAGGTCGTCAAACAAGGAGAGTTGCATAGAGCGCAACTCCCGCAAGACTCGAACCCTTCCCCCGGGGAGCACCTGGAGCCTCTCACGCTCCTGCTCCTATTTCATCGACCTCAATACCCTGTTTGTCAAGTCTGAGAGTTCCCCTTCAATCTGCCCCACGGAGGGGCCGAGCAAGGATGAGGAGGACGAAGAGGATGCGGGGGGCAACTTCAGCTCGGACTCACTCGAGAGGGAGGAGGAGGAGGATGCCGAGGCCAGGCATGGCATACCAAGGAGATGCGTGAGCGATTACACAATATGCCAGCGGGAGGCGACGGTCACGGTTTCGGTTGCACCCCTCGAGGGGGCATCATCGGGTGACCGAAGACGGAGGCGGAGTGCAGGGGCAGCCTCTGTGGGTGGCTCGGGGGGTGCCCGGGAGACGAGACAGCAGAGGAGGCCCCCCCTGCCACCCAGTCGAAGGAAGAAACCAATGGCCGAGTCGATGGACCCAGATGCGAACCATTTATCGGAGGGAGGGGAGGGGAGCATAGGGCCATCGCTAGGGAGTCGGAAGCACCGTCCCGTGTTTAGGACACGAAGCCTCCAGGACACGAGTTCTCGTAGGATTGGTTCCGGGGAGGATGGGCCACGGTTTGATGGTTTTGAGTCGCACACGGAGGGATCTTCGGCATTGCACTCTCCCCGCAACTGGTCTGATGGTGAGCAGCGTTGGAGGTTCAAGTATTCCCCTGAAGACTTTGGCTACCAGCAGTATGCTCAGGGTGAGGTCGGTTCGGGGTTGCCTGTGTCAGGGTCATCGACTCCCTCATCTTGTGCGTCGCCCAAGCACGTGGCTTGGAAGGGTAGCGATGGGACTTCTAAGCAGCAGTACCCCCTGGCCAAAAGGGTGACATTGAGGCAGGTGCTGCCATCCAAAAGTGTCTTCAATCATGGTAGGAAATTTAACCAAGTTGAAACAGCTAGTTTAACATGTTGTCTTTGTTCTGCTTGCCTGCATTTCCTCTTTTCCCCCAACTCTGCACGAGATTGCTCATGTTCTGGCTTTTGCGATTCATGCTGAATGACCTGCTGTCGGTTGCCCCACTTCTTTACACTGTTTAGTTTTAGCATATGCATAGTTTGTTTTTTCTATCATTTTAGTACATGAATGCAAGGCATTTGACAATGGAGTGTTTTGGTGTTTGCTAGAATTTTGTATAACTTGTAACATATTATGGTTATATGAGCAGTACATCTTTTTTAACATGACCTCCTCCTCTTAAAACTGATTGTAAAATATCCATGCCGAGTGCTTCTATTGAAAATAATTCCAATGCAGTGCTTATTAAGATATGCAAATTCAAGTAACATTTCTGGTGGTAATAATTAGGAAGTGTAGCAATATGCAGACTGTGCATTCCAGTGAAAACTATATTTATTCTTCAACCAGTTGAAGAATACGTTTCATTATATGTGGAATGTAGAGTCTGAATATTGTGCTACTTTCCAGTCATCATAAATTGAATTCCACAAAGTCTTGGCCTCAGCTTGCACTGTTCATTGAGCTTTTTCTCATTATTCAGGCATTGAAGATGTGTTTCTGATGGAGTAGCAATATTCTTCTAATAGTCTCCTGCTGAAAATATTGAGTGATAAGGTCGTCATGTGTGAGAACTTGTACTGGTCTTAGTAAACAGTGCATCGTTTTCTTTCAACATTTTTCATTGTTCTATTTGTGAGCTCGTTGTGATTATTTTTGAAACCTCATGTTCTTCAAGTTGTTGAAACTGTGGTGACATTTTATTTACTCACCCATTTTTATCATTCCAGCATGTGTTGTTACTGCTCGTTTTACCATTTTGTTTTCTTTTGTTCCCCCCCCCCCTCTCTTCTCCTCCCCCAACGAACGTGCCCCCCTCTTAACCCTAATCGCCTGCCTGCCTCCCACTTGCTGCCGCCTGCTGCAAACCCTGAATCCACATCCGGCTCTTGACAACAGCCGTCGGCAGAGGCAGTGGGGAGAGTGGTGGAATGCGTCGTGCTTGCTCCCTAAGCGACTTATCACAACCCGCACCACCTCGCCGCATCTTACCTAATCCCCCAAACAATGGTATGACCAATTAGCTCTGACCAGTCTTATATCATATTTCCTCCGGTTTCCTATCATATTCAAATCAATCAATTTCTCATAACTTACAATGGAAATGCCTTTGGTAAATAAGGTAATTAGTTGTGACTTGGTATGGTAGGCATTGATGAGCATGTGATAAATTCACCTTCGATTCGGGTAATTTCTAAACTTTCTTTTTTTGATAAGTTATTACTCACTTAAAGAATTTACCTTTGCATGGAGTAAAAGAACAAAAACATTTAGTGACTTGATTAGATACTCATTCTTGATCATGTGAAAGACTTCTGGTTCTAATTTAATCATAAGGCTTTTAATAAATTATTGGGTCATTTTCTCGTGGTATAGTTTGCTAAGTACGTACATATTTTGATGTTACTGATCTTTCACCACGTATTTGCTTACATTGAAGAGTGATGTCTGATAATTAGAAGTAGATTACTGCCAACTCTTATTGCTGCCCTTTTCCCGTGGATTTGACATGCATAGTTTACATATTGGAGATTGTTGGGGATAATTTTTGAGCATTGACTTTAGAAGTTGATTAGTACTCACACAGATACACCTGCTTAATTTAAAATTGACTCATTGAATTAGTTGAATCACTATTGTACGAAAAAGATTAGAAACCATATGGAAAGTAAATCATTTTTGTAAGTAAGCTGATCAATTGAAAAGACTATCATTGATGATATACAAAAAGGAAAAAAATAGGATGGTTAATTTTCAGTGTGAGGCAAAACTTCTTAAATGTCAAGAACTAGGTACATGTATGAGACAATTAAATAATTTGCCTACACTCACTGTGACTTTTTCTTTGATACTAATAGCAATGATTCTTGATGGTTTTTTGTTAAGATAAAAACTGTTATCATTCATTGATTGTGTTGCTCTACAAACGTCTGTGGTGTCCCTGGGATATTGAAAAGCAACGATTAATATACACAATACCCCAGCCCAATAGTTTTGGTTAGTGAAAGGGTGCATGATCCAATTGTCCAAAACCACTGGTAATGTTTTATGTACGCTAATGCAGTTTAGACCTTTAATGCTGTGTATATTACCTCAGAATTTATGGAACTTGTAATTGAGGCTTTGAGTTTTTTTAGCTTTGTGCCTACGTAAAAGCGGCCAAATTCATAAGGGAATAAGATGGAAATCCTAAGTTACATTCAAGAAAGTGAGCATGAAGGAGTGTTTGATGTTATATCCTGGAGTAAATGTAAGACATGAGTCCGTTTGTCCAAATGCAGTCTTATTGTACATTTTATATTTTGCCATAAAACTCCACCATTATTACCTGATGGCTTCTATACCATTGTTTTGCTAATAACCAAAGACATGTATATTGTGATACTCATCATTTTTTTTTTTTCAAATTGTTTTAAAAGTTGAATTCATCTCATAATTTGGTGCCATGAAAGCAGAAAGTATCTTTTAGCAACCATTAATTTTGCATTGGTGTGTCGATGTGATTGGTGAACATTTTTTTATTTCACTTTGCACCCTTTCTTTTTCATTACTGTTGTTACTTAGAATTTTTGATTAGCCTAGATCAGGGGTGGGAGGGAGGGTAGTGGGGGGGGCAGTGTGTCACACCTGGGTAACCCGTTATGCATCAGAAGTTTTTCTGATGCTCACTCATGCATCAACACATTAACTGCCATTCCTGCACCTGCTGTTGCACACAACCAGGTAGCCCAGTGCCTGGTGTTCAGCAAGTGCTCATTCCTCTCTTTGTCTCCAGTTGCTTTTCATATCATGGGATATCGTTATTGTCAAGAAGTTGGAAAAATTCAGTTCACTTTAGGATGTACGGGCTCAAAACTTGTAGGTATCCTTAGTGTAAGCCTAGCCCATAGACAGTCTGGATTGTTTTAGTGAAAATTGGCGAGCAGAGTGGGTGTATGCGATTAAATATATATGTGAAAGCCACCCACGTCAAACTAAAAATTTTAAAAAATCTGCTATGATTATTTGGTGGCTTTGGTATAACATAGGTTGAAGGCAGCCCATGATATGAAAAGGCTTGGGTATCCTTGACCAAGTTCATAAATACATATTTACCAAATGAAATACATAAAATGTTTCGTAATCTGCACATTTGAGTACACATGTTGTGTCAGTGTATATTTAGTGTGTTTAAAACATGCACAGAGTTTTGAGTGATGGGATAATTGTTTGTGATGTACAATTTATCCGAATGTAGATTAAGATGTCGGAGCAATTTTATAGCGTTGCTATTTTAAGCTATGCATCTTTTAGGTTTTAATAGGCTCTGCTGATTTAATTTGTAAATGAAGTGGGACCAGTTTTTATTCTATTTTTTTCTGCTTAAATGTTATGCATGAAAATTGATTTCATTACTTGGGAATCTTCTAAGCATTACTGAAACTTTTTTGTGTGTGCAGTTTCAGGGAAGGTTCAAGGTAAAGGATCTTCATCAGCAGGATTCCGCACCTTGCCCAGGCAAACACTGAAACAAACCTCAAATTCTTCTATAACCAGAAGCAGTTCAGTAGGAGTCTTGAATCAGGTGAGCATAAGTTTTATGGGAAAGTAGTGTAATTTATTGCTGAAAGGTTACAATGCTCACTTGCATTTGTTTACATTCTCATCAGACAAAGAGTTATAGTTGTGATTTACACATTGTTTTTTTTTTTGTAAATTGTGAATGTTTGCTTTTGCTACAGTAAGTTATCTGTGGGTATTTTTGAGCATAATAGATTTTTTCAGTCATTAAGTTTAATCTTTAAATGCATTTAGTACATTTAGATGTTAAAAAAGGGAAGTTTGACCCTAGTCCTTTGGTCTGTATAATGTTTTTTATACTGATCCATGCAAGGGAGGAATTCATGTAGGTGATAAAAACATCTTAGTCCTACAAGAAGACTGCAACTATACTTGGTTTTTAGGAAATTGATAACACCACAGGAACATTAGGCCTCACTCACACTACCTTTTAGTGGTTCATCATAAGCTTATTTTTGGGGGTTTCATTGAGAATGAAATGACCAATTCTCAAGGAGTGAAAGATATTTTCAGGGAAACATCATGTAACCTGAAACTAGTTTGTCAAAGCCATACTAAAATTCTCAATATGGATTACGAGAATCTAAATTTAGATGCAAGTGAGAAATCTTGTGGAACATGAACATGCAATCCTCTGTTTTTATAAATAATTTTATAAAGTGGTTCCTACTTACTGTATGTACTCATGCATAGAACAATATTTAAATAATAATACAAATGTAATAAAACATCACTGACTTTTAATAATAAAACCACTTTACTTTTCCACATAAACATCACATTTATGACTTTCCTTACTGCAAAAGCTACTACAGCTACTGCAGTTTGCTTGTTGCACTACAGTGGTAAAAGCCAATATTTGTAGGAGAACCACTTGGGTTCCAACAGTGCCTGCTTGAGATGAATTTTGCACGAATAATCTCACATTAATAATAATGCTTTAAACCGTGAAACATTGAAAGAATTGAAATAAATATTGATTATTTTCAACTTCATTACTGCCATTAAAGTTGTTAAATTATCTCTATTTTATTCCTTATTACTTGAGAATATGCACTTAACAAAATCTCACAAGTTATGATTAAAATTAGTTTGCTGGAATTAAGTAAGCTGCATTTAATAATTAAAAAAAAAACATATCCTTGAGATGTGTGAGATGTGTAAAAATATTGAAATTTTCGGTAAAAATTCGCCTCTGCATGAGATCAATTTATACAAGATTAGTAATTTGATTTGTAGGTGTATTGAAAAACATACACACAGCACGTATGGTAATTTATATCAAGGGTCATCCATGTGATGCAATGCACTTGTATGGATGTGATATCTGACAAAAGTTGGAAGTAGAAACAATTGAGGAAGTGTGATGTCACTCAGATTGAATGGAATTTTCAATCATAAACATGATATATATTCATTTTATGCATTGTGCCTATGATGGTATGTATCATATGATGGAAAATTCCTTTTCCGTGTCCTATCATACTCCAAATTTTGCCAATCATCTCCTCCATTTTGAGTTGAGTCTCCTCCGTGTTGAGTTATTTCAACAATGTAATCATTCAGATGTAACCTTAGAGGTTAATATGTAGACCTGTTAACACAAAGGTGTTGACCTGAATCCTCATCTGTCTCTTCTAAAATCATTCAATTTTATGGATCACTCAGCCCTCTATTAATAGAGAATGCTCTGGATAACCCTAATTGTTCTAGCGCTAACCCAACTAGCTCTTTGTGGGTAAAGGAATATTTAAATTGCAACCACCACTTTCAAATTGCTGACAAAATAAGATATATTCCTTCTAAAAACATCAAATTTTTTGTCACCATACTACTTCTGTGGCTATGCCCTTATATCATGTACCGTACATCATAAGGGCAATGAAGAAGTTAGAAGTTTTGACACAAGTGTAACATCAAAGATTTTACATGTTCAGAACAGGAATAATATCTGTTGTTTTAGTACCTGCAAGTAATAGTCAATTGTGATCATTAAGAGCATGTTGAATTTTATTACACTGTGTCCCCCTTCCTAATTCATTGTACTAAAATCCATTAGTTCTCGAAGAGTAATTATTGTTAACTGTGCTGAAAATCATTTGGCCATATGTTTTTCACATCAATTACTGTTTAAAAATGGTGACTTAAACCAAGCCACCATTCCATTTGTTTTTAAATGCACACATTATTTGTATGGTGAACATTATTAGTCTTGAGCTACAATGGCTGTAAAGTCTACCCAGCCGGTAGGCAACTTGAGGGTTAAATAAAACTAAACCTCCGCCCAGAGATATGTATATATACGGTGTTGGACTTGTTTATTTTTACCTGATGATGTTATGCTATAACGAAACCTGGGTAGTAAAAATTAAAAAGTTTATGTGGAAAAGTAAAGTGGTTTGATTATTAAAAGTCAACTTGAGGGTTATTGGTTTAAATATTGACTCTGGCGTAAATGATAGATTGTTTGAATTGTAAGTTTTTCATGATTGCATATACTGCAAATTTCATAGGCCCTCTGTATTCAAAGCACTCGAAACATCCGATACCCATTTATATGTTTTTTGTCGTTATTGTGAATGTTGTTTTCAATGTTTGAGGGTGTGAGATTTTTTTTAATTACCAGGAACTTTTATTGTTCCCACCATTAAAAAAAACTTGTAGAATGATTTTTCAACATTGATTAATACGAAACCATTGTAAATAATTTTCAAAAAAGAGCTTAACTATCATGGCAGAGAGACTTTTTTTAATGACTATTAAGGCTTTAACAGATTTCACTTCTTTTATGGAAGACTGCGAATGATATAAGATAGAGGAAAACTATATTAAATGCTAATGCAACCATCTTTGTTGTGTGTTTACAGAGTGACTCCGAGACAGATCTGAGTACGGTACATCGTGGAGGAGGGAGGGTGGCGAATGGGCTCTCATCAGCCATGCGACCGACTATCAGCTCCCAGAACAAGGTGAATGGAGTGGGGGGCAAGAGCGGAGGGAGTGGTGGCAGCTCTGCACGGAGAAGAAGCTTGACATCTGCGTTCTCTTCAGGTGAGAGACATTTCTTAATACACTTCTGCTGATCATATGGCTGTTTATTCATTCAAGTTTTTCTGCCTATTGACATCAGTAAGTTTTGGATGGTTCATAATGACTATTAACTTCGATATATCACAAAAACTTTCTCTTATTTTCCCTAAATTATTTCTTTCTTAATTCCTGCAGTAATTCTGCCTGCCTCCATACTGTCAACAAAGTGTACTCTCTTCCTTCCTCTGCCCCAATTACCCAACATTGTCCCCTCTATCGTGATCTTCAATGTTTCACTAACTTTCATAATTTCCTCCATTATAATAGAGACGAAAACTCTAGCAAATTTCCAATTAATATTAAGTGGAAAATTGCAAGAGCTTTCGTCTGTGTTATCATGGAACAGTTCCACCACATCACACTTGAATCCTGAATCTGTAATTTATATTTCCTTTATTCATTTTTTCTGCCTTCTTCCAGATTTCTTACCAGAGACTGTTTCTTTTTAACCACCATGTTTAAATATTAAGCATTTGCCTTCCTCTCTGTACAACTTATTTTCTCCCTGGCATCTCTGTAGAAACCAAGCAATTTTTCATTTTGGTTTCGCTATTGTGAAATTTTCAATGATTGAACCTCGCAATGCAAAATTAAATGTGACTTTATGATTTTTACATTTTAAATAACAAGGGAGAAAATACTCTAAAAACCTGTGTTTGTAATCATATTATGAAAAGTTGAAAAATGGGATATTCTGTAAAATAAGGAAGAGTGAGAACCCCCCCTTCCCCACCTAAATCATCCTGCCTCTAGATTTGCAACTGCTTATATCAACAAATAAATTTTGAGTCCCATCTTTTTACGATTGTTTACAGGGAATCTTAACCATGTTGGAAATGATGATTCAAGTTCAGAGGAGGCTGCACCCAGTGGAGGGAAAAGCAGTTCTGGACAGCAGAGACCTCGCAGTACCAGTATTGATAGGTTTGTTATTACATTATTTATGGATCAACTTGTAGCAGTATTAGAAATTTTAGCATTCTTAGTGCACTAATGGCTTATTGCTTAATGTCATGAATCATTTGTAATGGGATCACCTCATTCTGAGGAGGTACCAATAGCATCTGTAATTCTTTGTAAAGATCAGTATGCATGTATAAAGCTTTGTTATCCTTAATTTCTAAGTTAATTGGTATAAATTCAATTGTATTTAATTTTGTATTCAATATATGTAAGTCAACATGTTTATTAATCAAAACTTAGAATTTTACAAAAACAAACTTGCTTCCAGGTTAGTTTTTGTGCATGCATTAAGCCAGAAAGTGTTACAGTTGATGGGAAGCAATATCAAAAAGAGTGACAATTGATATGGGGGCTATTCAAAGTTCGCTTATTCAAAATATTTCATGTCTAGACAATATGAACTTCTCCTTTGGTAGAAAAATGGTATTCATTGAAAAGTTACTTCATCATCATGATAGATTAAATAAACAGGAAAATATAAATGGATACATAATAGGTAAATTGGTCTCGAAAAAATGTTTTAGATTTAATTTCTTCAATTTTTCAATTTATTGAGCCTATATTTTCTTCAAATAGATAACATTTAATAAGCTAACAAAAATTTTGTTTGATTTGCAAAATATCTTTCTGAGATCTTTCAACAATATGATTGTGCTACAATACTCATTTTCTTAAATTGCATGAAGAGACAGTTTAATACAATTTAACAGCTGATTTGGAGATTTTTGTCAATTTTTTAAAACTTTGTTTTTTTAAATATGTTGTTAATTTTAAATATTGAATTTTAATACAAGCAATCTTAAGTTATTTCTTTGCATACACTCATATCTGTATATGATTGGAAAATTTATAATACATTCACGTGAATACAAGCAATGGAAACCCTAAGCATGCTCTGCTATCCCAGTATGTAAAAATTATCGAGCGAGTATCCTATGGTTAATCAGTTATTGGCCTTTGGACCGACTACTCTGTTCTTATTGATAATTGAATTTTTTATTATATTCCCTACATTTCAAGCCTACCAAGAGAATCATCACATTTTTAAAAGCTGACTGGATTATAGTAATGATTACTTTTTCTTCGTTTTTCCCTAATATTTCTGAATAGTTACTGATATGGCTATGTGCAGGTTAATCTTCTACATTGTATTGAAGGAGCATGATGATTGGTTCTATTTTTGAAATCATGCTAAGTAAATGCAGAGAAGGCTTATCAAAAAATTGAAACTGCAGTTGATTGCCATTGAAATTTATTTTCAGGATTTTGTCAGAAATTAGCAATGTGTTTTTTAATTGATGGATTGCATGCATTATGATTTTCTTTAAACTTTTCATTATTTTTCAGTAATTCCGCTGGTACAAGTCCTCCAGCTTCAGCAGGAGGAAACATGATGCAGCAGCAGTCTGCCTTGCGACATTCCAATGCTGTAAACCGTAGTGCAGGTGGCGCAAGGTCTGCTGGAGACAGGGACTTGGGTCGCACAGCCAGGGAAGTGACGCAACGCCTAACTCAGCCAGCTGGTGGAGCCGGAGGTCGAAGGTCATCAAGGAAGGGTGGAGATTCAGATGGACCTCCCATTCCTGCTCCACGGGGTGCTCATATTTCTCAAGCTGATGAAAACTCTATTGACCAAAAGAATGCTGACTCAGTTGGTGACATTTCTGGTGCACCATGTGAGTGAATTTTCTCTTATATCACTTGTTGTGTTCAAATGTTGAAGAGTTAGGTAATATCAGTGCTAGACAATAAGTAGCTTGTAATTGTAGTGTAAAGAGTGTAATACATTTGAAGTTTGATAATTTCAGTTCCCTTTGGAGGAGATGAATTCTTTCAGTAACAGAAATTTCCAGTTAGGTAAAATCGTTATGACTAGTTTACAAGAGATAGGTAGCAGACACATTAGGTGAACTGATATTCCAATAAACTTCATGGTAAAGTTTTGCTTGGTTGTGGCTGTTTTTGTTTAATTTGGTTTTCCTCAAAATGAATGGAAAATTACAATACAGTGGAACCTCGTAATACGAGCATAATCCATTCTGCGACCTTTCTTGTAAAATGAAACACTTAGTTTAGTGAATCATTTTTTCTGCATAAAGTAATGTAAAATATGATAATGCATTCCATGACGAAAAAAATAAAGTTTGTGCAAGGTTTATTCATAGAAAATTACACAGACATTATTTAGGATTCTGGTTCACGTTCACCTTTTCTTCTGTCATGGAATGAAACCTTCGGGAATGCAAATTCAGTTTGTAGAAAACAAAAAAAGATTCAAAACAATTAGTTAATTCATGATACATACTTTTATAATTGAATTTAACAAGAAACCTGTTGAAAGGCAAAGTCAAAGACAGGCAAGACTGTTTTTACCAACTCTTCAATTTTTTTCAAAATGTTACTTAGCATTATCATTATGTAAATTTTGACTGTCTTCTCGCAGTTTTTTGAGGACATTTTTAAAACTATTCATAAAATATTATTAAAGTGAACTTAATTGTGATCAAGATCTGGTTTATAAGTGGAAAAGCTCCTAAGCTCAGACTCAGTAATCCCTTATGCTACGAGGGTCATCCGGAAAGTAGTACCCGTTTGTGCCGCATGAAGTGCTGACGACGCGAGTAGCCGCTGGACGAGGTCAGATAGCTTCAGTGGCTTGTCTGCCTTCTCTGAGCCAAGTTGCGTGACGCTAGCATTGCCTGTGTTGTTTCTGTGATTGTTTACAATGTTTAAAAAAATTGAGAACGCCGCCAGTTGTGAAGTGAGGGCAGTGATTAAATTCCTCAATGCAAGAAACGTTCGCCCATGTGATATTCATCGCCAATTAAAGGAGGTGTATGGAGACAATGTAATGGACGAGTCGTCTGTTCGGCGGTGGTGTCGCAACTTCAACATGGGGAGGGGGAACACACACGACGATGAGCGTTCGGGGAGACCGTCTGTCATTACAGACCAACTGGTGAGCTCAGTTGACGAATTCGTGAGGAACGATCGGTGCGTCACAATTGATGACATCTGTGAGCATTTTCCCAATGTTTCTCGAACAATTGTTCATGAAATTGTTAAACACCATCTGCATTATGCAAACATTTGTGCAAGATGGGTCCCTCGCATGCTTACAGATGAGCACAAAACCAAGCGTATGGCTGCAGCACTGACGTTTTTGGGACGTTATTCTGATGAAGGAGACTCTTTCTTGACTCGCATAATTACTGGTGACGAAACATGGGTTTGTTATGCATCACCTGAGAGTAAACGACAGTCAATGGAGTGGCATCATGCTCATTCACCAAACAAACCAAAAAAATTCAAGACAGTTCTGTCCACCAGGAAACTCATGGCAACCATTTTCTGGGATCGACGAGGTGTATTGCTTATTGATTTTATGGCCCGTGGAGACACTATTAATGCCAATGCGTATTGTGAAACATTAAAGAAATTACGGCGGGCAATACAAAATCGGCGGCGAGGTCTATTGTCTACTGGTGTCATTCTCGTTCATGACAATGCCAGGCCTCATGCAGCTGGGATAACACAAAAACTTTTGCAGCAATTCAAATGGGAAACTTTCGACCATCCACCGTATAGCCCGGACTTGGCCCCTTCAGATTTTCATCTCTTTACAAAGCTTAAAGACTTTTTGGCAGGAAAAAGATTTGACAGCGATGAAGAACTTAAAGAAGGAGTGACCCTGTATCTCAATGAGCTGGCGGCGAAGGACTATGCAGCAGGAATACAGAAACTTGTCACACGTTATGACAAATGCCTTAATTTGCTTGGAGATTATGTTGAGAAGTAGTTTAAAGTATCCTCTTTCAAATAAATTTTTTTATGTTTGTTAATATTTACTTTTGTGTCTTTATTTCATGAACGGGTACTACTTTCCGGATGACCCTCGTAAAAAAAATATCGAAAAATTCATTTCCTGCTGTCTAAGCAATGCAAAGTCATGTTTTTTCATAGTTTATCAGGGGAATATTTTACTGTTTATATCACTACAAGTTTACTACACATAATAATAACATGGTAAATTGTATTTCAGACACCTGAATTGTGCTCACGGATAGTGCTTGGCTAGGATAATAGATAAAAAGTTACTTTTTTCAGACTAAAAATGCATTGCAACGCAACTTGGAATGGTTGTGTTGTTTGTGTGCAGAGTGGGTTAACTTGGATTTTTTCTTATCTAGGATGAGTGTTGCCCTCTCATCATGAATAATTAAATCTATTTTAATTTATGACTACCTTGAATACCTATTGCAGACTGAAAAGAAAGTGAGGCTACAGGGAGAGTTTTATATGCCCATTTGAATGTGCAGGGCAGAGAGGAGAATTGATGCCTAGAATATGGCATAGGGTTTTGCATTCATCAGTGCCTCTGGAATTTTCACAATGAGTTTTCACAGAGTTTTTTATATTGCCTTCAATAATTTTTTGTCAAGAAGAAATTGTTTAATCTGTTTTTATATTTATTTCCTACAAAGTACACACTTGAAAAACTTTGCAAAAAGTAAATTTTTTAAAACATCCAATGTTAAATTTAAATACTTTGTGTGCAATAAATGTATTGAAACCCTGAATAATTGTTTTGGACATATTACTTTTAAAATGACTTTTCTTAACGATTCATTGAAAAAGCAATCAAAAGATTCTGGCGAAAGAAAAATATAATAAGAATAATATAATGTGCCCTCTTGGAGGGAGCGAATTAATATTTAAATATTTATTTGAGTAGATGTGCCATTTAAAGGTCACAGGTGATTCATCTGCTCAAAATGTCCCATCATCAGTATTCAATAGTTGTGCTGGGAATCTTATTTAATTGTCATTCCTTCCATTGCAGTGACATTGGAGCTGTGTACGAGTGTGGTAGAGAGGCTCAACCGCTCAGCTGATGCAATCGTTCATCTACACAAGCGGATTTCCCTGCTGGAAGGAGGCACGACGCCACAGCACCAGCAGAGCCCAGTCCTATTGCGCACAATTGAAGAGGGTGTGGTACAGGTGCAGGAAACGCTTCGGCTCGTCTGTGAGCCCCAAACAATGTCTTCCACCCCCATCGCCCAGTTTCCCCCCACGCCTGAGGGCAATCCCAAGCACAGGGACTTTCCTTCCCTCCCCATGATCCCCACCAACCTTGGCCAGGGTGTCGACCAGGGAAACCCCGCTGTGGTGCAAATGATGCAGCAATATTCGGACATGCTCCTGTCACTAGTGCAGCAGAGAATGGGAGGCACTGTTCCTCAGCAGCAGAAGAAATCTCAGTTGGCCGAAGGTGGATCGGGTCAAGGATCCAGCTAGGAACATTGTGCAAGTGGGGTGATCACACAGTAGTAGTTGGTTCTCTGCAGTAAAAGTCCCCGCTCGGGGGGCGACTTGAGGATTGGGAACTGATGGAATGTAAAGAAACTTGTTCTCTCACATTTTAATAGATCCTGGCGTTCATCAATGAAAATTTTTATGTTTGAATGGGAGTAAAGGATCAGTAATGCGTTGTATTGAAGTGTGAGAAAAATTTTGGGGGACTGTGTGAACTGCCAGAAGATTTTAGGATAGAAAAGCTATCCTGTTAGCACATCACTAATGTAGAAAAACGTTGGACTGTTGAATGAGAAATCATAACTACCTCTGGTGACCACCATGTGTATGCCATGCTTTTTTTGAAGACTGGCTCTCGTCCAGTGTAAAAGGGACTAAAAAAAGATGGACTCGTAAAATTAAGAGATAACTACTTGTTGGAAACGAGGACTCTAACAATTGTCGATTCAGTAACGTGATTATTATTTTAAACTACTTTAGCATCTAAAATGCCGAGAAGTGTTATGCCAAGACTGATGAATGTAAAAATTGATAAATGGATGAGCACAAAGAATATTGCAGGTTTCGTAATGCAATTGTTTGTGGTAGTGTGGATGATTAAATTGTTGACAGACTCTCTTTAATTACTGTCTTCCGCGTTGTCAGTTGTGCCTCAATGGTATGCAGTCCCTTGTTACATAACATGTAGATAACCATGTGCCCAAGATTTTAAATGGAATTATTTCTTGAGTACATTGAATTGGAGCACAAATGAACCATAATAATGTAACGTGAAAATGTTTCTTACCCTAGCCCTGTAGATCAGATTATTTAAACCAATTAAAATTTTGATTTGACATCTCATGTTTTATGTGTATACCTGTAGAAGCATAGATGTGATGATTGGGTGCATGATTCATATTCCTTTCCATGTATTTCATTACATTTCATGGACTTTTCTGAGTGTCTCAAATATTGCCATAACCCATTCCAAAGTCATATGTGCATATAGTATATAGGGATATACATATAATATATATCTCAGGAGGTAAAAAGTTTAAAATAATCAAACATTAAGCAGACAGCCCAATACACTATGTACACAATCGTTTTGAAATGTCTTTGGAAAGAACAAGAGGGACACTCATTCTCCTTTCAGAAATCTCTCCTCCACTAATTGTCAATGTGTTCCACGACTCAACTGTTCCTTGAGCGATGATGGAAAATTTCAGGCTGTTATTTCCTTTAATGAGTAAAGAGAAGGTTGTGTGCGGATGCAATACGCTGTCTGTGAATGACATGCCCATATCCATATGCCATGTCTATTGTGGCAACCATATTACAGATGGATATGGAAGGCTTGCTAAACCTTCAATATGACTTTCCATATTTTGAGACAAATGGCCTGTGGTTGTTCCAATTTTTTGGGTGTCCTTTTTAGCCCATTCCTATCAAAGGAAGTCTAATTGACCATAGAGAACCTCTTTTTAATTTTCCCATCAAACTATCTTGGAGGAACAACTGTCAATTTTCATCTCTGTATGTTAAAGGGATTGGAACTACTCCATTAGCTTCACTAAATATCTCACCGTTGAATGCATGAGAACTACCAACATAGGTTTGTTGATAATTGTACTGATAAGTATACAGGATCTTATTCCCCTAATAAATACTTTTTTTAATGCACCACATTCAATCATTTACTTTACGAGTATTGCCACCCAGATATTATACTTCTCAGATAATGAATATTGTCGTTATAGCAACTGTATCACATTGCCATTGACTTGAAACAGATTAAACAGGTTATTTTATGGATATGCTAAACTTTCATCATTTTTTGTGTGTTTTGTCTTCACCTGCATGATTTACATTCTCATCCATACATGTTTGACAGTGCTGCTGACGCTCAGCTTGCATGTAGCATGTGTCATAGCCCACAACTAGTGATGGGTCTGTTCCAGTACCAGTCATTATCTTAGCTTTGGGTTTCAACTCCAACAGTTCCAGTTAATGTATGGGATTCATGCTAACAGCAGTTGCAGTAGTAAACAGAAGCTTCATTACCTTCAAAGATTGTCTTATTAAAAGTTGTACTTATTGTTCATGAAAAGTTTATTATCATCAGGAAAGTTTGCATGCGATCTTTGTGATTTTGTATAAGTTTCAAGACGAAAAGATGATTGCACAAACTACATTTTTGGATGAATGTGTACTGCAAGCTAAGTTTTCCCATAATATTTTTTTATGAAAATCATTTGATTATTTGGTTTACCACATGTCAAAACGCTATTGTTGGGCAAAAGCAAATAAATAGGCATTTGAAAAAATTTGAAAGATATTACAACTACAGCCACAGAATTACTGAGAGCAATAATATTGTTATTCCTTTTCTTTATAAAACTCTCTTGATAAAACATGAAATTTTCAAAGTCCATAATAATCGTGACCAATTGTGGATCATGTATCTACATAACATCTTACATTTTGTGACATTAAGGGCAACATGGTATTTTACTTCGACCTATAAATGATGGGTTCTTTGATACTATACCGTGGATATTATTACTATTTGAGTTTGTGGTTCATGAAAACCAAATTGGTATAATAATTAATTCTGGTAACAATGCATTTCATTTTGAGTCTGGTTGTATTCTCAAGAACTAATGGAAACGGTAGCCAAAGAACAGAACTGATCCATAACCACCCGCAACTCAACATCCATCTCATCATGTGAATCGACTGGAAAGGAAGGAAGACGCAAGAAGGGCAATGAAAATGGAAATGTTAGAGAGTGAGAGCCTGTCAGTGAATGGCCATCATATGAATTGCGAGATATCAGAATTGCTCATCATTGATGGATGCAATACTTACATTAATGGTAAATTATTAAATACTCTTGGGTCCAATTCCTTGGGTCCACCTTTTAATGCTTAATTCTTGCAAAGACCACCATAATTAGCAATTCTTGGGAATGCCATAACATTATTATCTCACAGTAGTAGAAAATTAAAAACATGCATTTCAATTTCAGGATTTTTAGAATTAAGTTGATAATTTTGCTGAGAGCCCTCAATGAAATAACACACAGTGATTGTTTTACAATCAATTTAAAAAAATTATTAGAGTTTTAGTATTTTGCCACATTTCCAATATTTTAGAGCACTGATATGTCTCAATTTTATTAATTCCTTTAGATATTTTTTTAGGGAAGATACTTGCTCAGGGAACTTGAACCTACAGTAATCAACCAGAAAATTAAGGAACTTGATTACTGTTAGTTTAATAGGTAAGGATAGAGCTTGCCAACTCCTAAGCCTAAAGGCATATGAAATTCACACTTCAGGATATGGGAGCCAGCTCCTTTCCCTGTGGTTCCCCAGGAAGATCTGATGCCAGAAAAAAACACATAGCTTGGGTAAATCTGAGGGTGCCCTGAGGGATTTCCCAGAATCAAACCCTTGGGACCTCCAGCCAATAGCCCAGCACTCTACCCTCTGGACCACCATGTTCCATTTCGGTGATCTTCTAATGTGAAGTTCTCATGTTTGTTCACTCTCACCAACATGATACTATTAAAGCATTATAGTCCCCAAGAAGTTTTGAACTTGATTCAACTTTATGGAGTTGGATGCTCAAGGTAATGCTATAATGTTATTATTGTTGAAAAATTACCCAATTAAGTTGGTACAACGAATTGGATCATTATCATGAACAGAAATAATTTCTGTTCTCTTAGGTAGAAATTGCATTCAGGGAATAGCTTCTGGTTGGTCCTTAATACAGTCTTCAGCTTTCATTTGTGTATTTCTCTTCATTAATAATCATATACGTGCAGCAGTGATGACTTCTCAAAATGCAAAAATATGGGGCATATAACACTGCTCCTGATTATGTGCTCTCATAAATGTATCACTTATTTTTCCAACAGGAATGAAGCCTCATGTTTTCTTCCAATGACACCAGAACCTGTAAAGACTTCCAGTTGTATCTATGTGGAATGTTCCTTCATTACTCCGTTTATATTGGTAAATATCAGGATAGTGGCCCAAGATCTCTGTTTGTACCAAGCAATGAGATGTTATGACATTTTTTATGCATATTTTTAACTGTTATGCGTACACGTAGTAATAGACCACAAATCTTGTAATGGTCACACCTGGGTATTGATCATGCTCAATCAGCAGATCTGATCTGTTTATGTGTACATTGAGTGGCAGTTAAATATTCATGGAATTCCTGTTGCCTTGATCACTTGAATTCTCGGCCTGAGAATGCAAGTGTGTATAACTAATGTGATTCTGGATATTGCCGAATGAAAATATATATCTAAAATACTTTGGGCAACGTACTCTGCCGGTCTCAGTTATGGAAAAGGTGGCATGGAAATTCATATTGAAGAACTAGTGGTCCACCCCATCAATGTGCCAAACAAGAAGAGGTTGAAGGAGAAACGTAATGTCATGTGTATAATGTCTCTCCTGAAATACTTTCACAAACCTTTAAAATTGAAAATTAAATAAATCACTTCATAAAATATAGCTTTTTATTTGAAACCTACTTTCATGCTTGAGGTTATTCACAAGTGGAAGAATAATCCAGCATGTTCAAGAAATGCATTTACTCACTTGAACGAATTAAAGTCATATGGATCACTGGCAATCAGCCCTTGCTAAAATCATGTTATGGGAGTTACTGGGAAAGAAAAAAGTAAAACACCCTCCTTTGTAGGATGGGTGATTAGCAACCGTAAGAGCGGAAATATTGTAGTGGGCTGAACTGAAAACAAAGCAGTTCGAGCACCTCAACACAAAAAACATTTATCAATCGCATGAAAAAATTTTCACAATTATTTGGCAAAATGGGATAATCACATCCGCAATACACACCAGTTTCGGGTAACTTTGAAAACTGCATTAACTATTAATTTACTTTCTAACCAGACCCAAGGTAATAAAAACAATTGGTGATGCGTCGCATGCATACAATGGTGACTTCTCCTTTCTCTTTCATGAACATATTCAATAGAGCACAGAAGAACCTGATGAAAAGTATTTGAGTCAAAAGTTGACGTTAAGTATTAAAAACATAGGATTGGTAGCATATGTGGGTGTTCATGTGGTGCAGACAATGCTCAAGGTTCATCCTTGTGACCAGAGTAGAGAAACCCTTTCAAGAGAACGTACCCTGTCCCTCTGAAGAATTTCTTCCCGCTTCAACCTTCATTGAAGTTGGAAGTGCTTGTCAGCTTGGATTCATTCATTTTCACCAAAATTGGGAACTCTAATAATTTTTGGATTTATCAAGAGAAAGCTGCATGATTGCCATTAGCATAACTTCTCTATCAGACATAGGAAATGAGTTTTTTCTTGACTGTTTTTGTTGATATTTGCATAACTTAGCCTTTCGTAATACAATGCATCATGGTCAGAATAACTTTAATTGCAAATCAATGACTTATGATTCGCAAATTACTTAGTACACGGTTCAAATTTCACAGCACTTGATTTCTCTTTACTTACGCATCGCCTACGGAGTTGTTACGAACTACTGCTTTTATTTACCAACATATGCCAGTGGGTGTGGCGCAAGTTACGGCGTGAGAGAAATGTTATTCTGTTCAGGAGGATTTTGGTTGCTTCCGAGTTGCTTAAAACGAAGATATTTACAATACAATTTTTGATGTTTTAAATGTCACAAAGATCGCCCCACAAGCTTTATTTATTCATGTTCAACATTAAAAGGCGTGATTAGAATTTTATCGAACGATGTGTTTTCTTACAATGAAATGTCGAAATTTCGTATTTAATGTAGATAATATCAGTAACTGAGCTTTCCCCAATCCGAGAATGAGGGAGTAGTGGGCCAGCTTGTCGTAACTTAAGTTCAGTTCACTAAAAATTCCTCTGTTTATATGTAATATACAAATTCGTTAATATTAATATTCCCCGAGCAACTATTCGAAATGTATTTCCGTGC
The DNA here is from genome assembly GCA_037158775.1 of Hetaerina titia. NCBI lineage: Eukaryota > Metazoa > Arthropoda > Insecta > Odonata > Calopterygidae > Hetaerina > Hetaerina titia. Next base: position 86,877,541 of record CM073770.1, read on the forward strand.
TTCAGTATTTTATTTCGTTGTCTTATGTATTATTTACGTAAAATGTAAGTTGTTGTGCATCTGCTCTCTAATGCCTATCTAATGATAGTGAGTCATCTTATTATGTATAGTAATCTACCATTACATTTCTGTTTTAGGTTCGATTCATAGGAATTTAAAGTATTTCGAGACCATTCATGCCACAGACTTAACTCACAATATTGTGAAAAGAGGGGCCACTCTTAGCACCCACCCTTTCAACAAAATTAAGGAAGTTAAATTCAGGACCTTAGGAAGGTAATCTTTCCTTTCTCTTAAATAGATATATAGTTTTGTGACCAAGAAACCCAAGTTGTAATTTGGTAAATGTTTTACTTTATATGCATGTAATATAGGCTAATTTCTTATTTTGTTAATAATTTTAACTATTTTATCAAGGTCTGAAAGTGTACTATTTTACGACACCCAGTTAGTAATCACTAAGTTTATTTGAATCTGCAAGAAATTGATGACAAATTCGGTGTGAATGATCCGTAGGTGTTAATATTTCCAAAAGCACAGATGATGAAAATTCGAGTGAGTTGTTATTTGTAATCGTTTAGGATTTTGCCAAAGTTAACAAAACTTAGCTAAATGCATTTACCGTACATAATGGGTAAACCCTACCTTTATAGACTAGTGGATGAGTGACAAATACGCGAATATTAATGTGAATGCACTCATGTTTACCCTAAACGTATTGAGTAATTAGTCACAGTTTAAATCTACAATCTTGGAAATCATTGCATTTGCATGGGAATATCACAATCCATTACTGTATCAGTTAATAATCGGCCACGTGCTAAATCTCGGTTACTATTTGCGAAAAATTCCCCAATCGTGAGCGAAAGCAGACTGGATTTTACTGGAAAGAGAAATCGTTTAATTATACCAGATGAGCGACCGAGTAGCCCAATTTCGTTTTAATTTTATTTTAAGTTTGAGCGAACTCTTTCATCTGCACATTGATGTAACATACTATATTGCACATTTTATGGCAACTGGAACTCCCTGTGCTTTCATTTGATTTGCATTCTCTGGGATTAGTTTTGGTAGTTTGGATAATGTATGGTATCTATAGAGGCATGATGCGGTTTTCTTTATTAACACTATTGGGTCTATGGTACGCTTTAATATGGACTAATTGAGAGTATATTTGGTGATTTAAGTGCATATGATGTGTATTAATAATGAGTCTTATTCACATTACATATTTTATATATTGTTTTTTATTGGGTTTCTTAGATGTTTTCTTAGGTCACTTAAAATCTTCAAATGAATTTTAGTTTAGAATTTTTAATCTGTATTCAACTAAGGCAATCTTTTTTCTTCAAATGGTTCCTCAATAGAGAATCATTTGGTTTTACAATTATAGAAGACACTTTTCTGAAGTGACGGTTTTAGTGTTACGCAGTGTTGCTAGAAATATAGTTAAGATCTGCGTAACAATTATTGCCATTTTAATCTTCAACCATTGGTATGCAGTTCTTGGGTGTATAGGAGGGAAGTTTAAGCACCAGAAATGGATTTTGATACCATGTTGGTGTTTTGTAACAATCATGAATGATTTAACACTTGGTACCAAGTGTTAAAAGTGATTAAAACCTGATACTGACACGCGCTGAATCTTGTGTGTGGTCTACGTGGAGACCAAATTACTTGGTGAAATTATGATTTAAAATTGATATCTCCATGACTGGTTGATATATTTATTTAATTCCTATCCTAAAAGCAAATTCAGGACTGAATCATTTGGCTTATAGGAAATCATGATATTTGAGTTATATCTATTCCAAACATGTTATGATTATTTCATTATCAAAACCCAATTTATTATAACACATGTGTAAAATCTAGTATATATAGTAATTTTACCTCAGTGTCATTAAAAATGAGACATGGAGAATTACATTATGCATTTATATTAAACTGAGGAATTGGAATTACACGTCACAATTATAGTTGACTGTTTTTTAAATGTTCAGTGTCACTTGGTGGACATTTTGTAATTTCAACAAATTATTTTTAAACATAAAAGTTTCGGGGTTAACTTTGTGGAATTCCTTCATGATGAAGGGAGAAAAAGAAACTTTGCACTCCCACATAAAAATTTAATATTCCAGGATCAAACCATTCCAGGAAAACACTCCCCTCCTCATTGAATGAAGAACACAATGTGTTTTTTCCACTGTTTTCTCAATGAACAGTGGAAGGGTGTATTGTGTTCTTTGTTTAATTAACGTGAACTTCCAAAAAGTTGAGCCAGAAACCATCGAATATATACCCCCTCTCCCCTAGCCCACCAATAGGTTGCTGTTCCAGTACTCAACTTACCCCCTCTCCCTTAGTCCCCTTACCTTCCTCCACTCTTGGAACTAGGCTATATAAGTTTTAAAAAAATTTACTTGTATGTATGTCTCCTGATGATGATGCTCAGCATCGAAACCATGGCTGTGTGAAGTATTAAATCTTTATGTGGAAGGACAAAGTTTCTTTTTCTACCCTCATCATATTATTTTTCAGTAAAGCTTTTAATTCAAATTGATAGGTAGTAAATAGGTAAACTTTTAAGAAGTCCAAAAATTCCATTTGTAACATGACTGGTTCTATAATGCAACCATTTCAGAGAGTAAAAATCATTCGCCTTGATTTTTACTCTCTGAAATGGTTGCATTATAATAATGCACACATAGCGGGTGACTCCATTAAAGTTACTATTACAGTTTCTTGAAATATGACTGGTTTTGCCTATTACAACATATTTAGGCATCCAGTATTCTTTTAAATGTTCACATCATATGAATGATAGCATTGATATTATATTTTATATATTATTATTCTTCAATATTCCCAGGTTCCACGAAGTAACACCGATGTATATTTTATTAAAGCATTTAAAGTTTTTATGGTTCAAATTTATTATAACTGGCTGGGAAATGAAACTCACTTCCCCTCTTTTATCTCTAACCCATTAAATCTTGGTAGACAACAGGGCAGAAAACAGCATTGGATCTAAGAAGTAGAAATTCTGCAATTTTTGCGATAAACTCATTCTTAAATCAAGTACAACATTAAAAAAAATTAATTTACAAGTTTTTGCCAACCCTGATAGTTTTTGATAATTATGGTAGATACTAGTGTATTTGACAGAAGTGTTTTAAAATCATGACTAACGTTGATCAAATGACATAAAAGAACTATTATTTGCATTTTTAGAATCAAGAATTGACCTCTTAAAAATATTTATTTTCTGTTGCTTCTATGCTGATATGTGTGGTTGATTTCCCTTTGAAAAATGAGCATTTAGCATGATGATTATCATGTGTTTTAGTACTTGCTCATCTATCTGAACTGGCATTCGAAAATGCAATTTACTGGTGATAGTATGATATTTTGACATGCTGTAATTGCACCATTACATTTTTGACAGCTGTGCACTATGTCTAATAAGCTGCAACACTTTTGCATAACAGAACAGACATATTTACCAAATAATTATGTGATGTTTTCAAATGAATTAAAAATGTTTTCAGCCGCCTTTTCAAAAAAATTTTATATTTGTAGGGATTTTCGTCTCATATTGACTCCAAGAAATGGCGTATTGCACTCTAACTTCAAAGCATACACAATGGATGGTGATGGAAAGGAAACCCCATTCCATGTCGGTGAGTATTCGATTCACATGAAATTAGTCAAAACTACTTTAAAGCATGTATTACGATGACTCTTATGGTGAATTCCTAATTGATGATATATATATATTTCTTTACCTTTAAGATCATGAAAGTTTCTATGAAGGAAGAGTGTTTGGAGAGGTGAAATCACACGCTAGTGTTAATTTAGATGAGGGAATAATGACTGCTACAATCCAGCTACCTGAAGAAACGTACCACATTGAGGTAATATTTTTGAGAATGATCTAATCTATATTTCAGTGTTCCGGTGTACTTTTGAAGAGCCAATAAATAATATGTGTCAAAAATTGAATCATACAGTGAGTGCAAAAAAATGAGTACAATTAAAATAAGAAAAATGATCATGAAGATTTGTTTGAATATGATTTTATATTTAGTGTATTTAGCATGTAGTTAGTTTTTTCTTGAATGAGGTAATTTATAATTTATCTGGTATTTACTAAAGAAAACTTGCCAAGAAAAATTATATCAGAAAAAATGGAATATTAGTTGCCTGAAGAAAAATTAGGCATCAGATCACGTCATAATTGGTACCATATGGTGAATTAAATTAGGGATGCAATTAATATGGTGAGTTAATAACAAAGCATGAATTCTTAAAAGACAGGACTTATGCTAGCATAAAACTGATTCATTTACATGCCTCCGCATATGGCAGGGTTTTAGTTAAGGCATTCATGGAAGAAAACATTTGAACTCCTTGATTTTTAACTGTCCATCCATCGAAAAACATGTCAGTTGTATAATGAATTGATTCCATAAAACCATGCCTCAAATGGCCATTTATATATCTGTTGATATTGTCCCATATCTACATTTATCGCTCATAAATCTTAGTGTGATAAATGTAATAAAATTATTCAGTTCTAGTGGTGAAATGAAACTGACCTGTTTGGTATTGTGAAAATTTCAATTTGGTTAAATGACGTCTTATTTCTTTAGTCGCTACTCCAATATCATGTATTGGAAGTACTTTACCTTCTCAGATCTCCTTTTTTATCTTAAAAATTATGATTATGATCTAGACATTAAGGTGATTTCCAATGTACTTATACTAGTTTGTTGCTACTGTTAGCCAAATATAAATACCCACATAGGGGCCTGCCTGTAATTCAGTTTAGTATTTCATTGTTCTTATGTCACTCATTTTCTTCAGCCTGCATGGAGGCACATTCAGGACCCAGAAGCCCTCACCATGATCTCATATAAAGCATCAGATGTTAAATATAGTTGGGATGAGCATTCTGGTGATGCTGGAAAAAGTTGGGAACCTCCAAAAACCTGTGGTTATGTTAAGGAAGGAATGGATCTAGAAGATGAAGAGGATGACATTGGGCATGAAGCTGGTGAGTGGTGACATAAGTTCTGGTTTTGTTGTTCCTGTGTGAATCCACTCTTTGCGTGGTGTGATTCGGCATCATTGCACGGATGAATCTGTCTGGGAGTCGATAGAAAATCAGAGCTTTACTTTAGGGAGAGCCCAATTTTATTTAGAGAGAGTCCTCCATATCCAGGTGTGAACTTGTGAAGAACCCAAATCTCCCTCACTAAAAATTTGACCCCACGCTACATAAACCATGAAAAAATTTCCATTATCCTAATTGGATGATGGAGATATGTAGGTCATGGTTTGAGTGCTTTGCGTGACCCATCACAGTGGTGTGTAGTGACTTTCTTGCAAGTGAGATTTTTTGTGATGTTTTAAGTACATATTAAGTATGCATATCCCCTTTTAATGTTTTTTTTTAAAGAGACAATAAACACTCTTGGAAAACTATCATAATTGGTGTGTCATTGACAAAGGATACTTTACATTTCCCACCCCATGACATCAGAGTAAACATTTAATCTCTGTCAGCCACCATAGAGACATGTGGTTGGAAGTGTGGAGTATTTATTCCCACTTAAAATTGAATGTTGACTCTTCAAAATGTGGATCTTGATTTTGGCTCACTGAAGCTTACCTTGATTTTAGAGAATTCTATCCTAAATTTTCCATCTTTAATCTATTTGGTCAATGTGCATCCTGTAATTAAACTAATGGACTAAAATGAAAAACCATTTTTCTGGTTAAGTATGCCTGAATGGCTGAAATTCGTGGTCTAGACAGCTTGAAAAATTCTTTAAAAAAAGTTCAAAACCCATTTTGCTATCCACTCCATCCACAATGTGTTGTTTCTGCTTACATTCCCCTCCACTTGTTAATGTTATGCTTGGATGGTTTCATTGGTGCAGTGGAATCTATGAAAATGGCAATCCCAGAAGACTACATTTATTCTAAGATATGCTTCTTAAAATGAGATACATTTGAAGTCCATAAATTGGGCAAAAATCATTAATGATTTGGATCACTTTGGATAGGATGGGACTTAAAATTTGGAAGTAGTTACAATGAAAAGCTCATGAAAAATTTGGAAGAACTAAGGAAGAAACTTAAAAAAAAGTTTGAATTCTTTAATGAATCACCTGATTTTTGTCTCTGTTTAAAGTGGAAGAGGATATCTCCTTGAGTGCTTTGTGTACAACTTTGTAGGAGCAGTGAAATAAAAAGGACAGAGTTATATATAATTTCCTATTTGAGTGCCCTGTATCTGCATGTCTTTCATATAACTCTATATTGATGATCTTATATTGATGCTTGATACAAGCTCTAGTGGCTAGCCATTTATTTTGTAGCTAATGGTCTGTTTGCAAGTCTTAAGAGGAAAGCATCTCAAATGACTTTCACTTCCCCACTCCGTGATAACATGTCAATTTAAATGGAGGATTGAATAAGTGATCTCGGGAGATGCAATTTTTTTGTAATAGTTCTGTGTTTCATGTTCTTGACATATTTGCTCAGGAAAATCCCACCTAAGGAAGGGCAAAATCTCTCAATGTATAATCTGTTTTTATTGTTTCTTGAAATCTCCATATTTGTGTAAACCCAAAAAATAATGGCAGTTAATGATCTTTTTTAGGAGAGAGTTCATTATCCCGGTGGAAACGTCAGTCAGATCAGTATGAGTACACTCCCACAAAAACTCGGTGCCCACTTTTGTTGGTTGCAGATTATAGGTTTTATCAGGAAATGGGTGGAAGTAACACCAAGACAACGATCAATTACTTGGTAAGTGCGTGGTCTTTGGTGCTGTTGTAACCTTTAAAGATGATCTCACCAGATATGTAAACAAAATAGTAATAATCGCTAGTACACATTATTCAATACTATTTGCAGTTGTAGTGAATTGTAGGAGGCCTCTTAACATATAACCTCTGGACTTGAGGATTCTACTGTATTGTTTCTACATCATTCAGTTTGTTGCTTAGAAGGACAGATGATAATTTAAACCTTATTGAAAACAATCCCTTAGCCAAAATATTTTTTGTGGAACTCTATTCCAATATTTTGGTGAAGCAGTTCATACTTTCTTGGTTTCTTGTTCCAAACAGTTGAATGCCTCAATCAAATAAAAATTATACTTGAAATTTCCATTTTAATGTTTTTGGATGTCTTTGAAAATATATTGTTCTGTAAAGTAGTACTCAAATAGGTTTTCTGGAGTACTTTTGTCATTGAGTACACCTGTACCGTTTCAGGACTGTTGTTGGACTTCAAGTTCTGGCTACTTTTCCTAATTTAAGGCCATCTTGAATAATAAGTATATTTTTTTTGACTAATTTTTTTCAGAGGCATTATGTAACATTGATCAACCATGTGTAATTTCAGTCATTTTGATTTTTATAAGGTACTGAATTAGGTGCTTGAGTTTTTCAGAGTAATTTATAATTTTTTAATATTAAGAACCTGAATTTTTGAATCACATTAAAATAATCTAAAGGGATGACTATAAAGACTGACAAAATTGATGGTCATACCTGGCTCCTTGATTGGCAATAAAAAAATTATCATTAATATGTAATGAAAACCATTACAAATAAATTTTCAATGGTTAAATACTGTACATTTACTCATTTTCATGTTACATGGTGATTATGTTTAGATAGATTAAATCAGAATTTCTATAAAAAATGCATTAATCTGACAAATGATGCATACAAGTTTTTTTCCCCTAGTGGGATCACCTAAATCTTTCATTAAATGTTGTTTACATTCCTGATTAGCTGGATTATTTATTCATTCTTCTGTTGCTTATTTCAATTGCCATGAGTACGAATGCAAAAAGGACCACTTCCCAGAGATTTGTGTTCCATTGATGCAATTCAAAATGAACTGTTAAATGAGCTCATGTTTTATTTAAAATGTTCATAATAATTATATTTTGTCTTTCATAATAATTCCTGTAAGATGATTGGATATTCAGCTGCTCGCAAATAAATAACCCTCTTTCCATTACTGCAACTATTAAATTGTCCTTCAGGAGATATTTCTTTGAAAAAAGTGTGTACAGATTGAAAAGTCAGTTGTTTGCCTATGTGTTCCATGGTAAAAAAAACAGATGAATGAACACACGTACACTGACGATTGCTTTTTATTTTATTTGGTGTTGAACCATTTGTATCCATTGCTACATACAAGCACATTTAACCATATATGATGACAAACAACCAGACACACGTCTTTTTATTCTATTAGAAAACCACGGCGAAAGTTGTTATTATTGAAATTGTTAGCCATGTGTTCAATGGTCTAAAGTCATACTTGGGTGATATGTTAGCTTGTTATGTAATTTTCTCTTGTATAGTTTTTTGGAGTAATATAGCCTCAATGATCTTAGGACCTTAAAAATCAGATTGATGACATAAGCAGCATATAAATTAGGATAATGCTATCATAAATGAATCCTAAAACTGGGAGCTTTCACTGCATTTGTCAATGCTCTATGATTTTATCATTTGTAGATCAGCCTCATCGATCGTGTACATAAGATTTACAATGACACAACATGGCAGGAACGAGTTGAGCAGGATGGCTTCAAAGGGATGGGCTTTGTTATCAAGAAAATTGTAGTCCACGGTGAACCAACGAGGGTTCGTGGTGGAGAAGCTCACTACAATATGGTGAGAGAGAAGTGGGATGTACGGAACTTGCTTGAGGTAAGTCATAGTGCGTATTTTGGATTTAATTAGACGTGAAAAGTTTGTACCACCATTTAGTCACCTTTTTTGAAATTTTTACTATGATCATGCCATTATCATTTCTCAAAATGATGACAAAGCCTTAAGGTTATTCTTTCATACTGAATCTATATTTTATTCATCAGTCTACTAATTTATTTAAATTATTGTACTATGATTCATATTTTGGTAACCTTTTAATTTAAGTTGTTTATGATTAATTAAGAGTATTTTAGGAAATTTTAGTAAGGGACTCAAAAGTTTGAATTTTTGCATGAAAATGTTTATTTGTTAATGTATGTGCATAAATATGATGTATTTTCCAATTCAGTGCAATTAAGCAAAATGGTGCGATGAGAACAAAATATCACTTGATTCATTGATAGCTGTGATGAGAGGGATATGATTGCATATGATTTCTTGGTTTTTAAGTGATTGTGGTTCAGAAGTGTTAGCAGTATTAAGGAAGCATAAGTAAATAAACATTGTGCTGAATATTTAGCCCAGTCCATGGCCTAGTTTCCCTCGTTTCTCTCTCCTGGATTTATTTTTAAATCTTAGTACTGCCAGAGTAGAAATAGCAATTTTTTGAAATCTCCACATGATAAGTTCTTGCATTGTTTATGGTGAATTTTAAGTTCCAAATGTGTACCATTATGTTCGTGCAATAGGTACTTGTTATTTTTTAAATGGCATCAAGCAGCTCTTGGGTACAACTTTTTCAGATTGTATGATTAAAATGCATATTAAAACTTAGGACGATGAAGATTTAAGTGTATTTGATATTGAAAAAATTTGATAACCAGGATGTATCAATCAAATGTTTTGTAAAGAAAGACTTATTGTCACAATCATGAAAAGGTTTAAGATGTTTCTTCATTTGAATTCTCTGTTTCCTTCCTACTTCAAAGTACATGATCATAATGCTGGAAAAGGGTCACTCTCTTATCTACCAGCCTTTTTCATCATTCATTTTTGTGTTCAACAAAGTAGACTTAAGTTTCCATTTGTGTCTTCCAGATTTTGTAGAATGATCCCTAAAGACATTGTGAAAGTATGGTTTTTTAATCCTTTGAGAGTTTTTAAGTTGATTTTTAAGTCTGAAGATAGATTTGGGGATGGTGTTTATTTGTAACAATATGTATCACCAGAAGACTGTAGGTGTGTACATAATTTCCGTTAGAAATAAGGGGTTGTCATTAAGTAATCTAAATGGTATTCAGAACTTCACCTTTTAGAGTCCAGAAGTATGTGTTAACTTCTCTTTTTTTCAAGTATATTATCTTCCTTGTTTTATATTCATTGTAAGACTGATTTTGAATCATTCAGTTAACCCATCTTATTTGTGGTGATTCGTCTTTTTAATGTAAAGTTTGACAATTTCAGGATTTAACCTATGTATATATTTTTGAATGAAAACAGCAATAGCTTAGTATCATGTTTTAAAATCTACCTTTGTAAATACAATATGTTTTTTGTGCCTATTAGGGAAAGCTAATTTCTTGTCTATGACTGTGTTACATTTTTTAGTCTTGGAAACAATTTCAGATGTCATGTTTTTGATGTATGAATGTTGTAGGTGTTCTCTCGTTCATGGGGTCGTGGATACTGTCTAGCGCACCTGTTTACACATCAAATGTTTGCTCGGAAGCAGAGTCATATATTAGGACTGGCCTACATTGCATCGTGGAAATGGGCATCACGTGGAGGAGTCTGCACAAGGGGTGCATATCTGAAATTTATCATTTTTTATTGGGAAACTCTTAAGTAATCAATCTATCCTAGATCTTAACCACTAATTCTGGGATTGGCTAACATGCACCTATCAATTATTTTGCAAAACTGAATAATGTATGACATACCTGTATTTATATAAATGTGATGTGTCATGAATCAGTACAGAAATTATCGTTAGGTTTTGATTTCATCCCAGGGTTTGTTTGTAGATGTTTTCCTCAGTGCTGAAATTAGTAATAGAATCAGGAAACTTCAAACTAATGTTATGCAAAAAATAGTCGTAGTGAATTTTCGAGTTGGATGCAATTTTGCATATTAAACCAAAATAATGCAGACACTTATTATTTCAGTCCTTGAATTTTTGTAACAGTCTGAGAAGTCACAAATTTCAGTGAAATTTATGGAAAATTTGCAAAGGTGAAAGCGCAATATCACAATTTTATTTTCACTTGATCAAACTGTGTCAAGACTAAATGATGGAGGTTACCAAGTTCAGCAGTTACCCAGACAGCACAGCTGCATGTTGAGAATGACATTGAATAAGATGTTCGACTAAATTCCAAGTTTAGTTCCAAATTCTTGGAGTTGATTTCCGACTAAAAATGTGTCATGTAAAAAGACCAGTTAAATTCAAGAAAATATATTACTTTTAATTATTAGGCAGCTAATATAGTTAAAAGACATTTTCAATTTGGCTTTCAAAATGATTCGAGTATGCAGTGTTGAAATAAAAGGGATGAGAAGCTACAGTTATTTAATGTTCCATCTTTAAAGAATTCATACCTCTATATTTAATGTGTGCCACCTACTAATTCAGAAAACGGGAAGGCACTGCATGTTGGTAATTAAAAAAAACCTGCAGAATGATGTCCCATCATGTCTTTTGCTTTAACAATTTAATTTCTAATAAATTATATCAAAATTAAATAGTCTTATTGAATGGTTTTTGGTGAAGGGTTCTCGTATAGTATATTATTATGTATAATTAACCTGTGAGTGAAGGTGATCCAATCTGTAAATATACAGTACTTGCTCATGCTATAGATAGCCATTTGCTGAACAGTTATTTTAAACCATTGAATAAATAATGATGTGTTGACATTTATGACTTTGTGATAATATAAGAGTAACTTAAGCTACTATGTTCTTCATCACAAGGAGGCTTAATGTCATGATTGGTCACTTATTCATTCTTTAAGAGATTTCCAGAAGCTTAAAACTTGGCATAACAAAATCTCTGATCAAACCAATATTTTGAATAACTAAGATAAATTTGCTCTGAAAAGTGTTGAAAACACTGTTCTAATGATTCTTATAATGTTGCGAAGGGTTAATTCAGCATATCATTAGTGGTCCAAGAGTAATGTTGGTCTGATTTTCACCAATTCAGACTGTCCTATCATGTGACAAGTGCCTTGTAGAAATTTTAAGGTTCTTCATGTAAACAGATTATATGAAAACTTGAGGGTTTTCACACCCTCATGTTTTCAGAGGGAATTGTGTGGGCGAAGATAGGATCCTTTCCCACATCATAGGGACTCATTTAATACCAAGCATTTTTTATCCTTGAATTTTTGATGTTTTTTAGATCAAGTCCATATTGGAAATATAAGGCTAAAGTTATAAGTTGTTTTCAATTCATGAATTTTACCAACTCATAAATGCATTTGATGGTCTCTGGCTCAACTTTGTGGAAGTTCATGTTCGTTAAATGAAGAACTTGACTAATTTGCACCTGATGATGACGCCTGAAGTGTTGAAACTAGTAGTACCAAAATAAAGAACAGTGGAAAAATATGTTGTGTTCTTCATTTAACAAACTTATAAATGCCATATTCAAGTACATGGGTGAAAATGAGTAAAGCTGTAATTTTAATGAATGATAAAACTTTCTACATTAAAAATTCAACTTTCCCTCATTGTACTTGTCATGCTTTTGTTTATAAGAAGACCACAGTGATACTTTCGAAAACTCATGTAGGTTCTTAAAACTGATGACAGTAGTATTTGAGTTAATTAATACATATGGGCAGGTCACGGTGGTCTAGTGGGTAGAGCGTTGGACTACTGACTGGAGGGTCCCGGGTTCGATTCCCATTTAAGGCACTTTGGGCACCTGCAGCTCCACCCAAGCTAGTTGATTTTTTGGGTACCAGATCTTCCTGGGAAACCATAACCGGCACAGGGAAAGGAACTGGTCCCCCTACCCTGATGTGTGAATATTTACACACCATCGGGCTTGGTACATGGGTTTACCCAAAGCTTTACCCAAAGGTCGGTTTCATGGGTGAGCATCACCTACTAAACCAACCTTTGGGTTGATTACTGTGTATATGGTTTTTTAATACATATAGCCGCTTGGAATATATCGTTTGTTTTCATTAGCTAGTAACATTCAATTCTTTGTACTAATGAAACTGGTACATTGTTATTGCAGTAGATATGGAAGGCTGGCTTAACAAATCATTCAAAGTGTCAAATTCATTCCTTGTACTCTCAGAATGCTAATTGGTATGCATGAATACTATTTTTGCTGGATTGAAGGCCAAAAAAGGATGTTTCCCTCTCCTTTGTGCATGCTATTGGTGATTGTTGTGAATATGATTGGGCAGGTGTTTAGCCGTGAGTACAGCCACAAGGATTTCTGCCTTGCGCACCTCTTCACTGACCTCAAGTTTGAAGGTGGCATTCTTGGCTTGGCATATGTGGGATCACCACGTCGCAACTCTGTCGGAGGGATATGCACCCCAGGTTTGGAATGTATCTTTGCTAAATGTTGTGAACTAGTTGTTGCCAAAAAGGGGTACCTGCTTATTTGATTTTGTTTTGTTTGGCATTGTTTTGTTCAACTGTGTAGAGATTTAAAACAGTAACATATTTTATGCACATCAAGAAATTTGCTGTTGCTCAAAGGATTCTCACTGCTGTCATGTTTCTGTTTTGCCATTGACAGTACGACTCAAAATACTCCAACAGTTACGAAGTCCTGTATAATGCCACCACAAAACCCAAACCTCATGCGATTGTGAAGGATATTAGTGTTCAGGGACCATCCTGCATATATGCTCCTCCAAGATAAACCATAAACTGTCTTTAAAAACTTTAAGTGAAGATTACACTTTCTTTTTCTGTCAGATATTGTTAATGGTGACACATCATCTTAAATAGTAAACCTTAAGTAGTTATGTAGTGGAAATTTTTTATTTTTTATGTTTTTACTACATATTTACTTAGTAATATTTTGTTGTATATAATATCAGTTGCTAGAATTTTCCATCATTAATGATAAAAAAGCTGGAACCGTTTTAACTGAAAAAGTTTAAATAAAAGACACCAATTTATCCACAATTTTAGAACAAATAGATAATCCTAAGATCCAGCAAGAGTGGAGGTGCAAACGTGCTTTACCAAGATGCTTCTAAGTGGGTTTTAGGGCAGGGAAATGGTAAACCTGGTACTGTTTTCAGCCTCTCCCAAATTGAATGTTGTAGTTCCTCTCATTGAAAGGTTTCATTATTTTAATTGTGCTTTCTGATTGCTCATTTCTAACTTTTGAAATTCCATCAGTTTTTACCAGTTAATAAAAAGCCTTGTGGCCTTTTTATTAATAGTGTAGTGAGTTTGCCCTCTAGACTGATATTTGGTTCTTACATAAAATTAGTGATAATATTGACTGCAGTGTTATTTACTAAAGTCTATGTTCAGTGTGTCAGTTAATGGTACTAATAATCTTCCTTAATTTGCCACCAAGAATTAGAATAATAAATTATCTAGGATAATATGCTGGGAATTTAATGTGAGAATTTCTCTTCCTACAGCCATTGTTCTCTGAAAAATGTTTTTTGCAATACTAATCTCATCTTAGATAGAGTAGAACCCTATAGCAGAATAAAAACTTTGATGCTTGATTTTCTTCATCATTATTATCATTAACTTCACCAGTAAAAATGCTTATTTCAGTAGAAATATATTAAATGAAGAGGTATTGGTTTGAAAAACATTCATCTTATGGATTCCAACGACCTAGCCATTTGGGAGAGGCTCTAATTCAAGCGAGGAAGGAAGAATGAGGTGGAGAGGAGAAACCAGACATTTTTTTAATCCAAAGTACTAAAGAAACCACTGCATAATGTTTGTGTTCAATTGACTGCATTCTGTAGATGATCATTGAGCACATAGCACTCTCAAGAGCCACAATTTCAGGAAAAGCTAGCCACCCTAGGAAGCATGAGTGCCTAAAGAATTTTTCAGAAAGGAAGAAAATTTGCAGTCTCAGTGAAATTGCAAAAAAATGGGAAATGTGACTCAGGGCAAAAATTAGCATCTTGTGTGAGCAACCTTAATTTATAAGTAGCTTAATTCTAATGGCTATGGTTTTTTTAACTGTTTTTGACATACTATTGCATGTTGGGTTAGGAGGCTAAGGATCTGCTTCTTTTATTGTCCTTTGCTACATTGCACGTACGCACTACATAACTCCACTCATATGTGTATGTAAATTTACATTTGCACTTGTATTCTTGTACTGTGCCTGATCATGAACCTCATCAATTTCAGGAGAACATTAATGCACAAACCCATTGCACAGCATTTTTATATCATTTTGAAATTACTGAATTTTAGATAGTACTTTGTTTGAGATGTATTCTGGATGGTAGATGCACCTTTAAACGCAGTGGAGTGCAATAAAAAGTTGCTCTGTCATTCATGACTTTAGCTCTGACTTTTTTAGAATGAAAATTGTCTATGTTTTGTGTTTTTGTAGTATTTCAGTATTGGAGTATGTTTCTGATGTTACTCATGCAAACTGATAAATCTTTGAGTTTCACATACCAACAACTTAAGAAATCCTCAATTGCCATTTTCTTTGTAAGTTCATTGTTTATTCTACCTGTTCTGAATATGCATATCTATGAACCGAGTAGTCATTTGCTTTTGGCTGTGAAACAAGGAGTCTCTCACCACTAGAAATGCACAGAGTTCTCCTCTGATATTTCATGTGAAAAATACTTTATGGCTTTTTTTCTCTCCATGACAGAGTATTTCAAGAATGGCTACACTTTGTACCTGAACTCTGGCCTAAGCTCTAGCAGGAACCACTATGGTCAGCGTGTGATCACCAGAGAAGCTGACCTTGTAACAGCTCATGAGTTTGGTCACAACTGGGGTTCTGAGCATGATCCAGACATCCCAGAGTGTAGTCCGACTGCATCTCAAGGTGGCTCTTTCCTCATGTATACATACTCTGTTAGCGGGTATGATCTCAACAACAAGGTATGTTTAGTGTTCTGTCGCTCAATTGAGATCCTTGTACACCATTCAACACTGTGGAGTTTGCTTTGGTGCCCTGTAGGTTTAATTTTATTTTATATTTTTGGATGTTTCGAAGTGGAAATACAAGGGCTATCAAGAAAATAACTCACGTTTCGGCCTAGTGTGGCGGTGGCTAAGGCTAGAGCCACCATATTGGTGTCTAAACATCTCTACCCTCAGTACCCATCCTGCCGTGGTGTTTTACACACTGTGGTTATTCTACTTTGCTCACTGTGAATGCTAAAAATGTGTACTGCAATAGAAAATTTCACAAGTTGTCAGTGAGAGCTGTCCAGAAAGTAACTTACGTTTTGAAATAAAATATGAGCCTAGTGAAAAGACAAAGTTTTATTAAAAACATTTGAAAGGCACACTCCTGAAGTATTTCTCTACAAGTCGCCATTCAAATAGAGGTATTTATCATAAAGATAGCTTTTCAATTCCATCTCTAGAGAAATCTGCCGCTTTACATTTAACAATTTGTTTACACCAGATTCCATGTCACTGTCAAAGTGCTGTGTTGCAATCATCATTGGGAAGAGGTGAATCGACCATTTACATGAATTTTTCCATTGATTTTCACCATCAGTTTATCTTTCCCAAGGCTTGGCAGATGACTGCGGTCCTCGCCGTGAACATTAATGTGGCCATTTTTAAACTGAATGCACCATTGCCTCCCTCCACCTTCACTCATTATTCTGCCTCTGTACACTTCACAATGCTGCCTATAAATTTCAATTGGCTTGTGGTTTTTTGTTAGTAAAAACCTAATCACAGATCTCACTTCATTACTCGTGGAATTTTCTATTGCAGCACAAATTTTAAGAGCTCACAGGGAGCAAATTAGAAGAATCACAGTCTATATACTACCACAGCAGAATGCATACTGAGTGTAGGGATGTGTAGACACCAAAATGGTTGCTTTAGCTCTACCCACTGTCACACTAGGCTGAAACATAAGTTACTTTCTGGTCAACCCTTGTATAAGGATAGAAGAATATTTAGTGGAAATTTGCTAGAGAGGGGTCTGGAACCCATTCCAATGGAGGAAAAAAAGGATTTAGGTCCATGAGATAGTTGAAATGGTTACAGTAACATTTGGAAATTAGGCACCTAGGTTAGGATTTAGGCATTAAAGTATATAATTAATTTTCCACCAAGATATTTGTTATGGTTTTTTTAATTGTGGTATCAAAAGGTTCAAATCCTATATTTAAAAAAATGTACAGAGTTCATACATAATATGAAATACAATTAAATTAATGAATTGGGCTGTAAATTGATTTAAAACAGAAACAACAAAGAAATGTGGTAGGTTTCATGTCAGTTTTATGATGACTCAGTTGTGATCATTTTTATAAAATGTTGATCAATCAGGGTGTTTTGATGGATTACCAATTGGACAGTTGAAATTGAACAGAATCTCTCATAAAGTGTAGACTAATGCTGGTTTGATTTTGGTCTCCTCCATTCCTATTTAAACTAAAACTCTGCCTTTTACAAATTACCAAACTATCCCAAAGAGTGCAATTACCTTAGCTCCATGTGGAATACTACATACTACTACAATCTAAAGTCTGTCATGTGTTTCCTACTGCATGGAAATTTACAGGACATGAAATAAAAAAATCAGGTTTTAATTATTCTATATATTGTGGGTGTGTTTTGGAAACAGTACTAGCTAAATCTTTTTTGACCTCATGCAGAGAATGTGTTCATCAAGTGAGATTTGGCTGAGAAGAGTTTCGTTCAATGCACCAAGAAGTTACAGTTTTTGGCAACTAATGCATTAAAAAAATCATTGATAGAATGAAATAGTGTTGATAGAATTCTGAAGTCAGAATCAGTGTAAAAAATACTCAGAGCAACATTCAAATTATTGAAACAATGAATTTGGTTGTGTTCACATTTCTGGTTCAATCCTTCAATCATGGTCTATTTTAATGTAAAAACTGTGGTAGAGAGGAAATATTAGGCAGGGGAAGGAAAAGGTAGATATATTAGATGGAATGAAAGGAGGTAGAATGTATGCAGAGTTGATGAAGGGTTTATTTAGTGTGGAGTGTCAGGTTTTGTCAGTTCGGTGAGGCTAAGATTTATACTGATGTTTATTTAGTCCTTCTCTATCCAAAAACTGCCCAAAATGGTAGTCTACCGATAATAATATATGTTTTATGTTTAGATCATGGATATGAAATTGAAGAAGTAAATGCCATAATTAGTGGATTTAAGGAATCTTGTCCTGCTGCCATTACTAAACAGTGAAAACTTCCAAGGTTCTCACTCCCAAGCTGAATTTTAAAACCATTTTCCAACCATCTATCCCTTTTCACAGTCCCTAGCACCCCCTACCACACATCATCGAGTGACTTGGCAGGCAGTAAGGTAGACTTGGTATTTCACTCAAAATCGTACATTTTAGCAAGGTCAATGATGATCCTGTTTAAAAAATATGTTCTCTTCTAGTAAACTGTAATAGTTTTGGAAGTTGCTTGAATCAATGTGTTATTTGTGGTTTTTGAGTGCAATTGTGATATTTGGTGCGTTTCCTTGGCTACAGCGTTTTTCACCATGCAGTCTCCGCTCGATAAGGAAAGTTTTGCAGGCAAAGTCTGGCCGCTGCTTCTCCGAACCAGAGGAGTCATTCTGTGGCAATCTCCGTGTTGAGGGTGAAGAAGAATGCGATGCTGGTCTCCTCGGAACAGAGGACAATGACCCCTGTTGTGACAAAAACTGTCGGCTACGTCGTGGCCAGGGGGCAGTTTGCAGGTGTGTACAGTAATTAATCAATTATCATGATATGTATAGCATAGTAGGAAGGAGTTCTACTTTTCCAACTCTCTTTGATTACCATTAATGTCTTCACACTCAATCTGTAATCTTCCCAATCCTGGACTCTGGAGTAACTCTGTCTATGACAGCCCTGAACTGCTTTTTTCATGCCCTTGAGAGTACCATCTCAACCTCAAGCATTAGGATGACACTTCCCAAACAGAGCTTGGCACACTGCCAAAGACAAAAGTGATTTTCTGCATTCATACGTGAAAATGGATGAACCATTGATTCGTTATTACACATCCGAATCGAAATTACAATCCATGCAGTGAATAGAGGCCAGTTCTTCAGCTCCAAAGAAGGTGAAGGCAGTGCCATCGGCGGGAAAGGACATGGCATCACTTTCTTGGGATGCAAAAGGAATTTTGTTGATTAACTATATTGAAAAAGGTAAAAAAATAACTTGGGAGTACTATTCTAACCTTCTAACAAAACCGAATACAAAAATTCACGTAAGCAGACCCCTGCTTGTAGAGGAAAAAAAACATCAGGACATTGCCCACTAAAGTGTCTTGGTGATGAGAAAATTGAGGGATTTGCACTATGAAGTGCTGGAGCATCCACCTTATTCCCTAAAGTGCCCTCAGACCAAAACCAAAGTTCTGGTCAAAGTTTCCTAATTGGTCAGTGTTTTCTGTCCAATCAAGAAGCGATTGCAAGCTGAGGCCAAATACTTTGCAGTACTTCTGATTGCATGTTACAGATACAGGATAATGGTACTGGAACACTGCTGGATGAAATGTATTAATATTAAAGGCAATTATGTTAAAAAATATAACTTTCGGAAAACATAAATTGTCATTTTCATCGTCAGGCCTGGAACTTTTCAGATTGCTACATATGTATAACCCAAGGAAGCATAAATTGGGAATAGATAGCAAAAACTGGCATACAGTCAGGGTAACTTTGGTGAGAAAGATGCTAAAATGACGTGGCGAGAGTGGTATTATCTTCATTTCATGCAATATTACAAATCAGATTCTTATCTATGAGAACTGCCCTGTAGATAATGCACTGAATAAATATACTTGTTTTTAATGTGCTGTAGGTAAAATATTTTTCCTGGAACCCCAGTTTATAAATAAGAAATCAATGGTAATATACTTAATCAACTTCAGATCAAGCATTGGCTTTCGTTCCGGAAACCTTTATCTAATGTTTACATTTATTTCTGTAACATTCCCTCACATACATGATTTCTGATGGGGCTTTTGGAGGTATTTCTTGAAATCCATTATGGCAAACCCTGATCCAAATACTGTATGTCATTTTTATTTATTGTCAAATTTTCAGAATGACCATTGTCTCTCTCTCTGTAATTTTAGTGACAAGAATTCACCGTGCTGCCAAGGCTGCCAGCTGGTAGGTATTGGCACCAAGTGCCGGGAGGCTCAGCATGCAACATGTGAACAAGAGGCCCGCTGCAGTGGTACCTCACCCGAATGCCCAAGATCTCCCCCTCTGCCAGATGCCACCCCATGCCTCGAGCGTGGCCAGTGTCGGCATGGTCGGTGCATTCCATATTGTGAAACACAAGGACTGCAAAGCTGCATGTGTGATATAAGTATGTGCCATTTGACTATTAGATAAAATTTGGTTTTTCTTTTGAGGAAATTGTGGTATATTTTTTATCTACCATGATTTTGACATGTTTCTGGTGTGTTTAAGTTTTCGTTAACTTCTTGGTGATGTTTTGGTGGAAGGAAGAAAATCTGATTCTTAAGTTAATTCTTTTTATGTCAGAGCTGAGTGTAAAAGGAACAGCACTGCATTGATCTCCATCTTTTGATGGCATGTCTCTGATTCTGTTCATCAAACCCTGGTTATAATGGAAATTCTACTTTGTGATACTGTGTGAAAAATGTAACTTCCTTAAGCATTCACTTCTTTTAGAGTATAGTACGATAGCATACTGCCAATTCAGTATTTAGGTGTAGTATCTACTCATTTCACATTTGTTCAATCTGCATCTGATCATTTATTTGGTTTCACATGTAACATGCATTATACAACTAATTTTATGGTATGATGTTGCATTTAATGAGCCATCTTTTAGTGACCTTAATCCAAATCTTCCCTCAGGGAATCGCATGAGTTGAAATGATGATCTGAAATCTATGTCTTAAAAAATGTAACCTATTGGTAACTCCTTGATTCTCCCAGCATTTGCCAAGTACCCCTACCTCTACACTGTGACCATTGGTACAACTTACACCTTGTACAGAAATTGAATTTGGTTATGCAATTTTTAATTTTCTTAATTTAACAATAAAAGCAAGATTACCTTTTGGTGTTTTGGTCTGTAAGGTCATCAAAACTCTCTGATTTACAATTCATTTTCATATTCCTATGAAAGTCAAAACATAATAAAAATTTCCCCCTGCTCAGAGGAGACTAATGGAGCATCAAAAGTATAATATCAATTTATTCTAATTTTCATGTAAAAAAATATGAATGTTTCATTCTTTCTGCATCTGTTGTGGTGCGTAAACCAGGTATTATTGGCAGTTAAGCTATTCCTCCGGTAAAAATATATTATTTTCTCCCCATAGTTATAGTTTTTCTTTAAACTATACCACCCTAACTTCATTTACACTATCTTTCCTTTCCCCCCCAGCCATTGTCTAATCTCCCAATCACTATCAAATGTTTCCCACCAAGAGTGCCTACAATCATTTCCTGTAGTTGATTCTCCAGGCACTCTACTTTTTTATACCTCTGATTACTTGTGTACGTGTAGACCTGAATAAGAACAAAGTTCTTCGGTTCTGAATTTAACTCCACTGTTAATATTTTTTCACTCATCTGCCCTATATTTAGTTTTCTGTTTCCTAAGTAATATGGGTCTTTTCTTGTTACTTTAGTGAATTTATATTTCACCTGTCATTTTACAGTTGGTGATGCGTGCAAACGATGCTGTCGGATGAATTTGAATGAAACTTGCTTTCCTGTGGACCAGCAGGACATCTTACCTGATGGTACACCATGCATCCAAGGATTTTGCAATAAGGTGAATCATTTCATTAACCATATGTAATCTTTCTCATCACATTTTCAGCTAAAAAAATTTAATATTTTTACCTAAGTAAATGTACCCTTCAACAAGAATTATTGCCAACAGTAGACCAGCCAAGGTAGATTTTTAATGGACCCTGGGAGTAAGCTATGCTACTCTACTAAACCCCACCTAACACAACTCTAAATACCATAGGATCACATACTATAGTAAGCCATTATTTACATCCCTATAAATTTTACCTCCCTTCATTCCATGAAAAATGTCAAATCTTTTCGTTTCTACACTATGTTTAACTGTCATTCTCTCCTCTCTCAGAGTCTTCAACATTCAATTGCTGCTCAATATGCCCCACATTAACTTTTCCTGCCTTCTTTGAATTTCTCCCACCAAGCTTCTCAACTCATCTATTAATGTGCATGGCACTTTCTGAAATATTTTCCTTTATGTTCAATTTATTTTTTTATTCCTCCTTACCCACGTGCCTACTATATATGCTTATTCCCATGCCTCAGTGACCAACGTTGATCCCTATAACCGTATGCTCCACATCAGCTTTTCACAATCTTTGATGTTAAAAATCACATTAAATGCATGCTACTGACTGGAAAATCCTGAATATTAAGCCAAAGGGATGCTTGGGGCAGCACAAAAGACCCTGATATGAGTGTTTGACCGGCTCTGGTGACTGAAAGTGATGGAAACAAGTGTAAAAGTCCTGATTTCGTTATGTGGGATAACACAGTTGCCACTTGTTGATGCTAACTTTTTAAATTTGATTTAATATTTTGCAAAGCTTCAGACTCTCACTTGAATACACGTTTTGATTCCAGTCGGCATCCATCTACGGAAAATTTCACAATACTAAAATCCAGCATGATGTTTCATTGGCTCCGTTATAGGGCGTATGTGAGAAGACCGTCCAGGATGTGGTGGAGCGGTTTTGGGACATAATTGAGGAAATCAGCATCAGCAGGGTGTTGGTATTCCTCCGAGACAATGTGGTCGGGGCAGTCCTCCTCTGCACGGCCCTCGCGTGGCTCCCTGCCTCCTGTCTCATCTCGTGGGCAGATGCCAGAGCTCTATCAAGAGCTAAGGAGTTACACCGCAGAAGAGACCCGCATTATGATGGTCATGTCTTTGTTCACCCGTCTGAGATGGATGGTGGGCGCAGACCGGTGCTGCGGGCCAGGGTTCCAGCCGCAGCGTCAGCCTCCTCGTCCACTCCACTGGTGGTACCGCCAAGAGTCGGCATACAACCCTCCCACATGCTGTCCCATTACCTCCCATCCCATTCATCTCACCGTCAGAATGTGACCTATGGCCGGCCGCAGAGAGCGGTGGTTTCATCTCTCCCACAAGGAGCTCCCAACTTGGTTACCATGAGTGGCAGCATGTGACACTTTGTGCCATTGCACAACCAAATCAAGCATGGCTGTTGTCTGAAGAGTAAAAGCAGGATACACAACAGCAGTGATATTTTCATTGGATTGACGGCTGTCGAATATTGAGAGATATGTTGGATTTCGAAACGTCTCCATGTGTGCTATATTTCTGTTTTTTTTTAATCAATATAATCAAGTGATTTAGTCTGCACTAGTCAAATTACTTTTCATCTTGTTACTGGAAGTCGATGGGGAGCCAAAATTTAATGTGGAGTTCAAAAGTTTCGATGGGTAAGTTATGTCACAAGTTGAAAGACGGGCATACTGGAAAAATCCAAAGGTTGGTAAACACAATGCATTTATAACAAACGTGAATGAGATATAATGTCTTCTAAAGATAAACCTTTATACGTGTTATAAATTAAATGAAGGTGGGTAGAAAACAAAAAATGTGCATATGGTGATTTTTTTATTTTTATGGTTCAATCTCTGCTATGTTTATCCAATCGCCACTAAATTTATTTTCAACAGCAATGCCAAATTGTTGTTGGTGTTCTTGGGACATCTTAAAGATCTCACACATGATTCCGTTGCAAAAACTGTGTTTTTAATGGGAATCTTGCCTGAAAATAATTCAAGAATGCCATATCCCTGTGTGTGTTACTTATTCTATAGTATGCATGTGAAATTGGGTGACCAAGCTGTTGCATTATGGGTGATTGCCAGTATAGCTGCCGCCACTTGCCTTAATCATTATCATTTTTTTCATCAGGGCCAAGTAATTGCTCAATCAAGACAGGATTAGTACACCAGTAAGATCATATTTTGCCCAATACCTGGCTTTCTTCTCATAAATTTCACTGAAAAAAAAACAGAAATAGCGCTCCTGATGACATATCCCGACCTTCAAAGTGATGTTGACCAAGTCCCACTCTTCTAGTTCTGTGGATTATACGATTGGTTCGGATGATAAAGAGCTTGTGCTTTGGGATAATTATAATTATTTTGGGATAATTATATATATACCAAAAATAATTCTTTTTATTAAATCATTTAAAAAATCATTCTTATATATTAAGAGCAACCCAAGTAAATAAATATGATCATTTTATATCCTGACCATTTATCTGGTGTTCCAATGAGCTTGTTCAGGTTATGTGATAATGTTGGTCTTAAGCAGACATCATTTAGCAGAGGGCTCATTTAGCCCTCAATTCTGGTGTGCATGATTAAAATTTGAAATTAGTATAAACTAATGAGAGAACTAATCAATCTGGAGGAAGTCATGCATTATTATGCTTCTTAAAGAAGCTGATTGGAAAGTAAATTCAACAGCATTGATAAAAACATGAATGTTCAAAGAAAAATGAGCTTGATAGATCTCGAAAGTATTTGGGTTATGCCAAAAATTCAATAATACTTTCAATATTTTTGCAGAACAAAAATATTAAAATCATTTGTACTTCAATGGATTATTTAAATTTCAATGGGTTTAAGATTTTTATATTTATTTAATATCCAAAACATGGCTATCAACCTGAAGGTTGGTTTGTCAGGTGAGGATTGAGCTCACCTAATACTAAGCCCAATGGCATATGAAATTCACTTATCAGGGTATGAGGGCCCTTTTCCCTGTGCCGCCTATGGTTTCTCAGGAAATTCTGGTACTCCAAAACTCAGAGCTTGGGTGACACTGAGGGTGCCCAGAAGGGTCCCTGGGAATTTAACCATAGCCCCCTGGTCAATAGTCCAATGCTGTATCCACTGGACTACCATTCCCCATTATTTAAGATAACTGAGGTAAATTTCAAGAAACTGCGGGAGATGCCGCAACAGTAACTTTTAATGGAGTCATCCGCTAACATTTATTTCAATGCAACAATATCAGAGCGTAAAAATCATTCGCCTTGACTGGGATTCGAACCCGGATCCCTCGATGTCCGGCCGAGTGCTTTAGCCAGTTAAGTTATAGCGGTGTCCTCTTAAACTCTGAAATTTTTGGGCTTTTTAAAGGAACAAGACATTGTGATGAAATTTCGTACATACAATGTCACAGGCATTCATAGTCGTGTGCGACGCGACACAGTCCACGAGATTAAAGCCAATTTGAAACACTTAGGCTGTTCATACCATAGACAAATTTCAAGAAACTGTGGGAGATGCCGCAACAGTAACTTTTAATGGAGTCATCCGCTAACATGCATTTCAATGCAACATTATCAGTGTGTAAAAATCACTGAGGCACTTGCTCCTTTGGCATGCCAAACTTAAAAGAATGTTTTTAATGTGAGACGAACACAAACACATATAGACACATATATAATGTATGTTCTTGGTTTATAATACATAAATAATATACTCTTTTTTATCTTCATCAATATTTTCTCCTTCTTCAATTATTTATTCAATCTCCTAGTAAAGTAACTTCATATAGTTTTAACTTTTCATTGTATCTTCATCCTGAATTAAAATGTCCTTGGTCCTGTCCCTCACAGACATAGATCATGCTTCTGATCAATTGGTCATAGCAAGTCTAATAAGTGTCTTATAAAGGTTGACATTCAAATCCTTACAGAGGAAGGTCAATTTCAAGAGCTTAATATCTGTAAGGTAAGCTCTCCAGTCATCATTCTCTTATTAATCTCCTCGGTGACCAAGATCTCACAATTTAAGGCAGTACCATGGCAGCTGAAACACTTAACACTTTGAAAGTTGTATTGACCAAAAGTTATATTTTGATACATCATGCATATTCTGATGTCATTTTCGTATGCTCTGTTTTACCTTCATTGATTCTTCCATAGTTTGACTCTTCTCTTCCCATGTGTTAAACATTTCCTTAAGGATATTCGAATTTCTTGTCACCAATGTCACCATAAGCCTAAGTTGGATTAGACTTACTAACCATTGTCTCTCTTAATACCTCCTTAATTGCTTCATGTAGAGATAGATAAAATAGTACTACAAAAAAGAGAATCAATTTTTTGCACCCTGGCAGCTACCTTAAAAGTTCTATGAGTTTTGTCTCTAGTAAAGGCTTTGGCCCAAGATCCTTCCATGGTCATATCTGTCAGCCTAATTAGTTTCTTTGGTCCTTCAAATTGCTCAATGTCAGTGTGCATCTTGCTCCTAATTATTCTATCAAATGTTTGATGCATGTCAATGAACAACATACATACGTGTATATGTATGTATGTCATTGTTATATTCAAAGCATTTTTCCTCATTAAAAATATCGGATCAGTTGTTGCAGATATTAGTTTTTCCTCTTCCCAGTCAAAAGCCACATTGGTATCTACCCAGGAGTTCCTCAGAATAGATGCTATAGTCTCGTCTAGAGAAGACCTCGTAAAAAGAAATTCAATAATGTGATGCTCCGTATAGTTGCTCCAATGCAGTTTACCCCCTCCTGGAAAGGTTTTCTATTCTTCCCTGCACTAGTTTTTATTTATCAATCCGTGTGTGTTCTTAATCAAGTCTTTTCCTCCACATTTGAGTAGTTCAGTTTGATTTGATCCTCCTCAGACTGGAGGGGAAAGTGAGTGGGAGTGGTGAAAGAGCCCAGTTTCACCTAGTCCTATGTCAGAGTAGGTGAGCTTGTTTTACACCTATGTATTTACATCCACTGGGTTGCCCACGAGGTGAAACTTGGTTATGTCATGTAATTTTGATTTACGACACAGACTATGTGATGGTATAATATTTATTTTCCATCCATAATGAAATCCATACATGATATTCAACAAATACTTAGGGCTTAAGTGACATTTTTTTTTTTAAAGATTGGAGATACAATTCCCCAAAAATTACATGGAACTTTCACAAAACTGAGAAAATAATATTAGTCCTTTATTTTGCTCCCGGTTTAAATGTTTTAGCTCTTGCTTGCATTCCGAACACTCGATCACTAAAATCGCCTACATTTAATCATATTATCATTCAAACACACTCATACACTGTCTCATCCATCACACATTCTCTCTGCATTTATTCCATCTTCAACTTAATAACTTTTTTTACAAACATATATTCATTCCCACATTGCCAAATTGCCAACTACTGACAAATCTTTTTCCAGCATTCCCAGGCCTCTTCAACAATTGTAATATTTTGAACAAGCACTTTATCACAATATTAAAAATAATAAAAATATACAAGTATTTTGTTCTCTAAACTCAGTATGTGATCATTCTTCTTAGTTATTTCACATAAGCTGCCAAGACCATTGATATAGACCTAAGATCGTTGAGGTTATAGATCATTGAGCTCTCCACCAGTAGTAAAACATTTTTGAAGCATGGAAGAGTGTATACATTTGCATCCATAACTAATACACCTATTCTATCCATGTGAAAATGATGATTTTTAGATGAAAGGGAAGTACATTGTGCTTTTGTTGATATTACGATACGATGCGATGCATATAACAGAACAACATACAGTAATGTTTTGGGAGGTTTTTAGTAATGGGGTGAGTGAGCTGTTATCAAATGTGATTTATGAAAGGTTCAAGGTAGGCATTGGAGAAAATGGGACTTTTGACTGACTGGTTTGAAATAAATCATGTATAAAACAAGGATTCACAATGTCACCATGATGGTTTAGTGTTTTTATGAATAAAAATATGAGAAATGAATCCACAGATGAGGTAGGTGTAGTGATTGGGATTGTAAATGTACATATCTATGTGCGAGTGATGCAATATTGCCTGATTTGGAGTCTACGAGATCTTCCGTGTGTTGGGGATATCTTCAGTGAGGTAACAGGGGGAGTGGAGGGTGAATGTGTCCAAAATGAATGTGCATAATTGTGTTAGCTTGGGAAATGGTCAAGAATAAATGCATTGTGAGTTTAAATAATGAAATAAATGGGTGATATTTGGGTATTTTTGCCCAAATCTTTGAAAGTGATGGTAGGACAAATGAAGGAACTTGAAGGTGGTTTAAAGCCAACAGAAGGTTGTTTTTATTAAGTATGTATTAAAAAAAAGTCTGTGAGGCACTAGTCACTTGGAAAAATGTGATGACATTGCCGAAATTCAAGGTATTTAAAGGCTAGAAACAATTAAAAACTCTTTTCGTATTAAAAATGAATGTTTATATTTGTGCTAATGATGTCCATGCAGTCTTGTTTTCTTGAAGGGCTTGTGACTACACAAAATTAACTTATTTTGAATGAATTGTAACTCGATGGACAAAATCCATAGAAAAGCCTTCGTAATACAATTTTCCCAAATAAGTTACAGCTTCTCCAAAATATGTAGCCACTCAGGAATGATGATGAGGATACTTTTCCCAAGGGTACCTAATTTTCCAAAAAAGTGACAGGTGTATTGTTTTATGATCTGTGTTCAAGTCCTTTAATTACAGCGATATGTTTGGATGCTTAACTCAATAATCACTCCCTGCATCATTCAACAGATATTTTAAAGATTCAATCTTTTACCAATGTTAGTTTGAAATTAATGTGTAGCAGCAATTATATTTTAAAAATATATTTACATATGACTGAAAAGTTCTCAGTTGATGATACTAATGAATAAACAGTGATACACTTTCATGTGACGTGCAAAGCATGAATCTCAAAGTCCCAGGTGAAAGTATATACTCCCACTTCATTCTCTACATTTGATTCCAAAATTGGAATTGACATCTGGTAGTTGAGCTCTGTCGTGGAAACTTTTGACTTCTTCCATGGAGAAATATTTCAGTTGCCTACACTTAAAGACTTATGTTCATATGTGCAAATAAATATTAATATGTACAACCGTTCACGTAGAATGTATATATACACAACCTTGCAGCATAAAAGCACAGTTCTTTGAATAAAAATCCACAGCCTTTTAAACAAGGATACTTATTTATCCTTGCATGCTCATCGCAAAAGGTTACAAGTGAACATCTTGGTTTTCATCATTTACGTATGCAGTGTTTTCTTGTTGGCCAAAGGTGTATGGAGGTGAGGGGAAAGCCAGTGGGTCTGCCACCGTCTTTACAGATTCCTCAACCACAGGAACCATGCCTTCCTCTCCTTCTTTCTTGATTTTATCTGAAATGAGAATATCATCAGTCATGATGTGAATTTTAGAGAAAATTTTAACATCAACCTTTTCAATGTATAGGGCACCAGGGCATCTTGGAATGATTCTGTAGTTAGATAATTGTTGACGGGATTTATTATGGGATTGAATGTTATGTCTTAGGTTCATATAAAAATGACTTTGGACTGCCGATGGCAAACCAGGTCCAGGCAACAACATTTATGTAGTATGTCATTTTCCGAGGACCTGGTGGTGGCATTGGATTGTACAGATGCAGTTGGCTGTATTTGGAACTGGATAAATTCTGATGTTGCCATATGATGCTAACACCAAGTTATGTCTTCAGTCCTAGCATAACAGCATATTGGATTTTTAAATGTCATTGCCTTCCCTGCTCCATATCAATCAAGTAGCTGAACTATTTCAGAAGGTGCAGCTGGAGAGGAACTGTTCCCTATCTTAAACATTTTGTTTTCAATTATCACTGTACAGATTTCTTCCAGGAAAGGCAGAAGTGCAGGATTTAGACCAATGCAGGTTAATTAAAAAAATGTGTAAGATTTTTGGGTCCAGAGGTGCTAAAAAGTGTGACCTAGTCAACCAGAATCCTTAAGTATTTCCATTAGGTAGAAAATTTAAATTCCATTCAAGGAGATGGATCCAATGTGAGATAGTTATATCGTAAAGGAGCTTCTACTGTAATTATTCTCTAATTAATTTACTGGCTAGTGGAAGAAATTTCAGAGCAGTAGACATTTTTTCAAGACTGAAAGGGTGGTGAAGTTAATGCAAAGCCTTCGTGCAAGTCTCTGCTATCGATGTTATTCTCTACTTAATTTTCTGATTAGTGGAAGAAACTTTAGAATATTTGACATTTTTTCATGACTACATGACTTTTCTGAGGGTGGTGAAGTTGACTTTAAACCCTTCACATATATTATTGATTCAGTGTGTGGCTTAAACTGACACTAAAACCACTCACCATAGTTAGGGGCACTTGTGTCATTTTGCACTTCTAGGCCAGACTTGGGTAGGTCATCACCATGGCTCAAGAGGGAGTGGAGAGCTTCATCTGAATTATCTTGAGCATACCCAACCTGCCTATTGGTGGCATGAGTGGAAGTTTAATGTGGCCAAGAGTGAGCCAACTGATAACTTACCAAACCTTACTGAAACGGAGCCAAATGTTCTCTCACAAGGGCCCATAACATGCTCTAAAGGTGAGCTGAATCTGAACCTTGGCACACCAGTTAGGCACCTCTGCACTATAATATACTTTCACCAAAGAAATAAGCTTCCAATCACGGTTCCATTTATAACGTATCCTGGCTATGCTTCCTACGGTGGAGTATGAATACTCTGACTGAATACTCAAAATCAAAACTCTTAAATAGAGTCCATCAAATCATCAAAGCAAATAGAGACCTATCAGAGATGGTGTGTTAGAGGACCTAGTTGCTTCTTATTGAGCTATTTGAGACAAATGAGGACCATGGAAAAATTGAGGCTTTGTGAAAACCATTACTCTAATGTTGTGGCTG
Organism: Hetaerina titia; assembly: GCA_037158775.1. NCBI lineage: Eukaryota > Metazoa > Arthropoda > Insecta > Odonata > Calopterygidae > Hetaerina > Hetaerina titia. The sequence continues at coordinate 86,908,179 of CM073770.1, forward strand.
TAAAGTGATGCTATACATACCTGATTGGAGCAACAACCTCTGTAAGCGAAGAACTGGAGCTTCAAATAATAATGATAGGGCAAACCCAAGCAGGAATGACAAAATAGTGTCAGCCATTACACTGAGTGTCTGAAAGAAAGGAAACATCATTAGTGGGGACAGTTATATATTATATTACAGCAAAATAAAATCTAACAAGGAGCTAATAGAAGCAACTAACCCAAGAAACTTACCATTTTATAGATGCTTAGGTAGAGAGGACCCCGAAGACTTCCTACATCTATGAGCTGAAGTCCACAGTGAACAAGGAACGCTGAGTAAGTGAGTCTGCCAAGGGGGTTAATTCTTTTCCAACCAAAAAACCTTCCAAAGAGCCCTGAAATAATTGCAGCAATTTTGCTTTAATTCATACTAGCACAAAGCATGCCAATCATTCTTACGAGTCATTTTTTGCCATTTCAGCATTGAGCATGTCATAAAAGTCTGTTGCCTCACAGACATACATGCCTATCCACCCATTTATTTACATCAAATTATGCTTTTTTCAGATGTCTTTTTGGGAAATCTTGTGTGCATTTGAATCGTAGCTTATTTTCTTGTAATCCAGTTTATTTTTTTTTATAGAAATGCTCCAGGAAAATGTGTATTAATGCCCCAGAATAAAGTAAGTATCAACAATTTAAACAGAATGAGTAGTAAGAAGTAGTGAATAAGATGTAGAGTTTTAGAAATTTCTAAAATGATTGATTTTAAACTGATGGAATTAAAAAGTTAAATATTTTTCATTTCCTTATGGGTGGAAAGATTTCAAGTCATTATTATAAAATAATGTATTAATAATTTCAAGTCATTATAATATAAATAAACATTACTCTGAATATTGATGATCTCAAGCATATTAAAAAAAAAGACCACTTACATCCATATTCTGTTGTGAGAGCATAAATCCCCCATCCAATACCACAAGACCAACTAATACGGTGTAGAGAGGCATAGAATGCTGATGCCAATGGATTATATGTCCATAGAGGAGTGTAAAAAATCCATGATATGCATATGGGGGCCATCATGGCAGTTGTACATAGGATATATCCTACAACAGCAGTTGTCTGTAACAGTAACAGTTTGAATTATTATTATTTAACTTGTATGATATATTTTATAAAATTTATACAAAGATCCTTAATGAGTTTCACTCACCACAGAGATGGTAACTTGGCGTGCCCGATGATCAAATATGAAGTATCCAACCCACATTCCAATGAAATATGGTGCGGCACGCATGTATGTAGGAACGTAAGTTGTCAGGTATGCCTCATTTGCCAACAGGTCTTTTACAGTCCTGCAAAGTTTGTTTAAATCATCCTTTTCAGATCCATCAACTTTTGAATATGCAGAAAATTAAGCATACTGTATTAAATGAGCAATGAGGGTAAAGTCTTTTGAAAATGAAAGTATAAGCCCATCCAAAATACCCATATTTTTCCCAATGCACTGGTGTAACTAGTTGGGGTAGCCCCATGTAAGTAGTGACTAATGTTGATACTCCCAGAGTTTACTGCTAATCATAACAAAATTATTACACAAGTTTTAATCATGTTAGGACAGCCTTCAATACATTTTCCGAGAAAAACTATATAATATGTGTATATATACACAGAATACTCTTAGATTTCACAATTTGTGGTACATAGCAGTATAGGTTTATTTACTTACTCCATGTAAACTGGGAAGATTGGTTCCAAATTTAAAATGTAAGTTAATGCAAAAGGCAAGACCGATGACACTATGAGAAATGCAGCAAGGACAATCTTGCCAAGGTTAGGGTGCTTGGCCAGCAAAAGGGCTATTGGTGCCCCTATCACAAACAGCTGCATATCACTGGATAAGTACCATGATTGCAACATGCACTGAAAATAGAAATGAGATTAATTAATATCAGATTACTTTTGTAGTTGATTCAAAAAGAGTGAATTTTTATGGTTGTGTATATTACATCACTAGTTAACATAAAATCTTCTAATTTTTAGTTCTGGTGCATTTGAATTGTATCGAAACACAAAAAATGCATAGGGAGGCCATGTTTCCACTTTCCTCTCCCCTCCAATTCCAATGCTTGTTATTTGAAACTGTTTCACATAATGCTATGATTTTCAGATTTTATCAGAGCTTGTCATAGATATAGATATTGTTTTTATTAACTGTAGGGAATTACTACCATTTGTTCTGGAGCAATGAAGGAATTGATGTATAATAGATTTGTCCACCAGTTTGTAGAGCATCGTTCACTTTCCACCATTATCTTCTGTGGCCATAGGGGGCCTGAGGCTATTCTCGGCAAAAGTGTTGCATACAATCCTACTACAGCCATGTACAGTGGGGTAAGACTATAAAGAAAAGAAGCACATGCTATACTCTAATTACTGTTAACCAGACCAACTCCTTGGTTTTAATCATAGGATGACTTTCCCAGCTGAATATCCCAAAAGAAGCAGTAATTACGGGTGATTATCCAAATGCAATGGAGAGCAAGCTTACATCTTTATTTATGCACATTTCTCAATCTTATCTCTGCTATTTTCTTCTTTCTTTCTTTTTTGTGCTGATCAAGTTTAACAGCAAGAGTCAATAGATCAATGCCAGATACTTAAATCAGCCAAACAAATAAAAAATACAAGGAACTACAGTACGTGTAGTGTAATTTCTGTAAGACTATTACTACTAATTAAAAAAAAAAGTGGGATGCTGCATTACTGGAACATGGAATTAATGACACCATTGCAACACTTACCGAATGAATCTGCTAATGTACAGAATTGGCAGAGAGAGTTGAGACTTATATTTTTTATATTCTGTTAGCATCAAAAAGGTTAGTAGACATCCACTAATGGTAAAGAAGGTATCCACAACTATTGTTCCACCGAGAAGAATAACTACTTCAAAACTATTGTAAAACTGAAATGAGATAAAAGTTGAAAAGAAACATTTAGTACATAATATAACTTGAAATATAGTTTTGTTTACTCATATATATATGCTTGATGAATTAGATTTGAGATGTAATAAAGCTTAAACATGGAGGCATGCAAGAGTCTTGGGTGGTGATTTCCATCTTATGTGCATATTCAATTAATGCTTTAATTTGATATCCACCACAGTACTCTTTTTTGCATTACAATTTAGTATTTGACATCTGATATTTCGATTGTATCATAAACTAGCTAGCTTATATTTTTGCCTCAGAATCATGTGGTGAGGATACAAAGTTCTAATGATAGATGGAAAATAGAAAAATCCTCTGAATAATGCGAGTGTTTACTTTGCACAGTTAAGCCATACCATAGTTCTTAAATATACCTACAATGGAGCACCCACGTTAATATTTATCTCCAGTAAACTATGCTGACTGAAGTAATTATCAAAGACACCTACTCCTTTTTCAAGTAATTCATACCTGCTCAACATACTGGCTGTTCATTATAGGTCCACCCAATGTAAAAAATATTCGATGGCCCATGATGATTAAGCAGATGGAGTAAAACTTGGCTCCATTGAGAAATTGTAGTGGATTGTTACCAGAATCTTCCTCAAACAGTTTTAATCCATTTGCATAGGCTGAAAAACAGAGTATGCACTTTTCCATAATTCCTGTGGAATAAAAAACAAAAGAATTAATGATCATTTGTTTGCAGATAATTAAAACTCATAATATTAGAGTCTATTTGAAATAAAATGTTTGAATGACTTACTCCTTTAGGAAGATTAGTATGATTAATGAATTAGCATAAAATATTTTCGCATATATTTTCCAAATTCCCCATAATGATTACAATTGCTTAGGTCAAGATTTCAACTGATTATCATGGTTGATGACCAGAGAACTGATTTGAAAAGACAGAGCATGAGGTATAAAATTCTCTGATGGTGCAAGAAATAACACTGAGGAATCCAATTAAGATCTTCAGTAAAGAGGCTCAACTTTTCAGATACCACATTTTCATTTGATACTTCTTACACTGCATGGGACTGCTTCCTATGGAAATTATCAGATATAGATTAAACTTTGAAGGACGAACAAAAAAGTAATCATTATTTTTGGAAGTTTATCCTTTGGGCTTGGCCTCTAGGGTCAGCTATTTCCACAAAAATGTTGAAATGTCTCTTATCTGACCTTTAAAATATAAAGGAGATTATATTTTAATGTGTAAATTAAACAAATGATCATCATTTGAGTTCAGGTTCCTTTTCAAACTAGCATGTTCAAGTTGCTGTAGTTGCAACTTTAAAAAAAAATGTTGGCTTGTCCATTCTTGGAAGAGATTGGCTCAAATCCCTAAAAGTTATCCTTCCATTCTGTGAAAAGAAGAAAATATTAGAGTTTTTTAGGGAATACTTCATTTTGCATTTGAGGATTGATGATTTAAAATAAATTTTTAATTTGTGCTGACATATGTCATTAACTTGATAGAAAAAGAAGTTTAGATCATGGCACACAACAATATTACCATCAGATGCTTGGATGTATCAGGGTGTGTGTGTGACATGAAGATAGGTGAGAAACCAAGAAAAGGGAGTTAGGGAGAATCAACAAAGACAGCACTGGGCCATAATAGTATATAAGTGTCGCCAACTGTAGAGGAATAATTTTCTCTTCCAATTTAACATTATCTGTTATGTTAACACATATTTAGTTGCATACACAACTCATTATTTGTGATTGACTGAATAGGGTATCATAATTTGACATGGTCTTGAAACAGTTTTAAAAAAGTGTATTCTGTGGAACACATGACATTTGCTTCTTTTAACATCATGAAGGAGTTCCACAATGTGATGTCATATACCATTGCATATAGCCTGTCACCATTTCTTCAGAGGTTGGGGGGACAGAAACCAAGGTGGAAGGAATTTCAGCAAAATTTTCTCTCTATGGGATGACTACTTTAGCATCTTTAAAAGATAATGTATTACACTATTTTTAAATAAGGATGATAAATCTTCTTGATATGCTTCTCCTTATTCCTTCCTGTCGGCACCCATTATATCAAACAGTGTGATAAAATGTAATTGCAGCAGAATTCTTGGGTAAATAAACAATAATTATTGTAATGTAAACATCTTTGCCATAGATATATCTTGAATATTCCCCTATGGGCTTTACAAGGGTTCCTATAAGAAATGGGTACATTGTTTCTGCTCCAATCCCTTCAAGTGAGCCCAGAGATGATGGAAGGGGGAAATCTGATTAGAATAAAATCAAAGAAAGGCATAAACTGATATGCATTGAAATTTATTGGAGGCATATTGCAAAAGGGCAAAATATTCCATTGAAGTAAACATTATCATGGTCAACTAGCTGGTTGGAGTTGAGACTAGTTGTATAATTTCCAGACAATCAAGGCTTTACGATAGAAGATGTGAATTTTTAATTTTAGGTGCCCCAAAGGGTTAGGTTATGTTTTAGTAAGTACATACTGTAGCAATTATAATCCAGTTTGAAAGAAACACTGCTCTGTACACTCGTAAAAGTGTTTTTCTTTTGTTTTTGTCTACTTGCAAATGTGTCCCATGTTATCAGTTTGTGTTGATGTAATAAAGTGTTACTGGAGTATGATGAATTTTAAATGGAAAACATTAATCTGTAAAGATAAGGAGGTGACATTGGAGTAAATCTAGTATTATTTTAAGTAGCATACTGAGTGAAACAGGACTTCTGAATACTGTGATAGAGAAGAGATCAAAAACCTAACTTGATCTATCGATTACACTGAATAATGGTATTATTGCACCTTCATATACAATCAATTAAATCAAGAGCAAATGCAATAGATACCCAAGGTGGTATTTGAATCCCCAACAACTGGGATGCCTGATTGGAAAATTACTCACCCTTCTTTTTGAATTCATTCTCTTTGCTGCTGACAGTTCTTTGGAGTACATCATACCCAGTACCAGCGATGACTAAAAGAGCTGCTATTGCAAACATGCTCCTATTTTGCATTTTTATTTCCATGGAAAAAGAAAGAGTAAATTTAGACCTAGACATGCATGAAGTTTTAAGCAGTTACATTAAATTGATAAATATGATCTAAAACTTTTGTGAGATATCAGAGTCACAAAAATACAGCAATTGGAAATTTATCAGAAGTGAATTGATGATAATTTATCAGACAATATGTGGAATCTTTTAAGTGTCAAAATAACTTGAGATATGTTTACTTCAATCTGCATCACATCATTCTGTGATCCTGAGTTTGATACTGATTGTCAATAAAAAGCCTTAGCTGATTTCAATGAAATAAACATTGAAATTCAGCTTATTTCAGTCTAATTTAAATGGTTATATATATGAATTTTGCTTCAATGTTATCAAAATCATTTTAAATGGGTAAAAAAATAACCAACTATCCCATAATAAATACTCAATGGTGGATTCCACTGAGTTACAAGTTGTTGCCTTGGGTTGTGTGGAAAGGGATGACATTTTTTGACACCTGTATATTTTAGGGACAAAAGAACTACATTCTATGAATGACATTTCTACTGCCTGAAGGAGGGAAAATAATGTGGTAAATGCTCTGGGAATCTCTTTCTTTAATGCCTCTGGCAACTGTATGACTAAATAGAAGTGAAAGTGTATCTGCAGGTCTGCTACTCTGATAAATCAAATGCTTAACCCAAGAGAACATTTTAACAAAATAAAAATTTTTGTTAAATGTGGCTTTCATTTAATATTTTTGAAAAATTAGAATTGTAGCAGTGGGCTCATGATGAAGTCAATGATGTTATGTAATGCATGTTTCTGACCTGTAGAATCAGCAGTTGTCTTGAAAAATTAATAAAATCTTATTAAGACATAGAAATAACATTTTGAAAGTAAGGGATAACACTCATGAAAGTTGGGATAATATAGTGTTCAAATCTGGTTATAATTGAAGGAACAATATTCATATAGTTATTGCCAAAGTTGAGTATTGCTCCTAGTGGTTAAAAAATTGGGTTTGTTTTCTTTAGCACCCAGAGAACATGATTTTGTTAACACCGGCAACATTATACCCATAACCACCTTATTCAGATTAAAACAAGCTAAATGTTGACATCTTTTTGTTAAAATTCCTAGGGCAATACAGACAGCATCAAACTCAGTCTTACATAATTTTTCAACTTAAAACAGCATTATGTTGATAAGAAAGTCATTGCATTATTTTGACACATAAGAAAGGAAATTTAAATAAAGGAAATGATGTTTCCCACTACTGGGAAAACAGGAAACATTTTAAAAATCATGAAAATTTCATATCATATTTGCTACAATATCAGGGAAAACAAAAAAAATATGAATAAGAGGTTTTCCTAGAGTCCCCAAGTAATATCTCATCTAAATTTGTCATTGTGTGCCATTTTTGTAACCCTTCCATTTAATGTGAAATCCCTTCTATTTTGTGAGAATGATTCCTGAAAATTGGAAATAGTTCAATTATGAGTGGTCAAGTTATGCATAAAGATATTGCACAATTTTAGAGGAATCGGAAATATTGTAGGAGTTTCTATCAAAATGTAAATTATAAAGCTAGGAGGAAAAGTTCCCAGCACACTGTCGAAGAATAAGTCCATTCAGATAACAACTGATGTCAGCTGAGACTGCCTGAAAACTAAGCTAAAATCAAGTATTACTGTGTAGAAATATTGAAATTACCAACAAAAATAGTACAACCTGCCATATTCTATAAAATCTTTAATTCCACTGTCAAATGGGATTGTGAGTTAATCACATTAACTCAAACTGAGCCAAATCTCAGACTAATACATTCCAATCCTGGGTTTTATGTTCATTTCATAGACATTTCCATCAGTGTTAATGCATTGTTATATGTGATGAGTAATTTCACCTCTGAAATAATTTTACTTTCATTCAGACCTTCACTATATTCAACTTAACATTCCAAGCTCCAAAGATATGTCAATTTTACTCGATTAATCTAATTTTCAATAATCTTACTCTGATACAATCTATTCTTCTAACCCAATAGTTAGTTGTGGCTCCTAATGCATTGGGTGTTTTTCGATTAAAAAAAAGAATGCTTAAAAAGAAGATGTTTAAGAAAAGTTATCCATGCCACCATTTCCAAACATATTATAAAATCTCATCTGTATGAGAAAAATGTGAAACTTTAACATGATTTCAATATGAATCATGGGACTTAATCATTTCAATACAAACCCCACAATGATCTCTCCAACTTTCAGAGGTCTGGAGTGAGATTTAGGTCCATCACTGTCACTCCTTTGGCACTGTGACTCATCCACTGCCACAGATATCATCGGGCCATCAAGCTGATCTATGTTTGATCCAACTACTGGCAATCCTCCTAGAGCCACTGATAATGGCTCCAAAGCATGCTGCAAGTGGATCTGGAGATCTAATGCTGAGCAAGATGATGGAATACACAGACCCCATAACAGGAGATCACGCCTTCTATGGGATGGATTGTGAGTGGAGTTCTAAAAAAAATAACATACAAATTCTAGTGTAACCATAGCATGGTATCCGATTTTTTTTTTATTTTGTAAAGTTTTAGATGTGGTATAAAAGAATAGGAATCCACTGATGGCAATTTACTCTATGCAAAAAGAGACCTTTATCATATTTTTCTGACGTTATTGCTTTCTTTATTTCTCCTAAAAATCCCTTCGCCTAAAGATCCTATTCTCTTTCCAATTTTATCCCGATTACCCAACATTCTCCCTTCTACCTCAGCCTTCGACATCCCATTACCTTTCACATTTCCTCCATCCACTTTCTCTGCCTTTTTTTGAATTCCCTAAAACTTCTCTTCATATACGTGTGTGAAATGAAGTCTTATCATTTGTTTGAATAAGTTTTCCACATAAAAATAGTCTCCAATTTGCTTTTAAACCTTCCTCAATGTTTCCTTTGATGGCTGTTAAAATGCATCAATTATTGTTTCCCTGACCCCCTCAGATACACCATTAAAGCTTAAAACCCTCAAGGAATACTGTACCCTCCTGTTTCCCATCAACCTTCACCCCTACCTATCAACCCCCCTTCTCCCCTCCCCTTAACCCTCTCTCATACATTCTCTCCTCTCCCCTTCCAATTGTTATTAATTCCATCCAAAATGCCATTTCTTTTCCTCCCTCCACCTCACTTTCCCAGAATTCTCCTCTCTATTAACACCTTTACTGACACTTCCAGCATCCCATTGCCATTCGGTATCTCCTACATCCAATTATCTTACCTTCTTCAAATTTATCTCAACACCCTTCTCTCTTCACCTACCATACCAAGAACTTCATCTCTGGTTTTCCTTTCCATCCATTTTACTTTTTCCATCCCTCTCCAAACCCACATCTCAAAGGCCTTCAGTCTACCCTTACCCTCCTTCTTCAATTACCAAGTTTCTGAAACATACAAAACTATTCCCCATATTAAAGTTTTCACTAGCCTTTTTTTAATATGTCCTCAAGGTTTCTATCACCAATCCCCTTTGTAAAAGGGGAGGACCATTTGTAAAAGCCTCTCAACCTATTGCAATGTTCTTTCAATACATCTTACTAACTTACTGCCCACTCATCTCTTTCAAAACACTTCTTGAATAGGTGAACTATTCTACCTGTTCTAGCTTATTTGTTCCACAACTTTAACGTTTGTCTTTGTCTCTACATGCAATGAAATAGATAAGCAATGAGTCGCAAACTCTAGTGAAAATAACTGATTGACAGAGAAAAGGGTTTGCCCTTTAGCTGCAGTGATAGTAGAGGACATTAATCAGAAACAAGTTTAAGTTCATCAAGTACAGATGAACAACTGAAGTCTGGAATAATTTCTCTCCCTAACTATTATAAAACTCAATTGTAAATGTTATCCATAATAGATATGAACTATACCCAAGGTTTTCAAAGGGTAAATGTAAAATTACCTTGATTTTGTGCCAGAGTAACTGTTGCTGGTGATTAGCCCCATCCAAGGAAGCAGGTAGACGCAATCGGATGGAAGTCAGGCAATATTTGGCGCTCATTGGGTGCATGTCTTTTATGGTTTCCAGAGACATGCACTGATCAAAGTTCCCAGCCTCAAGGGTGGATCCAAAGAGGACACCAGTTGGGAACTTGGCTGATGCATCAAACACTGTAAGAAATCATTAAGAAGACACAATGTTCATACAGGTGTCAAACATTGATGTCACGTCTACCATCATGAACAATGGAAACATGGACATTGCATCGTTGGGATACCACTTTTTCTCAATCACTACACTTTTTGTGTGATTTGATAAATTTTAATTCTTTCTGCTGTTGTGAGTATAGGCTTTAAGCTTTAGGCAAAGATACAGGATTATATGATTCCTAATCACTAACCATACATAAATAAATCACCATTAAGTGGACATGCAAAACAAAAGCTAACACAAGCCTCACAGCAGATCTGATGCAATTGAACAAGGCCACCTTCATTGACAAGTGCACCCTTGATGTTCCCTTTTTTGTCATACTCCTGTTATTACTGTGAGCATTAATGGGCATAGCCATTTGAGAAATAAATAATCTGTGCTCAATTGCTCATAAAAATGAGATGACAATGATATTTATATTAAAACAATAGGATGACCAGGAAAAAAATGGTACTGTCCTGTTTAAAAAGTTACATGCGATCAGTCTATTCATAATCTTAGTCAATTACTGCACAGACACTTTACACCAATGCACATATTTCTGTGTAAATACATAGTATCTCTATGTGTAATTAGTCGCATAAATACATAGAAATTTCTCTGTAATTAGCTGTATCTCAGTCTCCAATCAAATATCTTAAAGAATCACCCCACCCAGGCAGTTCTTACTTTCAGCGGCCCACAGGGAGAGGGCCCCAAGTTCCTTCAGGAATTCCTGGCTGTCTGCTCGGCAGTGTTCGCTGGGGACCCGTGGTGACACTGGAGCAAATGGAGGGAGGGCCCACGAGAATGGCATTATCCCTGCGGTTGACTTGCTTGTGGTTGCAGCCCCACCGGCTGTCGAAGGGCTTTCAGGCCCTAGGATGGGAGGTGCCAGAGAAAGCAATGAAGTCTGCGGGACTTGCTGTATCTTGGGATTGACAAGGCCATGGCCAGGTACTGTCAGAAAAATCAGTAGAAGCAGCAGACAGCAGGTGAGTAATGGGATCCCCCTCATCTTGGGTATCCAGTCCCACAACACTAGGATGTACTCCTTCTTGTCCTGTTGATGAAATGAATATTCTCTGTAAGCAGTAGTTAACCACACTTTTATGATGTAGACATAATTTATGAAAGGTACCAAGCAGGAATGAAGTGGGTATAACCAGTAAAATTAGTGAGTGAGTATTTCTGTCACCCTAGGATAAAGGACAAGTTTGCCTCAGCAGTGCTTTTGGCACAATGCCAAGGATTACTACATAGCACACTATATGGCAAAAACTAAATAGTTCTGAAATTGCAAGACTTATTATTTTGTTCAGAGGGTCTTAAATTTAATGATGATATTTTGAGACTAAATAAAAAGTATTACGGGGAATAAAATGGTTGGGTGCCTATTTTTCAATCAGAAATACAAAACATGAATTCTCTTGTTTACTATTCTGGTCTGAGGGATTATTTTTATTTGTCGGGTGACTCCTAGAATTGATTTTTTGTTGTCAATGCTATTGACTGCCCAATCAGTTACCCTCGTTATATGTTATGAACACAAATTATATAGGGGATTGCTGTTCAAAGAGGCATGTGGACACTTTTTAAAGAGATATATTCGTAATGACTGTAAAACAATATATATATATATATATTGGTACTTAATGTATAGGTACTTAAGTTTCACCATTTTCCAAGATATTTCTTTGCATATATAGTATGTATAGTTCATTGTCTCTGCGATGCGTGTAACCATGAATACCCTCACAAAAACGCACATATATCTTTACACAGTGTGTATGGTCATGACTGTGCAGCTTACTTAAGCCTACTATTTCATATGAAAATATTCCAAAAGATTAATTTAATTTTGTGGTAGGAGACAGGAGTTGTATTTTGAATACGAACTACTTCATCTGCTTTCATTATTATTCCATCAAAATCGCCATTGCTAATTTTATACAGGATAATGTAAAAAATTGACAGATTTGTAGTTTTTTAGATATATTTTTATACAATCGGAACTGGATATCGGTATTTCTATTCCTGTTTATGACAACACCATTCACCGCTTTCAATTACATAATTCTCCATAACCATTCGGCATTCTCCTTGCCCTGCTATCCCTATTACTGATCAGGTATCAGCTGCTCTCCTATTTCTCCTGAACGAGCCATCCAAATAATATTGCCATGAAGATTCTTGGTGCACTGCTCTTCTCATTTCACTTGAAAAGCCAGAGAATTGAGCTCCGTCCATAGATGCCAAATGTTAAAATCCGCGGGCTCGTCTGCTGGATGCCCCAACCGTGGAGGATTTCACCTCGACGATGAACCGGCTGCGGCGCTGACGTTGTTCTCTAGTCGCCGGTTAGATTGCATCATGTTTCGTGAAATTTGACCGGAGTCGGTGAAAAATGGGGTATAATTATTGACTAATGAATTAGAGAAGTTAATACTCGAAACTACTTTTGATGGCGTTTGTTAATCCCAACAAATTGAGTGGGAGGATGTACCGATATTGGAACAAAGAGTAGTAGTAAGGTCGATGAGGGGAAGCGACTGTCAGCTGAGGTCATTAACGCCATGAGGGATAGGTGGTTAAGTTGGTAGGGGTTATACGCTCAGGGAACTGAGGAAGGGTGGAGATAAACCCAAAGTCGGCATTAACCTGCTCATTAGATTCCTCAATGTAAGCGCTAACCGAGCCACCCAGGGATCCACCGTTAAAGTCCCCATCCGACGGACAGCGTATTTCACTTGAATTGCTCTCCACATAGCACCTCAAGTTGGGATCAGGATACCGTTGAAAAATTCTGTCCTCTTGGTGTGAATCCAGTACATTGGTCACCGTACCACCCCGATCCCTACCGATCACCAGGAGTAAACATCATTGGTCACAAGGGGATCCAATATTTCACAGGATCCAAGGGAACCTTTTGCTTTTGAACGTGAAACTTGGCGCTTTATCGATTTCTCACGTCTTCTTCATTGGTTAGAGTCCAACAAGTGTGTATCCTAGCAATTTTTAGGCCTCCTAAAAGCAAATTCCCATATATATTCTGTCACTGGCATAACTCCAGTCGGTGTTTGATAGCTCTCATGGAGGGAGGAAGAAATACTTCGATCAGCAGTGGGTGCATGGCAGATATTGTACCTTGAGTAAATCTATTTTTTTCGTTTGAATACATTTATGATTTTCCACGAACGTTCAACATAAACACCAAAGTTTATCCTTAAATTGATTTCTTTGGTATAGGCAATTTTCAATGTAACAATTTCAGAGCGTAAAAATCATACACCTTGACCGGGCGAATGATTTTGACATTCTGCAATTGTTAGAGTGCAATGCATATTTAGCATGCATGCTCTCTCTCTCTCATGACTCCGTTAAAAGTTCCTGTCGCGAAATCTCCCGCAGTTTCTTGGATAGGTAATTTTCGCAGAAAGAAGGAACCCCCTTGAGATTTGGTCAAATTAGGTAGCGTTTTCTTCTGCCTCTGATTTTGGCGAACGCGTATTAGAGGTCGTAGATCGATTACAGATACCCTGCGGCATGTCTTTGTGGGGGAAGAAAACCCTTCGTGCATTATATCAGTCGATGAATTTGACCGATGTTCCCTCTTTGGGATGCTTTCCTGGGTCGACCTTCAATTTCTTCGAAAGGTTTTAAAAGAAAGTGAGGGGAGGAAAGCGAGATACCGAAGCGGGCGCAATTTATATTCAGCAGTTTTGGTCGGTAGTTCGACCCACTGACTACGTCCGAGAACCCGTTGGCTAAATTACGTAGCCGAGTGGGTGAAGGTCACCAAGGTCAAATACGAGGGAATAGAATCGTCGCAACAAGTACCATTATAACTGAGGTCAACCTCCGTAATCGGCAGAGCTGCTTGACCGGTCATGGGCGATTACGGGACTAATCATAAAGGCTGCGAGCATCTTGCGCAGGGAATTTCTTTAAGGAGGTAAAATTTAAGATTGGAGGTCAACCTGTTTGTTTTTTAAATTTTAAAGTGCATATTTCGTGTATCCTGTCACGCCATCGAATGCTGTATAATTTTACTTCAAAGCTACGAAGGAAATAACTAAGCCGTCACATATTTTGGTACTAAACGCTAGTATATGTTACGCTTACGGTTATTATGTGACGGGACTATTCCATAGCGACAGGGAACATGCCAGTCAGTAGTTCTTCACTTACAATGTATTACTAGTTACTACTAATTGCGACATTAGTAGTAAAAAGCTTCATTACGAGAGGAATTTCCAGCGTGTTTCCTGTCATTAAATACTAGTAATTCATTGTTTATAAGAGGTTAAATTAAATTTTAAAAAATGCCCTTTTAAAGTTTTTTTTTTCATTCATCGACTTCTTCGGCAATCCTTCTTGGGGATTTCTGGCTTTCCTATCCTTTGTATTCGCCACTGCGCTCGGCTCGCGGTTAAACGACGATTGGCCAAGGTTTACCATATTCATAATAGCTTTGAACGTATTGATGCCGATCGTTCGTTCACGTTGGACGCTCGGCAGTTTAAATTGATTGGAACCGAAATGTTTTGCCATGGAAGATGTCTCGGAGGAAGGGGTACTTGACCCCAGTGCTCCCCACCTGGATCCGCCAGCACTGCTTAGGGCTTAGTTTGAGGAGAAGATCTACTTTCACCTAAAGCAACAAACGAAATAACGATTTAATTTACGGAAACCGTGAACTGACCGGTCAGGAAGTGCCTTAGTTGAATCCGTCGTTTCAGAGCTGCAGTGATTGTTCCATCTGACGAAATGCAACGACGAAATCGGGTTGTGTGACTCAACTCCAGGACATGGGTTAATTTTTTTCAAAAACTCCCTTCCAATCAGATTTTGGGGCCCTCCGGCGAAGGGGCAGTGAGTGAGACGGAGGGGGTTGTGGCGTAATCCTGTTCATTTTATCTTCTGCTCATACGTCGTGAATCATCCTTGGTGAATCTGCTATCCAGCATGTTAACTCAACCCGGATGGAACCCGAATTTAGCCGAGGACGTCTGGAGACAACACCCAAATTCGAACTCGGGATTTTATCGTCAACGGATGGACGCTGAATGCCCACCATAGCTTCCCACAAGGTAAGGTAGAAAAAATATATATATATTCCTTTGTTCGTCCTCTATATGTGTTCCTATCCTCTTTTCCTTCTATCTATTTCCATGATCATGCTCTTTTGTATGCAGTAAACATTTTTTTTTGCAAAGAACGGGTATACGTATTCAGAGAACAGACGGAATACAGAGTACGGTATAAGATCTATCAGGAAGTAAGAATGGGGAAAATCCGTCCTTACTGTTAAAGATACGGCACGAAAATGACTAATTGAATCAGGATAGCTTCGGGTGAAATAAAAAGAATTCATATTCTAGTTTCTTAATTAGTTCATAAAACAGTTTCTTTTCCTCCGGTTATTAATATCCTTAAATTCAGCAGGTGGTGTCACCAGCTATGAGGTCGGCCATATAATATGGTATATGAAGGTTCTATATAATAAAGATATTGGGCCAGCAAGTTAGACATGGAAAGAGAATATGACGTAGCTAAGGTCAAGGCATAATCGTACATGATGGCAGGCTAGAAAGGGCATTTAGAGAATCTTAATCAAATAGTAAGGTCATGGGGGTAGACAACATTCCCATGAAACTATTTAGAGGTTTTGGAGAAAGTCAGAGGAAGAGTTTAATGAACATTTATGAGAGAGGAATTGGGCCGGAAGATTTTCGTCAGATCGGCGTTAGTTCGTATTCCAAAAAAGGGAAAGGCAGCCATACGTGAGTGCCGCAAAACAATAAGTTTGATTACACATGCAGATAAATTGGTTCTCAGGATCATCAATACGAGATAATGATGGAGTACAGGGAAAATAATTACTTAAGGGATTATAATGCAACCATTTCACGTTAGACACATATATTCTAAATTTTTTCTACCTTACTCTATTATTAACCTCATTACTGCTCTGGTATCACGCGTGTCTCTCCCCTTCCTGAATGCAAACTGAGAATCCTTTAAGTCAAATTTCAAGAAACTGTAACAGTAACTTTAACGGAGTCACCCGTTATGTGTGCATTATAATGCAACCATTTCAGAGAGTAAAAATCATTCGCCTTGACCGGGATTCGAACCCGGATCCCTCGATATCTGACCGAGTGCTTTAACCACTTAAGCTACCGAGACGTCCTCTTACACTCTGAAATTTTGGGGGCTTTATAGGAACAAGATGTTATGACGAAATACCGTACATACAATGTCACAGGCATTCGTAGTCGTGCGCGACGCGCCACAGTCCACGATGTTAATAAAGCCAATTTCAAACACTTAGGCTGTTCATACCTTAGACAAATTTCAAGAAACTGTAACAGTAACTTTAACGGAGTCACCCGCTATGTGTGCATTATAATGCAACCATTTCGTCATAACATCTTGTTCCTTTAAAGCCCCCAAAATTTCAGAGTGTAAGAGGACGTCTCGGTAGCTTAAGTGGTTAAAGCACTCGGCCGGATATCGAGGGATCCGGGTTCGAATCACGGTCAAGGCGAATGATTTTTACTCTCTGAAATGGTTGCATTATAATGCACACATAGCGGGTGACTCCGTTAAAGTTACTGTTACAGTTTCTTGAAATTTGACTTAAAGGATTCTCAGTTTGCATTCAGGAAGGGGAGAGACACGCGTGATACCAGAGCAGTAATGAGGTTAATAATAGAGTAAGGTAGAATAAATTCAGAATGTATGTGTCTCTCTTGTGGATTTCGAAAAGGCGTCAAAAAGGGTGGATTGGGTATTTCAATGAATGTATTACAGAATATATAACTAGATTGGAGAGATGGGCGACTAATCCGCAAACTGTCCACTTGTGTATCTTAAGTCTGCTCAGGTGTTAGTGATGGATAGAGAGTCCGGTCGGGCGGTGTTAGAAAGAGGAGTTAGACAGGGCTGTCCATTATTCCGCAAGCTTGTTCACGTATATGCGAAAGAAAATGATTTAAGAGCCATAGGAGGATGGGAGAGAGGAATGACAGCCGGGGGGAATCCTTAAAATCATTTGGGTTAGCGAATAATCATGCTTCAGTAAGCCATTCAGCCAAGGGGTTTGCATGCATTGGTGAGTGCATCGGAAAGTCAATGCGATAGGTATGGTGGGATGAGAGTAAATGTTAACAAAACAAAGTTAATGCAGTTTTCGTGAAAGAGAATGACCAAGATAAATATTAAAATAGGAGGGCAAAAATAGAGCAAGAGTAGAAGAGTTTACCTATCTCGGAAGTGTTCTTGACTAAAATGATCAAAGTAGTAGGGGCATAAGTAGAAGAATTTCGTTAGGCAAGGAAGCTTTCACAAGAAGAAGCGCGACAGCGACGTTGGGTAAAAGTCATTTGAAAAGATTCGTTAAAACTTAATTACCTACGTTCCACGAGTAAAAAAGTACTGTTAATTGAGACAATGTCTACCCTCCCACAACTTGTCAGAGCTTCATTAATGCCTTTTCACCACGTGACACAATGCCTCTCAAATCCTTCCTTATTCCGGGCGGTAATACATTAAATTTACATGTTAGAATTCCATCAGCGAATAGGATAGAAGAAACTGGATAACTTCCGTCTTAGCCGTTTTGAGATCCGAGTAGTCAGACAATGCAGGGTCGACCACATATTCAATCACCCCCCAGCCTTTGGCCTCACAACACGTCCATTGTGTGGCGTTGCGCGATCCTCTTTTTCCGTTGCGTAAACGACCGGGCAGGCTTACAAATCACTCGAGATGGTATTACGACTCGACAATAATATTATGTTAATTATTGCAGTCGCATATATTTGCGAGTGGAGGAATAGCCTGTCGGTCACCCTTTCCATCTCGGTGTAAGAAACCAGATCATGTGAATATTACACATAAAAGGAACACTCACACGTTATTTATTGATAATTTCGACGGAATTGAGCTCCGTCTTCCTCAGAGGATTAGTTAGGATTAATTAGGCAGTCCTAACTAATCTTCTGAGGAAGAGGAAGCTCAATTCCGTCGAAATTATCAAGAAATAACGTGTGAGTGTTCCTTTTGTGTTCTCATATTGTGTGTTGCTGTCAAAGTTATATATACCTGTGTATATATATATATATATATATATATATATATATATATATATATATATATACTTAAAAATGCAAATTTTTATTTTAAGGAGTTCTTTTTACCTCATATTTGTCAAATTTGAGCTACATATGCGATTCTTTTCATATTTGATTTACTCCTGAAATTATTTCTGTTAGCCTAAAAAAGGAAAGATATATTTTCACGATGAATTAGATTTCAAGTTTATTATAATATATAAGTATATTATGTATAAATTTAGATATTGGATAATTTTTATGTTGAAATGTATTATTTTACTAACAATGCAGAATAATACAACAATTTCAGAGAGTAAAAATCATTCGCCTTGACCGGGATTCGAACCCGGATCCCTCGATATCCGGCGAGGGATCCGGGTTCGAATCCCGGTCAAGGCGAATGATTTTTACTCTCTGAAATTGCTGCATTATAATGCACACATAGCGGGTGACTCCGTTAAAGTTACTGTTACAGTTTCTTGAAAATTAACAATGCAGAAGTTTTTGTTTCTATTTTTCTTTCCATTTTCCCGTCATACTTGATGGGATTTACACGATTGGTAATGTACTGTGGTAGTATTTGAATTAGGAGGGTGCAATGATGATTATGCCAATTATGATCACATTACTATAATAAGTAGGGCACCATGCAAAACTCTTTAGATCCCAATAATCAAACAGGTTTTAAATGCGAAATATTTAAGTAGAGTCAATAATCGAAATTGAAAAATACAAAAACATCTGGATGGTTAGAGTATATTAAGTCTCGCGTTTATAATTTTTCAATACATGTCCTATCGTCGGTTTGTGTGAACTTTAATTCAACGAGGAAGTGAACGACAAATCCTATTTAAAAAATTAATAAGCTTGCTCATCAGAGACTGAACTTTGTAATCATGACAACACTGTCTGTTATTGAGTAGTTTAGAGGTCGGTTTTGAACTTATCTAGCGCTCCAAAAACTGAGTTGTGGCCTTAACCGGAGGTTAAAGTTAAACTTTAGTTTAACGAACATTATAAAACCTGGCGTAAGTGTCGCCTGTATATGGTGAATCAAATGTGAGGTGAACTATGTAATTTAAGTCTCGATGATGCCTTCCGCGTTGCGTCAACACGAAGTAAATAAATTTCAAGAAACTGCGGGAGATGCCGCAGCAGTAACTTTAACGGAGTCATCCGCTATTTGTGCATTACAATGCAACAATTTCAGAGAGTAAAAATCATTCGCCTTGACCGGAATTCGAACCCGGATACCTCGATATCCGGCCGAGTGCTTTAGCCAGTTAAGCTACCGAGGCGTCCTCATTGTGATGCACAAATAGCGGATGACTCCGTTAAAGTTACTGTTGCGGCATCTCCCGCAGTTTCTTGAAATTTGTCTAAGATATGAACAGCCTAAGTATTTGAAATTGGCTTTAACCTCGTGGACTGTGGCGCCTCGCGCACGACGACGAATGCCTGTGACATTGTATGTACGGTATTTCGTCACAACATCTTGTTCCTTTAAAGCCCCAAAAATTTCAGAGTGTAAGAGGACGAAGTAAATAAATTTTCTCGGGTATTACTGGAGTTGTTGACCGACAAGTGACAAAAGTTTTGTTAACATTCCAATAGAATTTGCAGTCGTGGTCAAATACATAATAAATGTGCTATCTGAAATGGCAACGAGACCCTCGTCACCCAAAGACGATCAATACGCTAGATAATGTAGAACTTGTATGGATTTCCTGAACAATTACCACGTATGTGATGGAAATCCAAGCTGTCTAGAACTAGGGAGGATAATTTAAATTACTGGATAATACTCATTTATTGAGGGTGAAACAGAACGACGGGTTCCTACGTTAAGGCTGATTATGAGGTCACTTGTGGGGTCGAAAAAGTACAATATTAAACTTTTTTAGAAAAAAAAACTGCAAAAAGAATGAAAAATGATTTTGCAATAGAAATTCCGAATACGAGTTTGTGCGGTGCAGGAAAATCATGAAAATATAATGGACAGACAGAAACAAATGAAGAATTACCTCGAGGAGTGGATAAGGTTGTTGATGACACAGTAGAAAAGAGGAAAAACTAATAAAAAGTATCCTATGGTACGACTAATTACTGGAGATCGACATTGAAGGGAGCGCGAGAAGGAAAAAATTGAGAGGAAGGCCAAGGGTGACTGATGAACAGCAGATGACGGAGGACGTATACTCAATAAACTAGCATGAAGCTTTAAAGGGATTGGCAGGAATTGTAGAATCATGGAGTCATTTCAAAATCAGTTCTCGGATTGATAAACTAATATTGATGACGACAGCTATTTTAATATTAGCTCATTAAGAACAAATTAAACCTTCAATAAAATCGAGTAGTAACAGTAGGTGTTAGGGAAGGTGACTGACAGTTGAGGTCATTTTCGCCATCAGAGATAGCTCGATAGAGTTTAGATATTCAGGGAGTTGGAGAAAATCCAACGCCGACATTAGCCCACTCTTAACGAATGGAATTAAGGGGTCACGCACAATTTTAACGTTCTATCCGACGGATGGCGTAGTCAACTTGAAATATTTTTCTCGTAGTACTTCAAATACTTGAAATATTTTTCTCGTAGGACTCGAGATACCCCTGAATAATTCTACTAACCCCTAAATTCGAAATCGGGCCCTCTGGCTGGGAAGCAAGTACATTAGCCACCGTACCACCTCGGTCCACTCAATAAAATCGGTTATTGGATACCCTCTAAAGGAGCTAATTAAAAACATTCTACCGATATACAATAATACTAAACCCTACTCCGTATATTATATCGGAATAATTACAAACACAATTAAATATTTAGACTTTCGTACTATGAAATGGTATATGCTATTGAAATTTCAGTGGTAGCCGGTCTAATGATAGAGTCCGGAGGTTTGGGGCTTACTCCTAATCCAAACCAATGGTTTTTTTTTGGCAAATGGGGTGCATTTTTCCTGCCTAAAATTCCTCCGTAGTTATTATTAAAATTCTCAGTTCTAAATAAATAAAAATCTCAGTACTGTTTACAAGCCTTCTTCAAGCAAAGGAAATATTTTAATATAAAGAAAACAAAAACAAGAATGAGTCAATGCGATACGTCATGATCGTTAGTTGTACGGGTCCAAAGTTACAATCAAAAGGCTAGTTACCCATGAATGAATGGACGACAAAATAATAATCGTGAAACGCGGAAAAAGTGGATAAAATGTGGTATTTCTGGCCATAAATGTGGTTTACACTCTCAGTGGACACATGCAAGCCCGGAACAGTTGTGAACTCCAAGTCAACGAAAGGCTAAATGCACACGTAGGTGTGTAAATTAGTATTTTATGAAATATGATGTCTTTAATATTTACATTTGCTGCGCTTACAACTTTCTGATGTGGGCCCGAGTGGCCAAAGAACAAGTCTGCCACTAACGCCGAGGACTCGTATGTTTATTACGTAAATTTCGGTGACATGGATTTTCGAAATACTAAGATTAATATATCAACTTAGCATATGTTACCACTTGCCATTTGCTGACTAAAAATTGTGGCTGCAATATCGATTTGGTTACACGTGTACGCGTATTCCATGAACCTTGCCTTGGGAAGATAGACAAAAAAATCAAAACAACACAGTTCAACTCGCTGGAATGCCTCTATTATTAAAGGAACAAACTATTATCTCTACAATTAATTCGTTTCGCAAGCCGGTTTCAACTGCAAGGCCATCAAGTGCTTGTCGATGACAGATTATCGATCGAAACCGGTTTTACAGTACGAATATATGGTGGTGTACATAAAGCTCGTTCTTTCATTGGTGGAGAAATATTTGAAAAATGATATGCATGAGAAGATCGGTAATATACCGGTAGTTTATAATAATATGGTGTACTGAATATAAAATTAAATGCTTCTCTTGTATGTATGGAGCCATTAGGGATAATTTATGCCTACGTAAGATCACAACATTCCATTTCACGTGCATGCGGATGTGTGGGTACGCGTGGATTCAGGGTTATCATGAATTGAACACAAGTACACTATCTTGAACGAGTGCCCCGTTCTCGATATACACGTATGTATCATTTCACACCAGTCAAACGCGGGATGGTGTGTTTGACAGAGGGAGTTATGGGCAGAGTGTTCGACTACAGGGCCTTGAGTTGAATTCTTGGGAAGATGCTTCCTAGCAGCCATTTACGACCAAAAAGGAGTAATTTTCTGACTACCAGCACTTGGTGGGAAACCAAATGACGGAGAGAGAAAGGAATTCGTGCCCCTATTATTTGAATTTCGTAAGTTGCGAAGTCATCTCCCTTCACCTCTCAAAAACCGAAGCCAATCTTCAGGTTGATTTGATTTCTCTGATGGATGTCAAGAACGCGAGTTTTGGAAATTTTATTCTACAATAACTTAGGCTTTTATCTCCTCCTTATTTATTTATTAGGTAATCTACCGGTTAAGGTTGGTTTTTGGATGGACACAACTATGAAATAAACATTTTGTAATTACTAACAAAACCCAACCCAGCAACCTAATCTACATCAGGTCCCTCTTCATCTCTGTGTACTTATTTCCCCCTTTCATCCCGTTCAACATCCCTATCCTGTTCCTGCCCTCTCCTCGTTTGCCTAACATTCTCCCCTCTATTACCTTCTTCAACATCCCACTGCCGCTCAATACGCCCTTCATCCATTTTTTTGCCTCCATAGGATTACTCCCAAAAAACCTCTCACCTCACCCACCATCTCCAGTACTTCCTCGTTTGTTTTCCTTTCGGTCCATTTCACCTTCTCCAGACCCACATCTTCTTATACATTTTGAAATCTATTCGTTCGTCACAATGAGCATCTTGGGGCGCGTACATGAAAAGGAGACTGTCACAGTCTTCACTAGTTGGATTTACTTTATGATAAGTGTAAAGGTAACACCATTTCTCCGAGATTATTTATTGGAACAAGACATGAAAAAAGGATTTCAACGGTGTGCTTCATCATAAGGAGTTACCTCTGCGAGCATATTCACAAGGTTTTGTCTCCTGATGATTTGAGGAAGTGCAGTATCCTTTGGATGCACAAGTGATTACGTAATACGAAGGTACATGTGTTATTGGCCGTAGCGTCCAATCACCCCGGAATTTACACGGATCACGTGACCAAAAAACCCTTTCCAATTCTGCATGACCTATCTTGGTATGATAGAGATCTATCGTGGTTGAGATTCATTTTTATTCTCTCCTTTTTCATATACCAAAGACCCCTTTTAGTGGGCGAAATTAAAAATGATTTGGAACTAATTTTTCCAATAGCATGCTTACGAACTTGCACGTTTTTCGAGTTTTTTTTTACAAAGACAATGCTTTTCCCTTTTCATAATCAGTTAAACACCCTATTCTCCCCTATCCCTTACCCGTTCCACTTGGTGCTTGCACTCATTGCCATACACCTTTTTGGTGGACTTCTGGGTATTTATGTAGTTGTAGTTATGTACGCACCGCGTTGACAAGCGCATTATAAAATAGGTGGGGCACTACCACGTGCACGTCAGTGTCATACTGATATACATATGGATACATTTATTTGGGTCAACAGAACTGAATTGAAAGACTAACTAAAGCCTCGAAATTGAAGTGAAATCGAGAAAAGTGGAAGGGAAGGTAGATGGAATGATAATGAACAGTTCTGAATTCGGTTTGTAATTCAAATAGTTCAATCCTGGCTATTTCTACTTGTACATCGTTTCAGCATTTTTGCTGAAGAATAATCAATGCTCAAAGCTTATTTTAGGAAATACAGTGCATATTTAAATAATCCGCATAGCTGTACAGGATTGCATATGGGACAGTGAATAGGCACATAAGTAAAGGGATTGAATGGGTAATTAGTGTCTGATGGTACTTTGTAAGATAATTGTATCCTCGATCAAGAGCCACCATTATAACTCTACAGCATGTGAAGTGGACGAGGATTTATTTTGTGAGAGGGAATCACCCTTCAGAATTGCACGGGAATCGAACCCGGGCCCTCAGTAATCCAGATCAGATCAGTAGCTCAACGCTCTAACCATGGAGTAACACGTCTCATTGTAACTGGAGTACACATATTAAATGATCAAATAAAAAATTTTTAACGTGAGAACTACTGAACGGTGTTACGTATTTATGCAACATGGCACCTTTTTTAAGTGGAAACAAGTGTTAATACATTTTTTTGGGAATCATACTTATGGATATGAATGAGTGTTGGACGGCAACTTGTATTTTTGACCGGTTTGACTTCGAATTAAAGTGTCCCACTAAAGTGTAAAGTGTCCCAAGTGTTCTGACGGACACTTAGTAAAGATCCTAAAGGCGAACAACTGGGAGTTTGGTACCAAACCATTTGCATGAACAGACGTACGGAGGAAAGACGTCTGATGGCATTCAGAACACATAGATCCTTGTAGCATGACTGTTCAATTCCCGAGGCTGAGCAATAAAATCGAAGAATGCGGACAATAGCTCACGGGAGGAACGGGACGGACTGGCGAGTATCACGCGTTTGCCAGCACCTGGTTCACTGACGTGAACCACTTGCTACACATACCGGCTACTCCGGTGATTCCACATGTGCCAGACCGTTTGCGCAATGTAATAGGCGCGCGTGAAACGCCACATCATGAACATGATGCGAGGTCAACGGCTCGGAGATGGATGTGATTGAATATGTGGTCGACCCTGCAATCTCCTACGACAGTCAAGCTGAACGCGCCTTCGGACGGAAGTCTCCGAGATTGTCTCACTCCTATCCCGGTCGGCAGTGGTTCCACGTGGACATTAATAGACGCCGATCATCCCAAAAATGGAAATTCCTATCTAGAAAAAAAATCAGATTAGAAGGGAAAAGGAACGCGAAAAATTCTTCGCAATAAAACAGAAACAAAAGCTTGGACCTGAAACTTCGGGCCAAGATTCGCCAAGACGGATGAAGTTTGACGAAGTACGACGTTTCTAGCATAGTTGCTAACCACGCTAGAAATGTTATCAAGATTTCCATTGAAGACCTTGAGAAGATTTTCAAGAAGGGCGTCTCTTTCATCTTTGGGCGTTAGTGCTTGGGGGAAGACTTTTGAGACCATTTTTTACAATCTCAACGAGACAAATTGCCTGTCGAAAACTGAGTCGTGAAAATAGAAGTGGATGTGGAAATACAGAGTGGTTTACCTCATTACCAATCTTTACCAACAATTGAAGCCTGCAACTACTCATTTCTACAATCTTCATCCGTCTCTTGACGAAGGTGAAAAGAAGAAGAGTCACGCTTGCGGAGCTCGCATTCAAGCCGGTTTATTCAATCAACGCAAGTGCTTTTAGCGGAAACTGTTCATAATATATGAGCACAATACTCATCTCTCATTAATTTTTTCGTTTAAAGTTTGAAGGTAAACGAATGCTTAACGAAAAAACCCATATAAGCAAATAAGAAGACTTTTTAAAAGCTCAAGCGTAAAAAGATAAGAAAACGGTTTATTCGCGCTTGAAATATTTGGCGATCCCAACTAACTTCGGCAATACTCTAAAAATAACTATTATTCATCTTTGTATTTGCGAAATATGACACACATATAGTTATTGAAAATCCCTACTGGATAACAACAATTGATGAATACGCCGCATTTCGCCCGGAGGCGCCAGCGGCTAAGAATCGTCTGAATAATTCTCAGAAGGCCACCTTTTTCGGAATGAATTTTATAGCCTGGTATTAATGAAAAAGGACGCAAGAAAAGAGATAATAACTGGGATACATCAGGCTAGTAGTGGATAGATGTTCCCGTAGAAAAATTGAAGGACAGATTTGACGAATATCACGCATATGGTTGGTATAAAATTAGATTTACTACTGATCACAACAGTAAGATATGTCCAAAAGGAGATCCGAGTGATTTTCCATAAATTTCTACGGGAAGAAATTCAGTTTTGCATCGACATTAGAAAAAAGGGTGGGAGGGACAATTAAACTTCGAAGAGAGAGAAACATTTGGAAAGGTAGAGAACACTCGAGTTTAACGCTAAGTTATGTGTAATTACTCGTTTTCCTGCAAAATTCGGCATGGTTGTAAAAAAAACGACAATTATCCCGACAGTTTTTCATTTTATATAGACCTTATTGTCATCTTATCTTAGCGGGCAATTTGTAAAACAAATTCTCGCTTAAAAATTCTGCACCGAATGCTGATATCGTAAAGCTCCCTGTCACCTATCCATGTGGACTCTTTCAAACTGCGTGCCATTTGTCTTAGTCCTAAATTAAGAGAGCAAATAAGGAAATCACTTGACAACATTGTAGTTTATTTGAGGCATTATGACAGAGGCCATGACGTGATGGCTCCATTTGAATAGTACAATCCTTGATGCATATCTGCATATCTCTATTTGAAATCATTTTGACCGCTACTTTAACCGTGTTACGAGACTGTATCTATAATCGGTTGGCTTGCCCTAAATAACCAATTTCATGAAATATGATTGAATAAGGGTACGAAAAGCTATCGGATGCACGTGGAATGACATGACACGGGATCTTAATGTTCTACAGGAATCAGTATTTCCCAAGGGATTCACCTGACAGCTCTTTTTTAACATATGTTGGAGTTCTGTCGTATAAATGGCCGTGGTTAATTTTTATTCAATTTTTTTCGTATTAAAAATAACTAATTTATTAGGCGAATAAACTCTTGTTTTGAATGAAATCTCCTTTCAGAATGTATACATCTTTTGCACGTTATTTGATAGTTTTTAAAGAAAATTTTTCTCTTTTTTTCTTCCTCTCCCATATCCTCCCTTATCACTTACCCTTTCCACCTGATTATTACACCCCCTGCCACGCACCTTTTCGGTGGATCGCGGGGCATATAATTTAGATGTCGATTTGATATTCCATGTTTTTCCACCTCGGTGTGAAAAGTAATCTCGATTGTCCTTTAATTTCATTCCTATTAGTATAAGTTTGGCCTTTTGTCTTGGACACGCACTTCTTTCAGCCTCCAACACGAAATTCTCATTGCAAAAATTTCCAAAAAATATTTTGCAAATAGTTTGCGAATAAAAAGGCCAGAGATGAAATATATCCGGGATTCCTTCAATTAAATTTCCAATTTTTGGTCTATGTGGATTTTTTTCCTTGCATCAATGTGTTACGAGTTGTGGTTCCCAGGCAAATGGCGATAGACATTCTAACGCGATCCAGCGCACCTTTCAGATGGTCACGTGGCCCACCGGCCTGTGAGGGACGGGTGAAAACTAGCTGGGTGTTACCGGCAACCTTAATTACAGCCCTCGGTTATATACATCTCCTACTTTGTCGTTGTGCGAAGAATGCTCCAAGGGCAGAAATCGAGTAAACGCCTAATACTATCATTCGGGCAAAAATATGGTACATGCGATGTCGTGGGGTGGGGGAGAGTAGTAGTTGTGGCTCCACCTACTCTTACCCGCCGGCATGGGAAGGCGGAACCAGGTTATTGCTTTTTTTTATTTTTTCTTACCCATGGACCAGGTTCAGGCAGATTTCAATTGGAAATGCTGCCAAAGGCAACTCGTAGCCATTAATATTCTTTCCGAAGAGATCCAATCCTTTCCTCATTTCGTCATCACTTTCGGTGCTGCACGGTGGAAGAGGCGGTGGCGATGGGGGGAAGAGAAGCCGGGCTCCATGGAACGGGTTTGCGAACTCAACGTTTCGCAATTTGACCGGATGGGAAAAGGTGGGGAACGAGGAGACCAGGTTAAACTTAAAGGCCGCGAACCTGCTCCGAGCCCCGGTCCACGCCCCGATGCATGCGTCGATGCTTCAGAGTCGGAATGCGGTTTTTATTCCTCGCGAGGAGTCACCACCTCCCCTCCCCCATTATTCACTAAGGCACTGGTTCGAACCCCGACCTCACGTTTCTGGCACGCCGCACGAACGGCTTTTTTTTTTAAATAAATTTATCTCGCTCCAAGTCACACGTGACCAGACTCGCTCCTGTGGGAGAACAGGCTCCCGTTCGGCGAAAGTGGTCGCGGAGTGAAGCGGAAAGGATATACCCTTTTTAAACTTGAACTTGGTTCCGCGTGCAGAGATCCTCTCGAGGCACGTGACTTCTCATTTCTTTTTGCATGAATGCTCGATCACGATGGGAGAGCCCATCTCAAGTTCCTCCGCGGGATACGGACATCCAATTATCCGCCACTTATGTAATTGTGCTTCGGATGATTTTTCTGTAAAAAATTCAAAGAACTCGAGGAAATGCCATGACAGTTTCTTTAGCGGAGTCATCTGCTGGAGTGAGATGAAATGCGAGAATTTTACGGCGTAAAAAAATCATTCGTCTTCACCGAGATTTGTACTTGGACTCCTCGGTAGAAAAGCTCCTCTGTAGCTGAAATTGGCGGAAAAGCACTCCATAAGATATCGAGGGATCGGATCCTGGTCAAGGCGAATTATGTTTTTGCTTTAAAATTTTTCTATGCTTTTTATGATCTAATAAGGTGACGAAAACTAGTGTAACCTATTATAGGTTATCCACCGGTTAAGGCAGGTTTTGGATGGATATAAGTTTCCAAACGGTACAGCCACAATCCCCTTATCTTTTTTAGCAATAATACCCCAGCACCCTACTTTACAATAAGCCTCTCTTCATCTTCGTATACCTCCTTCCTCCCTTCATTTCGTCCACCAGCTCTATCCTATTCCTGCTCCTTCCTCGTTTGCCTAACATTCTACCCACTATTACAATCTTCAATATCCCACTACCGGTCAAAATGCTCTGCACCCATCTTTCCTGTATCCTTTGAATTTTTCCCAATAATCCCCTCTCATCCCCACCCATGCCTAGCACTTCCTCATTTGTTTTCCTTATAGTAACTATATGTTATGCACAACGCAAAGTATTTTTTGTCTTACTAGAATCACGAAGAATACTACCAAGTAAATTAAGACGTTTTCTTTTGATAATCTCTTAATTTTAAATATTTTTCAAAATGTAATGATATTGTTTACTTGCATTTATTCATTCGCTCGTGTTTCAGCTATGACTTCTATATTTAAATACAGTGCTTAATGAAGTACTGCCATCTAACTGGCAACTGACCGTAAATACGGTTACACAGGAGTCGCCATTGCGTTACTCCGGGCGTCGTCCTAAGTACACTTGGTGTGCGCAATAAAGGTTGTCAAATTCGAATGCGGATCTGTGAATGTACAGAACCGTACGACGTACGATGGTGGCACGCCGTGAGTTACTGGTTAAAATGTCACTAGGCAGTAAGTATTGAACTGATAGGGTGACATCTCACTGTGAGCAACCGAAAAAATATTTTTGATTTTATATATTTCATTCTTTTGTTTAAGTAATCAGGAGCGTTTTTATGAACAAAATTGCAAAAATTGGCCAAATTGAGTCGAAATCTAGATGGTGTCAAATCCATATTAATATTATTATAATGAACACCCAGTCACAGAGAGCACAAATCGAAAGAGGTACAATAATCGCAGTAAATATAAAAATATTAATCCTACAGGGAACATTGTGTGAATATTCGTTGAAGAAAAGTGAACTCTCGGAAATACTTATTTGGAACAGCCTCAATGCTGAAGATGAATTGCACGCATTGCAAATTGCACACGCATTAAAAAGGAACGTAAGGATTCGTAACAAACGATGAATCTGCATAGAAAATCTACATTGGTCTTCCGTAGAAAAAAAAAAGTTCCCATGCCGGGAATCGAACCCGGGCCTTCTGGGTGAAAGCCAGATATCCTAGCCACTAGACCACATGGGATGCTTGAGAGCTAGATATATTTTTTTATCCAAGTGGAGAGCAGCAATTAAAATTCTATTATTTTACTGTTGTTTGAGGGTTATGACATGGGAATCCTTAGATCTCATTTTCCTCAACTATCTTATAAATAGTTAAGAGGAAATGCATGGTCATTTAGAGAGCTATGTAGAATATACTTGGAGGATTTCGGTTCGTTCAAAGATATTTTGACTCTTTTCCCCTCTCAAAATGAAATTGAGATAGAAATTATAGCGATAGCGATTATATTTGAAAATTATGGCCGGAAATACATGCTACTTAATTACAATATCCTTATTTTAAAGTGATGCATCTTATGTGATTTTTTTGGTGGCAATATGATTAATATTCGCTAAATTTCAGTGAAATGCACACGCATGGAAATCGATTCAGCCACCTCAGTCTAAGATTAAAATTTTGAATACCTCCCCTGAATTTTTGTTCTTCTTAAGGTGAATACCCCGCCACTGCGCGTACCGTGTTTAAATCAGAATGACTATTTGCTAATACTTGCAGGCTGTAGGCATTGCATTATTACGATGTTCTGGGTGCATTGAGAAAAGGCGACCGTCAAAGTTGAAGGAAACGAGACTCTTATGTACATTAGTGTTCAAATATATATATATGAAGGAGACAACCTATGATTAAAATGGACGGAATAAGTAATTATATGGTTGATATATTTCGTAAGAGACAAAGTGAAGCATTGACTTGAACGGAACGAGCATCTTTAACATGCATTATCTCTTACTGGGCTCAAACATAGGAGAGATTTCAATGCGTGTTATTATGATTAACAGGGGAGATTTCAACGCCTGTTGTTATGATTAACCAGGGTGTATACCACAATACACTTAGTACTTTGCTGGCCATAATTACTAGGCTTGAGAAACTTCGTTCTATGGATAATTTATTTATATGTAGCACAATCACTTATGCGTCATAGTATTCGTTACAGCAGCAATGAAATGACATTTACAATCGTGAATAGATTTGCAGCTGGAGAAAAGTTGTTTGCTGAGTTAGCTTTTAAGTGTCGTTGATAGATCCACACCAGTTTGCCCTGTGAAAGAGGTTTCTTGGCAAGAAAACAATTATTCCGATCCCTTACAGGAAATGCACGTGCCAATAGATTGGATTATATGGATTTAACAATGCTCAGTTTGTAATTAAAGCAATTTATTTCTTCTAGGCGTTTCATTTCATCACCTTTAAATTTGCAGCTATCCCTATCAAGCGCATTCCGTTGCTACGGGCGACCTTTCGCAACTCTGACCAATGGATGCTCTTCAGGGACGTATCTCGTTATCTCTGGAATTGAAAATTGGTCAATAATTTCCCCACCTATCGACTTGAATTTTTATGATTAATCGGATCGAACGAATTAATTGAACTAATCGCGCACTAAGTACTTAAAGCAAATACTATAACTCACGTGCAGACGCGTACCTCTGCGTTAAGCTAATGACCCACTGCTTTCCGGGCGGTCCCACACCTTCACCTACATCTTTAACTGCATGTCGCCACAAGGGAGTATGGCAGAGGGTGTTAAGTCATCGGGTAAATAGGGATCTAATAGGTAACTTATAATATTAGTCATAATTTCCTGTCATTTTGAACTGTTCGTTACGTTACTAAATACAAATAGATTTCTACTGTTGCGGCCGCGAAGTATGCGAGGGATAAAGGATCCCTTATAAGGCTCCTTTCGGCAGTCAATTTCCCTAAACCTCTCCTATGCTTTATGCCTTTCAACGTAGTGCGGGATAAGAATCCGTAAAATCCTCTTCTGTCAGCATTAAAACATAAGATTTTTATGTATGAATGTAGATGTTTAGGTCACGGATGTCACTTTTGTCTTTCCGATCATCATAGCCAAGATAAAACCGATACACATTCGCGTTTAGGACTTTCATCGAGTACGAATGATTTCAATATTAAGTTTCCGAAAGAAAATCTTACAGCGATGTTTTTTGTATTCTGTTGGTAACTTTGGCTCAACAATGAATCATTACTGGAACTATTTAACCACAAATGTCGAGTGTATCTTGCATTGGAAAGTCGAAATCGACACGTTGCAACCCGCAGTATCCGAATTCCGAAACCATAATACATTTACTTTGCGATTTTTCAGTATCTAACTCAGACCACAAAATGTGAATTGTGATAGCGAATTGTTTTATACACACTAACTTTTTCTGTGATTTGAAATCGAATGCGGTGAAACACATCGAACGCAATTTCAAGAAGAAACGACCGTGAAGACTTTCGTTAAGTCACGCATACTGACCAGATAAATTTTTGTCGCGTCGGTGTCATCTTTGTTATAGGTAGCCACTGAGGATAATGGCGACTGGGAGTTGATTCAAGTTTAATCAGCGATGAAAAATGCAATAAATGGAGGTTTTAAATTTAATCTGCCGCAAGGATAGTGTGAACGATTAAGATTATGAATTAATATCATTTATCATTTCGCTCAAGGAACAGAATCTAGCAAAATCATGGCTACAGTGTCATGAAGATTTAAATAACCCCAATGAATTCACCTAGGAGATCTTGTGAATATTAAAAAAAAAATTATCATTTATGATGTTAGCTTTCTTGAATTTTGTTCAAAACTCAATGTATACATACCGAGCATTCATTCATAGCGAAATGAAAAGGAAAACCAATGATAAAGAAAAATTAAACTCATATGTATTAGTGATTCTTTTAAGTTGGACCTGAAAGTAAATTTTTAGAAGGTTTTTAATAGGGATATGTTCAACTGTCGGCATTAACAGTCTCAGCAAAACTTGGCCAAGTGTAGCGGGATAAACATGGTGGCTATTTCAATCCAAGAAATCGCCCTACAGATCTTCGCAATGGAATGACAAGGAGAATCTCCTTCGACAACCCAGAATTTTACTGCAGTGCATACTTTAAAGGTTTATTTCTGTATGAAATACTTATTGTCGAAAAGAAAGCTTGATGTAACAGTCTCATGAGGAGATCACATGTGGTAATTGCATTTACAGGATGACGGTCGAACGTAATTACGTAACAACTTATGTAGAGAGTTCTCACCGATGATCCATGGGTTGTTTTCAGAAAGTTTCAGCCGACTTTGGCCAATAAAGTGAAAGCATTTCGATGGGTAATATTAATCGTTTAGATTGTCATACGCTAGAGCAATATTTATAAGAATAAATGTGGACATTGGGCATCTTTTTTTGAATGTCCGTTAGTGATTACCTGATTCTGTGCATTTTTTTCTATCACGATCGTGATAACGTTTAAAAACACGGAGTTTGTTTATTGCAGCAGCTATTCTCAAATTTGATAAACTTAGGTTTTCCACCATGATGAATCCGCCGCAAAGATCAATTTGTCAGAAACCTTTACGAACATAAAAACGGAAATTAAATACGAAAATAGTTTCATTTCACATTTAGCTTACTCGCCAAGTTATTAATCTGTGAAATGTGTTGTGGTGATATACAATAACGTGCTTAGAATTGCTAGTTTTGTCTCATTTGAAAATAACGCGGCATAAAACAAAATTGTGGAGTTGGCACAAAACGCACTGGAAGAGTCATATCTAACATGTCGAGTGAAGTCATTTTTGGAAAAAATCAGAGATTTGACCCGTTTAACTTTCTTTTAGTAATTATCATTAATTATGCAATAGTCATTATTTTTCTATAATTTTTTCACCCATTTGCGTCAACGAGTTGAATTTTTTCGTCGACTTGCGCAATACACTTGTACACCCATTGCCAAAAAATCATATCTGACACAGACACGATAAGGAAATGCGACGTGAAAATGCACGGCATCAAAAAATAATAAACAACCAAGCCGAAAACAAATATTTTAGAGACTTTATTTAATAAATTAGTGGACACAAATGAGAATTCCATGAGATGAAAAGTTACTCGCGCGCCAACCTCAGGTTACAACAACCCGTCCGAATATCACGCCTTGAACGTAACTCAAAAATCCGTTTTTTTTTCGCGAGAATTAAATCACAATCTCTATTCCTTTCGCTATTTCGCTCCTTTCCGAATATATCCTCCCACGCAAATCCACTTCCGTCAACGCGCAGAATCCAACCCTCGTTCCAAGGACATCGGCACCATGACCCCATCTGCCCTCCACCGCCCACGGCTCCGACTTTGGGGAACTCCCGAAAGAGTCGAGGGAACCCCAAACGAGGGTCTTTGACGGGGCCAAGGTCCTTATAGGTTTGTTCGATGGCTCCGCAGGAGTTTTTGAGTTCCCTCCTCCACCCGTGAAGACCTTCGGGATGGAATGAGTGGGAGCGGCCCTACTTTCATCCGGTGGACGTCACATTAGATGCGTAACCTTATGAAATGTTGCAATCGCTTAACCTTAAAAGATAATGAGATCGCGCACGCAACTTTAAGGGATAATGAAATTTTTCTTCGAATGTTTTAAGTCCTTGAACCGGGGAAGCGGGTATCGCTGATGGAGTGAGGCACCAAAGAGATGCCAATCACCTTGCCAATTTATGAACACTTTAATTGGTAGTCTACCGAGGCTGAGATGACTTTTAGACGGTTCCCAAAAGTACATGGTAATTCATTCAATGACGAATAACTATTATAAGCATTACCGCACCGTAACAATGTAATCTTTTAAATAAGTATTTGTCGTTTACAACTCCCTCCGTCCCTTTGTACATTCAGAATCTATTAATAAAAAGTACAGGGATTTCACGGCGAAAAAAGTCATTCACCTTTGCCTGGATTCGAACCCGGATCCTTCGATATTCTTTAACAGTAACAATGATTTTAGCTACTAAATAAGAAGACGCGTGCGCATTTTCTCTTCATCCTTGTCAAAGATGGAGGTGCTCAAAGCTCTAATAGAGAAGAAGGTAATGGAATTTAATATTTAGTTGAGTAAACGCAGTGCAAGTGATGGGCACGGCCGATATAATGCGCATTCTAAACAGTAGGATGAGCATAGAGAACAATAGATCACACCAGAAATGGATACTGGAGGGGATCGGGTTGGTGCACTAACTAACGTACTGGCTTACCTCTGCGGGGGTCCGGGTTCGAATCCCTACAGTGGCAGGATTTTTCAGTTGCATCCCGCTTTAAGTGTACTTCGTTTTTCGGTTTGGATACGAGTTGAGTGTGACCCCTTTGGACTGTTCCATTCAGAATAGCCGACGTTCAGTTATGCCGACGCCCGGTTTCCCTCCACCCTCCTTCCTCTCCATTCCCTGGAAATCTTACCGCCACGAAAGTACCCACCTATCCCAAATGGCGCAAGTGACCTCATATGTCGGTCGCCTCCGACCTAATAACTACGTACTACCCCCAAGGGATTCTTGATAGCGTCAAAAAAGACGCGGGCTTGATGGCCGAAAATAACCTTCCCGCATTAGATGCTACACAATTGAGTATGCTCTCCGGGAAGGTCTCGAGGTCGTCCTCCGCTCACGGTAGGGAAGGCCGCGAGCCCAGGAAATAGTATACCTCACACGAGAAATGTGCAGAGCGATTGGACGACAAGGCGGGATGCTTCGCGAAGAAAATGCTGATGTTATAAGAGCAGGGTACAAGGCCGCTCAAGAGACGGGGCCCGAGTCACGTCAGCCTCCTGAAGGGAGCGGCGACGTGAGAGGGTAGGAGGAAACAAGGAGGAAACCCGAAGAGTGGAATATAGTAAACAGGTACGCAAGCAGTATGGTAGGAACTCGTGATGGAATGTTGAAAGGGTAAGGGCTTGGGTTTGGAGGCAATATCTGCTGCAAATCGGTTCTCTGATCGTCGACTGCCCAATGAATTCGTCGATAATTCGTTCGCAATTTGATGGGCTCGTTCACAACGAGTTAAGTAGCCGTAATATGGGTTGTTGAGAGCTAGCAAAAATAATGCGAGTTGGCAAATAATGAAACTTCAGCAACGAAAATGGACATGCTACATACCGAATGATAATATCGATGTCTTTACATTTCAGACCCAGGTAACACTCAGAAGTTGACGAGATTTTGATAGAATCAATAGAATGGAGGAACAAATCTACTTTTATCGAATCGAATTGTGTGATTTCGGAAAGTTGAACCGTGTCTACACTTTCAAAGTAATCGTCGGCATTGTTTCAGTGCTGTAGCAACGTAAACAAGAGTTGAATACATTGTTGTAATAATAAATATTGATTAATTCAGTGCCAAAATCAAACATTAAATTAAGCCTGCGCTTTTATAAGCTCTCCGATTAGAACGATTTGGTTGAAATAATCGATCGATTAACTTGATCGAATCAGCTCGGATGGCGAATGAATTCAACCAAATCTTCACACAGGAATCGAGCTGAGTTGTGATCAAAAGAAGAGAGAATTATGGACGTGAAGGCCGACCATCTACGTGGGCTCCCATAATGGTCAAACTCTTGGGTGTCCAAACATTTTCAGCTCGGTGACGATGACTCGATGACTCTATCGTATCCGGCAAAGAAAGGTTGACCTATTCTGAAGTTAAACATCGCATCATTTGTTTCATTTTAGCAAAAAACTGTAAGTAATCCTGAAACTTCAATTTACACATTAAGCTAAGTCAAACAGAATTGTGAAGACGAGATTTGAACTAGTACTGATAACTGTCCTTTGTTTCTCCTTTCCTCACTGGGGCAATGGAAGGAAATCATCGATCAAGGTCAAAGCTTTCGCTAGTTAGAATAATGATACGAGTTGCTCTCTGCTATTGTGAATGTGAATTGTGCAAGGGATAAAGGATTACTTATATCTGTTTACCCAGAAGTCAATCTACCTTAACTCTTAAAATATGATTTGGTGCTTTTAACCCTTGGTAGGTTTCTCGCCATTTATTACAATGTGGGGTTAAGACTATGTCCTCGGTGTCAACACTACATGCATACAATCTTGCTGTTATCCAGTAGTCATAAGTTAATCGGTGCATAAAATGTAGCATTGAATGAAACTCGAACTATAATACGGTTCAATTACGTGCCAAAGAGCGTTAAACTGTGTGTAAGAACACGCTATCACATCGCATTCATAAAGCGTTTACAATGAGATTGCGAAACAACGATTTATACAATTACACCTACATATACGTACGATACATACAGTTTACGTATAAATTACAATAGATACGATTGCGCCCACTCGTCTTCATTTGGATGGCATCGGTGACATGGATACTACTCATGTTTCTCCATATATTAGGGTGAATTCAATAAAATTTGCTGCAGAAACCTTAAATTATGTGAAATTCCATCTTATTGTTGAGAGAAGTAAAATTTCACAATTCATTTTGAATACCGCACGTTTTATCTTCCAGGGTGCTGTAATTTCAAGGAAAGCGTACGAGTATATAATACAGCATTAGTAGGAAAATACAGCACACTAAAACGCAGACGTTGAAACGTCAAAACACGTACCGTGCTAAGGAAAAAAATTGTGAAATTTTACTTTAATGCCAAGTTTTGCGATCGCGGTAGATCCAAGGCATTTCACAAAAAATGGATTTATCATTCAAAAAAATGGGAGGAAATATACAGTTCCAAGAATTTGTCAATCCAATAAAAAAAAGGGTGATGACGAAAAAAAACTCCAGTTTCTTTAATATTTGAGAAATGCCATTCGGTCAATTTCAAAATAATATTAGTATCGCAGCTTCCGAAGAGTTTTGTTAAGATAATTTTTGGC
The DNA here is from genome assembly GCA_037158775.1 of Hetaerina titia. NCBI lineage: Eukaryota > Metazoa > Arthropoda > Insecta > Odonata > Calopterygidae > Hetaerina > Hetaerina titia. The sequence continues at coordinate 86,945,971 of CM073770.1, forward strand.
ATGAATGCATGTGGCACTACAACTTCAGTATCTATACGGTAGATTGAATGGTTAAATATTTTGGGTAAAGAGTAACAAGAAGTATTACACATATCATTTTAATCAATACATGTGTGTCAGGGATTTTGAACGCGGTACAAGAGTAAACGTAGAATAGAATCTTCCGTTCTACTATGCATATCCTTATTAATTCAATTGTTTTTACCATTGAGCGTCGAGATCTAAAATAAAATATGGACCACTCAAAATTAATTTACATCATGGCATATAATATATTGACATAATCTGTTGACGAGAGAGTATTCTCTTGTATTGCAATGCGATGTCGCATGGATATTAGAGTCGGTATCTGTATTTGACAAACCCTTGAATGCCGTTAAAAATCTCTGAGGAAAACTATCACGCGTCACGCATATTTTGCGCGCTTGTTTGCTTTTAAATTATAGAGAATAGAGAGCTAGATTGTATAATAATAATAATGCGTGGGATGATTTACCATCTCTCAGTTTGATGGTTCAATTTTCTGAATTCCATGGCTTTTTCTGCACCAATTATGCACTACTAAGGGCTGCGAGGGTGGCACAGCAGAAACACGCAAGTGGAAAACACGACTCCATCTCGGCGACGAGCATGTGGGAAAGGTTATTACATTATCCTACTCGTTCTATATCATCTGTGGATGCTTTAAGACCCCATCATGACGGGGCAGAACGGGAGTGAAACCCACGAAGGCGCGCAAAAAGTGTTTTCACCTCTGAATGACCTCGAAGGAGTGCGGCGGCCGTGAAATGGCTCTAAGGTCAATATCAACCAGAGACACTTAATGAGTTAACGTGAATCACGTACCTCTGCCAGTTCCTCGGCTGCCATTTTACCTCGGGACAATCTAAAAGGAGACGAGCGAAGACAATAACGATGTTCCTCCTCTTCGGAACGCGTGTCGCTTTAATAATTTCATTCTGTAAGCTTTCCTTCAGTTGCACACAAATTTGGGAGACCGCTGCTGCTCTCGTAAATGTCTCATTTTATGGTCGGGCCAATAGAATCATATAGTATGGTCATAGAGTATGGTCGGGCAAATGTATTATTAAAATCACTTAACTCTTTATGCTGCTCACCTGAGCTGTAATCACCCCCCGCCATACACCCTAGCAATGGCTTGCAGAGTACCATGTAGATGTAGAATCACGTCGTTTGAATTTCGAGTGAAGGTTTTCACTACGGCCATCCTTCACGTGCAGAGAGAAAAGCTGTGTATAACACTTCAAATAAGAATCACTACAAATTCATTTAAAGTGCGAAATTCAGCTTATCACTATTCGTTCCCAGTTATCTCAGCAAGGTGGTCAATTAATCAATGGGAATTATTACATTTATGTTATTACTGATATGACGTGAGTTATGTGTTTATGTTTTTTTCACGGCGATATATTTGAAAATTCAGATCTAATAACTTTTTCCAAGTGAACACCTATATAAAAGACGTCACGGTACCTACGTTATTATAATTTGAATAAGATTTTAAGTTTCAAAATTAATTTTATAACAGAATTAGAATATTTTCACCTTGGTGCAAGATATACGAATGATGCAATCATAACATAAAATTGCTACGTAACAGTTGAAAAGCAGCAAACTAACAGAACTTCAATCCATTAAGGAACGTATGAAGTGCTTTAACCGTATAATTGAATCTTCAAGCGTACACTTAACTTTAACTTCTCCTTTCTTATAAATAAGGGAGAGATTTCTTAAAGTGGATGATCAGGAGCTTTCTCAGCGGATTATGTAGATAAAGACTGCATCTGCTTCCCTGGACAAAAACCCGAGTGCCGTGTTACAAAGTTGTGCTAAAGTGATGGTGCTATGAAATGGCATCCATCCTCAAGATGTCCTTTTTTCAGAGAAGCGGAACTGAATTCTTAATGAGGAGTTTTACTAGGACGAAGGCTGGGCCAGTTTTTCTATGGAGAGCTAAAAGAATCTCATCTGCTCTCGGAATCCGTATTAGTGTTCAGAATTTTCTGAAACAAGTATTAATATTTACGAACAAGTTACACGTTCATAAGATCGCGAAATAGTTATACTTCCCTTTTAGGCAAATGTTAGTCTCACAGCGTTGACTTATAGTGCATTCGTTTTTGATATTTTCACTGTATACGTGTGTCCACTTTCTGTAGCAGCGACTCTGCCCTGAAATAAAGTTCTCATTCAGCATACAAAATGCGTCGTAAGATTTGTATAACTTTCCAAATTTCCCTCCTCATACGATGTGTCCGTCCGAATCTTTATCCCTGGTGTCCTTCTTTTGGGCTATTATTTCGCAATGGCCTAAGCTCGTCTCTTTTCTCCAAGAGATTAATTTTAGCATTTATCGATAAACGTTTTCCTGATCTGAAAATGTTTAAAAAATGTTATTTATCAACCATGTTTTACATTTTATCATATCATACGTGGTACCCTGCCACTACCACCGATAGGGTGTGTGGCAGAAGGCGATTACACACCAGACTACATTCAACACAAAGTACGTTTACCGTCTATCGCGGTCGGATAACGTCATTCTGATCCCTTATCTTTCGTGGGAAAAATGACATATTAAATCTAATAGCTCTATATTTACACTAAACTTACAGAACGACGAATTAACTCCAGAATTAAAATTCTGCTGTTATACCGTTGGTCTGAAAGTCCTTGGTAGTCATTAAATTCCACAAATACGCTTCTCAATGTTTCATCGCGGACCGTGGGTTGAGAGAAACACTGATGTGGTATATCTTAGACTCCCGAAAACCAGAAACGTTTCCCTGACGTAAGTCGTAATCTATGCCCAACTTAAAAGGGCTCAGTACCTTTCACGGGTTTTTGTTAGAGGAAGAAGCCGAAAAAACTTCAAAAGGTGGTGGTACGTAAATAATGTCATCTAGTGATCGATATGAATTTGAGGCTGTTGATACAACCGTATATTGTGCCTAATGATAGCATTAATTAAAATTGGCAATTTTCCACAAAAATAAAATTTTATTAATACGACCGGTTTCAATGTAACTACATCATCTTCTGGTGATGATTCTGGTGATCTTACCAGAAGATGATGTAGTTACATTTAAACCGGTCGTATTAATAAAATTTTATTTTTGTGGAAAATTGCCAATTTTAATTAATCATGATATTCCACCATATCACGTCTGAAACGTCTCTTTTTATTAATGATAGCATATTATTGCGTCTAAATGCTTATGTCGAATAGAAGTCGTGTTGAAAATTATAGCTATCAAGGCAACGGGAAACCATTGCTTTAGTCTCCCGAGGAGATGCAGCCTTCCATTCCACCCATTTACACCTGTATTTCCTCTGAATATGTACGTTTCAGACTACGAGTAAATAGGGCTTTACGTAGTGCGTGGTGAGCTCTTGGCAGGCACAGCGAGCCAGCTCATGCCATCTTCTCGGATAAGTTTGTTTTCCTTGACGCATAGCGAAAAGAATTCAGCACAGGAGCGAGGGTTCCATCGATAACAACATCTTATATGGAAGACTGAAAGTCTGGGTGTCATGTTGGCAAGGGATGCACATCGGCCGTTAACTAAATCAATCGAAGACAACTTGAGGCATGACTTGTCGAAATGCTGTCAGTTTACCTATATCAACTCTCTCAATCTATGAACTTATTATAAAGTCAATGAGGATAGAAAAAATATCGTTTTTGCCTACAGCGTGATAAATTATCTTCGGGAAAGTCTTTGAGGATCGATGGATGTAGACCTCACCGCTGGCTCGTGTCCCGCTTCGAGAATGGGTCTTCCAGTCGAAGGCCGGTGCTAATAACAGTCTCTCAAGTCTGCGCCAAGTCTAACACTCCTCCGTCAAATCTCACACACGAATTACTGAAGGGAGAGATTCCCGAGAGACTGACGGCCAGGGTCGAGAGGGGAACGGTAATGCGGGTCTATCAAAACTTACATATATATATGTATACGTGACCGTGGAGCACTCAATTTAATAGAACTTTAAATTATTTTGATTGATAATCGTCCATTAGGGAGGCATCGATTGATTAAGTACGTAAATTCTTCAATGCCTCGACTAAGCCTCTATTTCATGGTCATCCAAAAGAGAATTCCATCATCATCGTCTCTGATGAAGAGACGATGTCCCTCTTTGTCCTAATATCCTCAAATAACCCATGACATTTCCATGCATACACACATACGTATAATTTTTGTAACCCTGGAGTTGCATTACTTCGGAAAGTCCTTCATACTTCCGATAAAATATGCTTCCCATATACTTTATTTTTTAAGCAGCGGAAATCTATTGATCTGAGTAAGATCATCTTTTTTGTTAAGTTCGAAATCGGAAATGGCCCGCAGGACCTCTAGACTTTTCCTAATTTGATATCGTCCATGTGCGGAAATTAAATGAACAAAATTTCAGTATCCGAAGGTTGGTTTAATTATTAAGGATTAAGACTCAACCCTCAGTAAGACCTGCGGGCGTTTGAAATCCTCGCTTCCCCGTGAGGGACGAGGAGCATTTCCTTTCCTTACCCTCACGGCGATTTACTAGCACTTATTGGTACCCGAAAAATCACACACCTTTGTTAGTTGGTGGGTTCATCCTGTGAGGTACACTGAATTTCAACTCGGGCCCTCGCGCCTGTACAACACTAAACATTATACTCGTACGTGGTAACCGGCAAGTCACCGATAGTGTGTGTGGCAGGAGGTGAGTATTACATATCAGTCTACTATTAACACAAAATACTATCCTCTCTAAGCGCGTTCGGATAATTTTATTCTGATCCCTTATCTTTCGTGGGAAAAATGACATCTTAAATTTATCCGTTCCACAATTAATATCTATAATTATCTCCTACCGTGGTACGATGGGGCTAATAATGCATTTTCAACATCATCTTTGAGAAGACATCCTTCCAATTTATGCCAAAGATTTAATATATAGTTTTTCGCTCCGTGAGTCATTCCCAACCTAGCTCCTCTAATAATTTTGATACAATACTACGTGTAGCTGAGCACTCTATTCACTAGGCCATCACCCTTCCCTAGAAATGTACCAGATAGAACTTATAGAAATATTTTTAGTTTAATTTAACCTTAATGATTCCCTCAAGGAATTTCCCCGTAATGATTCCCTAATAGGCATGGGCAAAGGCTTCGGACGCCTGATTTACCAACATTATGACGGAAACTGTTAATTTGAGACGTAAAGAAAATATAAGTAAACACTTTAAATGCCTGTAAAAGTATTTCGCGATTCAGAAACTTGTTCTTAGAGGGAAGTGAAATCATGTCGATTGGAAAATTTTCGGATTGGAATATCGAGAAAGAAGGGAAAAATATTTTGAACAGAGAGAGTATGACGAAGGAAGGAGTTTTAGATGGTGTGTGGGAAGAGAAGGAGCTCGGTGGGGAAATACGAAGAGAACAAAAAAAAAGTGTTTGGAGGAGACATTCTGATGCTTAGAGACGTTGAAGGCTATAGTCAAAGATTGTTAAGCAGCCGCAGGAGATAACGCATTTTTTTTGGTATAATGAAGGGTTTTCGAAGGTTTGAAGCCCTAAAAAGGCAATAGCAGGAAAAGAGGTGTTTTATTCCAAAGAAGATCTTGAATTCCCTGGCGGTGAGTGCTGTACAATTCGACTGGAGTGAGCCGAAGACCATTCAGATACCTGATTGGTGTTTTAAAATTGGAAAATTTTTATTCCCAACCCTAGCAACTTAACTCGCCAACAACGGGGCTTATTCGTCAAAAGTGACGATAATTATGTAATCATTTAAATCAAGAGAATGGATTCGTTTTAAAGGCCTTCGTCGATAGAATTGTTCAAAGTTGGCATTGACAACGAAGAAAATATTTTGTATTTGACGAAGAATTGAGGAGAAAATCGCGAGTGGAGGTATTACTAGAGCTAAACACTTGGATTGTGAAGAGAGAGAATTGTAATATGATGGAATTAGGAACAATTAATTTCATCAGCTGCGTAATTAAAGAAATAAATTATGTCATGAATGTCGTAAATTAAATTAGGGAGATTAGAAGAAGATTAGAAGTTTAGAATATTAAGATTTAAGATGCCATTTTTCCAACCACCACATAAGGGATCTGCGTTAAGGGAAAAACGCGTATTTCTTTTCTCATTCTAAGTAGTCTAACATGTTGTCATTACCTCATCTGGCCTTAGTTATTGTCCTTGTTACAAGTGGCTCATCTCCAATGCATAGAAAGGTTTATCTAACTTAAATACCGTGGTAGATATTTCTGTAGGGATCATGCTCTACATTATTTGAATTGTTTTACAGAAATATATTGTAACTAAAAGTTAAGAGAGACTTAATTTTTGGCGTGCGATCTGCTTAATTTCACCTTACCTACCATTCCTGTGTTTGTAATTTTGTTTCTACTCCTTTTCCTAATATCTATATCCACGTGAATGAATGTATGTATAGACACACAATTATATATATATATATATATATATATATATATATAGTTTTTAATTTTTATATAACAAAATGATTGAGTCGTACTATTGAATATGTTAATGCATACTACCTTGATCAAAAAGTTCCCGGAATTTATTCAGAAAATTAAAAATACAAGTTTATTCATCTAAATCTATATTGTCCCCTTCAAAGTAATCCCCATCGACTGCAACACACTTATGCCAGCGCTTGATCCAATCCTCGAAACATTTTTTATATTCGGTTTTCGGTATGTCCATCAGTGCTTCCTGCGATTTTTCCATTACTTCCTCTCGGCTGCTAAAACGCGTTCCCCGTAATGGTTTTTTAACTCGATTGAACAGAAAGAAGTCACAGGGAGCCAAATAAGGTGAATTCGGTGGCTGTTGGATGGTATTTGTTGCATTTTTCGTCAAAAAATTACGAATAATGATAGCACTGTGCGACGGTCTCGACGCACTGTGCGACGATTTCTGGTCTCTTTCGGCGAATTGCTTCACGCAAACGTCTCATAACGCCCAAATAATACTCTTTGTTTACTGTCTGGCCTTCTGGCAAAAATTCATGATGCACTACACCGTTGTAATCCATGAAAACCGTCAGCATTGCCTTCTTTTTTGACTGAAAACGACGTGGTTTTTTTGGTCTCGGCTCATTTGGTGAACGCCATTCACTTGCCTGATGTCTGGATTGCGTGTCGTACTCATAAACCCACGTCTCGTCTCCAGTAATGATCCTTTTGATGAATGTGGGATCGGATTCAGCCTCGCAAATCATGTCTTTTGCGACGTCAACACGGTCTCTTTTTTGCATGAAATTGAGGTCTTTTGGCACCAACTTTGCTGCTACACGACGGAAACCCAAATCATTAACCACAATGTCTTGGGCGGATCCATAGGCAATGTTCAAGTCCTCCGCTATTTCTCTGATGGTTAATTTGCGGTTATTGACCAACATTTCTTTTACTTTATCAATTTTTTCACCGACTTTCGATGTCGATGGTCTGCCACTGCGTTCATCATCTTCGATTGACTCACGACCACTTCTGAACCGCTCGTGCCACTGGTAAACGACCGTTTTTATTAGAGAATCGTTGCCGAAACACTTTTCCAACATTTCCAACGTCCGTGCGCCACTAAATCCGTTTTTTACGCAAAATTTAATACAAGTTCGTTGTTGCAAATTTAAATCCATTTCTGCAATTGTAAAAAATCGCCAACACACACAGAGATAGATGTACTATTGGTTACGTAACTTTTGCAAATGTCAAGTTATGACACTAAGATTTAAAGGGGATATCAACAACAGATGTACCAATTTAAAAAAAAAAACAGAACTCAAATCGGAACGATGGGAGCGCCACACGGTGGTTATTCCGGGAACCTTTTGTTCAAGGTAGTATATTCGTGTTTCCTTCGCACATTTCATGATTTTATGGAACGTGGTTTTGTCCCGTTCGTAAACTTGATCGTGGAAGTTAGATGATAGGCGTACATTTAAGTGTTTTGAGATGTGAGTGTAGGGAAGAATGGAACACTGAACGTAAAGATAGACAAACGATCAATTTCTGGGCATTGTATAGGAGGAGAGATTACAGTTGTGAAAAATTAGGAGGCAGGTAAAGGTGATGCAGAGCATTTGGTTTGGAGATGGAATTCTGAAGTTTGTGATAGAGGGGAGAACGTTAGGTAAGCGAGGTAGGAGTGAAAGGATATGATATTGAACAAACGGAAGGACAGGAGGTTGAAGGGCAAATGTAGGAAGACAGGATCTTTTGCGGGATTGGAGAAGTGTTTATTGAAGTGTGGGCTGTCATCTTTTTAGGTGAGGCTAGGGAATTTGTTTTCAGCCCGTGTCCATGCGGAACCTGTATCACATGATACACTACCGAATAGTAATAGTTCGTGACCACGACATAAAAAGAGCATAGAGAGGGAAATAAAGGGTAAAGGTCAAGTCACCCGGGTGAATTTTCCGCAGCAATCTCATCAAATAACAAAGCACGTGATGCATAGAATACTAGTTACCAATCTGCTCGAACACCTAACTAACTACTTTAGAGTTACTCAACAGATCTCTTAATTTCTTTATTGCCATTTCCCCTTATCGCATCCCTTCCCTCAAAAATACAACCCGGGACTTTACTCTCATCCCTCGGCATTTCCTATCTCAACCGCTGTCGATTGTTATGTGATATGAAATTCTTGCATAGCATCTTCAACGCAACTCTCCATACCAACGACCTTCTTCTTCTCTTCTCAATTCGTGTTCTCCCTCGGCCAACACGTAACTTGAGTCTGATGTAAGATTCCAAATTTCTGTCTCTCGATCTCTCAACGTTCTCCGTTCCATCGACTCCCCGCTACATTTAATTCCCTAACTTTTCAGTATCCATCCCTGGAACTCCCTTTCTCACTCACCGCTTTCACCTCCTTCCTTAAACGACAGATAGTCTCTCTCTCCCTCGCCTCTCTGCTTGCATATGTGCTCTCTTGCTATCTTATAGCTGTTAGTGACATTTATTTTGTTAATTTTTTAATATCGTTTATTGTTTTTACCCTTTCTTTTACTTAATGTGTATTTTATCTATTGCCTGTCAGCGAATGTAAAAGCCTTTACCGTTTTTGGCTGATTTTATAAATAAATTTCAACGCACCTAATAGTTATTTCACTACCGTTTCTTGGCTGTTGTCCCAACAGCCACCTCCCTAATCAGTACTATAAATTAACGGCAGACTGAGGAGTGTTGTTTAGACATAGGTGCATTCCAGTTTCAATTTATAGATAAAATAACACTTGAAGATTTTGCATGCTATATTTTTTCCACTTTTTAGCCTCGAGAAAAAAATGGCAATTTGGAACATCCGTCTTCAAATCTACAATCGTCTCGTATCTCATTTGCCTTGAAGGCATGATCTTGTCTTCCATTTTACAAGTATGATGGAGTTTCACAAAATACTGTGAATCTTTAGAAAACTGATCTATTTCAATTTAATTATGACCATTCAGCCTATGAAAAGACCTTTGATTTTGAAGTGGTATCCATCTTAAATAACAATTAGATCATTCCGCTCTGTTTTCCTTGATATATTTCCTTCTTAGCATTGCCTCGCCTAAATTTCTAGCCTCGTCTGTATGTTTAAGTTTATTTTCGTTAAAGTTTGCTAGCCCGAGTCCGAAACTCAAGGAAGCTAAGATAGATAACAAAGCTATCATAAAATTCGGATTTTTGGTGAATTTCGCATTTTTGGATACGAGTTGAGATCGCTGATGCCACTGCGTTCATCCAGGAGAAGCACCGACAGCAACATGCGACCTTGTGAGCCAAATGAATCTCCTCTCTTTGTGTCACGGCCTTCATCCCTGTTCAGCCCTCATGCCCTCAATGCTTTCCTTCTCTACGTGGGTGTGTGAAAAAGTGACCAGACGCGGAATCGTCAAGTCGCCCTCGACGTTATGACCCAAATTTTTTTGTTTAAAGAACAGGTTTCCGAAAGAACTCCTATGAGTCCTACGCATAAAATGTTCATTCCATAGTAATTACCATCCGTCCTCTCCCAACTGTCGCCGAAGTGTTGAGAAATGACGATATACTTATCGACATCATTACAATATTTTTTCGAATCCACCACCACCACATCGACATTAATACTTTTAACCAACTGATGTACAAAGGATAGGATGCATAATTGTTTTCGATGTGGACCACATTGTCGGTGTAACGGTATGGTCAATGGAGAAGATTTACGTAACGGAAAATGCAAACAATTTGCATCATATTCTTGGCGTATATAACCGTATCTATCTCTCAGTACTTCTTTTGCCGACGCTGTTCGAAAATATTGTCCAAAACCGATCTGTCCCCACTCGCCCTGCTCATCCATCCATTCCGTCTCACCACATTCTTAAAACTCTTCCACACTCTTTATCTTCTCAATGTTTCTCTCGGGAATGCAATGCTCCGCCGTTTTCCCTTCATCAACTTTCCATCAACCAGTCAAAAACGATATTTCTTTTCTCAACCGCAGGAAATGACCCATTGCCTGATTTTAGTCTCTCTCTTCGACTTTTGTCTATTTTCGAGTTAACTTTGTTTTGCTAGCTCCTTCACATTGGTATCTTTTGGTTCGTCTAACTGCCAACTTCATCCTCCTCGTCCCTCCAATTAGATGGGATGGAATCCGTCTGAAAAATTGAGCGTTTTAATGGATACCTCAGCACAATACCAATGAAAAGAACGACAAGGATTCTTCGTCGACTTGATTGATTTGCGTTGTAATTGGGAGCTCACTTGAAGACTGCGCGCCTCGTGAATGCTAAACTCGAAGGTGTTCAAAAGGCACTGTTTGAGAGTTAATAGAAGGGGAGGGTGGGAAACAGCTCTTTCCCTTCTGCCTCCTAAAGTTTCACAGAGTGTCATAAAACCATGGCCGCCATAAAAGCACAGCTTGCCTTTAGACGAATGGGCGTTTCCGAAAGAGACACCAGGATTACCGAGAGGGATGTCCTTGGGTATGCAGGTCTGTTAAAAGAGACGAGGCAAGCAAAAAATATAACAAAAATTTTTGAGGCCTCGTGAAGGCCCGTTGAGTGTACACCAGGCCAGCATTTTTGACCATTGCATTATATTCACATTAGCGCCGCGAGAGGGGACGGAAGGGTTTGACGCGCGCCACAACTGACTTACGGCATAAGTGAAGATAGAAAAAAAATCTATTATAATGATATTGGATTTTTTAAAAAGTAAAAATGAATCCTTATAAGAGTTCAGTTGAGTTGAGATTAGAATCTTCTGGTCCGTACTTGAATGTGTCGACGAGGAAGGAAGAGGAAAAACTTGGTAGCCATCAGTTTATGCATCCCAGCAAAATCACTTTCGTTTACAAGCAATGTCGATTTGAACAAAAATACGGCTGGGGTCTGAGAATGCAATGATTTTTTTATTGCATTCTCTTCTGGGTGCATCCCCATACGAGTAATTTCGCCGGTGATCGCACGTGTTGGTGAAATATCAGTGAATTAAAATTTGTATGAGCATCTTCACTCGGCGAGCAATCAGGTTTTTAAAAAAAGTGATATTGATTAAACAATAGATTTTTTTAAAGTCGCACCAAAGGGACTTCTGTGAAAAGACTACCGTATTTGGCCGGGGATACCGTTACTACCGTATTTGGTTTCGCCTCGTCGATGGCATATCAACATTTTTTACGGTGCTCTCAAACGTCTCAATTTGCTGTAGTTTTACGTTGAATAAACTTGCGCCCTTTCATCGGTTAGATTTCTGTTTAGATGATGCTCAGCTGAATTCAGTTATCTCTCAGTTGTTATAATTTTTTCGTATTCTTGAGTTGGAGTTTCGATCTTATGTGCTCAAAAATATTCATAGTTTACTCTCGATACTACTATATCTCAAATCAAACCACAGCATTCAAAATAAAGACGAGGTTGATGGGTTTGGGTAGAATTTTCCTTTAGCTAACCCCATTACGGCGTTCGAAATCGCTACGTCGGTTACGGAAAATTGGTCTCTTTTGTGTCCCGCCGGTGGTTACCCACAAGACGCAACTCAGGAATCACGCTGCTTGGGTTTAACTGTGTACACCCCAGAGAAATCACGTGAGCCCGGGTTCTTCCCATTAAAACATTCAGACGCCCTCCGGTCTGCACAGCACCAAGAAATTCATGCGACTGCAAATTTCAATGTAATTATTTTAGATTTCAATAACATTTACTGGTTCGTAAAGTTTTACTCGAGGATCGGAGAACTTGGGCAAAAAGATGCTGAGTGATATAAAACCAAAGGTAGAGATGACGAATGGCCAGCATTGATATTGCGGAACCCATCGCGATATGTTTCATCCCAGGGAAATGGAGAAGTTCTATAATTTCCAAAGGTCCGTGGACAGTCGCCGACGCGTTCAGAATTGGTGACGGATGAAAACGCCCGTCATGTTGACATTCAATGGCTGGCTGGTACTCCGACCTCTCAAGGTGACGTCAAACTGTCGCAGCTCTGACAAGTGCTTACAAGATGCAGAATGCCAATAAAACGGATGGTTTTACAGGTCCTCAATTGCCTGTGATGTGAGTTTTTTAAAATTATAGTAAACACGTTTTTTAAGGTTAAAATGTTGATCATGCGTTTCTTGCCAGTGTAGCTGTACCACGGCGTGTGAAATTCATGAATTAAGCAAAGGAAAACCAGTTTTTTTACCCTGTAGTAAATATCTTGAACTTTTTTTTTAACATTTTCTAGCTAATTTTTGAGTTTTTTTTGCCGGGAAATCACACAGCTTAGATTCAGCGGTGGGAGTCGAGTGGAATAACTCGGATTTGAAACTGGGCCTCCTTAGCAGTGGTCGAATAATCTCGACCCACTAAGCTAATCTATGCCACATATTTCATGCACGCTAGATCAAATTTAAGTAACCATAATGACAATTAAACGATGTAATTCATCGCTGTAACGTAGATTCGATGAATAAGATATGCCTAATCCCTCATTTAGCCGTGGACAAATTCCATGTAGACTATTTTGAAAACGCATAATAATTTAAATAGATATTGGCTTTCTTGTAATTTTATTCCTCACTTTGCTTTTGGAGTCCTTTATGGAGCGACAGGGAGCAAATAATCGTTAACAAACACTCATTTGGAACTGAAAATAATATCGATGCTCAAATATGAATACCTAAACTTTGAATAGACTCAAAAATATATTTAATCGAGCAGGAGTAGGTTAATGCATTTGAGGAATGACTAAGATGGAAGGATTTGTGCGGAATAATTTTGATTGATATTCAATGATTATTTACCTGGATGACTTCCAGTCGCAATTTTAAATTAGAGCCAAGCGTTTTTCTGGTTTTGCATAATTTAGGGATTGTCTTGGATTTAGTATTTTTATAAAAGTGTTATGCGTGATAATTTTTTACTACAAAATCGGCCGGGGATCGGTGGAGTGGAATAAGTTTTTTTTCTGACTTGTTTCTATGCCTACTTTTCGCAATGTGTTATCGCCGTCGCGATTTCTTAAGCGATCCCAGGTTTTGATTACCCTCATCGGTTCAAGGTAAAGCAACTCATGCTCTCAATCACTTTGCACTCAGTCGATTTTAATCCTCGTTTTAGTTAACGTCATGCACATGATAATTACGCCTAATTGAGACTTTTTTCTTCTGGCCATTAATAGTATGATCCCAGATACTTTGAAGTGCTAAAACGGTGCCGGAGACAAGAGTTATCTCATTTGGCACCAGAAATGAGTGCTTTCAAAGAGAGCACTCTTCTGAGGCTACTAAAGTTGAAGGATTTCACATAAAAGCGATTGCAGTTAAACAAAAAAGTCTTGACCACGACAATTCAGATTTGTTTACTTTGATTCCGTCATTTCCATTGCAAACTAATGTTATCGCTCTATGCTAATTTCAAAGTCGACTTTATGCCTTACCACTTTGTCCTGTAACGGATAGTGCAAATGAATTAGTTGAAATTAAATAAGGTCGTGGGGTTGCCTCTCGGTGGCATTACGTTTGCAACAAGTTAAAAACCAGTAAAGTAAACCAATCTGATTTTAAGTAACATAGCTTCGCACAGCCAAAAATTACTGGCAATGTGCTAAAGCCCCCTACCAAAGAATCTCTCCCATAAACTGAATATTTAACTCTAGCCTTCGACATTAAATCGTGTCGCGGTTAAAACGAAATCATTTTCTCCAACTTTGATTTCCCCGTGAGGCTGTCACGGTATTCATGTACATTGTCACGATAATGTAGACTTTATTTGCCAGAAATAATGTGAGATTATCTACTTATTACTTTAGTTAAACACCGTCACAAAACTTTAACAATTAACAGGAAGGAGTGGAAATAAAAACAGGTTTAAATTGCGCACACCAGTCTCTTGAAAATTCTCATTTCTGGTGCCAACTTCTTTAACTCTGTCGTTAGTTCGGCATTTACTCCAATAAATAGATGGAAGAACATCTTACGCTTCTTGAAAAAAACTAAATTGCGCATGATCATCAGTTTCATTAATAGAAACAAGAAGTTGGAAAACAAGAAAAAGACCTGGGGAATGAGTTGCATTTCACTGACCAATCGATGCAATGAAACTTCAAATTTATTCAACGAAGGTGAAACGTCCGCCAAAGGCACCGAGATAAAAACCAATGACATAAAACATTTTTCAACCAAAATATAACTTACTGCAGGGGTTTGAAAAAAATTGGATCAAGGCTGCGTTCTGCCACTATCAATCAATCAAGGTATTATTCTACCTATTTCAAAAGCATGTTTTGGACGGTCCCTAACGACGTTATATTACTCGGTTTTGAATCCGAAATCTCAGGTCAGAAGCCGAACGTCTTGTCTAATCGGATATCAAGACGCTTAAAAGTAATTTACCGGCTATATATATTATGGTAAATTATTATTTTTCCTTTTCGTAGAATAGTGGAGCAGAAGGTCAATTCCTATGCAACACTCTCAACGTGTTGTAGGTGTCGTGCGTGCCACTGTGCGTTAATCCCTTACGTTCTTTTATTGAAAAATTTCACTTTCGGTTGGGAGTGGGGAATAAGCGGAGCAATCCACTGCTGTAAACATTCTCCACTATGAAGCACTAGAATTTCCCGGCGTGGCCGACAATGGCGGAGGAGAAAGTTTTATATATTTTTAAATCTTTAAAATTGACGCTCTTAGGCGACATATATATTTGATCTCGTCGAAGTAACACGGAAGTGTTGAATAAAAAACTTGGGCAGCAACAAACAATATAAACGCATATAAAAAGAGCACTCACACGTTATTTCTTAATAACTTCGACGAAAGTTAGCTCCGTCTTCCTCAGAAGAAACAATAGTACTGTCTCTCGTGAGCACTTACTAAAAATTATCAAGAAATAACGTGTGAGCGTTCTTTTTATGTGTTCTCATATTGTTTGTTGCTGTCCAAGTTATATATATATATATTCAAATACGAAATCCCTATATATACCCTATATATATCCCTATATATGTATATATACGTATATATATATACATATTTATATATATGTATATATATATATCGTATAGCGAATTCGAGAGAGCCGTGGCAGACCTGAGAAACGACAAGGCACCAGGAGTTAACAAAATAAATGGAGAAATAATCAAGGTACTCGGGGTTAAAGCGAAGGATGCCCTCCTTGGAATAATCAAAGATAGCTACGGCAGATACTAGAAGAATTCGAGAAAAGTGCAATGATTGCAGTACCGAAGGAACCAAAAACATACTCGTGCGTCGTGTTCAGGCTGTGCCCATCCAAAGCCTACCTTAAACGGTGGACTGCCAAGAAATAGTAGGTAATTAGTATTAGGAGCTGAAGAGTGTTCCTAAGAATGTTGATAGGTTTGTACATTCGTTTTTGGGGGGAATATGGCATTCACATACTTATCATGGGATTGATTTTAAATGAAGCACTTTATGTATACCTCAATGAGTACACTTTGTAGGCCACCAAAAGCTAAAATATTTTGTAACAAATTGCAGATTGTTCGAATTATTGGGAAATGTAATTACATTTGGTTGTTGTAGCCGATGATTATTTAAGCAAAAGAGACCGGTAGAAAATGCTGTCAACCGCAATCTGCAGTTCATGGTCAATGAAGGAGAACATGGCCAGTAAGCGTTTTGGTATTAAGCGCAATGATGAATAAGGGGAAGAGAAAATAAAGCTTTACGTTATGATGGTTTTTTTCAATTATGTGCATGACATTGGTCTTTTGATGCATTTCTTTTACCCCTCCCTTATTGAGCAAAAAAACCCATAAAAGATTCCTTGTATGGAGACATTCGGAGGCCGTTTTCCCTTTAATTGAGGTGTAATCACTTTTAGGCGTAGGCAGAGGGCCGTGGTTATTTCTGGATTACTTTCTGTTGGAAATTCGATTGGCAACTGCATCTTTCCTCCAGAGTTATTACCTGGATTTCCTTCGATTTGGCGAATGGTGACATTTGTTTTTCACCTTAACCTTCCCCCAAAAACGACCAACTTGTAATCAGATTTAAAGAAAAAAATGTCGAGAAAGGGTTTTCGAATCTCGATTTCCAAAACGATTCCAGAATCAGGAACACTACTGACTTCATTAATAAAATTCAATACATCAACTTGAAAGACACCGACATACTGGTTTATTTACTTAAAATCTCCCTTCTCTAGTTTTCGTGTACCCGAAACATTAAAGTTCCTTGAAGATTGGTTCTCATTTAAACCAATCTCGAAAGAAACTTTAAATAAATACGTTGTTTTAACGAGCCTAATCATGAACTAAAATTTCTTCACCTTCAACAATTACTGCTGCAAACGAAAATTTGGCATTACTATAGCTTATTATCTCTCCCCCTTCCTAGCTAATTTATTTATGTCCTACTTCGAGCAACTGTGGCGAAGCAAATTTAAATATTTCCCCAACATCTGGTACAGGTATGTCGACAACATTTTCGCTGCTTTTGACACAGACATTCTCTCCGTTGACAACTTCATCTTTTCTAAGTTTACGGTCTCGGCACTTTTTTAATTACATTGATTCCCGACCGTTGTATATTTAAATTGTAATCAGATGTTTCTGAAAGTCTAAAGGACCAAAAAATCTTTGTTTAGTGCCGTTGAAAAACATCAGGCACTCTTCTTTGTTTAGTAAATTTATTTGTAAATCAATCGGCCTCGATGCTTGAGCAACAACATGAGATATTGTTTTAGGTTATAGTGGACCATTATGATTTGCGGAAGTCACGATGATACATCTATGCAGTACACCGCAAGCGGTTACATCGGTGTGTGACTGGGGTCATCCTAGTAGTGAAATATTTCAGATACTGTATCATCCTGGGGCACCACAGTCAGCATTGGGAAAGGAACTGTCCGCCGTCCAAATAAATATATGTATTTTTTCTTTATACATAATGCATATTATGCATATATATATGCATAAATATACATATATATATATATATATTTTTTTTTATATATATGGACGGCACAATAGAACACAACATAAAATAGGCAAGAAGTAAAAGGACAATCACATTGTATCTACAATGTTTACACATTGTGTCCTTTCACGTGTTGTTTATTTTTTTGTGCTCTATTGTGCCGTCTAAATGTTATATTGCTCTCGTGTGTGCTTCTAAATCATCGATATATATATATATATATATATATATATATATATATATATATATATATATATATATATATATATATATATATTCAAACTTGAAAATCCCGCCATATGGCGAACAAATATTATTTTCGCACATAGAAATAGACATATAAGGAAAGGGGATAGGAAAACACATAAAATACCAACACAGGAAAGGTGGGGAAGGCGGTTTTGAGCAGATCACAAATGTAAAAATATTTCCTTATCCGGGATAAGGAAATATTTTTACATTTGTGATCTGCTCAAAACCGCCTTCCCCACCTTTCCTGTGTTGGTCTGTTATGTGTTTTCCTATCCCCTTTCCTTATGTTTATTTCTATGTGCGAAAATAATATCGATATATATATATATTTTTTTTCAAACATACATATTAATCTGTTAATATTTCCCCATAGAACAGATTCCGGAACTGATTTTCGAAAATAAATGAATCCTCAATGTATCGTCTTTTTACTGTTTTTTCAACGACATCAATTACCACAACTGAGGCACTCCGTGGATTTGACGCGCGGCGTGACCGCTTTATTGTACTTACTCATAAACCCGCCAGAAATTAATTGGTTCGGAACGGAATTGCAAAGTACAGGGAAAAAATAAACAATGAAGACTATTTTTGTGCTATCATCCGTTGAACACGAAAAATGCGTAATCGCAACGATGGCTGTCACATTTACCTAGGAGTTTAACGGCGATCCGCAAACCACATTCTGCCGCGATTTATTCGTTTCGCGATTGGAATTTCCCCATCCGATTATGAATTAAATAAATTACTTAAAAATAAATAAATATATATATATATAGAAAATATATAGTTAGTTGTCTATTGACCTCACTCCGAAATCAGTCTGAGAAAATACGTCGTCCACCCACGTACGTTTCGGCCGACGGCCATCATTTACCCAGTGGAACATGCAACAATGGCGCCACCGAAAGCGCAACGAGGAAATGGCAACGGAAAAAGGCGGAGGTCCTCGTGAATGTCGGTTTTGGGAGAGGCTGCAGGGACCGAACTGAACTTTCGGCGCGAGGTCGTCAGGAAAAACCTTGGTGCATATCTCTTTACCTGTCGCATGAGTTGAGAGGAGAGGAAACTCGGTGGTGGGAAGAACATCAAGGTGACGTCCAGGGTGTTCATTAGGAAAAGAAACAACTGGACCATATTCCCTACCATAATAATGGTAGTGTATCTAATTTCGGAATGAATACCAATTAGAATGCAAATATTGAGCTCATGCAAAATGCTTGTCATTGTAATATCAGCAGTCGTATTCCCCGGAGATGATTTGGAGGATGCGATGAAGATTCTTACGAGTATTATCAATGAGTGACTGATTTTCGTGGTCCATTAATAGTATATTTGTTCAAGAATTGAACCTTCAGCCGATCCCTCACGATCACGTAATTAACCACAATTACCTGATTTAAGGTCAACTGTCCCTAACAACCCCTGCCATACGCACTCGCGGTGGCTTACAGGGTATGATGCAGATTAACGATGCAATAACAACCTAGACGGTATTCAGTGTGTTATCATTAGGATCATTTTATTTACTTTGCAATATTTAAGTTCTGGATATTACCCAATTTTTACGAGAAGACTTCTTGGAAATAGTTGCAATGAGATAAGTCTCACACGGGAAATCTTAAAAAGCCTTACCTGCCAAACAAATTAGCACCCAAGTGATTTCCAGCACAACTATTACCTCTGTCCCTTATAACTCGTGGGATTAATAATGTGTGTTTTATAATGCATATCTGACCGTATGCTTTTAATCCAATTGACCGAAGCGTATTGGATTTTGCAATATGTTTTTAATATCTAGAGAAAGGATTTGCCTCTAATTATGAATTACAAGCTATAACCACTGATGGCTGTGAGTGAATCATGCTCCGATCACACTCCCATGTCATTCATAGGCTAATTTTAAAATCCAGTTGCAGTTATCCACGTTGGATCAACTTTAAAATTCAGAAAAACTTCTTTATTTGATCCATTGCACAAATGTTTTCTATGGGAGACTAAACAGGTTAAAAATGACGCCATTATACATTCTTATAATATTTTTCTAAAACCTTTTACAAAGCACAAAATCCTCTTTTAACTTTCTATTTAATTTCCTGTAAATTTTAGCCTGAGGAGGGGTTCTGGACAAGAGCCTAAATGCTTGTTTGCTGAAACCAAAAGTCTTTCGAGAAAAATCACTCCCTTTCCATTACATCATCACGAATAATTTCCTAGATCAAGTTCCAAGATCCATTGCGTAGAATTCTGTATCCGTTTCATTTCATTGAAACAAATGCTTCCGCGGTGCTCTATCACTAGGCAATTTATATGATTCGATGCTTCATCACTCCAGAACGTATTTCGGCGGGAAAAAAGTGTTTTTTTTTCCGATAAAATTTTCGCTTTCATTCCTGTATGAATGCATCTCCAAATCGAAGTGACGCATACCATATTTTACCCTAATGGCAATGTAGTTCAGGGCATGGAGTCTCCCACGACTGACCGGAAGGTCCGGGTTCCAATCCCGCCGACACCCCTTAGCATTGCTCCTCAAACTGACATTTTTCAAGACGCCAAATCTTTTCCTGGGAAATCACAGTCGCCACAGGGACATGAAATGGTTCCTCACTCCTCCTTGTGCGAATTTCACCCGCCGTAAGAATTCAGTAAGAGGTAAACCCTATCCACAACTATTAATCAAACCCGAGGATTTTTGTGCCGTCGTTTTTGGGCGCGAAACATTTCACGCGATGAACTCCGAAAACGCCGAACGGACATTCACTCCCGCACTATCAAGGATTCAGGATTCAAGTAATAGTAATTGCTCCTATGAGAAAGGATAAACTACTGGCTTTCCACCGTGAATAGTTTTTCACCCACGACTCTATTCCGACACACGACAATCACTTCTTCCGTACACGGGCCTAGCCATCCCGGACGACGGTTCCCGACTTGCGATCCCACTTTGTGTCTATGGTGCTTCGCGACCTCCGATCACTCACTCTTCCCTGCGACACTCACCTCTCTAGACCGCACCTTTCCTCGTCTCTCGTCCAACTCTCCCAGCGAGGCTTCGATGTGGAATGGAAAGAAGTGGATCTCGATCGGGGAACAACTGATAAACCGCGACTCCTCGGCGTATTGACAGGACTTGACTTCCACCCCACAGCCTCTCCCGGCGTTTAATGGAGCGACTCCGTGGGGATCTTGGTAGGATATAGGAAAGAGATGCGGCGAAGGGGAGATCAGCCCCTTTTCTTCCCCCCTCCACTTCAGGGGACGCGTAACCCTTCTCAGAGTGGTGGAGAACACCCCCCCCCCCCCCAGACCCACATGGCACCGTCTCACCACCCCTCAAATTGACGCAGCTAACCTTCCCAACCACCGCCATCCCCTTCCGCTCCCTCCCTATTTCCCCCCTCCACAATGTCGAGAAACTCGTTCCTTTTGTGGGTAACCTCGGGTGTGGGAGAGGCGCCTCCCCTCCCGGCTCCATTGAACTCCTTCCTCCTCCCTCCCTCCCCTAACCCCCACCCACTTCTTCGCCATTCCCTCAGCTCGACCCTGAAGGCTGGTCGGGCTCCCTCGCGAGTTTGATCCAGGTGTTGGAAGCCACCCCACAGTCTTTCCATCCAGAGCTTTGTCGAGGGTGTTTTGAGCCGGGGTTGTGGCAGAGGTCTTCGACCGGGGTTTTGCAAACCGCGTCTTACTTGAGGGTTGTGAAAATTTGAGGTAGGAGGGATAAGTTTGCGGAAAGGTCGGGCATGGCACGTCATTTCTCTGAGATTGATGAGGGACAAAGGGCTCGATCGTGGACCTTTATCTTTGCCCTCTCGCTATGCCTCTTGATCTTCCTCTGTAAACAGTTTGTGCTTTCGGATCTTGCTACCGCCAACCCGCTGATTCGTGCTATCGACAAGAATCGCAGTTCATTGGGCGAAAGAACGGCGATAACGTTGCCAAAGTCTACCAGAATGACAAACGTGCGTGCATTACGAAGATCCACGATCGCAGTACATAACTTTTTTTATCAAAGTTGAGTCGTATGAATTAAGTAGCCTGCTTAGTTGGCTTTGTTATTGTATGTAACTCTCATTTGACCATTACCGCTGCCACAAACTCTTCTCGCATTGCAGGTTCCTGGTGTTTAGTTTTAAAAACTCAAGGGAATCAGAAGTTTATTGAAGCTCTAGTTGCTAATTTTATTGAACATTTTTACTTATGAGATGTTTCATAACTTTAACCATGTGGGCAGTATGTTCTGGTTCGAGTTTATCCTTTTCCGAGCAGTATGTTCTATTCGAGTGCATCACTTTCCGAAACCATCCCTTGCCACATATCCTAACGGTGGCCCTGGCGGTACCAATGGATGGATTCCCCATCACTAGGGCAAGTGGCAAGGGGTAGTTCCAGGCAGGACACGTTGAATGTATTACTAAAAGTTGAAAACTTTGGTTGAAAAAAAATGAACATAATTGAGTGTACAAACAACTTTATATGAACAGAGAATATACGTTTTTATTAGTATGAAATTCACACTAGCCAACCTGTTTGTAGTGGTTGTAAAACTCGTAAATTAAAAAACGTAGAAAGAATTTTTAACAAAAACTAGATTGCTGGAACTAGTTAGCCCCTAGATCTTATTTCATGGACAGTTATTCTGTTCTCTTACCTTATTTAGTCTATTGCCTAATATCTTTAACCTGTCAGTTTTAAAATCTCGCTCTTTTCCATGCTTATCATTATCCAAAAGATACATCGCAGATTTAAGATGTTTGTAAAATGTTTTTGCTATCTTCAAAAAAACACAAACTCAATAAACACGAGATGGAGATAAAAAATGACCACAAATAATAGGAAAGCTAACTTGCTCTGCTTCGGAACACATTTCGCAAAAACCACTGCATTAATGAAATCCACGATATCCAGCGTCCAATTATTGTAATTACATTCATTGTTCATATGCTCGTGGACGCTTGAGTTTTGGTCCCTGCAGTCCATTCTGCCATCTTGGGGGTTGCGCCGAGTTCTTCGCGTAGTATTTCATTGCGCTTGTCTCTGGCGTACGTTAATTACAAAGGAAAAACGGGAGAAAGAAAAATTGGTTCGGTAAGTTGGAACGTGTCCTTGGGAGCGAAGAAATAATTGAAATATTTTTCCTGTCATGGTGAAAGCATATTGAAGACAAAATGAGATATAAATGAGAAAGTATGCGCGCATTTAAGTGTAACAGATATAATTGATTAAGTCCCTTGATCTTGAACCAGTGCGAGTCTTCAAAATTATTCGTATGGTCATGAAAAACTGTAGTATTTGATTGATAACTTGTAATCCAGGTTGATCCCAGTTGATTGATGCTTAGTTACTAAAATAGGACCACAGGGTATTCAAAGGACGGCGAATAAGTCGAAATTGATGGTGAACGTTAAGTTTTTCTAAAGCAATGTTACTTCCCCACCGAGCATGGATAGGCATGAAGCGATTGTCTGAGTCGTGACATATCATGAATCAGTGTCAGTGGGATAAATTGTGGAAAGGAGGAAAGAGCAGGTTGAGTACGACAACAAAACGCCGTTCGAAATGTAAAAAAAAAGTTTAAATTAGATCTTTGGAGGATTTATAGCATCGAAGCAATTTCTTAGTCCATTTTCCTCGTGTATAACGCCTTGAGCTATTCGGATGAATGCAGAGGACACTTTACTCTAGTGAGACACTCATATGGTGTTCAATTCAATGTGAACGACGTCGAAAGATTACGGTTTCAATCTATTCAAAAATTGTGCCTTCAATGCACTGCGAACGAAAAACTACAAACTTTAAGATATAACGCAACAGAGACCCTTTGGAACAGGAATTGAAACGAGCATAATCATTTATTTGCAATTTTTGTGGGTCGACTACTTTTCCCTTCTGCATTCAAACATTCTAAATAGGATTCAAAATACTTCAACTTCTTGCTCTTAATGGGAAAGATTTTGTTAAAACCGGGGTTGCCTAAATACTCTCCTAGAACATTCTAGAAAGCTCAAATTTGGTAGGTATGAATTTGATAGCTAATTGGCTTTACGCATACATCTGGATGATTAACGATTATACATTGATTTTATGGAGTTTGAATATTTTTTCCAATCTGCGTCTATTATCAAACTTTTTTTATACGGAAATCGACATGGGCGTCATGTGCTCTTAGGGCACCGGACCCGATATTAAAATTATTTATAATAATAAATAAATAAAATAAAAATAAAAAAACCCAATAACATGTTAGCTTGAAAGTACACTGTGACTTTTCACCTATTAATCTATGCATCTATCTGATTAATTTATTTATCTCTGGATTCGTAAAAGAGAATTTTTGCAACTCCGAGGAAAATTGAGATTCATTTACGTGCTATGTGCATTCCTCGCTTGAAAATTATCGTTTTCACAATTTATGGAATTATTAAAGTTTAAGAAAAATTGGAGCTGATACGATAATTATGACATTATATTAAACAAAATTACATCAATATTTACCAAACATTTACGTTCAATCCTTCGCCTTCCACTGATTCCAAAACGACCAAAAAATACTTATCGTTCATTTCAAACCGGCTAAGATCATCATGTACATTCAAAAAGTATGAAAATTTTCAAATCTGCGACACATCTATATCTTGCTGAACAAATAGCGCACAGTCAGAGTATAGTGCTACATTAAATTAACTAAAAAGTTACAGGAGCTAACTAAAAAAAGTTGAAGGAGCTCAAGAAATCTACAGAAATCCAATCTCGCGGAAACACCCAGGAATAAAATTATTCTATCCTTATTAAAAATACTGATAATACTATGAAAACGTCCTTCACTGAAAACCGCAGCCCGGAAACGCTACTTTCATCTCATTCCATTAGCAATTCGGATTTTTCGATTGGTATAGTCGAGTTGAATTCTACAAACGTTTCTCGTCTGCATTAAGTAACTCGTAGAAAAACCTCGCATCAACAATTTCTATCGATCATTAGATAATTTTCCACGGCAGTAGATATGCGGGAAAAGTATTTTTTTGGTCATAACATTACGGTAAACATTTTCAAAAGATGCATGAACGTGTGGCGAGACATTTCTCAATGTCGCTTTGTTGAATAACAGGCGATGGAGACAGCTCTTGAACGCGATCACCCTTACGTAAAGCACTGGTATTCAAAAAGGGCATTGACGAGCTTCCATCACTGAAACGGTTTAACGTTCGCGGCAAAGCGTTTTCCATTCCTAGAAATAACTCTTAAAAGGCCGCATATCTAAGAAAGCAGTGTCAAGGGCGATTGCTGACCATACCATCTGCGTTTTCGAACAACCGATTGGAAAATCGCCTATCAGAATTCAAGCTCATTTTAAAGCAACTGATCAACGATAAAAATTAAAAAGAAATAGGAATAATACAAATTGATTGATATAGTATTAGTTTGTACAGTATCTGATACCATTTTACGTGTTAATGTCGCATAATAAATTCATTAAATAAATACGAAACGTATAACTAAAACGTTATTAATTAGGTTAATGTTTAAGGGTCAGAACAACGTAAGAAAATTTACAAATTTTGAAAATGTTACACATTAACACAGCAAATATATGACTTGATAATAAATGAAACCTTAATAAACCCGTAACAAAATTTATTTCGTATTTATTTTTACCATTTTTCCATTCCGCATATTCCTTTTCCTGAGCCGAAACTGTAAAAACTCACTCAACTACATGAGTGAATCTAAGAATCTAAGTCTCTCTTTTCCACGTCCTCTATGGTAGATAGGGGGTTTGCTCTTCTCCCTAATAGATCCTTAACCCTAAGTCACATTGAAATCCTTTTCTAAATTCCACTTTTCCTCGACAGTTCTGTGGAATACAAGACCTCAATTTCATTCAAGCGCTTGCCAAAGGAATGTAAATAATTGTAGGTAATCGGTTGGAAATTTTGCAAATGAATGCGAGTTTATGATTTTGAAATGACCACTGGACGCCATAAATGAGTAACACTTTTCGCCATTTGTTTGAGGAATCACTCAACTTGTTCAATGGCAAGGCGATTGAGTGTTTTGTCTGATAAACTGACGGAGAGCGTTCATACACTAGGCGCGTTAAAGTTCTATGGATTCCGAATATTTTTTAGAAACACTCGTACGTACACCAGAAATTTGAAATTACTGTTAATTCTACTTTTTATCTTTCTATACACTCGTACGTAAACATTTATTACTGCGTAATCGCCCTTCTATGCCAACCGAGAAGACTTCTGCAAGAAATTTTACCCACAGGTAAAACCGGCTGGTCCGTAGCTTAGAGGTTTCTTGGGTTTGTTGTCACATTTCACAACTATTGCAGACACGAGCGCAGATTTTTCAGATCCGTTAGACCGTTACTACATGTCTCAATCGATTGATGATACATTTAAATGGTGCTAAACCACGCAAATGGAGAATACGGATGATCACACTCTGTTCTCTCAACTAAATGACACTATTTCAAGGATTGAAAACGTTTCCCATTCTAGCAGCTGCTAAACGAATCCCATGCAAATTACTGTGCAGCCACACAATTTGTATTTATGAAGAGTGCCCCCGCATTTTAAGGTCAACGATATCTGTCTACATCTAATCCTGAGAAAAATATTGAGAGATTTTAAAACTTGAACGTACTTCGCAATAAGGTCTCGTATCACACAGTGAGAGGGCAAGGTGCGGTAACAGTTGAAACTGGCGATAAATTCGAATAAAAATGCTTTGGAAGACACCGTACATGAATACGCGACATGCATGATAGTATTTATTCCGTTTGTCATAAATTCAAGACCGAATTCAATGGTTATGGCGCGTTCTGATATAAAAAGAAAGATCTTCAAATGAGACAGAGAGATGGTGAATAACTCCGACGCAAACCTTTCCCAAGGTTTCGATTGGACAGGAAAGAGGAGAGGGACAACGAAAGAGGGAGAGGTCCATGGAATTCGATAACAACGAAATACTCCACGCTGACGTCACCCCCGACTCTACGGGGAAGTTGCCATGGTTTCCTGTCAGTCGGCAAATTATTCCGGAGAGCAAGTGGCTTGATAATAAATTGCATGATAGGTAGAATAACAAAGACATATTTTTCCCACCGGTTGAGTTATCGCGTGTGCTCCGAAATTAAACTTAAAACCAGTTAATACGCGGAAATTATTCCTGTGCTTTCTCTAATACAATTAGACGAAAGCAATCTCAGGTACTAATGAAAGATTGGCATAATCGGACCACAGTCTGAGCAGAGATAGATTGATGAGACATGACCGATCTGTAATAGTTGGTGCATGAGCGATGTGCTAGAAACGTGAACGATAGTAATTCCTAATATTTTTCTTACGTTTCCATTTGTATTAATTTGGTAATTAATCATAAAAGGTGAACTTTATTAACATTATGAAATATTTTTCACACATTGTGAATGTTTATTTCATTATTGTGTAATATTCAGTGAAAATAACGACAACAGTGATTAAAAAATAGTGTTTTTTGGTATTTGCTGTTAATTTTTTTTCTTTCGAATCTGTCAATTTAGTCGTACTTTCTCCAATTTTAAGTCACTACTAGGCCAATGGAGTCTGTCATCTTAATGTCCTACGCATTTTATAAACATGTTGAAATATTAATTGAAGCCGATGAGTTTGTTACAGTTAGACATATTTTAATGAATGTCATGTCGTAGTTTTTGTGAATCTTAAATAAATTTCGTTGTGGTGGAATAATAATTAATAACTTGCCAACTTGCACCAAAATTCAACCAACAGCGCCATCTTGACGTCTAAGTGGATGACTCATCCTTAGGATGGAGACCTATGTGAAAACTTTTACGGGAATACATATTAAATCATTTCTACACCAGGATAGAAACATCTACGTTATCCACTCTTGTTAGTGGCGACACATCCAATAGCAAATGTTGGGAGGGGTGTGCACGAAGAGGAAATGGATATGAGAGATGCGGGAAATAAAGATGAATGAATGCTCATGGAAGAGCTTGAAAAAAATTCGTAAAGATTGGCACGTCTTCGAAGTTGAACGAGGTTGAGGTCCATATCCCCCATTCAAGGTCGATGATTGTGGCAGAGACAAATGAAGAGGTTTCTCGGACGGCAATTCTCTTCGACGTCTCCTGTCGATGAGATACGAGATTATTTCTCGAAATCCGAATATTTTCATTCGCGCTCTGTGCGGTGCAATGGGGAATATGAATTTATATTCGCCATATTCTGTGTTGCATAAGCATTTCATGGTCTCCCATCTCACCGAACGCCCTTCCTTGAGCTGTCGGTGAAAAAAGAGAGTCATCAGTTTACTTGTGTGTGAAATGAGTGTTTTTGTGATTGAATTCCAAGCGGAGGAAGACAGGAGAGCAAGTAGCCTACGATGCCTTCATTTTAATATTAACAATATAACAACGTGGGGCAAATAAAAACATAAATAACATGGGCAAGTAAAGAAAGGGCAGGAACAGGATAGGGATGTTGAACGGGATGAAGGGAGGAAAGAAGTACACAGAGATGAAGGGGGACCTGATGTAGATTAGGTTGCTGGATTGGGTTTTGTTTGGCGTTACAAAATGTTTATTTAATAGTTGTGTCCATCCAAAAACCTACCTTAACCGGTAGATTACCTAATAATAACTTTTTTTAAGGTAATCTACCGGTTAAGGTAGGTTTTTGGATGGACATAACTATCAAATAAATATTTTGAAACTCCAAACAAAACCCAATCCAGCAACCTAATCTACATCAGATCCCTCTTCACCTCTGTGTACTTCCTTCCTCCCTTCATCCCGTCCAACATCCCTATCCTGTTCCTGCCCTCTCCTCGTTTGCCTAACATTCTCCTTTGTATTACCTTCTTCAACATCCCACTGCCGCTCAATATGCCTTCATCCATTTTTCCTGCCTCCATTGGATTTCTCTCAACAAACCCCTCTCCTCACCCACCATCCCTAGAACTTCCTCATTTGTTTTCCATTCAACATGTATAGTATATATATCATATATACATATATAGAACTTTTTCCTTTATATGAATCTATGTATCTATTTTAATGTATGTTTGCGTCTGTGTGATATATATATTTTCATATATATGTGTATTTGGCCAATGTGGCTCGTCTCTTCTTCTGGCTATGCGTGCCATGAAACGCACCGTTCCTATCCTTTATGATGTTGTATGCTTGCTAACCTACTGTCCATTCTCCTCTTGTGTTTGTCAATTTCTCCTTTGGTGGGTGTAACAGCTCCCTAACGCCATCTTCTGGGTTATGATTCGGAGCACTTTGGCGCTTTATAAGATCGCAGATTTCAGTGTAAAAGTATCGTTCCTCGATAGCTCAGGTGGTTTAGAACATCCGCCCGGCAAGTGGAGAGATCCGGTGTTCAAGTCCCGGTCGAGGAAAATATTTTTACATTCGTGATCTGCTCACATCCGCCATCCCCACCTCTCTTGTGTTCGTTCTTTATATATGTTCCTTTACCATTTTCCTTATCTCTATTTCAATGTGAATGAATATTTATATTCGCCATATGGCGGTATTTCGTGCTTGAATATATATATATATATATATATATATATATATATATATATGTGCATAAACATAAAGATATAGAAGTTTCAAAACATAGAAATTCAAAGAAAGGTCACTCACATATGTAGTTGACGTTTCGACGGCACGGCCGTCGTCATCAGATATGTGAGTGTCCTTTCTTTGTGTTTCTATGTGTTGAAAATTCGATATCTGTGTGTTTATGTGTTTGTGCGTCGCCGGAGAGCGTTCCGTTACAATATATATATATATATATATATATATATATATATATATATATATATATATATATATATTGTAACCGAGCAACCACAAGGAGGAAGAAGTCGATAGGATGTATGATGAGTTAGAGGATATCATCGCGAGTGTTCCTGCAGGGAAACATTTAATAGTGATGGGGGATTGGAATGCGACGGTAGGCGAAGGAAGAGATGGTGGTGAGGTGGGGGACTATGGGTTAGGCACGAGGAATGAACGCGGAGAGAAAGCAATTGAATTCTGCAGGAGACAGGGGTTAGTCATCACCAACACATGGTTTAGACACCACAAAAGGCGTAGGTATACATGGAAAATGCCAGGTGACTCAGAAAGGTATCAGTTAGATTATATTATGGTTAGGCACAGGTTTAGGAACAGTGTGATAAATTCGCACAGTTTCCCAGGAGCGGACGCGGACTCTGACCACAATTTAGTTGTTATGAAATGTAATGTTCGTTTCAAGAAGATAAGGCAAGGGCGGCGGGTTAAAAAATGGAATTTAGAAGCAGTAAATGAATTAACGAAGAAGGAGTATCAGGAGGCTGTAGAGAAAATGATGGATGACGGTAAAGAACTGAGTGCTATCGAAGAATAATGGGAATGTATCAAGAAAGGGATATTGGAAGCCGCCAAAGACACTATAGGAACCGTTAACGGGAAAAGGATAAGGAAACCATGGGTAACGGATGAGATGATTGCAAAGATGGACGAGAGAAGAAGATGGAAAAATGTAAACACAGAGTTAGGCAAAATGAAGTACAAAGAGTTAAACAATAAATTGAGAAGGGCCACAAATAAAGCAAAAGAAGAATGGTGGAAAACGCAATGCGAGGATATGGAAAGTCTACAGAAGAAGGGTGAAATTGGTGCTCTATACAGCAAGGTTAAGTTATTATCGGGAAGTAAGAAGGCAAGATCTGTGCTAACAGTTAAAGATAAATGGGGTAAGATAATAGTTGAACCAGGAAAAATCCAAGAGAGATGGAAGGAATATATAGAAACACTGTATGGTAAAGAACTTAGGCCGACAAGGTTAGACATAGAAAAGGAACATGAGGTAGAAGAAGATAGCTTAGGTCCAGGCATACTCGACGATGAAATAGAAAGGGCATTAAAGGAGATGAAAGCAAACAAGGCTGTGGGGGTGGACAATATTCCTGTAGAAATGTTGAA
Source organism: Hetaerina titia (assembly GCA_037158775.1). Classification (NCBI taxonomy): domain Eukaryota; kingdom Metazoa; phylum Arthropoda; class Insecta; order Odonata; family Calopterygidae; genus Hetaerina; species Hetaerina titia. The sequence goes on from CM073770.1 coordinate 86,976,688, forward strand.
ATGGTTAGGGAAAGGTGGGAAGAAGGCCATATATGGACTGATTCGTAGTATCTATGAGGAAGGAATCTGGCCGGAAGATTTTGTGAGATCGGTGTTAGTTCCCATTCCAAAAAAGGCAAAGGCTTCGTCATGTGAGGATTACAGAACAATAAGTTTGATATCCCACGCAGCTAAAGTTATTCTCAGGATCATCAACAAAAGGATAGAGAGTAAGGCAAATGATTACTTAGGGGATGATCAGTTTGGGTTCAGGAAAGGAAGAGGTACGCGCGATGCCATTGCAGTAATGAGATCACTAGTCGAGAGAAATATAGAATACAACCAGGACGTTTTTGCCTGTTTTGTAGATTTCGAAAAAGCGTTTGATAGAGTGAATTGGGAAAAATTAATGCGTGTATTGCAGAAAATAGGAATGGATTGGAGGGACAGGAGACTGATCCGCAACCTGTACATGTCTCAGACTGCTCAGGTGCGAGTGGGGAACGGAGAGTCCGGATGGGCAGTGTTAGGAAGAGGTGTAAGGCAGGGTTGCCCATTGTCACCGGTACTGTTCAACGTATATGTAGAGGAAATGATTAAAGAGGCATGGGGAAGAACTGGAGGTAGGAATGAAAGTCGGAGGGGAATTCGTAAAATCGGTTAGGTTTGCTGATGACCAAGCATTAGTTGCTCAGTCAGCCAAGGGGTTGCAAGCATTGTTGAGTGAATTGGAGGTTCAGTGCGATAAATATGGGATGAGAATCAATATTAATAAAACAAAGGTTATGCGATTTTCTAGAAAGAAAAAGGCTAAGCTAAATATTAAAATAGGCGGGGAAAGAATAGAGCAGGTAGAGCAGTTTATATATCTCGGAAGTGTTTTGGACCAACACGGTCAAAGTGGTAGGGACGTAAGGAGAAGAATTGCGCTAGGCAAGGAGGCTTTCTCAAAGAGGAGGGAGTTGATGACGGGGACGTTGAGTAGGGATGTTAAGACAAGACTCGTAAAAACTCTGATATGGAGCGTAGCTATGTACGGCGCGGAAACGTGGTCTCTGAAGCAGGAGGATAGACGTAGATTGGAGGCTTTTGAAATGTGGGTATGGAGAAGAATGGAGAAGGTGAAATGGACCGAAAGGAAAACAAATGAGGAAGTACTAGAAATGGTGGGGGAGGAGAGGGGTTTGTTGAGAGAAATCCTATGGAGGCAGGAAAAATGGATGAAAGGCGTATTGAGCGGTAGTGGAATGTTGAAGAGGGTAATAGAGGGGAGAATGTTGGGCAAGCGTGGTAAGGGTAGGAGCAGGATAGGGATGTTGGACGGGATGAAGGGAGGAAGGAAGTACACCGAGATGAAGAGGGTCCTGATATAGATTAGTTTGCTAGGTGGGGAGTTACAAAATGTTTATTTGATAGTTGTGTCCATCCAAAAACCTACCTTAACCGGTAGATTACCTAATAATATTATAAATAGCATTTTTACGGCACAATAGAACACAGAATAAAATAGATAACATGTAAAAGAACACTCACATTGTAGATTGTTTGAGCTTTCGGCCTACTCCGAGGCCTTCTTCAGGCAGTCTGACCTGAAGTAGGCCGAAAGCTCAAACAATCTACAATGTGAGTGTTCTTTTACGTGTTATCTATTTTATTCTGTGTTCTATTGTGCCGTACAAATGTTATATTGCCCTCGTGAGTACTTCCATATCATCTATATATATATATATATGTATGTATATATGTATATATATGTACACAGATGCATTCATAGATGCATACATAACCACACGCACTTACATAATGTCAGGATACAATTATGTAGACACAGGAAATACTACATAAAAGTATACACTCACAGTACATTTAAATATTTCCGCGTTCCGAATGAATAAATAATCAGAAAAAAATGTTAACAAATGCGTTTTCATTGAAAAGCTCGCGAAGTGATATTTACGCAGTTGGGTTTCAGACGCGTGTCAGACAAAAAAACGTGGAGCAAATAAAAGAAATTCACACTAGAATAATAATTTTCGGTGGCGTGACCAATACGTATCCATAGGAACACGCAAGCCACTCCACCACGTCAAGGTCGTGGTCCATGGTGAGGGATATGCATGCGCGTGTTTATATATAAGGTTTGTGTCAAAAGTAACACCTATCTTTGTCTTTTTGAGTGGCAACTCCTTGAACAACTTGACCCGAAATTCGGCGATCATGTTCTTGAGGAGATTCACGGAGAGAATGGCGGAATCCACGATTTTGATGGATTTATTTATTTCATGGCACCAACTCATAGAACAGTTAACTTGGGAATGTACAGTGTGCCGCAAATAAATTCTGTTGTCAATAGAAATAATGTCAAAATGATTGATTGGTTACTGTAATCAATTAAGGGTAAAATTTATGGTGGGTTAATGTTTCTTGATTGATCGGCACTATAATGAGTGAGAGATATCCTCAAGCAATATTTACGCCCACGTCCAGTGCGTCGTGAAGGAGGTTCATACAAGGTTGGTGGCTATCTCTTACCCCGACCCTCCCCGCCTTCTTATATTCTCATCTCTTTTGCTCACTCACCGGGAGCGTATCAATTCCATCATATTTCCTCCTCTCTCTCCCTCCCTGAATGCTCCATGAGCCAATCCCCTTTCTTTCCTCTCCTTTTCTCCCGATGCTCAAAGCAAACAATGGAGTGCTTTATACTTAATGTGCTAATTATCTAAAATATAAAGAAGCTGGGCGTTGTCATTGGGTGGCGTTGACGAGAAAAGTAATAAGTGATTTTATTCTAGTGAAGTGATTCTATAGTGAAGCTATTTGTTAATTACCTTCGAGAAACGATCCGTGAAGTATTTGCTACCGAGCAAACAAGTCTCTTTTTTTTAAATTACTGGCGAATTAATTTTTCTAGCTCCCGATCTGTGAAACTATCTCATTCCCAGCGTGTGGGAAAATGTTATTGCTACGTAGAACTTTACGTCGCGAAAATAATAGGTTTCTATTCGCTATTATCATTTGGTTTTTCATATTTAAAATCTGCACCGTTTACTTTTTTTCGTATCCGTATTCACCTTTCATTTCCGTTTTACTTGCCCTTTACCCCATCCTTTGACTTGTAGCGTTTGCCAACTAATTCCAATTGTACCCCGTTTCGAAAGCTAAACTGTTTACGGCTATTGAAGTGATTTCATTTATTCAATAATTTTTTCCATTACTACTTTTGTTACTACTGATTAGTGATTACAGCATTGTGTGTTGAAATCATGGTTGGTAAGTTTAATTACGAGTGAAAAAATTTTATTGCTCCTATTTTTAAAATTATTTTATTTTGATTGAAATGAAGCATTTTCACCAAGTGACGCCCGAGACACTGTCAGCCTTTCAGTACCCAGTAGTCATAACAAATATTATACCCATTATAATTATCTATTTTACCCATTATAGCAACAAATAACTTTCTTTCGCTGGTCCCATGTATTTGCGTACGGCCGTCGTCACTTCCCTTCAAGGAATGACTGCAAGTCATGTATCCGTTTTTATCATTTAGCCTCATAACCAACAACCTAACGAGTAACAGAACAACACAATTCGTCGACAGCATTCTCAGGTTACGGATTCTCTGAGAAACGTAAATTAGCATTTCTCTTATGAAAACTTTATTTTCATTCACAGTTCGGATGACGTTGACTTTTCAAAGACACTCGTATATCTCTCTCTAACCTTGATAATATTATTTTACCATTCTTATCGCATTGTTTAAATTTATTACCACCAATAATTTGTAGTTTGATCAATATTTGCGTAGTGGACGAAAAAAATAATACAATCAAAAAGCAATTTTCTTCAGATCTGTAATAAATTACTATTAAAATAATTTATTGAAATTCCTTCCGAAACAATACACGATACAAAAAACCTAAGAGAAAGAACTAAGGTTATTTAATAAAAGAAGCCGATGAGATTTTACTAAAAAATATACTTATGGGTGTGCCTTATGACAAGACAAAGAATCATGCCGATATTTTTTACATAGCATGCAAGTTTAGCATGGTTAATGTTAGGGGATCGATATATCGAGACCCTATATTTATAGTCGATATCGAGGAAGTTATCGAAATAAATAATATTGTGAATATTTCTTGTTATAGTAAAGCGATCTTCATTGCTACATGCTAAAATTGTAGCCACCTCAAATTTATCTTATATTGACGGTCAATACTGGAAACTAAATATTGTACAGCCCTAAATGAACTTCGCTAAGGAGTAATTCTCTTTAAAATACGTAAAAAAAGACAATTTGTTTTGTTAAGGTTTTCTTAGAATACTATTTTGTTACAGTCCGTACGTAACTGAAATTTGGTGTTCAAGGAAAATCCTTCCAATGCTTAGAGAATCTGGAGAGACCAAATTAAATTACAGTAGATAATCGGAACTACAATCTTTGCGTAAAATGTAACTTATCATAATTAATGGGAAAGGAATATATTTGATTAGTGCAATATTTAATATTTTTAAGAATAGAATATATTTAGTGGCAAAAATATTATATTATTGTAAACATCCATAAATACTACAGAAAAGGATTTGTTTAGAAAGAATTATTATCTGAAATATGTAACTCCAGTAATAATTTGATTTCCATTTCGAACAAATTCTTTAAACTTTTTCCTAGATTTTAAGGAAAAGTATTTTTTATTGTATTTAATTACCCTCTTATCCATCGAAAATTCTTATTCTCTTCCAACATCTAATTTCTCTATTCTACGCATCTACCCACTGTTCTCGTCTACCAAAGTACCCAGTCATCCCATTGAATCTAATATCTCCACCACACTTCATCCATATTTTTTGCTTCTGGTCTCCCAACATCTTTCTCATTTTTCCTACAATTTTTCGTGCCTTTTGTCAATTTGTCTTCCCTTCAGTCTAAATGTTTGTCTCCATTCATCTCTATACTCCCATCGCAAAAATCGCCGACCTCCACTATTTAACCTTGCCTGTGTACAAGTTTGAGAATACAACGCAATATTCCACATAAAAGTTATCACCAAATGCCTCCGTGGTCTATTCACTTTATTTGTTATTTATTTAATTCTTTATGGTTTTTAATACCCTCTGAAAGAACTGCCGACAAGTATCTCTCTGCTTCCATGTCTGCCCTCCCTCTTGCTTAAAGTTTTACTCAGCTTTCCTGCTCATTAAGAATCTCGTGACAAATAATTGTTCTCATTTTTTCGTCTAAAATCGATGTTCTACCCGACTTAGGCATGAACTTCACATACATAATGTCCCTTTATGGCAGTTCAGTTGGTAGAGTGGTGGGATATTGACCGGAGCCCCCGGGTTCGATTCCGGTTGACGCCTCTGGGCACCCTCATCTTTGTCCAAGCTGCGTGATGATTTTTCAGGTTTCATATCTTCCTGGGAAACAACACACGGTACAAGTAAATGAACTGGTCTTGTATACCCTGTTGTGTGAATTTCATACTTCGTTGAGCTTAGTATAGTAGTGTAAGCTCTACTCTCACACATAAAATCGGTCTTCGGGTTGATAACTGTTTTGGTAAATACTCTTCACTGCCCCTCCATTTTGGGTTAGGAAACGTTGAAAAAAATCTGATTTTAGATTACTTCGGGAAACTCATTTCCGTTTTTTTCAGTTTATTTCAGATTACTCTATCCATGGATATTTCACTCACCTAAGTCACGTTCACATACTGTGTTATATGCTGTTTTGGTCACTGCCCTTCTATTCCAGTGGCTTTTGGAATTCTCAAGTTTCTTCGACCACGTACACATTCATGAATTTCTCCACTTACCTACCCACCCTTCCTTTTTCTCTCTATCTCGAAACTTTAGTTTTGATATATATATATATAAGTATATATATATATCAGCTTCACAGCATGATGATATCAGAGTAATAATTTCCCTTAACATTCATCCATTAGCGGCGCATCCAATCCACATTGTTTTGTGACCTACTCGTACCTCATCCTCCTTCCTTTTTTCACTAAAAACCTCACAAAAAATTAAATTTAAACTTGAAATGCCTCCAAAATGTCATGAGAATCTGGAAAATGTTTGCAAGTCTGGATTTCCCCTTGCGGATGTTGTTTGATGTGGCTGGGTCCATTAATAAATATACCTCATATATTTCGGTGCAATAAGGGAAATATATTCCTATGGACCGTCGATTTTTATGCAAGGAATGTCAGCGGTTTATTCTTATCAGAAATTAGAAGTTTTGGAAAATCCTAGTCAGCAAAATTTTATGGAGGATGATGCCATTAGTTCCACTCGTGGTGTTTGGATTCCCACCGAAAACAGATAAGCTTAAGATAATAATCTCAAGGATCGTAATTACTTTAATTAATCCGTGCCTTTAACGAACTATTAGTGTGCAAGTATCGTATACGTTTGCTTCAAACAAATTCCAATCGTCTTATCGGGTATCGGGTTGGTGCGTTGACTAATGTACTGAGTTCCAACCTTAAGGACCTGGGTTCGATTGCTACAAGTGGAAAGATTTTTTTTTGGTATTCCGATTCCTTCTTGGGGTTCCATATGGAGAGAAATTTAAGTGGAAAACACCGTCCGAAGGATGGGACGTTAAAATTATGACCCCTTGTCGCCTTTCGCTTGGAGGAGGTTAACAACTACGACCAGTTTTCTTTAGCCAGAGTCTTCCCGTTCAGATTGATGGTCGCGAAGGATGTTCCAGTGCTTATTTAATTGATCTGGCGGGCAGGTTTACAGCCTTTCAAAGTAAGCGGCTATCGGTTATCGAGGTAGGCAAGTCCAGCAACTGGTGTGCTGCTGGTTGTCGATTTGGGGCGTGCGACGGTGAAAGATCCTCTGTAAGGATTATCTCATATCTGAACAAAGTGTACATAATTAATTTAATGTTATAAAAAGGCGAAGGATTGAGCTTTTTATTGAAATTATATGATGGAGGATCAGCCGGGCATCACATCGCGAAAATGCGAACTTGAAGAAACTGAGAAACGAATTTAATCGAAGAAACTGCGGGAGATGCAACGACAGTACCTTTCACGCAAGCATCCGCTAAATTACATTACAATGCAACAATTTCAGAGTGTAAAAATCAGTCACCTTCCGGTCAAGGTAACTGATTTTTACACTCTGAAATCATTGGATTGGAATTTAATCCAGTTTAAAAACCTCGAACTGGATTGATGTGCAATGGCTATCAAGAGACTGATTTGTCCTTGACTGCGGTTTTTTTTGGCATACACTGAGGATTGCAAATGCTGGTTCTTCAGTTCATTTTGATTCAATTCAAAATTCTTCTGCGATTGTAATTGGGTATCAAAACCGCTTCGTTGGATCACGTCAACCCTAGCTCGACTATCATTCTACCAGTTCCGATCAGCTTGCCCGAAGACTAAGGAAACCGCATACCGAGTGCTATTGCCATGTGCAAACCACTCAAATGTTGCAATCGCTGATATCTGTCTCACACTCGAGACGAACACTCTTGACAAAGCCGGGAGGACATTATGAAATCTGGCTTCTTAGCGTGCCTATACATCTCCGCAGTTGATATTAGTGCAGGGGAAGGAATTTACGTGATGCGATCATGACAAAAATCCTGGACAGATGAGCCACGAATATTTGACCACGTAGCTTGAAATGTGTTCTTAACAAAAATGCCACTCAAGCGACTGGAAAAGATACATAAATATTCTAATAAAAAAATCATTTCGAATAGTACATGAAATTTTCACGTCCGCGAACTTCAGGAGCTCTCCGGCAGCTTATAAAAAATTAATTCGAACATTTGCATCCTTTATCAATCAACATAAAATAAATCTAGAATTATACATCGCTCGGGTCGTGGTAGTCCAGGAGTAGAGGGTTGGACTATTGACCGGAGGGACTGGGTTCGAATCACGGGCAAGCCTCTTTGAGCACCTACAGCTCCACCCAAGTAATGTGATTTTTCGGGTACCAGATCCTCCTGGGAAACCATAACCGGCACAGGGAAAGGAACTGGTCCTCCTACCCTGATGTGTGAATTTCACACGCCGTCGGGCTTAGTGTTGGGTGAACTCTACCATCACCTACTAAACCGACCTTCGGGTTGAGTACTGTGTTTATGGTTTTTTTTTATAACGCTCTATCCTTGATTCTCATTTCCACAGAACCATTGGCACTCAAACTTTACTTCAAGAAGTTTTTCAAAGATTATTATTAGGTAATCTACTGGTTAAGGTAGGTTTTTGGATGGACACAACTTTCGAATAAATATTTTGTTACTCCAAACAAAACCCAATCCAGCAACCTAATCTGCATCAGGTCCCTCCTCATCTCTGTGTACTTCTTTCCTCCATTCATCTCATCCAACATCCCTATCCTGTTCCTTCCCTTGACTTGTTTGCCTAAAATTACCCTCTATTACCTTCTTCAACATCCCACTACCGCTCAATACGCCTTTCATCCATTTTTTCTGCCTCCATAGGATATCTCCCAACAAACCCCTCTCCTCACCCACCATCGCCAGTACTTCCTCATTTGTTTTCCTTTCTTTTCAAAGATTAGGAAACAAATTTTAATAAATTAAAGAAAATACAGAAATTACGAATAATATTCTGAATAATTAAAATTACAGTTTTTACTTGGATTTTCAGGATGAAAAATAAGTGGATATCGTTCTCATAAATTCTTTTCCTTTTGTTAATGTGAGCTTATAGATTTTAGCTTTGGTTTCTGTACCTTTTCAGCACGTGTCTTACATAATACGCATTTAAATCCTTTTTTTTTCAAAAATTTAGTATTTCCGATCATATCCACTTGCCATCTGTTTTTCTTAAAAAAAATGAACTTCATGCCACATAATTTTGAAATGGTTTTGGATAGAGTGAATAAAAATATCCATACTAAAAAGAAAGAATTGTACTTTTCCACAGATTTCCAAATCTGTGGAAAGTTACAAGTCTTTCTTTTTAGTATGGATATTGAATACTCCCTAGAAGTTAAGCCTGAAACAATATATGAGTAAAAATGATCGGAATCACAACATTTTTTTAGCCGCTAAGATTCGGCAAGAACGTTACAGGTGGCGATCTTCCGAAAAAGTTTCAGAGCCGATACCCCTACACATGAACAACACATAAAAAATCTAGTCTCGATGTCGCATAATGATACAAGCTTTCCTCCAACTGCACAATGTGAACTGCACTTTTGTAAACGCGACAGTGCGGGATTTCTCCTTTCGGTCAAACCCGCCTTTTTTAATGCCTTAATAGAGAGCATAGCCTCATGCGCTTGAGTAACGGTGCGAACGCGGTCGAAGTGTTACGCTACAAACACGTGCGACGTGATGGCCTAACAAACAGTTAACGCATGCACGGACCGTGGTGATTTAACAGTCGCGCGCGCGCCCGCATATACTACCGCATCCGTACTTTCTTACTAGTGACTGGTGTGCACGGTATCGGATTGTTGATTCATTATTCACTCTGTACATTTCGCTCCGACGAATTGCGCAAAAGAAGGAATTCATTCATGCGATGCAGGTATAAAAAAATATAGGTGGAATAAAATCCAAACTGTTAAATTTAAGACGATAGTTCTTAGGTGTGACAACTGTATGGATGATTCTTCGTCTTCTCAGTCATGAGATAAGTGTATCTACAGCTACAAAACTTACTTTTCAAGCCGCCGTAATGGGCCGTGGCGGGGGGTGTCAAGGGAAATATTTTTGTCAATGAAATATTTTTGCAAATTTTATGAGAAATTTAAAAAAAATCGTCAAATCGTCCGCAAATGCCCCGGTATAGTGTCGTTGTAATGTATTATAAAATTTGTGAAAGTTTTTTTTTTTTGAGGGACAGAAGTATGACATGAACTCTAAAAATATACTTTAAAAAAAATGTGCTTTATTGTTTTGTTTAAACAATAAATAAATATTAAAACGCATAATGTACCTAATACTCACGCGTTCTTTTTATTTATTGGAGAGTATGATTAATAAAATAATGGAATGGCTTAGAAACACAATCCATGGATTAGCTCCAGGGAATAACTAGACATCCCATCCGTGTGTGCGTGAGCATACTGATGAAAAAATTCACTGATGTCTCATATTTGCTCTTTGCTCGCGCACTTAAGGGTGAGGTTTTCTTCAAACATTTCATCTAGTCTTGTCCATAACCTTATCATAGTGTTACCATCATCTTACCACAAGGTACTTTACAATAAGTACTTTAGTGTGGCTATATTGCACAGATATTTTGGGCAAGAAAAGCATATAAATTGTTTTACGTGCAAACATTTTACGGATTAGGCAAACGAGGTAAGGGCAGAAACAGAATAGGGATGTTTGACGGGATGAAGGGAGGAAAGAAGTACACAGAGATGAAGAGGGACCTAATGTAGATTGGGTTGCTGGATTGGGTTTTGTTTGGGGTTACAAAATATTTATTTGATAGTTGTGTCCATCTGAAAACCTACCTTGACCGGTAGATTACCTAATGATAATAATATACAGGAAGTCAGCTGACAATCAAGCGTATCAATCGAGATCAAGCGCTAGCCAGTAAGCCAAAATATTACTATCAATACTAAGCGTGTAGTATAATCAGTGTGATGGACGTGGAATCAGAATTAATCATAGGAAATTAAGGTAATGGGAATCCCAAGAATAGGAAGGCATTGTTAATCGTTGAAGTTGGGACATAAACTAGAATAGGCAAAAATGTTCACCTATTTGGTGTTTTGGATGAGGGTGATGGGAAAATTTAAAGGAGAATTGCGTTAGGTGAAGAAGGGTTTAAAAAGAGGCAGGAGTTGATACGTAAAAAGCTCCTAAAGTAAAGATGTAAAGAGAAGACTAGTGAGAACTAAATATAGTGCATAATATTGTACGGCTCGGAAACTTGGCTGATAAGGCATGAGGATAAATGAGCCTGGATTACGGGCTTTCTACATGTGGGCATAATGGGTTGGGAGAAAAAGAAATAAACGGAATGGAAAACGAACGGTGAAGTTCTGGACATCATTGAGGAAGAGAGACGGCCGACCTTTGGGAGAATATTTAAGACGGCAGGACACGTGGATGCAAGGGATAATGAGAGGGAATAAAATGCTGAAGAGGTTAACAGAAGGTGAATACGGTGAAACCGAGGTTAGTGAAGGCAAAGAAAAGGAATTTTGAATGAGATTAATTAAGGTAGGAAGTGAGTAGAGCTAAAGAATGAGTTATTTTAATATGCAGTATGCAGTTTAAGAATATTTTTTGTTGTGCTATTTAGGATTTTGAGGTAATGTAGTGCGTGGTTCCAGGAAAGAAAAAAATCTTTCCTAATCCAATAGCCTACGGCTAATAATAATTATGAGATATGGGAAAAGTATAGTATAGACATTTTCAAAAATTGGAAAAAACGTCAATTCGTTTGAGATCTGCCTCTTGTATATTGTTTTTCTTTTTACGATATTTTCCTATTATTTTCATACTATATATCACTAACCATCTCAAAAATAATTGTTTTTACGTTTCCCGTACCAGTGGCTCCTGCATTGTGCATAGCAATTCCTTGAGTGAGGATAGAGTTCACTTAGTATTAAGTCCGATAAGGCGTGAAAATTCACTACTTCAAGGAAATGAGGGAGGGGCCGTTTCTTTCCATCTGCCGCCTGTGGTTTTCCAGAAAGATTCCTCGTTTGTCCAACATTCTCCCCTCTATGGCAGTCTTCAACACCCCACTGACGATCAATATGCCTTTCATCCATTTTTCTTGCCTCCTAAATTTCTGCCACTGACTTTATGTGAACTTGAGTGAATTAAACTAAAGAATGAATAGTTAATGATAGTATTCATTTCATTATAGCTATTATAACTATTTAATGCTGGATTTCGGACGGTCTCTAGCAAATATTTGCTAACAAATATCGTGAGATCTTCCTCTTTGTTTGTCCTACATTATTTCTTTCTAAATTGTTTTGTCAATTCTGTCCGCCTACATCCTGTCCACGAAGCCTACCCTACCTTCCTTCTTCCACTCCGCTTGCCCAACGTTCTTACTTCTTTCACGGCCTTCAACATCCCACTCCCTTCCATCATTTTCTTCTACGACTTTCCCTTCCTTTATTGGATTCCCACCAATAACTTCCTCTCTTTGCCCAAGCTATTTATATCCTCAGCGTTTGCCTTCGTTTTTGTCCAATTCGTGTTGTACACCACACCCACGTCTCAAAAGCGCACCAAATCTACGCTGGTCCTCTAGCCTCAAGGACCAGGTCTCACGTTCATTAAGCATTACACACCATATAGTATTTATGTCTTTAATAATATTTGATTCACATCTTTACTCAAGTGGACCCGTCGTAAATTTTCTTATCCTGACAAATTCCTCTTTCGCCAAACATAATTCTTCGTCTAATGTCCCCACTGCGATGTTCATTTTCCTCTAAAATACTAATCCGGCATTTAAACAGTTTCAATTCACACAAAGGTGTATTATTTCTGAAAGAATTTCATTATAAAAATGATCTATTTTCATTGAGTTACCCACTTTTATTAAGGGCGTCGTGTCTCAGTGTTGGCGTACCGCCTCGGAAGGTCCCGCACTCATATCCCTGTTAGCGCCAATGGGAAACCTTCTTCAAAAAACTCATGTGGCCCACAGCAGACAGGAAAACTTAAAGATGAACCGAATGGTGTGATAGGGAAAGGATATGACGTGGTTCACCCTGTTTGAGTGAACTTCACACACCTTGATGAGGTTAGAAAAAAAACTTTGTACTTCCACGTAAAGTTTTAATACTTCACACGACCATGGTTTCGATTATGTGCAGCATGTGTGAAGTATTAAATCTTTAGGTGGAAGTGCAAAGTTTCTTTTTCTACCCTCATCATGAAGGAATTCCACAAAGTTAAGCCTAAAACTGCTATGTTTCACACACCTTAGTTCGGATTCCACCCTCACGCACGAAAACAAACCTTTGCTGCTGTTGATTATTATTGAGGGTCTTGGTTGGTTACAGTGGTTTATTTACCCACATCGTGTTTCATGTCCCAAAGAGTTTCTTTGTCCATGCGCAACGAACTTTTGATTTGGGAAATGGGCGCTCCTTGCCTCCATTTCCATTTTGTACCGCTCTGTGCTCAGAGTGCGCCGGTGGGCAGTTAGTGCTGCGTTTATATTGTACTTGTTGTAAAAAGCCGTTCCCTGTCGGATTTCCTTTCTTCTTAGGTTAAGATTTCATATTTGACTCCTAGTTTTAAGTTTCTTCTTCTCGCAAACCACACTTCCACTTCAGCCATGTTTCTTTCTTTAATGCCATGCGTTTCTTATGTACAATGACCGGTAAGGGTGAGACTTCACTCACCGGGACGGTGTATACTTGCTCGTTCCGGCAGTCAGTGAACATTTCGGATACCCAGGAGGATATGAGTGCACACAATTGCGGACATTGCGGACCACTCTTCCTATGAGTTTATTCTCTACCCGACCTTAATCAATAAATTTTCCTTTCCCCAAAGCATTGACCCACTCTCACAACCAGCCATCACATTTATAAACCTTTCTCTGACGCATCTCTCTCGAAAGAACTAGCGCAATCTCTCCATTCACTCTCACTTCCCGGTTTTATTGCTTTGTTTTTCTCTTTGCTATTTCTATGAAAATTAAAATTGTAATAACTACGCTAATTATAGTCTTGCTTATGTTTGTATGCTTGTGTCATATTGCTGTTATACGTGTCACTATAAATTGGCAACCCTGCTATATGTGCACAATTTTTACCAAATAAAAATAAATTAATACCTGCTGTTCTTCACGTTTTGAAGCAACAGCAGTGCGTACATTTTAAAAACGTGTACAATTTACTCATAAAAGCCTTCTGTGTTCATGGACATCTTTTTGCGAACAATTAAAAACACCTTTGGGGGATACCAAAGGGAAGCAAACCTCCAGTTCTGATCGTGAATAGGATATTCTAATTATACATTTGGAGCGTCTTAACTTTATTGGGTCCCGTGTCTGCGAGACGCCTTACGGCTTGAATGACGACGAAGGTGGATTCTCCGTGAAGAGGATCAAGGGGAACCATTTTATGTGTTTTGGGCGAGAGATGACCCGAGAGAGATTGATATTGACCTTGAGTTTTGAGTGACTCATAAGTTTTATTATCCACGGGAAGATGGCTTAATCCTGATACGAATAGTTTCAATGCGATAGATCCACCTCATGCTTCATGTAGTCAACCTTGCTTCCGAAAGTAATTCCATTTTGGTACATCGGTCGTAGCTAGTATGACGAGGAAAGTTTAAGTGTACGGATGGTTTCCCCTCCATAAGAATGGAACGCAAAGCTTGAGAAATCATGTATGATAACGTATTACGTTTTAGACAATCGGAGACTCAGGAGAATGTATTTTGATCCTTTAGCCAATTATTGAGAAGTTAAAGAAAAGCAAACGAGAGTATTTGTAGCACGTTGGAACTTGTCTTCATCAAACAAATAATTGGGAAGCATTCGGATGTACACGTTGAAGAGAGTAATCGACTCGGGTCTGTTAGAAATCGACTCAAATACGCGGATAGAATTGTTGACCATGCACAGGAGAAGCCCATTTCGAAATTTAAAAAAAGAAAACTAAAGAAAAGCTATTCTTTTCGTGATAAATCGTTATGAACGCATAGCAAATTCCACAAAATTATTGGATGTTTGGTTGCGAGGCATCATAAGCACGAACATTATATGTAGAGCTTAAAGTGCAAGATAAAACACCAATAATTCAGAGCATAAAGCCGACAAAATTGGAATGTTTTGTCCTCATAATAATCAATAATAAGAGATGGGGCAACGAGAAGGGAAATCAACGTCATATCATATCAATCAAAATAAGGTTTAATATCACTGACAAAATTCGTTAGCCACAGTAATAGAAAATATTAAATACGATGATTCGATTCTCCCAGAAGAATTTTATTATAATGCTACTAAATCGAAGCTATCATTCTAGACTGAAAAAATTCAGTAATTAAATATGATTAGGATTTAAGGTAGTTTTTAGTTAGAATTTAAGGTTTGATCTTAAGGCAAGGGGATAAGCGTAAGTTCAACTACATCTACATCAATACCCTGTAAGCCACCGAAAGGGTTTGTGGCAGGGGGTGCAGCACCAAGAGGAAAGGGTAAGGGATGAGGGGGTTGGGGTTTTTCAAATAGGTGGGGGGGAACCTATAAAATTAATATAAATTAAATGCAACCACGCGCAATCTCTAACTTGTAGGTTAATACTTAATGTGTCGAAGTGACTCCTGAGGGGTTTCGACTACAAGCATTCTGGTCTTTTATCCTTCTAGGAAAAAATGACATTTTAAACCTGTCAGTCTTGCAGTCTATCTCTCTAATCTTATATTCATGATAACTCCGACCGTAATACGTTGGGGTTCGTATTATGTTATTGATGTCATCGGAAAAGGAACCATCTTTAAATGTTTTTAATAAGTTTAATCTATATTGTAAACGCCGCTGTGTAAGAGAATCCCAACCAACATTTTCAAGCAAAGTAGTTACGCTGCTGCGTTGGTCATAACGATGTTTAACAAATCCAGCCCCCCTCCGCTGAACTCGATCTAATTCCGAAATTATATTCATATTTTGAGGATCCCATATGCTGGCAGCAGACTCTTGGTGGGGCCTAACTAAGGCAAGAAAACATCGTTCCTTCACTTTTTCGTCGCATTTATCAAGCACTCTTTTTACGCATCCCAATTTTTTATAAGTACGACCGCACGTTTCTCGTATGTGCTTTCCCCAGGACAGATCGTGAGTAATTGTTACACGCAAGTATTTAAAGGAATCTACCCTCGCGATTTTGGTTTGTTTAACTTTGTAACTATAAGGGAGGGAATTACTATTTTACCAAAAATGTATTATTGCGCATTTTTTCAAATTTAATTCCAATTGCCAATTAATTCCAATTAATTTAAGTTGGAGGCTTTTGAGTTATGGATGCAAATAAGTAGTTTCGAGTAATGTATACGTGTATGTGAGTAATGCATAGGTGGGTCAGATTCATGTGAGGATCAGAGTAAAGTTAACGTTACTATAGCCACTCTTTTTCCACTTTCTCAAGCTGTTTGTTGATATTCTTAACTCCTTAATCCTAGACTGAGGCGGTGTCCCAATGTTCCCGGGTCGCTCTCGGACAACGTGTTTGTGAGGACGTGACCACAGGTATCTCGTTTGAAATCTCAGAGGACGTGAAAAACCACCAGCAGAATACGAGGAATCGAGAACTATGCTCTCATTTGCAGTTCAAAACAGAGTCATCAACCGTGGCGGTAATGATGAAAAAGGACTTGGGGATTGGAAAATTTAAGTAAAAATGACTGCAATCATAACATCAACGCGGCATTAAAGTATGTGGAGAAACGCCTTCACGATCTTATCTGATCATATCCATAATCTCCCAATTCTATTAGCGATTTTCCGATTAGAAACCAGAACGCAAAGTAAAATTGAATATTAAAATATAAGTTGACAACAAACGTAAGATATTAATTTATTTATTACAATCACCATGAGACGGCGACGTTATTTCGTAATTTTTTCGCAAATCAATAACGAGAAAAAATGACATAATTTCTTTGCCTTGTGGTAATGCCTTCGTAATTATCTCGTCGAAGTTTTATCATTTTGGTGACCTTAAACCTTTAGTAAGTTCCCCCTTGCACAGATTTTTTTCAGTTCACTTACTCAGCCGAGAGACTCATTATCAGACAAAATTCATGAATTAAAGTTTGAATTGATACCTCATGCACCCTATTCGCTAGATATAGCCCCTTCGGATTATTTTCTGTTCGTAAACTTGAAAAAATGGCTCGGTAGTCAAAGATATTCCAACCGTGAAGAAGTGATGTCGGCAGTTAATGGCTATTTTGAGGAACAAGACAGTTCTTATTATAAAAATATTTGAACTACGCTGGGAAAAGTGTATGGAGCTGAAAGGAGATAATGTTGAAAAATAAATACAGTTTTTTCCAAAATTTTTGGGTTTTCTTTGTTGAGTCGGGTACTTCTGGGTCCGCCCTCGTTTCAGTTAAATGCACATGTGGTCACATACATATGTACATTAACGAATACGGTAGACATCTTCGTGTAAATCCTCAAAAGTTGCCTAGGGACACTAAAACACCCATTACTGCCTGAATTCCGAAGATGATTCCTTTCATTATTACTTTTCTCGCTGAGTTAGTATAGCTATTACCCCAATGAAAATAGCCCTCACTTAATATATACCGCTACGTTGGATATATACAAAGACGAATTGATTGCCGAATCATACCCCGCATAGAGCAGTTGATTTTGCATTCGCAATATGATGAAGTTATTGGCGTGATTGGTGAACTATGTTGGTTCCATTCCAAAGTTTGAGTTATCAATCAATTCCATAAAATAAATTATACGAGTGTCATCCGGAAAGTAGTACCCGTTCGTGAAAAAAAGACACAAAAGTAAATATTAACAAACATAAAAAATTTTATTTGAAAGAGGATACTTTAAACTATTCTCAACGTAATCTCCAAGCAAATTAAGGCATTTGTCATAACGTGTGACAAGTTTCTGTATTCCTGCTGCATAGTCCTTCGCCGCCAGCTCATTGAGATACAGGGTCACTCCTTCTTTAAGTTCTTCATCGCTGTCAAATCTTTTTCCTGCCAAAAAGTCTTTAAGCTTTGTCACCAGTTATGTTTCGTCACCAGTAATTATGCGAGTCAAGAAAGAGTCTCCTTCATCAGAATAACGTCCCAAAAACGTCAGTACTGCAGCCATACGCTTGGTTTTGTGCTCATCTGTAAGCATGCGAGGGACCCATCTTGCACAAATTTTTGCATAATGCAGATGGTGTTTAACAATTTCATGAACAATTGTTCGAGAAACATTGGGAAAATGCTCACAGATGTCATCAATTGTGACGCGCCGATCGTTCCTCACGAATTCGTCAACTGAGCTCACCAGTTGGACTGTAATGACAGACGGTCTCCCCGAACGCTCATCGTCGTTTGTGTTCCCCCTCCCCATGTTGAAGTTGCGACACCACCGCCGAACAGACGACTCGTCCATTACATTGTCTCCATACACCTCCTTTAATTGGCGATGAATATCACATGGGCGAACGTTTCTTGCATTGAGGAATTTAATCACTGGCCTCACTTCACAACTGGCGGCGTTCTCAATTTTTTTAAACATTGTAAACAATCACAGAAACAACACAGGCAATGCTAGCGTCACGCAACTTGGCTCAGAGAAGGCAGACAAGCCACTGAAGCTATCTGACCTCGTCCAGCGGCTACTTGCGTCGTCAGCACTTCATGCGGCACGAACGGGTACTACTTTCCGGATGACCCTCGTAAGTTTGTCTCTTTTGTGAGGATGTTAAAAGTGATTTATTAGTGGGATAACTCTTTAGTGGCGGAGAGAGAATGAAAATAAAATTAGAGAGGCCAATTGTAAAACCAACAGTTTTACAATGATATTTTCCCCACGAGCGACAACGAATTAAAATAATCACCAATCACAGTCGCTCGTGCAATGATCTTCGAAATAGCCTACTTTGTAACCGTTACTCTGTGTGACTCTGAATCTTATTTTAACTATTGCTTGCAGCTCTTCACCCGTTCGTAGGGTAACCCTTGAAAATTATTTTAACACTCCAGTGAAGGTAAAACTGTTCGTAAAAAATATTTTCATCTTTTGAAATAATTTTCATTATTATTATCTTTTGTTAAATAATTATTAGTTTTGAAATAGCATTTCAATTGTTTTCTAATGTTTAGGTGATGTATAATTTAACGATGCTCGCCTAATGTTGTAACCGAGGCCGGCCAAATATTCAGCGGCGACTTGCAAAGTACCATTGGGACGTAAAAATTCAAATTGTTGGAGAATTTTCTTTCGATCTAGCCGCAATGAAGCTGGTTGCAATAGAAATGACTTTGCACAGTTTTAGAAAACGTAACTGGAGACAAAAACGCCGAGAAAGGATTTGGAAACATTGGGTTTCACTTTCTACGTGTCGACCGGTATTACTCGGCTGAGTTACATACAATGTGGTTGTGCACTTGAGACGCTGTATTTTTTTTTTACTTTTCAAACTTCCTTGCGGTATTTTTAAGGGACTTGATCTTTCCACGCCTAGGTCAGCGTGAGAGAGCCAAGACACGAGAAAAAGTGCGAACGCTTTCAAATATCATGGAGGAGAGTTGCGAGGCAGCGTAGAATTGGAAATTTATTAAACTTCAAAATACAAAATTAGCGCTCGAATGCGATTACTCTTTACCTACCGTAACCGATTACTCGCGTTGATATTCCGAAACTTAAATTTTTATCCAAAAGCAGTATATTTCGTCATCATTAAGGTTTTCCATTTGGAGACATTGAGGTATGAAATTACTAAGATGGTGGAAAATCGAATTTAGAATGAACCACAAGTCGCATCTTAATTCAACAATTGTTTTTCCGATATTTAACGAGAATATTTACCGCAAGCAATCTTCTGATGTAAATCCGTCGAGGCCTTTTTCCAAAAACCATTATCACTGTTTAGGCTACTATCTGCTGAAACAAATTGCGTTGCTGTAAGTTTAGAAGTTATCGACGGGCATATGATTCAAACGCCTGGAGCGTATTTTACAATAGCGTCCACAGCTGTGGACGCTATTGTAAAATATGTTTTTATTATTATTGAAATTATTAGTTGTTATTATTATTGAAATTATTAGTTGTTAATATTATTGTTTTTGTTATTATTATTGTTGTTATTATTGTTATTATTATTGTTAGTGTTGTTATTATTATTGTTATGGTTGTTATTGTTATTATTATTATTGTTAGTGTTGTTATTATTATTGTTATGGTTGTTATTGTTATTATTATTATTGTTTTTAATGTTTCACGCTAAGAATGACAGCAAATGCAAATTAACATATTAAGAAGGCAGTCATATGGCAGGGAAAATATTCGCTTAGGTAAGTATCAAATAGTATTACTTAAGGGAAATTACATTAAACATTCGACAGAAAAATAAATATTTTTCAAACGAATCGAATGCATAAAAAATTTAAGTGATTGCCTTATCGTGGAGACTTTACATTTCGTATGTGATTTGAAAAACAAGTCGGCGCAAACATTCATCAAGCTTTTCGGCTATTTAATATTTTCACGTTGGATATTTTGCAGAGGCTTCGTATTATGAACTTTCTTGATAATGATGTGGGAATTAGCGTGCATTGAAAGCGAGCGATGCGTGACTTTCATTAATTTTAAAATGTAAATTGCGCTGTGCAGCTTTCCCTTTTTAAGCGACATTTAATTATATTTATGTCTTTCGGTATTCCGCCGTCACATTAATTTTTTTCCATGACAGAAACCTCGTCTATGAATGTCTAATTTGGGATAAAATATACGCGGGAGTTAAATTGAAAGACTTCCGAAATGCAAGTGTATGATTTTTAATCTCTTTCATTTTTTTTCTCAACCAATCCCCTCGTCTTAGAACGCTACATCATTCCGTGAGGGAGCGATTTATTTTATTCATTTGACTTTTAGTCGCCGAAGGAGGATTGTGTCCGGATACCAGTACAACACGGCGCATAATGACTCTCAACGCTGAGTCATTCATTCCACACAACACGCAAGTACGATTGGGAACTCGGAATAAGAGGTTGGGCACGTCACTTCTCATTAATTTAGTATTGAGTACTTCAAGGACTCTTGATTCCGAACGATGCTGGCGTGATGCAGCTTTTTCTCGCAGTCCCTAAGGGCCGCAGCATTCTTCGACTGTTACTGCTGACTCAGCAACAAAACGCCAGTGAGTGACCCCGCACTTCTTCCAATAAGAAACACCATAGACAAGGTAGATCTCCAACTAATCAAGTTCATGAAGTTCACAAATTATAGGCTGCATCAACCTCAGCTCGGTATTTAATCCGAAAGTATTCAATCAAGTCTGTTACTCGCTTGCTTGCACATAAACACATAGATATGACCAATCTTTGTTGTTAATAGCGTTGAAATAATTAAGAATAAGACGCACTGGACTCTGCATGGGAGTGCGAACGTGTTTTGATTTTGTTGTACTAGTAATCACCGCAATAGCTGTGGTACTCAGATGAAACTACATCTACTACTAACATGTATACCTTGGCCTTTTTACAGTGACTAAATCGCTGCTTCGCGCCATGTTTTTAACATCCAAAGATTTATCAGTAAGATTTCAGGGAATTATCGAACGGTAGTACAAGGCTTGTATAAAAAATATCGGTAGCAAATTTTTCCTGACGCATGCGTGAAGTGCTAAATTCAGGCTGTCGGTCAAGTGTGCGTAGGATTGCAGATCGCATTGGCATTGATAAGATGACAGTGAAAACCGTTTTCACTGAAAATTTGCTGATGCGAAATATCTGCGGTAAACTCCTCCGGAAAGTCTGGACCAACCATCAAAAGCAGAGTCGAGTGTCTGCTTGCGAAGACTTTCTGCAGCGGTATCAAGACGATTCCCCAACCACCTCCTAGTGTCGACTTGGCACCAGCAGACTATTTTCTATTCACAAAAGTGAAATTCTCCCTCAAAGGACACCCAAAGTGTAACCCAAAGTGCCGTCAAAGAAGTTTGCACGCGTGACCTTAAGGACCTTCCTGAGTCCGCCTTCTAGGGAGCCTTCCGAGTCGTAGAAAAACCGCTGGCAAGAGTGTGTCGACGCTCAAGGGATGTGGTTTGAATAATTTTGTAGGAATATCTGTAATGAGATTATTTTTCAGACACTATTCCCGATACTTTTCATACAAACAATGTAAATCAGTAAAACAGCTTTAAAAATTACTATTTGAATTTAAATCATTAGGAACATGTTTTATGGAATTTGCAAATTACGCTGGTATATTTTCTAAGTGAAGCAATCACTTCACTTAAGAAAAATACCATGACCGCTTTTTTTTCTGAATGATCTCATATAGAAATGAATTCGATCTCTACGATTCCATACTACTTTACGATTAATCTTCGTACTTCTCTGCGATTTAATCTCTACGATCTTTCAATACAATATCAGGAATCACATATTTTCGGTGAAGATTGACCACTTTCTTGAAACGATTAAAATATTGTTTTTACTTGCCGTTGGTGTAGATAGATGAAATACCTGTGTTGCACCTTATATAAATTTTTATTCAGCGTTGGAGTATTATGCATTAAATTAGTTTCTGGTGTTGGAAAGAAAGTGTTTGTAACTTCAGGAATGTTCCAAATGTTGTCTAATTACATAAATACTATTCTTTAGCATAAAAACGAGTGATTTTAGATTAATTTTGTTTTTAAAACCTGTATTATAAGGCTTAAAATGAATAATCATCATCACCGGAGTCTCAATGTTTTTTCCAATTTTTTTCATTAATTTTCTAAGTGTTACATTCAAATTTTAAATTTACGTGTCAGCTGAAGGCTCCCATCACACGTAAATTAGCGACATCATAAAAACTACATGAATAGAGGAAAAAACTACATATACCATCGCTACCTTATGGGAAATTAGGATTACAAGGACTGATATCAACTATGCGTGACGAAATTCTTCTGTGAACATGTAATTTCGTGTACATGGAATGAAGCCGGACTCCTTTTTTTCTCAACAGTCTGGACGTAGAGTTGGCTCAATTTCAACTGGCTGCTCTTTCATATCAGCAATTGATTGTAGTTTTAAAAGGCCTACATTTCTTTGTATCCCACGTGATTTCTAATTAGAGAGTAGCCGAAACCTGAGGACCAGGAATCCTTGAAGATCTCTATGAGATTTTTCCACACGTCCACTCACGCCTGGGCGTCGACTTATTCGACTGGTGAGAGTTACTAATGTCTCAACGACTGTGAGTAGACATCTTCAAATTATGTTCTTCTTTATACGGATAGCCTAAATCTTATGATACCGTCCGACAGTCGGGCCGGGTCGTGGATTTATATCGATGACCTCTGCAACAGCAGACTTGGGAAGAGATGATAAATGTGATGAAAAATTAAGGAAAAGTGGTAATTTCACATTAGTTACGCCCAGTTTTCGAATTTTAAGCAAACATCTCGGCATCGTTAGAGAAAATATACCGAATGAGTCAGATCAAGTTAAAGAGGATCCACGTGGTTCGGGAAGAATTATTATGCGAAGGAAGTCAATTGTGACTGGGACACTGGATGGATAGGAGTTCCGAAATCCGATAAGATACAAGCAAGACCATGGAAAGTAACGGCAATGTATTTTATTACAAACAGATTAAATACTCTTTAGTACGTCATACAGGTACACTGATGTTAGCATTTATAAAATTATAGAGAAGAGCTATGTTCATCTTTAGTCTGTGTAATAATGTACAACCATTGCTTACATATGAGATTTACTTTTTTTAGTCAGTGTTTGCAAAGATATACAAGTGTGAGAGGTACGGACAATAGACATTTAAGTCCGACAGCAATGTGATATCAGTTATTTTTAGGTAGCAAGACATTTTATGCTCCAATATGCCACTAAAATGCCTGGACGAAGCAATTAAGATTAATTTTTTCAAGCCATAATTGATGTCAATTGTCTCCATTATTATTTTTTGGCTGTTTTAAGTACAATACTTATGCAAGTTAAGAAAGTATGTTGATTTTTTCATTGATTGCTTGTCATTTAATCGTACATTTTTCAATCAAATTTCTCCATAGCTGAAGGAAACAATCCCACGTCAGTTGGAAGTAGTTCTTCATCTAGCTCCACTTTAAGGAATGTTGCAGTCATTAATGCAGCTCGACAAATTCGCCATGACTCCGAAACACTGAAGAAGAGAGAGGAGCTCCTAAGGCGGCTGGAGGAAACAAGGCGGACATTACAAAGTGTAAGTGAAAGCCTGCCATCAATAATTGACTTTTTAGGGCTTAAAATTGTCATTAATGACCGGCACATGCATATTTCGGCTAAAGCCAATCAGAGAGATCTTTTAAGCCATTCACAATTATTTTGGCGTCTCTTTTGATAATAGATGCTTCGACTTCCATTTTCCTATTTAGAAACTGTGAATGTAATTAACTGAAATTCCTCCGTTTTACATTTACTCAGCTTATTGAAGGAGGAAAAATTATGCATGTAGTATCTTGAGGCGATTTTTATGCATTTTAAAATATTGGGAAGTTTTAATCTATTTACTCTTATCTCGTTATTGCATAAAGTTTATTATGTTCAGAAATTCTAAGTTTGGGCTCCATTTAAATTCCAATTCCAATTATCTTACTAAAACGGAATAAATGATTGCTTGAAGCCCTGTTCTATTATGGACTCGTGGATGCAGTAATGGTTTTAGTAATTAAAAATTCAATTCGAATTATTTTTATTCGAAGGTAAATTATAGCCTACAGTAGCATTCAGAGGAAATTCCTTCTTACGTATTTATTTCTTCACTGTATTTATGTTCAACTGTTCTCGAGCAACTCTCAATAGATCGTGTTGAGTATGATTTTTATCATATTTACCGGCTAGTTTCACGATTCTAATGTATGGTAGATGTAGTGAATTTGTAGTCTGCAGACATTAATGGATGCAAACAACTTAGCAAATTAGGTAGGGTATAAAAACCTAGGCTATGCCTGTGATTATTTTCGTTTTTTAGATTAGAAAAATCGAGTTAAATCTTCTCTAAAATGCGTGCAAATTTCCCGTATGATTTGACAGTGTGCTAGTTTACGATGCCTCCAACGTTAAAAGCAATTCCGGATAGCATTTTCCGAAAGGTTATTTAGTATCTCTGTCCTTTTTGATTTCACATCTTCTAGAGACAAAAATGGCCTCGATTGAGCTCTGACATGCATTCTGCATCCACACAGTACCTCACAAACCATCCCTAGTCCATAGATACTATGGTCGGCAGTCAGTATAAAATTTTAATAAAAAAGTAGGACTAGAAAAAGACGTTGTTAGACGATTGGAAGTGTTTTACTTTTTAGGCAGCAAAATTACTAGTGATGGACGAGGCAAATGCGATGGAAACGTGGCGCTTTAGAGGTCAAATGATCAAAAATGGATACAGTAACAGATGAAGACGTACTTTGAAGGGTGGTTGAAGAGGGCAGCTAAAGGAAGCCCATAAAAAGAGAGAAACTCATAAGAAGCACATAATCGACAATGTCAGCAAAAGTAACTGTGAATTCATAAAAAGATTGATAGGCAGGAATAACTACGACAAGTTAATCACAGGTTGATAACCCTGTATATTCATGTCCCCTATTTTCTTCCTGTCAGGAGTTATCTCTTTGACGTAAAATGCCAAACCAACTCAAATGTCTCTAATTATCATTGATGTTAGTTCACCGGTTAGAGTAGGGTTTGGATGGACACACAAGTAACTACCGACACGCTTCTAAACTTCACTTAACACGACATAGCTTGACCCACCACACCTCAGTAAACCATTCCCCCAATTCTGCATTTGTTTTAGCTTCCGTCTGACAGTCCTATTCTTTTCCCCTCGCTAACTCGCTCTTCAATGTTTCATCGCCAATCAAAATGCTCTGTATTCACCTTTCCTGCTTTATTTGGATTTCTTCCGGAAACACTCTCTCCTCCCCCGCCATGCCTAGCTTGTCCTCGTTTGGTCTCCTATCTATCCATTGAAATTTTCCCATTCTATTCCTCACGAACTTCTCAAACGCCTTCAATCACCATTCCTCCTTGCCACAACGATCGAGTCTTTAGAGCCGTGAGGAGTGTGGGACCCACATCGATGTTTAGTAAAAACATTAGATTAGTGAAATCTTTTCTGAATATCCTTACTCAAAATCCTCTTCAAGTCCGCACTCTATGCAAAAGTTTTGAGTCAGAAGAGATGGTAACTTCTCCGATAGAGGGTCGTGGTCAAAGAGGTATTATGTAAGCCGCCAGTGATATTGATTTGCTTACCTGCAAGGGTCCAGGTAATTACTGGGTCCAATGTACCTTTGCATTTATTTAACTAAATATTCTTGAAATCGGTCTAATATTTCATTCTAAGGTGTGCTCCCTATTAAAGAGGCTCTACTTAAATGCTACTGCGTACCTCCTTTTCGGATATTTTTTAACCTTCTTTTCCCTTTCCAAAAATACGTAAACCATGAACTATCTTGGGTAATTATCTACGATATAATACTATCAAAAAAGGTGCACTACGAAAAGAAAGTAGCGCAAATATGCTTCATTAAAGCAAAATGCACTATGATTACTGATCGGTGTTTCTGCTAAAGAAAAGACAGTACCTTGAAAAAACTTTTAGTGGTAAATAATAGATTACATAGGGTTAAGAGAAACGTGTATTAACTCTTTTCTTATGTTGAAAAATACATAAATAGTAAATAAATGAAATTTACATTGGTGAGTATTTTAAACATGTCTTTCCTGGTTATGGATCGTCATCATGCGTTATAAATCCGAGGATGATCAAAATATCCAATTAAATTTCTTCATTCTCTCATAACTCCTTGCACCAGCATTTTCGTAATCCATCCTAGGCTATTCTTGTATAATCCTTGTTTCCTTCAATGCGGTCATCATTACCCTGTTGTGGCTCAGGATGTGTCCAATTAATTACTTTCCTCTCTTTGCAAGTATTTCCAACAAGTCATCTCTCTTCACCCACTCCTCGGAGTTCTTCTTCATTTGTCACTCTTCATCTATCCATTTTATTTTCACCATTATTCTGTAGCATCACATTTCCATCCCTCCAACCTTCCTTTCCCTGCCTTCACTATCGTCCAAGTCTTACGCTCATAGAAAGAGAGAAACTCAATGTGAATTTAGTCATCAATAATATGTAGTTAAAGTCCTTTTTTAGCAAGTCATTGCTGAAATAGTAGAACAATAAACCTAACCTTTAAAAATAAATCTCTCTGTTCACCACTACCCACCCCAACCCTCGTAATTTCAATGAATGAAGTAGTACACTCCAACTTCTCCCACCAAAAAGCCTTGCGTGATTTAAACACAGACCCAATAGGTCAAAGGTGACTTGAATCTTCTAGGTTTGCATTTTCCGCATCCCCGGACCAGACTTGCATCATATGCTACGCCGAGGTCGGCGTTAGAGCAAGTCCCTCCGACAACATTTCCTTGACGTCATATAAATGTTTCAATCGACCGAAATCGTGCTCCCCCGGACTGGTTTGAGACGTGAGAAAAAGAAGATCGCCTTGCTTAGCACTCCAATTCGAAATAAGCACACGGAAATTATATCAAATTTGCATACGGCGATAGGATTGGGAAATTATTTTCCTATAACCTCCTCTGGTTTCTCTCTCCATTCACCTACTGCGTCGAAAATCCTGTCACCTTAATGTGTGCGGAATAATTACATTGAATAATGAGTAATAGCAGAAAATACAAAATAAAGGAAATACCAAAACTAGGTCGCTAGTTTCCCTCGGTAAGAACAAAATATGTTGCACGGTGCATTTATCTACATCTCATCTACATCGACATAATACCCCGCAAGCCGCCGCAAGGGCGTGTGGCGGGCGGTGTTAGGTCACCACCCAAAAAAATAGGAATAAAGACTAAAACATTCAAAACTAACACATACACGTACATGCAAACCAAAGTCCACAGTAGTGCTTACAGGGTTCGTTCGGAAAATAAGTGTCCTGACCTCAGGAAAAAAAAATTATTACACTTTTACATATCTTAAGCTAATATTCCTCAAAATAGGACCCTTGTGAGTCGATACACTTGTCCCAGTGGCGTTCCCATTCCTGGAACGCTCCCGCGAAGACATCATCGGGAACCTCTCGAAGACACGTCGTCACGGCCTCTTTGACGGCGTCCAAAGTCCCGTATTGCGTTCCTTTCAAACTCCTCTTTATCTTCGGGAACAAAAAGAAGTCCGGTGGTGCCAAGTCCGGGCTGTAGGGCGGGTGCGGCAGCGTTGCCACGCCGTGTTTGGCCAAGAAGTCCGACACGACAAGCGCGGTGTGAGACGGCGCATTGCCGTGATGCAGCCGCCAGATGTTTTTGATCGCAGGCCGGACGCGGGCGACTCGTTTTCGAAGCCTGTCGAGCACTTGGACGTAAAATGCAGGATTTACAGTTTGTCGTTCAGGTACAAATTCGTAGTGGACGACTCCCCTTTTGTCAAAAAAGACTTATTTGTCAAGACACTTATTTTCCGGACGAACCCTGTACATTCATAGAAACATTCTACCATTTTACACGCATGCAAATACACATATACCTCCCTTCACTCCACAATCATGCAAGTACATATGCTTAATTATAACAAATAATTGTACCTTAGAATGCAGGAATAAAATTTATCGAGCGTTATCAATATCGTTATCAAATTATCAAGAATGTGCAAGCTAGATTATAGTAAGTAGTAAGGCGAAATTTATCGAATTATCTGGACTATAACTCGAATTACTCGTTCACTAGCAGTCAGCAAATGTAAAGAAAACTAACGACTTGACAAAAAGTAAATACGCCATACAAATATTTAAAAAAAACACAGTAATCAACCCGAAGGTCGGTTTAGTAGGTGATGGTAGAGCTCACCCATCTACTAAGCCCGCCGGCGTGTGAATATTCACACATCAGGGTAGGGGGGGGCAGTTCCTTTCCCTGTGCCGGTTATGGTTTCACAGGAAGATCTGGTACCCGAAAAATCACCTAGATTGGGTGGAGCTGCAGGTGCCCAGAGTGCCGAACCCGGGACCCTCTGGTCATTAGTCCAACGCTCTACCCCCTGGACTACCGCGTCTATATATATATATATATATATATATATATATATATATATGATTTATTAGGTAATCTACCGGTTAAGGTAGGTTTTTGGATGGACACAACTATCAAATAAACATTTTGTGACTCCCCACCTAGCAAACTAATCTATATCAGGTCCCTCTTCATCTCGGTGTACTTCTTTCCTCCCTTCATCCCGTCCAACATCCCTATCCTGTTCCTACCCTTACCTCGCTTGCCCAACATTCTCCCCTCTATTACCCTCTTCAACATTCCA